>CM042697.1:402686655-403953444 GCA_023614405.1 Avena insularis
CACCAACAAGAGAGTAAGCTAATGACGAGGATCATGAAACTTCGAACGATGCTACTGCTGAACGTCGCAGGTCGACAAGGTCGCATGCCACTCCTGAATGGTACGGCAACCCTGTCTTAACTGTCTTGTTGGTAGACAACAGTGAACCTGCGAACTATGAGGAAGCAATGATGAGCCCAGACTCTGAGAAATGGCTAGAGGCCATGAAATCCGAATTGGGATCCATGAGCGAAAACCAAGTATGGACTTTGGTGGACCCTCCTAGCGACCGTAAGGCCGTTGAGTGCAAATGGATTTTCAAGAAGAAAATGGAGGCGGATGGTAATGTTACTGTCTATAAAGCTCGGCTTGTCGCAAAAGGTTTTCGACAAGTTCAAGGTGTTGACTACGATGAGACTTTCTCTCCCGTAGCGATGTTTAAGTCCATTCGGATTTTATTAGCAATTGCTGCATTTCATGATTATGAAATATGGGAGATGGATGTCAAGACTGCGTTCCTCAATGGCAACATTGATGAAGAGTTGTATATGATGTAGCCCGAAGGTTTTGTCGATCCTAAGGATGCTGATAAGGTGTGCAAACTTCAGCGTTCCATTTATGGACTGAAGAAAGCATCTCGGAGTTGGAATCTTCGTTTTGATCAAGTGATCAAGAGCTTTGGATTTGTTCCAAATTGCTACGAAGCTTGTATCTACAAGAAAGTGAGTGGGAGCTCAGTGACATTTTTAGTACTATATGTGGATGACATATTGATTATTGGAAATGACATTGGTATGCTTAACGAAGTGAAGAGTTATTTGAATAAATGTTTTTCAATGAAAGACCTAGGAGTAGCTGCTTATATATTAGGCATCAAAATCTATAGAGATAGACAAAGACGCCTAATAGCTTTAAGCCAAAGCACATACCTAGACAAAGTTCTTAAAAGGTTTAGAATGGGTAAGGCAAAGAAAGGTTCAGTGCCCATGTTGTCAGGTAAGATATTGAGCAAGGCTCAGTGTCCAGCTACGGTAAACGATAGAGAAACTATGAGCAAAGTGCCATATGCCTCGACCATAGGTTTTATCATGTATGACATGCTGTGTACTAGACCGGATGTGTCCAATGCTCTTAGTTTGACGAGCAGATGCCAAAGTGATCCAGGAGTGGAACAATGGATAGCCGTAAAGAACATCCTAAAGTATTTAAATAGGACTAAAGAAATGTTCTTGGTCTATGGAGGTGATGAGCAGCTCGTCATAAAAGGTTACGTTGACGCTAGTTTTGACACCGACCCGGATGATTCTAAATCTCAGACAGGATACGTTTATATTTTGAATGGAGGAGCTGTGAGCTGGAGAAGCTGCAAGCAAAGCGTGATCGCGGGATCTACAGTAGAATCGGAATACATGACTGCTGCAGAAGCGTCAAGTGAAGGAGTTTGGATCAGGAACTTCATCATTGAGCTTGGTGTGGTTCCAAGTGCCTTGGACCCACTGGACATATTGTGCGAAAACACTGGCGCCATAGCATTGGCTAAGGAACCAAGATATCATCCAAAGACTAAGCACATCAACCGCCGATTTCATATAATTCGAGATTATATAACAGATGGAGATCTGAAGATTAGCAAAGTACATACGGATCTGAATGTCGCGGATCCGTTGACCAAACCTCTTCCACGTGCAAAACATGATCAGCACCTTAATGCCATGGGTGTTAGATTGTTGCCAGATGTAAACTAGATTATTGACTCTAGTGCAAGTGGGAGACTGTTGGAATTATGCCCTAGAGGAAATAATAAAGATGTTATTGTTATAATTCTTGTTCATGATAAAGTTTATATTCCATGCTAGAATTGTATTAAGCGAAAACTTTGATACTTGTGTGGTTTATGAACAACACCGTGTCCCTAGTACGCCTCTATGGACTAGCTCATTGATTAATGATGGTTAAGGTTTCCTAACCATAGACATGAGTTGTCGATTAATAATGAGATCATGTCATTAGGAGAATAATATGATGGACAGACCCAAATCAAGCAAAGCAATTAGATCGTGTCATCGTGTTCATCTTTGCAAAGCTTTTTCTTATGTCAAATATTGTATTCCTTAGACCATGAGATAATGCAACTCCCTGGTATCGGAAGAAAGCTTTGAGGTCATCAAACGTCATCCTATGTGAGGGTGATCATAAAGGTGTCTCTCAGGTGATCGAAAAGTACTTGTTGGGTTGTATGTATCGATATGGAATTTGTCCCTCCCAAGTCGGAGAGATATACTTCGGGCCCACACGGTAATAGATATCAACACCACTTGCAAGCACGTGGTTAAGGAGTTAATCACAAAGTGATATCGGATTACGGAACAAGTAAAGTACTTGCCGTGAACGAGATTGAACTAGGTATGCCGATACCAACGATCGAATCTCGGGCAAGTAAAATATCGCGTGACGAAGGGAATATATATATGGGATTAATTGAATCCTGGCATTGTGGTTCATCCGATATGATCATCGATGAATATGTGGGAGTCAATATGGGTTTCCAGATCCCGCTGTTGATTATTGATAAAAGATCATGTCTGCATATTCTCGAACCCGTAGGGTCACACACTTAACGTGTCTCGATGCTAGGATAGAATGGATAAATGGTTTATGAGTTTTTGTGCGGAGTCTCGGATGAGATCCAGGACATCACAAGAGGTTCCGGAATGGTCTGGAGAATAAGATTCATATAAAGGAAAGCAGTTTTTGGATTTCGGAATCGTTTGAATGTTCAGATTATCTTGAAGGTTCTAGAAGCTTCCGGAGTGGGACCAACGTGGCCCCACTTGTCGGAGGGGTGCGTGGGCCTATGAGGGAGTGCCCTGGCTGCATTGGGCCAGGGGCACAAGGCCACATAGGCCCAGCCGGCCAACCCTAGGGGAAACCCTGGGAAACCTTCTAGAAGGGGGGAAGACTTGCCCCCCACTCCACCCTTGGGGCCGCCGCCCTAGGGCTTGGAGGAAGGGCAAGGGGGCCGGACAGCCCCCTATATAAGGTGGGTAGGGGGCGCACCCTCTCCTCACCCCAAAACCCTAGCCGCCAGCTGCTGCCCTATCTTTCTCTCTCTCCCGACTGCGTGTAGGCGAAGCCCTGCTGCAGAAACTCTCCACCATAGCACCACGCCGTCGTGTTGTAGATCCAATCTATCTCTCCACCCCACTTGCTGGACCGAGGAAGGAGGAAAAGTCGCGGCACCGTACGTGTGCATCTCTCGGAGGCGCCGCCACTTGTGGCGTTGGACCGGATCGGATCGCGAGGAAGAGAAGGCGAGTACGACTACACCAACCACGTTCTGTTGAACATTTCCGCTGTGTGATTTCTTCAAGGGTATGAAGATCTCATCTATCCCTCTCGTTGATTGCATATCCTAGATTAGATCTTGACTTTCCCGTTCGCATTCGTAGAATTTTTTTGATTTACTATGCTGCGAAACCCTTCAACTTATAGGCGCGGAGGGAGGTCGAGGGGGTGCACCCCTAGGCGTGGCGGGGCCACCAGGCGCTGGGGTGTGGGCCCCCCAGGCCCCTTCCCCGACTCATCTTCTGGCTCCGTGGGTCTTCTGGTAAAATATAATTTTTGGCATATTTTCCGGGATTTTTCCTGATAGTTGATTTTCTACACAAAAACAAGACATCAAGGTAATTCTGCTGAAAACAGCATTAGTCCGTATTAGTTGTATCCAAATCACACAAGTTTAGAGGAGAAACAATAGCAAAAGTGTTCGAGAAAGTAGATACGTTTTAGACGTATCAACTCCCCCGAAGCTTAGCTTATTGCTTGTCCTCAAGCAATTCAGTTGAAAACTGAGTGCGATAAAAGAACTTTCACGAACACATTTGATTCATATGATGTATATATTCTTAGCACAGGAGTAGATGCTTCAACCATTCATAATAAGAAGTATGCAACCAATTCTACTCAATAATCGTTGCAAGCTATGAAGAGAAACCAACTCAATAATAATAAGTAGCATGGAACATAAACATAAGCAACATTGCAATGCTCATAGTAAGGTATGATAGAGTGGTATCTCGCTTGCCTTTGTTTGAAGAGCACAATATAAATGCCAAGGCACCTCTGAAGTTCAAGTGAAGACTAGAGGTAAAAATATCAGAGATAGAAGCATCAAAGTCATGACATAATTAACCAAGTTTTGAGACAAACACAAGAATGACAACTATGCTCTCAAGAAGGTGCTCATAGAATAAGTGGTGACTCAACAAGGTTGTGAAAACGGTTTTGGAAAGTTTTGAAAGGCTTCATAATGCTGAAAGGAAGGTACTCATTAGCTTTGAGCTCTCATTTCCCCTATCATAGGCATCTTCATGTGGTTAAGGTGAAAGTGAGGTCCACTCTGAATCATATGCTTGACAGACCATAGGCTGAAAATACCAAGTCCCTTGAGTACGAGGGCCGCTCCGCATGCTACTCAACTTTGGTTACCTGTAAGTTCTTGTCATTGTAAATACATGCATATCATAGAGAACCGCCAATGGGTACCCCTTTCACATGGTACAGGAGCTTTCCCATAACCAAAATGACAAGGCAAGCAGACAATGAGCATCTCAGGAATCTTTTTATTTACCATATGCATAGATTTTTATTGAGGATGCTTCATAGATACTCATTACGGTGATGCTTCAAGTTTCCACCATGATTAGGCATGGCTTAGGCTAGCGGCCTAGGCGTTTCTTTAACACAATGTATAGACTCCATGAACTCATAAGCTCCCCTTTTATTTCACATCATCGACATCCGTAAACAAAAGATCAAAGTATCAACTGGATAGGATATCCAAAAAGTGTTGAAAGTGTTCCCCGTGGCAGCACGGTTCTGCTGATTCCCAGCATATAATTTGCAAGCATATAACTTTCATGGACAAGTCACAATGGTTCAAGATTATTAAGTGCAAGGAATAAAGTGTGCCATCAAGTTCGTGAGAGCTTTACTAACTGACTTTCTCAAAACAGGCAGACATTTTATTTGGAAGAAAACAAGGCATATTGAATATGCACTGAAATAGCAAACGATGCTAATCGGTAGGTATGGTGGACACAGCTGGCAATATTGGTTTTGGGGAATTGGAAACACAGGTAGAGCTCATGCTCAGTGCAAGTGAAGTCTAGCAAAACAGAGGGAGCGACAAATGAGAGAGCAATAATTGTCATAATCATGCTTGCAACAAAACAGGACTAATTATGGCATGAAAGTGATACAAGAACTCTGAGGCAAAATAAATCATCGAGGCTTACTGACTATTGATTAGTCATATGCATGCGTGAGCATGTGCCAAGTCGATTCACATGAAACTTCTAGAGGAGGATACCACAATTTCATACCAAAATATGAATAAAACAATGCAAGCAAACATTCATATGACATGCTACAAACTATTAGCAAGATGGAGCTAATTATACACAATCAAGAACTACTAAGCATCCATCAGTAACACACTCCTTACCATGAACAGACTAAGCATGCTCACAATGATGAGTATATGTACAAAAATGAAACAAATAGAGTTCGTTACCAGCCTCTTACCACTCCTCAAGTTGTCTTAATCTTCATTATTGCCCTTCACTTCTGTGACTTGAATAATAACATAAAAACCAAAATCCACAGAGGACGGTTGAACCCTGCAAAGAACTCACAAAACCAAAGAAGAACGACAAATATTTTTGGTGTTTTCGATTTTTTAAAGAAGCCAACAAAGCAAAAACAAACCAAGCAAAGCAAAATCTTTTTGGATTTTTTCTTTTAAGGCAAACTAAAGCAAAGAAACAAAGAAACAAACCAAGAGAAACAACGAAAGTATTTTTGGTATTTTTGCGTTTTGGAGAAAGAAGCAACAAGAACCAAAAAGAAAGCGAAATAATGCATATACAAAGAACCGACCGAACATGATATATCGATGAGTGTGATGTCGGTATACCTCAACCCCAAGCTTAGGATTTTGGACTAAGTGGGGCTCAATAGCGCGGGTAGTAACTCCATGCTGGTGGGTCATCATAGGAATGATCATAGTCAGGTGCTTGCGATGAAGAAGAAGACGCGCCCCAATCAAATGAGGGCTGCTGGTATGAAAACTCTCCCAAGTTGGAGGGCTGAACCGAATTGTTTTCGGACTCCTCTTCAACATTCTCCTCTTGCTGGGGGAGCTCTTCCACATATGTGTCAACCTCCTCCTCCATAAGCGACCATCCTTGCCTGTTATCAAAGGTAAACAAAGCAGGTGCAGGCAAATAAACTATTTTCTCAGTCCTACCCTTTCTACGACCTTGCTAGACAAAAGATAACTCATACGGTAAACTTCTCACAATGTCCCCTTGGGACACAAAACCATGCTGAATCATGGATTCAAGATCAAGCCTCTCTATGGGGAACTGAAAATCTGAATAGTGAGGCTCTAAACCATGGAAAGCTAGCAACCTAGAAGCAATGAGACCTCCACAAATTCTGCCCTTCTCGCGGTTGGTGGTGATATAGTGAGATATCAAAGCACCCAGGCTATAAGATCTATTCCTATTCAGAGCAGCTGCGATAAAAGCTAGATCAAAAGAAGACAACTTTCTAGCAATCTTTCTAGCAAGAACACACTTGGTAATGAAATAGGCAAAGTATCTAATAGCTGGGAACTGAATGATCCAAATTTTACCACTTTCCTTTGAGAAGTCGAAACCTTGGCAAATCTCAGCATATAAATCCACAAGTGACTTAGGCCTTTCCTTGATCTTCTCACAAGATTCCCACTGAGGTACTCTAATTGCTGCACAGAAATCAGCAAAAGGCAGGTCGACAGGTATATTATATATTGTTTAATGGACCATGGGATTAGATGTAGACCAAGTGAACCGGAAGTCCTGCACAAAAGCCATGTTTAACTTAACAAATTGAAATGGTTCACCTTCAACAAAGTGTTCCAATCCTGCATTGGCAGTCAAGGTTTGGAAATCCTGGGAGATTCCTGCGGTTCTCATAAATTCATGGCATGGATATATGGAAGGAAAAACTGCCTCCTCACGATGAACCTTCATTGGCTCAGACACCATCAAGTCATATTGATTCAGTGGATAGGTACTCATCTTCCTTGCTGAAATTTTAAAAAAAACATCAAACCAAGTGATTTCCAAGTTGATAAACGATGAGCAACTACTATAGGAACTTGCTAGAGAACTACACATGCATCAAAATAAAGTTTCTAAGCATAGAACAAGCATGAAAGCTTAAACAACCTATCACCTATAGCAGCAAAATACTCAAGATACAATCTACCATTCACATATCTAATTTGACAAGTGGAGGAGGCACATACCAAGGAGCAATCTCTCCAAAAATCAGCAGCAAAGATGGGCTGAGCAAGGAGATCGAAAATTGTGAGCAAGAACAGCAAGAACTCGGGCTTGAGCAAGTTTTCCGGTGTTTTCCGAGAGAGACAAAGAAGATGGTTTTGAGGAGGCAGCCTAGAGGGGCCCAGGTGGGCCATACCCCCCCCAGGTGTCGCCACCTGGTAGGTCGCGCCTACCATGGGTGCGGTGGCCCCCTGGCTCACTTCAGGTGTCTCTCTTCCCCTTTTTTTGAGGAAAAAATTATTTTGAATTTTTTGGGATTTTTCAGGAAACTTTATTTTTGGCCAATTTTCAGGGTATTAAAATTGATTTTCTCGCAGAAACATTTTTTTTAGAAGAAATAAAATCAAACAAAAAGCCAAACTACAGAATCTCTAAGGCAAACTAACAAGCAAATAACTAGCAAAAGAAAGGCAAATACTAGGAAGGAGAAAAGTAAAAGAAAGCAAGTACAACCATAGTGGAAACATTATTTTGTTCATAAAAATCCTTTTGTAACAAGGTTGATCAAGTCTTGTTACCAAAACAATCTTATAGTATGAAACAAAACTTTGTAATCCACAAGATGATTATGTTACCTCATACTTGATAGTAATGGTCCCAATCATAATAATTCCAAATTTTCTTGTGGAATGGGACAATATATTTCTCCAACCTTGATGCTCTCAATATTTTCAATGGAATTCAGGCAATAGATTCTAACAACCTTCTTGGGGAAATAAACAGTATGCTCTTTGTCATCAATATTGAATGTTACTTTTCCTTGATTACAATTAATGACAGCACCTGCAGTATTAAGAAAAGGTCTCCCAAGAATAATAGACATATTATCATTTCAGGCATTTCAAGCACAACAAAATCAGTCAAAACCAAGCAATTATGAGCCATTGAACAGGAACATCCTCACATATACCAACAGGAATAGTAGTTGACTTATCAGCCATTTGCAAAGATATATCAGTTGGTATCAACTTTTCTAGCTGGAGTCTCTTGTAGAGAGAAAAAGACATAACACTAACTCCAGATCCCAAATCACATAAAACAGTTCTACCATAATTATTCTTAATAGAGCAAGGAATAGTTGGTATACCTGGATCACCAAGTTTCTTTGGAACCTTACCATTGAAGGAATAATTAGCAAGCAAAGTAGAAATCTCCTCATTAGGAATCTTCCTTTTATTAGAGACAATATCCTTCATATACTTTGAATAAGGAGGCAATTTAATAGCATCAGTCAAAGGAATTTGCAAAAATAAAGGTTTCATCCACTCACAAAACTTGATGTAGTGTTCTTCCTCCTTTGACTTGTGTTTCTTACCTGGAAAAGGCATAGATTTCTGTCCCCAAGGTTCTCTCTCACTACCATGTTTCTTAGCAATAAAATCTTCCTTAGTGTACCTAGTGTTCTTAGTGTGCTTCTCAGGTTCTTCCTCAACTTCCTCCTTATCAGGAGCATCATTATTATTACCGCTCTTAGTTTCAGCATCAGAGACAGGTATACTATTAGGATCTACAGCAGGTTCAAGTGATTCCTCAACTATCTTATGTTTCTTTTTCTTTCTCTTACGAGGACTACCACTACTCTCACCTTGCTGAGAGTCCTGCTCAATTCTTTTAGGGTGTTCTTCAGGATATAAAGGATCTTGAGTATTTATACCACTCCTAGTTCTAATTCCATAAGCATGTTTATTTCCTGAGGCATTAACTAGCATATCCTTTTGTACCTTAGCAAGTTGATCAAGTTGGGTTTGAACCATTTTAAAGTGTTTACAAAGCATTTTAATATCATTATAAGTTCTTTCCACAATATCTTTCAACTCATGGATAGCTCTACAGTTTTCCAATAAATGATTCTAAACTTGTTTATTAAAATTACCTTGTTTAAGAATAAGTGTGTGAAGTTCCTCTAAGCATTGATCAGGAGGCTTACCATAAGGAATATCACCTTCATTAAAGTGGAGAGAGTGTACATCAATAGTAGATGAGTGGGGACTTGGCTTACATAATTCTTCTATAGGAGGTAAATTCTTCACATCTTTAGCTCTAATACCTTTCTCCTTTAGACATTTCTTAGCTTCCTTAATCACTTCATCATTTAATGCAATAACTCCCCTCTTATTTGGTGTTGGTGTTGGAACTGGTTCAGGCACAATTGGTTCAGGAGTAATAGGCTCAGGTGTATTAAGCTCAGTTGAAGTCCAATCATCATAATTCTTGCTTATCTTAGACATTAATTCTTCAGCATCTGCAGGAGTTCTTTTCCTGAAAACACAATCAGCAAAGCTATCTAGGTATGTCCTAGAATCATAAGTTAGTCCATTATAATAAATATCAAGAAGCTCATTCTTAGGTAATGGACATCCAGGATGTGAATGAGTCAAGGCACAGAACCTTGTCCATGACTCAGGCAATTTCTCTTCTTCTCCCTGTTTAAAATCAAAAATTCTCTGCAAAGCAGCATGTCTAGCACAGGGAGGAAAATATTTCTTGAAGAAAGAAGCAATCAAGTAATCAGGGCTATCAATGGAACCAGGAGGTAATCTATTAAACCAAGCCCTAGATTCTCCTTTCAATGAAAAAGGGAAGATCTTAGTAACAAAGTACTTGCGCATCTTAAAATCATCAGAGAATAAAGCACTTATAGTAGAAAGATCATTCATATGAGCCACAACACTCTCATTTTCAGTCCCACAAAAAGGTTCTTTCTCAACAATATATAAATAAGATAAATCAAGAGAGAAATCATAATCTTTATCTTTAATATCTATGGGAGAGGTGTCAAACTTAGGATCAGAGGACAGTTTAGGCATAATGGTGCATCTAGCATGGAGACTCTTAATAGCACTAGTACCATGTGTGTTTCGGCACTCTTCAACAAATTCATCAGTGAACTCAATGTAACCATCATTAATATCATAACTCTCACTAGACTCAGGTGAGCTAACAGGTGTAACAGTGTCTTCACTAGGAGTTTCGGTATTTCCTAGACTAGCCATAGTAGCATCTAGAAAAGGACCTAGTGAACCACTCGCATCAAGCACAGTAGAGGTAACATCATGAGCATCAAAAGCAGTTTCAGATTCAGCAGTAGTAGCAGTGTGTGTAGCATGAGTATGTGGTGGTGGTGTGACAAGCTTACTCATAACAGACGGTGAATCAAGAGCAACAAAGGTGTTTAGGACTGTACCTCTTCTTGTAGTGGATGGTAAAATATGGAACTTTCCATCACGAGACTTCCCCTTGATGAAAGGAGTAGCAGTGAATAATAATAGATCCAAGTGAACTTATAAATAAAGATATGCTCCCCGGCAACGGCGCCAAAAAATAGTCTTGATGACCCACAAGTGTAGGGGATCACAACAGTCTTCGCGGGTAGTATTACCCAATTTATTGATTCGACACAAGGGGAGCCACAGAATACTTGCAAGCCTTAACAACTGAGTTGCCAGTTCAGCTGCACCTGGAAATAGTTTTTACTCACAGAAGTTTATCAGTAGCAACAGTTTGTAGTAGTAACAGCAAAGCAATAGCAGCAGCAAAACATGAGCAATAGTAATGTGATAACGATAATTGGGATTAGTCAAGGTAGGCATAGGGATGGATGGACGGGCGTTGCATGGACGAGTCTAAACATGTAACTTTAAGATCTAGGGCATTACAAATAAATAATAATAAGCATCCAAGTGCTTAACAATCCTAGGCATGTGCTCCAAATATAGTCATACGTGCTCGCAATGAGAACTTGCACAACATCTTCTGTCCAGCCAGCCCGTGGCAGCGTGGCCTCTAGGGAACTACTGGAAATTAAGGTGCTCCTTTTAATAGAGCACCGGAGCAAAGCATTAACACTTTGTGAACACATGTGATCCTCACACCACATCCATCCCCTCCGGTTGTCCCAATTATTGTCACTTTGGGGCCTTTGGATCCGGACAATGATATGTGTACACAACTTGCAGATAAGATCACAAACAATACTATCATAATGATTCAATAATAAGTTCAGATCTGAGATCATGGCACTCAGGCCCTAGTGACAAGCATTAAGCACAACAAGTTGCAACAAAGTCAAATAGTACTAATAGAGATACTAGGCACTATGCCCTAACATATCTTATTCGATTACATAATAGAACTCATCCAATCCCTACCATCCCCAAGCCTACAGCGGGGGATTACTCACTCATGGATGAGGGAAACATCGGTGGTTGATGGAGATGCGTTGGTGATGATCCTCTCCAAATTCCCGTCCGTGAGTGCGTAACGGAGTTTCTGGATCCGAATCTTGGTTTCTGGTGGCGGCGGCGGAGCGGAACTCTTTCTAGAAAACTATCGAACCCCCTCGGTTTTTAGGTCGAAAGGCAACTTATAGGCGCAGAGGGAGGCCGAGGGGGTGCCTGGGGTGGCTGCACCCCCCTAGACGCCGGGCAGGGCCCACCCATGCCTGGCAAGGGTGTGGGCCCCTAGGACCCTTCTCCGGCTCATCTTCTGGCTCCGTGGGTCTTCTGGTGAAATATAATTTTTGGCATATTTTCGGGATTTTTCCTGATAGTTGATTTTCTGCACAAAAACAAGACACCAAGGTAATTATGCTGAAAACAGCGTCAGTCCGTGTTAGTTGTATCCAAATCACACAAGTTTAGAGGAGAAACAATAGCAAAAGTGTTCGAGAAAGTAGATACGTTTTGGACGTATCAATGTAGACCGTCTTGTTCTTCTATAGTGGGAACACCTTTATTGTTTGCTCTTGCTTGATGAAGATGAAAACTTGCAAATTGCTCCCCCATACTCCATGGGGAAACCTCTTCTTTGAACTTGTCTTCATCACTCCATGATCATGAGGATGGCAAGCTTTTCATCCCTTCTTAAGGTTGATCCATCTTGATGCAACTCTTTGCACTTGTCTTGATCAACCTTCAAGCTCCTTCTTTCTCCATGATTCCAATGGGTACAAAGCCCTTGGACATTTATTCATCTTTCAACCTTGATACCAACACATGGCCCAAGTGATGCCAATGGACAAACCTACAAGTGAAACTCAATTTACACATTAGTCCATAGATATTTTCATAAATTACCAAAACCACACATAGGGGCACACATGCCCTTTCATGACCGATAAGCCGATTAATCAATTTATCACCCGATAAATTGATTTATCGCCCAATAAATCAGCCGATACATCCAAGAATCACTAATTTCATGCTGACCGAGAAGTTAACGATAAACGATATTCTCAACATTGGGTCAGTCCAACTAGCATAACCCTTTTGTGCATCTAGTGCAAGTCAGATAGCATCTTCATGAACATGTCAGGTGGAACCTACACACCGTCCGTATTACATATGCTTTAGTCTCAATAGTGGGTGTCCAGCGCAACCTTAAATGACTAAGGACAAAGCTTGCATAAACTAAACTAAGTACAAGGTTCTAGAACCGGATCATGTCCAGTAACAAGTACGGTCAGCTTTACATAGGACTAACTTATGAATACAAGGCGAAAAGTGGATCCTCTATGACACCATTCCTAACAATCTCCCACTGTCACTAGATTCAATCACTCAGACATCTCCATGTGTAAAGCATCTCATGCCCGTCGCTCTTACATGCGGCTCATGCTTGGGCTAGGAAAACGACTTGATCAACAACATCTGCATCTATGTGTATCTTGCATAGCTTGATATCTCCTTCTTTGAGGATCTGTCGGATAAGGTGATACCGTCCGAGTACGTGTTTGTTTTTCTGGTGTTGCCTTGGTACAATCAGGTTTACACATGACTAACTTATGAATCCAAGTGGAGCCTCTAGGGAATCATTCCTAACAATCTCCTCAGCCACCAGACCTCACACCACCAAATGAACATCCACGGTCCGCCACATCAACCGCCACAAGACAACTGGGTGGAACCGACAGAGAAGATACTATCCATTGGCCCAAATGGACCACACAGAGGTGAGGTCGAAAGGGCTCGAAATAGAGGACGCAAAGGGCTCAAAATAGAGGACGCCTAGTACTAGGTGAGGCAGCCACACCGGCGACCCCTGCAAACTTAACGTCTTCCACACAAACCACAACACCGTCCACATGGCCGAGGTAGCCGACCAACACCCACCACTCCTGATCTAGAGAAGTCGATCTCATAAAATCACTGCAGGTCTCAAACAAACCATGAATTTTTCTTTTAGGGCATTGAGTCACACTAAGCATCCCCCAGAAGTCAGTTCTCTCTCCATTACCAAGAATCATCACCCTACCCAGCAAATACTTGTCTAATATGAAGCATGTGAGACCAACAGGCAGAGTCCATGGCCATGTCTTTAATGTTAGCAATCCCCTCCTCCTAAAAGTATTTAGCTATGACAACTTGTTGCCAAAGTCCGTCTTCAGCTTCTAGTTTTCATCACCATTTACACATAAGGCTAATGTTGAATCTTGTAAATCATTCACCCTCGGACCTCCTTTACTTTTTTGTTTGCAAATCAACTTCCATTTGACTAATAATAAAAATAAATTAGCCACACCGTTATGCCACATAAATGATCTTCTAGGTTTATCCAATTCTTCAATAGTTGATTTGTGCATCAGAAACATGAACATATGGTATACAACAATAGCGGACAAACAAGCACTAATCATGGTTACTCTGCCTCCAATTGACAGAGCACCCCTCCCAGCCAATCTTCCATCTTTTTATTTATAATTTGCCCCCTAAAAACCCATCTCCTGCTCTGTTATTCTTCTAGTACTGACTCGCACCCACCATATATTTAATGGGCCAAGTGCCTCTCTAAGGGCATGTTTAATGGGGACGCTAATCATGGGCGCTAGGGTGAATTTTCCAGCGGTTTGGTCTAATTCCTATCCGTTCCTGGGATTTAGCTTAACGTCGCCGTAAAACCAAGCGTCGAGCGCTTCCTTCTTTTTTTTTCCTCCGCTTAGAACAACTCAACCCGCAGCGGGCGCTATTCACATGCAGAAAAATAAAATTAGCGCCTCAACCTGACGTCTCGCGTTGAGAGTCCTGGGCAGCTACGTTAATACTTGATTTTTTTTGGCAACTTAAGCGTCGATACAAGAGTCTTGCATTGTAAATGCCCTAATAGTTAAAAATTGTAGCATACTCATGCTGTTTGCCTTCATCATCAAATATCATCATACTTCACTTTTCTCACAATACTGCTACTCTTCTAGACAGTCATTAACAATTCCATTTTGAAATGAAAAGGTGAGAAGAAGTGAATACACTGTGACATGTTGATCGCGATTACTAACAATTTCTTTTTATTTTGAAAGATCCACCAACTATTGTCTTTTTCATCGAATTAAGCAGATAGCAAAATAGTACTATTTACAAAACGATCAAGCGCACAAAGGAAAAAAGAAAAGGACCGAAAGGACTGAACAAAATCATGGTGGCTCCCAGATGAAGAACTGCAGGCGTCCTGCCCCAGCGAGCGCCAGAGATTGACAGTCTGCTTGATACTACCAAAGATGAGACCTGACACAGGCAACAGCAGAAATCAGAACTCTCTTATGTTTCTAGTCATATCTCCCAGAAGACAAATAGGAGCAGCGACTGAATCATTTTAACATGTTCAGAAGCCGTTTTAGTAATAACCGATCTCCAAACCTCCTCAATGTTGCCTTGGTGTCTCCAGCAAATCGGATTGAGGGAGGAACAGTCCTGCCATAGCAATACCCTACACAGATCTCACAGGAGAGAGGGCAGGACAGGAACAAATGGCAAGCACACTCGAGTTCCCCGGTTGCACATCCGACAAAAATAGCAGTTTAGTCAGCCTCTGCACGACATCCCATCAGCGCATCACAGCCAGTTCTGAAGGAGCAACCAGGAGAAGACCTTGCAGAACGACGGAGCCCAGACCTGCTAAATGAGCTTCATGAAGGTAGAGCTGCAACAGCCACCAAACTGCAGGAGGTAGGCCGACTTAGCCTAGTAGAAATTTCAACTTCATGTTCCCGAGTTGCAAAAACAATCCGAACTGAGGCAATCTTTTAGGATTCACTCTACCTTACACCATTTGTGCAAGCTACAGCCGGGTCGGCTGTTTGATAGCACGTCTGCTTGCACCGTTAAAGATGGCGAAGAAGAGAAGACTGACATCAATCTAATTGTCGATGCCCTAAATAATTGTACAATTGGTCAAATGAACAGTAAGAAACTCAGCTTCAAAGTTGTTTATTGCTATCATTCAGGACAGCTTATTTGCAAATGCGTTCACAAATGAAGCCCGAAGCTATTAAGTACTATGGGAAGAGTCTAAACACAGACCTCACTGGGAACTCAAAGACTGTACGCTTCTCATGAAGGATGATATTCTATTCGGGTCTTTACTTATACCATCAGGAGAACATATTCCACTGCTAACATCCAGACCATTTGGTTTTAGAGCTGAAGAGGCTTGACAAACATTGTCCGCATGAAGGCCTCCTGCTAACAGCCAGCCGTTCTTGCTTTTGACCGACGGCATCCGAAATTTCTCCCAGTTGAATCCTTTACCACTGCAAACAGATACAGAACGATTTAATCGAACCTATAAATGTGAGATCAATATATGTTTCTAGACAATAACTATATATTCCAAAAATGTAAAGGAGTTCTTTTAGAGAATATATTGAGGAAGCATACACGTTTGTGTGTGTGTGTGTGTTCACCACACGCCCTAGTACTGTTTGCAGAGGCACGAGCCCTTACTTATAATGGGTCATGGAAAACTTAGGCACTGAGCATAAAAGACTGTGTGCACTCTGTATAAAGATGGACACGATGTATATCCTCTGAACCAAAAACCCCACAGGACCGCTACTCAGAACTATTTCACTCCAAGAGAATCCATAGTAAAGAAAATACTGCTCTTCTTTGTTTGGTAACTGGTATGTTCAATAAAAGCTTTGCTAGTCTCAATTGTTAAATAATACAACAAGAAACATCAAGATAGCAATCAAATGAGCAACATCACGTACCTTCCACCCACTGCACTGTCCACCAAAAACCAGTCGACGGCATATTCTTCACTAGGAGGAGAATTGATAAGTTTCCCATCCCCATCAGCATTCAGAACGTATACAATTCGGTTGTGCTTGGCAAGAGCGGGAAGCAGTGCTCGAGATCTATCTCCATGAAGCTGTGTAAAAGCAACAGATCAGTAAAACTAAGCATAATTACCTTCTGTAGTTCTACAATGTAGAAAGAGATCAGGGAAAATGCACCTGAATGAGTTGAAGGTCGCATGAAGCGGATACTCTTAAGATAGTCTCTTCGTCGTCATCAACAAACACACCAACAGGTTCAGCCCCGTAAGATTTTGCTACTCTGGATATTTCTTTCGCTTCTGACAGTTGGACAGATCGCTTGGAGTTAGGCCAAAGAATCATTCCGATAAGCTTAGCTCCAGCCTTTGCAGCGAATTCTGCATCTCTAGCAGACGTGATGCCACACATTTTGACTATGGGCTCATTTCTTACAGCATCCTCCACGCTGGATGTTAATGAAATGGAAGCACCAGCTCGTTTGTTGGACGGAGGTTGCACTTTAACTACTGGCAGCCTTGGACGCCCTAAAGAATAAATTGAGTGTAACGACTGAGCATAGGTGGGGATCCTAGTGACGTTGGTATATGTAGTTTCTACTGATAAGCTAATAAAAGCCAAAACAGTAATCCGAAAGCAAACAACAAAGCAGAATGGATCGATGAATGAATGAACATAGAAGAGCCAGAAAAGACTCACAATTGCTTGTAGGCGTAGCGACCCGCAGAGGCTGCTTGGTTGAGAACGCTGTCTCCATGGCTGCTACACAGCACAATCAAAGGAACATATGTAAGGTTCTAAGTCACGCAAACGACAGAGAGCGAGCACAACGCCTCGGCACAGGCATTCTATCGAACAGGTGCCGTGCAACCTGGATGACTAGAAAACCTAGCAGAAACAACCGAAGGGTCGAAACCTGAGGAGGAGCAGGGGCGGCGGGGGAGCGCCGTGTTGGGAAAGAAGCAATGCCGATGCGAGCAGCTCCGCTCTGCGGTCTCTCTACGGCGTGGACGAGCGACGAGAGGAGGGGAAAAACGAGGAATGAAGGAACGTAGCAGCCCCCCGACCGGCAGTATAGTGCCGTACCGCCACATTCGTATCGCTCACCAACCGCTCACGTGGCTGAAATCGTCCTCGACGAGCAAAATGCACTACTACGATCTACTCAGACTTGACGAACCGGCCTCGAGACAAAAAATACCTCTATTTTGGGTCTAACATTGACCATTAAATTTAACTAAAAAGTATAAGTTACATGACATGACAATTATGCCATTCGATTCCAGTTTGAAAGAATTTTGCCATAATGTATTTTCAAAGACATGTAACTTATATTTTGTTGATCAAATTATTAATCAAAGTTAAAATAGGTTTGGCGGATCTTGAGATGACGAGGTATGTTGCTTCAGCTGGTCAAGGCCAAATATCTAAGGGGACGACCGCTCTTGGATTGTGATGGCCGATAGGGCTTCTAATTCTGACGATCTATCTAGGAGATTAAGCATGCGATTCATCTATGGATTACTTTCTCCATAGAAAATGGGGAGGGTATCATGTTTTGGATGGATCCATGGCTTAGGGGGTGTAACCCGCGGAGGAATATCATAGATGATTTGCTCAGAACCATCGCTTAGGGTATACTCTGCGGCCCGTGAGGGGACATGGAACATTTCGTTTCATAGAACCTTCGGCCCAAAGGAAATCGAGGCACGGATAGAGCTCACTCTCAGACGTAGTACATAGTGTGTTGTGGAGATTAACCCCTTTAGGGCCTTTACAGTTAGCTCCGTGTATCAGACCCTTTTCAGAGGGCTGATCCTACATTGAACCAAACCATTTTGGAAGGCCCCTCTATCTCTTAAGACTAAGATTTTTCTGTGGCAATTGCTATGATATCATCTTCTCTCTGAAGTGGAAGTTGTGAAAAGACGTGGGTCGGGATGGGTTATGTTTATTATGTGGGGTCCTCGAAATTATTTGAGATCCCAGAATCAGGAACTATAATGTTCACCTGATCTGCTGATGACGCCCAACACTATCGTGGGACGCTTCGTTGGAAACCCTAAGAAGAAGATGTGATGAGCACAGCAGCAAGTTTTCTCTCAGTAAGAAACCGAGGTTATCGGTTATCAAACCAGTAGGAGGAAGGAAACGTCTCAAACGTGTTGCAAGCAACGTGGAAACCTGCACAACACAAACTCAAGACATTTCCCAACGAATCAGTGAGGTTATCAAGTTCACCGGTTTGCTCTAACAAAGGATTAAACATATGGTGTGGAAGGTTGGAAGGTAATGAGTTTGTAGCAAGTAAACAAGTAACAGTGAAAGATGTATCAATGGTAAAGATTGGACCGGGATTCATAGTTCACTAGAGGTGCTCTCCTTAAATAAATAACATGGCATGAAGGTTAAACAAATTACAGTAGGGCAATTGACAGGAACTGAGTAAGGCATAAAAATGCAATACCAGACAAAAAAATCCTATGAGATTCGATTGGGCAATACAACAATATACATAGACCGCCATCCAACTGCATCTATGACTATAAGTCCACCTTCAGGTTATAATCCGAACCTCCTCCAGTATTAAGTTGCAAGCAATAGACAACTGCTTTAAGCAAAGTGTGTAAGTTAAACAATCCACTTGTTCCATGAACAAGAGACCGTTGTTTTCTCCCTAGTAGCAACATCACATCTACAACCGAAGATATTTTTGTCACTTCCCTTGAAAACTAGAGGCATGAACCCACTATCGAGCATAAATACTCCCTCTTGGAGTCACTAGCAACTGCTTGGCCAAGATAGCTGCTAACAACAGAGAGCATACAAGATCACAAACAACACAGATATGATAGAATCATAAAGACAAAACCATTAATCAATCTGACATAGTAATCTCAATATCCATTGGATCCCCGCAAACACAACATGCATGATTACAAATAGATTGGATCTTGATCATGAACGGAGCTCACAAGATCTATACATGAAATCACAAAGGAGGAGATACAACCATCTAGCTATTACATGGACCCATAGTCCAAGGTGGAACTATTGACGCATCATACCAAAGAGAAGGTGTAACGTCCCAGGATTAACACCTAGAATTATAGAGGACACAGGTTTGTGCATCGCATTCATCTATAGAAAATCCGGATAATTTTCGCGCAAAATTAAAGAAGCTATAGAGGGATCAAGGTCTCTCTTATTCTAATGAAGACATCAGGGCAGGTGCAATGGATTTTGACATGACCTCTACTGAATGTTCATGTTTGAGGGAAAATAGTTTGAGTTGAATATTCAAATACTTTATTTGAATTCAAAAGTAAATTGAAAAGAATTAATAATAGAATTGGAATGGTAAAATTCTTGAATAAACAAATAGATATCATCATATTCACAATACATTTGAATTATACAATAATTTGGAATTATTATTTCAAAAACAATAAATATTACATAATATTTAATAATACAAGTGTATAAGAAGTACAACAATTAGTAACTAGTACAATTTACAAATGAAATAAAATAAAGCATTTACTTTATTACAATTAGAATAATCCAAAGTTTACAAAATGGATAAAGAAAACTACAAGTACTAAGAATAAAAAGAATTTCTTTATTACAATTATATTGAAATTATAATGCTTTCCACCTCACCAAAATAAATAAATAAAAGGGTAAATTACAAAAGAATAAAGTAAAACCCTAAAACTATTTCTAAACTCCATTTCTTATTCATCTCTGGTATCATCTTTTCTTCATATTCCTTTGTCCCTGCAAAACAACACAAAAGACAACAAAAGAAAAGAAAAGGAAACAAAATAAAGAGAATTGTTTAGGTGAATGCTACTCTCTGTCTGGCATAGTGTTGCTATGCTAATATCATCATTGAGTATGGGGTAAAGGGGCCACATAGGATCTGTTCTTATCAAATTAGGCTTCAGCCTTGAGCATCATTAGCATAGAGTTAATATTCCACTTGGCAACACCAAAAATAAAGCTTATCTTAGGATAAGGTCAAGTCAGTTGAGCTGATCAACATGGAGAAGATCTCAGCACTGAAACCTACACCAGGACAAGATCCAGCAAGCTAGCAGCTTACACAACACATGCACAGCTCTGTGCTGTCAACACCAAAAGAGATCACCACATATAGAAAGAGCACAGTCGTAGCTAGCATAACCAGTCCATATCCACAATTCCAGAGCACTAGTTTCAGCACTAAAACCTTTCCAATGCATCACAACCACATCACTTGCACTATGGTTGCTTCAAGAAGCCATCCAATAGTTAGGACAAGGAGGATTAGATCAAGCAAGCAGCCAAAAAGGATCTAGGAGATGAAGGTTACAAGAACAAGTTACAGCAGGTGATCTGAAGCAACACCAAAACTCCCACAAGATCATCAGCAGCCCATTGCAAGCTTATATGTCTACTCACCAATATCAGGTAAGAATTACCAGAAGAAACCACTAGATCATGCAGCATCTGTTCATATATCTTGTACATAGATCTGGGAACACAAGAGAAACAATACACATCTATCAGCTCCATCTAACCTTCAATCAGATTTTCATCTAGGAGGATTAGAGGGCAAGATTCTCTCAGACTAGCATGCAAGTGGCATGTCTAGATCATCACTGAGTCCAAAAAGGAGGCAACAATAAAAATATGTTCTTCTAAATTAAATAATTTGCCTCGGCCTTTGCATCCTTGGCAGGGACAAATAGAAGAAAATCAAACTGTTTGAATCTACTATTATGCACACTCCACATGGGAGGCACCACAGCAGCAAATTCAATAACAGTAGAAGCCACTAAACTGTTTAACACTAAACATCAAATACCAAATCTGTTCTTATTAAAAAGAAAGATTCATACTTTTTCATCACTAGCTATAAGCCTATATCCATACTATACCACTCAGGTTACATCATAGTACTATTTTCCAACAGCAGTTTATGCTAATTAAAATTCACTACTATGCACACTCTTGAATGAGGCACCACAGTAGTTAATTCCAGTTAGCAGAAGCCACTATTCTAAGGGCCACTGATCATAAATATGACTGCTTGATGGATAGTAAATGACAAGGAAACATATATAAGTTTACAAATCATTTCCCTAGCTTAAATTGCTAGGAATCATTTCCAATATACTTTCTCATATAGACAGTATAGATTAAGCAACCAATTTCACTTGCATATAATCACCAAAGAGTTCTTATCATTTCCCTAGTCAACCAACATTAAAATTTTACATCATTTTCCTAGCTATATGGCTAGGAATCATTTGTGTGTAACAACTCTGTCATATTGACAGACATAAAATTCAGTTGAACATTATGAATCCATAACTCATAAAAAAGAAATATGAGTACCACCACAGGATTAGATTGGAAGTGCCAATGCATAGCTTACACATATCCTAATTCAATTCCAAGAGCATTCCATAGTTTCTGTAATAAATCCAGGAAGTCTACTTATATCATTTCCCTGAATACTTGCTTTCAGGAATCATTTGGAACACCAGCTGTCAAAATTGATAACTAAGTTTAGTTCAATATAGACTTCAGATCATCCTTGAACCAAAGGTTCAATAACTTAGAGCCTAGCATATTATCATCTTAACCAACTACCAATTTAACCTCATTCTTTTAGCAAAACCAATTGTTTCCTGATCAAACTAACAGCCAAAGGTAGCTGTACAAGTGACAACTACCAAGAACTGGTACTGTGAAATTGAGACACATGTGCCACACTTTAGACCTGAGGATATCAGCAATCACAAGCCTCTCCTCTAACGATAAATTTCACAAGCTATCCAATATATTTCATCAACCCAATTTCCTCCACTTAGAAATTCAAAGGAAATCAGATCCTTATCATACAAACACTAGGACATCGCATTTGTGCTACTTAGGATAATCCTATCATCACAGAGAGAAATCTGGAGAGGATTCAAGTGAAGAAAAGAAAAGGAGAATCCCCACTTACCCGTGGTCCTCGCTTGGAAATTGGAGAGGAAGCAGACCGGCGGTGAAGATTGGCGTGGCGGCACGAGGAGCACCGGTGGCGCTCAACCCGCGCCAAGCCTCACCAATAGCACCCAAGAGGAATCGACAACGAGCCACAACAGCATGGTAACACGAGGGCGTTGCAGCGCTGCTACCCGTGCCAAGCCGCATCAGCTCCAACCGCGCGCCGTAGAACCATCATCAATGCCAGGAGGAGACAGGAGTATCATAGGCTCACGACTGAGTCGAGGCGGCGAAACCCTAGCTCTAGGGAGGGGGTCAGCGTAGCCAGAAGGAGAAGCGGCGGGAAACAGAGGAAGGAGGTCGGGCTAGACAGCGCCAACAAGCGTCTGTGGTGGGCGCTGACGGACGAATGGCACGGGAGGCAAGTTGGGCGCATGATAAGCGGCAACGGCAAGATCACGGCAGAGAGGAACGCAAGAGAGATAAGGTTATGTCTGTGTGCGTGAGTCTGAGCATAGTGTGGTGAGGGGTGGGCCGGGGGTGAGGGGTCTGACATGGTCCAGTTGGGCCAGGCCAGCCCACATACCCAACCAAACGGCCCAAGCTGATTAGGTTAGGAAATAAAATAAAAAGAAAAAATGAATGAATTACTAAAATAACCTCCAAACATTTTTAGCTATAGAAAATTATAGAAAAATCATAAAAATACATTTAAGATGTTAGAATTATCATAAAGGCAAAATCTATCTAATAAAAATATAAATTTATTTATTTAAAATAAATATAAAGTAAATAATTATTAACACCATTAAATCCTAAATGAAATTTTATAAAATAAGAAAAAAACCCTAAAAATAAATAAAAAATTATTTTTGTATATAAAAATAACTCTACTATTTTATAAAAATACTAACTTAGAGTTTTAAAAATAAAACATAAAGCAAATATTTAAAGACATTTAATTCTTTGATGAATTTTATAAAAATAAAGATAATACTTAAAAATAAATAAAATTCATTTTTAAGGTTTTGAATAAATATATTACACTAGAAAATATTAAATATATTATTAGAAAAGTCTTTAATATTTTAAATAATATATTCTTATCTAATACTTATTTTGTGATTTTTTTTAAAAATAATTGCTAAGTAAGAAATAATCACAATCTTTATAAAACCTTGAGAAATTAGGGTCTTTGTACTAAATTCCAAACCCATAACTTAAATTCATAATCAAATTTAAGTATAACTCTTAACTTTAAAATAATCTTTTAAAAATCTTATTAAGAATCCTTTTAAATAAACATTGGGTATCACCCATTTATATAATATGGTGAATAATCATTATATTTTAACCATTATTAACATAACTTCAAATTCTAACAAATTACTAAGATCATCTAATTATGCTTCCATTAAATAAATACATATTCTTTTCATAATAGCAAAACAAATTTAATCTAATCATTCACTTAAAATATAAAGTGAATAATTCCACACCTTAGCCCATCATAAATCTAAAACTTGGGAATAATTAAAATATATTACATCTTAAGTTTACTTAACCTTTTAAAGTTAACTTTAGTCTCAAAGCTTATAAACATCAGGTCTAATAAATCACTTATGTTTTTATAGTTAACTTTGGTCTATTTAACTTAAGATATAAAGCATCTCAAGTCCAAACTAATAAATCAAACACCAAAAGACATTGATCATGTTCTATTAACAATGATGATTATTTAAACCTTAGAAAGGAAATCTTTTCTTCAAATGTTATTCTTTTTGCCACTTCAAGCAACAACTATAAGATAGTTCTTTCAAACCTTAATAATCCAATACATAGACTTCCATCCTAATCACCAAATAGCAACTAATCTAAATCTTAAATTACTATTGCACTCTACTTTTATATATCAAAACTTAAAATCCCTATAGATGCACTTCATGTGAAGTAAAAATTTGAAGATAAACCAACTCTTAAAGGAATCACCTAAGTTCACTTCACTTACAATATTAGGGATTCACTTTGGGAATTTTACAAAATGCATATCATTACTTATGCATAACAACATCTTGCTTCTTTAAACATTAGCCCTTACCGGACCAATGATGCTGATTTTAGATATTGGATCTTATATTGTCTCGAAGACCGTGAGTGCATAATCTTGCAATCACAAAAGGCAAGTTCACACTTGCTCATGTCCTTTTATTATTTTCTGTAAAGTATTTTTCAAATCCAGTGTTGTCATCACCTGCATTTGAAAAAGGACAGAAAACACTATTTTCATAATAATGTGAGTACAGGTTATTTACCATGAGGTAATAACCTACTATAAGAGTTCCGGTGGTAAAGGAGCATATTATCTAGGACTTAACAACCAATGTCACCAGTGATTCTTGCGCCATATATTACGCGTTGACCATGAGATTTGGAATGGGACGAAGAAGTCAGCTGTATCTTTTCCCTCTCGCATGGAGCCGGATGTGCGTTTTGTGGCTGTTATCACTCGTAGCATGCATATTATATATGGTAATTCGTAGAGGATATGCAGCATATGGGTGGGAGCCCTCAACGTCCCACGATAGTTCCGGCATCTGAACGGTCTGTACTGCCAATTGCCGTAATTCAATAGGTGGGCTGGCGTACACCAAGGATACATGCGGGGTCGCGGAGAAGGCAGTGGTTGACTTGGGTCTTAGTCTGGGCCTCACACCAAGGAACTGTGAATGGGTCCGCGGCCCGTATGTGCAACAAAGCTAAGATCTCTCATGGGTAAAGTAACGCACCTCTACAGAGTGTAAGAACTATAACTTGTTACTCCCTGTTCCGGGAAGGAGCTGCGAACGCGGCGGGAAAGGAACTCCATGAAAGTTCTAGTAAACCCGTGAAGGCTGACGGACATAGCTTTTCAGAATAAAAGCAACCTTTGAAGAAATATTTACAGAAACTTGCATTGCCTACGACCTATGGTCTATGGTTGTAGATATAGTGCATCAAACACTCCTTTTCTAGTGAACTTGCTGAGTACGCTCGTACTCAAAGTATCTTCTTAACCCTTGCTAAGTTCTAAAGCCAGTATAGACGATGTCTACATCAAGTATGCTCCAGAAATCATCATCAAAATCCCAAGCTCTTCAATGAAGTCAAGAAAGTCAACATATACACCAACTCAAGTGAATACGAAGTTGTAGATTAGATAAGAATAGAATCTCTAGCCATAGAACCTATTTTTGTAGTGTATTGCAATAGCAGCAATGCCATACCATTATTTAAGATATTAGTCTTAATAGTATGATAGTTTTGGAGTTATTTATTTATGATTCTTCTTTGTAAGAAGCTTCTTTCTCTCTCTTTAACCTAGAGTGTTCTCTGGATCTTGTGTAAAGAGTTGAGTTGTAACCTATAGTCATGTCTTGGACCTGCTGTGTTTCTGTTGTACAACTCTAAGGGATGTAATACTAGTGAACGGTGTTTCATTGGTGTTATGTCAACGACTATAGTGTACTACATCATGCAGTGGTATGTTGGGTCACCGCAGAAGGCCTCCGGGATGATCTCCCCTCCGGCAGGGTGCCGGGAAGAACTTCAGATCCCCTATCTAGGGACGATGGTGGCGGCGGCTATAGACGATTTCGTGGAGTTTTGATCGGGTTCCTAGGGTTTCTGCATCGGGGGCCTTATTATAGGCGAAGAGGCGAGGCTGGGAGGCGGCCAGGGCCCTCACACCCTACCCAGGCACGGGGTGGGCCCACCCGCGCCTAGGGGGTCTGGACGCCCTGGTTCGCTTCTACGTCTCGTCTTCTGGATTCGTGTCCCTCACGGTAAAATATTGACTCTGGCTTTTGTCTAGTCCAATTCCGAGAATATTGATTTTCTGCCTTTCTGGAACCAAAAACAGAAGAAAACATGCAACTAGCACTATGGCAACTTGTTAATAGGTTAGTTCCAGAAAAGATATAAAAACACCGCAAAGTGTAGACAAAGCAAAGTAGATACTAAACAAGCATGGAGCATCAAAAATTATTGATATGTTTCCGACATATCAAGCATCCCCAAGCTTAACTCCTGCTCGTCCTCGAGTAGGTAAGTGATAAAAAAGAATAATTTTTGAGGTGACATGCACCATCAAAACCAAGATCAAACTATTTGCAAGCATTGAAAGCTGGGATCAAAGAACTCTAAACATGTGCATAAAAGATGGAGTTCTAACAATAAGACATAGTAACTATGCATGCAACATGAAAGGCTAGATCATGAATAACATGCATTGAAAAACATTTGTTTGTTTTACATATAGAAAATATGGCATAGTGGCAATCAGCTTGTCCCTCACAGAGTAGCAAATAGATGTATAGGACACCTTCAAAGTTCACAAGGGCGACTAGAAACAAATAGCACAAGAACAAGTAATATCACAATTTGCATCAATCAATAAGCTTTGGGATACTGCACACAGAATGACAACTATGCTCTCTTAATGGTGCCTAAAGGTAGAAGGTGGAGACTCAAATAATAGTGGAAGAAAGGCCCTTCATAAAGGGAAGCAGGGATTTCAAGTTTCAAAAAGAGCTTCCAAAAATTATGGTACTTGTTAGCTTTCATACCTCATTGCCCCTATCATAAGCATCTTGAAGTGATTAAAGGTTAAAGTGAACAAACTAAGGAGTATATGCTTGACAAAGTATAAGTTGGCAATCTCAAGTCCCTTGAATATGAGGGCCACACCACATGCTACTCAACTTCAGTCACCTGTAAGTTCTTGTCATTGTAAGTACATGCGTATCATAGAGAACCGCCAACGAGGTACCCCTTGCCCATGGTACAGGAGCTACCCCATAACCAAAATGACAAGGCAAGCAGACAATGAGCATCTCAGCGATCTTTTTATTTACTATGTGCATAGCTTTTTATTGAGGATGCTTCATAGATAGCTCACTATGATGATGTTGCAAGTTTCCATCATGATTAGGCATGACTTAGTCTAGCGGCCCAGGCGTTTCTCTAACACAAAATACTTACTCCATGGAATTACAAGTTCCCTCTTTATTTCACACCGGTGACATCCATAGACAAAAGAGCATGATTGTAGGGGTTCGTAGCATGGAAAACAAAAAATTTCTACCGCATGCAAACAAACAAGCCAAGATCTATCTACTAGATTGTAGCAACGAGTCGATAGAAGAACTCACCCTCGAAGATTCCAAAGCGGTTAACGAGAGCAGATTCTCGTGGATGATGTAGTCGTACTCTTGCCGATCTCAAGATCGCGTAGACGATCCTTCCGGTGCTGCGCAGCGCTCCGCAAATGGTCACATCGCTCTGCACTCGATGAAGACCTTCCTCTCCTTGTTCCAGCAGTGGAGGTTGTAGCACTCTTCATGATTCCCAAGAAGACGACGGCGTGGTACCGGAAGTAGAGGGGAGATCTCGCAGGGCTTCGCCTTAAGCCGGAGCGAGTATGGTGGACTATGAGAGAGGCTTGGCGATCTAGGGTTTAGAAGCACCAAGTAGAGGGAGCTAGACCGGCAGCTAGGGCAAGGGGATTGCCCCAAGTCGGCGGCTTGGGCAAACCCTAGGGCGGCGGCTATGGTGGTCGGCGGCGGCTAGGGTTAGGTTTAGAGGGGGCAAGGTTGTGTGTCTAGGAGGGGAGCCCTGCCCCTCCTCTTATATGTGGAGGGAGGCGCGCCTGGGGAGGGGAGTCCCTCCCCAACTCGGACCCAAGGTGGGCCGGCGGTGGGAGGAGGAACTCCTCCCCCAAGTCGGTTTCAAACCTCCTTCTCCTCTTTCTCAAAACTAGCCGTTTGACTTTCAAACTAGCCGTTTGACTTTTCAAACTAGGATTTGAATAAACCCTCTATTTGGTACAGCGATGACACCAAGTACATAATGCAATCATACCAACTTGATATAACACATTCATGTACCCTTCCCCTCCGGAGTGCCGGACATTCCAGAACCTTCTAGAACATTCCCGATGAAAACACCGGAACCATTCTCCAACTCCGAAACAGGACTTTCCTTATATGAATCTTATTCTCCGGACCATTCCAGATCTCCTCGTGATATCCCGGATTCCATCCGAGACTCTGAACAACATTCGGTCTCTTACTCATCATTCCATAACTACTCAACAACATCGAATCCTTAAGTGTGTCTCCCTACGGTTCGTGAATTATGCGGACATGATCGAGACACTTCTCCGAACAATAACCAATAGAGGAATCTGGAAATTCATATGGCTCTACATATTTCTACGATTACTGTGCGATCGAATGAACCACTTACATACGATACCAATTTCCCTTTGTCTCACGATAGTTTACTTATCCGAGGTTATGATCATCGGTATCTCTGCATACCTAGTTCAACCTCGTATCGATAAGTACTCTTTTCTCGCTCCGTGATATGTGATCCCTTGTGAGCCAGTCACATGCTTGCAAGCTAATTGGATGACATTCCACCGAGAGGGCCCAGAGTATATATCCGCTATATGGATGGACAAATCCCACTCTTGATCCATGTGCCTCAACACATACTTTCCGAACACTCAATGCCACCTTTATAGCCACCCAGTTATGGTGTGGTGTTTGATGTCATCAAAGCATCCTTCCGGTGATGGTGATTAACATGATCTCATGGTCGAAGGAATTAGGTTACTATGTATTAGAAAGCTTATAGCAAATGAACTATATTAAATGACTTGATCTTTATGCTACGCTTATCTATAGGAGTATGTCCATCACATCATTCTCCTAATGATATGACCCTGTTGTTAATAACATCTCTATGTTCATGATCAGGAAACTATGATCATATATTAACCAACAAGCTAGTTTAACAAGAGGCTTTACTAGGGACTCGTTTATGTTTACAAATCACACAAGTATTAATGTTTCCTGTTAATACAATTATAGCATGTTATGTAAACATTTATCATAAGTATGAAGATATGATAATAACCACTTTATTATTGCCTCTTGGGCATATCTCCAACAATGATATCAACTGAGTACAAAGTACAAGTGCAATGTTGAAAACGTTCCCCATGACAGTACGGTTCTGCTAATTCCAACGTATAAGTGCAAGCATATACAACATAGATGACAAAATGGTTCAAGTTTATTAGGGGAAAAGAATATAAAGTGTGCCATTAAGTTTGTGAGGGATTTAATCACTAAGTTTTCACAAAACAAAATACTTTTTAATTGGAAGATAACTGAAAACAAGAATATACTTGGAATGGTGTAACACACCATGCATAGGAATTTATAGTGGACACTTTGGAATAACTTGGTTTCTTGGGAATTGGAAGCATGAGTAGAGCTTACTCATACAAGTGGGGGCTAGCAAAAGACTGGGAGCAACCAACTAAGAGAGCATAATGGCCATAATCATGCAAAGCAACAAAGCATTACTAATCAAAGCATAGAGTGGTACTACAAGTCAAGGACTAAATGATCATAGAGGTTATGGTGACTTGTCATAGTCATAACATGGTGTTAGCATTGTGCCCAGTCAACCCAAACAAAGCATCAAAGGGTAATACCACAACACTATGCTTTTGCATGCTAAAACAACGCATAATTTCTTCAAGGCACACTAAGCAATCCCAATTGTTTGGAACAAGACATGCTACAACAATAATCACTAAGCATAAGGTCAAAACAATACCTAGCATGTCATGCTAAAGTCTAAGTCACAGTCAATGCAAGCTCCTCTTGCACTTTAAAGCAGGAACTTCCTACTCCTTTCCAACACCAAGCAACTTATTTACAACAACACAGCAAGAACGGGGTTCCAAACTAATTTATTGAAGCAAACTAAACAACCTAAGCAAAGCAAACGAAAACTAAGACGCTCCAAGAACAACACAACAATGCATGAAACAATAAAAACGAAGTGTCTAGACAGACCTGAGATTTTTATTGATGAAGAAGGGGATGTCTTGAGAATCCCCAAGCTTTGACACTTGTAACTCTTGGATATTTTTTGGGGTGGCACCGGGGTGGCATCCCCAAGCTTGATATTTTGTCCATTCTTTATCTCATTACATCATTCTCTCTCTACACCTGAAATTTTTCCTCCATACAAAACTTCACACAATCTTCATTAGCAACATTAGTTTATTCCAAATATATTAAACCTTAGGCAAAGCTTTGGAACAGCAAAACTTTTCACTAAAAACCCAAGCTACTGTAGAAACTCCTTTAAAAAGCTCAATTCCCCAAAAGAGAACTCAAAAAGGAATCAATAAGAAGCAAATGCAAATAATGGCAGAAATATGTTAAAACAGACCAGCAGGTAGAAACCGATTTTTTCGAAAATCTTTTGTTGCTTAAATAAAAAATTGTTGAACTAAATAAAGTTAGATAACATACTGGGGGATTTATTCATAAATTTTGAGCTAAATCCGAGCTACATAGACTCCTCATGAATTTTTATGGTGGAGGATAGAAATCTATTTCAGGACAGCAACTCCCCAAATCTTACTTCCCTCTCATTAGAGGTTATTCTTGGCACAAAAAGCAAACAAAAACGATAAGGAGAGGTCATTACTGAAGTAATAACTTCCAAGACTCAAGAAAACTCTTGGGTTATTTCCCAAAAAGTATTTTTCTTTAACGCCTTTAAGTTAGGCACAAGAAGCAAGAAGAATCAAGTATTTTCAAATGAGGAAGCATTAACATCAAGCCTTGATTTCAAAGGAGGAGCAAAAAGAAACTTCTCTCTCCTCATAGGGAAGTGTTCAATACCTTTCTTGAATGGAAAATGATATTTAATGGTGCCTTCTTTCATATCAATGATGGCACCAACTGTTCTAAGAAAGGGTCTTCCCAAAGTAATAGGACAAGAAACATTGTATTCATCATCCAAAACATAGAAATCCACACGGACATAATCATTGTTAACCATAATTAGAACATCATTAATACTCCCCATGAGTTTCTTCTTAGCATTATCATTGAGTGGGACATCCAAATAACAATCTTCCAAAGGTGGCAAATCAAGCATTTCATAAATCTTCCTAGGCATAATAGAGACACTAGAACCAAGATCACATAAAGCTTTGAGATAAAAGTCATTCACTTGCATATTAATAATGGGTTCCCAACTATCTTCTACTTTCCTAGGAATAGAAGCTTTGTGTTTTAGCTTCTCTTCCTTAATCTTAACAAGAGCATCTGTAATGTGTTTGGTGAAAGCAACATGCATATCACTAGCATCAGGACTTCTAGCAAGCTTTTGCAAAAACATAATTACTTCAGAAATATTGCAACCATCTATATCAAAATCAAACTTAGCATCACTAGTAGTAGGCTCAATAGGCTTAGGCATAGTAGGAGGAGGAATAGTGACTGCTTGTGGTTTAGTCTATCAATTTCAGCTTCCCTTTCCCACTTAGCATAAAGTTGGGCTAACAATCTAACATTTTCATCAATAGTAACTTGTATGGCATGAGTGGCAGCAAAGGTACTTTCCATGGTTTCAGGTTTAGCAGCCATTTTATTAATCAAGGAGGACTGTGTAGACAAAGAGGATATGTTTTTCTCAACAGTTAAAAGTTTTTCCTCTACAGTTTTGTTGAAAGCAGTTTGTTTACTAATAAAGTCTTTGAGCATGACTTCAAGTTCAGAGGGGGCACTTCTAGCATTGTTGTAGGAGTTTCCATAGGTATTGCCATTATTAGGAGGATAAGGCCTATAATTGTTGTTACCACCAAAATTATTTCTATAGGCATTGTTGTTGAAATTGTTGTTTCTAATGAAGTTCACATCAACTTTCTCTTCTTGGGCAACCAAAAAGGCTAAGGGAACACTATTAGGATCTAGAGGAGCTTTCCCATTAACAATCATAGCCATAATAACATCAATCTTATCACTCAAATAGGAAGTTTCCTTAACAGAATTTACCTTCTTACCATGTGGAGATCTCTTAGTGTGCCATTCAGAGTAATTAACCATCATATTATCAAGGAGTTTTGTTGCAGCACCCAAAGTGCGGCCCATAAAGGTACCTTCAACAGCTGAATCCAACAGGTTTCTTGAGGAAAAGTTCAAACCTGCATAAAAAATCTGGATAATCATCCAAGCAGTGAGTCCATGAGTGGGGCAATTCTTAACCAAATACTTCATTCTTTCCCAAGCTTGAGCAACATGTTCATTATCAAGTTGTTTAAATTTCATAATATCACCTCTCATAGATATAATCTTAGCAGGAGGGTAGTACTTTCCAATAAAAGCATCTTTGCACTTAGTCCAAGAATCAATACTATTTCTAGGCAAGGATAACAACCATTCTTTAGCTTTTCCTCTCAAGGAGAAAGGAAAAATCTTGAGCTTAATAATATCTCCATCTACATCCTTATACTTTTGCATCTTACAAAGTTCAACAATGTGAGATGGACAACATCATTATCAGAACTAGCACCAGAAAATTGCTCTCTCATCACAAGATTCAACAAAGCAGGCTTAATTTCATAAAAGGTAGCTTCAGGAGCAGGTGGAGCAATAGGAGTGATAAGGAAATCATTGTTGTTTGTGCTAGTGAAATCACATAACTTGGTGTTCTCAGCAGAGTTCATTTTGGCAAAGGTGGGCAAGCCAAAACAACAACAGCTAGAGCAGGAACTATTTTTTCGTGTTTTTTTAATAAAGAAAGCAAACCAAACTAGACTATTTTTTGGGTTTTTTTTAAAAGAGGCAAACAAAACCAAGCAAAATAAACTAAGCAAACTAAAAACAAAGTAAAGAGAAAGGAAGTGGAGGACTCCCCTTGTGAAGACGTCCTTAGCCTCCCCGGCAACGGCGCCAAAAAATAACTTGATGACACCCAACACCGTCGTGGGACGCTTTGTTGGAAACCCCAAGAGGAAGGTGTGATGAGCACAGCAGCAAGTTTTCCCTCAGTAAGAAACCGATGTTATCGAACTAGTAGGAGGAAGGAAACGACTCAAAGGTGTTGCAAGCAACGTGAAAACCTGCACAACACAAACTCAAGACTTTGACCAACGAATCAGTGAGGTTGTCAAGCTCACCGGTTTTCTGTAACAAAGGATTAAACGTATGATGTGGAAGGTAATGGTTTGCAGCAAGTAAACAAGTAACAGTGGAAGATGTATCAATGGTAAAGATTGGACCGGGGTCCATAGTTCACTAGAGGTGCTCTCCTTAGATAAACAACATGGCATAAAGGATAAACAAATTACAGCATTGCAATTGACAGGAACTGAGCAAGGCATAACAATGCAATACCAGACAAAAAGATCCTATGAGATTCGATTGGGCAATACAACAATATACATAGACCGCCATCCAACTGCATCTATGACTAGAAGTCCACCTTCAGGTTATCATCCGAACTCCCTTCAGTATTAAGTTGCAAGCAACAGACAACTGCTTTAAGCAAAGTGTGTAAGGTAAACAATCCACTTGTTCCATGAACAAGAGACCATTATTTTCTCCCTAGTAGCAACAACACATCTACAACCGAAGAGATTTATGTCACTTCCCTTGGAAACTAGAGGCATGAAGCCACTATCGAGCATAAATACTCCCTCTTGGAGTCACTAGCAACTACTTGGCCAAGATAGCTACTAACAACGGAGAGCATGCAAGATCACAAACAACATAGACATGATAGAATCATAAAGACAAAATCATTAATAAATCTGACATAGTAATCTCAATATCCATCGGATTCCCGCAAACACAACATGCATGATTACAAATAGATTAGATCTTGATCATGAACAAAGCTCACAAGATCTATACATGAAAGCACAAAGGAGGAGATACAACCATCTAGCTACTACATGGACCCATAGTCCAAGGTGAAACTACTCACGCATCATACCGGAGAGAAGGCCTCCGGGATGATCTCCCCTCCGACAGGGTGCCGGGAAGAACTTCAGATCCCCCGATCTAGGGACGATGGTGGCGGCGGCTACAAACGGTTTCGTGGAGTTTTGATCGGGTACCCAGGGTTTCTGCATCGGGGGATTCTTATAGGCGAAGAGGCGAGGCTGGGAGGCGGCCAGGGCCCCCACACCCTACCCAGGCGCGGGGTAGGCCCTGGTTTGCTTCTCCGCCCGGTCTTCTGGATTCGTGTCCCTCACGGTAAAATATTGACTTTGGCTTTTGTACCGTCCAATTATGAGAATATTGATTTTCTGCCTTTTTGGAACCAAAAACAGAAGAAAACAGGCAACTGGCACTGTGGCAACTTGTTAATAGGTTAGTTCCAGAAAAAATATAAAAACACCTCAAAGTGTAGATAAAGCAAAGCAAAATAGATACTAAACAAGCATGGAGCATCAAAAATTATAGATACATTTTCGACGTATCACCCGTGGCTCGGTTTCTCTGGAAGTTTATCAGAGAAGCTTTGGGTCCTCGACGAATTCCTAGAGGCTCGGGCGAACCGTGCTAATAAGAGGTGTTGTCTCTTATGGTTGGTATTCGTCGTGCTATCATGGATTCTCTTGACCATTCGTAATAAGATGGTTATTAAGAAGATATTTTCTCGGTGTGCTTCTGGCTCGGCTTTCAAATTTCTGACGTTTTTACAGCTCTCATACCCGCTATGTAGGTAGCGAGACAAGGCGCCAGATCTCCATCTCAGTCTAGCCATTGAGCACCTTGTTTTTTATTTCTTTGCTTTTGAGAGTTTGTTCTTTGCTCTTTCGGTTTGGACATATTTGTGTTGTTTCCCTAGTAGAGCTATCTTATTCCGTGTATAGTCGTACAATGTAAATTTGTTTGGATGGTTGATTATTTATAGAAGGTGGCAAAAGCATATTTGGAGGAAATCAAAGTTAGACACAAAATAGTGGCCTTGTATACATAAACCATGTGAGTAGTAAAATTTAGATTCAGAAAAAAACTTCCAACTAAACTTGATATACATCAACAATACGATATCGAATATTTCCTTATAGAAGGCGCTCCTATATTATGGTACACAAAATCCATGGATAATTATTATCTTGCACTTCTTTGAGGTTTTGACTACCTAAGCTAGGGGGATTTCAGTCGCAACTACAGAAATTTCAATAGCTTAGAAGATTTTGCTGGATTTCACATGTAGCCAGCACTGATCTCTGCATTGATTCCAACGACTCGGGACTTGACCAAGTTTTGAGTAGTTCTCATCTGACTGAGAACTATCAAACAGTTATACACTATTTTTTTTAAACAAGACAAAAGATTTGCCATTTTCATTAACTAAGGAGAAGGTTTTAGAGACAAATGCCTATGACAAGCCATAGGCTTTACATAGGACTTTACAAGACAAATAAAGATCTAATCTCTTGGCCGGATTTTCATTAACTAAGGAGAAGGTTTTAGAGAAAGATGCCTATGACAAGCCATAGGCTTTACATAGGGCTTTACAAGACCAATAAAGATCTAATCTCCCGCCGGACATTCTCCAATAAGCCATAGGCTTTACATAGGGCTTTACAAGACCAATAAAGATCTAATCTCCCGGCCGGACATTCTCCAATCCTTGGCTTCCTCGTTAATCTTTGCAATGGCAACATTAGCGGGGGAGGACGAGTGACGAAAAACTAACTCAGATTAACATGACGAAAAACTAACTCAGATTAACATGATCAAAGAAGCCATCAGATTAACATGATCAAAGAAGCCATCGCCTTCCTCTCCTTGCCCTTTTCAAGTGCTACCTTTGCCCACCAAGTCTCTACATTACTCATCTATACTGTAGAGAATATTCATTCGAGACCACTTGCAAATCTCAGACTTGCATACACATCACAACAAGACAATAAATAAATCAGTGGCTGCTGCATTCAGCTTTTAAGATCCACAACACAACATCAGATGTATCTACAAGGAACAGCAGTAGTAGAAACGTAGCATTCCAAAGTTCTCACGGTTGGATATACAGACAGCTAGATACATCCAAAGCACGAGGTAAAGGGTGATGTCTTGTGATCACAGAACCACAAACGACCCAGCATTTCGTGACCAAGACACCGGTGTTCTAGGTCTGCTTCTTGCTTTTCGCCAGTCCCCTGGGTATCTTGCTCAGAACCTTGGTATCCAGCACCTCATAGTGCTTGCATGCCTCGGTATGGGCCTTTCCGGCGAAGTGATCCACCTTGTCCTGGTACTTGTCGTACAAGATCGGCACCGTGTGGATCATCAGGACAGCTGTTTGAGAACTCAAATGCATCAATCAACTAGTAGCATGTAGCACCAAGCTTTTCAATAATATTATGCAAGTTAAAAGATGCATTACCAATGTAGATCAAGGTGAGGAAGTCACAGCAGCTTCCTACTTCAGAGAGAACCCAAAGAGCAGCAATCACCTACAAAAGCACAAGAAAACTATTAGACAATTGTTCAAGCAACAACACATAATCTACCATTAACTGTAATTGTGATGAAAAAAACGTACACCAAGAAATTTCCTCAGATCATGCCCCAGTGCAATCTCCCGAAACAAGTGAAGGGCCCTGTTGACGTCGTTGCGCAATGCCCGTGCCACATTCACAGCAACATCTTCAGGTATCTGAACTACAGGCATATCAGGCGGACTCCTGAAAAAGTAACACTTGATGAATGATGGAAGCAGTATCAGCCAAAATACGTGAAAGATAATCATGTATCTCACTCACTTCTTGATGAAGGTCATAGCTTTGGACCACAGGAATAAGATGGCCAGGACTCCAATCATCACATGGGATATCAGAGTTAAGAGGTGGTAATCAAGCACTTCAAACAGCATCCATATGACAGTCGTGCCACCGATCACTACAGCAGTTGTTTTCTTGTCTTTCCATAAGAGTACATCAGCAGCTGCAAAAGATTGTACCAAAACAAGCAAACAGAGCAATCAGAACTGTTATAATGCAGCAATTACTTGATAATTTTGTTTACTCTACTGCATGACGCCGTGTTCTCGTAATAACTGGATCTAATTGTAGCTATAGCAAAAGAAAATACTTCACCCACCCCATGTACAAAGAGCATAACAATTTTCTTGAGAACAATATAAACTCTGAAACCATGTAAGAGGTTATTACTAATCAAATACCTGACTAATCAACAACTTCACGTAATATGGATTTTATGGATGTCTCCATATCAATTTGTTATCACCAAACAGCACAGAGATAAGAAAAAAGGAACTAATAATTAAGTAGGCCTGAAATTTTTATGTCTGGTGTACTTGATTTTTCCATGATTTGAAGCTTAACTTCAATATTTTGGAGTTGTGTGCCTTTGTCTTATAGTGTATCTCTTTTACAATCCTAAAGATGAAATGAACACTCATGCCTAATCCAGGTGTCCCCTAAAATCGAGAAAATGAACATTTTCGCCTTCAACAACAAAGGAACACGTGTAGTAAGAAAAGAGGATGTCTCTCCAAGGGTCAGCTATACGTATGCTTAATCAATGGTATAGTTTTGAGGATCACTCCGTATACAGCATATCATACAACAGATTAAACTGCAAGAAGGTTTTTTAGAAAATAAGGTTCTAGAAGATAATAATTGACACTTGATCAAAGTGTACTAAGAAGGTCCACACGTTCGGTTCACAATCAGTGATCTTGAGAAAGTAGACTCAAGAGCACCTAAACTGAAGTGTGGTTTCCTAGTTAAAATATAGGTGATGCTGCCACTTGCAAGAAGTCACCAACAATAATCATTACAATTCTTCCCTAACATATCATACACAGGAAAGTGGATAAAAGGGTGGTGATTCCAACAGGTAGGCACAACTATCTATTTCGCGCTTATTACCATCATCATAGCATCTACTGGGTCCTTTGGATTTTAGAAGTATTTATGCTTTTATATTACCAAGGAAGCACATAACTGAGTTGGGGTGGGCGTGGGGGGGGGGGGAGGGGGGGTCCTTCAGATTTTTCTACTTTAAATTGAAAAATTTCAGATATAACAAAAAGAAGTGGTCTGAGCCAACAGCTCATAAACTTCACAGTATGTTCAGCCTAGAAGTTAACAAGGAAACGTTCAGTGATAGCATATCCATTTACTTCATAGAAGTGAGATACCTGCTAAGATTATCTGCAGGACAAGGAACTCCAAAGCCAAAAGTCCACCAAAAAATAGAAAATAATAGGTGGGTGCTTTCTTGGGATAAAAGATGTCCTCTAATCCGTGGACTGTACTTCAGAATTAGTTATGGAGACCGAGTAAACGTTTTTATCGCTCAAGCTATCCGTGGTATGCAATAAAGGTAATTTCTTGAGGTAGAAGATGTCCTCTATCCATGGACTGTAAAACAAATTAGATAGGGACAGTTGCAGATAATAGAAGATCGAAGCAGATGTTACTAGAGCACGCATCATGTACAAAAGAAATCAAAAGGAAGTAAGTGCATGCACTGGCTAATAATTGTGATCTAAACACTTCCCAGCTGAACCACACCACACAAAAAAACAAAATGGCCCACCTGAAACACAAACTAATACTTCAAAAATGAAAAAAAAATCCAGTACTAACAATAGCAACGAAAATCACATCTACAAAAGAGTACTCGCCAAAATTAAGCAGGAGCACCAAAAATAAATAAAAAAGGGAAAGTAAAAGAAAAGGAACGGAGAGTTCGTACTTTTACCGCCTCCGAGCACCTTATGCACGGAGGTGTCCTCCCCGAGCAGCCTGAAACCCCGGGACGTCGCCGTAGTCTCCGGCGCAGACGCAGGCGGGGCCGCCTTCTCCGGCGACGCGACAGCCTCCACGGTCGGCTCCACCGGCAGCGGCGGGGCAAAATCGCCCTCTGCGGGCGCTGCCGGGGTCGGCGGGGGCGCGGCGACGGTCTCCTCTGTTGGATCGGCCATGGATGGCACACGGAGCAACGGAAGCTACAGGAAAGCTAAACACGAATTCCCCTCTCTGTTCCTCTGCTCTCTCGTGAAGTGTGCAGTGTGTGTGGAAGTGTGCCTTCGCTGCCTCCTTTTCTTCGGTGGAGGAAAAGATGGGGTGGAGATCTCTAGAATATTGGGGGAGGGGGACGGCCGTCAAGGGCCGTGACGGCGCGCTGGCGCTTTCGGTGGTGGAGCAGGTACGCGTACCCGGGAAAAAGGTGTGTTCGTTCACAAATTTCTAAATACACAAGGTCCTAAAGAACATCACCCATCTAAACACTTTCCATAAGAAGTATTTCAACTACCCTCTATAAAAAAATTAAATCTGAACATTTAGTCCTTTCGTTTTAAAATATAATATGTTTTAGTTATTTCTAAAACGTATATATCTAAAAAAAAATAGTGTGTAGTCTCGTAGCAAAATTAGCGAACCTACACATAAAAGATATCTAGATACATGTGATTTAGAAAGCCTAAAACATCTTATATTTTAGTCTCGTAGCAAAATTAGCGAACCTACACATAAAAGATATCTAGATACATGTGATTTAGAAAGCCTAAAACATCTTATATTTGCAAAAAGATGGAGTATATCAGAGTGAACATCAATATAGAGATATGCAGAGTACCAGAAAGTTGTTGAGTTGCCACATTTAAGGATGTATTTCCTCATGTTGAATTTTCGACTTCATAGGCTAGTATGTGAATTATAGTTTTTACCACATTATTATTGTGGTTTACATATGGTTTGCTATCAATATTTTTATTTTGTACTACATTATTCACTTGTCCATTAAATACAAGAAAACATAGGTCGGTGGCTCGAAGTTGACATGGTGCCCGATATGCTTGTTTTACCATGGGATTTATTTTTCTGTATATTTTTCTCATATAACCCATCGCCTAATTACATTAAGTTTCTCCATGAGATAGAAGAGCGGGTCGGACGGCGAATGCTACTTTGGACTATCACGTCCACCGAAACAGGTGCAAGGTTCTAAGCGCTATCGAATGGGGCCCACCTGCAGACATGATGAAAATGGCGCACCTACAAAAAGTTCTGCATTATTTCAGCTATGTTTGTTTTATTTTCTATTTAGGAAACGTGGCGTTGAGTAATGTTCTTTTCATTTTTTTTGAACACAAACAAAGGGTCGAGACGACCCTAGAAGCTGCAAGTTGAAACGTGGTAGGTACAATTTTTAGAGAGGCCCCTAGCAGATAAAACCCTAGCAAAGCTAGAAAAGAAGGAAAGGGGCCTACACTTTACAAAAAGCACCTCGGAACTAAAATATAAAAAGCAATCAAGTCCCTCAGCGCCTCCGCCACCAAACTCCGGCGACCTCCAGCTGAGCGAGGTCGAGGTCTCTTGCTCATGACGCCTACCAAGCCAGAGAAGAAGGAAGCTGCCAGCCATCCAGACGACGACGGGGACGAACCACTTGTCCTCGACAAGATGTTGAGCTCTGGCAGCGAGCTTCGAGAAAGGGCCTCCGATGGAGGTTGGAACCCTTGGCCGCCATTCGGCCAGAACAGGCAGCGATCCCGTAGCAACACCACGAAGAGACCGTTGCGAGGAAGATCTAGTAGTTGCAGCTTCAACAGGCTTCAGCAGGGTCTTCCGCATAAAGGCGTCCTCCCTTGTATCCCTCGCCACCACGGCAGGCCAATAGGAGGAGGGGAAGCTCGATGCCAAACACGCAGTCGAGGAGCCAAAGGCACTGACCTTATGTAAGGAGCCATCGGTGGAGACCGCCACCGCCGCATCTGGCTTCAACCTCTGAAGCACCACAACGGCACAGAACTCCACCGACAAGTGTTGGATCTGGCCAGAGAGATTGAGCACATCACTCCCATGCTCAATCGCGAGTCCGGGAAGCAGCACGCCATCCTCCTCCCACCCCTCGCCACCATGGCCGGCCAGGGGGAGCAGCATCGCGAAAAACTCCCAGATCTCGACGAAGCAGAGGTCGCACTTATTCAAGAGGCTCCCACCCTCATCCGTGTCCCCGGCGCTTCCCATCCACAGGGACTTGCCATAACGCAGATAGGACGGCCATCCGCCGCCGTGCGGCAGCGACGGAGGGGACGAGCCCCACGGCATCTCGCCAAACGCCATAGAGGCACAAACAACTAACCCTAAACCTAAAACTACTGCGAGAAGCCTAAGCAGCAATTCATTAAAGGACCACAGCAACCTCTCCCATCTCCACTCCGACCGGCGAGGCCGGCGGAGGAAGAGGAGAGAGGCGCCGGGAAGACTAGCACAGAGGAACCGCTCAGGCCTTGCCTCTCGTTTTGTGCGAACCGTGTTTGGTCTCCGCAATTAGGCTGTTTTTATGTTCTTTTCATTTGCTAGTTCGGTTTGCCATGTGCTTGTAAGCTTGTTGATCAGCAAAGAACTATAGTGTGTTTCGTACTTCCGTGGAGTAGATCCAATATGCTCAACAATCGAAGTTATCTTTCGCAATCTAGCTTTCCATGAAAGATCGGGCCTAAAAATCTTCTTGGATCACGCTGATCCTAATGGGAAACTCGGGGATAATCAGCTTTTAAAGACACACACACTTGACGTCACATCTGGAGCTCCAACCAGTCAAACTTGTGGTCGGTGCTTGTTATCCCCAATTTTTCTAAAAAGAACTGTATAATTCCTACCAATACTAACAACCCAATAACATTACTCTGAAGACACGATGCACAGTAGATATACTCAGTTTTTATGAAAGAAAAAAATAGGATACTATCAAAGAGACAGTAGCCGCTGGCCGCCAGATGTGTACGCGTAGCCATTTTAGCTCTGCCGATGGTAAAGTAACGGAGCTTGAATCCGTCGGCACAGAGCTGGCCGCAGACGGAGATGCAGTGCGGAATCCTGGCGTTGTGCGGATGTGGCAACCGACGAGGACGACACGCGAACCCCAGGATTTGCTAGAAAGGTCCGGCGGGACACGTGCATCTGTTGCTCTGGACTAGCTGAACCGATACGAGTGGTGCTGCTGCCTTGTTCTGGGTGCCACGCGTGGCCGTGACCACCGCCTGCCTGCAACCAAACCACCAAAGGCGTGATCGACTTGCTCCCGGTGATATATTCGTCTTGTAGGAAATGGTGAGAAATAGTTGTGGCAACCGAGCACACTGGTTCTCTCTTTTTTTCTAAGGATTTAAAGATGGTACTTTTATGTTTCAGCAGATTTTAATTATTTCCTTGTGAAATACGTACACATGGTATGTAACTTTGTGCGAAGTTTCTGCAGAAAATCGTTCCTTTTGGGGGCTAAAGAAAAATTGTGATTGTATAAAGAAATAAAAACTTTATTTTATCCTAAATTTGTTTTTGTGTAGTTTAAGTTTTTTGTTTATTTTAAAATATTTTAAAATAAAACTTCTGACCTAGAGTTTGGAGGTGTATATCTAGCTACCTTATTTTTGTCCCAAAATTTGGAAACCTAGAAGTCTGAATTTGAAATTTTTCACAAAAGCCCACTGGCTATCATGTCGAGTTGAGACACATTAATTTTCGAAAAAGGAACACATTAGCTCTCAAAAGAAAAGTCACATTGCCACCTGTGTTCTATTCCCTCCGTTTAGAAATATATGACATTTTAGTTTTATAAAATGAATATATTTAAATATCTTTTAGTGTATAGGTTTACTCCAAACCTCTACGAAGCTATATACTAAAATATATCTAAATATATTTAATTTACAAAGCTTTCTTATATTTCTGAACTGAAGGAGTAGGATTTATACAACGTCTTTAGCCACGTTCCCAATATGCCGTCCAACAACAGCGCTTGATCGATCGATTGTTTTTTTGCAACTTCAACATGTTTATGAGTAATCTAGCCAAGTTTCAACACATAAATTAAATAAAAATATAAATAAAATATTTCATACAATTTAAATAAATTGAAATTCAACTTGATCAAGCGGTCTCTCCTTTGAGCCTATACAAAATCTCCGTGAGATCCTTTTGCATTTGCTCATGACCATTTAGGTCACGGAAATTTGCATGTATGGTGAGAAAATCAGCAAACTCAGCCGATACATGGTGATCAACAACTATAAGAGGATTCAGATACTCATAGGCATGCGCTGGAGACATGCTCTCACTCTCGATGATTATGTTGTGTATAGGGCCTAATTTTTATTTAAACTCAATCTGTAACTACTAATAAAGTACGAAACAAACAGTCGCCACCTCCTCCAAAAAAAACCTAGTCGTCGACTTTTCCCCCACCAGCGATCGACGGGTCCTCGCTTCCTCCGCTTACGCTCACGCGGGTGGGAGGGGTGGGGATCTAGGACCTATTGATGGAGGGGTTAACCTCTTGGGTGACCCGATCTTTACGGATCTCGTGGTCAAATCGATGGGAAAACGAGGGGAAAGGGAGAAGGTAGCGGAAGCGAACACACACCTCGCGAAGAACACGATGAACACACGCAAAACTCACACGCTACAAGGCCGATTGCTCCCGAACGGCGGCCACCGGTCTGATAGAATCTTCGCAAGAAAATATCGGTCAACGTGCTCCCTCAAATCCACATCGGAGAGGGAAGAACACCTTGGGGAGGGTCTTGACAACTTGGAGACGAGAGACCGAACTCCAAGGCCTTGTTCAACGATGGATGCGTGATGCAAAGTCCAATCGAGGTTGGTGACGATAGTCGGTCCCCTTGGTAAAGGGGATGAGGCAAAACTAGAGATTCCACAATGGGGGGTGTCTTTAGTCTATCATCTATGCCTAAGGGATACATGAAGGGGTGGGGGCTCTATTTATAGGCCAGCCACATAAATAGGGGTAGTTTGGGGATAAAACTAGGGTTTGGACGAGCTAGAGGGGTACATGGGCCAAAGGCCCATTGTGTATGGCCCATCGTGTAGGCCGGAGACTCTGGTGTAGGGTCCGGAGACTCCGGTGTAGGCCGGAGACTCCGGTGTCATCTCCGGAGTGGCGTACTGACTGTCCCCGGGTCGGTTGCTGGGGTCGGTCCGAAGGTCGGTCCGGAGACTCCGGTGCGCAGGCCGGAGACTCCGGTGTAGCAGGACCGGAGACTCCGGTGGTTCAGCCGTGGCTTCTTCCGCCTCCTCTTCCAAGCCTCCGTCTTGTCGGGCTTGATGTTCCGGGCTTCCTCCCTTGCCTCCGTACTTGTCGGTGTGAACCTATCATGCATATGTGACGGAGTATGAAGTAGCATACCATTCAATAGGGTAGGAAGTGGGCTTGCATAGAGGAACGGATTCACCTTTGGAGTCCATGACGACTTGGAGTAAGTTGGATACCATGATGTGGTAACGACCGTAGGTCGGGCTGCATCATCTCCCTCCTTCAAAAAGAGTCTTCCTCGACTCTCCATGTTCATCACGAAGTAGAAGAGGTCGAAGGACATCCTTGATCCTGGGGTTCACCATATAGTCGTCCTCGGGAAGATTGACTTGACAACACTTCAATGTTCCTTCACCCTCCATAAAGCCTACAAAGCTCACGATAAAAGCGAAGCAACACTCAAAGCGTAGCCAATTCATGAACATTATAGCATGAGTCCTCAAGTAGAAGGAAGTCACCTTAGCTTGTAGAGATAGCTCGATGAAGGGTAGCCATAGGTAACTCTCTTCGGTTCTTCTTGTCAACATATAGTCCATAGAGGTTGACATGTATGCATTTGTGCCTTCACACAACAAAGACCAAGCAAAATATTTTCGTGCGTGATAGATGAGCATGTCAAATGATTGCATAAGATTGGTGGGCTACAAGATATGCACAATAAGTACCACCCATATGATGTTCATCGAGCTTGCGCTTCCTATTCTATGAGGCACTTGTTTGTTTGTTTCTATTTTTTTCTATTTTTTTCTATTTTTTTTCTTTTTCACTTGCCCCTTCCTTGTGCCAACAACTATACAAGATAACTATATGAGATAGCGCTCACACGTTTGCTCGGAATTCTACAAGGTATCAAATGTGCAGAGCCCAAGCAATCATAAGAGAAACTAGTCTCAATAGGTGTTTATTGCTTGCAAAGATAGTGGGGTTCACAAAGGAATGCAAGTGGGGAAAAGTCGCGGAATGTTTATACCTTTCGTCGACGATCTTCACCCTTTATTGTTGGATTCCGCCTTGCTCACAGAATTTTTATGTAGTAGATAGCATGAACAACGTGGATGATGATGTAGTGCTCCTTCTCCTCTTCGAAACGAGCTAAAGAACACCAAAATCCGAGTTGAAATGCAAAAGTTATGCTCAAAACCGTGCTGCAGTTTTTCTGTCTGCAGGGAGGGGCGGAGACTCCGATCTGGGGGTCCGGAGACTCCGGTCTGGAGCTCAAAAAGTCCGGAGACTCCGGTCTAGGCCGGAGACTCCGGTCCGGGAGATTCCAGAGCGTCCAGAACTCGAACGGGACGCGATTTGGGCGGAAAAACTCGAACCAAAACCTCAGATTGATGGGGGAAATCAAGGAATTAGGCCATGGGAACGCAGGGGAAGGTAGATCAACAAGTTTAGCAAGTAATCCACAGATCAAAACCTACCAAAACTCACTCATATCACAGATCAATCCAAAACATGAATTGGGGCTGTTTTTGGTGGAATTTTCGAATTTATGGGGAAAAGACCAAATCGATGAGAAATTCGTGGCAACCAAAGCTGCTGATACCAGATGATGGAGGGGTTAACCTCTTGGGTGGCCCGATCTTCACGGATCTCGTGGTCAAATCGATGGGAAAACGAGGGGAAAGGGAGAAGGTAGCGGAAGCGAACACACACCTTGCGAAGAACACGATGAACACACGCAAAACTCACACGATACAAGGCCGATTGCTCCCGAACGGCGGCCACCGGTCCGATAGAATCCTCGCAAGGAAAGATCGGTCAACGTGCTTCCTCAAATCCACATCGGAGAGGGAAGAACACCTTGGGGAGGGTCTTGACAACTTGGAGACGAGCCACCGAACTCCAAGGCCTTGTTCAACGATGGATGTGTGATGCAAAGTCCAATCGAGGTTGGTGACGATAGTCAGTCCCCTTGGTAAAGGGGATGAGGCAAAACTAGAGATTCCACAATGGGGGGTGTCTTTAGTCTATCATCTATGCCTAAGGGATACATGAAGGGGTGGGGGCTCTATTTATAGGCCAGCCACATAAATAGGGGTAGTTTGGGGATAAAACTAGGGTTTGGACGAGCTAGAGGGGTACATGGGCCGAAGGCCTAGCTAGTGGTGCGCAGGCCCATCGTGTAGGCCGGAGACTCCGGTATAGGGTCCGGAGACTCCGGTGTAGGCCGGAGACTCCGGTGTCGTCTCCGGAGTGGCGTACTGACTGTCCCCGGGTCGGTTGCTGGGGTCGGTCCGGAGGTCGGTCCGGAGACTCCGGTGCGCAGGCCGGAGAGTCTGGTGTAGCAGGACCGGAGACTCCGGTGTAGGCCAGAGACTCCGGTGGTTCAACCATGGCTTCTTCCGCCTCCTCTTCCAATCCTCCGTCTTGTAGGGCTTGATGTTCCGGGCTTCCTCCCTTGCCTCCATACTTGTCGGTGTGAACCTATCATGCATATGTGACGGAGTATGAAGTAGCATACCATTCAATAGGGTAGGAAGTGGGCTCGCATAGAGGAACGGATTCACCTTTGGAGTCCATGACGACTTGGCGTAAGTTGGAGACCATGATGTGGTAACGACCGTAGGTCGGGCTGCATCACCTATGCTCGGCGTTCATCAAGATTCCTAAATTTAGCGTTTTTGCGGTGTCGTGGTGACGCAACTCAGATGGTGGTGGATACGCTACATCGAATAAAGGTACCCTGGCTTCAATCCCATCTTGACGATGTTTACGGCGTCGAGAAGCCTATGGGATATGGTCTTCGCCGGGCGTGTGCTCCGGCTTTGTGTGGTGTCGATCTCATCGCCGATCTGGTCCTGGCGGCCTTTGGAGTGCGGTGGTGCGGATTGCTTCTAGTTTGTGGTGGATGGTGGAGGATCCAGCCGCTTGATAGGCATGGTGGTGTTGGCCCTGGATCCGACGTTGAAGATGCTCGGAGGGCTCCTCTGGCCGATGTTCCTTAGCAGCAGGCTAGATCCAGTCTTATGGGGCTGGTGGTTATTGAGGCTCATTAACGTCCCATGTCTAGGGGTTTATTTAGTGCCAAAGTATGGACCAGCTGCTGGTGATCTTCTTCCTCTTCGACGATGGCGAAGGATTTGGGTTCTTAGTAATTGCAGTGAGGAGGAGATGGCCAGTTTACTCGGATAGAAGAAAAAATGCCCCGTCCCCTCTCGCCCCCTCCTGAGGGCAACAGGGTCGACCCCGTCGAGCTTCCCTCTAGCCTCCCCTCCACCTCTTCCCCGTCGCCACCGCCGGCAGGGCCCGCCGAGCACGACCCAGGTGGCGCTGACGGCGGTGGTTCTTCTCGTCCCACGCTGAGGCGGCGGGGTCGAGGCCTCTCTCTTTTACTGGCGGTGCGATCTGGGCAGTGGAGGTTCGGCGGCGGCCGGGCGAGGACGACGCGGCCGCGCAGCTACTGGTAGTGGCGCAACGCGGCATGCGGCTGGCGCCAGGCAGTAGCGGGCAGATCTGGTCAGGATTCCTTGGCCCAGATCTGGGCCCTTAGGGCTCCATCTGGGTCGGGTAGGCGTGTTTGCCCTCCTCCATGCTTGCTCTGTGAATGGTGGCTCTGTAGGTTTGTGTAGGTCCAATGGTGTCCTCGTCCGGCCTGTTGCAGCGTGACTGCGGGTTTTACGGGCCCTTTTGGGCCTAGTCAGACTCTCGTGGGACTAGTGTGCCCCCGTGGGGGATTTATGGGTCCTGTTGGGAATATGCCCTAGAGGCACTCATGTATGATGATATTTCCCATTGTATTCATAAAGATATTAAGTTGTCCTTATATAAACATCCGATGTGTATCATTGAATATGTGATTCAGTTGTGTACCATTCATGTTGTCTGTACTAAATATCATTGGTCGTCGAGGTTGTGCTATACACACAAGTTAGACCAATATGAAAGTCGGCTGATGACTCTGTTCCATTTTTCATGGGCATGGAGATGCTATTCGGGATTACACAGATTCGGCTAAAGAGTTTAGCGAGTCGGATTGGCCCATATTGAGGTATAACGAACAAGTTGTCATTTACATATCTCAATCAATATAATCCTTAGACCTGAGGTTATTGCATAGTACGAATTGAGGATCACCGACTTAGGTTATGTCAAACGTTGATCCGTAACTGGGCAGTTATAAAGGCAGAGTTCGGGTCGACTGAGAATCAAGCTGTGTGATGGGAATAACCAAGATGGGATTTTGCCCCTCCAGTTAGAGAGATATTCGTTGGGCCCTCTCGGATGATATGATTCAGAAAACATGGCCATGCACGACTTGGTTAATTGTTAATTGAGGCGATCGACTAAGAGTTAGTATAATGAATCACTTATCTCGTATCGAGAAGAGAGTCGGACTATTTAAGAGATGACAAATATTCGCCTATAGTCTGACAAGGTATATCGTGAGGCAAAAGGGACTCGGATGCAAGTCGCATTGGAAAGACAAGTCGCCATGACTCTTTGGTACTTGGGAGTCGGCACGTTCTGCTAGGAGCCGCTACCGACTGATCGATTGAGACTCGGACTCCAATCGTTTCCAAGTTGCCATGAGCCTACGGGGTCACACAGTTAAGAGCAGGAGCAAGTTCTGATTAGATCTGAACCGGAAATCTGGTTGGGTTAGACCCGAGCCGGATTTTGGACTGAGTCAGTGAGTCGGACCCATAGTGACTAATATTATATGAGCTTTAGTGAATGGGCCACGAGTGAGTGGAGCCTATGTTTACTCCCTATATATAGTGGGGCGCAGAAACCCAGGAGGGTTAGCGGTTAGGTCATTCCATGCGTTGGAAACCCTAGCTCCACGACAGTCCTGCCGCGTAACGAACCTAGCAGTTCACTTCCGGTGCTCCTCCTTGTACGTGTGGATACCAACAGAGGTGTTATACGATCAGCACCACGACGACTGTTGATTGGATCGAGATCGCAAGGACTACACTACATCAACTGCCGCGCTTCATCAGTAATCCGCAACCGCGCGTCTAGTGGTAATCTTCGTGGCCTTCTACCTCAACTAGATATTGGGATCACCATGATTGAGGAAAAAGTTTTGTTTTATCTCTACGTGGCCCAACAGTGGTATCAGAGCGATAGCTTCTGGTTTTAGGCTCAAGATCTCGCATATGTGATATGCGGTTGGCTATAGATTGGATCTATGTGCTGTTTTGGTGGTCGATCTATGAGATAGATCGGTTTTGTACGAGGTTGATTGGATCAACTATACTCGGAGAATGGTAGATCTAATTTCCGTGATTATACTGTTGAGGTCGTGGAACGACATATCCCTATCGGTCGGTTTCCGCCATCAGGGTAAACTGTGACACGTAAATCCAGATGTGGTGATCAAAGATCAAAGGAGTTTGATCGAGTTGGAACACTGGTCGGAATCCATGTTCAGAATGTAGATGAGATCTACATTTTTAGAAAAAAATCATCGGGCGCTACCTGCACCCGCGAGGGGCACTGCCCCTTCGATCTTCGTCCGCTATCTGGCTAGCGGGACCGCCGGCTTCGCCCTATCGTAGCGCCTTAGATGTCGTTGCGAGTTTCACAACACCGATAGATATCATATTTATGAATAACTTGTTTTTGCAGGAAGTTGTGAATGATATGGATTATGTGTATTTGATGTGTGTAATCCATACGTGATATACGAATCACAGTTTTATCACCCAGTTGGAGCCTAGGTATTGTCATTTTATTGTATAACGACCTGCGTGTAGGATTCTCTATGTAATTTACTTTACTAAGCTAGTGTAGCTGTTTGGAGAACCCGGATGGCATGCACGTCGATGTACATATCGACGATATGGAGTAATACGGCAAGTGACAATAGTTTCCACGAGTCGGATTACAGGCTTTGTGGAGATGGAGATAGCCATGAAGAGAGCCATACCATTTTACATTATAATTGCTTTATTTTGTGTTATTGATATGTCTTTGTTTTACCTCTATGAGATAGTCGATAATATTTAATCCCTCAAATAATGTCTAGTCGGTTTTCCTACCAATGTTTGAACCATCACAAGTCAGACATTTTTGGTAGTGGGCTCATAAAATTGAGGTACTGCCAATTCTTTTCGACTAGGTGGGTTCGAGTCGGACTTTTATAGCGGAAACAATAGATAAGCTAGACGGGTCTATCACAACGGTTGTAGGACTCGGGGAAAAGTCGGACGGGAGCCGGGGCATGTGATGCCACCCAACCAACATGAGTCATATGAGATGCGATTGACAAGGAGTTGTCTACCTAGATCACTTGGTGGCTAGCGGTGATTCTACAGCTTACTAGCCGACTTGCTTATTTAGGATCCTGAATCATTAAGAAATCATCGGAGGGGTGTTGGTTCTAGTGGGAGCATAAATATTAAAAGTGTTTAATATGCTTGCTCTTTTATGAATACATGTCTTAAGTGTTTTTCATATTTTCTATTTTAGATCATGGCACCAAGTAATAGTCACCCTCAGATATCCGGTTTTGCTTTAAGAACCATTATTGAGAAAGATAAACTAAACGACACTAATTTTACCAACTGGTATCGAAATCTGAGAATATTTCTTAAATAAGAAAATAAGGACCATGTCCTAGACAACCCACTTCCAGATGAGCCGAATGAGAATGTGACTGTCGCTGCCACCAATGCCTACCGTCGGGCTAAGGATGAGTCCATAGATATTAGATGTTTTATGCTCGCTCACATGGAACCGGACTTGCAGAAGCAGTTCGAGAATGTTGAGGCCTACGATATGATCGATAGCCTCAAAAGTATGTTCCAGGCTCAGGCGAAGACTAAGAGGTATCAAGTCTCTCAGGCTTTGCTGAGTTGCATGCTTAAGGATGGTGATCCACCGAGTCCGCATGTGATCAAAATGGTTGGTTACATGCAGTCTCTAGAGAGGCTTGGCTACCCCATTAGCGAAGAGTTCGCTGCGGACATAATTCTGAACTCTCTTCCTAGTGCGTATGGTCAGTTCATATCGAACTACCACATGCATGGTATGGATAAGAAGCTCACTGAATTGCATGGGATGCTCAAGCAGGCAGAGGCGGATCTCAAGAAGGGCGCCAGTCAAGTGTTGATGGTGCGGAATAAGGCTAAGTTCAAGAAAAGTTTTTGGACTAAGAATAAAGCTAAGTCGAGAGGAAATCAGGCTCAGGACCCGGTCCCAAGCGCTTCCTCAGGGACTAAGCCATCTCCTTCAGCCGGATCCACTTGCTTTTACTGCAAGGTGGATGGCCACTGGAAGAGGAACTGCAACAAGTATTTGGCTGATAAATCCAAGAGTGGAGGTATGACTTCCGACTCAGGTACACTTGTTTGCAATGTTATAGACATTTATCTTATTGATGCACCTAATAGTTCTTGGGTATATGATACCGGATCAGTTATCCACATCTACAACTCGTTGCAGGGACTGGTAAGAACTAGGAGCGTAGCAAGAGGCGAGGTTGATATCAGAGTCGGCAACAAAGAGAGAGTCGTTGTGTTGGAAGTCGGCATGTGTCACATCCCAAAATTTTCCAAATTTTGAAATGTGAAAAATTAAATAAACAAAATAAAACTTTGTTGAAATTCAGAGTGAGAGGAAACTTTTTGATTCCAATTGGAATTATCAAAACCTATTTTGATCAAATAAAATCCTAAAGGGATTTAAAAAGATAAATAAACAATAAAGTTAAAATATTTGGAATCACTATTTTTGAATCTTTTAATAAAAAGATTTGATTTTCAAAAGCAAAGATAGAATTATAAATAAGGATTATTTTATAGAGCCAAATTAAATCTTGGCCAAGCTTTTAAAATAAAATATTTCTATTTGATAAAAAGAGTAAAGGTTTATTTAAATAAAATAATGAGGATTTATTAATATCCTATTTTATTTAAGTAAAGGCTTTTCCATTTTAAATAAACACTAAAACTTGTTATTTTACTTTAAATAAGTTTTTCAAGTGTTTTATTTATTCAAATAAAACCTACTGAAATGATTTTGGTATTATTTAAATTTCAAATAGAGTGGTTAAATAAATTAAATCCTATTTGAATCAATGATTATGGTCCATTTATTTAATTATTAATGGATCCTAAAAGGAATAAAAATTATTTAGTTTTGGACTTTGGATTGTGTTGTTAAACAGGACTAAAATCAATACAAAGTTTGGTGGAAGTTTTAATTCATTTGGAGTTTGAATTGTTTGTTTGAAAATCAAAACAGAAAATCAAATAGAAAAAGAAAAAGCTTACATAATAAAAAAAAGGGAAACAACAGACCCAACCCAACAGGCCCAGTAAGCCCACTCGCAGCCCAACTATTCCCCCCAGCGAAACGTTTTCTTTCACTCAATATCGCACCCGTAGAGTCGCAGACAGGCAGGCCCCACTCCCTCTTCCTCCACCTCGCTGACAGCATGACCCCACGCCACCTCAGCATCATCAACCTTGCGCCAGCCATTCCTCCTGCCGTTGCTGCCGATTTACTCCGGCGTTGAATTCGCGTAAATGCCTACGTTAAATCCTCCAGTGACCACGCGTACTTACTCGCCCCTGTCCCCTCTCTCTTTCCCCCCAAACCACGCCACCCCTTTGCCACCGGGGTGCCCCAATTGTGAGCTCGATCCCTCTCTGCTCCGACGAGCTCCTTCGTCAATTCCGGCGAGGACAGACTCCCCCTCGGCCCCTGCTTCACACGGGTTTCATCAGCAGCCTCTTGCGCACCTCCCTGTGCCAACCGTTTGACCTCGCCCACTCCACAACGACGACAACTTCGATTCTGAGCGTCGCCGCCGTCTGCATTGGCTCCGGCGAACTCCCCCGGTAAGATCAGACCGCCCCAGCACCTCCTGTTGATGCACCTATCTTCCCCAGATCATCCCGCGTCTAACCGTACCATCCATTTGCCTTGGAGTGACCTGCAGCCACACCTCCGATAGCAAACAGAGCCGCCCGTCGTCAGTAGCTACTCCGGCGAGCAATCGTCGCCGTTCCTGAGCGCCCCTCGCCAAGCCCGCGCCACCTTGAGCTTCACCTCGACCTCGCGAGCACGGTGAGCACCTCCGCTTCTTCCCTTGCTTCCTGTAACCGCCGCAACACCACCGTGTGACCGCGCGCCGCCGTCTGCCACCGCCAGCGCCGCCCATTCCTGGTCAACCTCACAGCAGTCGTTGGATCATCATCTAGTGACTACGATATAACAGCTTAGCGAAGAGGTATCAGTTGATCTGCACCGTGTGATCTAAATGAGATCCTACGGTCTGTAACAGCCGATCCGCACAAAACGGTACCGGCCAGTAGAAATGCGCCACGTGGACAAGATTTAGTTTAAAAACAGAAATAGAATCTGATTGAATTGCAAATTTGTAAATTGCATAACTTTTGATCCACACGTCCAAAAATTGCAAACTTTATATCAATGGAATCAGTAGAACAAGTACTTTGCAACCATGCAATTTGTTTAATGTTTTGTGTCTGGAAAATTGGTTGAATTTGCAGAAACTTGTGTAAGCTTATTTTAAATATAAAAATTGTTCTAGACATAATTTTAATGTGAAATCTTTGCAAAATGGTTTGTTGTGAACCTTCTGACCCTAGGAACCAACTTATGGATTTAAAAATGCATTTTGTAAAGCTTAGGAATAAATATTTGAATTAGCTCATTTCTAGTGAAATAAAAATATTGATTTTGTTTTAAGAAATGATTTTTGAGTAAAACCTTTGGGAATGTTTTGATTCAAACCTTCTGACCCTAAAAACCAAGTTTTGAAAATTAAAATATATTTAGTGAACTCTTTAGAGAATATTGCTTTGCTAAAAGCATTTTCAACCACATAAAATATTGATTTGATTTAAAAATGATTTATAGATAAAACCTTTTGCAAATGGTTTTACCACTTTAGAAAATGACCACCTTTGAACTTTATAATGTTTAGAGCCTAGTAGAAACCACCTTTGCAAATAAAACTATCTTTTGCATGCTTGTATGCATGACCTTGTTTCCATTATTTTATATGTGATAAATTGTTTGAATATTGGTTGGAATGCTAGTTGAATCTATGTTTGCTTGATTGAATTGTAGTGGAATTAGAAGAGTGTGATATTTGCAAGATCAAGAAGTGAACCAACATTCCCTACTAAAAAGGCAAGTGACACTATCATCCAAGTCCTATTATTTTCATTACACTTAGTGGATTTTTGAAACATGCATGATAAGGTTTACTATATTTTATGCTATGCTAAATCCTAATAGGATACCCTTATATATTCCATAGTGGAAACAATGTAGTTGTAGTATGCTTAGCCCTGCTATATATTGGGATGGGACACATGTTATGATTATATGAAGAGTTGAAAAGACTTATGTTTTATATAATAAACAAGTACTCAATGAACCACCTGGGTGGACAAGGATACTCAAGGTTGGACAAAGTGGCAACAAAAGGAACCATGTTTATATGGCCATCTCTTTTTGTTGTGCACCAGAAGAAAACCACCCAGGGACTTAGAGATTTAACATGTTTCTCGTACAGTGGCTTCCGTGTACAGCCACATGCTGAAATGGGCTCTGGCTTAGTCAACTACATAGTGGAAGACCCATGCATTGGCATCTTCAGGTTAACTAGATTTGTGCTAGGGAACTTGAAACCCTACATTGGTGCCTGGATGACAAGCTAGCATTGTGTATTGGGAGGACTCCTATGGAAAGACTTTGTCACATTCTCAATCTGCCAGTACTCCATCTTGGTGAGTACTTATCCAGTGACCCTTGGTGGCATCAAGATGAGATTGTGTCATGTGGGTAAAGTGTACAACTTCTGCAGAAGATCAAAATTCTAAGTACTTAGCCGTGTCCCCGGTTATGGACAATACTGAGCAACTAAGGCCTGAAGCTATGGAAGATCTCGACATTCCAATTTCTCAAAGTAAAACTTGATGGTGACAACAAGGGATTTTTGAAGCACTTGGAGTTTTCCAAGAAGTTTAGAAAGATTTGACAAAGATCAAAAGCTATTTTGAAAAGATAGGATAGAACTATATTGCTTTCTACAAAAGATCCTAAACCCCACTTAGCCAAATATGCATGTAATGATAGGATCCACTTATTTCTACATAGTAGTGAAACTTGCCAATACAATTCAAATGTATTGACCCTTGTGGCTGCAACTTATTATGTTGCAGGTTTGTTTGGTGTTAGTGAAGTTTGTTGAATAGGATTACAAGTCTACAACCAACATGATTGCCTGTGGCACTTTGAAGATGAAGGACCCCATGCTATTGTTATATTCTGCTGCATTGTAATGAGATAGCCAAATGAGCTATGTAAGATGTAATAAATTATTTTATTCCTGGTTATAAAGTTGTATTATGACCTTTGTTTCTTGATATTACATCTTAACTGTGGATGCTAGCTATTGATCTAGGGACTAGCATTGTAAACACAAGGATCTCTACTTTATTAAAGGTTGGGAACCTTACATATGGTATCAGAGCACTGTGTTGCCTGTAGGATTGTAACCCTAGGATTGGACAAAACCCCTTAGAAAAAAATAGGAGTTGTATTTGTTCCAAAACTTATTTACAAACAATCTTGTAAACCCTTTCCTCAACCATTTTTGTTTTGATTCTACATCTCTTCCTTTTCAAACTTGATGGACAAAGCCTACCCCATGGCCAAAGACTTCACCATGAGCAAAGAATTCATCAACTCTAATGACTTCAACATCTTCAAGTGATTTCAACTTTAGTTTCACCAAGGACTTCAACTTAGACATCACTAAGGACTACAAGAGAAAAACCAAGAGACATTAGATTGCCTACCAAAGACATTGATATCAAGTTAGAGTATGGATCATATTGACCTATGAGGTATGATTATACTAAGTTATTATTTTCAAGAAAACTTGTTGTTTCCTTCAACTCATGAGTTAAGCTCATAAGTTGTTAAGTGGATAGTTGCTTGTTGATTGTTTGATTGTTTGATTGAACTTGGTTGGTTTTGAGTTGTGTGTTAAAACTTCTTAAAAACCTATCCACCAATACTTATCCCTATCAAACCAACAGATGCCTCCTCGTCGTGCCAACCCCAACCAAAACAACAACAACATCACCCCTGAGATGCAGCAGATGTTGGCAGTTCAGACACAGTTGATGCAGGAGATGACCACATTCATACAGAATCAGAACAACAACAACAACAACAACAATCAGAATAATCCTCCAGCACTTGACATGCTCACCAAGTTTCTGAAACTTAGGCCTGCAAGATTCTCTGGAACAACTGATCCAATGGAATCTGATGATTGGTTACGTTCAGTAAACAAAGACTTAGTGACTGTTGGCTGCACCGATGAAGAAAAAGTTAGGTTTGCAGCATTTCTTCTTGAAGGACCAGCAACAACATGGTGGGACAACTTTCAGATCACCACTCCCCTTGAAGATGTAACTTGGGCTATTTTTGAGGATGGATTCAGAACAACTCACATCTCACCTGGAGTGATGTACTTGAAGAAAGAGGAGTTTCACAATCTAAAACAGCGTCACCTCAGTGTGGCTGAGTACATTGAAGAATTCAACAATCTGGCACGCTATGCACCGGATGAAGTTGATACAGATGCTAAGAGAAAAGAAAAATTTCTTGAAGGACTTAATGATGAGTTGAACCTGCAGCTAGCTGTTGCCTATGTCCCAACTTATCAATCACTCTGTGACAAAGCCACCATTTTGGAAAACAAGATGAATCAAGTTGAGAATAGAAAGAGGAAGCATAAACTCAAGAATCACTCAGAATCATTAAAAAAGAAGCATTCATTCAAAAAGAGCAATGAAGATTCTGAACCACATCAGTATCACCACAACAACAATGGAAGTGATAATAATGTAAATGATACTGACAATGGAGATGACCTTGGTCAGAACCAACATGACACTTTTAGGAAGAAAGATATTAGCCAGTTGCAGTGCTATAATTGCAAGGAACTTGGACACTATGCATCAGACTGTCCTGAGAAGAAAAAGAAAAAGGATGCTAGAAGAGCCAATGGAGATGACTCCAATGTGACCCAGAAAGGACATGTGAACCACATTGACATGAATGGAAACTTTGAAGAGATAGAAGAAGTGGATGTCAGAAACTAGTTAACTCAGCTGATTCAAATAAGGATTACTTGTCTGGATGTTAAGTGTTGAACCCATAGTCAAGTGAACCATCAATGTAACCCTATGAGGCTTTATTTCAAGGGTGGTAGTACCCTAGTTGCCATGAAGCCAACTTGTAACCTCTAGCCTTCCCAAATCTTGGGACGAGATTTATTTTAAGGGTGGTAGCCTGTCACATCCCAAAATTTTCCAAATTTTGAAATGTGAAAAATTAAATAAACAAAATAAAACTTTGTTGAAATTCAGGGTGAGAGGAAATTTTTTGATTCCAATTGGAATTATCAAAACCTATTTTGATCAAAAAAAATCCTAAAGGGATTTAAAAAGATAAATAAACAATAAAGTTAAAATATTTGGAATCACTATTTTTGAATCTTTTAATAAAAATATTTGATTTTCAAAAGCAAAGATAGAATTATAAATAAGGATTATTTTATAGAGCCAAATTAAATCTTGGCCAAGCTTTTAAAATAAAATATTTCTATTTGATAAAAAGAGTAAAGGTTTATTTAAATAAAATAATGAGGATTTATTAATATCCTATTTTATTTAAGTAAAGGCTTTTCCATTTTAAATAAACACTAAAACTTGTTATTTTACTTTAAATAAGTTTTTCAAGTGTTTTATTTATTCAAATAAAACCTACTGAAATGATTTTGGTATTATTTAGATTTCAAATAGAGTGGTTAAATAAATTAAATCCTATTTGAATCAATGATTATGGTCCATTTATTTAATTATTAATGGATCCTAAAAAGAATAAAAATTATTTAGTTTTGGACTTTGGATTGTGTTTTTAAACAGGACTAAAATCAATACAAAGTTTGGTGGAAGTTTTAATTCATTAGGAGTTTGAATTGTATATTTGAAAATCAAAACAGAAAATCAAATAGAAAAAGAAAAAGCTTACAGAATAAAAAAAGTGAAACAACAGACCCAACCCAACAGGCCCAGTAAGCCCACTCGCAGCCCAACTATTCCCCCCAGCGAAACGTTTTCTTTCACTCAATCTCGCACCCGTAGAGTCGCAGACAGGCAGGCCCCACTCCCTCTTCCTCCACCTCGCTGACAGCACGATCCCACACCACCTCAGCATCATCAACCTCGCGCCAGCCATTCCTCCTGCCGTTGCTGCCGATTTACTCCGGCGTTGAATTCGCGTAAATGCCTGCGTTAAATCCTCCGGTGACCACGCGTACTTACTCGCCCCTGTCCCCTCTCTCTTTCCCCCCAAACCACGCCACCCGTTTGCCACCGGGCTGCCCCAATTGTGAGCTCAAGCCCTCTCTGCTCCGACAAGCTCCTTCGTCAATTCCGGCGAGGACAGACTCCCCCTGGCCCCTGCTTCACACGGGTTTCATCAGCAGCCTCTTGCGCACCTCCCTGTTCCAACCGTTTGACCTTGCCCACTCCACAACGACGACAACTTCGATTCTGAGCATCGTCGCCGTCCGCATTAGCTCCGGCGAACTCCCCCAGTAAGATCAGACCGCCCCAGCACCTCCTGTTGATGCACCTATCTTCCCCAGATCATCCCGCGTCTAATCGTACCATCAATTTGCCTTGGAGTGACCTGCAGCCGCACCTCCGAGCAGCAATGTAGCCGCCTGGCGCCCCGCGCCACCTTGAGCTTCACCTCGACCTCGCGAGCACGGTGAGCACCTCCGCTTCTTCCCTTGCTTCTTGTAACCGCCACAACACCACCGTCTGACCGCTGCCATTGCGCACCGCCAAAGCCCATTCTGGTCAACCTCACGGCCGTTGGATCATCATCTAGTGGCTACGATATAACAGCTTAGCGAAGAGGTATCAGTTGATCTGCACGTGTGATCTAAATGAGATCCTACGGTAACAGCCGATCCAAGCATTTAAACGGTACCGGCCAGTAGAAATGCGCCACGTGGACAAGATTTAGTTTAAAAACAGAAATAGAATCTGATTGAATTGCAAATTTGTAAATTGCATAACTTTTGATCCACACGTCCAAAAATTGAAAATTTTATATCAATGGAATCAGTAGAACAAGTACTTTGCAACCATGCAATTTGTTTAATGTTTTGCTTCTGGAAAATTGGTTGAATTTGCAGAAACTTGTGTAAGCTTATTTTGAATATAAAAATTGTTCTAGACATAATTTTAATGTGAAATCTTTGCAAAATGGTTTGTTGTGAACCTACTGAGCCTAGGAACCAACTTATGGATTTAAAAATGCATTTTGTAAAGCTTAGGAATAAATATTTGAATTAGCTCATTTCTAGTCAAATAAAAATATTGATTTTGCTTTAAGAAATGATGTTTGAGTAAAACCTTTGGGAAATGTTTTGATTCAAACCTTATGACCCTAAACACCAAGTTTTGAAAATTAAAATATATTTGGTGAACTCTTTAGAGAATATTGCTTTGCTAAAAGCATTTTCAACCACATAAAATATTGATTTGATTTAAAATTGGTTTATAGATTTACCACTTTAGAAAATGACCACCTTTGAACTTTATAATGTTTAGAGCCTAGTAGAAACCACCTTTGCAAATAAAACTATCTTTTGCATGCTTGTATGCATGACCTTGTTTCCATTATTTTATATGTGATAAATTGTTTGAATATTGGTTGGAATGCTAGTTGAATCTATGTTTGCTTGATTGAATTGTAGTGGAATTAGAAGAGTGTGATATTTGCAAGATCAAGAAGTGAACCAACATTCCCTACTAAAAAGGCAAGTGACACTATCATCCAAGTCCTATTATTTTCATTACACTTAGTGGATTTTTGAAACATGCATGATAAGGTTTACTATATTTTATGCTATGCTAAATCATAATAGGATACCCTTATATATTCCTTAGTGGAAACAATGTAGTTGTAGTATGCTTATCCCTGCTATATATTGGGATGGGACACATGTTATGATTATATGATGAGTTGAAAAGACTTATGTTTTATATAATAAAACAAGTACTCAATGAAACACCTGGGTGGACAATGTTGGAATTATGCCCTAGAGGCAATAATAAAGATGTTATTATTATAATTCTTGTTCATGATAATGTTTATATTCCATGCTAGAATTGTATTAAGCGGAAACTTTAATACTTGTGTGGTTTGTGAACAACACCGTGTCCCTAGTACGCCTCTAAGGACTAGCTTATTGATTAATGATGGTTAAGGTTTCCTAACCATGGAAATGAGTTGTCAATTAATAATAAGATCATATCATTGGGAGAATAATGTAATGGACAAACCCAAACTAAGCGAAGCAATTAGATCGTGTCATCGTGTTCGTCTTTGCGAAGATTTTCTTATGTCAAATATTGTATTCCTTAGACCATGAGATAATACAACTCCCTGGTATCGGAAGAAAGCTTTGAGGTCATCAAACGTCATCCTATGAGAGGGTGATCATAAAGGTGTCTCTCAGGTGATCGGAAAGTATCTGTTGGGTTGTATGTATCGAGATGGGATTTGTCCCTCCCAAGTCGGAGATATATACTTCGGGCCCACTCGGTAATCGATATCAACACCGCTTGCAAGCATGTGGTTAAGGAGTTAATCACAAAGTGATATCGGATTACAGAACGAGTAAAGTACTTGCTGTGAACGAGATTGAACTAGGTATGACTAATGCGACGATCGAATCTCGGGCAAGTAAAATATCGCGAGACGAAGGGAATATATATATATGGGATTGATTGAATCCTGGCATCGTGGTTCATCCGATATGATCATCGATGAATGTGTGGGAGTCAATATGGGTTTCTAGACCCCGTTGTTGATTATTGATAGAAGATCATGTCTGCATATTCTCGAACCCACAGGATCACACACTTAACGTGTCTCGATGCTAGGATAGATTGGATAATTGGTTTATGAGTTTTTTTTCAGAGTCTCAGATGGGATCCGGGACATCACGAGAGGTTCCGGAGTGGTCCGGAGAATAAGATTCATATAAGGCAGTGCAGTTTTTGGAGTTCGGAATTGTTCCGGGTTAATCGGTATTGTACCGGAAGCTTCTAGAACCTTCCGGAAGGGGACCAACGTGGCCACACCTTCCGGGAGGGGGCATGGGCCTATGAGGGAGTGCCCTGGCCGCATTGGGCCAGGGGCACAAGGCCCCATAGGGCCCAGCCAGCCAAAGAGGGTTTAAACTCGAGATAGAGTTTCTAGAAGGGGGGGTTTCCTTGCCCCCCACTCCTTATCCTTTGGGGCCGCCGGTTTGGGCTTGGGGGAGGGGCTAGGGCTGCGCCCCCCTCTATATAAAGAGGGGTGGGGGCGCACCAACCCCCCACACCTTCCCCTCCAACCCTAGCCGCCCTGCTGCCCTCCTCTCTCCCTCCCGACTGCTTGTAGGCGAAGCCCTGCTGCAGAAATTCTCCACCAATTGCACCACGCCGTCGCGTTGTAGATCCAACCCATCTCTCCACCATACTTGCTGGACCAAGGAAGGAGGAGACGTCGAGGTGATGCACGTGTGCATATCACGGAGGCACCACCACTTGTGGTGCTAGATCGGATCGGATCGCGAGGAGGAGAAGCGAGTACGACTACATCACCCACGCCCGGATTTAACGTTCGCTGCGAATCTTCAAGGGTATGAAGATCTAATCCAATCTCTCTCGTTGTTTGCATCTCCTAGATTAGATCTTGGCTTCCCTTTGTTTGCATCCGTAGAAAATTTTGATTTACTATGCCACGAAACCCTTCAGTGGTATCAGAGCTAGATCTATGCGTAGATGTGTTTCACGAGTAGAACGCAACTTGGTTGTTGCGGGCGTTGATGTTTTCTGTTGCAAGCCTCTTGTTTGTGTTCTTCTTATGACGCGGGATAGTGAGATTGAAGCGGTCCAGGCCAACCTTACGCGACGTCATTCGCGAGACCGGCTCCGCACTTGACGTGTGGCTTGTTCCACACATGCGGCTGGTGGATGTCAGAATCTCTCACTATAGTTGTCATGGGATTAACACCGGAGTTTGGCAACCATAATATCACCGTTGTGGCTTACCGTAGGTAAGAATCGTTCTTAGCATCTACTCCCATAAGCCACGTAAAACTTGCAACAACAAAGTAGAGGCGTCTAACTTGTTTTTGCAGGGAGTGTTTTCTGTGATATGGTATGACCCAAGATGTGATGTGTATAATGTATGCGATGATCATGTTTTGTAATGTTTCACGACTTGCATGTCGATGAGTACACAACCGCGAGAGCCATATGGTTGTCTTTATAATTGTGTATGACCTGTGTGTCAACTTCTTATGCGCCATGTAATAGTTTCACTTTATCGCTAAGTAGTTAGCAATAGTTGTAGTTGCTATTCGTGGTGGAGGCAATCATGGTGGAGTGATGGAGATCATGCCGAAACGCACAAGATGGAGATCATTACGCGAATATTGGCTATACCATGTCACATTAAAGTTATATGCATGTGATGTTTATCCCTTTATGTATCTTATCATGCTTAGATCGCGACGGTAGCATTATAAGATGATTCCTCACTTAAAGATCAAGATAAAAACTGTGTTCTCCCCAAGTATGCACCATTGCGAAAGTTCGTCGTGTCCAAGCATCACGTGATGATCGGGTGCTATAGACTCTACGCTCACATACAACGGGTGCAAGCCAGTTTTGCACACACGGAAATACTTGGGTCTAACTTGACGAGCCTAGCATGTACAGACATGGCCTCGGAACACATGAACCGAAAGGTTAAGCATGAGTCATATGAATGATATGATCGAGACTTCGTTGGCCACCATTGAAACCACATCTCTTCTCGTGATGATCGGATTAGGTGTGGTGAATTTGGATCATGTTCACTAAACAACTTGAGGGATGTTGAATTTAGTGGGAGTTCATCTAGTAATTTGATTAAGTTGAACTATTTATCATGAACATAGTCTAAATTGTACTTGCAAATACTGTAGATCACATGGCCAAGTCCAACTTCAACTTCAACGTTTTTGCTGAGATAGAAAATCTTAGAAACAATGGGTCTAACTTCACCAAATGGTTCTGCATTCTGAGAATCATTCTCGCTGGCGGACAAAAGGACTATGTCCTTGAGAAAGCGCTAGGTGACGCCCCTGCTATAGATGCGCCGGCTGATGAAAAAGCTATTTATCATTCGCGCAAGGATGATTATGATTTGATTAAGATCGCCATGTTGTATGCTATGCAATCGGATCTTCAAAATCGTTTTGAGGAGTTCGCCGGGCCCTTTGAGATTCTCGAGGAGCTGAAAAACATGTTTGGACTCAAGCCTTCGAGAGATATGAGATCTCTAAAAATTCTTTAACTACAAGATGGAGGAAGGGAGTTCGTTAATGAGCACGCCATTGAGATGACGGGCTACACTCAACGCCTTGAGCAACCGGATCAAGAAGATTCCAGAGGAGCTCAAGATTGACACTCCTAGCTACAAAATTTTTGTAGTTGATCACAATCAGATTGGTTCCACTGATATGATCACTCAGCTCTTTGCTAAGATGAAAGTAGCGGAGGTGAACATCAAAAAGAATAATCATGTGTTGATGGTCAACAAGCCCCCCACCTTCAAGAAAGGTAAGGGTGCAAGGAAGCTCTTCAAGAAGGGCGGCGGCAAGCGCACTGCTCCTGCTGAGAAGAAGCTCAAGTCTGGTCCTAAGCCGGACACTGAGTGCTTCTATTGCAAGGACAAGGGTCCTTTGGGCGAATCGTCCTAAGTACTTAGCGGACAAGAAGGTGGCACCATCAAAGGTATATTTGATATACATGTTATTGATGTTTTCCTTACTATCCCTCGTTGTAGTGCTGGGTATTTGATACCGTTCGATTGCTAATATTTGTAACTCGAAGCAGAGCTACGGAATGAGCGGCGACTTGCGAGGGATGAGGTGACGATGCGCGTTGGCAACGGATCAAGAGTTGATGTGATGGCCGTCGGCACGCTCTCCTTAGTTTTACCTTCGGGATTAGTTTTAAACCTTAATAAATGTTATTATGTGCCTGCGTTGAGCATGAACATCATTTCTAGATCGTGTTTATTGCAAGACGGTTATTCATTTAAATCGGAGAATAATGGTTGTTCTATTTATATGAGTAACATCTTTTATGGTCATGCACCTCTTGTGAATGGTTTATTTCTTCTAAATCTCGAAAGGGATGAAACACACATCCATAACATTGAGGCTAAGATATGCAAAGTAGATAGTGATAATACTACTTATTTGTGGCACTGTCGTCTAGGTCATATTGGTGTAAAGCGCATGAAGAAACTCCATTCTGATGGACTTTTGGAGTCTCTTGATTTTGAATCATTTGACACATGCGAACCATGCCTCATGGGCAAGATGATCAAAACCCCGTTCTCCGGTATGATGGAGCGAGCAACGGACTTGTTGGAAATCATACATACCGATGTATGCGGACCGATGAGTGTTTCGACGCGCGGTGGATATCGCTATTTTCTCACTTTTACCGATGACTTAAGTAGATATGGGTATATCTATTTAATGAAACATAAATTTGAAACGTTTGAAAAGTTCAAAGAATTTCAGAATGAAGTGGAGAACCATCGTAACAGAAAGATTAAGTTTCTACGATCCGATCGTGGAGGTGAATATTTGAGTTATGATGTTCTCACGCATCTTAAAGCAAGTGGAATCGTTTCACAACTCACGCCACCCGGAACACCACAACGCAATGGTGTGTCTGAACGCCGGAATCGAACCCTATTAGATATGGTCCGATCAATGATGTCTCTTACTGATTTGCCGTTATCATTTTGGGGTTATGCATTAGAAACCGCTGCATTCACTTTAAATAGGGCACCATCTAAATCCGTTGAGACGACACCGTATGAACTGTGGTTTGGTGCCAAACCTAAGTTGTCGTTTCTTAAAATTTGGGGATGCGAAGCTTACGTCAAGAAGTTGATGCCGGACAAGCTCGAACCCAAAGCGGAGAAATGCGTCTTCATAGGATACCCTAAGGAAACTATTGGGTATACCTTCTATCACAGAACCGAAGGCAAAGTGTTTGTCGCAAAGAACGGTTCCTTTCTTGAGAAGAAGTTTCTCTCGAAAGAAGTGAGTGGGAGGAAAGTAGAGCTAGACGAGGTTATTGAACCTTCTCTTGAGTTGGAGAGTAGCGCAGCACCTGAAATTGTTCCAGTGCCGCCTACACCAACGATAGAGGAAGCTAATGACAAGGATCATGAAGCTTCGGACGATGCTGCTACTGAACGTCGAAGGTCGACAAGGTCGCGTGCCCCTCCTGAGTGGTACGGCAACCCTGTCTTGACTGTCTTGTTAGTAGAAGACAGTGAACCTACGAACTATGAGGAAGCGATGATGAGCCCAGACTCTGAGAAATGGCTAGAAGCCATGAACCATTGGGATCCATGAGCGAAAACCAAGTATGGACTTTGGTGGACCCTCCTAGCGCATCAAAGGCCGTTGAGTGCAAATGGATCTTCAAGAAGAAAAGCGGACGGATGGTAATGTTACCGTCTATAAAGCACGGCTTGTTGCGAAAGGTTTTCGACAAGTTCAAGGTGTTGACTACGATGAGACTTTCTCTCCCGTAGCGATGTTTAAGTCCATTCGGATTTATTAGCAATTGCTGCGTTTCATGATTATGAAATATGGCAGATGGATGTCAAGATTGCTTTCCTCAATGGCAACATTGATGAAGAGTTGTATATGATGCAACCCGAAGGTTTTGTCGATCCTAAGGATGCTGATAAAGTATGCAAACTTCAGCGTTCCATTTATGGACTGAAGCAAGCATCTCGGAGTTGGAACCTTCGTTTTGATCAAGTGATCAAGAGCTTTGGATTTGTTCCAAATTGCTACGAGGCTTGTATCTACAAGAAAGTGAGTGGGAGCTCGGTGACGTTTCTGGTACTATATGTGGATGACATATTGATTATTGGAAATGACATAAACATGCTTAACGATGTGAAGAGTTATTTAAACAAGTGTTTTTCAATGAAAGACCTAGGTGAAGCTGCTTATATATTGGGCATCAAAATCTATAGAGATAGACAAAGACGCCTGATAGCTTTAAGCCAGAGTACATACCTAGACAAAGTTCTGAAAAGGTTCAGAATGGATAAGGCAAAGAAAGGTTCAGTGCCTATGTTTTCAGGTAAGATATTGAGCAAGGCTCAGTGTCCAGCTACGGTAAATGATAGAGAAGCTATGAGAAAAGTGCCTTATGCCTCAGCCATAGGTTCCATCATGTATGCCATGCTGTGTACTAGACCGGATGTGTCCAATGCTCTTAGTTTGACGAGCAGGTATCAAAGTGATCCAGGAGTGGAACACTGGACAGCCGTGAAGAACATCCTAAAGTACCTAAATAGAACTAAAGAAATGTTCTTAGTCTATAGGGGTGATGAACAGCTCGTCGTAAAAGGTTACGTCGACGCTAGTTTTGACATCGACAAGGATGATTCTAAATCTCAGACAGGATACGTTTATATTTTGAATGGAGGAGCTGTGAGCTGGAGAAGCTGCAAGCAAAGCGTGATCGCGGGATCTACAGTAGAAGCGGAATAGATGGCTGCGCAGGTTGCCAAGTGAAGGAGTTTGGATAAGGAAATTCATCACTGAGCTTGACGTGGTTCCAAGTGCATTGGACCCACTGGAGATATTGTGTGACAACACTGGTGCCATAGCACTCGCTAAGGAACCAAGATATCATCCAAAGACCAAGCATATCAACCGCAAGTTTCATATAATCCGAGATTATATATCAGATGGAGATCTGAAGATTAGTAAAGTACATACAAATCTGAATGTCGCAGATCCATTGACTAAACCTCTTCCACGTGTAAAACATGATCAGCACCTCAGTGCCATGGGTGTGAGATTGTTGCCAAATGTAAACTAGATTATTGACTCTAGTGCAAGTGGGAGACTGTTGGAATTATGCCCTAGAGGCAATAATAAAGATGTTATTATTATAATTCTTGTTCATGATAATGTTTATATTCCATGCTAGAATTGTATTAAGCGGAAACTTTAATACTTGTGTGGTTTGTGAACAACACCGTGTCCCTAGTACGCCTCTAAGGACTAGCTTATTGATTAATGATGGTTAAGGTTTCCTAACCATGGACATGAGTTGTCAATTAATAATGAGATCATATCATTGGGAGAATGATGTGATGGACAGACCCAAACTAAGCGAAGCAATTAGATCGTGTCATCGTGTTCGTCTTTGCGAAGCTTTTCTTATGTCAAATATTGTATTCCTTAGACCATGAGATAATACAACTCCCTGGTATCGGAAGAAAGCTTTGAGGTCATCAAACGTCATTCTATGAGAGGGTGATCATAAAGGTGTCTCTCAGGTGATCCGAAAGTATCTGTTGGGTTGTATGTATCGAGATGGGATTTGTCCCTCCCAAGTCGGAGAGATATACTTCGGGCCCACTCGTGTCGATATCAACACCGCTTGCAAGCATGTGGTTAAGGAGTTAATCACAAAGTGATATCGGATTACGGAACGAGTAAAGTACTTCGTGAACGAGATTGAACTAGGTATGACCAGTGCACGATCGAATCTCGGGCAAGTAAAATATCGCGAGACGAAGGGAATATATATATGGGATTGATTGAATCCTGGCATCGTGGTTCATCTGATATGATCATCAATGAATGTGTGGGAGTCAATATGGGTTTCCAGACCCCGCTGTTGATTATTGATAGAAGATCATGTCTGCATATTCTCGAACCCACAGGGTCACACACTTAACGTGTCTCGACGCTAGGATAGATTGGATAATTGGTTTATGAGTTTTTGTTCAGAGTCTCGGATGGGATCCGGGACATCACGAGACGTTCCGGAGTGTTCCGGAGAATAAGATTCATATAAGGCAGTGCAGTTTTTGGAGTTCGGAATTGTTCCGGGTTAATCGGTATTGTACCGGAAGCTTCTAGAACCTTCCGGAAGGGGACCAACGTGGACACACCTTCCGGGAGGGGGCATGGGACTATGAGGGAGTGCCCTGGCCGCATTGGGCCAGGGGCACAAGGCCCCATAGGGCCCAGCCGGCCAAAGAGGGTTTAAACTCGAGATAGAGTTTCTAGAAGGGGGGTTTCTTTGCCCCCCACTCCTTATCCTTTGGGGCCGCCGGTTTGGGCTTGGGGGAGGGGCTAGGGCTGCGCCCCCCCTCTATATAAAGAGGGGTGGGGGCGCACCAACCCCCCACACCTTCCCCTCCAACCCTAGCCGCCCTGCTGCCCTCCTCTCTCCCTCCTGACTGCTTATAGGCGAAGCCCTGCTGCAGAAATTCTCCACCAATTGCACCGCGCCGTCGCGTTGTAGATCCAACCCATCTCTCCACCATACTTGCTGGACCAAGGAAGGAGGAGACGTCGAGGTGCTGCACGTGTGCATCTCACGGAGGCACCACCACTTGTGGTGCTAGATCGGATCGGATCGTGAGGAGGAGAAGCGAGTACGACTACATCACCCACGTTCCGACGAACGTTCATGTCTTGAATCTTCAAGGGTATGAAGATCTAATCCAATCTCTCTCGTTGTTTGCATCTCCTAGATTAGATCTTGGCTTCCCTCTGTTCGCATCCGTAGAAAATTTTGATTTACTATGCCGCGAAACCCTTCAGACAAGGATACTCAAGGTTGGACAAAGTGGCAACAAAAGGAACCATGTTTATATGGCCATCTCTTTTTGTTGTGCACTAGAAGAAAACCACCCAGGGACTTAGAGATTGAACATGTTTCTCGTACAGTGGCTTCCGTGTACAGCCACATGCTAAATGGGCTCTGGCTTAGTCAACTACATAGTGGAAGACCCATGCATTGGCATCTTCAGGTTAACTAGATTTGTGCTAGGGAACTTGAAACCCTACATTGGTGCCTGGATGACAAGCTAGCATTGTGTATTGGGAGGACGACTCCTATGGAAAGACTTTGTCACATTCTCAATCTGCCAGTACTCCATCTTGGTGAGTACTTATCCAGCGGCCACTGGTGGCATCAAGATGAGATTGTGTCATGTGGGTAAAGTGTACAACTTCTGCAGAAGATCAAAATTCTAAGTACTTAGCCGTGTCCCTGGTTATGGACAATACTGAGCAACTAAGGCCTGAAGCTATGGAAGATCTCGACATTCCAATTTCTCAAAGTAAAACTTGATGGTGACAACAAGGGATTTTTGAAGCACTTGGAGTTTTCCAAGAAGTTCAGAAAGATTTGACAAAGATCAAAAACTATTTTGAAAAGATAGGATAGAACTATATTGCTTTCTGCAAAAGAGCCTAAACCCCACTTAGCCAAATATGCATGTAATGATAGGATCCACTTATTTATACATAGTAGTGAAACTTGCCAATACAATTCAAATGTATTGACCCTTGTGGCTGCAACTTATTATGTTGCAGGTTTGTTTGGTGTTAGTGAAGTTTGTTGAATAGGATTACAAGTCTACAACCAACATGATTTCCTGTGGCACTTTGAAGATGAAGGACCCCATGCTATTGTTATATTCTGCTGCATTGTAATGAGATAGCCAAATGAGCTATGTAAGATGTAATAAATTATTTTATTCCTGGTTATAAAGTTGTATTATGACCTTTGTTTCTTGATATTACATCTTAACTGTGGATGCTAGCTATTGATCCAGGGACTAGCATTGTAAACACAGGGATCTCTACCTTATTAAAGGTTGGGAACCTTACAGCATGATGCAACTTCATTTACCTTACGGATTCATTATGTAATTGAACAATTGTTATTATGCTCCACTGCTCAGTCGAAATATTATTTCCGCTTCATGTTTGATGAGGCAAGGCTATGAGTCAAATATTAAGAATAATGGCTGCTCTTTATATTTGAATGATATGTTTCACGGCTTTGCACCTGTCCATGATGGGTTATTTATTTTGAATCTTGATGGTGAGTCGGTTTATAACACAAATGTTAAAAGGTTGAGACCAAATGATTTGTATATGAATTACTTTTGGCACTATCGGCTTGTTCATATAAGTTTGAGACGCATGAAGAAGCTCCATGATGATGGACTCCTAACTTTGTTCGACTTGGAGTCATTCGAGACATGCAAATGTTGCCTACTCGGCAAAATGACCAAGACACATTTTGCAAAGAGTTGCGAAAGGGCGTCCGACTTGTTGGGACTAGTACATTGTGATGTATGTGGACCAATGAGCACGACAACCAGGGGTGGTTATGAGTACTTCATTATCTTCACTGATAATTTGAGTCGGTATGGATATATCTACTTGATGAAAATAAGTCGGAAGCCTTTGAAAAGTTCAAAGAATTCTAGTACAGAATCAACTCGGCAAAAAAATAAAGTTTCTTCGGTCAGACCGAGGAGGCGAGTACATGAGCCATGAGTTTGATGACCATTTAAAAGGTTGCGGAATAGTTCTTCAACTTACTCCGCCGGGAACGCCGCGGAGGAACGGTGTGTCGGAAAGGCGAAATCGGACCTTGTTGGACATGGTATGATCAATGATGAGTCGGACAGATCTGACTTTATCATTTTGGGGTTATTGTCTAGAAACTGCAGTGTTCACACTAAATAGAGTACCATCAAAGTCGGTAGAGAAGACACCACATGAGATGTGGACAGACAAAAATCCAAGTTTGTCTTTTCTTAAGATTTGGGGTTGTGAAGCATTTGTCAAGCGACAATCGGACAAGCTTACGGCCAAGTCGGATAAGTGTATTTTCGCGGGCTATCCAAGGGAAACCTTAGATTACTACTTCTACAACCGAGAAGAGGGCAAAGTTTTTGTCGCTCAGAACGGTGTCTTCCTAGAGAAAGAGTTTCTCAGACGGGGAGTCAGTGGGAGAACGGTGAAGCTCGAAGAAATTCGAGAGGAACCGGCTAGTAGCGAGTCGGCAAAAACCTTGGAGGTTGAGCCGGTCATGGTAGCTAAGCCGACAGCAACACTTGTACTACGAAGATCGGCAATATTGCGAAGTGTTCGTGATGTGTTACTGTTAGACAGTGATGAGCCGGCAACTTATTCGGAAGCGATGGTGGGATCTTATTGAAGGGTTTCGCAGCATAGTAAATCAAAATTTTCTACGGAAGCGAATAGAGGGAAAGCCAAGATCTAATCTAGGAGATGCAAACAACGAGAGAGATTGGATTAGATCTTCATACCCTTGAAGATTCGCACAGCGGAACGTTCGTCGGAACGTGGGTGATGTAGTCGTACTCGCTTCTCCTCCTCGCGATCCGATCCGATCTAGCACCACAAGTGGCGGTGCCTCCGTGAGATGCACACGTGCAGCACCTCGACGTCTCCTCCTTCCTCGGACCAGCAAGTATGGTGGAGAGATGGATTGGATCTACAACATGACGACGCGGTGTATATGGTGGAGAATTTCTGCCGCAGGGCTTCACCTACAAACAGTCGGGAGGGGGAGAGGAAGGGCAGCAGGGCAACTGGGTTTGGAGGAAGGTGTAAGGGTGTGTGAGAGGGGGCGCACCAGCCCACTATATATAGAGGGGGGGTGCGGCCAGCCCTAGCCTCTCCTCCAAGCCTATCTCTAGTTTAAACAATTTAAACTCTCCCTTATCTAGAAATCCTATCTTATCTTATCTCTAGTTTAAACGATTTAAACTCTCTAGGATCATTTGGGCCCTATGGGGCCTTTTGCCCCTATTTAATGGCCAGGACACTCCCTCATAGGCCCATTCCCCTCCGGAAGGTGGGACCACGTTGGCCCCTTCCGGAAGGTTCTAAAGCTTAAGATGCAATACCGATTAACCGGAACAATTCGAACTCCAAAAACTGCTTGCCTTATATGAATCTTATTCTCCGGACCATTTGAACCTCTCGTGATATCCGGATCCCATCCGAGACTCGAACAAAATTCATAAACCAATTATCCAATCTATCCTAGCGTCGAGACACGTTAAGTGTGTGACCTCAAGTTCGAGAATATGTAGACATGATCTTCTATCAATAATCAACGAAGTGCAGGTACCCATATTGACTCCCACACATTCATCGATGATCATATCGGATGAACCACGATGCCAGGATTCAATCAATCCCATATATATATTCCCTTCGTCTCGCGATATTTTACTTGCTCGAGATTCGATCGTCGGTATCGTCATACCTAGTTCAATCTCGTTCACAGCAAGTACTTTACTCGTTCCGTAATCCGATATCACTTTGTGATTAACTCCTTAACCACATGCTTGCAAGCGGTGTTGATATCGATTACCGAGTGGGCCCGAAGCATATCTCTCCGACTTGGGAGGGACAAATCCCATCTCGATACATACAACCCAACAGATACTTTCCGATCACCTGAGAGACACCTTTATGATCACCCTCTCATAGGATGACATTTGATGACCTCAAAGCTTTCTTCCGATACCAGGGAGTTGCATTATCTCATGGTCTAAGGAATACACTATTTGACATAAGAAAAAGCTTCGCAAAGATGAACACGATGACACGATCTAATTGCTTCGCTTAGTTTGTCTCATCCACCATATCATTCTCCCAATGATATGATCTCATTATCAATTGACAACTCATGTCTATGGTTAGGAAACCTTAACCATCATTGATCAATGAGCTAGTCCATAGAGGCGTACTAGGGACACAGTGTTGTTCACAAACCACACAAGTATTAAAGTTTCCGCTTAATACAATTCTAGCATGGAATAACTTTATCATGAACAAGAATTATAATAATAACATCTTTATTATTGCCTCTAGGGCATAATTCCAACAGTCTCCCACTTGCACTAGAGTCAATAATCTAGTTTACATTTGGCAACAATCTCACACCCATGGCAATCGAGGTGCTGATCATGTTTTACGTGGAAGAGGTTTAGTCAATGGATCTGCGACATTCAGATCTGTATGTACTTTGCTGATCTTGAGATCTCCATACGCTATATAATCTCGGATTATATGAAACTTGAGTTGATATGCTTGGTCTTTGGATGATATCTTGGTTCCTTAGCGAGTGCTATGGCGCGGTGTTGTCACACAATATCTCCATGGGTCCAATGCACTTGGAACCATGCCAAGCTCGATGATGAAGTTTCGATCCAAACTCCTTCACTTGGCCTTCTGCGGCAGCCATGTATTCCGCTTCTCTGTAGATCCCGCGACCACGCTTTGCTTGCAGCTTCTCGACTCACAGCTCCTCCATTCAAAATATATCGTATCACGTTCGAGATTTACAATCATCCTTGTCGGTGTCGAAACTAGCATCGACGTAACCTTTCTGACGAGCTGTTCATCACCCCATAGACTAAGAACATTTCTTTAGTCCTATTTAGGTACCTTAGGATGTTCTTCACGGCTGTCCGATGTTCCACTCTGGATCACTTTGATATCTTCGTCAAACTAAGAGCATTGGACACATCCGGTCTAGTACACAAGATGGCATACATGATGGAACCTATGGCGAGACATAAGGCACTTTGCTCATAGCTTCCCGATCATTTACCGTATGGACAGAGCCTTGCTCAATATCTTACATGACAACATAGGCCTTGAACCTTTCAATGCCTTATCCATTCGAACCTTTCGAACTTTGTCTAGGTATGTACTCGGCTTAAAGCTATCGAGCGTCTTTGTGCATCTATATAGATTTTGATGCCCAATATATAAGCAGCTTCACCTAGGTCTTTCATTGAAAACACTTGTTCAAATAACTCTTCACATCGTTAAGCATGTTGATGTCATTTCCAATAATCAATATGTCATCCACATACAGTACCAGAAACGTCACCGATCTCCCACTCACTTTCTTGTAGATGCAAGCTTCGTAGCAATTTGGAACAAATCCAAAGCTCTTGATCACTTGATCAAAACGAAGGTTCCAACTCTGAGATGCTTGCTTCAGTCCATAAATGGAACGCTGAAGTTTGCATACTTTATCAGCATCCTTAGGATCGACAAAACCTTCGGGTTGCATCATATACAACTCTTCATCAATGTTGCCATTGAGGAAAGCGATCTTGACATCCATTTGCCATATTTCATAATCATGAAGCAGCAATTGCTAATAAAATCCGAATGGACTTAAACATCGCCACGGAGAGAAAGTCTCATCATAGTCAACACCTTGAACTTGTCGAAAACCTTTCGCAAGCCGTGCTTTATAGGCGGTAACATTACCATCCGCGTCCGTTTTCTTCTTGAAGATCCATTTGCACTCAATGGCCTTTCGGTCGCTAGGAGGTCCACCAAAGTCCATACTTGGTTTTCGCTCATGGATCCCAATTGGATTTCATGGCTTCTAGCCATTTCTCGTAGTCTGGGCTCATCATTGCTTCCTCATAGTTCGTAGGTTCTGTCTTCTACTAACAAGACAGTCAAGACAGTTCTTGCCGTACCACTCAGGCGGGCACGCGACCTTGTCGACCTGCGACGCTCAAGATGCATCGTCCAAGCTTCATGATCCTTGTCATTAGCTTCCTCTATTGTTGGTGCAGTGCCTTTGGAACAATTTCAGGTGCTGCGCTACTCTCCAATTCAAGAGAAGGTTCAATAACCTCGTCTAGCTCTACTTTCCTCCCACTCACTTCTTTCGAGAGAAACTCCTTCTCAAGAAAGGAACCGTTCTTTGCGACAAACACTTTGCCTTGGTTACGTGATAGAAGGTATACCCAATAGTTTCCTTAGGGTATCCTATGAAGACACATTTCTGCTTTGGGTTCGAGCTTGTCGGCATCAACTTCTTGACGTAAGCCGCATCCCCAAACTTTAAGAACGACCACTTAGGTTTAGCACCAAACCACAGTTCATACGGTGTCATCTCAACGGATTTAGATGGAGCCCTATTTAAAGTGAATGCAGCGGTTTCTAATGCATAACCCCAAAATGATAACGGCAAATCAGTAAGAGACATCATCGATCGGACCATATCTAATAGGGTTCGATTTCGGCGTTCAGACACACCATTGCGCTGTGGTGTTCCGGGTGGTGTGAGTTGTGAAACGATTCCACTTGCTTTGAGATGCGTGAGAAAATCATAACTCAAATATTCGCCCCCACGATCGGATCGTAGAAACTTAATCTTTCTGTTACGATGGTTCTCCACTTCATTCTGAAATTTGTTGAACTTTTCAAACGTTTCAGATTTATGTTTCATTAAATAGATATACCCATATCTACTCAAGTCATCGGTAAAAGTGAGAAAATAGCGATATCCACCGCGCGTCGAAACACTCATCGGTCCGCATACATCGGTATGTATGATTTCCAACAAGTCCGTTGATCGCTCCATCATCTGGGAGAACGGGTTTTGATCATCTTGCCCATGAGGCATGGTTCGCATGTGTCAAATGATTCAAAATCAAGAGACTCCAAAAGTCCATCGAATGGAGTTTCTTCACGCTTTACACCAATATGACCTGAGCAGCGATTACAAATATGTAGTATTATCACTATCTACTTTGCATCTCTTAGCCTCAATGTTATGGATGTGCGTTTCATCCCTTTCGAGATTTAGAAGAAATAAACCATTCACAAGGGGTGCATGACCATAAAATATGTTACTCATATAAATAGAACAACCATTATTCTCCGATTTAAATGAATAACCGTCTTGCAATAAACACGATCTAGAAATAATGTTCATGCTCAACGCAGGCACATAATAACATTTATTAAGGTTTAAAACTAATCCCGAAGGTAAAACTAAGGAGAGCGTCGACCCATCACATCAACTCTTGATCCATTGCCAACGCGCATCGTCACCTCATCCCTCATAAGCCGTCTATTCCGTAGCTCTGTTTGAGTTACAAATATTAGCAACGAACCGGTATCAAATACCGGGCACTACAACGAGGGCTAGTAAGGAAAACATCAATAACATGTATATCAAATATACCTTTGATGGTGCCAGCCTTCTTGTGCTAAGTACTTGGACGATTGCGCTTCGGTGACCCTTGTCCTTGCAATAGAAGCACCGATGTCGGCTTAGGACCAGACTTGAGCTTCTTCTCAGCCAGGGCAACGCGCTTAGCCGCCTTTCTTGAAGGGCTTCCTTGCACCCTTACCTTTCTTGAAGGTGGGGGGCTTGTTGACCATCAACACATGATTATTCTTTTTGATGTTCACCTCCGCTACTTTCATTTTAGCAAAGAGCTCAGTGATCATATCAGTGGAACCAATCTGATTGTGATCAACTACAAAACTTTTGTAGCTAGGAGTGTCAATCTTGAGCTCCTACCGAATCTTGATCCGATTGCTCAAGGCGTTGAGTGTAGCCCATCATCTTAATGGCGTGCTCACTAACAGAACTCCCTTCCTCCATCTTGTAGTTAAGGAATTTCTTAGAGATCCCATATCTCTCAAAACGGGCTTGAGTCTGAAACATGTTTTTCAGCTCCTCGAGAATCTCAAAGGGCCCGGCGAACTCCTCAAAACGATTTTGAAGATCCGATTCCATAGCATACAACATGATGATCTTAATCAAATCATAATCATCCTTGCGCGACTGATAAACAACTTTTTCATCAGCCGGCGCATCTATAGCAGGGGGGTTACCTAACGCTTTCTCAAGGACATAGTCCTTTTGTCCGCCAGACAGAATGATTCTTAGATTGCGGAACCAGTTGGTGAAGTTAGACCCATTGTTTCTAAGCTTTTCTTTCTCAGCAAAAACGTTGAAGTTGGACTTGGCCATGTGATCTACAGTATTTGCAAGTACAATTTAGACTATGTTCATGATAAATAGTTCAACTTAATCAAATTACTAGATGAACTCCCACTAAATTCAACATCCCTCAAGTTGCTTAGTGAACACGATCCAAATTCACCACACCTAATCCGATCTTCACGAGAAGAGATGTGGCTTCAATGGTGGACAACGAAGTGTCGATCATATCATTCATATGACTCATGCTTAACCTTTCGGTTCATGTGTTCCGAGGCCATGTCTGTACATGCTAGGCTCGTCAAGTTAGACCCAAGTATTTCCGCGTGTGCAAAACTGGCTTGCACCCGTTGTATGTGAGCGTAGAGTCTATAGCACCCGATCATCACGTGATGCTTGGACACGACGAACTTTCGCAACGGTGCATACTTGGGGAGAACACAGTTTTTATCTTGATCTTTAAGTGAGGAATCATCTTATAATGCTACCGTCGCGATCTAAGCATAATAAGATACATAAAAGGATAAACATCACATGCATATAACTTTATGTGACATGGTATAGCCAATCTTCGCGCAATGATCTCCATCTTGTGCGTTCCGGCATGATCTCCATCACTCCACCATGATTGCCTCCACCACGAATAGCAACTACAACTATTGCTAACTACTTAGCGATAAAGTAAAGCTATTACATGGCGTATAAGAAGTTGAATCGCAGGTCATACACAATTATAAAGACAACCATATGGCTCCTGCCGGTTGTGTACTCATCGACATGCAAGTCGTGAAACAGAACAAAACATGATCATCGCAGACAATAGACACATCACCTCCTGGGCCAGCCCATATCACAGAAAACACTCCCATAAAAACAAGTTAGACGCCTCTACTTTGTTGTTGCATGTTTTACGTGGCTCATGGGAGTAGATGCTAAGAACGATTCTTACCTACGGAAAGCCACAACGGTGATATTATGGTTGCCAAACTCGGTGTTAATCCCATGACAACTATAGTGAGAGAAATCGACATCCACCACCGCATGTGTGGTACAAGCCACACGTCAAGTCGAGCGGTCTACATGACGACGTCGCGTAAGGTTGGCCTGGACCGCTTCAATCTCACTATCCCGCGTCATAAGAAGAACACAAACAAGAGGCTTGCAACAGAAAACATCAACGCCCGCAACAACCATGTTGCGTTCTACTCGTGAATCACATCTACGCATAGATCTAGCTCTGATACCACTGAAGGGTTTCGCAGCATAGTAAATCAAAATTTTCTACTAAGCGAGCAGAGGAAAGCCAAGATCTAATCTAGGAGATGCAAACAACGAGAGAGATTGGATTAGATCTTCATACCCTTGAAGATTACCGCTGGAGCGTTCAATCGGAACGTGGGTGATGTAGTCGTACTCGCTTCTCCTCCTCGCGATCCGATCCGATCTAGCACCACAAGTGGCGGTGCCTCCGTGAGATGCACACGTGCAGCACCTCGACGTCTCCTCCTTCCTCGGACCAGCAAGTATGGTGGAGAGATGGATTGGATCTACAACACGACGGCGCGGTGTATATGGTGGAGAATTTACGGAGGCTTCCTACAAGCGATCGGGAGGGAGAGAGGAAGGCGGCAGAACTGGGTTTGGAGGAAGGTGTAAGGGTGTGTGAGAGGCGCACCAGCCCTCTATATATAGAGGGGGTGTGGCCAGCCTAGCCTCTCCTCCAAGCCTATCTCTAGTTTAAACAATTTAAACTCTCCCTTATCTAGAAATCCTATCTTATCTTATCTCTAGTTTAAGCGATTTAAACTCTCTAGGATCGGCTGGGCCCTATGGGGCCTTGTGCCCCGGCCCAATGCGGCCAGGACACTCCCTCATAGGCCCATGCCCCTCCGGAAGGTGGGACCACGTTGGCCCCCTTAGGAAGGTTCTAAAGCTTAGGTACAATACCGATTAACCGGAACAATTCCGAACTCCAAAAACTGCACCGCCTTATATGAATCTTATTTTCGGACCATTTGAACCTCTCGTGATATCCCGGATCCCATCCGAGAATCGAACAAAATTCATAAACCAATTATCCAATCTATCCTAGCATCGAGACACGTTAAGTGTGTGACCTGAGTTCGAGAATATGTAGACATGATCTTCTCAATAATCAACAACGGGTGCAGGTACCCATATTGACTCCACACATTCATCGATGATCATATCGGATGAACCACGATGCCAGGATTCAATCAATCCCATATATATATTCCCTTCGTCTCGCGATATTTTACTTGCTCGAGATTCGATCGTCGGTACCGTCATACCTAGTTCAATCTCGTTCACGAAGTACTTTACTGTTCGTAATCCGATATCACTTTGTGATTAACTCCTTAACCACATGCTTGCAAGCGGTGTTGATATCGACACCGAGTGGGCCCAAGCATATCTCTCCGACTTGGGAGGGACAAATCCCATCTCGATACATACAACCCAAGATACTTTCCGATCACAGAGACACCTTTATGATCACCCTCTCATAGGATGACGTTTGATGACCTCAAAGCTTTCTTCCGATACCGAGTTGCATTATCTCATGGTCTAAGGAATACAATATTTGACATAAGAAAAGCTTCGCAAAGATGAACACGATGACACGATCTAATTGCTTCGCTTAGTTTGGTCCATCCACCATATCATTCTCCCAATGATATGATCTCATTATCAATTGACAACTCATGTCTATGGTTAGGAAACCTTAACCATCATTGATCAATGAGCTAGTCCATAGAGGCGTACTAGGGACACGGTGTTGTTCACAAACCACACAAGTATTAAAGTTTCCGCTTAATACAATTCTAGCATGGAATATAAACTTTATCATGAACAAGAATTATAATAATAACATCTTTATTATTGCCTCTAGGGCATAATTCCAACACTTATTTCGAGTCATGGCTTGGAGCCATGAGATCTGAGTTAAAGTCCATGGATGAAAATCAAGTTTGGAACTTGGTTGATCTGCCAGACGGTGCAAGACGCGTTGGGTGCAAATAGGTCTTTAAGAAGAAAAATTATATGGATGTAAATGTTTCTGTCATAAAACACGAATTGTCATGAAGGGGTTCCAACAGGTTCAAGGAGTTGACTACGACGAGACTTTCTCGCCCGTAGAGATGCTTAAGTCAGTCCAGATCATGTTAGCTATAACATCCTATTTCGACTATGAGATATGGCAGATGGATATCAAAACGGCTTTCCTTAACGGAAATTTAACTGAGGACGTGTATATGATACTACCCGAGGGTTTTGTCGATCCGGCTAATGCTGACAAGGTGTGAAAACTTCAGAAATCCATTTATGGGTTAAAGCAAACATCTCGGAGTTGGAATATTCGCTTTGATGAGGTAGTCAAATCATTTGGCTTCATCAAAAGTGATCATGATTCTTGTTTATACAAAAATTTTAGTGGGAGCAAAGTAAATTTTCTAATCTTATAGGGATTTCTATTTTTGTGTCCTTGGTTCGTTAGTTATACTCACTTTTCCCCAGCCGCTTAGATTTTCCTCACTTTTGCCCATCTCCTATTATGGAACTCTCGCATGGTCTGAAACTTGCTGTCTGTCAGGCTTGCCGTTAGATGCTGAAAAGTGGGTCCGCATTCAGTCGGGTCCCGTAGTGGACCCTCGCCGTTACATGCTGACAATTGGGGCTGCAGTCTGTCAGGTCCCGTAGTGGACCCTTGCCGTTACATGCTGACAAGTGGGGCCGCGTTTAGTTGGTTCCCATAGTGGACACCTCTCTCCACTTATCCAGATCAGCATGGGACCCACAGCTTATCCACGTGAGAGTCGGACCAACAGCTTATCCACGTGAGCCAGCCTCGTGCCCGCGGCCATGTCATTGCCTCTCCTTTCTTCTTCTTCTCCAGCGACGGCGGCCCTTTGTCGAGCTTCACTTTGGCCTCCCGTTCGTCCTGGCCACAGTATGGTGCCGTCCCGTTGACCTGTATGAAGGATGACAATGGCAACCGTGCGCAGACAAGGTTAGATCTCGTACCAAAATGCACCAAAATATCGCACCAAAATGGCAACCGGGGCGCTTGCTGTGGAGAATGCGGCCGGCGAGCCGTTCCGATGATTTAATTGGTTTATCGAGTTAATGTCTTAGCTGCAATCAAGTGAAAGAGTGTTTATAATTAAAAATTAGGGACACGTATGTATAATAAATAAGAAAATGACACAACTCTTGAATACTTTCAAATTTAAAAAATTATACAACTCTTAATGTACAAGAGTGTTCATAAATGACACAACTCTTGAACACTTTCAAATAAAAAAAAGTATACAACTCTTAATGTAAAGAGTGTTTACAATTGACACAAATCTTGAATACTTTTAAATTAAAAAAAATTATACAACTCTTGACACAACTCTTGAACACTTTAAAATTTGAAAAAAATTATACAGATTTTAATGTAAAAGAGTGTTTATAATTGACACAACTCTTGAACACTTTCAAATTTAAAAAATTTATACAACTCTTAATGTAAAAGAGTGTTTATAATTGACAGAACTCTTAAACACTTTCAAATTGAAAAAAATATACAACTCTTAATGTAAAAGAGTGTTTATAATTGACACAAGTCTTGAACACTTTCAAATTAAAAAAAATATACAACTCTTAATGTAAAAGAGTGTTTATAATTGACACAACTCTTGAACACTTTTAATTTAAAAAATCATATAACTCTTAATGTAAAAGAGTGTTTATAATTGACACAACTCTTGAACACTTTAAAAATTGAAAAAATTATACAACTCTTAATGTAAAAGAGTGTTTATGATTGACACAACTCTTGAACACTTTCAAATTAAAAAAAATACAAATCTTAATGTAAAAGAGTGTTTACCATTTTTAGAGCGTGAAAAGTGATCCCTAAACCTATGTATATGAAAATTATAAACCTTTGAACACTGTGAAATCGCACTTAATACGTGATAATGACGTGCTAAGAAAATCTTGAGAGATTATCATTTTCATAGAATGTAATGCATAAACTTGTATATGGCAAAAATTATACACCTTTGAACTCTTTGAAATTGCACTTAGGACATGATAATGTTGTGCTAATAAAATCCTGACCATTTATCATTTTCATGGAGTGAAATATAATGCAAAAATTATACACCTTTGAACACTTTACCTTTAACAAAATCATTTGTTTATGGAGTTAAAGCATTGGTGGCAAACTCGTTATTTTGCATGGATAGAGGGTGCCCCCCGATAGATACAGGAGTTATCCTGTCTGCTAGATCACAGAGGATCAATCAGAGGATCAACGGTTGGTGGGTACGATCCGCGTGATAATTGTCTCGACCAATCAGAGCGTAGCAGCCAAGATGAGCACATGTGTGAGAGTTTGTAACTAAGAGAGAGGGGAAAACTGAGTAGAACTTAAAAACCAAGGGCAAAACTGACTAGAACTTAGAAACCAAGGGCAAAACTGATAAGGGGATTCAAATAAAAAATAGAAAGAGATTTAAAAAATGTAAAATGCTTCTTTTATATAATAAAATACATATTGGCATACATCAAACTATTTGAAATTCAAATATATTCAGTTTGAAAATTATTGCCTCATTCAAACAAATTATGTTTTGGGGAGGGATGTTTTGGGAAGAGGCTTGAGTAGAAAGCCAGGAACCTTCATAGATAGTAGGTGATTTGAGAAGTGGTGATTTAGGTTAAAACTTGATTTATATACATTTCTTATGGTGGCAGGTCACATAATAAAACTCTATGGATAGATGCCACTATATTTTGATCTTTTTGAATTTGTTGTGCATAAATGACTCAATTAGCTAGCTAAAACTCATTTGTTGACTCTCTGTTGACCAGCCACCGGAGGGTAAAAGTGAGTATATTGCACACAGCAGCGTTAGTACTAGAGGGAAAAACTGAGTATAACCAAACTGCCAGTGCTACACTCGAGGATATAACTGAGCACAACTAAGTGGCCAAGGATAGACACGAGGGGGAAAACGTGACGCCCGGTACGCGTGTCGCGGTGCAGAAGTGAGGGGACAGGCGTATGGCCATGCACGCAGTAGCGTGCTTGATTCTGTGATGCAGTGGTGCAATGAAACGTCTCCTCTCTTCACCTTTATAGAGGCCTCCTCACTCTCACTCATCACTCGCTCACTCACTCATGCAACGATCTCCACTGTCCCATCACCTTCTGCATACCCCTAAGAAAACCCCAACCACGCCGGTGATGGAGAAGAACAGCGCAGTGGCCATCGTCGCCTCTAAGGCGGCCGACGAGGAGGGCCCCGTCGAGGCATTGAAGGCAGCCACCATCCCTATCCAGACCCCCGTCCCCGCTTCCGCCGTAGCCACCGGCCACGAGGCCCCCGTCCCCGTACATGCCCCTGCCATTCTCCTGCAAATCCCGCATGGCTGGGACCCCTACGTGGACAACGATTACATCAGGCCAGAGAACCCCTTCGACACCAGCTTAGCCGACCCATGGTTGGAGGTAACTAGGGTTTTCTCCCCTTCCTTTGTTCTTCCCCCATTACCATCGTTGGATGCTATATCGTGTGTTATTAGGGCTCGGCTGTTCGTATTTTCAATCGTTGGATGCTAGGTATTTTTACAGCAGCTAATCCTCTTGTGTTAGATCTCGTATTTCGATGAATGTGTAGAGGTTCGTAGAATGGAAACAACAAGCTAATCCTCTTGTGTTAATCCTCTTGTGTTAGATCTCGTATTTTTACAGCAGCTAATCCTCTTATGCTAACACATCACGTGGTGCTTCGAAACAACGAGCTTTAGCAATGGTGCTTACTAAGGATGAACACTTTGGAACTTGAAATTTATGTGCTTGAGGGATCATCTTATAATGCTACCGTCGTTAACTAAGCAATACAAGATGCATAAAGGATTAACATCACATGCAATTCATTATATGTGATATGATATGGCCTTTCTTCTTGTGCTTCCGATCTCCATCTTCAAGCACGAACATGATCTCCATCATCACCGGTATAGCGTCAAGGTCAATGGCGCCGTTTCATGGTTGTCGTCCACCAGCTTCAACTATTACAACTACTTTGAATAGACACGCGGGTCTTAACAGAATTTTAAAGACAACCATATGGCTCCTGCCGGTTGCCAACTTACAATAAGGGACATTGCATACTTCAAATATAATCACAATCATGGCCATATAACATCACAGCACACCCCTGCAAAACAAAGTTAGACGCCTCTAATTTTCTTTGCATATTTTACGTGGTTTGGGGCTTTCAATAAGTGTCGATCTAACTTACGAACAAGAACCATAACGTTGATGTTTGAACTATCAAGTGTCCGTTGTAAATTGTATGTATACTATAATGGGAGAGACAGACACCCGCAAAGCCACTTATGCAATACAAGTTGCATGTTGAGCGTGGAGCAAGTCTCATGAACGATGTCATGTAAGGTTAGCCCGGGCTGCTTCATCCCATCATACCGCAAGATGCAAAGTACACAAAAAGCAATTGATAATAAAAGCACCACCGCCCACAATGACCATCGTGTTCTACTCGTGCAACAGATCTACATATAGACACGGCTCTGATACCACTGTAGGGGTTCGTAGCATGGAAAACAAAAAATTTCTACCGCATGCAAACAAACAAACCCTAGGGGCGTCGGCGACTTGGAGGTGGCCGGCGGCTAGGGTTAGGGTTTTGGGTGAGTTGGGTGTAGGGAAGAGGGGCAGCCCTGCCCCTCCTTATATAGGTGGGAGGGCGTGGCTTGGGAGGAGGGAGTCCTCCCCCAAGTCGGCCACCTTGGCCGGCGGGTGGAGGGATAGGAACTCCACCCCAAGTTGGTTTCCTACCCTCCCTCCACCAAGCAAACTTGCCGTTTGACTTTTTCAAATTGGCGTTTGACTTTCAAACTAGGATTTGATTTCTCCCTTTATTTTTCCAAGCCATGTTACCTAGTACATGATGCAACCATTCCACATCGTCATGACACATTCATGTACCCTTCCCCTCCGGAGTGCCGGACCTTCCGGACCCTTCTAGAACATTCCCGGTGAAAACACCGGAATCATTCCCCAACTCCGAAACAGGACTTTCCTTATATGAATCTTATTCTCTGGACCATTCCGGATCTCCTCGTGATATCCCGGATCCCATCCAAGACTCCGAACAACATTCGGTCTCTTACTCATCATTCCATAACTACTCAACAACATCGAATCCTTAAGTGTGTCTCCCTACGGTTCGTGAATTATGCGGACATGATCGAGACACTTCTCCGATCAATAACCAATAGAGGAATCTGGAAATTCATATGGCTCCCACATATTTCTACGATTACTTTGCGATTGAATAAACCACTTACATACGATACCAATTTCCCTTTGTCTCACGATAGTTTACTTATCCGAGGTTTTGATCGTCGGTATCTCTGCATACCTAGTTCAACCTCGTTACTGATAAGTACTCTTTGTTCCCGTGGTATGTGATCCCTTGTGAGCCAGTCACATGCTTGCAAGCCAATTGGATGACATTCCACCGAGAGGGCCCAGAGTATATCTATCCGTCATATGGATGGACAAATCCCACTCTTGATTCATGTGTCTCAACCCATACTTTCTGAACACCCAATGCCACCTTTATAGCCACCCGGTTACGGTGTGGTGTTTGATGTCATCAAAGCATCCTTCCGGTGATGGTGATAAACATGATCTCATGGTCGAAGGAATTAGGTTACTATGTATCAGAAAGCTTATAGCAATTGAACTATTAAAATGACTTGATCTTTATGCTACGCTTATCTATAGGAGTATGTCCATCATACCATTCTCCTAATGATATGATCTTGTTGTTAACAACATCTCAATGTTCATGATAGGGAAACCACAATCATCTATTAACCAACAAGCTAGTATTATGAAGAGGCTTTACTAGGGACTCTAATTTAGTTTACAAATCACACAAGTATTAATGTTTCCTGGTTAATACTGTTATAGCATGAATGTAAACATTTATCATAAATACAAAGATATAATAATAACTACATTTATTATTGCCTCTAGGGCATATCTCCAACAGAATGACCCTAGCTGGGATCAGTACTAGCACCAATATGTAGTTGGGATCAGTATTCTATTTGGTTTGAGATTTGGGGATTGGGGAATAATCAAGGGATCTCAATCAGTTAATTTATGCAAGTAATAAATCCTGATAATCACGATATCTCAGTCATGTCCTTATTGCATGCTACTGTTTTTTGTAATAGGTAGATAGCAGTGACGACGAGTCCACGGACACCAAGACTCGTCAGGTGCTGAGGAAGCTGAAGTCCGGCCAGTTCAACGGCTTCTTCACCGGCGACGTCTATAGTTGCCCCTTCTACACTAGGGGCCTCACTACCAACTTCAACTCCCTCATGAGGCATGCCAAGGACGTGAAGACCCGCGGCCTATCAAAGAACTTCCACGCCTCTAGAGCCAAGCACCAGGTGCTCGGTTTTTACCCCCGCAACCTCTAGAAGGTGGCCATCGAGGAGGGTCGCATGCCCCGATCAAGCCCAAGGCGCCCAAGGTCAAGGGACTGGGCATCAAGAAGTGGAGGAAGCACCAGAGGGAGAAGGCGGAGGCCCTCCTAGCAAATGCCATGAGGGGCCACTGATCTTGTGCTAATGCTGCTGCTGTAAAGTAGATTTTTTTGTTTTGTTGTCCATGTTGAACTTATAAGATGCTGCTGCTGAGCAGCCTAATTGTCGAACCTCCTTTAAGCACCGTACTATATAATCCTATATTAGCTATTTTATCTACATCTTCTTTGTTTATCTACATATTTATGGTGCTGGTTAGATTTGCTACCATATTGGAAAAATACGAGGGCCAAAAGAAACCATGAATAAAGAGAGAAGTTTCTCTAGATTCTATGTCTTTTTTGGAAAAAATAACAACTGTTAGTGACATAAAGGGGAAAAGACACTCTTAAAAAGGCCAATCATAAAAATAACAAAAAATAAATCTTCCAATTTAGGCGACAGGGCGCACGTAACTACCAAACGCGCCTCCACATGGTCCCATACCACATCCTCCAAAACGCGTTCCCAACAAGCCGGCCCCACGCAGTCCAACATGGGAGGTCCTACTACGGGACCCGACTAAAAATGGCCCCACCTGTCATCACGTAATGGGGGGGGGGTCCTATTTGTCAGCATGTAACGGCGGGGTTCCACTACGGGACCCACCTGAATGCGGACCCACTTGTCAGCACGTAACGACGAGGGTCCACTAACGGGGCCCGATGAAGAGCGAGTTTTAGACCGATGTGAGAGTTTCAGACAAGTAGCTGGGCAAAAGTGAGGAAAAGTTAAGCGGCTAGAGAAAAGTGAGTACAGCTAACAAACCAGAGGACGAAAATAGAAATCCCAATCTTATATGTGGATGGCATATTACTGATTGAAAATGATGTCCAAATGTTGCAAGAAACCAAAGAATCATTGGAAAGGAGTTTCTCAATGAAGGACTTGGGTGAGGCAATGTATATTCTCGGAATCCGGATCTATAGAGATAGATCAAGACGGCTCATTGGATTGAGTCAGAGTAAATATGTGTACAAAGTGTTAGAAAAAGTTCAACATGGAATCGTCTAAGAAGGGGTTCTTACCGATGTCCCATGGTGTAAAACTTAGCAAGACTCAGTGTCCTTCGACGACTGATGAGCGAAGTCAGATAAGTGCGATTCCGTATGCTTCTGTAGTCGGATCCATCATGTATGCCATGATTTGTACTAGGCCGGATGTTTCCTATGATCTTAGTGTTGTGAGGAGATACCAGGCTGATCCTGGAGAAATCCACTAGACAGCAGCTAAAAGTATCCTAAAGTACTTGAGAAGGACTAAGGATATGTTTTTGGTTTATGGAGGTGAAGATGAACTCAGTGTAAAGAGTTACATGGATGCGAGTTATCTTACCGACTCTGATGATTCTTGTTCGTAATCCGGGTATGTGTTTGTGATAAACGGAGGGGCTGTGAGCTGGAAGAGTTCCAAACAAGATACTATGTCTGCAGCTACAACAGAGGCTAAGTATATTGCCGCCTCGGAGGCATCAAAGGAAGCTGTTTGGATGAGGAATTTCCTCATGGATTTTGGTATGGTTCAGGGCTCGTCCAATCCGTTAAACGTGTATTGTGACAACAATGGTGCTATTGCACATGCCAAGGAACCTAGACAACACCAGAAGAACAAGCACATACTCATGAAGTGCCACCTGATTCACCAGTTCGTGGATCAGGGTGATATCAAGTTATACAAGGTACACATGGATGCAAATATTGCGGATCCATTGACAAATCCGTTACGATAGCCAAAGCATGAGGCGCACTAAGAGCCATGGGCATTAGATGCCTAGACATGTGATATCGGAAGATTGACTCTAGTGCAAGTGGGAGAATGTTGGCAATATGCCCTAGAGGCAATCATGTATGATGATATTTCCCATTGTATTCATAAAGATATTAAGTTGTCCTTGTATAAACATCTGATGTGTATCATTGAATATGTGATTCAGTTGTGGAACTATGCATACATGTTGTTTGTACTAAAATATCCTTGGTCATCGAGGTTGTGCTGGACACACAACTTAGACCAATGTGAAAGTCGAATGATGACTCGGTTCCACTTGTCATGGGCATGAAGATGCTATTCCGACTTACATAGATTCTGCTAAAGAGTTTAGCGAGTCAGATTGACCCATATTGAGGTACAACGAACAAGTTGTCATTTGTATATCTCAATAAATGTAATCCTTAGACCTGAGGTTATTGCATAGTCTGAGTTGAGGATCACCGACTTAGGTTCTATCAAACGCTGATCCGTAACTGGGCAGTTATAAAGGCAGAGTTGGGTCGACTGAGAATCAAGCTATGTGATGTGAATAACCAAGATGGGATTTTGCCCCTCCAGTTGGAGAGATATCACTGGGCCCTCTCAGATGATATTATTCATAAAGCATAGCCATGCACGGCTCGGTTAAGTGTTAACCGAGGCGATCGACTAAGAGTTAGTCAAATGAATCACTTATCTCGTATCGAGAAGAGAGTCAGACTATTTAAGGGATGACAAATATTCGCCTATAGTCTGACAAGGTATATCGTGAGGCAAAAGGGATTCGAACGCAAGTCGCATTGGAAAGGCAAGTCGTCATGACTCTTTGGTACTTGGGAGTCAGCACGTTCTGCTAGAAGCCGCTACCGATTGATCGATTGAGAGTCGGACTGCAATCGTGTCCAAGTTGCCATGAGCCTGCAGGGTCACAGACTTAAGAAAAGGAGCAAGTTTGAATTGGATCTGAACCGGAAATCTCGTTGGGTTGGACCCGAGCCGGATTTTGTACTAAGTTAGTGAGTCAGACTCACAGTGACTAATATTATATGGGATTTAGTGAATGGGGCACGAGTGAGTGGAGCCCATGTTTACTCCCTATATATAGTGGGGCACAGAAACCTAGGAGGGTTAACGGTTAGGTCATTCCATGCGTTGGAAACCCTAGCTTCACATCAGTCCTGCCGCCGTAACGAACTTAGCAGTTCACCACCGGCGCTCCTCCTTGTAAGCGTGGATACCAGCAGGGGTGTTGTACGATCAGCACCATGACGATTATTGATTGGATCGAGATCGCAAGGACTGCACACTGCATCAACTGACGCGCTTCATCAGTAATCCGCAACCGCGTGTCTAGTAGTAATCTTCGTGGCCTTATACCTCAGCTAGATCTTGGGATCACCATGATAGAGAATTTTTTTGATTTATCTCTACGTGGCCCAACAGGTCCGTTGGACCCGGACGGACCTAACAGGGACTGGTGTGCCTGTGGTCGTGTCCAGTCAACTACCGCCCTTGGCGGTGGAGGCAGTTCCCTCCCGCACGGATGCGGCCCTGCTGGCCCTGCCTCGAACTAGTGTGCCTCATCTTGTAGACCTCGCGACGATAATCTCGGTGAGACAATGATGGTGGAGTCGGGACTGGCGTGGCGCGTGCTCGTGGGCGGCAAGTTTGGTGGTGGCGAGGCCTCGCCCTCGCGGGTCTCATGTGCAACAGCTAGTCTGAGGTTTGTGGATAGGGTCTTTGGGAGAAATCCTTGTCGGCGCGACCGACACCGACGCGGTGCCGCCCGTGGGTGGCACCTCCCTTCCTGAAGGGCGTCATGGCTACCCTTCACCCACTCCCCTCTTTGTGTCGGGGGAAACCCTAGGGCCAATTTCTGGTCCGGGTAGCTGCGGCCGCTTTCCCTCTTGAGAGTGCTGCTTGGTGCTTGACGAGTCGGAGCTAGGAGGGTGTGGGCATTCTTCGGATGGCACAATGGTTGCGGTCTTCATCATCTAGTTGATCCGCCTCTATCTACATTCCTTTTTGTTTTTCCCTGTTTTCAGTTCGAACGTGTGTGTGCTGCTGCCCCAACATTGTGTATCGTGGTGTCTCTTTCTTTGGACGTTGTGCTGTCTGGTCCAGCAGCGGTCTTACATGTGTGCTTTATTTATAAAGTGGGACAAAAGCCTATTTCAAGAGTAGTTGCGGCGAGGACGGTTTGCAGCTGTCCAGCCATTTGTTTTCTCCTTGTTTTGTTTTGATTATATGTGTATCATCTTTGTATTGCTATAATTATAAATACAAATAACGTATGTCCGCGGGCATACATAGTAAAAAAATAAAATACGAAAAGTTTCTTAGGAATTTCGTTTTTTAAGACAATTTTACGTCTTCGGTTCTGAGATGAAGATTCAGGGAGAGCTTTCAGCCAGGTATAGGGCAACAGCAGCTATGCACTATCGTCCCATCGCCCATCCAGGCCTACAGGAACAAGATGAGAGACAATTGCTTTACAGGTCCCCAAGTTCCATCTGGAATTATTCACCGGATTGAGCTCATTTTGTCGTTATGCTCTTGTATCAGTTCAGATGAAGCGAATAGAGCTGGCGTGATATCGCATTGAGAGCCCATCACATTCCGTTTCCAAGCATGCATGGGCTGTGCCGCGTGCGTAAGGTTGGGCCTTCCGTGATGGGCATAATAATGATACTAGGGAATTAGGCGCGGCGACACGTGTTACTGAATCAGCTGCGCACATGACGCTGACACATAATCAGGAAATAGTTCATATACTATTAGAGGGTTTTTACAGTACATCACATTGACATCGTCGGTGCATATTCATTTTGCTGGCTGTAAGATGGTGGGCTTCGTATGAGTTTTCTTTAGGCGCGTCGACAATGTCATGGTGGAGGTGCTCCTTTTTTTTAGGGAAATGGTCTCCTTGTTTCTTAAGCGGATGGCAGACCATTTCCTGTGCGCTGGCACGGAGAGGGCTCGAGTGATAAAAAGACTGTCGGCTCCAGGGTGCTCTCTGGCATGGTCATTAGTAGGGACCTGTGGCTGAGCCATGAAACCTGGTGCAGCGGCGAGGAGCAGGTTTGGCACGTGGTCATCATCGGTGAGATCGTCGGAGGCTGAACTTCTGGAATCAGCGGGTTGAAGTGCCAGCAAGTTAGAGAATGCTTCCGAATGCTAGCAAACCTGTGATATTGGAGGCTATTATTTCGAACATAAAGAACTAATTAATCTCACAAAATAACATCATTTTCAATCCCCATACATGATGTGAGTACCTTGAAAGCTAGAAACATTGACCCAGTAAATAGAACTACGATGTTGTTCTCGAGGGATACTTCATAGAGAGATTGTGCACTGAAGTTTTCAGCTTTGTTTGCCCCCGCAAAGTGACTATAGCGAGTCTATCACTTCATGGAGAGAAGAAATGTCAGTATGCACTTTGTTTTGGGAAGCAAACAGTTAATGTACTGATACATATGTCGTTAGATGTTCCTTCCATTTTTCATAAAGATTTGTCTCCTTGGTGTTGGTTGTTTCTCAAGGGGATAACATCAGTCTTGTTAGTTGCTTCTCCAATGGCATCTGAAATTGGTAACAGATAGGATTTCATGTCGTATACTAAAGGCAAGCAATGCATTATATAATACACAAGATGTTTGTTGTGAGCACCTGATAGAGGAGATCGTCGCATACGATTCGCTAGTTTATTATGGCTTTATGTTGTAGGCGTACATATTAAAATCTTTAGGTTCTAGAACAATTTCTGTCACCTTCGTTTGTTTGGCAATTCTGATTCTATGTGGATGGTTCATTGCTCTGTTTTTGGTTCGAGGGACAGCAAACACGAAATACTCAATTTTGTATACCGTACTGTATCTTCCTTCAGTTCATAAATACTAAATCTTCTATACCAGCCCTTCCTTCAGTTTATCTCTGAACGCGAGTATTCGGTCTGCTGCTACACAACAGAGCAATGAACTTAGAATATGAACTGAATTTAAGTGTGCATTCGATAAAAAATGGTTGCAAATTGTGTAATCAAGTAGAAGTATAATATAAAAGGAATAGAAACTATGTGAGTTATCAATTAGTGAAAAAGTAGAAGAGAGTTGAAAGCAATAGTAGTGAACATTTGGTTCATAGAGAGTGGTTTGCATGCTGAATGTGTATGGAGAGCGAACAATGCACATGTTGATATCAGAGTAAAAGAAGCAATTTGATATTCCAGAGGAAAATCCAGATAAGTGAAAGTTGAGAAGATACCTGCTGATCAAGAAATAGTAGCCCCAGGCCTCAGCTCATACAACTACTGCACACGGCTCTTGTTTTCCCAAACACGTGTGTGCTAGAATATGATTCTGGACACAGATCCGCGAGCAAACACATCTTTTACCGAGCAGGTCTGCATTATCGATCTGATGAATTTTCTGCCATAATATATTTATTAGTAATGTTCAATGATAATTACAAACAGGAAAAACAATGAAAATTTTATACATCTAGATAAATTGTGTGTCACTGCGTCCAAAGGCTAGGGAAACTCAACAGTAGGCAAGCCATCCGCCGGCAGGACAGCCGACGATTTGGCATGAAAACCAGAGGAATCAAAAAGGATACCCTCATCCAAACATGCCAAACCTGGCGAGTAAGTATGAGGCAATGGAACTCAAGAAAGCGAACCAGACAGCCAGGGCACTAAGTTAGGATCAATATGCAGCTATGTAAGCCAAAAATATTTATGTTTTGCCTTCTCATATGCAAGAAACCTAAGCATAAAGAAGTAATCCGAAACTATAATTAGCAAGACTATATTTAGAAACCAAGTAATGCATTTTAGCAAATCAGTACTATCCCATAAGATATGAGCCAGCAAAGAAGCAACCTTGCAAAAAAAAAACTCAAAGGCTCAATTTCTTGCAAGCATTGATAAAGCCCAATCATACCTGCACAAAAAAAAATAATCCAAAATTAGCACAAACAGACGAATTACCTTAGGGTTGGTTTGCGAACAACTATATATGGTTTCCTTAATTTCTCCCATGCCATGGCCCACAGGCCATGTAGAGAATATATTTTCCTAAGATTTTATGTCCAAGTGCAAAATAGTGTTGGTTCAATCATGGGAACAAACAACAACGATAGAAATATCGATTAAACATGCAAACAACTACTAAATCGCCAACCTAACTCATAGAAATAGCAGCAAATCATACGGAACATCAACCATCACAGCGAGCCAAAAAAAACTACATTAGGATATGCACATCTGGAGCACATGAACAGGAAATCAAGAAACAACCAATACACTTCTAAATACACAGACTGGAGTATATGAACAGTGACTTAGTTAAAAAAATATAGATTCAAGCTAGAAAGGAATCATGGATTGTTTTATGATGAAGCTAGACTTAACTAATTCGGGAGGAACATTTAACACTGACAACAAATTTTTGAACATTTCAGTAAGAAGATAAGTGCATCCGGTGGGTATCTTTCTTTCTCGAACAACATCGCTTCAACCATATTATATCCAGTCTTGGATGTCAAATACCATGATTTACATTCTAAAAAAATCCATACCATGCCGCTGCAAGTCTGCTACCCTCCGGTAGTGTAACCAAAAGCAGAAAACACATGCATCTGATGCTAAATCACACACTCCCGTATTCATTCAATCCACAAATAAACTTACCTAGTTATGCACATAGCTTCCTTTTTTATGAAGTTTTGTCTCCTTGGGTCTTGGTTATTGCCCGGAGGAATAATATCAGTTCGCCTCGTTTCCATTCCGATAGCATCTGAAATTGATAGCAAATAGTAACCGTGTTATGCATTATATGTAAGCAAATCATTCTGTGGTACATGCAAATCATTCTGTGGTACATAATATGTTGACGGTAAGCACCTTGTAGGAGTATATTGTTTACTATGTGCTTTGTCAATTCATCAAATGGCGTGGAGGGGAAAACCTTTAGGCTCTGGAACGACATCCGTCAGCTTCGTTTGCCTCGCGATTCTGGTTTTGCGGGGATGGTTTGTCGCCATGTGCTTAGTTTTTTGCGCTAAGTATGAAACGCTCAAGCCTGTATACCAAACCTTCTTTCAGTTTATTTCAGAAAGTGGGTATTCGATCTTGTGCTACTTAACCTTCTATTAATATCGCCCTGTAGCATGAGCTGGATTTTAGTATTCATCATTTCGTAAAGATGAACAGAAAATAGATAACCAAGTGGCAATGTAGTACCCCCTCTGACCCATATTAATTGACTTGGATTTCTCAAAATTTGGATGAACCTATATACTAAATAGTGTCTAGATTCATCTAAATCTAGACAAATTTGAGTCAAGTAATATGGGTCGGAGGGAGTATACAAAAAAGTATTCGTGAGTCCCTAATTAGTAAAAAAGTAGAAGAGAGCTGCAGATAGCAGTAGCAAAGTTTAGCGGCAGTAAACAGAGTAGGTAAATGAACATTTGGTTGACGGGAGATGGATTACATGCTAAATGAGAGCAGTCAATGTACAGATCGATTATATAATTAAAGAGGTAATTCGATATTCATGAAGAAATACTGGATGGACAAATATCAGAAAGTTGCTTGGCGATGAAACAGTAGGCCTAGCAGCTGTTGCACTCTGTTTGTGTTTTCCCAGACATGTGTGGGCCGGAGAACAATCTCGGATACAGATCTGTGACTAGACAAATCCTTCACCGAGGCAGTTTGCATTGTGGATCCGATGAAGTTTCACCATAATATATCTATCAACAATATTTCAAAAGGGTGAGAAAGGACACAAAGACCAGACGTGAGGGATGAGCCGGAAAAATCATTGGAGAAACGAAAATATCCAAGACAATGTGTCGATGCGTACATAGATCAAACCACTCGTAGATAAGGGGCTCTTGGTCGTGTTGCCCGCCCCCTCGGCCTTGCCGTCCTCCTGAACTCCTCCACATCCGCCTCTTCTCACCCTCTTCCCCATATTCCTTCCCATATATCTCCATCTCCGGCTCGAGTTCCTCCTCCTTGGAGTCCACCGGCACAGGTCGCTGGAAGGAGCGGAGGGGCGATGCTGGCCTAGGGATTGGGCCCTGCCTGCAGCGGCGCTGAGTTGCGGAGCAGGCCCGTGGAGCCACGGCGGCGGATAATTGGAGTCAGATGGCGGCGCGCCAGTAGCAGAGGAGGGTTATGGGGCGCTAGGAAGGCAGACAACAGCAGGGACGGGGGAGGGGGCGCCTGGGAGGCTGTTGGCGGCGGAGCCATATTCTGGGGGACGCGGTCGTCCTCTCCGCATGGGAGGCGAGTAGTAGCAGCAACGCGAGGAGAGGTGCGGCGCCCTTATCCAATTCTCGGTCAAAGCGGTGCAGCACCAATGGATATTTCTAGAGACAGGCAAAACACACGCGGAGCACGTGGCAGAAGTCTAACACTCCATCCAACTAAAAAAAAACTGCACCGTACATGCCCGGGTACTGTAGATGCGATCTACAGTATCAAGAATGATTTGGCGTCGCTAACTGATCGCTGAAAGGTTTCACTTTCATATATGTAGTAATGTAGTAATAGAGCAGAGGACCTGTACTAAGCCAGCCCATTAGTTAGGCCGATCACAACGCAGCAGGCCGATGATTGAAATCGGAGAGGAACATTGCAATACCCTGCCATGTTTTGTGTCAGTTGATTCGTCTTATGTAATTTGCTTACTTAATCAATAACTAGTTGAATACTAGTGCGATGCCACGGTCATTTGGTTTTGTCATCGACACACGTATAGAATGTTATATACGAAATTCAAGTGGTGTCAGGACATGTGAACAAAGACACATTATTAATCACATTTTAATAGCCGTGCACCATCTGCCTATAGGGGAATAGCATGTAGTTTAGGTTATTCATTGGAACGGGCTATCCTAATTCTCGGTATCACTTCCACCCCAATTTTACAAAAAAATGGTCAGTGATATGGCTTATAGGTTGATGCTATGTCTCAATCGACCAAAAGCTAAATAATACAATGATATAGAGAGACATTATCCAAATACGTGTATACCAACCATTGCACCCAACTTAGTTTCTACCATGTCGTGACAAACATCAATTCCTCCCATCTCAAAAATATAAATAGGTTTCTATCAAAATGTGCTATGGTGTGTACACGTGTCAACAGATGTGGCAACCGACTATTGTCTTTCTCTAGATTTCTCTTCTCCATCTCATATTGGTCTTACCCATATCCTATCGTTCGGTTGACCATTTTTTTACTCTGATGACTCTTCTTCCTCTCGTATAGGTCTCTAAATTCTCTATCCCTACACCATGAGAGGACAAGGGATAGTTGTCCATATCCATTTGACACTCTTTGTCCATTGGCTTTACCTCTAGCTACATCTCCGATATATCGTCGCTCTTTTTCATCACCTCAAAGTCGTTCTGCACTAACATGGCACAGAAAAAAGAAATGTAGAGAAGGTACTTTATCATAATCATAATTATACAATTCACTGTATCGCTTTGTTCGTCTGCCAGTCGACCCTGTTATAACTTGTTGTTCTAAAAAATTATAAGACATTTGAATTATATGTCTCTAATTTATGGACAGAGGATACAACTAAGAGGCTGCAACTAACGAACAAAATCATGAAAGCATATTGTAACCCCCCAAGAAGCAAACGCACTTGTCATTTGTGCAAGTATCCAAATGGTTCCTCTAGAACATTCTAGAAGCTTCCGGTCAAAACACCGGAAACATTTCCGAACCCCACAAATTGACTTTCCTTATATGAATCTTATGCTCTAGACCATTCCGGATCTCCTCGTGATATCATGGATCCAATCCGAGACTCCAAACAACATTCGGTCTCCAACTCACATTCCATATCTATTTAAACAACATCAATTCCTTAAGTGTGTCACCCTATAGTTTGTGAACTATGCAGACATGATCGAGACACCTCTCCGATCAATAACCAATAGCGAGACCTGGAGATCCATAGTGGCTCCCACATATTCAATGATAACTTTTTGATCGGATGAACCATTCATATACGATACCGATTCCCTTTGTCGCGCGATACTTTACTTATCTGAGGTTTGATTGTCGGTATCTCTATACCTAGTTCAACCTCGTTACCGATAAGTACTCTTTACTCGTTCCGTGATATGACATCCCTTATGACATAGTCACATGCTTGCAAGCCAATTGGATAACATTCCACCGAGAGGGCCCAACGTATATCAATTATATGCCTCCAATTGATGGACAGAGGATACAACTAAGAGGCTGCAATTAACGAACGAAATCATGAAAGAATATTGTAACCCCCACCCCACCCCCAAGAAGCAAACACACTTGTCATTTTTGCAAGTATCCAAATGGTATCTAAGAGTGAGTCAGAGACTATAGTCAGCGGTAGCTAGCGCCCACTAAACAACATTTGTATGAAAAACAAATCAGTGAATATAATATTGTAACCCCCAAAACAAACTCACCAGGTTGTAATTGAATGCCGTTGAAGTAACAAACCTAATGTGAGCAGTTTGACTATACCAGAAAAGTCAAAGTATTTTATAGCAGCAAATTATCTACATTACTACCAATTAGATCGTGTTATGATCATAATAGGCAAGTTAGCAGTATGGCCCAATGGATCGAGATGAGATTGAAACAATTATACAACAGATCGAAGCACTTGATTCATTGGATGCAGAGAATAAGAACAAAGGAAACAAACGGAACAAGCTAATGGTGGACTCCGAGAATATTCCAGCTAGGATCACCTGGAGCAAGGTTGCGAACCTAGTGAAAGACACTAGGAGAAAGAAAAAAAATGAATTTGAACTATTAATTTGAATTTGTATGATAAATTTGAACTAGTATCAATGTTTGCATTGAATTCGAACTAGTGTGACACTCCTAGTTTGTATGTTGAATAATCCCATAATGTATGTGTTATTGCAAGTTTTCTATGGTCATCCACCTAGTTTCTTAGTACTTCTTAGTTTTGCCCTGGTCAACATATTGGGTTTAGCTAGTTCATGGTTTAAACCATAGCAAACGTTGACCAATTGATCCGACATTTGGCACACTTTTGTATCTTGTATTGATCCACCATATCATATTGGAAATTTTGGATTTACCAGTAGTCAGCCATATTTTTCTTTTTCTAAGTAACTAAATTCAAAAAATAGATTTAGCGTTAGTTTAATTCAAAAAAGGTCAAAACATAGTGAAACCTTCACATGGAGTCTTTTTATGTTACCTACAACCTAACATAAATAAGAAAGGAAATAAAGAAAAATGGAGTTTTCTCCTAAACCACTTCTTAGTCCCTTCTTGAAATGAGCTACTAGCTATGATGATGCATGGCTTTCTGCTCAATCCACCTCCAAAATAACCCATCCTAAAACATACTTTGTCTAAATGAGGCTAAATTTGTAACACTTCTTAGACCCTTCTTATTCTAAATAACCCATCCCAAAAACACATCCTAGTACCTTCTTAGAATGATCCACTAGCTATGAAGATGTATGGCTTTCTAATCTATCCACCTCCAAAATAACCCATCCCAAAACATACTTTGTCTAAATGAGGAAAATTTTGAAACACTTGTGTATATTTGAGTTGCAAACAATATAATGTTGGCCAAGATGGATTATTTTGTTTAAATAACACATTTTCCATTTTTATGCCAAAATCTTTAATTTCACTTACTCATTTTTTTATTTTAGTTCCCTTGTTTTACTTAGCTCTACTCAGTTTTCCCCTTTCGCTAAACTTTTCCTCACTTTTCCTCTCTCCCCTATCTCAAACCCTCACAATAGCTCAACTTGCGCTTAGTTTGGCTGAGCTCTGATTGGTTAAGATGTATGTCACACGGATCTTGGCTAACCATCATGATCTGACAGGCTGGACGTCTCTCTCTCTCCCGATGGGCGCACCTACCCTGTGCAGAGAGGAGAGTCCGACATGCTGGTTGTCTCTCCCTCCCTTTCCCTGTCGCACGTATACCAGCCGCATCAACTAGTGCTCACTACTCAGTTTGGCTGCGCTCTGATTGGTCAAGATGTATGTCACACGGGTCTTGTCCAACCATCGTTCAATACATCATGATCCGACGGGCTGGACGTCTCCCTCTCTCTCTCCTGATGGATACACCTACCATGTACAGAGAGGAGAGGCCGACGGGCTGGATGTCTCTCCCTCCCTTTCTCTGTCGCATGTATACCAGTCGCACCTTCCTCCTCTCCTATCAACGTGCGGCGACGCATATCTAACTACGGTAGTCCGAACGCCGTGCGGAGGTGCGGACCTAAGCTTGGCCGCCCGAACGGCATGCAGCGGCACGGATCTAAGTATGGAGGTCCGAATGGCGCGTGTCAATTCGAATGCCGTGCGGCGGCGCGTACCTAAGCGTGGCGGTCGGAACGACGTGCGTCGGCGCAGACCAAAACATGGTCGTCTGAACGGCATGTGGCAGGGAGGATCTAAGCGCGGCGGTACGAACGCCATGTGGTGGCGCGGGCCTAAGCGTGGCGGTCAGAACAGCATGCGGTGGAGCGGACCTAAGCGTAGCAGTTGAAAAGGCGTGTGGCGGCATGGATCTAAGCATGTCGGTTGGAACAGCGTGCAGCGGTGAGTATCTAAGCGTCTGAAATTTCTATAACGTATTTGTCTGTCTCACTTTAGTTCAACTCCTCAGATCCGTTGCTGATGAAAAACATCGAGGCGGCGATGGTGCCGACAGTGGTCATCTATGCGATGATGATTGAAGCCATCATCTGCCCCATCACTGCAACAGCAGTGGTGCTGACAGTGGTCATCGATGCGACGATGATTGAAGCCATCAGCAAAAACATCACTGTGATGACGTTGATGTCGATAGTGATCATCGATGCGACGATGATTGAAGCCATCGTCCGCAACATCATTGTAGCAGCGCAAATCTAGCCCTCGTAAACTGAAGTTGTGGAAGGTAGGTCGCTGCCGCGGCTGGCACGTCGAGGTGCACTTTGATGGTGAAGGACGGATGTACCTCGCAACCGAAAGGATGGGAGCGGTTTGCTCGTACTTTTTGGAGTACACATACGGCGGGGAGGACGGCAAGCTCACCATCAATGGCGCGAACGGTGCCGCAAGTAGTACTTTTTAGGGTTCCAATTTTTTAGGGATTTCTATTTTTGTTCCCTTGGTTCGCTAGTTGTACTCAGTTTTCCCCAGCCGCTTAACTTTTTCTCACTTTTCCCCTCCCTCTATTATGAAACCCTCACATGCGTTAGCAGGCCGTCGGACGGAGGGATGGCCTCAGGTCAAAGGCTTGACCGTTACATGCTGACTGATGGGACCGCGGTTGGGCGGGCCATGCGTTGAGCGTGACGTTACATGGCCTCAGCCGTTACATGCTGACTGGTGGGGCCGTGTTGGGATGAGTCATGTATACGTGGTGAAGGGTGGGACCGCGTTGGGACGGGTCTTGCATACGTGGTGAAGGGTGGGGCCGCATGGAGACACGTTGGACCAGCCATTCTCGCTCACCCAAAGCATTCGCTTCCCCCGAGCCTGGAACAGCTCCCACACCGCCCGTCTGCTGCCCCGCAGTCGTGCCCTCCTACCTTATGTCGTCCTCAGCCCTAGAGCTACCGCCCCTAGCAGCGGATCCCACTCCACCTCCGTCTCTGCTCCCGCCCCCGCTAGATCTACCCCTTTCACGGAACAGTATGCAACTGTTGGGCCACGTAGAGATAAAACAAAACTTTTCCCTCTAACGTGGTGGTCCCAAGATCTAGCCGAGGTAGAAGGCCACGAGGTTTACCACTAGACGAGCAGTTGCGGATTACTAATAAAGCGCGTCAGTTGATCCAGTGCAGTCCTTTGCGATCCGGTCGTCCTGGTGCTGATCGTACAACACCTCTGTTGGTATCCACACGTACGAGGAGGAGCACCGGCGGCGAACCGCTAGGTTCGTATCGACGACAGGACTACTGTGGAGCTAGGGTTTCCAACACATGGAGTGACCTAATCGAACAACGATTAACCTTTCTGGGTTACGGCGCTCCACTACATATAGGGAGTGAACATGGGCTCCACTCTCGTGGCCCATTCACTAAAGCCCATATAACACTAGTCATTGTGAGTCCAACTCACTGACTCAGTCCTGATCCGGCTCGGGTCCAACCCGACCAGATTTCCGGTTCAGATCCAATCCGAACTTGCTCCCTCTCTTAAGTGTGTGACCTGACAGGCACATGGCTTACTCGGACACGATTGGAGTCTGACTGTCAATCGATCAGTCGGCAGCGGCTCCTAGCAGAACGTGCCGACTCCCAAGTACCAATGAGTCATGACGACTTGCCTTTCCAATGCGACTTATGTCCGAGTCCCTTTTGCCTCACGATATACCTTGTTAGACTATAGGCGAATATTCGCCATCCCTTAAATAGTCCGACTCTCTTCTCGATCCGAGATAAGTGATTCACCCGAATAAATCTTAGTCGACCGCCTCGGTTAAAACTTAACCGAGTCGTGCATGGCCACGCTTTCCGAATCATATCTTCCGAGAGGGCCCAGAGAATATCTCTCCGAGTGGAGGGGGAAAATGCCATCTTGGTTATTCATATCACGCAGCTTGATTCTCAGTCGACCCGAACTCTGCCTTTATGACTGCCCAGTTACGGATCAGCGTTTGACAGAACCTAAGTCGGTGATCCTCAACTCGGACTATGCAACAACCTCAGGTCTAAGGATTACATTGATTGAGATATACAAATGACTACTTGTTCGTTGTACCTCAATATGGGTCAATCCGACTCGCTAAACTCTTTAGCCGAATCTGTGTAAGTCGGAATAGCATCTCCATGCCCATGACAAGTGGAACCGAGTCATCAAGCCGACTTTCACATTGGTCTAAGTTGTGTGTCCAGCACAACCTCGATGACCAAGGACATTTAGTACAAACAACATGAATGCATAGTTCCACAACCGAATCACATATTCAATGATACACATCAGATGTTTATACAAGGACAACTTAATAACTTTATGAATACAATGGGAAATGTCATCGTACATGATTGCCTCTAGGGCATATTCCCAACAGTCTCCCACTTGCACTAGAGTCAATCTTCCGACATCACATGTCTAGGCATCTAATGCCCATGGCTCTCAGGTGCGCCTCATGCTTCGACTGTGGTAACGGCTTTGTCAACGGATCCGCAATATTTGCATCCGTGTGTACCTTGCATAACTTGATATCACCCTGATCCACGAACTGGCGAATCAGGTGGTACCGCATGAGTATGTGCTTGTTCTTCTGGTGTTGTCTAGGTTACTTGGCTTGTGCAATAGCACCATTGTTGTCAAAATACACGTCTAACGGATTGGACGAGCCCTGAACCACACCAAGATCCATGAGGAAATTCCTCATCCAAACAGCTTCTTTTGCTGCCTCCGAGGCAGCAATATACTCAGCCTCTGTTGTAGATGCAGACACAGTCTCTTGCTTGGAACTCTTCCAGCTCACAGCACCTCCATTTATAATAAACACGTATCCGGATTGCGAACGAGAATCATCAGAGTCAGTAAGATAACTCGCATCCGTGTAACCCTTTACACTGAGTTCATCTTCACCACCATAAACCAAAAACATATCCTTAGTTCTTCTTAAGTACTTTAGGATATTTTTAGCCGCTGTCTAGTGGATTTCTCCAGGATCAGCCTGGTATCTGCTCACAACACTCAGAGCATACGAAACATCCGACCTAGTACAAATCATGTTATACATGATGGATCCGACTGCAGAAGCATACGGAATCGCACTCATCCGACTTCGCTCATCAGTTGTCGAAGGACACTGAGTCTTGCTAAGTTTTACACCATGGGACATCAGTAAGAACCCCTTCTTAGACGATTCCATGTTGAACTTCTTCAACACTTTGTACAAATAAGTACTCTGACTCAATCCAATGAGCCTCCTTGATCTATCTCTATAGATCCGTATTCCGAGGATGTATGTTGCCTCACCCAAGTCTTTCATTGAGAAACTCCTTTCCAATGATTCCTTGGTTTCTTGCAACATCTGGACATCATTTCCAATCAATAATATGTCATCCACATATAAGATTAGAAAGTTTACTTTGTTCCCACTAAACTTCTTGTACAAACAAGAATCATGATCACTCTTGATGAAGCCAAACGATTTGACTACCTCATCAAAGCGAATATTCCAACTCCGAGATGCTTGCTTCAACCCATAAATAGATTTCTAAAGTTTACATACCTTGTCAGCATTAGCCGGATCGACAAAACCCTCGGGCTGTATCATATACACGTACTCGGTTAAATTTCTGTTAAGGAAAGCCGTTTTGACATCCATCTGCCATATCTCATAGTCGAAATAGGTTGCTATAGCTAACATGATCCGAACTGATTTAAGCATCGCTACGGGCGAGAAAGTCTCGTCGTAATCAACTCCTTGAACTTGTCGGAACCCCTTCGCGACAAGACGTGCTTTATAGACAGAAACATTTCCATCCATATCAGTTTTCTTCTTAAAGACCCATTTGCACTCAACGGGTCTTGCACCGTCAGGCAGATCAACCAAGTTCCAAACTTAATTTTCATCCATGGACTTTAAGTCGGATCTCATGGCTCCAAGCCATGACTCGGAATCATATCCCACCATCGCTTCCGAATAATTTGCTGGCTCATCACTGTCTAATAGTAACACATCGCGAACACTCCGTAATCTAGCCGATCTTCGTAGTACAGGTGCTGCTGCCGGCTCAGCTGCCACGACCGGCTCAAACTCCAAGGTTTTTTCCGACTCGCTACTAGCCGGTTGCTCTCAAATTTCTTCGAGTTGCACTGTGCTCCCACTTACTCCCCGACTGATAAACTCTTTCTCAAGGAAGACACCGTTCCGAGCAACAAACACTTTGCCCTCTTCTCGGTTGTAGAAGTAGTAACCCAGGGTTTCCCTCGAATACCCCACGAAGATACACTTATCCGGCTTGGCCGTAAGCTTGTCCGACTGAAGTCGCTTGACAAATGCTTCACAGCCTCAAATCTTAAGAAAAGAAAAACTTGGCTTATTGCCTGTCCACATCTCATGCGGTGTCTTCTCTACCGATATTGATTGTACTCTATTTAGTGTGAACGCCGCTGTTTCTAGACAATAACCCCAAAATGATAAAGGCAGATCTGTCCGACTCATCATTGATCGTACCATGTCCAACAAGGTCCGATTCCGCCTTTCTGAAACACCGTTCCTTTGCGGTGTTCCTGGCGGAGTAAGTTGAGGAACTATTCCACAACTTTTCAGATGGTCATCAAACTCATGTCTCATGTAGTCGCCTTCTCGGTCCGACCGAAGAAACTTTATTTTCTTGCCGAGTTGATTCTGTGCTTCATTCTGGAATTCTTTGAACTTTTCAAAGGCTTCCGACTTATGTTTCATCAAGTAGATATATCCATACCTACTCAAATCATCAGTGAAGGTAATGAAGTACCCATAACCAGCTCTGGCTATCATGCTCATTGGTCCACATACATCACTATGTACTAGTCCCAACAAGTGAGACGCCCTTTCGCAACTCTTTGCAAAAGGTGTCTTGGTCATTTTGCCGAGTAGGCAAGATTCGCATGTCTCGAACGACTCCAATTCGAACGAAGTTAGGAGTCCATCATCATGGAGCTTCTTCATGAGTTTCCAACTTATATGACCAAGCTGACAGTGCCAAAAGTAAGTCATATTCAGATCATTTGGATTCAACCTTTTAACATTTATGTTATAAACCGACTCACCATCAAGATTGAAAATAAATAACCCGTCCTGGACGGGTGCAAAGCCGTGAAACATATTATTCAAATACAAAGAACAACCATTATTCTTGATATTCGACTCATAGCCTTGCCTCATCAAACATGAAGCGGAAATAATGTTTCGACTGAGCACTGGAACATAATAACAATTATTCAGTTCCATGATGAATCCAGAAGGTAAATGAAGTTGCATCGTGCCGACTTCCAACGCAGCAACTCTTGCTTTGTTGCTGACCTAAATATCAACCTTGCCTCTTGCTATGCTCCTAGTTCTTACCAGTCCCCGCAACGAGTTGCAGATGTGAATAACTGATCCGGTATCATATACCCAAGAACTATTAGGTGCATCAGCAAGATATATGTCTATAACATTGCAAACAAGTGTACCTGAGTCGAAAGTCATACCTCCACTCTTGGCTTTGTCAGCCAAATACTTGCTGTAGTTCCTCTTCCAGTGGTCATCCGCCTTGCAGTAGAAGCAAGTGGATCCGACTGAAGGAGATGGCTTAGTCCCTGAGGAAGCGCTTGCGACTGGGTCCTGAGCATGGTTTCCTCCTGACTTAGCCTTCTTCTTAGTCCAAGAACTCTTCTTGAACTTAGCCTTATTCTGCACCATCAACACTTGAATGGCGCCCTTCTTGAGATCCGCCTCTGCCTGCTTGAGCATCCCATGCAATTCAGTGAGCTTCTTATCCATACCATGCATGTGGTAGTTCGAAATGAACTGCCCATATGCACTAGGAAGAGAGTTCAGAATTATTTCCGTAGCGAACTCTTCGCTAATGGGGTAGCCAAGCCTCTCTAGAGACTGCACATAACCAACCATTTTGATCACATGCGGACTCAGTGCATCACCATCCTTAAGCTTGCAACTCAGCAATGCTTGAGAGACTTGATACCTCTCAGTCTTCGCCTGAGCCTGGAACATACTTTTGAGGCTTTCGATCATATCGTAGGCCTCAACATTCTCGAACTGCTTTTGCAAGTCCGGTTCCATGTGAGCAAGCATAAGACAGCTAATATCCATGGACTCATCCTTAGCCCGACGGTAGGCATTGGTGGAAGCGACAGTCGCATTCTCATTCAGCTCATCTCGAAGTGGGTTGTCTAGGACATGGTCCTTTTCTTGTTTGAGAACAATTCTCAGATTTCGATACCAGTTGGTAAAATTAGTGTCGTTCAGTTTATCTTTCTCAAGAATGGTTCTCAATGCAAAATCGAATATCTAAGAGTGACTGCTACTTGGTGCCATGATCTACAACAGAAAAAAATGCAAAACACTTAAAACATGTATTCATAAAAGAGCAAGCATATTAAACACTTTAATATTTTGTGCTCCCACTAGAACCAACACCCCTCCGATGGTTACTTAGTGATTCAGGATCCTAAATAAGCAAGTCGGCTCGTGAGCTTTAGCATCACCATTAGCCGCCAAGTGATCTAGGTAGACAACTCCTTGTCAATCGTATATCATACAGCTCCTGTTGGATGGGTGGCATCACATGCCCCGGCTCCCATCCGACTTTTCGCCGAGCCCCACAACCGTTGTGATAGACCCGTCTAGCTTACCGAGTGTTTCCGCTATAAGAGTCTGACTCGAACCCACCTAGTCGGAAATAATTTGCAGCACCTCAATTTTGTGAGCCCACTACCAAAAATGTTCGACTTGTGATGGTGCAAACACTGGCGGGAATACCGACTAGACCTTCTTTTGAGGGATTAAATTTTACTGACTATCTAATAGAGGTAAAACAGAGACATATCAATAACACAAAATAAAGCAATTATAATGTGAAATGGTATGTCTCTCTTCATGGCGATCTCCATCTCCACAAAGCCTGTAATCCGACTCGTGCCAACTGTTGTCACTTGCCGTCTTACTCCATGTCGCCGACATGTACAACGCCTTGCATGCCTTCCGGGTTCTCCAAACAGCTACACTAGCCAAGTAAAGTAAATTACAAGGAGAATCTGACACGCAGGTCGTTATACAATAAAATGACAGCACCTAGGCTCCAGCCGGCTGAAAAAACCGTGATTCGCAGATCACGTATGGATTACACACATACACCACATGCACATGAACCATACCATTCAGAACTTCCTGCAAAAACAAGTTATGCATAGATACAATATCTACCGGCGTTGTGAAACTCGCAACGACATCTAAGGCGCTAGGACAGGGCGAAGCCGGTGGTCCCGCTTAATGATAAAGGGCGGATCGAAGGCGGCGCATGGTCGGCGTCTTGATACCAATTTTTTTCAAAAACGTAGATCTCATCTACGATCTGTACATGGATTTCGACCATTGTTCCGATTCGATCAAACTTTTTGATCATCGATCATCGCCTCTAGATTTACGTGTCACAGTCTACCCCGATGGCGGAAGCCGACCGGTAGGGGTATGTCGTTCCACGACCTCAGCAGTATGATCATGGAAATCAGATCTACCATTCCCCGAGTACAGTTGATCCAATCAACCTCGTACAAAACCGATCTATCTCATAGATCGACCACCAAAACAGCATATATATCTCATCTACAGCCTACCGCATATCACATATGCGAGATCTCGAGTCTAAAACCAGAAGCTATCGCTCAGATACCACTGTTGGGCCACGTAGAGATAAAACAAAACTTTTCCCTCTAACATGGTGATCCCAAGATCTAGCCGAGGTAGAAGGCCATGAGGTTTACCACTAGACGCAGCGATGGATTCTGCGATGAAGCACGCCGATTGATGCGGCAGTCCTTTGCGATCCGGTTGTCCTGGTGCTAATTGTACATCACCTCTGCTGGTATCCACATGTACAAGGAGGAGCACCGGCGACGAACTGCTAGGTTCGTATCGACGACAGGACTACTGTGGAGCTAGGGTTTCCAACACATGAAATGACCTAATCGAACAACGATTAACCTTTCTGGGTTATGGTGCTCCACTATATATAGGGAGTGAACATGGGCTCCACTCTCGTGGCCCATTCACTAAAGCCCATATAACACTAGTCACCGTGAGTCTGACTCACTGACTCAGTCATGATCCGGCTCGGGTCCAACCCGACCAGATTTCCGGTTCAGATCCAATCCGAACTTGCTCCCGCTCTTAAGTGTGTGACCCGACAGGCACATGGCTTAATCGGACATGATTGTAGTCCGACTCTCAATCGATCAGTCGGTAGCGGCTCCTAGCAGAACGTGCCGACTCCCAAGTACCAATGAGTCATGACAACTTGCCTTTCCAATGCGACTTACGTCCGAGTCCCTTTTGCCTCACGATATACCTTGTCAGACTATAGGCGAATATTCGTCATTCCTTAAATAGTCCGACTCTCTTCTTGATCCGAGATAAGTGATTCACCTGACTAACTCTTAGTCGACCGCCTCGGTTAACACTTAACCAAGTCGTGCATGGCCATGATTTCTGAATCATATCTTTCAAGAGGGCCCAAAGAATATCTCTCCGAGTGGAGGGGCAAAATCCCATCTTGGTTATTCACATCACGTAGCTTGATTCTCAGTCGACCCGAACTCTGCCTTTATGACTGCCCAGTTACGGATCAGCGTTTGACAGAACGTAAGTCGGTGATCCTCAACTCGGACTATGCAACAACCTCAGGTCTAAGGATTACATTGATTGAGATATACAAATGACTACTTGTTCGTTGTACCTCAATATGGGTCAATCCGACTCGCTAAACTCTTTAGCCGAATCTGTGTAAGTTGGAATAGCATCTCCATGCCCATGACAAGTGGAACTGAGTCATCAAGCCGACTTTCACATTGGTCTAAGTTGTGTGTCCAGCACAACCTCGATGACCAAGGACATTTAGTACAAACAACATGAATGCATAGTTCCACATCCGAATCACATATTCAATGATACACATCAGATGTTTATACAAGGACAACTTAATAACTTTATGATACAATGGGAAATGTCATCATACATGATTGCCTATAGGGCATATTCCCAACAGCAACGCCGGCTGGTGTACCGACCATCATCATCGAGCATGGAGAAGATTGGGTGGAATCGAAGGGATCTAACGCATAGATTCCATCTGGGTAAGCATCATTTCCCTTTGTGGATTGATTATAGGCAGTATTCGAGCGCGAATCACTGGTGCTCAACTAACTGCCTTGCTTTTCGAAAAGGATTGATCCAGTGCTAGCATTTCGGCTGGCGGTTAGACTGGATACTAGCATAATTCGTGGTTGTGAATAACATCTCTCTGAATTTTACTTCCCAACGGTGATTGCAACCTCCATAACTCTCACAGATTTGAAAGATAAAATCTATTCTAAATTCCCCTGGAGGAGTGGCAATTCAGTTGATTTGCAATATTTCAACATTAGCGAGCAAAGATTGCTCCCACTAAATAGCGAAGATGATATGGTAATGCTTTTATCTTTGAATGTTGCCGAAGTTTTGGCCGAATTCGTCTCCATGTGCAACCTAAAGTTGAGCACACAGGAAAGCGGGTTAAATCATCATCTGGTGGTTAGGCATCATCAGGTGGTCAGGCATCATGTGTCTCTGTTGTCTCTGCTAATAGTGTGTGCCCTTGCTCTCCTTGTAGGTCCGCGACAGTACCATCTATTCGCACTGCGAGTGTAAGCCCAATCTCTCGTGTGGCCAATGTGGAGGACGAAGCATAGCCTGACGAGGGAGCGCCTCCACTTGATGATGAGGATGAGTTGATGTTTCCTAAATTGGTAGATAGATACAGTAAACAAACACTAGAGGATCAATACACAGAGGAAATTGCCCATGGTGCCAGATTTAATGAAGGTGATGACAAAGAGAACAATGACAACCTCGTTTTAGCCGAGTACAATGGTGAGAACTTGCCGGTAATTGAGTGGGACAAGGATGATCCTAAGATTTCGGAAGGCACCATATTTGAAATGATGCGGGACTATCGTAATACCCTTACTACATATTGCATTCACACCAATAATGATTATGGTGCTATTAAGAGTGAGCTAGCAAAGTTCACAGTGAAGTGCCCATACAAGTCGTGTAGGCGGAGGATGCATGCATCCACTATGCTCAGGAGCAGTTTGGTTCAGGTATTACAACCAGTTGTGTATTTTAGATCATTGTGTAGAGTTTGTTAGTGATATGTCGTAAACGTATTTATAATTTTTGATGCTCCATGCTTGTTTTGTATCAACGATCTTATGTTTTGTCTACACTTTGAGGCATTTTTATACATTTTCTGGAACTAACCTATTGACAAGATGCCACGGTGCCAGTTGCCTGTTTTTTTCTGTTTTTGGTTTCAGACAAGTTAGTAAAGAAATATTCTCGGAATTGGACGGAACAAAAGCCAAAGTCAATATTTTACCGAAGCAAAGACGGAGTCCAGAGGGGGGGACAAAGAGGCGCCATAGGGCGGCCGCACAACCCCTAGCACGGGCCCACCCTAGGCCGCACCAGGGCATGGTGTGGGCCCCCTAGCCCTCAACCGACCTCGCCCCTTCGCCTATATAAACACCCCAAGGTAAAAACCCTAAGTACCCGATCAGAAATCCACGAAAGATTCCGTATCCACCGCCACCATTGTCCCTAGATCAGGGAGGGGATCTGAAGCTCTTCTCGGCACCCTGACAGAGGGGAGAGATCATCCCGGAGGCCTTGTTCATCACCATGCCAGCCTCCAGAATGATGCATGAGTAGTTCACCCTTGGACTATGGGTCCATACAGTAGCTAGATGGTTGTTTCTCCTCCTTTGTGCTATCATGTTTAGACCTTGTGAGCTCCGTTCATGATCAAGATCATCTATTTGTAATCCTACATGTTGTGTTTGCGGGGATCCAATGGATATTGAGATACTATGTCATATTGATTATTGATTCTATCATGTCTATGTTATTTGTGATTTTGCATGCTCTCTGTTGCTAGTAGATACTTTGGCCAAGTAGATGCTTGTAACTCCAAGAGGGGGTATTTATGCTCGATAGTAGGTTCATGCCTCTAGTAATCTGGGAGAGTTACAAAAACTTCTAAGGTTGTAGATGTCCTGTTGATTCTAGGGATAAAACAACAATCCTTTGTCCAAGGGCAATTGTATTGTTTACTTTACACACTTTGTTTAATGCAATTATCTGTTGCTTGCAAACTAATACTGGAAGGGGTTCGGATGATAACCTGAAGGTGGATTATTAGTCATAGATGTAGTTGGATTACGGTCTATTTATCATGTTTTAATGCCCAAAAAAATCTCATAGAGATAAAAATGTCTAGTATATGCATTGTTATGCATTCTCAATCTGTCAATTGCCCCACTGTAATTTGTTCACCCAGCATGTTATTTATCTTATGGAGAACACCTCTAGTGAACTATGGACCCCGGTCCATTCCTTACCATTGATATACCATCTACTGTTTACCGTTTACTTTTTACTTTCTACAAGCAATTACTATCTTCCACATTATACGTTTAATCCTTTGTTTTCAGCAAACCGGTGAGATTGACAACCTCACTGTAAGTTGCGGCAAAGTATTGTGGTTGTGTTGTGCAGGTTCCAAGTTGCTAGAAACACCTTGGAGTTGTTTCCTTATTCATACTGGTTCGATAACCTTGGTTTCATAACTGAGGGAAAATTGTTGATGTGCTCAACATACCTTACTCTTGGGGTTCCCAACGAGCTCTACATATCTGAGCCATCAAGCAATTTTCTGGCACTGTTTGTCGTGGTATTGCCGACGAGTACGCCATGGAGGGGTCCTCACAGTGCGTGTTTAGAGAGGTGGGGGAAGGCGAACGGTTGACGGGTAAGAGGTAACACAGCTTACCCAGGTTTAGATCCCACAACGGTGGCGGAATCCTACTCCTGCTATAAATCACTATAATGGCAATACGCCGAGTTACAGAGATAGGTTCGCCGTGCGAGGTTGTCTATGAACGTCTGAGATTGTCTACCCTAAAGGCTCCCATAGGCTCGACTTATATAGTCGCCAGGTCCTAGGGTTACAGGGAAAAGTCCTAGCCGGACAGGTTACAGAGTCCTACACCGTCTATTACTAGTCTTGTGTATCTTGCACTCCAAGACTCCGGGTACGTCGGTGACTCCAACCGTAGCCTTCCTTTATCCGGCATGGGCCTCCCTTCTGGATCCATCTAACTGGGCCGCCCAGCAGGCCATGGGCCATGCTACCAACTGTGGGCCACCCGGGTTATCCGGATAAGAGACATGCTATGAGGATACCCATATAGCATATCCCCAATAGTAGCCCCCGCAGAACTTCGAGATCTTGCGCCGTCTTGCCTCTTTGTGTGGAATGCTCCGTCTAAATGGATGTCGGCAAATCGTCAAGCAATATCTTGTAGTCCTCCCAAAGAACCCTGCAAGGTTTTCTCCGTCTTCAACATCTAAGTCGGAGAAATGCTGAATCTTCCATCGTACTCTTCCGTAGCCGGACTGGATACGTCCATGCCAGAATCTTCTGATGTGACGGCTCATCTGCCCATGTCAGCTAGGACGATGTAGGCTTAGGTCAGCGACGCCTCATAACTCAGACATGCAGAGAACGCAATCATGTCCGATTTTCCCGCGCGAGCGATACGAACCGTTGGCGACGACGATTGGAGACGTGGCAAAATTTCTGCGCACGTTCGCAAACACGTCGTCTATGCGGCAAACGTCCGATCAAGCTGCACGAATCTTGACGCTGGAGATGATAAATAGTAACCGTGGTGGAATTTCTACCTTTTACCTCATTCTCTTCTCGCGTCGTCTTCTCCCTCTAGCGCGTGCCTCCTTGAGCTCTCCGCGCAAAACTCGCGAAAAACCCTAGCCTCAATCCGCACCAGTCATCTCCAACCTCTCTCCATGGCCAGCAGCAGCACCTCTCCTTCCATGGCAGCGTCGAGCGAAGCCGCGGCGAATCCGGCGAGCTCTATCGTCGTGCCCCCAGAGGGCTTGGTCATCCCCGCCTTGGCGGTGATTGAGTCCACCGATGGCGACCACAATCTGGCGGCGCTGGAGCCATTGGAGGAGGATCTGGATTCACACAAGGGCGACTGGCGTGGCTGAGATATCACCAACCGTGATATCCAGGAGCTGATCGCTGAGGGCTACCTCCCTGTGACGGAGGGGCTCGCCTGGCGGGTGGCGCCGGCCGTCGAGGTTACACCTTCTCCCCAAGCCGGAGAAAAAGTGTACCTCAAAGCCCAACTGGTACGCGGCGTCTCCCTGCCCATCTCCAACTTCTTCCTCTCCGTCTTGAACCACTATAGAGTCCAGCCCCAGAATCTTTCTCCCAACAGTATCTTAGTGCTTAGCAACTACGCGGCACTCTGCGAGGGTTACTTAGGGTAAAGCCTAGGCTAGATCTCTTCGTGTACTTCTTCGCCGTCAAGCGTGAAGCCGGAGCTAGCAAGGAAGAACTTAGGAATTGCGGCACCATAAGCTTCAAGATCCGACCTGGCCGGCGGTTCCCCGACATCGTCGGCCACGAGTCCTGCAAAAACTGGCAGCGGACGTACTTCTACGGTCCAGATATCCCTCTGGTTGGCTGACAAGTAACGTACCCGGACTTCGTTGACGGAGCCGCCGCTGAAGCCTCGTCATGGAGATCCCATGCCTCCCTTCCCTCCGACCTCGATGCTTCCCGCGCCATAAGGCGAATAGAATGGTTCGTGGAGACGGGTTTGACCGGCTTGGACCTAGCCATGTGCTGGTTCATCAGGCGAATCCAACCTTTGCAGCACCGCGCGAAGCTCATGCACGAGTATACCAGCGATAGAAGGGATAGCCTCCGCATCTCCGTGGACAACTTCTCGAGCGACTCCGTCAAGCTCTACCTTAATGACATCGTCAAGGTGAAGGACAAGAAGCGTGGCTTCACCATCACCTATGACATGTTCGTAAATGGCAAGTACCCAAAGGTAGTTATTTATTTTCCGTGTATGACATATACTCCAGTTCTTCCGTCTTGCAAATGCCATCTCATCTAACACGGTGAATTCTCACTTAACAGCTTAGCGACATAGATGAGGGCAGCATGGCTCCTCAAATCTATGATCCAAAGATGAAGGAAGTCACCGTCATGTCCGACGACGATGCTCCGTTGGCGCGAAAGTGGAAGAGCTCCACCTCTGACGCTGTCGACGAAGGCAAGAAGAAGAAGACGGAGGGTGGAACCTCCAAGAAGACTACTGCCGCCCTGGAGGCGGAGAAGAGAAAAGTTACCGGGATCCCCTTTGCTAAAGCATCCCCACTTGTGTAAGCTTCTTTCTTTCCGACATTGTCTATTTATCTGTCTTGTTCCTGTACTTATGCATTTTGCACGTTTCAGGAAGAAAGCCACGACCAGCCTGAAGAAGACCTCCAAATTGGGGGCTTCTAGAACCATCAAGGACATGCTGCATCGCGACACATCTCCCGCCATCGCCCCTGCCACTCCCTCCGTCAAGACCTCGTCTGCCCCGACAAGCTCACAAGCTAAGGAGGCATCTGTCCCTTCTGCCATGGAAGTGGACGCAGGTTCCTCTACCGAGGTTGCTGTCGTCGGCGAGCAGGCGACGCAGGAGAGTGCCGCCCACCAAATGGCTGAAGCTCCGGCTAAGGATGCCATCGATGGTGGTAAGGCGGTGGTGGAAGCAGGTACTTCTATCGTTGCCGGCGCCCCTGCACCCAAGAAAACCATAACCTATCCAAAGATAGTCTATCCAGTCCTTACACCGGGTAGCACTGCTCTAGTTCCTGGTGTGGCACCGACATCTCCGACGTGCGGTCTAGAGGAGCTCCGCCGACAAGCAGAAATCTTGCAACAGCGAATCCTTTGGCAAGCTGCTGGCTGAGAGTGCTACGAACCTCAAGATCATTGCACTTGTAAGTTTTATTTGCCTTTTGCATTTCATATGAGTATCCCACTATAGCCCCCGAGGATGTAGACGGAAAACAATAGGTTTTGCATCTATATGCTCTAAGAGTGACTAAGTTAGAAAACCTCTCACTGTAGCCCCCAAGCATGTAGGTGGAATGAATTATTCCGACTAGATGCTTTTAAGAGTAGCATACACAGTGTTTACAAATTTCAATACTGTAGCCCCCACGCTTCTAGTTGTAACTGAATTAGTTCCGACTAGATGCTTAAAGAAAAGGTAAGCATATATCCGAGTTAAAAACTTTATACTGTAGCCCCCAAGCTTCTGATCAAAAACTGAATTAGTTCCGACTAGATGCTTAAAGAAAAGCTAAGCATAATGCTAAGTCAAAAATTCCAGCTGTAGCCCTCGAGCGTCTAGGTGGAAAATTTCCGGCTAGATGCTCCAAGCAGACCAAACAACGTTTTTACTTCGACCTTTTTTCCACAGAACGAGAGTGCTCGGAGGGGAATGGCCAATGACAAGTACCAGAAGATGCGCGCAAATTTGGAAGTTGAAAAGGGTAAAACTGCCTTCTTGAAGGAACAGATCACCAAGAGCAAGCGTCTGTTTTCTTTTTCACATTCTGACTTGGTTTTGTGCCCATATTCTCCGAGTAATCACTGTTTACTTTGCTTTCTCCGACTTGCAGAAACCATTGCCAAGGCCAAGAATATTGTCGAGCAATCCAAGCACATTCAAGAGCTGGATAGCGAGAACAAAATTCTTAAGCAGGAAAGGAAGGACATGCTGAAAATGCAAGAGGAGTCAATGAAGGCCCTACAGGACTCCGCCACTGAGGAAATCAATCGCTTGAAGGAGGAGATCTCTATCTTAAGAGGTCAGAAGCAAGCTGCCGATGAGCAGAATCAACGCCATAGTGAGGCGTATAAGCTCCTCCAACAAGAGAAAGAATCCTTGGAGGAGACTCTTTGGCAAGCTGAGGCCAGCATCTTCAGTAAGTTTTCTCCGTCTTGGATTTCTGTTGTCTGGGTACTCTGAATTGTTGAACTCATGTATTTCTTGTCAGAATTTGCAGCTCCTATGGGTTTAACCCGATCGCCACCTCCAGCCAAAGAATGCATGATTCTAGCCGGCAACTTCATCAACACCACCATCACACAAGCTAAGGAGATTTCCAAGCCCCTCCAGATAAATATCAAGGCATCGGACTCCGTGGCGAAGTACTCGGAGATTCTGCGCCGAGCCCCCGAGCGTATCACCAGCTGGAAGGCTTCATGTGCACGGACGGGCGCAAGGATGGCGCTGTCAATGGTGAAGGCCCACTATGAAGATGCCGACATCGACACGCTGACCTCCGGCATTCCCGACGCAGACGATGATGGCAAAGAGATTAACCATGAATCCATCTTGTCGTCGCTCGCGGGTTATAACACCAGAGTTGCCGACTTGGTCGATATCAACGTCTTCGTGCCAATGAACACCATCGATGGCGGCAACCAAAGCTCCTCCGAGTCTCTTCACACCGCCGACTTCGAGGGTGGCTCTCCTGGTGGTGATGACGCTGCTTCTAAGTCTCCTGCGCCAAAGGAATGAAGAACAACTTTGTATTATTTGTTTCACCTTTGGTGCATGTACGTAAAAAACTTATTGATGTAACTTAAGGCGGAAAACAATGGTTGTTCTTTCCTGCTACTCAAGAACTAGTTTCCAGCATGTATATATGTTTAAGCAAGTGCTGGCTTATCCATTACTTTGGTTCTTATGCTTGACTTTTCGTGAGTCGGAAGACTCGTTGTCGGAACCATGCGCTCAGGTGATGATGCCCAATGGCACCGTCAATAACCTAAGCACAAAATCACCGACAATAAGTGCCAAAAGTCACTACTCCAGAATCCACATAAAAACGACAAAGAACGTGTAGACCAGAAAACTTAAGCTAACGCCCGTAGGCGGAATTTTCACAAGTGCAATCGCAAAGCTTGTGCATAAAAGTTTTACATGATCCAAAAATGAATACTAAAGGAGGTAAAAGACTCAGAAATATGAGTGAACCAGAGAGCTTTATTTCATTGATCATATAAGAGGTACACAATTAGATAAAAAATGTTAAGTGTAAAAAGGGCATAGCTGTGCTATGTTCCATGGCCGATCAAGCTCCGGGTAGTCATCATCCGGGTCACGTCGCTTACGCTTATGATCCGTGTTGGGTCTATCCTTCAGTTCACGATTGTCAACGAGGTAGTAAGACCCATTGAGTAGTGCCTTGCTTATGATGAACGGTCCTTCCCATGGCGGGGATAATTTGTGTGACTTCTTCTGCTTAAGTCGAAGCACCAAATCCCCCTCTTTAAACGAGTGACGCCGAACGCGGTGACTATGGTAGCTGCGTAGCTTCTGCTGGTAGATGGCGGATCTTTGGCATGCCAAAACGCGCTCCTCCTCAAGAAGGTCCACATCTAGGCGTCTGGATTTTCCAGCATCATCTTCGTCGTAGGCGGCAACCCTTGGTGCATCGTGAAGTATGTCGTAAGGCAGGATGACTGCAGGTGCAACAACAACGACGATGACTGGAGGTGGTGGCATAGCTGCGATGATGGCGGCCGAAGGCGGTGGCTGAATCGGAGGATCTCCGTCAATGAGCACAAGCGCTGTCTGAGCTGCCGCGTAGTTGTTGACGGTGCTCACCATGACTTCAAGAGTAAGGCGTCCCGACGCCTGCTGCCGTTTTAGAGAATACCGGAGAAGCTTTCCACGGTCCAGCCCTTCCACGAAGTGATATATAGCATTATCATCGGGGTAGTGGGCCAGATCGGCTCGTATACGGAGCTACCTGGCAAGGTAATCGCGGGGGTTTTCACTCTCTCTCTAAATGCAACGCGCCAGATCGAAGATGGTAACCATGCTGACGAACTTGGATCTCTGCTGTCCAGACGCACAGGCGAAGCCGGCGGACTTGCAGCGATCTTCCACCTTTATATCCTGCACAGGGGCAGTTTGGGTGGGCCTTGAATTTTTCCGATCTTTGCCGGCAAACTCCGAAGAGAGATCCGACATCGATCCTTCCGCGAACATATCCTGCCCGTAGGCGGTCCGTGCGGGCCTTGATGCTCCTTCGACTCCCAGGGAACTAGTGCCCGAGTCGGTTTCGCCGATGAAGAGATGGATGTCTCCAATAGGAACGATCGAACACCGTGTAGGGTTCGTCTTCGCTGGGATCCATAACTCGTCAGGAGGGACGATCGGAACATTGCCGGAGAAGAGAACGCGACCGATGGCTACGGTTTCGCCGATTCCTGCGAAGATCTTGGTCCTCGCCCGCTGAAGTGCCTGAAGCGGCTCTTGCCCCACGGTGGGCGCCAACTGTCGTGGTATTGCCGACGAGTACGCCATGGAGGGGTCCTCACAGTGCGTGTTTAGAGACGTGGGGGAAGGTGGACGGTTGACGGGTACGAGGTAACACAGCTTACCCAGGTTCAGATCCCACAACGGTGGCAGAATCCTACTCTTGCTATAAATCACTATAATGGCAATACGCCGAGTAATAGAGATAGGTTCGCTGTGCGACGTTGTCTGAGATTGTCTAAGTTATCGTCTGAAGTTGTGCCCTAAAGGCTCCCATAGGCCCGACTTATATAGTCGCCAGGTCCTAGGGTTACAGGGAAAAGTCCTAGCCGAACAGGTTACAGAGTCCTACACCGTCTATTACTAGTCTTGTGTATCTTGCACTCCAAGGCTTCGGGTACGTCGGTGACTCCAACCGTAGCCTTCCTTTATCCGGCATGGGCCTCCCTTCTGGATCCATCTAACTGGGCCGCCCAGCAGGCCATGGGCCATGCTACCAACTGTGGGCCACCCAGGTTATCCGGATAGGAGACATGCTATGAGGATACCCATATAGCATATCCCCAACACCGTTGCCGGGGAGATAAGGATAACTTCAATCTCTTCCTCCCCGTCAATCACTTTTTAGGGAGAAAGAAGATTCTTGCAAGGGGAGTCTCTCACAACCAATCTCTTTACTTTGTTTTTGTTTTTGTTTTGCTTAGTTTATTTTGCTTTGTTTTGCTTGTTTCCTTTTATCAAAAATACAAAAAAAAATTAGTTGCACAACTTGTTTTTTTTATCAAAAACACAAAAAAATTAGTTCCTACTTTAGTTTCTATTTCTGTTGGCTTACTTTACTTTTGCAAAAAAATGAATACTCCAGAAAGCACCAAGTTGTGTGACTTCACTAGCACAAACAACAATGCTTTTATGTGTACACATATTGCTCCACCCATTCTTGAAGCTACTTTCTTTGAAATTAAACCTGCTTTGCTGAATCTTGTTATGAAAGAGCAATTTTCTGGTGCTAGTTTTGATGATGCTGCTGCTCACGTTAATAATTTTGTTGAACTCTATGAGGTGCAAAAATATAAGGATGTAGATGGAGATATTATTAAGCTTAAATTGTTCCTTTCTCTTTGAGAGGAAGAGCTAAAGAATGGTTGCTATCTTTGCCTAAAAATAGTATTGATTCTTGGATTAAATGCAAAGATGCTTTTATTGGAAAATATTATCCTCCTACTAAGGTTATATCTATGAGAAGTGAAATAATGAAATTTAAACAATTTGATAATGAACATGTTGCTCAAGCTTGGGAAAGACTGAAATCTTTTGGTAAAGAATTACCCCACTCATTGACTGACTGCTTGGATGATTATCCAAACCTTTTATGCATGACTAAATTTTTCTTTAAGAAATCTGTTGGATTCTGCTGCTGGAGGTACCTTTATGACCATTACTTCGGGTGCTGCAACAAAGCTCCTTGATAATATGATGGTTAACTATTTTGAATGGCACACTAAGAGAGCTCCACAAGGTAAGAAGGTAAATTCTATTGAAGAAACGTCCTCCTTGCGTGATAAAATTGATTTTTTATTATGAATATGCTTGTTAATGGGAAAGCTCATATTGATCCAAATAATGTTCATTTAGCCTCTTTGGTTGCTCAAGAAGAGCAAGTTGATGTGAACTTCATTAGAAATAACAATTTTAGCAACAATGCCTATAGGAATAATTTTGGTAATAATAATTATAGGCCATATCCTCCCAATAATGGTAATGCTTATGGAAAATCCTACAACAACAATAGAAGTGTACTATCTAAACTTGAAGTCATGCTTAAGGATTTTATTAGTAAACAAACTGCCTTCAATAAAACTGTTGAGGAAAAGCTTTCGAATGCTGAAAAAATATTTCATCTTTGTCTGAAGCACAATCTTCTTTGATTAATAAAATGGCTGCTAAACCTAAACTATGGAAAATCCCTTTGCTGCTACTAATGCCATACAAGTTAGAATTGATGAAAATATTAGGATATTAGCTGAATTGCATGCTAGGTGGGAAAGAGAAGATGAAATTGCTAGAAATAATAATATGACTAAAGTTTGTACCATTACCACAACTATTAATGTTGATGCTAGCAAACCACCTAAAGTCCCCATTCCTTTTTCCAATAAAAATGCTGAAATTCTTCGAAATATGGGAAACAATAATTCTACTACCTTGGATGCTAATTTTTATTTTGATCTTGATGGTTGCAATATTTCTAAACTAATTATGTTCTTACAAAAGCTAGCTAGAAGTACTAATGCTAGTTCTATGAATATGGCTTTTACAAAACATATTACAAATGCTCTCATGAAAATTAAGGAAGAAAAATTGAAACATAAAGCTTCTATTCCTATGAAATTAGAATATGGTTGGGAACCCATCATTAATATGAAAGTGAATGATTTTGATCTCAAAGATTTACGTGATCTTGCTGCTAGTGTCTCTATTATGCCTAGAAAGATTTATGAAATTCTTGATTTGCCAACATTGGAAGATTGTTACTTGGATGTCCATCTTGATGATAATGCTAAAAACAAACTTATGGGAAGCATTAATGATGTTCTTATAATGGTTAACAATGCCTTTGTACCCGTTGATTTCTATGTTTTGGATGTTGAATGCAATACTTCTTGTCCTATTACTTTGGGAAGACTTTTCTTAAAACTGTTGGTGTCATTATTGATATGAAGGAAGGCAGCATTAAATATCAATTCCCACTCAATAAAGGTATAGAACACTTCCCTACAAATAGAGAGAAGATACCTTTTGATTCTCCTATTAAAACAAAAGTTGATCTTAATGCTTCTTCATTCAAAAATACTTGATTCTTGCTTTCTATGCCTAGCTGAAAGGCGTTAAAGTAAAGCACTATTGGGAGATGACCCAAATTATTTTTATTTCAGTAAGTTTTTCTTTTGTTGAGTATTGGAAGTTATTGACTCTGTAATAACCTCTCCTTATCCTTTTTTGTGGTTTTTGTGCCAAGAATAACCTCAAATGAGAGAGAAGTAAGATTTGGGGAAGTTGCTGTCCCGAAACAGATTTCTGTCCTTCACTGTAAAAAATCATGAAAAATCCCAATACGTCGGATTGAGCTGTATTTTTCTGTTCACATGCCCCAGGTTATTATCTAACTTTAGTTAGTTTAACATTTTGCGATTTGAGCAAAATAAGGTCTTAAAAAAAATCAGTCTTTACCTGCTGGTCTATTTTAACAGATTTCTGCCATTATTTGCATTTGCCTCTTAATCGGTTTCTTTTAAGTTATCTTTGATCACTTGATCTTTTAAAAGGAATTGCTACAGTATATTGTGTTTTAATGTAAGTTTTACTTGTGTTGAAACTAAACCAATGACTTATTATCTTGAATACACTAATATTGCTAACAAAGAATTGTGTGAAGTTTTGTATGAAGGAAATTTTCTAGTGTAGGGAGAGAACGATGTGATGAGATGAAGTATGGACAAAAGCTCAAGCTTGGGGATTCCACCCGTGTCACCCCAAGAAATATTCAAGAGGTAAAAGCATCAAAGCTTGGGGATGCCCAAGGCATCCCCTTCTTCATCAATAAAAATCTTAGGTCTTCTTTCTAGACACTTTATTTTTATTGCTTCATGCACTATTGTGTTGTTCTTGGAGTGTCTTTGTTTTAGTTTTTAGTTTTCTTTTGTTTGGTTTGCTGCAATAAATTTGTTGGATCCCCGCATTCTTATTTTGTTTCAAATAAGTTGATTGGTGTTGGAAAAGGGTAGAAAACTCCATGCTTATAGTGGTACAAAAGGAAGCTTGTTTTGACTGTGGCCTAGACTTTATCATGTCATGTTAGATGTTGCTTTGACCATATGCTTAGTGATTATTGCTGTAGCATGACTTGTTCCAAACAAATTGATATTTCTTAATGTGCCTTGAAATAATCGTGTGTTGTTTTAGCATATAAAAGCATAATATTGTGGTATTCTCCTTTGATGTTTTATTTGGGTTGACTTGGCACATGCTTACACCATGTTAAGACTATGAACCAGTCACCTTAGAATCTATGATCATTTAGTTTTTGACTTGTGATATCTCTTTATGCTTTAATTAATAATGTTTTGTCGCTTTGCATGATTATGGCCATTATTTCTCTCTTAGTTGGTCGCTCCCAGTATTTTGCTAGCCTCCACTTGTACTGAGTATGAGCTCTACTCGTGCATCCAACTCCCAAGAAACCAAGTTATTCCAAAGAGTCCACTATAAATTCCTATGCATGGTGTGTTACACCATTCCAAGTATATTCATGTGTTTATCTATCTTCCAAATTAAACTTGTTATGTGAAAATTAGTGATTAAAGCTCTCACAAACTTGATGGCACACTTTAATTTATTGCACTTAATAAACTTGAACCATTGTGCCCATCTATGTTGCTTATATGCTTGCAAATTATAAGTTGGGAGTTAGCAGAACCATGCTGTCATGGGGAACGCTTTCAACACTTGTACATATCTATCTAGTTGATATCATGATCTTTTGTTTATGGATGTCGGCGGTGTGAAATAAAAGGGGAGCTTGTAAGTCCATGGAGTATTGTATATGTGTTAGAGAAACACCTGGGCGGCTAGCCTAATCCATGCCTAATCATGGTGGAAACTTGCAGCATAACCATAATGAGCATTCTGTGAAGCATCCCCAATAAAACCTATGCAAATAGCAAATGAAAAGATCACTGAGATGCTCATTGTCTGTTGCCTTGTCATTTTGATATGGGATAGCTCTTGTGTCATGGGGCAAGGGGTACCCCGTTGGCGGTTCTCTATGATACACATATACTTACAATGGCAAGAACTTGCTTGTGACTAAAGTTCAGTAGCCTGAGGAACGACCCTCGTACTCAAGGGACATGAGATTTTCAACTTATGATCTGTCAAGTATATACTTCATATTTGTGTCACTTTAACCTTAATCACCTCAAGATGCTTATGATAGGGGCAATGAGAGCTGAAAGCTAATAAGTACCTAATTTTTGGAAGCTCTTTATGAAACTTGAAATCCCTGCTTCCCTCTGTGAAGGGCCTTTCTTTTAACTTTTATGTTGAGTCTCCATCTTCTATCTTTATGCACCAATTAAGAGAGCATAGTTGTCATTCTTAGTTTAGTGTGCATTGTCCCAATACTTATTCATTGATTCATAATCATGGTATTACTTGTTCTTAAATTATTTGTATCTGGTCACCCTTATGAACTTTGGAGGTGTCCTATGCATTTACGTTTTCCTATACTATGAAGGACAAGATGAATACCATTCATGCTATGTTTTCTACATGTGAAATGAACAAATGTCTTTCAATGCATTGTTATTCATGATCTTTTGTTTGTACCTTTTCATGTTGCAACAGAGTTGCTTTGTCTTATTGTTAGAACTACATCTTTCATGCTCATGTTTAGAGTACTATGATCGCAGCTATCAATGCTTTACAATATTTTGATCAAGATTGTGATGGTGCATGTCACCTAAAAAATTATTCTTTTTTATCACTTACCTACTTGAGGACGAGCAGGAGTTAAGCTTGGGGATGCTTGATACGTCGTAAACGCATCTATAATTTTTGATGCTCCATGCTTGTTTTGTATCAACTATCTTATGTTTTGTTTACACTTTGAGGCATTTTTATACATTTTCTGGAACTAACCTATTGACAAGATGCCATAGTGCCATTTGCCTGTTTTCTGCTATTGTTGGTTTCAGAAAAGTTAGTAATTGGACGGAACAAAAGCCAAAGTCAATATTTTACCAGAGCAAAGACGAAGTCCGGAGGGGGGACGAAGAGGCGCCACAGGGCGGCCGCACCACCCCTAGCGCGGGCCCACCCTAGGGCATGCCAGGGCATGGTGTGCCCCCCTGGCCCTCAACCGACCTCGCCCCTTCGCCTATATAAACACCTCGAGGCAGAAACCCTAAGTACCCGATTAGAAATCCACGAAAGAGTCCGTAGTCGCCGCCACCATCATCCCTAGATCGGGGGATCTGAAGATCTTCCCGGCACCCTGCCGAAGGGGAGAGATCACCCCAAAGGCCTGTTGGGGATATGCTAAATGGGTATCACCATTGTATGTCTCTAATCCGGATAACCCATGTGGCCCACAGTTGGTAGCATGGCCTATGGCCTACTGGGTGGCCCAGTTAGATGGATCCAGAAGGGAGTCCCATGCTGGATAAAGGAAGGCTACGGTGGAGTCATCAATGTATCCGGAGCCTTGGAGTGAAAGACACGTTAGACTGGTTGTATACCGTGTAGGACTTTGTAACCTGTCCGGCTAGGACTTTCCCTGTAACCCTAGGATCGGGTGTCTTTATAAGCCGGACCTAGAGGAGCCTTTAGGGCAAAACTCAAACCATATCACACACAGCGAACCAATTCCTGTAACTCGGCATGTTGCCATTATAGTGATTTATAGCAGGAGTAGGATTCCGCCACCATCATGGGATCTGAACCTGGGTAAGTTGTGTTACCTCGTACCCTCCAACCTTCCGCCTTACCCCACGTCTCTAAACATGCACTGTGAGGACCCCTCCATGGCATACTCGTCGGCAATACCACGACAGTTGGAGCCCACCATGGGACAAGAGGCGCTTCAGGCTCTACAACGGGCGAGGTCAAAGATCTTCGCAGGAATCGGCTAAACCGTAGCCATCGGCCGTGTTCTCTTCTCTGACAACATTCCGATCATCCCTCTCGACGAGTTTTGGATCCCAGCAAAGACAAACCCCACCCACTGCTCGATCGTTCCAATCAGGAACATCCACCTCTTCATCGGTGAAATCGACTTGGGCACTAGTTCCCTAGAAGTCGGAGGATCGTCAAGGCCCGCACGGACCGCCTACGGGCAGGATATGTTCGCGGAAGGATCGAAGTCGGATCTCTCTCCGGAGTTTTCCGGCTTAGATCGGAAAAATTCAAGGCCCACCCAAACTGCCCCTGTGCAGGATATAATGGTGGAAGATTGCTGCAAATCTGCCGGCTTCGCCCATGCGTCTGGAAAGCAGAGATCACAGTTCGTCGGCATGGTAACTATCTTCGATCTGGTGCATTGCGTTCAGAGAGAAGGTGAAAACCCCCGTGACTACCTAGCCAGATGGCTCAGCATATGGGCCGATCTAGAGCATTACCCCAGTGATGATGCCATTTATCACTTTGTGGAAAGACTTTATCGCGGTACGCTTCTCCGACATACGCTAAGGCGGCAACAGGCCACATGTCTCCTCACCTTAGAGAGCATGATCAACACCGTCAACAACTATGTGGCCGATGATGCAGCTGCTGAGGCCGAGATCGCTGCCATACCCGGGCCACCGCCGCCACAGCCTCTGCTGCCACCGCCTCCAGTCAACATCCCTGCAGCCTCAGCATCGTCCTCCATCATCGAGCCGACCCCCACACCCTCCGACTCCATTTTAGATGCGCTCTACGCAGACATCAGCCTAGACTCGGAGGAGATGGATATCAACCTGGAGGAACTCGACTCTTCCATGCAGGAGGATATAAAAAGTGAGCAGGCCGGCAAGGCCATCACATCCCGAGAGGTGTTCATCGCCATTGGGAGTGTGATGGAAGAAGACCAACTCGGACAAGCTCCGCCTAAGCCGCTGGACAAGGGGAAGGGACCAGCTGATGCTACCGACAATGGTCGCCCAAAAGCCATGCCCCCTCCGCCTAACCCAACGCAGCAGCCGCAGGAACTCAACATCGGTCCGAGTAACCCCAACACCGCAAATCCGCCGCCTCTAGCATCTACGTCTGCGACCGCCCAAGTCACTCCAGCTGATAGAGTGATGTACGGTAATTTACTCGTTGAGCTAGTGACCGTGGACCATATACGGAACATAGTCCATCTTGAAGAAAAGCGCCAGCAGCTATTGGAGGAAGCGCAGGCCATCGCGGAGCAAGGCTAGATCGAGATCTGGCCAAGGCGTAAAAGTCAATTGAGGCAGCTAGAGCCATGGAGGCCGAGTACAAGACTTTGCTCAAGCAGCAGAAGGCTAGGATTTTGATGCTCCATGCTTGTTTAGTATCAACTTTATTATGTTTTGTCTACACTTTGAGGTATTTTTATACATTTTCTGAAACTAACCTATTAACAAGATGCCTTGCAGATGCTGCATTTTACGCTATTTTTGGTTTCAGAAAAGCTAGTAAGGAAATATTCTCAGAATTGGACGGGACAAAAGCCAAAGTCAATATTTTACCAGAAGGAACACAGAGTCCGGAGGGTAGCTAAAGTGGGACCACGAGGCGGACACACCCTGTGGCGGCGCATCCAGGGGCGCGCTAGCCCTAGGTGTGGGCCCCTCGGGCGCCCACCGACCTTGCCCCTCCGCCTATAAAAGCACCCAGATATAGAAACCCTAAGCACCCGATCAGAAATCCATGAAACAGTCTGTAGCCGCTGCCACCATCGTCCCTAGATCGTGTGTGGGGGATCTGAAGCTCTTCGCGGCACCCTGCCGGAGGGGAGAGATCATCCTGGAGGCCTTCTTCATCACCATGCCAGCCTCCGGAGTGACGCGTGAGTAGTTCACGCTTGGACTATGGGTCCATATAGTAGCTAGATGGTTGTTTCTCCTCCTTTGTGCTATCATGTTTAGATCTTGTGAGATACATTCATGATCAAGATCATCTATTTGTAATCATACATGTGTTTGCAAGGATCCGATGGATATTGAGATACTATGTCAGATTGATTATTGATTCTATCATGTCTATGTTATTTGTGATCTTGCATGGTCTCAGTTGCTAGTAGCTATCTTGGCCAAGTAGATGCTTGTAACTCCAAGAGGGAGTATTATGCTCGATAGTAGGTTCATGCCTCTAGTAATCTAGGGAAGTGACAGAAATCTCTAAGGTTGTAGATGTGCTGTTGATACTAGGGAGAAAACAACAATCCTTTGTCCATGGGGCAATTGTATTGTTTACTTTACACACTTTGCTTAATGCAATTATCCGTTGCTTGCAACTTAATACTAGAAGGGGTTCTGATGATAACCTGAAGGTCGATTATTAGTCATAGATGCAATTGGATTACAGTCTATGTATTTTGTTGTAATGCCCAATCAAATCTCATAGGAGTCAAGATGTCTAGTATATGCATTGTTATGCTTTCTCAATCTATCAATTGCCCCGCTGCAATTTGTTCACCCAACATGCTATCTATCTTATGGAGAACACCTCTAGTGAACTGTGGACCCCGGTCCATTCTTTATCATTGATATACCATCCACTGTTTATCGTTACTATTTACTTTCTACAAGCAACTATTATGTTCCACACTATACATTTAATCCTTTGTTTTCAGCAAACTAGTGAGATTGACAACCTCACTGTAAGTTGGGGCAAAGTATTTTGGATTGTGTTGTGCAGGTTCCAAGTTGCTAACAACACCTTGGAGTTGTTTCCTTACTCCTACTGGTTCGATAACCTTGGATTCATAACTGAGGGAAAACTTGCTGCTATGCTCATCATACCTTCCTCTTGGGGTTCCCAATGAGCTCTACATATCTGAGCCATCATCTACACGACCAAGTAATCAGGAAGCCAATTCCAGGCGTTAGTGAGCTTAACGACCACTGGTATGGATGGGGCCCGCCCATACCGTCCTCCCGTACCATGTGATGGCGGTTCCATCTTGTCAAACCCTATGAATTTCGTGAAGATGCCTATATATTTTGAGGCTCCAGCCGCTAGGCAGAGAGCCACCATTCTCAGATTTCATCACAACACCACCAAAGGAGATCCACCCCATTGTTCATCATCCCCTCCATTAGCCATAGACATTACTTTGTACTTTAGATCTCCTTGTGATTTGGCGACCATTGTTAGAATATTTGATTTTAATCTAAGTATTTGGCACAATGTTTTCTATCCTAGATCTATTTGTTATGAGTGAGTAGTCCTCACGGGCTGCGGGTTGGGGAGAAACCTCACAACAATTATGTGCATCCAATCATGGGAGTATTGTATTTTGTTTACAATTGAGATTTGTATCTTTTGTTTCTTTGTCTCTTGTCTCGATCTGTGGACTTGTAGGTACCCAAGATCCCATAGATTGATAAAGGCTTGAGGTGAGATCTTTGGCTAGCGGCGATCTCATAGGAACCTTAGTGACATAAAGGATTGTACGGTCTCCGCTTAGCGACCCATTCGGGATCACACCAACATCACCACATAATGTTTTAATCTGTGTTCTAAACTTAATAATTATGTGTAGTTGTGTAACATCCCTAAAAACATGTTTCAAACTCATGCATATCATCCATGCATCCATGATCATATGAAATTCATTTCAAACAAATCATTTCAAAATAGAAGCATATATGCTTATTATTTCATGTAAGTTTGCTCTAGCCTTAGTGCTATCTTCCAATGAGAAGAGTACTTTGTTTGGTTCAGTAAGGTTTGAATTCAACTTAGGCACCTTCAAAAGCTTGAGCAAAGTTTTCAAAACAAAATGAGTAAGTAAAACCAATATTATGCCTATTGAATATATCACATAAAGGCTTGGTTTTATTTTTATTTTTATTTGATCAAAGTGTTTTGAGTAAACAGTAGTGTCTGGCACACATTTGAGTGCAAGGTTTGCAGTATAAAAACCTAAAGAAGTTTTGAATTCAAACTCATTTGATTTGGAGTTGAAAATCATTTCAGAAAAATCAAACAGAAAAAGAAAAAGGTTAAAAGGGAAAAAAATAAGCTAACAGGCGAATCTGGCCCAACTAAGCCCAGCAACCCACCCCGCGAACCGTTATTCACACGCTTACACGCCGAGTGACTGACAGACAGGACCCACTCCCTCTCTGTTTCTCTCGCTGACAGCCGCGGCCCACACGGCGTCGTCGTCTCCACCCCGCGACGTGTTCTTCCCCAAATCACGCCGGCCGTTCCCTGTATTGATTCGCGGCGTCAATTCACGTTGAATGCCGGAGTAAATCTCGCTCGCGACCATGCTATTTAAACCCCCTCTGCCCCCTCTCCATTTTCCCCAGACTCCGAGCACAAAGCGCCCCCAGGCTGCCCGCAATCATCCTCGCACCGCCGCAGACAGAGCTCACTCCGGCGACCAATCCCGGTGAGCCCCGTGCGCCCCTTCTTCTCTAGTTCTCGCAGACAGCTTCGCCACTTCCTTGCGCACCTTCTGACACCGTTGGTTCCTCCTATACCGCCCCAGGTCGTCGTCTTCGTCAAGCACAGCAAGGTTCCGACGACGTACTCAACTCCGGCGATTAAATTCGGTGAGGCCCTTGTTCCCCTTTGCCTCTGATTCACACAAACGAGTTCGCCGTAGTATTGCGCATCTCCTGATGCCGTTTGTTCATGCTAGGGTGACCAGGAGCGTCGCCAACATCGTCGTCCACCTGAGCCCGACGCAGCCAGCAACTCCGACGAGCCCGTGCAGCCGTGTTCGTGCGCCCCTTGCCAAGCCGTCGCTAGGTTTAGCATCAGTGCATCGCCACGATTCTGGTAAGCATCTCCGACGACCCCAGAGCCACCTGTAGCTCCGCGCCGCCGAGACCGAGCTCGCCGCCGCCAGTAGCCACCGCCAGCGCCGCCCATCTGTGGTCGCTTGATCCAGGACCATAGGATCTAGATCCAGCGCGTATAAACAGATCACTTATCGAAGCGTTATGAGTAGATCTGGGTCGTGCAGATTAAGTAGATCTAACGGCTCACAGACGCGATCCTGAGCGAACCGGTACGCACCAATCAGATTAAGACGCGTGTCTAGAGATTAGATTTAAAAACAGGATTTGAATCTATTAGTGGTTTGAATTTGTTTTAGCTATAACTTTTGATCCCCATGTTCAAATTTGACAAATTTTATATCAATGGAATCATGAGAACAAGCCCTTTCTAACTATGCAATGTGTTTAATGTTTTGCTTCTGTTAAAATGGTTTTATTTACATAAACATGTGTAGGGCTATTTTGAGTATATGAATTGTTTGAGAAATGTTTTAAGGTTTAAATAAATGTTGTTTGGCAAGTTATGAACTTGTTTATGAACCAGTACTGTACACTTGCTTTGTTGAGTTTTAAAAATCATCACATATCATATTGCATGCATTCATATATTTTTGTTTGTATATATTTTGTATGTGATTGTTGTTATGATTTTATGTGTAGATTTTGGTGCCAATAGTGATTGTGATTGTGAGGAGTGTAGCTACTCTCCAAACTACCAAGGCAAGTGGTGCTTCATGATATTTTTATCCCTATGTTTTCTACTAAGCATTAGAAATATTTTGCTAGTCTTGCATGTTATATTTTGCTTATATGCCATGTTGGGAAATCCTAGTAGTTGTAGAATTGCTAGGAAATTTCTAAGTTAAGATGCTTATCTATGCCATGCTTAGCCTAGCTAGTAGCAACCAAGGGTGGTGAAATATACATGTTATGATAAAAATATTTCTAAGTCTTTGGACTTGTGTTTTGCCTAATAAAACAACTAAGTAAATGAAACACCTGGGTGGAATGGAAAGAATGGTTTATGTTGAGTGGTTACACAAGGCCCATTTCTATGGTTTACCTTGTGTATCTCACTTGTGGAAAGCCACCCAGGAACAAAGGGATTTGAGAGGACAAATGTTAAGAAGCTTCTAGTGCAGCCACTTGGCAATATGGGCTCTGCCAGGATCATATAGGTTGCAATAACTTAGCCATTTGGACAGTTGGTGGTAGTGGGATGATAGGTTGGAGCGCGTCCATTTGGTCTAAGGGAAGGCTTCTGAAAGGTCTTGTCTTGGTGAAAATCAAGGCTTGTGGGGAAAGTGCACAACCTCTGCAGATGGAAGAATCTAAGTACTTAGCCATGTCCCTGGAAAAGGACAACTTGATCATCAAGACATGTAAGCTATCAAGAATCTCCTCTTCCCAATTTCTAAGTAAAACATGTGGGTGAACAAGGGTGAAGGACTCCAATATCTATTGGTGGTTCCTTGGGAAAAGTTTTGACAAAGAAAAACTTAGTGTTTTCAACTAATAGGAAAAACCTATTTTGAGCAAAGCAAGCCTAAGCTACACTTAGCCAAATTGCATATAGTATCTAGTCCACAAAAATTATACTAAGGTATCACTTGCCAATACTATTCCAATGTATTGACCCACTGTGGCTTTAACTTGTGATGTTGCAGGTTACTCTGATGAGGATTAGGAGTCATGAGTCTACACTCAACATGTTTGCCTGTGGCACATGAAGATGAAGACTTTTATCTATTTACTTATTTAAACTCTTGTAATAGGCATGTGGCCATGGAGTTGTAAAGACTATGTTGTCTCTGGAATGACTGTAATAATGACCTTTGTTTCTGTGTACTTCATCTTAAACTGTGGATGCTAGCATTGATCCAGGGACTAGCATTGCAATCACAGGGATCCTTCTCCTTTATAAAGGAGGGATCTTACAAATGGTTTCAGAGCACTGTGTTGCCTGTAGGATTATGACCCTAGGATTGGAAACCACTAAGGAAAAATTTTCAACAACTTCTACACTTGTCTATTCTTCTCGTAAACTTTTCTAATCTTCTTTCTCATCTCTATTTGTAGATGAACTCCATCAACGAAGCTGTAAGGAAAGGACCACTCATGACAATGACTTTAGAGTGTGAGACAGAATTCCCCAAGGCTCTCAAGGACCTCATGGTTGCAATGGAAATACAGGGTGCAGCTGTGTACAAAGGCTTTCCTGTGATGGATGAAGGAGTTGAGTACTGGTGGGTGCAACTTCACTTGTATAAAAACAAGGAAGACAACCATAAGGAATCAGGATTCTGCATGTTCACCAATTCAGTGATGCACCCTACATTCTTTGATTCAGCAAGGGATGCAGCTTGGAAGACCATCAAAGAACTTGGTGATAGAGTCAAGTGCAGAATGTTCAACATCCAAAATAGCCTAAAAGAAGAGAAGAAACGTACCCAAGAGTTGGAGGCTACCAACCAAACCTTAAGAGGAGACAATATAGACTTAGTAATGGAGTCATGTGCTTAAGATAGAGTGATTGCTTCTAGAAATATTGTGTTAGCCAACATATCTAGTGAGTTGGGATTGTAACTTACTTCGTTAGTTGGACCACCACTTATCACCTTATTTTCCAAATGTTGCTTAAAATAAGTTGAACCTTGGTTGTTGTAATGGATCCATGTATGCCATGACTTGTGTGTTTTGATTTCCAAGGATATGTATGTGATGCTTTGCCTTGTGTTTTATCTTAAATTGTGTTGTTCTAACTTTTTCTATCTTATAAATAGATGCCTAATGTTACCATCAGCACTGTTGAGGAGTTCCAGGGAACTCGCTTTGGTCCTCGTATTATTGAGCTCACTACTTTGCTCAATCTCCCTCTTCCTACCATCATGGTGCTTCCCCTCACCAAGTTTGAGAGGAAAGACCTTTGGGGTTTCAAGGTCAATCAGCCCGGATGCCAGACTGAGCCTACCACGGAGGCCATCATCTTCAAGCTCATGCACGATGACAAGGAGAGAGGCCTAGAGGTAGTCATGCAGGACTTGATTGGACGTCTGTTAGGAAGACACTCTCGACAGGTTAGAGGTACTCATTTCCACGTCTTTGGTAGACGTGATGAGGATGGAGAGGCCATCGACTTCGAGGACACTTTGAGGGATACAGCTGAGCCGATTCGCCTATACCTCCATGACTTAGAGGTTCTTCTTAGGCACGTGGACACTAATAGGACCAACGTCATGCTTAGCAATGACGAACTTCAGGTGCAGCTTCATGAGAAGGACAAGCTCTTCGCGGAGCAAGATGAGATAGTCAAGGAGATGGAGGCAAAGTTCGAGAGCCAGGACAGAAAGTTCAAGAGTCAGGAGAAGCGAGTCCAAGATAGGAACAAGAGGATTCGGGACATGACTGAAGAACTGCAGGCCAATGACTTCGAGCTCGAGCATCAGTAGACTGTGATTGAGAGGCTTCGTTCTCAGAAGAGGGCTCTCAAAGCCAAAGTAGTGACCTTGACCACCAATATCGAGGAATACAAGACCGCTATGGAGAATGCAGGTCTTACCTTTGTTGAGGAGGAGGTTGATGCCGAGGAGTAGTGACGACTACTCATTCATCGTTTATTTATCATACTTTATTTGAGTCACAATGACCATCCAACATGTGGATGGCTTGTTATTGGTGTGTTTAATTTGCAAACTTGTCGTTTTTGTTGTTGAACTATTTTTATTATGATGCATGCTTGGTGATTGTCTTATGTGATGTATTGTGCATGAAAGCATCTATGGGTATCTCATTCTTATCTATATTGAACAAACCACAGATGCCTCCCCGTCGTGCCAACCCCAACCCCAATAACAACAACATCACTCCTGAGATGCAGCAAATGATGACAGCTCAGACCCAACTGATGCAAATGATGACTATGTTCATCCAGAACCAGAACAACAACAATAATAACAACAACAACCCACCGGGTTTTGACATGCTTACCAGGTTCTTGAGATTGAGGCCAGCAAAGTTCTCAGGAACAACTGATCCCATGGTGGCCAATGATTGGCTACGCTCTGTGAACAAGGACTTGGTAACTGTGGGCTGTACTGATGCAGAAGAAGTCAGATTTGCAGCGCATTTGTTAGAAGGACCAACAACTACTTGGTGGGATAACTTCTAAATCACCACTCCTATTGAGGATGTGACATGGGCTATCTTCGAAGATGGTTTCCGTACTGCTCACATCTCATCCGGAGTGATGAGTCTGAAGAAGAAAGAGTTTCATAACCTGAAGCAGCGCCACCGCAGCGTGGCAGAGTATATTGAGGAGTTCAACAATCTGGCGCGATATGCACCGGATGAAGTTGACACTGATGCTAAGAGGAAGGAAAAGTTCCTCGAAGGGTTGAATGATGAACTGAACCTGCAGTTAGCTGTGGCATATGTTCCCACATACCAGTCTCTTTGTGACAAGGCTGCTATTTTGGAGAACAAAATGAAGCAAGTTGAGAGCAGGAAGAGAAAGCATCGGACAAGCACAGCTCGGGATCGTCTCACAAACGTTCCCATTACGATGATAGTGGAAGATCAGGATCCCACAAGCATGGGAAATTCAACAAGCACCACAACCACAACCATCATCATGACAACAAGCATCACCGTAGTCATGACAATGACAAGTACAAGAATCACAAGGGTGGATATAAGAGCCACCACAGTGGTAGTGGAAGTGGCAGTGGAAGCCAGCCTATCAAGAAGGACATTAGTCCGGTTGAGTGCTTCAAGTGCAAGAAGATGGGGCATTATGCAAATGAATGCCTAGAAAAGAAAGTTGAAGGACCCAACAAGCCCAACCCTTTTCAGAAAGGGCAAGTTAACCACATCAATGTGGAGGAAATCTATGAGGAGCCTGATGCTGTTGCTGGTAAGTTCAAACTCAATTCTATTCCAGCACTTGTTCTTTTTGATACTGGAGCATCACATTCATTCATATCAAAAGCATTTGTTGATAGAAATGGGTTTCCAACTGAAAACATTGGGTGTCCAATAAAAGTTAGTTCTCCAGGTGGAGACTGATAGTGAGTCTTGGATGCCGGGATCTAGTGATAGAGTTTGGAAAGCATAAGTTTCCAGTGAGTCTGATAATCCTAGATTCCCAAGGACTGGATGTAATTTTGGGAATGGATTGGATGGATAAGTATGAAGGAGTACTAGATTGTTCTAATCGTACTGTTGCACTCACAACCCCGGAAAGAAAACGGATTAAATTCAAGTCTAACTTCGAATCAAAAGGGAGTAAACTAAATTCTCTTAAGGGGGTTAGCATAGACAGTGTGCCAGTTGTGAGTGAATACCCGGATGTGTTTCCGGAAGAAATGCCGGGAATGCCACCAGATAGAGATGTGGAGTTCCTTATTGATTTTCTACCAGGATCTGGACCAATAGCAAAGAGACCGTACAAGATGTCAGTTGATGAACTGAAAGAACTCAAGAAACAACTTGGAGAACAGTTGTAGAAGGGATTTATTCAACCGAGTTCTTCATCTTGGGGAGCACCAGTTTTGTTTGTGGAAAAGAAAGATAGAAGTCAAAGGTTATGCATAGATTACCGTTCACTCAATGAGGTGACTATCAAGAACAAATACCCTTTGCCTAGAATCAATGACTTGTTTGATCAGCTAGAAGGAGCTTGTGTGTTCTCAAAGATTGATCTCCGGTCAGGATATTTCCAACTCAAGATAAGAGAACAAGACATACCTAAGACAGCTTTCACCACAAGGTATGGATTGTATGAGTATACCGTGATGCCATTTGGTTTGACCAATGCTCCAGCATACTTTATGAATATGATGAACAAGGTGTTCATGGAATTCCTTGATAAGTTTGTTGTCGTTTTCATCGATGACATTTTAGTCTACTCCAAGAGCAAACAAGAGCATGAAGGACATTTGCGTTTGATACTTGAGAAGCTTAGAGAGCATAAACTGTATGCCAAATTCAGCAAGTGTGAATTTTGGCTAAATGAAGTTGGATTTCTTGGACACGTTGTGTCAGGAGATGGTGTAGCAGTTGATCCCCTTAAAGTTTCATTGTATGGCGAATGGGAATCTCCCAAGTCAGTGAAAGAAGTTCGTAGTTTCATTGGCTTAGCAGGTCACTACAGAAGGTTCATTGAGAATTTCTCCAAGGTAGCTAAGCCTATGACAGAATTGCTAAAGAAAGACAAGAAATTTTTGTTGGTCTGAAGGTTGTGAACTCAGCTTTCAGGAATTGAAGAAGAGACTTGTGACTGCACCAGTCTTGTGTTTGCCAGACTTGGAAAAAGATCAAGTATATTGTGATGCATCTCATCATGGTTTGGGTGCAGTACTTATGCAAGACGGGAAAGTTGTGGCTTATGCCTCGAGACAACTCAAAACTCATGAAATGAACTACCCTACTCATGATTTAGAGTTAGCCTCTGTTGTCCATGCACTCAAAACATGGAGACATTATCTTTTGGGAAAGCGTTGTGAAGTGTTCACAGATCACAAGAGTTTGAAGTATATCTTCACCCAGAAAGAAATTAATATGAGACAAAAAAGATAGCTAGAACTCATCAAGGACTATGACTTAAGTTTGCAACACCATCTCGGTAAAGCAAATGTTGTAGCAGATGCTCTAAGCCGTAAGGTTTTTGTGAATGGCCTTACTAAGGGAGAATTGCCAGATGATTTGTGTGCCCAATTTAGAGATCTCATATTGGAGATTGTGCCTGAAGGACATCTCATGTCTTTGGATGTTCAACCCACTTTGTTGGACAAGATCAAAGAAGCCCAGAAGACTGATAAGGAAATTGAAGAAATTAAGGAAAAGATTGGCAAAGGAAAAGCCAAAGGATTCCATGAAGACGAACATGGTACTTTATGGCATGGGAAACATATCTGTGTTCCACAAGATCCGGAGCTTCGGAAACTGATTTTGCAAGAAGCACACAACTCACCGTATTCCATTCATCCGGGTAACACCAAAATGTACATGGACATGAAGGAAAGATTTTGGTGGAATAATCTCAAGAAGGACATCGCCGAACATATTGCTTTGTGTGATGTGTGTAGTAGAGTGAAAGAGGAACATCAGAAACCAGCAGGTTTGCTTCAACCACTACCTATTCCTGATTGGAAGTGGGACAAGGTTGGTATGGATTTCATTACCGGATTACCAAGGACCCGGTCAGGATATGATTCTATCTGGGTAGTAGTGGATCGCCTAACTAAAGTGGCTCATTTCATACCCGTGAAGACAACCTATACAAGTGCTAAGTTGGCCAAGATCTATATGAGTAGAATTGTGTGTCTACATGGAGTGTCCAAGAGTATTGTGTCTGATAGGGGAACTCAATTCACTTCCCACTTTTGGAGACAGCTACATGAGTCATTGGGAACGAGGTTGGAATTCAGTACTGCTTTTCATCCTCAAACTGATGGACAAACAGAAAGGACTAATCAGATTCTTGAAGACATGTTGAGGGCATGTGCCCTAGACTATGGAGCCAGTTGGGATGAAAGTCTGCCTTACGCAGAATTTTCTTATAACAACAGCTACCAAGCTAGCATTGGGATGGCACCATTTGAGTTTCTCTACGGGATAAAGTGTACCACCCCATTGTTATGGAATGGTGTGGGAGAAAGAAGTTTGTTCGGACCAGAACTTATCAAAGAAGCCGAAGAGAAGGTCAAGTTGGTTAAGGACAGATTGAAGAGTAACGACAGAAAAGCTACGCAGATCCTAAGCATAGAGAAGTCACCTACGAAGTTGGTGATAGAGCTTATCTTAGAGTGTCACCACTTCCTGGAGTGAAGAGGTTCGGAGTCAAAGGAAAGTTGGCCCCAAGATATGTTGGACCATTCAAGATTCTGAGTCATAAAGGAGAAGTTGCTTATGAAATTGAGTTGCCAGAGTCTTTGTCAGCTGTCCATAATGTGTTTCATGTGAGTCAGCTTAAGATATGTCATCCAGAAATGGAAGAAACTTCCTTGAAGGATACTATACCTTTAGAAGAGGTTCAGTTGGAGAGTGACCTCACTTATGAGGAGAAACCTATCAAGATTCTTGAGACTGCAGAAAGAGTCACACGGACTAAGACTATCAAGTTTTGCAAAGTTCAGTGGAACCATCATTCCGAAGAGGAAGCAACATGGGAAAGAGAAGATGATCTTCGGAAAGACCACCCTCACCTATTTGCTAGCCAATCCGAATCTCGAGGGCGAGATTCACCTTAAGGGGGTTAGATTTGTAACATCCCTAAAACATGTTTCAAACTCATGCATATCATCCATGCATCCATGATCATATGAAATTCATTTCAAACAAATTATTTCAAAACAGAAGCATATATGCTTATTATTTCATGTAAGTTTGCTCTAGCCTTAGTGCTATCTTCCAATGAGAAGAGTACTTTGTTTGGTTCAGTAAGGTTTGAATTCAATTTAGGCACCTTCAAAAGCTTGAGAAAAGTTTTCAAAACAAAATGAGTAAGTAAAACCAATATTATGCCTATTGAATATATCACATAAAGGCTTGGTTTTATTTTTATTTTCATTTGATCAAAGTGTTTTGAGTAAACAGTAGTGTTTGACACACATTTCAGTGCAAGGTTTGCAGTATAAAAACCTAAAGAAGTTTTGAATTCAAACTCATTTGATTTGGAGTTGAAAATCATTTCAGAAAAATCAAACAGAAAAAGAAAAAGGTTAAAAGGGAAAAAAATAAGCTAACAGGCGAATCTGGCCCAACTGGCCCAACTAAGACCAGCAACCCACCCCGCGAATCGTTATTCGTTACTCACACCCGCACCCGCTGAGTGACTGATAGACAGGACCCACTCCCTCTCTGTTTCTCTCGCTGACAGCCGCGGCCCACACGTCGTCGTCGTCTCCACCCCGCGACGTGTTCTTCCCCAAATCACGCCGGCCGTTCCCTGTATTGATTCGTGGCGTCAATTCACGTTGAATGCCGGAGTAAATATCGCTCGCGACCATGCTATTTAAACCCCCTCTGCCCCCTCTCCATTTCCCCCAGACTCCGAGCACAAAGCGCCCCCAGGCTGCCCACAATCATCCTCGCACCGCCGCAGACAGAGCTCACTCCGGCGACCAATCTCGGTGAGCCTCGTGCGCCCCTTCTTCTCTAGTTCTCTCAGACAACTTCGCCACTTCCTTGCGCACCTTCTGACACTGTTGGTTCCTCCTATACCGCCCCAGGTCGTCGTCTTCGTCAAGCACAACAAGGTTCCGACGACGTCCTCAACTCCGGCGATTAAATTCGGTGAGCCCTTGTTCCCCTTCGCCTCTGATTCACACGAACAAGTTTGTCATAGTCTTGCGCATCTCCTGATGCCGTTTGTTCATGCTAGGGTGACCAGGAGCGTCGCCAACGTCGTCATCCACCTGAGCCCGACGCAGCCAGCAAGTCCGACGAGCCCGTGCAGCCGTGTCCGTGCGCCCCTTGCCAAGCCGTCGCCAGGTTGAGCATCAGTGCATCGCCACGATTCTGGTAAGCATCTCCGACGACCCCAGAGCCACCTGTAGCGCCACGCCGCCGTAGACCGAGCTCGCCGTCGCCAGTAGCCACCGCCAGCACCGCCCATCTATGGTCGCTTGATCCAGGACCGTAGGATCTAGATCCAGCGCGTATAAACAGATCACTTATCGAAGCGTTATGAGTAGATCTGGGCCATGCAGATTAAGTAGATCTAATGGCTCACATACGCGATCCTGAGCGAACCGGTACGCACCAATCAGATTAAGACGCGTGGCTAGAGATTAGATTTAAAAACAGGATTTGAATCTATTAGTGGTTTGAATTTGTTTTAGGTATAACTTTTGATCCCCACGTTCAAATTTGACAAATTTTATATCAATGGAATCAGGAGAACAAGCCCTTTCTAAATATGCAATGTGTTTAATGTTTTGATTCTGTTAAAATGGTTTTATTTACATAAACATGTGTAGGGCTATTTTGAGTATATGAATTGTTTGAGAAATGTTTTAAGGTTTAAATAAATGTTGTTTGGCAAGTTATGAACTTGTTTATGAACCAGTACTGTACACTTGCTTTGTTGAGTTTTAAAAATCATCACATATCATATTGCATGCATTCATATATTTTTGTTTGTATATATTTTGTATGTGATTGTTGTTATGATTTTATGTGTAGATTTTGGTGCCAATAGTGATTGTGATTGTGAGGAGTGTAGCTACTCTCCAAACTACCAAGGCAAGTGGTGCTTCATGATATTTTTATCCCTATGTTTTCTACTAAGCATTAGAAATATTTTGCTAGTCTTGCATGTTATATTTTGCTTATATGCCATGTTGGGAAATCCTAGTAGTTGTAGAATTGCTAGGAAATTTCTAAGTTAAGATGCTTATCTATGCCATGATTAGCCTAGCTAGTAGCAACCAAGGGTGGTGAAATATACATGCTATGATAAAAATATTTCTAAGTCTTTGGACTTGTGTTTTGCCTAATAAAACAACTAAGTAAATGAAACACCTGGGTGGAATGGAAAGAATGGTTTATGTTGATTGGTTACACAAGGCCCATTTCTATGGTTTACCTTGTGTATATCACTTGTGGAAAGCCACCCAGGAACAAAGGGATTTGAGAGGACAAATGTTAAGAAGCTTCTAGTGCAGCCACTTGGCAATATGGGCTCTGCCAGGATCATATAGGTTGCAATAACTTAGCCATTTGGACAGTTGGTGGTAGTGGGATGATAGGTTGGAGCGCGTCCATTTGGTCTAAGGGAAGGATTCTGAAAGGTCTTGTCTTGGTGAAAATCAAGGCTTGTGGGGAAAGTGCACAACCTCTGCAGATGGAAGAATCTAAGTACTTAGCCATGTCCCTGGAAAAGGACAACTTGAGCATCAAGACATGGAAGCTATCAAGAATCTCCTCATCCCAATTTCTAAGTAAAACATGTGGGTGAACAAGGGTGAAGGACTCCAATATCTATTGGTGGTTCCTTGGGAAAAGTTTTGACAAAGAAAAACTTAGTGTTTTCAACTAATAGGCAAAACCTATTTGAGCAAAGCAAGCCTAAGCTACACTTAGCCAAATTGCATATAGTATCTAGTCCACCAAAATTATACTAAGGTATCACTTGCCAATACTATTCCAATGTATTGACCCACTGTGGTTGTAACTTGTGATGTTGCAGGTTACTCTGATGATGATTAGGAGTCATGAATCTACACTCAACATGTTTGCCTGTGGCACATGAAGATGAAGACTTTTATCTATTTACTTATTTAAACTCTTGTAATAGGCCTATGGCCATGGAGTTGTAAAGACTATGTTGTCTCTGGAATGACTGTAATAATGACCTTTGTTTCTGTTTACTTCATCTTAAACTGTGGATGCTAGCATTGATCCAGGGACTAGCATTGCAATCACAGGGATCCTTTTCCTTTATAAAGGAGGGATCTTACAAGTTGCTTCGGTGTGCACTCGATTTGATTAAAAGACTATTGCTATGCCTGCTACATCATGTTGGATCTAGTATATTATGATGTGTTGCCCACAAGAGATTATCTCCATTCAAACATTACACATGACTATGCTTATTATTATCTTTTTATCGCATATGATGTGCAACTACACGTGGATCTTCAACCCTGGCCTATCTCCATCCATTGATTCAACCCACTATAAAAGTAAGCTAGATTGGTCTGGTAAAATAAGGTAAAATAAAGAAACAAAGACTTATAGACGTGTCCTTTTTATTTCCTTTTAGCATTGCTTTCCAAGGTTCAATTAAAACTAGGTCTTCTAGGGAAAAAGCTATTATACTACATCCGTGAATCCGGATCAAAGGTATCAACCCTTTTTTGGCACCGTTGCCGGGAAGCAATTTTGCTATCCTGGTGAGGTCACTAGATACCTTGTTTTTATTTTTATTATTAGTTTGTAGTTTAATTCTTGTTATATATTTACTTTCTTGTTATATATTTGAAAACCCCAAACAATAGTTACTTGTTATTTGTTTTCATGACTTAAAAATTACCAAAAATATAAGAGCGATGGCTCAAAGGAGACTTGGGGAGTATGCTACTCCCACTGATGATTTTATTCATGCACCTATCACTCAACCCGCTATTGATGCAGAAACTTATGAAATTAAGCCTAACCTTTTAAGCTTGGTTCAGTAGAACCAATTTGCGGGCTCATCTTCTGAGGATTCAGGTTTGCACTTAAACACTTTCTCTGAAATTTGTGACATGATGCGTATTAAGGATGTTGATCCAAATGATGTTAAATTAAGATTGTTTCCTTCTCTCTTAGAGGAAAGGCTAAGAATTGGTTGCTAGCTCTACTAAAGGGCACTATTAAATCTTGGGAGGAATGTACTAATTTGTTGATGACTAAATTTGTCTCCACAGCTAAGACTATGCAGCTAAGATCCAACATTACAAGCGTTAGGCAAGAAGACCTTGAGCCACTAGAGCTTGCGTGGGAAAGGATGAAAGAAGCCATAACAAACTGTCCTAGTCATGGGATGGAATAATGGCTTATATTACATTTGTTTTATAATGGTCTTAACTCAATGTCTATGTCTATGCTAGATACTGCAGTAGAAGGAACAATCATGGGAAAGCAAGTGAGTGTTGCAAAGAAACTACTTGATGATATGCAAAATAATCATGCCCAATGGCATGTGGAAAGAATGTCGAAGAGAGTAAGTTCAATACCCGAGGTAAATAATGAAGAGCTTACATCTAAGGTATACGAGTTGCTAAGCATAGTAAAAGGTAAGAAGATATCGAAGTTAATACTATCGCTATCGATGTTAATGATGTTAATTTTATAGCTCACACTCCTTTTAATCCTCAAAAACATTATCCTAATCCTGCAGGAGCTCCTTACAGTAATTATGAAAATAATAATGGAGAAAATCATGGAAATATCTCGTTTGAACAAACTGTTAGAACCTTTATACAAGCTCAAATCGAGCAAAACAATATGCTTATTAAAATCACGGAGATCCATGAGAGTAGTATAGGAAAATTATCTAACCAGGCCATTGCAATTAGAAATGATGTACATGCTCTACATGAAAGGACAAAGACCGTGGAGGCTCATATGGGTAAAGTAGCTGAGAGCCAAGTTCTCATATTAGCAAAGTTTGCTATTAAACCCAAGCCAAATCCGGTAGAAGACCTCAAGATGATGAGGGTGGTAACCAATAAAGAGAAACCTGGAGAGCTTGATTATAGCATGTAACATCCCAAAATTCATGAATTGCAAAAGCATACATTGCATTCATATTGTCATATCATATTTATCTTGCACAAAAAATTTCAAACCAAAACTCCAAATAAAACCATTAATATACCTATTATTTATATATCATATGAGGCATGGTTTTAATTTTACTTTCAAAGGACCAAATTGTGTTTGAGTAAACAGATGTGTTTAACACACTTTTGAGTGCAAGGATCACTATATAAACATCTGGAAAAGATTTGAATTCAAACAAGTTTGAAAAGGGTTTGAAAACCATTCCTGAAAAATCAAACAGAAAAAGAAAAGGCTAAAAGAAAAAAAGAAAACAGGCGCCAGCCTTTCGGCCCAGCACCAGAACCAGCCCAACATCCCACCCAGGCCATTCCCTCTCCCCCCTCTCTCTCTCACCCGTGCTGACCCTACCCCGTTGACACTGCCACTGGGCCCTACGCCAGCTCATCTCTTTCATCCACAAACCCTGCGCCCCAGACCCCGTCGTCGCCGCCATTACCTCCATCAGTGCCGCGTTGATTCACGCTTAATTGCTGATAAATTACTAGATAATACCCGCCCCCGACGCCTGTGACTTAACCCCCACACCACCGCGGCCATTTCCCCCCAACCACCATCACCAGAGCGCCACCAGGCTGGCTGTATTCGGGCTTGCGTCGCCGCTGCCCGAGCGTCTTCGACAAGATATTCTGGTGAGTGTCGTGCTCACCCCCGTCCCTCGTTCATACGGTGATGATCCCATGTTCCTTGCGCTTCTTCTAACACCGCTGGTTCATCCTATAGTGCTTCATCAAGCACCGTGAGCACCCGACACCGTCCTCGTCTCCGGCGAGCAATCCTGGTAAGATACGACCGCCCCTCGCCTTCTGATTCAAACCATCTTGTTCGCCTGAACCTTGCACATGTCCTAATACACTTGGTTTGCGCTAGGGTGATCCAGAGCGTCGTCGTCGTCTTCGCTAAATCGTGCCTGACGCCAGTGAGGATTCCGACGAGCTTTTCCAGCCATGCAAGACGCCCAAGCCGGTTACCTTGAGCATCCTCATGGCTGTGCGACGCTGGTAAGCCAACATGTCACCCTTAGCCCCTCTCGGAATCGCCGAGCACCGATGGCCATTGTCGCCGTAGCTAACGCCCATTCGCTACCAACTATGGTCGCATACGTTGGCACCGTTAGATCTAGATCCTAGGGTTTAGATTGGATCACTTATTCGAAACGGTATCAGTAGATCTAGCCGTACATCGTCACTTAAATCCTACGACCCACGTTGATAGATCCGCGCGAAGCGGTACGGGCAAATCAGAAGCGCCCACGTGTCTGGCAAATAGATTTAAAATCTGTTTTTGAATCTATTAGATTTGCAAACTTGTAAAATTCATATCTTTTGTTCTATTTATCGAAAAAATGAAAATAATATATCATTGGTTTCATTGCATTTGCATGCATTCATATATATTTTTGCTTGAATATTTGAATGTGAATTTGGTGCTATCATTTTATGTGTAGATTTTGGTGCTAGTGGTGATTTTGAGTGTGAGTATTGTTGCTACTCCCTCAACTACCAAGGAAAGTGGTGCTTCATGTCTTTTGTCCTATTATTTTGACTATGCACTAGTGATATTTTGAATAGGGCTTGCATGGAATTTTAGCTAAGTATTTATATGCAATGCCTTGGGAAATCCTAGTAGTTGTAGTCTTAGTAGAATTTTCTCTAAGTTAAGATACTTGTTATGTTATCATGCTTAGCCTAGCTAGTAGCAAACAAGGGTGGAATATATTCATGCTATGGAAATTTGCTAAGTCTTTGACTTGTGTTTTGATTAATAAAACAACTAAGTGAATGAATCACCCGGGTGGAATGGTATGATGGTTTATGTTGAGTGGTTACACAAGGCCCATGTATATGGTTTACCTTGTGTATGTCACTTGTGGAAATCCGCCCAGGAACAAAGGGATTTGAGATATTTAGTGTTGAGAAGCTTCTAGTGCAACCACATGGCATATGGGCTCTGCCTTGACCACATAGGATGCAATAACTTAGCCAGATGGACAGTTGGTGGTAGGGTGATAGGATGGAACGCGTCCATGGTGGTCTAAGGGAAGGCTTCTAAAAGGTCTCGTCTCGATGCATGTAGAGGCTTGTGGGGAAAGTGCACCACCTCTCGAGAGGGTAAAACCTAAGTACTTAGCCGTGTCCCCTGCAGCGGACAATTTGAGCATCAAAGACATTGAAGCTATCAAGAATCTCCTCATCCCAATTTCTAAGTTAAAAACTTGTGGTTGAACAAGGGTACAAGGTTCTCCAATGTCTATTGGTGGTTCCTTGGGAGTTTTTGACAAACAAAAACTTAGTGTTTTCAACTGATAAGAAAAACCTATTTTGAGCAAAGAAAGCCTAAGCTACACTTAGCCAAATTCATATAGATGTTAGTTACTACTATACTACTAAGGTATCACTTGCCAATACAATTCCAAATGTATTAACCCACTGTGGCTGTAACTTATGATGTTGCAGGTTACTCTGATGGAGAATAGGGTTGTGAGTCTACACTCAACATGCTTGCCTGTGGCACATGAAGATGAAGACTTATAGTTATTTACTTTATGTTATGAACTCTTGTACTAGACTTTGGCTATTGATTTGTAAAAGACTATGTTTATCTCTAGAATGACGATGTAATAAAAATCTTTGTATGTGTGTACTTCATCTTAAACTGTGGATGCTAGCATTTGATCTAGGGACATTGCAATCACAGGGACCTTTACCTTATAAAGGTGAAGTCTTACAGATGGTATCAGAGCACTGTGTTGCCTGTATGATTATGACCCTAAGTTGGATTAGACTAAGAAAACCACTAAGGAAAAATGCAACTCTTTGCAAAGTCCACACTTGTCTTTTATTCTCGTAAATCTCTTCTAATCTTCTTTCTCATCTCAATTTGTAGATGGCCGCCATCAACGAAGCCGTCAAGAAGGGACCACTCATGACGATGACTTTAGAATGTGAGACGGAGTTTCCCAAAGCACTCAAAACCCTTATGGTTAGCCTGGGGATACATGGTGAGGCCGTGTACAAGGAATTTCCAGTGATGTATGAAGGAGAAGAATATTGGTGGGTGCAACTTCACTTGTACAAAAACAAGGGAGACAACCACAAAGAGTCGGGATTCTACATGGGCACCAACTCAGAAATGTATATGACATTCTTTGACTCTGCAAGAAATGCAGCTTGGAATGCTATCAAGGAGCTTGGTGAAAGACTCAAGTGTAGAATGCTCAACACCCAAAATGACCTTAAGGAGGAGAATAAGTATACCTAAGACTTAGAGACCGCCATAAAACTTCTAAGGGAGGATATCATAGACTTAGCATATGAGTGAGAATTGTAACGTACTCCGCTAGTTGGACCACCACACTTGTCGTTTTCTCGCAAAAAATTGTCTAAGTTATGTTTGAACCTTAGTACTTGTGGTAGATTTGTGTATGCCATGACTTGTATGTTTTTATTGTTGAATGTATACTTTTGGCTTTTGATTTCACTATCTTGTTTTTCTCTCTATTTGTATTGTTTCTATTTTTTCTCTATCTTATGCATTAGATTCCTAGCTTTGTGATCAACACTGCCGAGGAGTTCAATGGAACTCATTTTGGTTCACGTATCGTGCAGTTCACTAGTGTGCTCAACCTCCCACTTCATAGTATTAAGGCACTTCAGCTTACCAAGTTTGAGAGGAAGGATCTTTGGGGCTTTAGAGTCTTGCATCCTGGACGCCAGACAGAGCCACTCACGGAGGAGATTACCTTCAAGCTGATGCACGATGATAAGGAGAAGGGACTAGATGTAGTCATGCATGAGCTACTTGGTCATCTCTGCGGATGTCACGCCACCGAGCTCAGGGGCCTCTACTTCCACCCGTTCGGGAGACGTGACGAGGAGGGAGAGGCATAGTGTATGAGGGCGCTGCTAGAGAGACGATAGAGCCAGTTCGTCTGTACCTCCAGGACCTAGAGGATCTTATTAGACACCTCGACACAGATAGTACCAACGTCATTCTTAGCAATGATGATCTCCAGGTTCAGTTGAGGGAGAAGGACAAGCTCTTCGCAGAGCAAGACGAGATCGTCAAGGAGATGGAGGCCAAATTCGAGAGCTAGGACAAGAAGTTCAAGAATCAGGAGAAGAGGGTTTCAGGATAGAAACAAGAAGATCAAGGACATGAGGGCCAAGATTGAGGCCAAGGACTTTGAGTTAGAGACTCAGCAGGGAGTGATAGAGAGGCTTCGCTTGCAGAAGAGAGCCCTTCGTGCGAAGATTGAGGCCTTGACCACTAGCGTGGAGGAGTACAAGTCAGCTATGGAGACAAGCAGACTTACTCTTGTGGATGTGGAGGTCGACATGGAGGAGTAGTTTGATTATTCGACTACCTATTTATCTATCATCCTTTGATTTATTTAGTCGCAATGATCATCCAACATGTGGATGGCTTGCTATTATGTTTACCTTTCCAAAAACTTGTTGTTTATGTTGTTTAAACTCTATGTTTATCTTGTGATTGTTTATTGTGTTGTTGCTATGTGATGTATTATGCATGGCATCTATGGGTTATATCTCATTACTTATCCTTATTGAAACCACAGATGCCTCCCCATCATGCCAACCCCACCCAAACAACAACAACAATAACGTCAATCTCAAGATGCAGTAGTTGATGACAACTCAAACTCAACTGATGCAGATGATGACCTAGTTCATGGCAAATCAAAACCAGAACAATAAAAACAACAATCCCAAAAACCCACCAGCCTTTGACATGCTTACAAGGTTTTTGAGGTTGAGGCCAGCCAAGTTCTTGGGAACCAGTCATCCAATGGTAGCCAATGACTGGTTACTTTCCGTGAACAAGGACTTGGTCACTGTTGGCTGCATCGATGAAGAAAAGGTGAGATTCATAGCACATCTGCTCAAAGGACCAGCAGCAACATGGTGTGATAACTTCCAGATCACCACTCCTATCAAGGATGTGACTTGGGCAATATTCGAGGATGGTTTCTGCACTGCCCATATCTCATCGTGAGTGATGAACTTGAAGAAGAAGGAGTTCCACAATCTGAAACAGCGTCACCGCAGTGTGGCTGAATACATTGAGGAGTTCAACAATCTGGCATGCTATGCACTGGATGAGGTTGATATGGATGCCAAGAGGAAGGAGAAGTTCCTCGATGGATTGAATGATGAGATGAACCTGCAGCTATCTGTTGCCTATGTCCCAACATATCAATCACTGTGTGACAAGGCCACCATATTGGAAAGCAAGATGAAGCAGGTTGAGAACATGAAGAGGAAGCATCACTTTGACAAGCACAGCCCGGAATCGTCTCACAAGCGTTCCAATGGTGATGATAGTGGAGGTTTTGGGTCCCACAAGCATGGTAAGTATAACAACCACCACAATAGTAACCGTCACCATGACAACAAGCACCACTGTAGCCATGACAATGATAGGTATAAGAACCACAAGAGTGGACACAAGAGCCACCATAGTGGGAATGGCAATGGAAGTCAGCCTGCTAAAAGAGATATCAGTCAGGTTGAGTGCTTCCCAAATGCAAGAAAACTGGGCACTATGCAAATGAATGCCTAGAAAAGAAAGTTGAAGGAGCCAACAAGCCCAACCCTTTACAGAAGGGACAAGTGAACCACATCAATGTGGAAGAAATATATGAAGAGTCTGATGTTGTGGCTGGTAAGTTCAAGCTTAATTCTTTTCTAGCACTTGTTCTTTTTGATACTGGCGCATCGCATTCATTCATATCAAGAGCATTTGTTGATAAAAATGGACTTCCAACTGAAACTATTGGGTGTCCAATTAAAGTAAGCTCTCCCGATGGAGAGATGATAGTAAATTCTAGATGTCATGATCTAGTGATGGAATTTGGAAAGTATAAGTTTCCAGTTAGTTTGATAATCCTAGATTCCCAAGGATTGGATGTTATTCTGGGCATGGATTGGATGGCTAAGTATGAGGGAGTACTAGATTGTGCCAATCGTACTGTTACACTTACAACCCCGGACAAGAAACAGATTAGGTTCAAGTCTAACTTTGAATCTAAAGGGAGTAAGCTAAATTCTCTTAAGGGGGTTAACATAGATAGTGTACCAGTTGTGAAAGAATATCTAGATGTGTTTATGGAGGAATTACCAGGAATGCCACCAAATAGAGATGTGGAGTTTCTAATTGACTTGTTACTAGGATCTGGGCCAATAGCAAAGAGACCCTATAAGATGTTAGTTGATGAGTTGAAAGAACTCAAGAAACAACTTGGAGAATAGTTGCAGAAAGGATTTATTCAACCAAGTTATTCACCTTGGGGTGCACCAGTTCTGTTAGTTGAGAAGAAGGATAGAAGTCAAAGGTTATGCATAGATTACCTCTCACTCAATGAGGTGACAATAAAGAACAAGTATCCTTTGCATAGAATCAATGATCTATTTGATCAACTAGAAGGATCCCTAGTGTTCTCAAAGATTGATCTCCGATCAGGCTATTTCCAGCTAAAGATTAGAGAGCAAGACATACCTAAGACTTCTTTCACCACTCGGTATGGATTGTATGAGTATACCGTGATGCCATTTGGATTGACAAATGCACCAGCTTATTTCATGAACATGATGAATAAGGTGTTCATGAAATTTCTTGAAAAGTTTGTTGTCGTATTCATCAACAAAATTTTGATCTATTCCAAGAGCAAAGAAGAGCATCTGACTTTGATACTTGAGAAGCTCAGGGAGCACAAGCTGTATGCCAAGTTTAGTAAGTGTAAATTCTGGTTGAATGAAGTTGGTTTTCTCGGACATATTGTGTCGGGAGATGGTATAGATGTCGATCCCGCAAAGGTGTCAGCTGTAACTGAGTGGGAATCTCCAAAGTCAGTGAAAGAAGTTCACAGTTTCCTAGGCTTGGCAAGATACTATAGAAGGTTCATTGAGAATTTCTCAAAGGTAGCTAATACAATGACAGAATTACTTAAGAAAGATAAGAAGTTTGACTGGACTGAAGGTTATGAAGTCAGTTTCCAGGAATTGAAGAAGAGACTAGTGTCAGGACTAGTCTTATGTCTGCCAGATTTGGATAAGGATTTCGAAGTCTATTGTGATGCATCTCACCAAGGATTGGGTGGAGTTTTGATGCAAGAAGGGAAAGTTGTGGCTTATGCCTCGAGACAACTCAAAACTCATGAAGTGAATTATCCTACTCATGATTTAGAGTTAGCCTCTGTTGTCCATGCACTCAAAACATGGAGACATTATCTTTTGGAAAAACGTTGTGAAGTGTTCACGGATCACAAGAGTTTGAAATATATCTTCACTCAGAAGGAAATCAATATGAGACAAAGAAGATGGCTTGAACTCATCAAGGACTATGACTTGAGTTTGCAATACCATCCCGGTAAAGCAAATGTTGTAGAAGATGCTTTAAGCCGTAAGGTTTATGTGAATGGCCTTACTAAAGGAGAATTGTCAGATGATCTATGTGCTCAATTCAAAGATCTCAGATTGGAGATAGTGCCCGAAGGATATCTCATGTCATTGTATGTTCAACCCACATTGTTGGACAAGATCAAAGAAGCCCAAAAGTTGGACAAAGAAATTGAAGAGATTGAAGGTAAAATTAGCAAGGGAAAGGCTAAAGGATTCCATGAAGATGAACAAGGTACTTTGTGGTATGGAAAGCATATCCGCATTCCGCAAGATCCGGAACTTTGGAAGTTAATTCTGCAAGAAGCACACAATTCATCATATTCTATTCATCCAGGTAACACCAAAATGTATATGATGTGAAGGAAAGATTTTGGTGGAACAATCTCAAGAAAGATATTGCGGAACATATTGCATTGTGTGATGTGTGTAGTCAAGTAAAAGCGGAACATCAGAAACCGGCAGGGTTATTACAACCACTACCTATTCCTGATTGGAAGTGGGATAAAATTGGTATGGACTTTATCACCGGACTGCCAAGGACCAGATCTAGATATGATTCTATTTGGGTAATTGTGGATCGCCTAACTAAAGTGGCTCATTTCATACCCATGAAGACTACCTATACAAGTGCTAAGTTAGCCAATATCTATATGAACATGATTGTATGTCTACATGGAGTACCTAAGAGTATTGTGTCTGATAGAGGAACTCAATTCACTTCGCATTTTTGGCGACAACTGCATGAATCATTGGGAACAAGGTTAGAGTTCAACATAGCTTTTCACCCCCAGACTGATGGACAGACAGAAAGAACCAATCAGATTTTGGAGGATATGTTGAGAGCATGTGCCCTAGACTATGGTGCTAGTTGGGATGAAAGTCTGCCTTACACAGAATTCTCTTACAATAATAGCTATCAAGCCAACATTGAGATGGCACCGTTTGAATTTCTTTATGGAAGTAAGTGTACTACGCCATTGCTATGGAGTGGTGTAGGAGAAAGAAATTTGTTTGGACAGGAAATGATTAAGGAAGCTGAAGAGAAAGTTAAATTGGTAAAGGACAGATTGAAGATAGCACAGTCCCGACAAAAGAGCTACGCAGATCCAAAGCATAGAGAAGTCACCTATGAGGTAGGTGATAGAGCTTATCTTAGAGTCTCACCACTTCGTGGGGTGAAGAGATTTGGAGTCAAAGGAAAACTGGCACCAAGGTATGTTGGACCATTCAAGATTTTGAGCCGAAAAGGAGAAGTGGCTTATGAGATTGAATTACCCGAATCACTGTCAGCAGTTCACAATGTGTTTCATGTGAGTCAGTTGAAGAAGTTTCATCCGGAGATGGAAGAAACTTCTCTGAAGGATACTATACCTTTGGAAGAGGTTTAGTTGGAGAGTGACCTTACCTATGAGGAGAAACCTATCAAGATTCTTGAGACTGCAAAAAGAGTTACTCGTACTAAGACTATCAAATTCTGCAAAGTACAATGGAATCATCATACTGAAGAAGAAGCAACTTGGGAAAGAGAAGATGACCTTCGGAAAGACCACCCACACCTATTTGCTAGCCAATCTGAATCTCGAGGGCGAGATTCATCTTAAGGGGGTTAGATTTGTAACATCCCAAAATTCATGAATTGTAAAAGCATACATTGCATTCATATTGTCATAGCATATTTATCTTCCACAAAAATTTTCAAACTAAAACTCCAAATAAAACCATTAATATGCCTATTATTTATATATCATATTAGGCATGGTTTTAATTTTATTTTCAAAGGACCGAAGTGTGTTTGAGTAAACAGATGTGTTTAACACACTTTTGAGTGCAAGGATCACTATACAAAAATCTGGAAAAGATTTGAATTCAAACAAGTTTCAAAAGGGTTTGAAAACCATTCCTGAAAAATCAAACAGAAAAAGAAAAGGCTAAAAGAAAAAAATAAAATAGGCGCCAACCTTTCGGCCCAGCACCAGAACCAGCCCAACAGCCCACCTGGGCCATTCCCCCTCTCTCTCTCTCACCCGTGCTCACCCTACCCCGCTGACACTGCCACTGGGCCCTGCGCCAGCTCATCTCTTTCTCCCCCAAACCCCACGCCCCAGACCCCGTCGTCGCCGCCGTTACCTCCATCACTGCCGCGTTGATTCGCGCTTAATTGATGATCAATGCCTACGTAATCCCCGCCCCCTATGCCCACTACTTAACCCCCACACCACCGCGGCCATTTTCCCCCAACCACCATCACCAGAGCGCCCCCAGGCTGGCCGTATTCGCGCTTGCGTCGCCGCTGCCCGAGCGTCTCCCATGAGCTATTCCGGTGAGTGTCGTGCTCGCCCCCGTCCCTCGTTCATACGGTGATGATCCCCTGTTCCTTGCAATTTTTCTAACACCACTGGTTCATCCTATAAACCCCTAGGTCGTCGACTTCGTCAAGCACCATGATCACCCGACGCCGTCCTCGTCTCCGACGAGCAATCCCGGGAAGATACGACCGCCCCTCGCCTTCTGATTCAAACCATCTTGTTCGCCTGAACCTTGCGCATGTCCTGAAACACTCGTTTGCTCTAGGGTGATCCAGAGCGTCGCCGTCGTCTTCACTAACTCGTGACCGGCGCCAGTGAGGATTCCGACGAGCTTTTTCGGCCACAGCAGCACGCCCCTGTCCAAGCCGAAGCCACCTTGAGCATCCTTGCAACCGTGCGACACTGGTAAGCCATTACGTCACCCCTAGCCCCCTCTGGAATCGCCGGAGCACCGTCGCTAGTAGCGCCGCTATTGCCAGCACCCATTCGCGCCGCCCATCTGTGGTCGTATGCGTTGGCACCGTTAGATCTAGATCCTAGGGTTTAGATTAGATCACTTATTCGAAATGGTATCAGCAGACCTGGCCATAAATCGTCACTTAAATCCTACGGCCCATGTTGATCGATGTACGCGAAGCAGTACGGGCCAATCAGAAGTGCCCACGTGTCTGGCAATTAGATTTAAAATCTGTTTTTGAATCTATTAGATTTGCAAACTTGTAAAATTCATATCTTTTGTTCTGTTTATCCAAAAAATGCAAATAATATATCATTGGATTCAGAAAAATGAGCCCTACATTACTGTTGGATTGAATTTGTATTTTGCTTCTGGAAAAATAGGATTATTTTTTAGAACACATTATAGGCTTAATTTGGCTTTATAAAATGTTTATAAAATTGTTTTAAGGAAAATTTGAGTTTCTTTAGACTTTAGATAGATGGATTTGTGTTCAGTACTATTTGATTGACTTGCTTAGTATAGAAAAATCATTCCATTGCATTTGGATGCATTCATATATATTTTTTCTTGAATATTTGAATGTGAATTTGGTGCTATCATTTTATGTGTAGATTTTGGTGCTAGTGGTGATTGTGAGTGTGAGGATTGTTGATACTCCCCCAACTACCAAGGCAAGTGGTGCTTTATGTATTTTGTCCTATTATTTTGACTATGCACTAGTGATATTTTGAATAGGACTTGCATGGAATTTTAGCTAAGTATTTATATGCTATGCCTTGGGAAATCCTAGTAGTTGTTGTCTTAGTAGAATTTTATCTAAGTTAAGATACTTGTTATGTTATCATGCTTAGCCTAGCTAGTAGCAAACAAGGGTGGAATATATTCATGCTATGGAAATTTTGCTAAGTCTTTGACTTGTGTTTTGATTAATAAAACAACTAAGTGAATGAATCACCTGGGTCGAATGGTATGATGGTTTATGTTTAGTGGCTACACAAGGACTATGTCTATGGTTTACCTTGTGTATCTCACTTGTGGAAATCCGCCTAGGAACAAAGGTATTTGAGATATTTAGTGTTGAGAAGCCTCTAGTGCAACCACATGGCATATGGGCTCTGCCTTGACCACATAGGATGCAATAACTTAGCCAGATGGATAGTTGGTGGTAGGATGATAGGATGGAATGCGTCCATGGTGGTCTAAGGGAAGGTTTCTGAAAGGTATCGTCTCGATGCATGTCGAGTCTTGTGGGGAAAGTGCACCCCCTCTCGAGAGGGTAAAACCTAAGTACTTAGTCGTGTCCCCGACAACGGACAATTTGAGCATCAAAGACATTGAAGCTATCAAGAATCTCCTCATCCCAATTTCTAAGTTAAAAACTTGTGGTTGAACAAGGGTAGAAGGTTCTCCAATGTCTATTGGTGGTTCCTTGGGAGCTTTTGACAAACAAAAACTTAGTGTTTTCAAATGATAAGAAAAACCTATTTTGAGCAAAGCAAGCCTAAGATACACTTAGCCAAATTCATATAGATGTTAGTTACTACTATTCTACTAAGGTATCACTTGCCAATACAATTCCAAATGTATTGACCCACTGTGGCTGTAACTTATGATGTTGCAGGTTACTCTGATGGAGAGTAGGGTTGTGAGTCTACACTCAACATGCTTGCATATGGCACATGAAGATGAAGACTTATAGTTATTTACTTTATGTTATGAACTCTTGTACTAGCCTTTGGATATTGTGTTGTAAAAGACTATGTTTTTCTCTGGAATGATGATGTAATAAAAACCTTTGTATTGGTGTACTTCATCATAAATTGTGGATGCTAGCATTTGATCTAGGGACTTGCATTGCAATCACAGGGGCCTTTACCTTATAAAGGTGGGGTCTTACATAGAAATGCGCCAACATCGGAATATACCGTGGAAGATCTATTGAAGATGATCACCGTAAAGAATCCTAGTATAGAACAAGGTAACGATGCTATGTACCAACAATTTATACAACAAGTGGCATCTAAAGTTCACGATTTAGAGATGGAGTATAAAAGACTAGCTGATAAGCTTTCTGCTAAGCTAGATGATATGTTTGAGCCCACTATTAAAGTTAGTTTGGGAGTCAATGAGATATCCGCACTTTGTGATCTTGGTGTGAGTGTCTCAACAATTTCCAAAAGCTTATTTGATAAATTAAACTTAGGGCCATTCATTACTACTGAATTAAGACTGTTGGGAATATGCCCTAGAGGCAATCATGTATGATGATATTTCCCATTGTATTCATAAATATATTAAGTTGTCCTTGTATTAACATATGATGTGTAACATTGAATATGTGATTCAGTTGTGGAACTATCCATTCATGTTGTTTGTACTAAATGTCCTTGGTCATTGAGGTTGTGCTGGACACACAACTTAGACCAATGTGAAAGTCGGCTGATGACTCGGTTCCACTTGTCATGGGCATGGAGATGCTATTCCGACTTACACAGATTCGGCTAAAGAGTTTAGAGAGTCGGATTGACCCATATTGAGGTACAACGAACAAGTTGTCATTTGTACATCTCAATCAATGTAATCCTTACACCTGAGGTTGTTGCATAGTCCGAGTTGAGGATCACCGACTTAGGTTCTGTCAAACGCTGATCCGTAATGGGTCAGTTATAAAGGCAGAGTTTGGGTCGAGCGAGAATCAAGCTGCGTGATGTGAATAACCAAGATGGGATTTTGCCCCTCTAGTTGGAGAGTTGTTCTCTGGGCCCCCTCTCGGATGATATGATTCGGAAAGCATGGCCATGCATGACTCGGTTAAGTGTTAACCAAGGCGATCGACTAAGAGTTAGTCGGATGAATCACTTATCTCAGATCGAGAAGAGAGTCGGAATATTTAAGGGATGACAGTTATTCGCCTATAGTCTTACAAGGTATATCGTGAGGCAAAAGGGACTTAGACACAAGTCGCATTGGAAAGGCAAGTCGTCATGACTCCTTGGTACTTGGGAGTCGGCACGTTCTACTAGGATCCGCTACCGACTAATCGATTGAGAGTCAGACTCCAATAGTTTCCAAGTAGCCATGAGCCTACGGGGTCACACACTTAAGAGCAGGGGCAAGTTTAGATTGGATCTGGACCAAAAATCTGGTTGGGTTGGACCTGAGCCGGATTTTGGACTGAATCAGTGAGTCGGACTCACAATGACTAATATTATATGGGCTTTAGTGAATGGGCCACGAGTGAGTGGAGCCCATGTTCACTCCTTATATATAGTGGGGCGCAGAAACCCAGAAGGGTTAACAGTTAGCATGTGTTGGAAACCCTAGCTCCACTGTAGTCCAGCCGTCGTATCGAACCTAGCAGTTCACCGCCGCTGCTCCTTCTTGTACGTGTGGATACCAGCAGAGGTGCTGTACGTTCAGCACTAGGACAATCGTGATCGGATCAGATCGTGGGTACTGCACTGGATCAACAAACGCACTTCATTAGTAATCCCCAACCGCGCGTCTAGTGGTAATCCTCATGGCCTTCTACCTCAGCTAGATCTTGGGATCACCACGTTAGAGGAAAAAGTTTTGTTTTATCTCTGCGTGGCCCAACAGCGGTATCAGAGCGATATCTTCCGGCTTTAGGCTCGAGATCTCACATATGTGATATGCGGTTGGCTGTAGATTGGATATATGTGTTGTTTTGGTGGTCAATCTATGAGATAGATCGGTTTTGTATGATGTTGATTGGATCAACTGTACTCGGGGAATGGTAGATCTGATTTTCATGATCATACTGCTGAGGTCATGGAACGACATACCCTTACTAGTCAGTTTTCACCATGGGGGTAGACTGTGACACGTAAATCCAGAAGCGGTGATCGAAGATCAAAGAGTTTGATCGAATCGGAACAATGGTCGGAATCCATGTCCAAATCGTAGATGAGATCTACATTTTTGGAAAAATCGTCGGAACAATGGTCATAATCCATGTCTGTGAGGGGCGCTTCCCCTTCGATCCCCGCCCGCTATCTGGCTAGCGGGACCACCGGCTTAGCCCTATCGTAGCGCCTTAGATGTCGTTGCGAGTTTCACAACACCGGTAGATAGCGTATCTATGCAAAACTTGTTTTTGCAGGAAGTTGTGAATGGTATGGTTCATGTGCATGTGATGTATGTGTTTAATCCATGTGTGATCTGCGATTCACGGTTTTGTTAGCCGGCTGGAGCCTAGGTTCTGTCATTTTATTGTATAACGACCCGCATGTCAGATTCTCTATGAAATTTACTTTACTAAGCTAGTGTAGCTGTTTGGAGAACCTGGATGGCATGCAAGTTGATGTACATGTCGGCGAGATGGAGTAAGATGTCAAGTGACAAGAGTTGGCATGAGTCGGAATACAGGCTTTGTGGAGATGGAGATCACCATGAAGAGAGCCATATCATTTCACATTATAATTTCTTTATTATGTGTTATTGATATGTCTCTGTTTTACCTCTATTAGATAGTCGATGAAATTTAATCCCTCAAAGAAGATCTAGTCGGTTTTCCCGCCAGTGTTTGCACCATCACAAGTCGGGCATTTTTGGTAGTGGGCTCATAAAATTGAGGTGCTGCCAATTCTTTCCGACTAGGTGGGTTTGAGTCAGACTATTACTATGGAAACACTAGGTTAGCTAGACGGGTCTATCACAACGGTTGTGGGACTCGGGTAAAAGTCGGACGGGAGCTGGGGCATGTGATGCCAACCGACCAACAGGAGTTGTATGAGATGCGATTGATAAGGAGTTGTCTACCTGGATCACTTGGCGGCTAGCGGTGATGATAAATCTCACTATACGACTTGCTTATCTAGGATCCTGAATCACTAAGTAACCATCGGAGGGGTATTGTAACATCCCAAAAATACTAAACTTGGATCATCAATTTCTAATCATCAAAATTAGGGTTAACAAAAACTTTGTTAAATAAAATGAAGGCATGCATATGTGTATGCATGGATTTTGAAATTCTTTGGAACCACCTTGTTTGATTGTTTCATTGCTTGTAAACTGTTTCTTAGGTGAATTAAACATCATCTAAAACATTTCCCACACTTTTCCTAAAGACAAATAAATCAAAACAAATAAAATAAAGGAATGGTCATTTTAACCAATTTAACTCCCATCCCTACTTTGGTTGTCTCAAACTTTCAGAACCTAATGGAAACTTTTCTGGATCTTTGCACCCCTTGATTGTACTCATAACAAAGTATCAAGGCCCACTTTGAGATCATCCAGAAACTTTCAAATGCATAGTTTAAATGACAATTCAAAATTGAATCTTTATCATATGGGAAGATCCCACTTTTTCAAAAACCACTCAAACAAGCTCAACTTTCAAAACCCAAGCATCTGCAGACTCACCAGCACCAATCTAGCAAACCCATCAAAAATCTTTTCAAAATTCAAAACTTGATTTCATGCGGCCATTTCATCAAACAGGTTGCAGACACAAATCATCAAAATCCTAAACACTATTGTGAGCAGTGATTCTTGCCTAACTTCTTCCCTCTCTAGCTCACAACCAGCTCAGTAGATCATCTAGCAAGATTAACTAAACACTAGAACCACTGTGAGCTTGGCATTACCATCAATGGTGAACAGCCGAAGCCAACCTTGTCACCCCCATGTCGACAGCAAGCTAGGAGGAGACACAAGCCTAGCCAGCATGTCTGGGAGGCAGCCCACCGTCCATCGCCACCCCCTGTCCCAGCCGCGAGCGTTGCCAAGCCCTGGACCACACGCACGAACCATACAAACCTCGCCAGCGACCATGCCGAGCATGCGCCAGAGTGCCACCCTCGACCGAAACCCACAAATTGCGCGTCGCCCTCGCCGCGTGCATACACAATCCCCACCGACCCAGGAGACCGCCAGACATCCTCGTTCGCCGCCCCGTGCCGCACAGCCACCGCTCGCCGTCGAAGACGCCGCCTCTGCCGCGCAGAGCGTCGCATGTTCCAGACCAAGCCGCACCGCCCCATGCCTCGAAACCATGTCGTTGAGCATCGCTAGGGAACACCGCACCGTCCCCTACCTTCGCCCATGCCAATAGCCGTGTGTACCATCGCCCCCGACGAGCTCACCGTGCGCCCCGTCGGTCCCCTCGTTCAACTATAAATAGAGGCCAGCCCCAGTCGATTTCTTCACACCACCTCACTCCCCTCTTCTCACTGATCGTTCCACACCGTTCCCGGAGCAAGGCGAGCACCACCTCGCCAGAATTTCACCAGAGCCCGCCGCCTCCGGAGAAGAAGGGCGCCATCGATTTCGTCCATCCCAGGAGCTGCCGCCACCACCCCTGAGTTCGCCGTCGTCGACTTCGTCGTTCGCCCGCCTCGCCGACCCTCGCCTGCACCCCGGTGAGCCCCCATCACCCCTCACTGGCCGCGCTAGGTTTCTTTCTCGCTGGCGTTGCCTCGCGTCGACGATGACTCCCAGCCTTTGGATTAGAATCAAATCAAACGACCCACGTTGCCCCGTACCGCTTCGCCCCTCCCTGTCTCACTGATGAGTGGGGACACCCACTTAAGCATCCCGCGGGAGCACTGCGCTTAGCAGGCCGGCCCGTTAACTTTTCCCGCGCAGCCTAGTTATTCAAATTAAACCTTTTCTATTTTATTTCAAACTCACTTCTGTACCCAACTTAAAAATTCAACCCAGATTGATTCAGTGCACCAACTTGAATGAAACCAATTTTGTTAGAAAGGTCTGGGAATGCTGAATCCAAGCCCGTTGGATTCAAGTCATTTGGATCTATAGATCACCCATGGTAAAAATAACAAGGCAGAAGCTTTTCTGCATTCAAACATTTTTCAAATTTAAACCATAATAGCTTTTGAGTTGATTCCAACTCTCAAAAATCACATTTAACCATACCTTTCATAATATATAAAAATATATAGGTTTACTTGCAGAAATAATGTTCAAGTCATAAAAGAATGCCCCATAGGCATTTCTAGTCACTTTAATTAATTAAAATAAAAGGGTAAAACCTTACTAAATTGTGACACCACTTTAAATCACATTCCCATGAACTAAAATATGTGGTGATGACATGTGTCAACATGATCCCATGTTTGGTTTGGAGAATATTAAATCTTAAGTAGTTTTTCAATGAGTAGAAATTACTTTTCTGAAAATAAAAGGAATTAAACCAAGCCTTAATCTTGTAATTTTAGAGATGATGTTAGATCATCTATAGGACCCTTGTGTGTGATGATTGCAAGTAGTTAAGTATTGTTTGGTGATTGTGTATCCCGTATTTATTTATAGACGCTAGTACCGACCAAGGATACGAGGAGGAAGGAGGATTCTACGAAGAAGAAGCTGAGGAGAACTTCAACCACTGCTCTGCACAAGGCAAGCTGATGCTATACCTATGCAAGCTTATACTGATAATGTGCAAGCTAACCCTTGCAAGATACCCTACTGATGCCACAAACCACTACTTGTTACTATGCCCACTATATGCCTTAAGCATATGTGATTTACTCACTTGACAAACCAATCCTAGTTTTACTTGCAAGCTTCTTACTTTATTTCTTTATCCAAGCTCTTACTTAGAATAAATGGTAGATACTAGAAAGATATGTGAAGGTTGCATAAAGAGCATAAAATTTGGCCTAAGCTAGATAATCTTGATGACATCTTAAGGCATGAGATTAAACTTAGTTGAACCTCCACTAGTATACCACCCCTCATTATTGCTTACCCCCACCTGTAGATGCTAGTGCTAAGCATAAAACTTGATCAACTTTAGATGGGAATACTTGGTGGAAAAATGGTTATGAAAACCTTGGAATGATGGATCATTCTATTGAAACGTTTTGGACATATGTTTCAACACTGATGATTTTGGTGATGAAAATGTTGAGGCATGAGCCTTAGCCCTTTATAAAACTGATGGTTGTGCGGATGCGATACCATTCCAATTTTATCGTACAACCACAATACCGAAGATTGGGTAGGGCTTATTTGGAAACTTATATACCTTAGTATTAGTTCCCTCACGGCCAAGGTCTGAGCTGAGGCTACCTTGTGAAGATTGTCCACATGCAGTACCCAAGATGACAGTTGGTCATGGTTGGGAGGCCAAACTCACGGGAGAGGTGCTTATACTAGGCGTGTAATTGAAAGGTTAGGATTGATTATCCGCATATCGAGTATGGTGAATTCAGGATTTGTTCTGATGGATGTATCGAATGTTGTGGTGAAAGTGTACAATCTCTGCAGAGTGTCAAACTATTGAATAGTCAGCGTCATGATTATGGACGATTAGATGGCCATCTTGTTCCCCGTCATACTTTTCAAAATGACTTATGAAATGAAGTGAGACTTTGACTTGACCACAACAGAGTTGTGATATGAAATACAAGTTCCCACTTAGGAGTTATAAAATTGTGACTAGCTTTGGAACCTAGTAGAGATAAATCTGGCTTTTGCAAAACAATCCTAGAGCCTAGTGTACTATTATCCAAAAACCCCTTTTACCTGATAATATTAGTTTGCGAGTACTTAAAGAGTACTCATGGCTTTGTCCCTGGCTATTCCCATGGCTAGACTATGAAGAGGAGTACCTGGAGGATGGACCCCAGGAAGGTTACGACACTAGGATCATCTCCCATCGTCAGCATTGCCTGTGACCCCGAAGATGGAGCTTCGCCTATGCTATCGTTATTATTACGTATTCCGCTGCTTGATGTTGTATTAAGAACTGGATCATGAGATCCCTATTTGTGTAAGAACTTATGTATCGTTTGTAATGGATGATGTACTATGGTATCCAATTCTGTTATGTCTCGCAAAATTGGTAATCCTGGGATTGCGATGTATGGCATAACAGGCATCTAGGATTGAAAAATCCGGGTGTTGACAAGTTGGTATCAGAGCCATCCTGACCATAGGAGACCCTAGTTAGATTAGACGTTTGAATCAAAAACTTAGTTTCCAAAACCAAAGAAAACAAATATTTACAAAAACTATTCTCATTCTTATCCCCTTGATTCTTTCCTAAAAATTCATGTTCCTCAAAAACTCTTGCAAAATACATAAAATTTGGCACACTTAATCACTCTGCTAACCTACTCATCCTCTATTCTTATAGATGGATGTGAATTACAACAAGTTTTATCAGTTGGGGAAAGGAGGAGACCTGATCTTTGAGAGGGATTTGGTCCAGCTGTCGGAACTTCTGGAGCGTCCACACCCCGAGTTCTTCGGAGCTCAGCTCAATGATCAAGGAGGAGAAGATCTGCAGTGGCTAATTGTTGCAAGTCTCCGAGGAAAGATTGAACCTCCCACTGCGGAAGGAATTCAATTTACCTTGAGGGAAAATAACTGGCTCGATGGACTTGCTAGAGCCATGCAAGAAGCTCTTTCCCGTCTGTGTGGGCAGAGCATCAATCAGATCAAGGGTACTCGCTTTGAGTTTTCCCAAGGCGTGATGCAAATGGACAACCCCTGGAAGCCCCATACCACCCCGAGCTGAAGAACCAATTGGACCACCTTAGCTTCATGATGTACGATCGTCAGCAGGAGTTGGACAACTGCCGTGACTACTGCAACCACAAGTCTTCCATCATCAAGACGAAGGACCAAACCATCGCCATGCTAGCAAAGGATCGCAAGTCTCGCCACCGTCAGCTCGACAAGAAGGAGCGCATCATTTCCCGTCTTCGCCACCGCATCTCATATCTGGAGGATACCATCCACGAGAGAGACATGCAGTTGGAGGAAAGGGAGAATGCCGGAGAGGATCTTCGTGGAGACCCCTACTCCTATCTCAGCGATGACGATGATTTTCTGGAGGATCAGGCTATGGATTTCTTCATCGATGAGGACGATTTCGCCTTCATCGATGATGATGAAGATGACGAAGCCACAAATTCCGAGGAGTAGTAGCACTTGAGCACTAGCGTAGTGAGTAGTATTCGGTCCCACTGTATCGTAGTTCTCAGAATGGTTCTTAAAACCATCTGTTTTTCTTTGTTGTGGTGTGTGTTGTACTGGGTGCTATGAAGGAATGAAGGAATGAATGAAAAAGCAAGTTGCTAGAAAAATCTGAGTCAAACTTTAAAAACTTTTCAAAGACCCAAAACCTTAGAAATTTCCCTCTTTTCTCATGATCTATCTCAATCTTTAGATGCCACGCGGAGGAAGTGGTTCATCCCCGGACCCGATGTTGCAGATCTTGCAAATGTTGACTTCTGACCGTGAAGCTGAAAGAGCGGAACAGCAAGCCAACCTAGCCACACTTCAGCAGATAGCCCAACTTGCCCACAACAACCAAGGCCATGGAAATCAAGACAACCATGGAACTAAGCTCAAAAATTTCCAGAATACCAACCCACCTGTTTTCACTAAGTCTGAAGAATCCCTAGACTCCGATGATTGGCTGCAAACCATGGAAAATAACCTAGAAGTAGCCGGAGTGGAAGCCAACGAGAAAGTCCTCTTCGCCACTCACTATCTAGCCGGAGATGCCAGAGCATGGTGGAACAGTGTTCGCGCAATGACCGGAGGCCAGATGATGACCTGGGAGGAATTCAAGGTTAAGTTTAGCAGAACCCATGTGCCACCGGGTTTGATCAATAGAATGAGAGACGAGTTCAGAGAGCTGAAGCAAGGAAGGATGACTGTAGTGGAATACCGTGACAAATTTTTGTCATTAGCTAGGTATGCCCCGGATGAAATAGACACTAAAGCCAAGAAGAAAGAAAGATTCCTGAATGGTCTGCATGATGAGATGCAGACGGTGTTAGTCAATATTCCCTTTGCGGATATTGAAGCCCTTGTCGACTCTGCTATCCAGATGGAAGGAAAGATCAACCAAGCCAATGAGAACCGCAAGCGTCGTGTTCAACCAGGAAGAAGATTTTCCCCAGGGAATTCGCTCAACCGCAATGGCCGTCTTTTTCTCATGCATGCTGAAGAAGCTCAGGAAGCGCCAGACGTCGTGCTGGGTATGTTTTCTGTTAATTCAGTACTTGCAAGAGTGTTGTTTGATTCTGGTGCATCGCATTCATTTGTCACCGAAGAATTTGCATGCACTAGTAAAATTCAACCAACCAAACTGAAGCATGTCATGATTGTTCAAATTCCTGGATCAACCACCAAGGCTAGGCAAATTTGCAAAGCCGTCCCTATCCGAATCCATGGCATAGATTTTTATGCAAATCTGATAGTACTCGGAACTAAAGGATTGGAAGTAGTACTAGGAATGGATTGGATGTCCAAACATAAAGGATTAATTGACTGTGCCAAGAAAGCCATAACCATGACCAATACCGCCGGAATATCAGTCGAGCATATATCTGAAACCTTACCTCGCCAATTCAAGTGTAACAAGAGTATAGCCCAACCTACCATTGACCAAGTCTGAATAGTCTGTGAATACCCCGATGTATTTCCAGATGTTTTGCCTGGTATGCCTCCATATCGGGATATCGAGTTCATCATCGAACTAATCCCCGGAACCGGACCCATAGCCTAGAGACCCTATAGTATGAACCCGTCGGAGCTAGCAGAATTGAAGAAGCAACTGGATTCCATGCTAGAAATTGGATTGATTCAACCAAGTGCGTCACCATGGAGATCACCTATCTTGTTTGTGGACAAGAAGGATGGAGGTAACCGTTTGTGTATGGATTATCGGAAATTGAATGATGTCACCATCAAGAACAATTACCCCTTGCCCAAGATCGAAAATTTGTTTGATCAGTTGACCGGTGCCAAAGTGTTTTCTAAGATTGATCTTAGAACTGGTTATCATCAACTCAAAATTCGTGCAAAGGATATTCCAAAGACTGCCTTTACCACCAGATATGGATTGTATGAGTATACGGTCATGTCTTTCGGATTAACCAATGCCCCCGCTTATTTCATGAACCTCATGAATAAGATTTTTATGGACTTCCTGGATAAGTTTGTCATTGTTTTCATCGATGACATTCTGATTTATTCCAAATCAGAAGAAGAACATGAGCTACACCTAAGGACCATTCTTGGGACCCTTAGAGAGCATCAGTTGTATGCAAAGTTTAGCAAATGTGAATTCTGGTTACAGGAGGTAGGATTCCTCGGTCACATTGTATCAGCCCGAGGAATTGCCGTTGACCCTGCCAAGGTGAAAGATGTAGAAGATTGGCAAGCCCCAACCACTCAAACCCAAGTTCGTGCATTTCTCGGATTGGCGGGATATTACCACAAATTCGTAGAAGGATTCTCTAGTATCGCCAGACCCATGACCCAATTGCTGAAGAAGGACAAGAAGTTTGAATGGACCGAAAAATATGAAGCAAGTTTTCAGGAACTCAAGAGGAGATTGATTTCAGCCCCAATCTTGATCATGCCAGATATCACGAAGCCCTTCGATGTGTATTGTGACGCATCCAAGATTGGTCTCGGATGTGTGCTAATGCAAGAAGGCAAAGTTATATCTTATCTATCGCGACAACTGAAGCAACACAAGCAAAATTACCCGACCCATGACCTCAAACTCGCAGCCGTAGTTCTAGCCCTGAAGACATGGAAACATTACCTGATGGGAAACCGTTGTGAAATTTATTCGGATCACAAGAGCCTAAAGTATATATTCACTCAGAAGGAGCTGAATATGAGACATAGAAGATGGATTGAGCTAATCAAGGATTACGACCTGGACATTCACTATCACCTAGGTAAAGCCAACGTAGTAGCCGATGCCCTTAGCAGATTGCCGTGTCGCTTGAACTCCATGATTTTGCAGGAGCAACCAAGTTTGCACAAAGAGATGAAAGATTTTCGAATGGAATTAGTAAGTGATGGATTTTTGGCTAGCATAAAACTCCAGCCCACTTTGATCAGTCAGATTAAAGAGGCGCAAAAGGGAAATGCCAGTATTGACGGAATCAAGCGTCATATCGGTACAGGCAAAGTACCTGGATTCACCAAATACGAAGGAGTTCTGTGGTACAAAGGACGCCTTTGTGTACCAGCAGATTCTGAGTTGAAAGAAGTTATCTTGAAGGAGGCTCATGATACTCTTTATTCTATCCATCCCGGAGGAACTAAGATGTATCAAGATTTGAAAGAGCAATTTTGGTGGCATAAGATGAAGAGAGAAATTGGAAGCTATATCGCCAAGTGTGATATATGTCAGCGAGTCAAGGCAGGACATCAAAGACCCGCTGGATTGTTGCAACCATTGCAGATTCCGGAATGGAAATGGGATTCCGTAGGAATGGACTTTATCATTGGACTACCTAGTTCTAGTAGGGTAAATGACTCTATCTGGGTCATAGCGGACAGATTGTCCAAAGTCGCCCATTTCTTGCCCGTCAAGACCACATATCAAAGTTCGAAGCTAGCGGAGTTGTACATCGCTAGAATCATTAGTTTGCATGGAGTCCCCAAGAACATAGTATCGGATCGAGGAACTCAGTTTACCTCGAGATTCTGGAAGAAAGTCCAAGAAGGTTTAGGAACCCGCTTAGATTTCAGTACCGCGTATCACCCTTAGACAGATGGACAAACGGAGCGAGTAAATCAAATACTCGAAGATATGCTTAGAGCATGTGTGTTAGAATATGGATCCAAGTGGGAAGACTGTCTGCCGTTTGCAGAATTTTCATACAACAACAGTTATCAAGCCAGTTTGCAAATGGCCCCATTTGAATTTATGTACGGAAGGAAGTGTCACACCCCTTTGAACTGGTCGGAAGTAGGAGAGAGTCAGATTTTTGTACCAGACATCCTACGAGAAGCAGAAGAGAAGGTTCACAAGATTCGTGAGCACCTCAAGACCGCCCAATCCCGACAAAAGTTACGCCAACAAGAGACGTCGAGACCTCGCCTTCAACATAGGAGATTTTGTTTATCTGAAAGTGTCGCCATTGAAGGGAATGCAGTGTTTCCAACTCAAGGGAAAGTTTGCCCCTAGATATATCGGACCTTTCAAGATTCTGAACCGTCGAGGAGAAGTATCGTATCAACTGGAACTACCCGAAGAGATGTCAGCCGTGCACAATGTGTTCCATATCTCGTTACTTCGCAAGTGTCTCGAAGTCCCCGAGAAGACCGAAGTATTCAAGAATATCGATCACCGGACCATAGAGATCAACGATGACCTGACCTATCCCGAAGTACCCATCCGTATTTTGGAAGAAGCTTTTCGAACTACCCGAACCTGAAGCATCAAGTTTCTCAAGATTCAGTAGAGCAACCACACAGAAGAGGAAGCTACCTGGGAGCGTGAAGATCACATCAGGATGGAGTTTCCCGATCTCTTCAAATCCTAGGTAATCTTTTCATCCTTTTTCAAATCTCGGGACGAGATTTTGTTTAAGGGGGGAAGGTTTGTAACATCTCAAAAATACTAAACTTGGATCATCAATTTCTAATCATCAAAATTAGGGTTAACAAAAACTTTGTTAAATAAAATTATGAAGGCATGCATATGTGTATGCATGGATTTTGAAATTCTTTGGAACCACCTTGTTTGATTGTTTCATTGCTTGTAGAATTTTTCTTAGGTGAATTAAACATCATCTAAAACATTTCCCACACTTTTCCTAAAGACAAATAAATCAAAACAAATAAAATAAAGGAATGGTCATTTTGACCAATTTAACTCCCATGCCTACTTTGGCAGTCTCAAACTTTCAGAACCTAATGGAAACTTTTTTGGATCTTTGCACCCCTTGATTGTACTCATAACAAAGTATCAAGGCCCACTTTGAGATCATCCAGAAACTTTCAAATGCATAGTTTAAATGACAATTCAAAATTGAATCTTTATCATATGGGAAGATCCCACTTTTTCAAAAACCACTCAAACAAGCTCAACTTTCAAAACCCAAGCATCTGCAGACTCACCAGCACCAATCTAGCAAACCCACCAAAAATCTTTTCAAAATTCAAAACTTGATTTCATGCGGCCATTTCATCAAATAGGTTGCAGACACAAATCATCAAAATCCTAAACACTATTGTGAGCAGTGATTCTTGCCTAACTTCTTCCCTCTCTAGCTCACAACCAGCTCAGTAGATCATCTAGCAAGATTAACTAAACACTAGCACCACTGTGAGCTTGGCATTACCATCAATGGTGAACACCCGAAGCCAACCTTGTCACCCCCATGTCGACAGCAAGCTAGGAGGAGACACAAGCCTAGCCAGCATGTCTGGGAGGCAGCCCACCGTCCACCGCCACCCCCTGTCCCAGCCGCGAGCGTTGCCAAGCCCTGGACCACACGCACAAACCATGCCAACCTCGCCAGCGACCATGCCGAGCGTGCGCCAGAGTGCCACCCTCGACCGAAGCCCACAGACCGCGCACCGCCCTCGCCACGTGCATACACAATCCCCACCGACCCAGGAGACCGCCAGACATCCTCGTTCGCCGCCCCGTGCCGCACAGCCACCGCTCGCCATCGAAGACGCCGCCCGCCTCAGCCGAAACCATGTCGTTGAGCATCGCTAGGGAACACCGCACCGTCCCCTACCTTCGCCCATGCCAATAGCCGTGTGTACCATCGCCCCCGACGAGTCACCGTGCGCCCCGTCGGTCCCCTCGTTCGACTATAAATAGAGGCCACCCCTAGTCGATTTCTTCACACCATCTCACTCCCCTCTTCTCACTGATCGTGCCACACTGTTCCCGGAGCAAGGCGAGCACCACCTCATCGGAATTTCACCAGAGCCCGCCGCCTCTGGAGAAGAAGGGCGCCATCGATTTCGTCCACCCTAGGAGCTGCCGCGACCATCCCTGAGTTTGCCATCGTCGACTTCGTCGTTCGCCCGCCTCGCCGACCCTCGCCTGCACCCCGGTGAGCCCCCAGCACCCCTCACAGGCCGCGCTAGGTTTCTTTCTCGCCGGCGTTGCCTCGCGTCGACGATGACTCCCAGCCGTTGGATTAGAATTAGATCAAACGACCCATGTTGCCCCGTACCGCTTCGTCCCTCCCTGTCTCACTGACGAGTGGGGACACCCACTTAAGAAGCCCGCGGGAGCACTGCGCTTAGCAGGCTGTCCCGTTAACTTTTCCCGCGTAGCCTAGTTATTCAAATTAAACCTTTTCTATTTTATTTCAAACTCACTTCTGTACCCAACTTAAAAATTCAACCCAGATCGATTCAGTGCACCAACTTGAATGAAACCAATTATTTTAGAAAGTTCTGGGAATGCTGAATCCAAGCCCGTTGGATTCAAGTCATTTGGATCTATAGATCACCCATGGTAAAAATAACAAGGTAGAAGCTTTTCTGCATTCAAACATTTTTCAAATTTAAACCATAATAGCTTTTGAGTTGATTCCAACTCTCAAAAATCACATTTAACCATACCTTTCAGAATATATAAAAATATATAGGTTTACTTGCAGAAATAATGTTCAAGTAATAAAAGAATGCCCCATAGGAATTTCTAGTCACTTTAATTAATTAAAATAAAGGGGTAAAACCTTACTAAATTGTGACACCACTTTAAATCACATTCCCATGAACTAAAATATGTGGTGATGACATGTGTCAACATGATCCCATGTTTGGTTTGGAGAATATTAAATCTTAAGTAGTTTTTCAATGAGTAGAAATTACTTTTCTAAAAATAAAAGGAATTAAACCAAGCCTTAATCTTGTAATGTTAGAGATGATGTTAGATCATCTATAGGACCCTTGTGTGTGATGATTGCAAGTAATTAAGTATTGTTTGGTGATTGTGTACCCCGTATTTATTTATAGACGCTAGTACCGACCAAGGATACGAGGAGGAAGGAGGATTCTACGAAGAAGAAGCCGAGGAGAACTTCAACCACTGCTCTGCACAAGGCAAGCTGATGCTATACCTATGCAAGATTATACTGATAATGTGCAAGCTAACCCTTGCAAGATACCCTACTGATGCCACAAACCACTACTTGTTACTATGCCCACTATATGCCTTAAGCATATGTGATTATACTCACTTGACAAACCAATCCTAGTTTTACTTGCAAGCTTCTTACTTTATTTCTTTATCCAAGCTCTTACTTAAAATAAATGGTAGATACTAGAAAGATATGTGAAGGTTGCATAAAGAGCATAAAATTTGGCCTAAGATAGATAATCTTGATGACATCTTAAGGCATGAGATTAAACTTAGTTGAACCTCCACTAGTATACCACCCCTCATTATTGCTTACCCCACCTGTAGATGCTAGTGCTAAGCATAAAACTTGATCAACTTTAGATGGGAATACTTGGTGGAAAAATGGTTATGAAAACCTTGGAATGATGGATCATTCTATTGAAACGTTTTGGACATATGTTTCCGAACACCTGATGATTTTGGTGATGAAAATGTTGAGGCATGAGCCTTAGCCCTTTATAAAACTGATGGTTGTCTGGATGCGATACCATTCCAATTTTATCGTACAACCACAATACCCGAAGATTGGGTAGGGCTTGACTGGAAACTTATATACCTTAGTATTAGTTCCCTCACGGCCAAGGTCTGAGCTGAGGCTACCTTGTGAAGATTGTCCACTGCGTACCCAAGATGACAGTTGGTCATGGTTGGGAGGCCAAACTCACAGGAGAGGTGCTTATACTAGGGCGTGTAATTGAAAGGTTAGGATTGATTATCCGCATACTGAGTATGGTGAATTTAGGATTTGTTCCTGATGGATGCATCGAATGTTGTGGTGAAAGTGTACAATCTCTGCAGAGTGTCAAACTATTCGAATAATGGCGTCATGATTATGGACGATTAGATGGCCATACTGTTCCCCCGTCATACTTTTCAAAATGACTTGTGAAATGAAGTGAGACTTTGACTTGACCACAACAGAGTTGTGATATGAAATACAAGTTCCCACTTTGGAGTTATAAAATTGTGACTAGCTTTGGAACCTAGTAGAGATAAATCTGGCTTTTGCAAAACAACCCTAGAGCCTAGTGTCCTATTATCCAAAAACCCCTTTTACCTGATAATATTAGTTTGCGAGTACTTAAAGAGTACTCATGGCTTTGTCCCTGGCTATTCCCATGGCCAGACTATGAAGAGGAGTACCTGGAGGATGGACCCCAGGAAGGTTACGACACTAGGATCATCTCCCATCGTCAGCATTGCCTGTGACCCCAAAGATGGAGCTTCGCCTACGCTATCGTTATTATTACATATTACGCTGCATGATGTTGTATTAAGAACTGGATCATGAGATCCCTATTTGTGTAAGAACTTATGTATCGTTTGTAATGGATGATGTACTATGGTATCCAATTCTGTTATGTCTCGCAAAAATGGTAATCCTGGGATTGCGATGTATGACATAACAGGCATCTAGGATTGAAAAAAATGTGTGTTGACAAATTTGAGAGGAACCGGCTAGTAGAGAGTCGGAAAAAACCTTGGAGGTTGAGCCGGGCATGGTAGCTGAGACGGCAGCGGCACCTGTGCTACGAAGATCGGCAAGATTGCAAAGTGTTCGTGATGTATTACTGTTAGACAATGATGAGCCGACAAATTATTCGGAAGCGATGGTGGGATCTGATTCCGAGTCATGGCTTGGAGCAACGAGATTCGAGTTAAAATCCATGGATGAAAATCAAGTTTGGAACTTGGTTGATCTGCCAGACGGTGCAAGACCCGTCGAGTGCAAATGGGTATTTAAGAATAAAACTAATATGGATGGAAATGTTTCCATCTATAAAGCACGCCTTGTCGCGAAGGGGTTCCGACAAGTTCAAGGAATTGATTACGATGAGACTTTCTCGCCTGTAGCGATGCTTAAATCAATTCGGATCATGTTAGCTATAGCAGCCTATTTCGAGATATGGAAGATGGATGTCAAAACGGCTTTCCTTAACAGAAATTTAACCGAGGACGTGTATATGATACAACCAGAGGGTTTTGTCGATCCGGCTAATGCTGACAAGGTGTGCAAACTTCAAAAATCCATTTATGGGTTGAAGCAAGCATCTCAGAGTTGGAATATTGGCTTTGATGAGGTAGTGAAAACATTTGGCTTCATCAAGAGTGATCATGATTCTTGTTTATACAAGAAGATTAGTGGGAACAAAGTAAACCTTGTAATCTTATATGTGGATGACATATTATTGACTGGAAATGATGTCCAGATGTTGCAAGAAACCAAGGAATCATTGGAAAGGATTTTCTCAATGAAAGACTTGGGTGAGGCAACATATATTCATGGAATCCGGATCTATAGAGATAGATCAAGGAGGCTCATTGGATTGAGTCGGAGTACTTATTTGGACAAAGTGTTGAAGAAGTTCAACATGGAATCGTCTAAGAAGGTGTTCTTACCGATGTCACATGGTGTAAAACTTAGCAAGACTCAATGTCCTTCGACGACTGATGAGCAAAGTCGGATGAGTGCGATTACGTATGCTTCTGCAGTCGGATCCATCATGTATGCCATCATTTGTACTAGGCCGGATGTTTCATATGCTCTAAGTGTTGTGAGTAGATACCAGGATGATCCTGGAGAAATCCACTGGACAACGGCTAAAAATATCCTAAAGTACTTGAGAAGGACTAAGGATATGTTTTTGGTTTATGGAGGTGAAGATGAACTCAGTGTAAAGGGTTACACGGATGCGAGTTATCTTACCGACTCTAATGATTCTCATTCGCAATCCGGGTATGTGTTTGTAATAAACGGAGGGGCTGTGAGCTGGAAGAGTTCCAAGCAAGAGACTGTGTCTGTATCTACAATAGAGGTTGAGTATATTGCTGCCTCGGAGGCAACAAAGGAAGCTATTTGGATGAGGAATTTCCTCATGGATCTTGGTGTGGTTCAGGGCTCGTACAATTCGTTAGACGTGTATTGTGACAACAATGGTGCTATTGCACAAGCCAAGGAACCTAGACAACGCCAGAAGAATAAGCACATACTCATGCGGTACCACCTGATTTGCCAGTTCGTGGATCAGGGTGATATCAAGTTATGCAAGGTACACACGAATGCAAATATTGCGGATCTGTTGACAAAGCCATTACCACGGACAAAGCATGAGGCGCACCTAAGAGCCATGTGCATTAGATGCCTAGACATGTCATGTAGGAAGATTGACTCTAGTGCAAGTGGGAGACTGTTCGGAATTTCCCATTGTATTCATAAAGATATTAAGTTGTCCTTGTATTAACATCTGATGTGTATCATTGAATATGTGATTCAGTTGTGGAACTATACATTTGTCGTGGTATTGCCGAAGAGTACGCCATGGAGGGGTCCTCACAGTGCGTGTTTAGAGACGTGGGGGATGGCGGACGGTTGACGGGTACGAGGTAACAAAGCTTACCCAGGTTTAGATCCCACAATGGTGGCGGAATCCTACTCCTGCTATAAATCACTATAATGGCAATACGCCGAGTTACAGAGATAGGTTTGCTATGCAAGGTTGTCTGAGATTGTCTAAGTTATCGTCTGAAGTTGTGCCATAAAGGCTCCCATAGGCCCGACTTATATAGTCGCCAGGTCCTAGGGTTACAGGGAAAAGTCCTAGCCGGACAGGTTACAGAGTCCTACACCGTCTATTACTAGTCTAGTGTGTCTTGTACTCCAAGGCTCCGGGTACGCTGGTGACTCCACCGTAGCCTTCCTTTGTTCGACATCGGCCTCCCTTCTGGATCCATCTAACTGGGCCGTCCAGCAGGCCATAGGCCATGCTACCAACTATGGGCCACCCGGGTTAGCTGGATAGGAAATATGCTATGAGGATACCCATATAGCATATCTCCAACAGTAGCCCCCAGAGAACTCCGAGATCTTGCGTCGTCTTGCCTCTTCACACTGAATGCTCCGTCTAGATGGATGTCGGAAAATCGTCAAGCAACATCTTGTAGTCCTCCCAAAGAACCCTGCAAGGTTTTCTCCGGCTTCAACTTTGTAAGCCGGAGAATTGTTGAATCTTCCATCGTAGTCTTCCGTAGCCGGACTGGATCCGTCCATGCCGAAATCTTCTGATGTGATGGTTCATCTGCCTATATCAGCTAGGGCGACATAGATGTAGGTCAGCAATGCCTCAGTACTCACACATGCAGATAACGCAATCATGTCCACTTTTCCCGCACGAGCGATACAAACCGTTGGCGGAGACGGTTGGTACGTGGCGAAATTTCCACGCACGCCTCCGCACACATTGTCTACGCGGCAACCGTTCGATCAAGCTACACGAATCTTGACTCTGGGTATCATAAATGGTAACTGTGGTGGAAAATTTACTTTTTCACCTCATTCTCCCCTGCATCTTCTTCTTCCTCAGGCAGGCGTCTCCTTGAGCTCTCCGCGCCTCGCATGAAAAATTCTAACTCCCAATCTCGCCAGTCACTTCCAAACGCTCGCAATGGCCACCAGCAGCTCCTCTCCTTCGATGGCGGCGTCGGGCGAAGCCGGCGAGCTCCGTCATCGTGCCCATGTCTGCGGTGGTCGAGACCACCGGCGGCGACCACAATCTAGCGGCGCTGGAGCTGCTGGAGGAGGAAAACGACTCCCACAAAGGAGATTGGCGTGGTTCGGACATCACGGACCGTGACATCAAGGAGTTGATCATTGAAGGCTACCTCCCCGTGACGGAGGGGCTCGCCTGGCGGGCGGCACCGGCCGGCGAGGTCACACCCTCTCCCCAAGCCGGAGAAAAGGTGTACCTCAAAGCACAGATGGTATGCGACGTCTCCCTGCCCATCTCTAATTTCTTCCTTGCCGTCTTGAACCATTACCGACTACAGCCTCAGAACCTTTCTCCCAATAGTATCCTAGCGCTTAGCAATTACGCGGCGCTTTACGAGGGTTACTTAGGGATTAAGCCTAGGCTAGACCTCTTTATCTATTTCTTCACCGTCAAGCGTGAAGCCGGCGCCAGCAAGGAGGAACTTAGAAATTGTGGCACTATTAGCTTCCAGACCAGGCCTGGCCGGTGCTTCCCCGACATCGTCGTCCACGAGTCCTGCAAGAATTGGCAGCGTACTTACTTCTTTGGCCCAGATATCCCTCTGGCCGGCCGAGAAGTAACGTACCCGGACTTCGTCGATGGAGCAGCCGCTGAAACTTCGACGTGGAGATCCCAGGCCTCCCTTCACTCTGACATCGATGCTTCCCGCGCTATTAGGCGGATAGAGTGGTTCGTAGAGACGGGTTTGACTAGCTTGGACCTAGCCATGTGCTGGTTCATCAGGAAAATCCAGCCTCTGCAGCACTGCTCGAAGCTGATGCACAAGTATACCAACGATAGAAGGGATAGCCTCCACATCTCCGTGGACAATTTCTCGAGCGACTCTGTCAAGCTCCGCCTCAAGGACATCGTCAAGGTGAAGGACAAGAAGCATGGCTTCACCATCACCTACGACATGTTCGTAGAGAGCAAGTGCCCAAAGGTAACTGTTTATTTTCCGTGTATGACATATACTCTAGTTCTTTCATCTAGCCATTACCGTCTCATCTAACACGTAGGTTCTTCACCTTAACAGCTTAGCGACATAGATGAGGACAGTCACCGTCGTGTCCGACAACGATGCTCCATTGGCGCGAAAGCAGAAGAGCTCCACCTCTGACGCTGCCGACGGAGGCAAGAAGAAGAAGACGGAGGATGGAGCCTCCAAAAAGACTACCGCCTCCCTGGAGGCAGAGAAAAGAAAGACTACTGGGATCCCCTTTGACAAATCACCCCCTCTTGTGTAAGCTTCTTTCTCTCCGACATTGTCCATTTATCTGTCTTATTCCTGTACTTATGCATTTTGCATGTTTCAGAAAGAAAGCCACGACCAGCTTGAAGAAGACCTCCAAAACATTGGGGGCTTATAGAACCATCAAGGATATGCTGCATCGCGATGCATCTCCCGCCATCGCCCCTGTCACTCCCATCGTCAAGCCCTCATCTGCTCCGACAATCTCTCAATCCAAGGAAGCAGCTGGCCCTTCCGCCATGGAAGTGGACTCAGGTGCCTCTACCGAGCTTGCTATTGTCGGCGAGCAGGTGACGCAGGAGAGTGTCGCACACCAAATGGCTGAAGCTCCGGCTAAGGATGCCATCGATGGATGGTAAGGCGGTGGTGGAAGCTGATACTTCTGCCGAAGGTGGCGCCCCCCACACCCAAGAAAACCATAGAGTATCCGAAGATAGTCTATCTGGTACTTACACCGGGTAGCACTGCTCTGGTTCCTGGTGCAGTGCCGATATCTCCGACGTGCGTTCTAGAGGAGGTTCTCCGGCAAGCAGAGATCTTACAAGGAAACAGTGTATCCTTTGGCAAGCTGCTGGCTGAGAGTGCTACTAACCTCAAGATCATTGCACTTGTAAGTTATTTTTTCCTTTTACATTTCATATGAATATCCCACTGTAGCTCCCGAGGATGTTGATGGAAAACCATAAGTCTTTGCGTCTAGATGCTCTAAGAGTGACTAAGCTAAAAAAACTTCTCACTGTAGCCCCCAAGCATATAGGTGGAATGAATTATTCCGACTAGATGCTTTAAGAGTAGCATAAGCAGTGTTTATAAATTTCAATATTGTAGCCCCCAAGCTTCTAGTTGTAACTGAATTACTTCCGACTAGATGCTTAAAGAGAAGCTAAGTATACATCCAAGTTAAAAACTTTATACTGTATCCCCCAAGCTTCTAATCGAAAACTGAATTAGTTCCGACTATATGCTTAAAGAAAGACTAAGCATATTCCTAAGTTAAAAACTCTCGCTGTAGCCCCCGAGCATCTAGGTGGAAATTTTCCGGCTAGATCCTCCAAGTAGACCAAACAACGTTTAACTTTTTTCTTTCCACAGAATGAGAATGCTCGGAGGGGCATGGCCAACGACAAGTACCAAAAGATGCGCGCGGACTTGGAAGCCGAAAAGGGTAAAACTGCCTTCTTGAAGGAAAAGATCATCAAGAGCAAGCGTATGTTTTTTCCTTTCTTTTTCATATTCCGACTTGAACTTATGTATTCTCCGAGTACTCACTGTGTACTTTGCTTTCTCCGACTTGCAGAAACCATTGCCAAGGCTAAGGACATTGTCGAGCAATCCAAGCACATTCAGGAGCTGTATAGCGAGAACAAGATCCTTAAGCAGGAGAGGAAGGACATGCTGAAGATGCATGAAGAATCGATGAAAGCCCTGCAGGACTCCACCACCGAGGAGATGAACCGCTTGAAGGAGGATATCTCGATCTTAAGAGATCAGTAGAAAGCGTACAAGCTCCTCCAACAAGAACAGGACTCCTTGGCGGATACCCTCTGGCAAGCTGAGGCTAGCATCTTCAGTAAGTGATTCTACGTCTTGAATTTCTGTAGTCTGGATACTTTGAATTTTTGAACTCATGTGCTCCTTTGTCGGAAATTCACAGCTCCTATGGGTTTAACCCGGTCGCCTCCTCCGGCAAAGCAATGCATGGTTCTTGCCGGCAACTTCATCAACACCGCCATCACACAAGCCAAAGAGATTGCCAAGCCCCTCTAGATCAATATTAAGGCACCGGACTCTATGGCAAAGTTCTCGGAGATCCTGCGCCGAGCCCCCGAGCGTATTACAAGCTGGAAAGCTTCATGTGCACGGGCTGGCGCAAGGATGGCGCTTTCAATGGTCAAGGCACACTACGAGAATGCCTACATCGACACGGTAACCTCTGGCATCCCCGACGTAGATGACGAAGGCCATGAAATAAACCATGAGTCCATCTTGTAGTCACTCGCGGGTTATGACACCAGAGTTGCTGATTTGGTCGACATCAACGTCTTCGTGCCAAGGAATACCATCGATGGCAGCGACCAAAGCTCCTCCGAGTCCCTCAACACTGCCGACTACGAGGGTGACTCTCCTGCTGCCGATGATGCTGCTTCCAAGTCGCCTGCGCCAGAGGAATGAAAAACAATTTGTAATATTTGTTTCCTCTGTGATGTGTATGCGGAAAAAACTATGTATTAACTTAAGGCGGAAAACAGTGATGTATGTCCTGCTACTTAAGAACTAGCTCCAGCATGTATATATTTTTTAAGCAAGTGCTGGCTTATCCATTACTTTGGTTCTTATGCTTGACTTTTCGTGAGTCAGAAGACTCGTTGTCGGAACCATGCGCTCAGGTGATGATGCCCAATGGCACCGTCAATAACCTAAGCACAAAATCGCCGACAATAAGTGCCGAAAGTCACTACTCCAGAATCCACATAAAAACGACAAAGAACGTGTAGACCAGAAAACTTAAGCTAACGCCTGTAGGCGGAATTTTCACAAGTGCAATCACAAAACTTGTGCATAAAGGTTTTATATGATCCAAAAATGAACACTAAAGGAGGTAAAAGACTCAGAAATATGAGTGAACCAGAGAGCTTTATTTCATTGATCATATAAGAGGTACACAATTAGATAAAAAATGCTAAGTGTAAAAAGGACGTAGCTGTGCTATGTTCCATGGCCGATCAAGCTCCGGGTAGTCATCATCCGGGTCACGTCGCTTACGCTTATGATCCTTGTTGGGTCTATCCTTCAGTTCACGATTGTCAACGAGGTAGTAAGACCCATTGAGTAGCGCCTTGCTTATGATGAACGGTCCTTCCCATGGCGGGGATAATTTGTGCGACTTCTTCTGCTTAAGTCGGAGCACCAAATCCCCCTCTTTAAACGAGCGATGCCGAACGCGGCGACTATGGTAGCTGCGTAGCTTCTGTTGGTAGATGGCGGATCTTTGGCATGCCAAAACACGCTCCTCCTCGAGAAGGTCCACATCTAGGCGTCTGGATTCTTCAGCGTCATCTTCGTCGTAGGCGGCAACCCTTGGTGCATCGTGAAGTATGTCAGAAGGTTGGATGGCTTCTGCTCCATATACCATGAAGTAAGGGGTGTAGTCGGTGGATCTGTTGGGTGTAGTTTGTAAACTCCACAGCACAGATGGAAATTCTTCCGCCCAAGCTCCAGTTGCTCTATGTAGCGGTGCCTCAAGACGTGGCTTGATTCCCTGCAGAATTAATCCATTGGCTCGCTTAACCTGACCGTTGCATTGTGGATGCACCACAGATGCAATGTCAAGTCGGATGCCCTTCTCCCAACAATATGCCTCCACTTCTCCGAGTGATAAATTGTTGCCGTTGTCAGTGATAATGCTATGTGGGAGACCAAATCTCACCACCAGATCCCGGACAAACCTGAGGGAAGTTGCCCCATCAAGCTTTCTAATGGGTTTAGCATCTATCCATTTAGTGAATTTATCAAATGCTACTAGCATATGCGTAAACCCACATTGCTGCTTGGCCGGAGCTTTCTTGGCCTTCTGCTGCTGCAGCAGAGTCTTGTACTCGGCCTCCATTGCTCTAGCTTTCTCTATGGATTTCTGCGCGTTGACCAGATCTCGATCTAGCTTAGCACCTTGCTCTGCGATGGCCTGCGCTTCCTCCAGCAGCTGCTGGCGCTTCTTGTCAAGTTGTGGTGGCTCAACGAGGATATTGCCGTACATCACTCTATCAGCTGGAGTAACTTGGGCAGCAGCAGACGTAGATGCCGGGGGCGGCAAGTTTGCGGTGTTGTTGTTGCTCGGGCCAGTGTCGAGTTCCTGCGGCTGCTGCACTGGGTTAGGAGGAGGGGGCATGACTTTTGCACGATCATCGTCGGCAGCAACAGGTGGTCCCTTCCCCTTGTCCAGCGCTGTAGGCGGAGCTCGTCTGGACTGATATTCATCCATCGCCATCCCAATGGTGACGAACACCTCTCGAGACGTGACGGCGTTGTTGGCTTGCTCATCGCGCGTGTACTCATCCTCCATCTCCTGCATGGCGGAGTCTAGTTCCTCTGGACTGAAATCTATCTCCTCTGAATCTGCACTGAAGTCGGCGTATAGCGCGTCAATCACAGAGTCAAAGGGTGCCAGGACTTCCTCGATGATGGGCGGTGGAGGTGCAACAGCATCTACGATGGCTGGAGGTGGCGGCGCGACTGCGGCGATGGCGGCCAGAGGCGGTGGTGGTGGTGGCTGAATCAGAGGGGCTCCGTCAATGAGCGCAAGCGCTGTCTGAGCTGCCGCTTCGGCTTCTGCGTAGTTGTTGATGGTGTTCACCATGCCTTCGAAGGTAAGGCATCCCGACGCCTGTTGCCATCTTAGAGAATGCCGGAGAAGCGTGCCATGGTCCAGTCCTTCCACAAAGTGATACATGGCATCATCATTGGGGGTAGTGGGCCAGACCGGCTCGTATACGGAGCCACCTGGCCAGGTAATCGCGGGGGGGTTTCGCCCTCTCTCTGACTGCAACGCGCCAGATCGAAGATGGTAACCACGCCGACGAACTTGGATCTCTGCTGTCCAGACGCACGGGCGAAGCTAGCGGACTTGCAGCGATCTTCCACTGTTATATCCTGCACATGGGCGGTTTGGGTGGGCCTTGAATTTTTTCGATCTTTGCCGGCAAACTCTGAAGAGAGATCCGGCATCAATCCTTCCGCGAATGTATCCTGCCCGTAGGCGGTCCGTGCGGTCCTTGATGCTCCTCCGACTCCCAGGGAACTAGTGCCCGAGTCGGTTTCAACAATGAAGAGGTGGATGTCTCTGATAGGAACGATCGAACACCGCGTAGGGTTCTTCTTCGCCGGGATCCAGAACTCATCAGGAGGGATGATCAGAACATTGCCGGAGAAGAGAACACGACCGATGGCTACGGTTTCGCTGATTCCTGCTAAGATCTTGGTCCTTGCCCACTGAAGAGCCTGAAGCGCCTCTTGCCCAGGGTGGGCGCCAACTGTCGTGGTATTGCCGACGAGTAAGCCATGGAGGGGTCCTCACAGTGCGTGTTTAGAGACATGGGGGAAGGCGGTTGACGGGTACGAGGTAACACAGCTTACCCAGGTTCAGATCCCACAACGGTGGCGGAATCCTACTCCTTCTATAAATCACTATAATGGCAATACGCCGAGTTACAGAGATAGGTTCGCTGTGCGAGGTTGTCTGAGATTGTCTAAGTTATCGTCTGAAGTTGTGCCCTAAAGGATCCCATAGGCCCGACTTATATAGTCGCCAGGTCCTAGGGTTACAGGGAAAAGTCCTAGCCGGACAGGTTACAGAGTCCTACACTGTCTATTACTAGTCTAGCGTGTCTTGTACTCCAAAGCTCCGGGTACGCTGGTGACTCCATCGTAGCCTTCCTTTGTCCAGCATGGGCCTCCCTTCTGGATCCATCTAACTGGGCCTCCTAGCAGGCCATAGGCCATGCTACCAACTATGGGCCACCTGGGTTAGCCAGATAGGAAACATGCTATGAGGATACCCATGTAGCATATCCCCAACAACATTCATTTTGTTTGTACTAAATGTCCTTGGTCATTGAGGTTGTCCTGGACACGCAACTTAGACCAATGTGAAAGTCGGTTGATGACTCGGTTCCACTTGCCGTGGGCATGGAGATGCTATTCCGACTTACACAAATTCGGGCTAAAGAGTTTAGCGAGTTGGATTGACCCATATTGAGGTACAATGAACAAGTTATCATTTGTATATCTCAATCAATGTAATCCTTAGACCTGAGGTTGTTGCATAGTCCGAGTTGAGGACCATCGACTTAGGTTTTGTCAAACGTTGATCCGTAACTGGGCAGTTATAAAGGCAGAGTTTGGGTCGACTGAGAATCAAGCTGTGTGATGTGAATAACCAAGATTAATTTTGCCCCTCCAGTTGGAGAGATGTTCTCTGGGCCCTCTCGGATGATATGATCCGAAAAGCATGGCCATGCACGACTCAGTTAAGTGTTAACCGAGGCGATCGACTAAGATTTAGTTGTATGAATCACTTATCTCAGATCGAGAAGAGAGTCGGACTATTTAAGGAATGTCAGCTATTCGCCTATAGTCTGATAAAGTATATTGTGAGGCAAAAGTGACTCAGACGCAAGTCGCATTGGAAAGGCAAGTCGTCATGAATCTTTGGTACTTGGGAGTCGACACGTTCTGCTAGGAGCCTCTACCGACTGATCGATTGAGAGTGGGACTCCAATAATGTCCAAGTAGCCTTGATCCTGCGGGGTCAGACACTTAAGAGTAGGAGCAAGTTTGGATTGGATCTGAGCCGGAAATCAGGTTGGGTTGGACCCGAGCCGGATTTTGGACTGAGTTAGTGAGTCAGACTCACAGTGACTAATATTATATGGGCTTTAGTTAATGGGCCACGAGTGAGTGGACCCCACGTTCACTCCCTATATATAGTGGGGAGCAGAAACCCAGAAGGGTTAACGGTTAGGTCATTCCATGCGTTATAAACCCTAGCTCCACAATAGTCCAGTCGTTGTATCGAACCTAGAAGTTCGCCGCCGCTGCTACTTCTTGTACATGTGGCTACCAGCAGAGGAGTTGTGCGTGACGATCGTGATCGGATCAGATCGTGAGGACTGCACTGCATCAACAAACGCGCTTCATCAGTAATCCGTAACCGCACGTCTAGTGGTAATCCTCGTGGCCTTCTGCCTCAACTAGATCTTGGGATCACCATGTTAGAGGATTTTTTTGTTTTATCTCTGCGTGGCCCAACAAATACTCTACCTAGCAGATTCAACTTATAAACAAGCTGTTGGGATAAATAAAATATAGATGTTGAAATGAAAGGTAGTCCAACTCTTATTGATCTTGTTATTGTGGACGTGGCTGAAGATCACATATCACCTATAATTTTAGGTAAGCCATTCCTAAGAACTATTAAAGCTTTGATTAATTTACATAAGGGGAATGTGAGAATAGGGATACCATCTAGAGATACTTTTGTAGTCTAGTTCCCTAGGAAAAAGAAGGCCAAGCCTAATGATGATGATGGTATAATTACTTTGAAAGCCAACTACTTCGGAGTGGGTATTCCACTCCTCAAATCTAAATGATTGCCATCAGGGTCAAGTTAATTGATCGTAACTAGAAGCACTTCATGGGAGGCAACCCATGTGAAATAAAATTTTACTTTTGTGTTAGTCTTTTATTTTGTTTGATTTTAATAAAGAGTAGTCAAGAATACCATTGGAGAGAGGATAAGAAACAAGGTAATCCTTGATCTTTTATTTTACTAACACATGCCCATAAGAGTATCGCTGAATTTTTATGAAGTATGTTTGCTGTTATTTTGACTTATGATAAGGTGTGCAAAGGGGCACAGTGCTAGTAATTAAAATTTTGAAGTTTTGTACCTCACAGTGCACTAAATGACCTATGGTACGACCGAAGAGGCCTGTACCATGCGCCCGTACCACCTCGAGTCACAGAAAAATAGAAACTCTGATTTTTCCCGTAGGAATCAGTGCCGTTAACGACCACCGGTACGGATGAACGCGCCCGCATGGCGCATACGTACCGTATCCTCGAGCAAACATCAGATTACAAGTGAGCATTGCGGTATAAATATTGACCAGCAGTACGGGCACGCGCAACCGTACCGCGCGCCCATACCGAGTGCACCTCCAGGGAGCAGCCGTCACCCCCAAGGTATGTCACCCGGTATGCGCGGTCTCCGCCCGTATCGCCCGCCCTTACCACAAACGCGGCCATCATATTCCGTCGACTAAAAATCCCCAAAAACCAATCTCTCTTTCTTCTTCCTCCAAACTCCAAACCACCTCCATTGTATCTTCAAATTTACTCAATATTTCTTTGATTCCTAGCACTGAATCGATCTAAGGTATGATTCTCCTCCGATCTTCAACTTATTTTTGCAAAATCTCCACTCAATCATTCACCATTGTCAATCTAGACTTAGGTCTTGTTCTTGTTCCAATCTTGATATTGAGTGATGTGGGCTCAGTTAACTGTAGAGCCTCGTTCGGAGACCCCAAGAGCAAGGTGTGATGAGCACAGTAGCAAGTTTTCCCTCAGTTATAAAACCAAGGTTATAGAACCAGTAGGAACAAGGAAACAACTCCAAGGTGTTTATCACAACTTCGAATCCTGCACAATACAAACTCAATACTTTGCCCCAACTTACAGTGAGGTTCTCAATCTCACCGGTTTGCTAAAAACAAAGGATTAAACGTATAGTGTGGAAGATAGTAGTTGCTTGTAGTAAGTAAACTGTAACAGTAGATGATGTATCAATGATAAAGATTGGACCAGGGTCCATAGTTCACTAGAGGTGTTCTCCTTAAGATAAATAACATGCTGGGTGAACAAATTACAACGGGGCAATTGACAGATTGAGCAAGCATAACAATGCATATACTAGTCATCATGACTCCTATGAGATTTGATTGGGCATTACAACAATATACATAGACTGTAATCCAACTACATCTATGACTAATAATGCACCTTCAGGTTATCATCCGAACCCCCTCCAGTATTAAGTTGCGAGCAACGGATAATTGCATTAAGAAATGTGTGTAAAATATACAATACAATTGTTCCATGAACAAAATATTATTGTTTTCTCCCTAATAGCAACAACACATCTACAATCTTAGAGATTCCTGTCACTTCCCTGAATTACTAGAGACATGAACCCACTATCGAGCATAAATACTCCCTCTTGGAGCCACAAGCATCTACTTGGCCAAGATAGCTACTAGCAACGGAGAGCATGCACGATCTCAAATAACACAGACATGATAGAATCAATAATCAATCTGACATAGTATCTCAATATCCATCGGATCCCCGCAAACACAACATGTATGCTTACAATAGATGATCTTGATCATGAACGAAGCTCACAAGATCTAAACATGATAGCACAAAGGAGGAGAAACAACCATCTAGCTACTGTATTGACCCATAGTCCAAGGGTGAACTACTCACGCATCATACCGGAGGCTGGCATGGTGATGAAGAAGGCCTCCGGGATGATCTATCCCCTCCGGAAGGGTGCCGGGAAGAGCTTTAGATCCCCCGATCTAGGGATGATGGTGGCGGCGGCTATGGACTATTTTGTGGAGATTTGATCCGGTGCTTAGGGTTTCTGCATCAGGAGACTTTTATAGGTGAAGAGGCAAGGCAGGAGGGCGTCCAGGGGGCCCACACCATAGGGTGGCGTGCCCCCTTGGTCCGCGCGGCCCTAGGGTGTGGCCACCCTGTGCCCCCCTTCGGCAGCCCTTCAAACTCTGTGTTCTCTCCGGTAAAATATTGACTTTGGCTTTTGTCCCATCCAATTCCGAGAATATTTCCTTACTAGCTTTTCTGAAACCAAAAACAGGAAACTGGCACTGCGGCATCTTGTTAATAGGTTAGTCCCAGAAAATGTATAAACATACCTCAAAGTGTATACAAAACATAGCAAAGTTGATACTAAACAAGCATGGAGCATAAAAAATTATAGATACGTTTACGACGTATCATTGAGCATGCTTAGTATTGTTTTATAGGAGTAGTTCTTTTATAACTAGTGTAGAGAATCACATATTCTATGTTTCTATTGGATCAAAATTTATTATTAGCAATTTTTATTATTACTTATTTATTCTATCTTATTATTTTTAGATGAACAGGAGGAGCCATACACGTGTAGTGGCTGCGGAATCCTCCACACCACCCGTTGATATATTGACCCCCCGAGTCACTTGGTATCGAGTTCACCAAGGAGTTTTAGCTAAACCATTTCAATCGTCTCAAACTCCAAAAAATCAAGTCCACGAAGTGGGTTTGTCCCTATATCTTGAACAAACTTGGCATTCGCGCTGATTTCGATTTACTTTGCAACAATGTTGGTTTGTATGACTGTCTTTCAGGATGTCTCCACGTATCGCCGCTTGACACTTGAGTTCCTCAGCACCTTGATGCATATGGTGGATCATTACTATTGTATCGAGGAACAAAGGCCCAGAGTTGATCGCATCAAGTTCTGCCTTATAAACCATGAGTACATCCTAACACTCAACCAATGGGCTCAATGTTTTGGGTTTGCCAACAACACCACTGATGTATGCACAACTACTTTTGTTTTAAATCCTGCACCTTGAGAGTACTTTAATTTGATGAGAATTCGTGGAAACACACTCAAGGGAAACCAAATTGATCATCCTGCTATTCGCAATCTGTTTTATGTAATTGCTAACACCTTGCAGGCATGTGGTGAGTTTACTAGAGTTAATGAGGAGGACATGTTGATCCTCACGAAAGATGCTATTGTCAACTGTAACTTAATGCAAAATTTCAGTGCTTTGCTTGTGTTTTACCTTAAGAATCAGGCTCTTCAATATCATGGAGCCATATGCGGAGGGGGAGTTGTGACCATTCTCACACGCGCACTTCACATCAACCTAGGTAGCATCCCACTGTTGGTAGGAAGTCACCTTCTCAGTCTCCCTACTCTAAGAGCATGTGGTGTGGCTTCTAAAACTCATGGTAGATATTTCCTTAATATACCTGGAGCGGATCACTTGATCCCAGCTCCTTCGCCTAATGGTCTATTCTCAATCGAGGAGGGATGTTTGAGTTTTGACGCGCGGGTTGAAGCTAATCTGCCCCAACAATAAATAACCGTGGGAGGAGAAGAAGATGAAGAAGTAGAACAAGGAGGAACCAAACAAGATGAGAAGCCACCAAACTACTACACCACCTATGAAGACATCTATGCACTTGAAGGAAATATTCAAAACATGAACAACCTCTCCATCAACCTTCGAGATGCTACTACAAGTCTCGCCAGCCAGTTCCATGATTGGAATAACCAATGGAACATGGGAAACTATCCACCGCCACCATAATGAGCAACAAAAGGGCTTGCAAAACCCTGAGCTTGGGGACGTGTTCCCCTAGAAAATTTATTTGTGTAATAACGAGGTTATACTCCAACTCCTTGGGAGCTTTGAAACACTCGTGTTGGCTTGTTCCAACACTTCACTTTTTTCCTTTGCTTTTTAGTTTGCTTTTATTTTTCATTTGTTTTTATTTTCTTAAAAACCCTTGCTTGGCCGCAAGATATTTTCTATTCTTTAATCCCTATCCTCAAAAATACAAAAAGATTTTTCTGTTTTTCCTTTTTTTTCGTAAATGTGGATTCGCAATTTGCCTCTTTTCTTTGATATTATTATGAAAGTAATCGTGTTTGAGTTTTGAAGGAACACATCACTATAAGGAAGAGAATCATGAAGTCGCTTATGAGATGTATTTCCTATGTCTCCCACTTTTGAAGTTTGGGTTGTTTATCTTAGTTGGCCGATTTGCTAAGATGTTATGCATGTGGGAGTAATTCAATTTAGTTAGAGTAAAGCTTTTTATTAGTACGATGATTAGTTGTTGAAGCTCTTTCTCTAGTTCTTTTAGCTAACCGAGTCTTGACTTTGAAATAATAATGCGAAACAAGTACAATAAGAAAAAGTCTGAAATTTATGACTTGTTTGATGAATGATTGTCTTGAGAGTATACCCTTGAAGATACTTAACCCCATAGACATTTTGATAGTCTTGACGACCCTCATGAAAGGAGTTGTTTGATTGAAATAGAGTCTAGTGGTAATTGTGATTCATGCCAAGGCTAACCTTGTGGATCAAACCGTGGTACCAGCTCATAAAAAGAGAGATAATTTTTTCTGCTTTTATGTTTCTAGTGCACACCATTGGGATGCCAACAACTTCGCTGGCTTTTGAACTATCTATCGTATAACCCCGAATTTCTCCTATGCGTTGATGACATGATTGTCATAAGTGTCAATGTATGGGCAAAAGTATTGGTATTCTCAAAGGTTGTGCAAGCACTTGCAAAAGAAACAGCCAGCAATCCGTGAAAGGATAAAAAGAAAAAAATATATCTTTGAAGATCCACATACCAAGTCCTTGGCATGGTCTCATTACTACTCTATGAGTTTTTCTTGAAAGACAATGATTGGATTAGAAGTGTTTTAGATAAACTTGATTTATTGATGTGGGTGTAAATAAGACACATCATTGTTATACTACTTAGGACATGAAACTCTCTTACTTAATCATGCTATTTAAACATCCTAGTGTTCCTTGGCAAGCTTAAAGTTAACTAGAATAATTGGATTAATTGCTATAATTCTATTTATTTATACTAATATTAAACTATACTTTGATTATCTTGACTTACCGAAGCTTGTATATTACTCTTGTCATCTCTCTAACTTTGATAAGCCTCGCAAATGAATGAAGTGTTATGCACATATGACTACCAACCGTAAGTGAATTCTTATTCTCGTTGTTTCAAGTTTACACGCTGAATTACTTATGGTTATTTTGTTTCTTCTTGCTCAAGGGCAATCAAGGTTTGAGCTTTGGGGAAGTTGATGGCTCTGATATTTTCCATCTTCCATCGTGTTTAAACATTGTTTTTAATCAAGTAGTTGACAAGAAACTCTCAATCCTTGACACTAATGACTAATAATTGCAAAGATATGCAACACCTTACTTTGAATTATGTTGTGCAAATCACGGGTTTTAATGCGAAATTAGGAGTCATAGTGAAGGATTTTGAGGAAGTCTACACGGCTAAGTAATCACGAAGCCAATTCCAGGCGTCAGTGAGCTTAACGACCACTGGTACGGACGGGGCCCACTTGTATCTTCCACTCGTACCATGTGGCGGCGGCTCTGTCTCATCAAACCCTACGACTTTCGTGAAGACGCATATATATTTTGAGGCTCCAGCCACCATGCAGAGAGCCGTCATTCTCAGATTTCATCACAACACCACCAAAGGAGATCCACACCATTGTTCATCCATCCCCTCCATTAGCCATAGCCATTGCTTTGTACTTTAGATCTCATTGTGATTTGGTGACCATTGTAAGAATATTCGATTTTAATCTAATTATTTTGCACAATGTTTCCTATCCCAGATCTATTTGTTATGAGTGAGTAGTCCACACGGACTGCGGCTTGGGGAGTATTGTGCATCTAATCACGGGAGTATTGTATTTTTTGCAATTGAGATTTGTATCTTTTGTTTCTTTGTCTCTTATATCGATCTGTGGACTTGTAGGTACCTAAGATCCCATAGATTTATAAAGGCTTGACGTGAGATACTTGGCTAGCGGCGATCTCATAGGACCCTCAGTGACATAAATGGTAGTATGGTCTTTGCTTAGCGACCCATTCGGGATCACAACAACATCACCACTTAATGCTTTAATCTGTGTTCTACACTTAATAATTGTGTGTAGCCCGTTGCTTCGGTGTTCACTCGGTTGGATTAAAAGACTATTGCTATGCCCGCTGCATCACGGTGGCTCTATTATATTAGGATGTGTTGCCCATAAGAGATTATCTCCAATCAAACATTACACATGACTATGCTTATTATTATCTTTTATCCCATATGATGTGCAGCTGCAGGTAGATCTTCAACCCTGGCCTATCTTCATCCATTGATTCAACCCACTATAAAAGTAAACTAGATTGGTCCAGTAAACTAAGGTAAAACAAAGAAACAAAGTCTTGCAGACATGTCCTTTTTATTTCCTTTTAGAATTGCTTTCCAAGGATCGATTAAACCTAGGTCTTCTAGGGAAAAAGAAATTATACTACATCCATGAATCCGGATCAAAGGTATCAGCTGGGCACCGCCACTGCCTCCAGCTGTTGCTATGGGTTGTGCCGATGCTGGGGCTGGTGGCCCACCCGACCACCGCCTTTAACCCACCTGGGTGTAGCCTCTTTTTTTGGTTTTCCCTTCGGCTTTTAGTCCCACATGGGGCACCTAAAGGGGAGGTAACACCTCCCTACTCCTATATATAGAGGTGCTCATAGGAGGATTAAAATACACAATAAAATAAGAAAAAGGCCTTTGGTTGCCTATCTCTCTTGTGACTGTGGCCTCCTTGTCAGGGTTGTGTGAGCAAGGAGTCCTTCACTGTGGAGCGTCGTCATGCTACGGGATCCGAAGCCAGGAGATCTACTTATGCAATCTTGGCTGGATCGAGGAGAAGCGGGAGTCATCATCAAGCATCATACGTGTGTGACTCCCTCGGGCGGCGCCATGATTTCGACACTAGGAGTTGTCGGGGCCATTGGACTTCATGAACTCGAGGTCAGCGTCAAAACGACTTCATCAACCATGTTCCCCATGGTACTTTAACCAGGCTCCGTCTTCAAAGGTATGAATACCGTATCCCCTCTAGTTACAGCATTGCTAGTAGATAGATCCTGGCATTAGGGTTTCGATCGTAGGAAATTTTTTGTTTTCCGCCCTCGAACCCCAATAGTTGTATCAGAGCTGATCTTTGCATAGTGCTGCTAGTACGGGTAGAACACACGAGTTGTAACGTGTGGGTGTTGATTCTATAATTGTTACCCTCCCACATGTATTGTTTATATCATGGTATTGATTGATGAAGTGGTCCGGACTGACCTTATGCGTACTCTTACACGAGATTGGTTCCAGACTCGACATATGGCTTGTTATGTATAAGTGGCTAGCGGGTGTCTATCTCTCTTTCAATATTTGATATGGCGTTTACAAAGGAGGGCCCCGAAAGGGGTGTAGTAGAAACAATTATCTAATCAGCATTGTGGTTGAAGTTCGTAGGTAAGAACAGTTCTTGCGTGAAATCCCTAACAACCACGTAAAACATGCAAAGATAAAGTAGAGGCGTCTAAAATTTTTTTGCAGGGGCGTTGTGATGTGATATGGTCATAGTAAAGGTAAAGTAGTTTACTTTCTATTGCTAAGTCATAGTGACGGTCATCTTTATGGTGGGCTGCATGCCGGAGGCGCCGGTACCCTGGCGCCGGATGGAGATCTCATCGCGAAGGACCATATCGCATCGCACTTACATTTGATGTATTTTGTTGTATGTATCTTGTTGTGTGCTAAGTATAAGATACTCGATGGTAGAATCAATAAGATGACTCCTACTAACTTAATTCCAAGGATAGTGCTCCCCTCGTATGTGCATGACCAATAAAGTTCTCCTTTTATGAGGCAGCCCATGACGACTGGGTGTCAGACATAACTGCGTTCGCATACAGTGGGTGTAAACCATGTTGCACTGCAATACACACAAGTTAGAATTGGTGAGCCTAGCATGTACAAACATGGCCTCGAAACACGAGATGATCGAAAGATCAAGCACAAGTCACATGAATGATGTGATCAACGTGTGGACATCCACCTTTCCAACTATGTTGCCGGCTGGGACGATCGAGGGTGATGTAGTGAATTAGGACCGTGTAATAACTAAGACATTCTTTGGGGATAATAGTTTTAGTGGAGTTATTTGAAATGACATTTTTATAAACTCAAGTTAGATGGACCCAACTTCTCAGATTGGCTAGTGCGTCTGAACTCTCTCCTTGCCAAGAATGATGTAGTCGACTACATATGCTACAGTGTGGATTTGGAGGAGCCGCAATATGATATAGAGACCCCACAACAGCGGTATGACTACTATTTTCATCGTGACATGTCCATGTTCATCCGTCTGATCATGCGTTATAGAATGGTGGATGAACTTCACCCTCTCATGGGCAATCTTAACCCATATGCGATGGTGGATCAACTGAGAGTGCAGTTCATAGGACGAGTACGCATGTGGAAGCATGAGCTAGTTGGTGAATTCCATGCCATTCAAATGGAGGAAAACACCTGCCTGGAGATCCACCTGATTTGCATATATGATGCATACATGAGGTTGGTTCATTTCGTGGACTAATGGATGCATGACTCATTTAAAATAGGAGTGCTTGTTCGGTCGCTCCCCTAGCTACCAAGAGTATTCCAGGGTTTGCATCATGAGAGGAGATATGGAAACGCATGATTTCTATGAGTTCATATCCCTCTTGAGAAGCGTGAAGCTTGAGCCCATTGCTGGAGAGGTCATCAATGGTGAAGGTATATATGATATACAAAAGTTTATAACTGTTATAATCTTGCAAACACTTATTGTGGCATTAAAGTATCTCATACTTGTTCTATTTATAAAAACAGATCCTACTGCATGAGAGATGATTGTGAGAAAGGAGGTGACAATGCGTGTTCCTGGCGAGCATGATGATGATGATGGACGACGACACTCTCCCTTGACATTTATCATTTAGTTTATTGGTCTTGAATAATTATTGTAATCAATGCAATATGAACTTCATTAGTGTGTCTTACACTTTGTGAGATGGTTATTCATACAACTTTGTAACAAATCAGTTGTTCTGCTTTTATGAATGATTTCTATTCATGTTCATATGTTGTTTTCAATTATGTGTGAATTATTCGAGTTACAAAACTAATTGATAATACATAAAAATTTATAAAAATGCCTTATTGTCATTAAAGTGGGAAATATGTGGCACTAAATCAAATAGAACGATGTAGCGTTAGTAAAGACCATTGATTGGAAATGGAAAACACTCATTTAGAATAAGGTAAACCATCTAGAATTCATAAAAGGTTTTGGGTTTATTTGATAAAACTAAAATAATAACGAACAAGTCCTTGGAAACCTTGAAATACAAATTCCATGACTAGAACCAAAGGAAGGCAAAACCAGTATTGCTAAAGGTTTGGTGCATTCTCGAGAAAGTATGTTTCGCGACAATGTTGTTAATGGAATAAAGTAAGAGCATGATGAAGGTCTTCAACCCTGCATTAGTGTGTTAAGAAGCACAATGGAATGTGTTCTAGAATGTGACTCTTCACATTAAAGAAAAGAGATCAATGATTGTGATGATTGTGTTTTTCAATTATGCTTTTACATAAAGAAGTAGGATTCTCAAATAGGCCCTACACCTAGTGTGGATATGTATATATATATATGAATTACTTGTCACGCTTATTAGAACAATACATACCTACAAACTACAAGGTAATTGATGGTACACTAAAGATACAAGAAATGAAATCCTAAAATTGAAACTTCACTTAAGATTGGAAAGTAAAACTGTTACTGAATCTCACAGTGAAAATGAGTTACTTGATATTTCCAAAGGACCACAATGTCATAGGAAATAAGTGGGAGTCTTAAAAGACAAAGCGCAATTTGCCAAAAAGATGTCTTGGACGAATCCAAATGAATTTGATTCAGAAGCGCTATAACATGGTGGATTTAATACTAGTAAAGTACTACAATATTGTAAAAGGAATTCTCATCTTGATAGTTGATCAAGAGATTTCGAAGCTGTTCGAAATATTTTGAAGATATGCAATCTTCATAAAATTGTGCGGGAGCTAGAGAGTCTTCCCAAAATTAATATGTGAATTACATAATTTTGAGTGGGAGCAATGTGAAGTTCAGAATCATATATGTAAGCATCATATTTTGAGTGGGAGCTTGACAAGTTTCATATGTGTAAATGACGCATTTTGAATGAGGACCAAAAAGGCAATAAATAAATAAATATTGATTTATGAGAGTAAAGTTGAAAGTATATTGGACATTGAAATCTTAGAGATTTATATATGTCCTATAGCATTATGTTGGAATGAATTCCCAAAAAAGATTCTGAAGATTTCATAATATTAAAAATTTATTGGATTTTCTTTTTATTTCTCTAATTCGCAAATCCATTTTTCTATATAGAATAGAATTGATTCTGCTTCATGCAGGCGAGTTGCAGCCTGCAATCCGAACTGAGGATGGGTTTTTGGAGTTAGCTCACCCAAATTGATTCAGTATTATCAGACTGCAAGCTCTACCCTTGAATTTATAGGATACCCCTTTTTCCTCCCCATGGGATTATATCCCCAGTTATTGTGAAAATAAAAAATAAATAGGTTACGGAAGTCAATATTCTCGCATTTATTGCTACTGCACTGTTCTTTCTAGTTCCTACTGATTTTACTTATTATTTATGTAAAAACAGTCAGCCAAAATGATTAGTTGGAATTCCAATTAATCATTGAAGAAATGCAAATGGGATTAAATAAAAAAATCCAAGTTTTAAATGAAAGGATCTGGTTGGAATCTTAAAGTGTCGTAGAAAGTACTACATCAATTAGGGAACAGTCCTAAATCATTCAAACTAGGAAAAACCATTAAGTATAAACATCGATGGTTTAAAAGAAAGAATAGGATGTCCGACATCCACTATGTTTTGACATAGGATTCTATCTTAAAACCATGATAAAAACTCAACATAAGAGGATCTCGGTTCTTAGTAAGAAGAACAAGTTTAGAAATGATTCAGTGTAAATCATTAAACAATGAGTTAAGTTTGTCCATAGTATCTAGTGAGATCTATAGAGATGTTTCTGGATATGTGAAGGACGACATACCTAAAGTATAAAGTTTTATACATCAAGGATATATTTTGGTATTAAGAAGATTGGAAATATCTGCATTAAAAGGTTACCTAAGCTCAGTTGAAGCGTGGTGGCAAATATTTGAAATTGCACATAGTGAATTCTGAATTTAAAATCTACATTTATAATACAAGTATATGAATACTACCAAGTGATATGCATAATGTTAAAGCTTAGAGAATATTTCTCACAAAGTGTGTTCTAATACTTAGTGCCCATGAGACAATCTAACGTCACTGCCGGTATCTGGAACTAGAGACCACACTCGGTTGCCAAAGACTATTATGCATACACGAGAAGTTATCATAGAGATGATAAAAAGTATTAGTTCATATAAGACGACATTAATAAGTTACAAATGATTCATAAGGAATGAAATGTTCATATCGTAGACTTAAACCTCTCCCATGAGCAAGAATAATCAGAAGTGCCAAATTGTATGGTACTAATGATTGTATAATGAATGCAGCTAGTTTATTTGTACTCTAGTGCAAGTGGGAGACTGAAAGAAATATGCCCTAGAGAAAAATAATAATATAGATTATTAGCATATTTCATAAAGTTTATGATTAAGTTTTATGTCATGCTATAACTGTATTGAATGAAAACGTTAATACACGTGTGATATACAAACATCCAGGAGTTCCAAGTGAAACTCTAGTCACTGGTTCATTGGTCAACAGATGATCAAGGTTTCATGATCATGTTGGTGCCTCGACATCAATTGATAATGGAGGTGAACATACCCTAACTAAATCATCATAACATGATCATGTCACAAAGTTCAAGTTGCGATGATTAGGAAATGTAGTGACTCGTTCCTTAGACTGTGAGACCATATCTAATCACTGTCTCTCGAGAATACTTTAATGACATCTAATCCGAATGGTGGTCATAAGGGTGACATTGGGTATTCGGAGGAACAGGTAGAGGCGTATACGTCAAGAGCAGGATTTGTCCATCTGCGTGACGGAAGATACTATGAGACCAATCGGATAAGTTATATCCATAAGTTGCGCAGCGTGTAACTAGGTTACGGGGATATCACTTATCAGATCGAGTAAAGTAGCTATTGTCGGTAACAAGGTTGAACCTGACATGGTGATTTCATTCATCAAGCCTCGGACAATACAAGTATCATAGAGACAATAAGAATAAGACACACCATTGATGGTTCGATGACAATTTTCGTGGAATGCACATGTGGTCATCATTGGCATCCATGTCCCGTTGTTGATCATTGATTAGAGAGGAGTCTTGACCATGTCTCGAGTGTTCCCAAACCATTGGGTAGCACGCTTAAGGGTTTGACAAAGCTCAGAGATCGTTATTCACATATTCAAAATCACCGAAAAATACAGAGAGAGAAACCATGATTGTTCTAGAGAGATCCGGCGGTGTTCGAAGAAAGAAAGAAAGAAAGAAAGGCACTGAAAGGAGTTTCTGATAAATGGAAATTTATTATATATATTTATTATATGTTAATTGTGAATTAATATATTCTAAATAATTATTTAAATTATGATTTGTAAAGTAACTTTCTCATTAGACCAAAATCCCAAAAGAAATTTGTCTAGGAGAAATCTGCAAGGAAAAGAAAAGGAAACAACCCACGTGGGTGGCAAATAGTTGCCACCGCACCGGGGTGGACTGCAGCTTCTGCTGCTGCTGTAATACGGGCCATGGGCGTGGGTGACCGGCCTACCTGGCCGCGCTAACCGCCGCTGCCGTGCTAGGCCACGGGCGAGCAAGGCCGGCCCACCCGGGACCTTATGCTGCTGTGGATTGCCTGGCGGGCCGCGGGATGGCCGTCCCACCCGGGCGCCTCCCTGATAGCCGCACAGGAACACGCTGGGCCGCGTGGGCGTGGGGTGGCCCATTCGACTGTTCACCGCCGCTGCTACGGGTTGGGCCGATGTTGGGGCAGGTGGCCCACCCGGCCACCGCCTCTAGCCCACCCGGGTGCAACCTCTTTTTTCTGGTTTTCCCTTGGTTTTAAGTCCCACATGGGGCACCTAAAGGTGAGGGAACACCTCCCTCCGCCTATATATAGAGGTGCCCATAGGAGGATTAAAATACACAATAAAATAATAAAAAGGCCTTTGGTTGCCTATCTCTTCTCTCTCTTGCGACCGTGACCCCCTTGTCAGGGCTGTGCGAGCGAGGAGTTCTTCACTGCTGAGCGCCATCGCGCTGCGAGATCTGGAGCCAGGATATCTACTTCCATAATCTCGACTAGATCAGGGAGAAGCGGGAGTCATCGTTAATCATCGTATGTGTGTGACTCCCTCGGACGGCGCCGTGCTTTCGACGCTAGGAGTTGTCGGGGCCGTTGGACTTCGTGACATCAAGGCCAGCGTCAGAATGACTTCATCAACCATGTTCCCCGCGGTATATTAACCGCGCTTGATCTTCAAAGGTATGAATACCGTATCCCCTCTCATTAGTGCATTACTAGTAGATAGATCCTAACACTAGGGTTTCAATCATAGGGAATTTTTTGTTTTCTGCCCTCGAACCCCAACAGTTGATCCCCTGCACTTGAGGGTTATGACGTGCCTATATTATTTACATCCATATTGTGATTTTTGTTATTATTATGATGTGCGATATTGATTGTCTTTGTTATGTGTATTGCTTGTTATCTAATTTAAGGGCCCAAATAACATGATCCAAATAACCACATAGCCAAGATCTTGTTTGCTAAACACTCGGCGACCTCTGAGTGGCACGACTGATATCAAAGAGGATCTAGTATAATTCGAGGAGCACGAGAAACCATGAAGCTTAAGGAATTGATTGGGCTCACGACCTTAAATGCCATGTTAACAATAGCTGGTGGTAATAGGAAAAAGAATCATGAGAGTTAGATGAATTAAAATGGAGGAGCCTCGGCTAGTAATGGGTTGCTCGGATACTTTCACACTTATATGAAGAATTACAATTACCTATTCCATTTGTGATGTTTACTATCACTATGAACTGAATCTCCGCGCCTAACCTTTGTGCTACAGGAACCTCAATCAACCTTCGTACTATTTACTTTTATGTTATTTACTTTTAATCTCTATTTAAACTCCATTTGTCACTCAACCATACTCACATCCTTTTCACCTTCAATACTTGCAGTCAATTCACTCAATACTAGTGACACCTTGGGTGCGATAGAAACACCTCAGATAAACTCTTCCCTAGGCTCTTTGTTGATCAATATAAAAACCAATTTCACAAAAACATGCGTTGACGAACATGTCACTACAAGAATCTGGACGGTACATGATGATCTGATTTTGTAATGAATGAGGATGAAAATGTCACAGATATCCATCTATGACTAATTCTGTGACAAAAAGGTTGTGAACCTCACATCATAACTGGATCCATGACGTTTTTCCTATCTCAAAAGGTCACACATTGATGACGTTTTTTGGCGCATCATAAAAAACATCATGTACCATTCGAATTCTTGTTGTGTGTGCTCTTGTAGGCATCAATATACTTTCACCAATGACTTGAGCGGATATATATGTTTATATGAATTTGTTGAGAAAGAAGTATGAAACATTTGAAAAATGTACAAACGTTTTCAGCATGAAGTTTAAAAATCATCGTAACTAGAAAATTAAGTATTTATGATTGGATCATAGAGGAGTGCATTTTAGTTATGAGTTTAGCAAGAATCTTAGAGTGGAGGAATTGTTCCACAACCTTGCGTCTCGTGAAACGCCATAAGATTGTGGTGTGTTCAAGATATGTAATCGAACCTTGTGAAACATGGTAAGATCAAAGATGATATTTATAAAACTGCCATTATATTTTGAGGATTCTGCTTTAGTGACCACAGCTACACCCCAAATATAAACCATGTCAGCGAGCGCTTGAACGAGGCAGCCCAGACCTCTCCCCTCATCACCAACCCCATTGCCTCACTCCTCTCCTGCAACACTCATTTCTCCTCCCTCATGTTCCCATCGACGCCACCAACCTCCCATGCATCTCTCCTCTCTCTCTCTCCCCCGGTTTGCTCTCTCTTTATGCTATGCATGAGACCTCCCGTCTCGTCCTTGGTCCTAACCATCTCCTCTTCCACGTGCCCTCGAGAGCATTCTCTACCTTGCACCGAGTTATGGAGAGGAAGATGAGGGGGCGACTCAACTACGCCTGCGATGGGATGGCCCGACTACCCTCATCGCGACTAGGCGGCAGCGTACGATTGACTCCGTTGGGGAATGGGAAGCTCAAGGTGGGGCTGAAGATGCAAGACGACGATTGATGCTACCGAGGATGGCCATTGGTGGAGCGGGAATGCGAGGCGCAAGGGGGGTGTAGCCGCCGGTGATCTATGGTAGTTGAACATAACACGAGGTGCCCCTCGTCATCATTGTTATGAACTTCATAGTCTCGAGTGTTCGATGTGTGAGAGGATAAGTTCCAGTCTAGGGGTAAGAGAGATATTTTGGATCCAATGGTTCAGAGCCACGATCTGTGGCAATTAGACCTCGACCAATCAGAATATATCGCTTTTGCTAAGTGTCTTAGGCCTCAACCAATCGGAGTGCAACGTTTTTGCCTAAGTGTCTTGAAAAAACACTCAGAATACTTCTCGCTTTGCTGATTGTTGTAAAAACACTCGGCAGTATCTTTGACCAAATTTTAAGAGTTGCAAAAAATATATTTTTGTGTAACCTCGGATCCTTTATGTGTAATAGCTGCGAAACAAAATTATAAACATGGATTGTGTCAATTCATGCCAAAAAAAATTCATAAAATGAACTATCATCTATAAAGGTGGTCCTTATGTAGAAATTGCATCTTGTGGAACCGCTAGCGTATTTGTGATAAGTAACACCTCGTAAACCAAAATATGATTTTTGTGAAAAATGAAGAGCCAACTATGAAATAATTGAAGCTAAATTTTGACCTGCTTCCAACTAAACCGGCAAGATACTTGTGAAATTATGAAAAATAGCTAGAAATCTTTAACATTGAGATACATGGTGAATCGTAAATAAAATTAGGTCTACTATTTTTTCCAAAATGGTTTGGTCCAATTTTGGAATGATGTTTTGGTATCTACTCCACAAATCTAGAACTAAGAAAATAAAAATGTGTAAAGAAGATGAAAACTCCCTGTGACAACATTGCGGTAAATTCCAAAATGCACTCATATATAAAAATATGGGCTCATTCAAGCAAACTATCCATGGTTAGATCATGACTTAGCTCATTTGTCTTGAAAGCATGAAAGTTCGTACTCGTGGTAGCTCAGTTTTCGAATGGTTTTTTGAGAATAACTATGGTATTAAATGACATAATTGTGGCAATTATACATTAAATGATATACGATTATATACATTAACTTTTGTGTCTTAAGCGAGTAGTATGATATCATCATTAATTGTTACATTATGATACATTAATTGAGTACTATTTTATATACTTTAATTGATATGAAATTATGAAATAATTGATATACATTAATTACAAATTAATATTTTCCAAAAGAAGAGAAAATCTTATTACATGTATCTCTTTAATTAATTTCTATTGCTGGTGGTTCCATGCTTTCCAAATTATTTATAGTCGTCTCCGCAACATCATTCTCCCCATCAGCCCAACCATCAACTCCTCCATAGATCTCAAGCTTCACCAAACCCATCAACTAATCCAACACCAGATAACAACAACCCTAACAACCATGAAAACTAGCCTCCTCCTTGTTGCCATTGCCACTATCATATGTGTTTCTGCTACACCTGCAACAGCAACCCTCGGTGGATGGTCAAAGATCAATAACATCACCGACCCGCACATTCAGGAGCTCGGCAAGTGGGGGGTAATGGAGTTCAACAAAGTGGGCAATGACAATCTCACGTTTCAAAAGGTTGTGAGCGGCGAGGAGCAGACTGTTCATGGCATAAACTACCGTCTCGTCATTGATGCCCAGAGACTCGATGGCTCACATGGCACGTACATGGAAGGGTTGTTCGAGGAGGACTCTAGTAACCCCAATACGCGAAAGCTCACATCCTTCAACCCAGCAAACTAAGCAATGCTCGAACGATGATATTTATACTAGTCGTATTACCATGAGTGTAATAAAAAGTATGGAGAAATTTCCTATTTTGTATGTGTATTTGTCCTAAGCTTTTGAGATCTTGTGATCTAGTGGAAGTTAATATTCATAGACAGTTCCTAATTCTTAAATTTATTAATCAGAGTATATCTTTAATTAGTTCTCATTTTTCTACTAAATTTTGCAACTAGAATATTTTGTCAACATAAAAAATTATTTTAATGTATTTTTAATATATTGGAAGTACAAACCATATTCAATATTTCACATCCTAAAATTATTTCCTATGTTTTCTATGATTGGGTAAAAAAGTCCCCTGGATTTATTTTTTCTCGGATTTTTGGCCTGCAGCGATTTTTGTGGGCGTGATAGTGTGTGATTCCTTCTCTCTTTTCCGTCCAAGGCTGACCCCATGAGTCGGCTATGTCCCTTGGATAGTACTCGCTCCGTTTGGAAATATAAGATGTTTTAGGTTTGTGAATAAGATGTATCTAGACACCTTTTGTGTCTAGATTCATTTGAACCTATACACTAAAAGGTGTCTAGATACATTTCCTTCACAAACCTAAAACATCTTATATTTCTAAACGGAGGAAGTATTTCCTCACCTTTCCAGCCGTTATGGCGGTGACGGCACGCTACGTTCTATCAGTTCTATCTTTGGCGTCGTTTTCGTGGCCCCACTCAGCTGGGCGTACATTCGACTACCTTCTGCCACAGCGTGTGCCGGGTATCCCGGCGATTTTTCTCCTTCTGACCCTCTACGGGCGATGCCTCCCCTCCCGGGCTGAGTGACGTTCATGCCGTCTCAGCGTGGCGTCACTTAGGAGACGCGTCGAGCATGTGGCAGCCTTCCCGGCTATGTGTCGACACCACTAGTAGAAAAACGACCTTTCGTTTGGAGCTGCTCCAGCCTCTGGTCCCGCCCCTGTTTGAAATCGGGACTAGTGTTAGCACTAGTCTTTTTTTTGCGGGAAAAGCACTAGTCCCGGTATGTGAACTTTGCAACGGCTAGATTGCGTCACATGACTAGTCATGGTCCGTGGGCAACCTCTAGTCCCGGCTGGTAACACAAGCCGGGACTAGATCACCTGTGGGAACCATGGCTATATTTAGTCTGGGTTCTTGTTATCACCCGGGACTAGAGATCAACCTCTAGTCTGAGTTCTTTTTACCATCCGGGATAATATATTACCACTATATATCCTTCTTCGACCCAGCACAAAAGCATGGCCATTTCCTCCAAGGAACATCTCAAGTTCATCCTCATTTTTTGTCCAATTTGATAGCAACTTTCAATCCAAGCTTTGTCAAGATTTGGTGGCATCATCTATCAATCCAAGCTTCTAAAATGGTTAGCAACTTCAATCTTTCATCTCTTATTGTTATAGTTTAGCTCAATGCTCTAGAACTAGAATGAGGGATTTCATGCTTACAAGTGCAGAGGGAATTTTAGATGTGTAATTTTAAGCATAGTTTGATTATACAAAAAGCTACTGAAAGTTGAGATGTGCATTTTAAGAGTTTCATATCTCAGAATTGAATAAGATTTTCACTGCTAGATCAATAATTAAATAGTCAAGATTTTTTATGTTAACAGTTTTGTCCAATTCAAAAAATAGTGCATGTAAAATTTTAATATGATAGAAAATTTTAATTCAAAAATTAGTGCATGTAAAAGTAATTGTAGTAAAAATGATCCAAACTTTTTATATGATAGAAAATTTTAATTATACTATATATGAGCCGAGAATGGATGTACAACGCTCCCCGAATGTCTGACGCGTTCATTAAAGGCATGCATTCTTTCCTCGATTTGACTAAGGAAAACAAGCGGAACGGTTTTATGTGTTGTTCGTGTCGTGTTTGTCGGAATGAGAAGGATTACTCTTCATCCAAAACCATTCACATCCACCTGATTCAATCAGGTTTCATGTCCGACTATATTTGTTGGACAAAGCATGGAAAAAGCGGGGTTATGATGGAAGACAACGAAGAAGAAGAGAACGATGACAACTATCCAATGTTTCCTGAATACGGTGGTACTACACTAGAAGACAATGAACAAGAAGAAAGTGAAGAACGGACATTAGATGAGACTACTGATGATCTTCGTCAGGACATTCTTGATGCACGGAGCGAATGCGAAATGAAAACGATAAGAAGAAGTTGGAGCTCATGTTAGAGGATCACAAAAAATTGTTATACCCAAATTACGAAGATGGCAATACAAAGCTCGGTACCACACTGGAATTACTGCAATGGAAAGCAGAAAATAGTTTATCTGACAAGGGATTTGAAAAGCTACTGAAAATTTGGAAGAAGAAGCTTCCAAAGGATAATTAATTGCCCGTCAGTACATACGAGGCAAAGAAGGTCGTCTGCCCTCTAGGACTAGAGGTGCAGAAGATACATGCATGCATTAATGACTGCATACTATATCGTGGTGAGGAGTACGAGAATTTGGATGCATGCCCGGTATGCGGCGCATTGCGTTATAAGATCAGACAAAATGATCCTGGTGATGTTGAGGGCGAGCAGCGCCCCAGGAAGAGGGTTCCTGCAAAGGTGATGTGGTATGCTCCTATAATACCACGGTTGAAACGTTTGTTTATAAACAAAGAGCATACCAAGTTGTTGCGATGGAACAAAGAAGAGCGCAGGAAAGACTCGATGTTGAGACACCCCGCTGATGGGTCACAATGGAGAAAAATCGATAGAGAGTACCCGAGATTTGCAGATGACGCAAGGAATTTAAGGTTTGGTCTAAGTACAGATGGCATGAATCCTTATGGAGAGCAGAGCTGCAGTCATAGCACCTGGCCTGTAACTCTATGTATATATAACCTGCATCCTTGGTTGTGCATGAAGCGGAAGTTCATTATGATGTCAGTGCTCATCCAAGGCCCGAAGCAACCTGACAATGACATTGATGTCTATCTAAGGCCATTAGTTGAAGAACTACTATAGTTGTGGCGCGACGAAGGTGTTCGTATGTGGGATGAGCACAAATAGGAGCCATTTGACCTACGGGCGTTGTTGTTCGTAACCATCAATGATTGGCCTGCTCTTAGTAACCTTTCAGGACAGTCAAACAAGGGATACAATGCATGCACACATTGTTTAGATGATACTGAAAATATATATTTGGATAAAGGTAAGAAAAATGTGTACCTGGGGAATTGTCGATTTCTTTTGGCCAGGCATCCTGCAAGAAAGAAAGGCAAGCATTTCATTGGTGAGGCAGATCACCGGAAGAAGCCTATCCGCCGTACTGGTGATGATATATTTGGTATGGTCAAGGATCTAGAAGTAATCTTTCGAAATGGCCCTGGCGGTCAATCTGTTCCAAATAACGCTGACGGACATGTGCCCATATGGAAGAAGAAATCTATGTTTTGGGAGCTACCCTATTGGAAAGTTCTAGAGGTCCGCTCTGCAATCGACGTGATGCACGTGACGAAGAATCTTTGCATGAACCTGCTAGGATTTATGGGCGTGTATGGAAAGACAAAAGATATGCCAGAAGCACGGCAGGACCAGCAAGGTATGAAAGATCGAGACGGTGTGCATCCAATAAAGACAGATAAAGGGTGCTGCCAGCTATGCTCTTACCAAAGAAGAGAAGGAATTTTTTTTGAAGTCCTAAGAAGTATGAAGATCCCCTCTGGCTTCTCGTCTAATATAAAGGGAATAATAAATATGGCAGAGAAAAAAATCCAGAACCTAAAGTCCCATGACTGCCACGTGCTTATGACACAATTACTTCCGGTTGCATTGGGGGGGATTCTACCGAAAAATGTTCGACTGCCCATTGTGAAGCTATGTGCATTCCTCAATGCTATTTCTCAGAAGGTAGTCGATCCAGAAATTCTACCGAGGTTACAAAATGATGTGGTCCAGTGTCTCTTAAGTTTTGAGCTGGTGTTCCCACCATCCTTCTTCAATATTATGACGCATCTGCTGGTACACCTAGTTGACGAGATTACCATTTTGGGTCCTGTATTTCTACACAATATGTTCCCCTTTGAGAGGTTCATGGGAGTCTTGAAGAAATATGTCCATAACCATGCTAGGCCAGAAGGAAGCATCTCGAAGGGCTATGGAACAGAGGAGGTCATTGAGTTTTGTGTTGACTTTATTCCTGACATTAAGTCGATTGGTGTTCCTAAATCACGGCATGAGGGAAGACTGAGTGGAAAAGGCACACTAGGAAGGAAATCAATAATATGTAGGGACGAACATTCTTTCACTCAAGCACACTACACGGTTCTGCATAATTCCACCTTGGCAGCTCCGTATATAAAGGAACACAAGAATATTGTACGCTCAAACAACCCGGGAAAGCATGACTCCTTGATTAGAGATGAACACATGAAGACTTTTGGCAGTTGGTTGCAAACACATCTCATGAATAACAACACTGTTTGTGATGAGTTGTACCTGTTGGCCAGCTCACCATCTTCGACTATATGGACTTTCTAAGGGTACGAGATAAATGGGAATACATTTTACATGATCGCCCAAGATAAAAAGAGCATCAACCAAAACAGTGGTGTCCGCCTTGATGCAACAAACGACAATGGGTCAAAGGACACATATTATGGTTACATAGAGGAGATATTAGAACTTGACTATGGACCTGCTTTGAAGGTCCCTTTTTTCGGTGCAAATGGGTCAAGCTAACAGGAGGCGGGGTTGAGGTAGACAAAAAAATACGGAATGGCAACAGTGGATCTCAACAATCTTGCGTACATGAACGAACCATTCGTCCTAGCCAATGATGTGTCTCAGGTTTTCTATGTGAAGGACATGTGTACCAAACCAAGAAAAAGAAAATATAAGAAAACAAATACATCATCAAACGATGAGCCAAAGCGCCACATAGTTCTTTCAGGGAAAAGAAACATCGTAGGAGTGGAGGACAAGACAGATATGTCAGAAGATTATGACAAGTTTCATGAAATTCTGCCGTTTGTAGTGAAGGATGACACAAGCATCATGTTATTTGATGAAGATTCTCCATGGTTAAGGCCACACGGTCATAAGCAAGTCATATGATGTATTCTGAATTTTTCCTTCAGCCGTTTTTAGATGCAATCAATATATACATATGTATATCATTTTGTGTAGCTTTTACCAAGTTGTTATTTTTTCTGTTTAATAAAAATAATTATACTAACTTTCCCTCTGACCGAAGCTTTTAGTCCCGGTTGTAGCCACTAACGGGGACTAAAGATATTTTCCGCCATTTCCCACCGCTTCCCGCCTCCAGCAAGTCCACATGAGGAGTGGGACGACCACCATAGAGCGAGTCCACCGCCGCATCAGCCCACTCCGCCGCCGCCGTGTCAGACAAAGAAGGCGGTCTCTCAGTTAACTGGTAATAATACTAGTCAGAAGAAAGCCAAAGGTAAAAAGGTGAAGAAAATCCCGCCGCCTCCTCCCAAGTTACCTTACGAGATGACTGATGAGGAAACCAAAGCGATCAGCAATGCCCAAGTGAAAGCCTTCTTTGCACCCAAATCTCCCGAGCCAAAGCAAATATTTGATCCAAAAGCCAAAAAGTGGGCTAAGGGTTTTCTTGATCAACCATCGCAATATGAGATAAATAAGGCTAATGACTACAAACGTTGTCTGCTGAGAATTGGTAGGAAAAATCCAGGAAATACTACTGCAAGCAGCGGGAAGACTCCAGGAAATACTGCTGCAAGCAGCGGGAAAAGAGATGTTGCGCAATTCGGAATGCAGGCAAACAAATCGATCACCCCGCTCAAGGTGTTATCCAATATTGATCATCAGAATATTATAGCAATGGAATTTTCCAAAGGTGCTAGTATTACAGTTGATCAAGAGCTAGGCGGGCATATCCCCAAACATGAGGAATTTGCATGGAGATATGAATATGGGAAGACTCTGGTCAGACCTAATGAGGTCAAACTTCTACCAACTCAAATACGAAGACTGCATGAGTGGTACGTGAATGTATCTACATGCGATGAAGAAGATCGATTGTCAGCGCTGCTTGTAAGAATTACAAGTGAGCATTTTAATGGTGAAAACTAGTTGCAAATTTATTTTGAGGAATTCTATATGTTATTCAAACAAGATGCCCTTGACTTGAGTCTCCTCGCTACCTATTGTCTATAAGTGGTTCATTTATTTCTATGATAAAGTCTTTAACTCAGCTCTTTCATTGCATGTAATTATCTTCACTATATGCTATTATGCAGAATAAAGAGCGATGAATGTGACCGGAAGAAAATCTTTGACACTGGGTTCATCGACCCACACCGGTTTAATCAAGCATTGCTAAAGGAATACCCCAAGGACATGGAGCGTAACTTGCTAAGGGTCTTATTGAGACAACATTACAAACGAAGAATATTGTTTCCCTACAACTACAGGTAAGAGTGTTACTTCCTTGTACATATCACTTGATTCTGCTAAGTGTAATTGATGAGTTACTAACGTATATAAACGTGCACAGCTATCACTAGATTCTACTAACCATTGAAGTTGACGCTGGAAGAGTTGAAATCAAAGACTCGCTAATGAGAGACGAATCAGAGTACGCATTATTAAAGATGCACTCCAGAGGTAATTTCAGTCATTATCGCACTATATCGGCCTCTTTCGTTCATATATATCCTGAGATATCAAGTAACTAATAACTCATTTATTATTTTTTTTACCGGGCAAGGTTTGGAAAGCTTTCACCAATGCTACAGTTGGTGAATTTAAAGACAAGCTTAGTTTTCATCGGATCGATTTAAGTAGTACGAGCTAGATCCGCGCATCTCTTCAATTCTAGTTTCAATACCATTATGTCATGCTTGATTATTATTTGATTGAATTCTATTCTTGTAAAGTGCGAGAGGGAACCACCAGGTACTAATCTATGTGGATACTTCATGTGCGAGTGCATTCGCTCCAAGGTCATTGAGTGGGACGGAGGACATTTTTAGAAGTACGTGAACAATATATTCACAGTTTTTGTTGAGTGTCATTCATAATATTTGTTATGACTATTGATATTCATATTGACCTCCTTCTTTTATATATAGTTGGAAAGATTACGGGAGAATCTCGAACCAAGGAAGCGTCTGGTAGCAATTCAAGAGGAATTGGCGGGATTTCTTGTTGACCATGTCATAAACCCAGAAGGAAAATACCATACCTTCGGCTACTAGTGATTTAATGAACTTGTAACCGAATAGACATGTTCTGATCTTCATTTAATCAAATTGTATATATATATATAATATAGAATTATATCTATATAATCATGACGATGTTATGTGTAATGGGTTTCTTCGTTGCATGTCACTTTACGCCAAACGCAACCCTCCTCTACCTATCCTCTTGCCGTAGCAGAACCCTGCATTCGGCTACCGCCACAGAAATCGGCCCCAAATTTCTGTCGTGGCAGAAACCCGCATCGGCTGCCGCGGCAGAAAACGGCCCCAAAACTCTGCCGCAGCAGAAACCCACATGGGCTGTCGCGGCAGCCGAATTGGTAAAATGCTGCCACGGCAGAAAATAACATTCCCGGTTCGTATTAAGAACAAGGACTAAAGACCCCCCCCCCCCCCGCGCGCGCGCACTGCTACGCTGCCACGTGCAGAGCTTGCAGTCCCGGCCCGTAACTAACCCGGGACTAGAGGCTGGGACCTCTAGTCCTGTTTCCGTAGTACCGGCTGCGTATCCGGGACTAGACGCCCTCTAGGACCGGGACAAATGCCCCGTTCTCCACTAGTGCACGCCCCCGGCATGTGCCCTCATGTTGCCTGCCTTTCTTGTAGGTGGCTTGATGTCATCCTTTCACATGCATGCTCCCTCACGTCGAGCGCCTGTGTACATGCGTCAGTTTGCTCGCTATGTGTTGGGTCATTCATTCCTATTTAGTCTCTTGTTGGCTCACCACGCTCTCATTTTGCTCTGTGTTTTGGTCGCTCATGCATGCTAAATGTTTTTTGTGTTTTCAGGTGTTGCTGCGACGCCAGCGTTGCGAGCTGCTAGAATCGGAATGGTTGCTGGCGACGCTCTTGGTATTTTTGAATCCACATCTCCCATGTCGTTGTTTTCTCTTGCTTTGGTGTTCTTTTATGCTTTATGCATTTATGTCGCACCGACGTTTATTGCTGCTAGAATTGGACTGGCTGACGGCAACAATCTAGGTATCTTTCTACTGTGTTTTCCCCGTTGATCCATATTTTTATGTTTTTTGGTCCCCCATACTTTCAGGCGATGGTGTGTGACATTAATGACCACGTGTGGGAAGTGTTGCGATGATGGGTTCAGAGCATGAAACAAAAAAATTCCTACGCGCGAACCACTATCTAGCCAAGATCATCTACGAGATGGTAGCAACGAGTAACTCACCCTTGAAGACCGTAAGCAGGATTATGTTCCCTCTCAAATATTGTCAGTGAAGATGAAGGTGTACATGTGACGATATTAAGATTGGCTACTCAAGGCGCCACAACCGGTGGCACCTCGGTTCTCGGTCACATGTGCGGCTTGTTGACGTCCTCCACGCCCTCGGTCCAGCAGAGCAGCGGAAGAAGTGATCCGCTAAAAACTCCTACTCCACTTATCTAAGTGTAGACTTCGAACTATTTTGCGGCAGAGCTTCGCTAAGCAATGGCAATGGTGGTGTAACAAAGGAGGGAGAAAAAGGAGGCTCAGGTGTCTAAAGGAAGAGATGAGGAGTTGCTACCTTTTATAGGAGAGGAGGGGGCATACCCTAGGGGGTGTGCTGGCCCCTAGAGGTGCCACCTCTACCTCTTCATGGTGGTAACCCCCTCCATCAAGTAGGTAACCCTCTCTCTTATTTTCCTTTTTAATTGCATGACATTCATAACAATTAAACCACACTTATGGAATTAATAAAACATTTTTATTTATTTAATATTTGTTAATTCATTCAATTAACAAACATTAACAATTACCTCCTTGTGTTATTTTGATATTTTCAAATAGTTTAGCACTTCTCCAAAACAACCTCTATGTTGTCCAATAATTCAGTCGGAGTTCTAAATCCACTCAAAACGTGTCAGCGGACCTTAAGTGTGGCATCCTACGGTTCGTGAATAACATGGACATGATCAAGACGCCTCTCTGATCAATAATAATCAGTGGGATCTGAAAATCCATGACGACTCCCACTTAATAGTGAATCTAGTGATCATGTGAACCAGTGTGAACCATTAATGTTATAGTCAATTCCTTTTGTCTCGCGGTATATTAATTGTCCGAGATCCGATCATTTGGTATCATCCATATCTAGTTAGATCTCGTTTCCAAAAAGCACTCTTTACTCTTCCATGATATAACATTCATGTGACCTAGTCACATGCTTGCAAGACTTGTCAAAGAAATATAACCGAGAGAGTCCCAGAGTATATCTTTTCGTCATCAGGTCGGCAAAATCCCACACTTGATCCATGAGCCTCAACTAATACTTTCAGAGTACCCAAATCAACCTTTATAATCAACCTGTTGAGTAACATTTGATATCATCAAAGTGCCCTACCGACATCAGTGATTGACATGATCTCATGGTCTAAGGATTAGGACTACTTCGTATGAGTCTGATATAGCAATGAAACTTGAGGACATGATCGTATTGCTATTCTTACTATAGGTGTAAGTGTTCATCACATCATTCTTCTAATGATGCGACCTCGTTATTAACAACATCCAATGTTCATGATTAGGAAACCTTGATCATCGGTTAATCAACGAGCTAGTTAAAAGAGAGGCTTTACTAGGAACTTTTTGGTTGTTTATTAAACACACAAGCATTAATGTTTCTGACTAATACAATTCTAGCATGATAAATAAACATCTATTAAGAACACGAAATAATGTAATAAACACTTTATTATTTCCTCTCAAGCATATTACTTTCATGCGATTGGCGCTAGCATTAGCTTCCCGCACTTCGGTGCAGTTGTAGGCTAGGGAGATTTTTCATGGATTGCATTGGATATCGGCTGTCATCGACGGTGGTTGTCAGGAGGATGACTGATACCTTCGATCCGGATTACGGATGTAGTATATCTCTTTTCCCAAGTAGACCTAGGTTATCGAATCCTCGGGAAGCAGAAAGCATGGTGAAGTTACTTTAACGGACCTTCGGGAGTTTTAGAATTCTTTTAGTGTTTTACCTGACCAAGAGTTTGCAATCTTTTGTTGTTTTCGATGATGGAGAGAGGGGGCCTCGGGAATTCGGTTTCACCTGTAGTTGTGCAAAATATCTAATGGGAATAAAATATAATAATAAAGTATGCGTGTAATTGTTAGAGCAAGATAAATATATGTGGGCAGTGCATCCATAACTGCCATTGCCTCCGCAACCGCTTATAGCAATAGCCTATTAGTCTCATCCATAAGAAATAGATCTAATGATATGCGCAATGACATCACCGTTAATCCCAAGTAAATCCCTCACATACAGCCGTACTACCCTTTCTGTCACTAGGGTTCCCATCCTATAGATTAGTCATTACTCATACTCCCTATACCTGTATTAATCCTTGGGGTCTTGGGTAACTAACAAGTCCTTAGATTGAGGCAAGAGAGGATACAATAATCATCATGTCATACAAACTAATACACGATCCCATTTATGATAAATAACATGCACAAACTGCATGGCTAGGCCGAAGCCCTTAGCTCAAGGAGAATTACTCACACATAGAGATGAGATCAACAATCATAAACATTGTATTGGAAATCATGAGATTGATAGTAATAGTCTTACAATGTCGTTGATTGGAGATGAGATCTACTATTTGATACATCCAAAACGTATCTACTTTCCCGAACGCTTTTGCTATTGTTTCTCCTCTAAACTTGTGTGATTTGGATACAACTAACATGGACTGACGCTGTTTTCAGCAGAATTACCTTGGTGTCTAGTTTTTTGTGCAGAAAATCAACTATCAGGAAAAATCCCGAAAAATATGCCAAAAAATTCCATTTCACCAGAAGACCCATGGAGCCAGAAGACGAGACGGAGTGGGGCCCTAGGGGGCCCACACCCCCAGCCGCGTGGGCTAGGCCTGGAGGTGGTGTGGCCATCCTACCCCCTCGGCCTCCCTCTTCGCCTATAAGTTTCCTCTTGACCTAAAAACTCAGGGGGGGTCGACGTTTTTCCAGAAAGAGTTCCGTTGTGCCGCCACCACCAGAAACCGTGATTCGGAACCACAAACTCCGTTCTGGCACCCTGCCGGGACGGGGAATTTGGAGAGGATCATCGCCATCATCGTCACCAAAGCCTCTCCATCAACCATCCATGTTTCCCTCATCCATGAGTGAGTAATCCCCCGCTGTAGGCTATGGGGATGGTAGATATTGGATGAATTCTATCATGTAATTGAATAAGATTGTTAGAGCATGGTGTCTAGTATCTCTATTAGTGATATTTGACTTTGTTGCAACTTGTTGTGCTTAATGCTTGTCACTAGGGCCCGAGTGCCATGATATCATATCTGAACTTATTATTGAATCATTATGATAGTATTGTTTGTGATCTTATCTGCAAGTTGTGTACACATATCATTGTCTGGATCCAAAGGCCCCGAAGTGACAGAAATTGGGACAACCTAAGGGGATAGCTGTGATGTGAGGATCACATGTGTTCACAGAGTGTTAATGCTTTGCTTCGGTGCTCTATTAAAAGGAGCACCTTAATTGCCAGTAGTTCCCTTGAGGCCCCACTACAACTGGCTGGCAGGACAAAAGATGTTGTGCAAGTTCTCATTGCGAGCACGCATGACTATATATGGAGCACATGCCTATGATTGTTTGGTACTTGGATTCTTATTCTTATTTATCTGCAATTGCCCCAGATCTTGAAGTTACATGTTTAGGCTGGTACATGCAACGCCCGTCCGTCCATCCCTATGCCTACCGTACTCATATCCTACTGTTTGCTACTACTGTTACTATTGCTCTTATTCTATTGCCGATGTTGCTTTGCTATTGCTACTACAAAACTGTTGCTACTGATAAACTTTTGTGAGCAAGAACTATTTCCAGGTGCATCTGAATTGACAACTCAGTTGTTAAGGCTTATAAGTATTATTTGTCTCCCCTTGTGTCGAATCAATAAATTGGGTAATACTACCCTCGAAGACTGTTGCGATCCCCTATACTTGTGGGTCATCAAGACTATTTTCTGACGCCGTTGCCGGGGAGCATAGATTTATTTGTAAGTTTACTTGGATCTATTATTGTTCATTGCTACTCCTTTCATCATGGGGAGGTCTCGTGATGGAAATTTTCCTATTTTACCATCCACTACAAGAAGAGGTACAGTCCTAAACACCTCTGCTGCTCTTGATTCACCGCCTGTTATAAGTAAGCTTGTTACACCACCACCACATACACATGCTACACACACTGCTACTACTGCTGAATCTAAAACTGATTCTGATACTCACGATGTTACTTCTACTATGCTTGATGCGGGTGGTTCATTAGGTCCTTTCCTAGATGCTATTATGGCTAGTCTAGGAAATACTGAAACTCCTAGTGAAGACACTATTACACATGTTAGCTCACCTGAGTCTAGAGAGAGATATGATATTAATGATGGTTACATTGAGTTGACTGATGATTTTATCGAAGAGTGCCGAAACACACATGGTGCTAGTGCTATTAAGAGTCTCCTTGAGAGATGTACCGTTATTCCTAGACTATCCTCTGATCCTAAGTTTGCCACTTCTCCCATAGATATTAAAGATAAAGATTATGATTTCTCTCTTGATTTATCCTATTTAGACATTGTTGAGAAAGAACCTTTTTATGGGACTGAGAGTGAGAGTGTTGTGGCACATATGAATGAGCATTCCACTATGAGTGCCTTATTCTCTGATGATTTTAAGATGCGCAAGTACTTTGTTACTAAGATCTTCCCTTTTTTACTAAAAGTAGAAGCTAAAGCTTGGTTTAATAGATTACCTCCTGGATCCATTGATAGCCCTGATTGTTTGATTGCTTCTTTCTTCCAGAAATATTTTCCTCCTAGTGCTAATTGCCTGAGTCATGGACAAAGTTATGTGCCTTGATTCATGCACATCCTGGATGTCCATTACCTAAAAATGAGTTTCTTGATATTTATTATAATGGACTAACTGATGATTCTAGGACATACCTAGATAGTTTTGTTGATTGTGTTTTCAGGAAAATAACTCCTACAGATGCTGAAGAACTAATGGCTAAAATAAGTAAGAATTATGATGATTGGACGTCAACTGAGCTAAATACACCTGAGCCTATTACACCTGAACCAGTTGTGCCTGAACCAGTTCCAACGCCAACACCAAAGAAGATGGGAGTTATTGCATTGAATGATGAAGTGATGAAGGAAGCTAAGAAATGTCTAAAGGAGAAAGGTATTAGAGCTGAAGATGTGAAGAATGTACCTCCTATAGAAGAATTATGCAAGCCAATTCCCTAGTCATCCACTATTGAGGTACACTCTCTCCATTTTGATGAAGGTGATATTCCCTATGGTAAGCCTCATGATCAATGCTTAGAGGAACTTAGACACATTTATTGTTAAACAAGGTAATTTTAATAAACAAGTTCAGAATCATTTATTGGAAAACTATAGAGCTATTAATGAGTTGAAAGATATTGTGGAAATAACTGCTAATGATATTAAAATGCTTTGTAAACACTTTCAAATGGTTCAAACCCAAATTGATCAACTTGCTAAGGTACAAAAAGATATGCTAGTTAATGCCTCGGGAGATAAACATGCTTATGGAATTAGAACTAGGAGTGGTATAGCTACTCAAGATCCTTTATATCCTGAAGGAAACCCTAAAATAATTGAGAAAGACTCTCAGCAAGGTGAAATTAGTGGTAGTCCTCGTAAGAGAAAGAAAAAGAAACATAAAATAATTGAGGTACCCTCTGAACCTGCTGTAGATCCTAATAGTATATTTGTCTCTAATGTTGAAACTGGCAGTGGTGATAAAAATGATGCTCCTGATAAGGAGGAAGTTGAGGAAGAACCTGAGAAGCACACTAAGAACACTAGGTACACTAAGGAAGATTTTGTTGCTAAAAGACATGGTAGTGAGAGAGAACCATGGGTGCAGAAACCTATGCCTTTTCCAAATGAGAAACATAAGTCAAAGGAGGAAGAACACTATAACAAGTTTTGTGAGTGGATGAAACCTCTATTTTTTGAAAATTCCTTTGACTGATGCTATTAAGTTGCCTCCTTATTCAAAGTATATGAAGGAGATTCTTTGAGGAGATTTCTACTTCGCTTGCTAATTATCTCTTCAATAGTAAGTTTCCAAAGAAACTTGGTGATCCAGGTATACCAACTATTCCTTGCTCTATTAAGAATAATTATGTTAGAACTGCTTTATGTGATTTGGGAGCTGGAGTTAGTGTTATGTCGTTTTCTCTCTACAAGAGATTCCAGCTAGAAAAGTTGATACCAACTGATATATCTTTGTAAATGGCTGATAAGTCAACTACTATTCCTGTTGGTATATGTGAGGATGTTCCTATTCAAGTAGCTCATAATTGCTTGGTTTTAACTGATTTTGTTGTGCTTGAAATGCCCGAAGATGATAATATGTCTATTATTCTTGGGAGACCATTTCTTAATACTGTAGGTGCTGTCATCAATTGTAATCAAGGAAAAGTAACTTTTAATATTAATGACAAAGAGCACAGTGTCTATTTACCCAAGAAGATTGATAAGAGCTATTGCCTGAATTCCATTGAAAATATTGAGAGCATCAAGGTTGGAGAAATATATTTTCCTATTCCACAAGAAAGTTTTGAAACTATTATTAAGACTATTGCTATCAAGTTTGAGGTAACATAATCACTTTGTGGAATGCAAAGTTTTGTTTCATATAGGATTGTTTTGGTAACATGACTTGATCAACCTTGTTAACAAAAGGATTTTAATGAATAAAACAATGTTTTCACAGTGGTTATACTTGCTCACTTTTACTTTTCTCTTTCCTAGTCTTTGCTCTTTCTCTTGTTAGCTTTGGTTTTGCTAGTTGTTTGCTTGTTAGAGTGTCTTAGAACTTCTGTAGTTTTCTTTTTTTTTGCTTTTGCTTCTTCTAAAAAAATCTTTTCTGCGGGAAAATCAATTTTCATACCGTGAAAATTGGCCAAAAATAAAGTTTCCCGAAAAATTCCAGAAATTTCATATTAAATTTTTCCTCGAAAAAGGGGCAGAGGGACACCTAGATTGGCCCAGGGGGACCCACCAGGCCAGCACACCCCCTGGTGGCGCGGCCATCCCCCAGGGCGCGCCTGGCCTAGGTGGGGCCCACTTGTGGCCCTCCAAGTTGTCTCCCTCCATCCACTTCTTTCTCTCTCCCAAAAACACCGGAAAAATTTCTCAAGCTCGAGTTCCTGCTCTTCTTGCTCCTGATTTTCGATCTCCTTGCTCAGCCGATCTTTGCTGCTGATTTTTGGAGGGATTGCTCCTTGGTATGTGCCTCCTCCGCTTGTCCAATTAGATTTGTGATTGGTAGATTATATCTTGAGTATTTTGCTGCTATAGGTGTCAGGTTGTGTGAGTGATACGTTGGAAATGTATCTATAATTTTTGATGCTCCATGCTTGTTTAGTATCTACTTTTCTTTACTTCTCCACACTTTGAGGTACTTTTTACATGTTTTCTGGTACTAACTTATTAACAAGTTGCAATAGTGCCAGATACATGTTTTCTGTTGTTTTTGGTTTTAGAAAAGTTAGTAAAGAAATATTCTCGGAATTGGACGGGAAAAACGTCAAAGTCAATTACTTTATGTGGGAAACAATAAGTCCAGAGGAGAGCCGGAGGGGGCAGCCAGGGGGGCCAGACCCACCCCAGGCGCGAGGGCAGGTGGGCCCGCGCCTGGCTAGGGTTTGGCGGCCCTCGTCGCCTCCTGGACTCGAACCTTCACCTATAATAAGCCCCCAATGCAAAAACCCTGAGGACCCGATCAGAAATCCACGAAACCGTCTGTAGCCGCCACCACCATCGTCCCTAGATCAGGGGGATATGAAGTTCTTCCCGGCACCCTGCTGGAGGGGAGATCATCCCGGAGGCCTCCTCTCCAGTATGATTCGTGAGTAGTTCCACCTTGGACTATGGGTCCATGTAGTAGCTAAATGGTTGTATCTCCTCCTTTGTGTGCTTTCATGTATAGATCTTGTGAGCTCTGTTCATGATCAAGATCTAATCTATTTTTATTCATGCATATTGTGTTTGCGGGGATCCGATGGATATTGAGATTATTATGTTGGTTTGATTAATGGTTTTATATTTATGGTTCTATCATGTCTCTGTTGTTTGTGATCTTGCATGCTCTCTGTTGCTAGTGGTTATCTTGGCCAAGTAGTTGCTAGTGACTCCAAGAGGGAGTATTTATGCTCGATAGTGGGTTCATGCCTCTAGTTTCCAAGGGAAGTGACAATAATCTCTTTGGTTGTAGATGTGTTGTTGCTACTAGGGAGAAAACAACGGTCACTTGTGCATGGAACATGTGGACTGTTTACCTTACACACTTTGCTTAAAGCAGTTGTCTGTTGCTTGCAACTTAATACTGGAGGGGGTTCAGATGATAAACTGAAGGTAGACTTCTAGTCATAGATGTAGTTGGATGACTGTGTATGTATATTGTTGTATTGCCCAATCAACCTCATGGGATCTTTCTGGCTAGTAATTGCATTGTTATGCCTTGCTCAGTTCCTGTCAATTGCCCCACTATAATTTGTTTACCCTTCATGCCATGTTGTTTATCTAAGGAGAGCACCTCTAGTGAACTATGGATCTCGGTCAAATCTTTACCATTGATACATCTTCCACTGTTACTTGTTTACTTGCTGCAAACCATTACCTTCCACACCATATGTTTAATCCTTTGTTACAGCAAACCGGTGAGCTTGACAACCTCACTGATTTGTTGGGGCAAAGTCTTGAGTCTGTGTTGTGCAGGTCCCCGTGTTTCTTGCAACACCTCTGTGACGTTTCCTTCCTCCTACTGGTTCAATAACCTCGGTTTCTTACTGAAGAAAAACTTGCTGTTGTGCTGCTTCACACCTTGCTCTTGGGGTTCCCAACGAAGCGCTCCTAGATCAACTCAGTGCTGCATCAAGCTTTTCTAGCGCCGTTGCCGGGGAGGCTAAGGACGTCTTCACTAGGCGAGTCCTTCACTTCCTTTCTCTTTACTTTGTTTTTAGTTTGCTTTGTTTATTTTGCTTGGTTTTGTTTGCCTATTTTCAAAAAAAAAACCAAAAAATTAGTCTAGCTTGGTTTGCTTGCCTTATTCAAAAACACAAAAAAATTAGTTCCTGCTCTAGCTGCTGCTGTTTTTGGCTTGCCCACCTTTGCCAAAATGAACTCTGCTGAGAACACCAAGTTGTGTGACTTCACTAGCACCAACAACAATGATTTCCTAAGCACACCTATTGCTCCACCTGCTCCTGATGCTATCTTTTATGAAATTAAGCCTGCTTTGTTGAATCTTGTGATGAGAGAGCAATTTTCTGGTGTTGGTTCTGATGATCCTGCTGCCCATCTTAATAGCTTCGTTGAACTTTGTGAGATGCAAAAGTATAAGGATGTAGATGGAGATATTATTAAGCTCAGGCTTTTTCCTTTCTCCTTGAGGGGAAAAGCTAAAGAATGGTTGCTATCTTTTCCTAAAAATAGTATTGATTCTTGGACTAAGTGCAAAGATGCTTTTATTGGAAAGTACTATCCTCCTGCTAAGATTATTGCTATGAGAAGTGACATTATGAAATTTAAATAGCTTGATAGTGAACATGTTGCTCCTGCTTGAGAAAGAATGAAATATTTGGTTAAAAATTGCCCTACTCATGGACTCACTGCTTGGATGATTATCCAAACTTTTTATTCAGGTTTGAACTTTTCCTCAAGAAACATGTTGGATTCTGCTGCTGGAGGTACTTTTATGGGACTCACCTTGGGTGCTGCAACAAGGCTCCTTGATAATATGATGGTTAACTACTCTAAATGACATGTCGAGAGAGATCCACATGGTAAGAAGGTAAATTCTGTTGAGGAAACTTCCTCTTTGAGTGAAAAGATTGATGTTATTATGGCTATGCTTGTTAATGGGAAAGCTCCTCTAGATCCTAATAGTGTTCCCTTAGCCTCTTATGTTGCTCAAGAAGAGCAAGTTGATGTGAACTTCATTAGAAACAACAATTTCAACAACAATGCCTATAGGAATAATTTGGTAGCAACAACAATTATAGGCCTCATCCTCCTAATAATGGCAATTCCTATGGAAGCTCTTACAATAATGCTAGAAGTTCCCCCTCTGAACTTGAAGTAATGCTTAAGAACTTTATTAGTAAACAAACCACTTTCAATAAGACTATAGAGGACAAGCTTTTAACTGTTGAGGAAAATATATCCTCTTTGTCTGAAGCTCAAACTTCCTTGGTTAATAAAATGGCTGCTAAACCTGAAACTATGGAAAATACCTTTGCCACTGCTCATGCCATACAAGTTACTATTGATGAAAATGTTAGGCTGTTAGCTCAACTTCATGCTAGGTGGGAAAGGGAAGCTGAAATTGATAGAAACAATAGTGTGTGCACTATCACCACTAAACCACAAGTAGCCCCTATTCCTCCTCCTACTATGCCTAAGCCTAGTGATCCTACTACTAGTGATGCTAAGTTTGACTTTGATATTGATGGTTGCAATATTTCTGAAGTGATTATGTTCCTGCAAAAGTTTGCTAGAAGTCCTGATGCTAGTGATATGCATGTTGCTTTTACCAAACACATTACAGATGCTCTTGTTAAGATTAAGGAAGAGAAGCTAAAACACAAAGATTTTATTCCTAGGAAAGTAGAAGATAGTTTGGAACCCATTATTAATATGCAAGTGAATGACTTTGATCTCAAAGCTTCATGTGATCTTGGTTCTAGTGTCTCTATTATGCCTAGGAAGATTTATGAAATGCTTGATTTGCCACCATTAGAAGATTGTTATTTAAATGTCCCAGTCAATGATAATGCTAAGAAGAAACTCATGGTTGGTATTAATGATGTTCTCATTATGGTTAACAATGCTTATTTCCCTGTTGATTTCTATGTTTTGGATGTTGAATACAATGCTTCTTGTCCTATCACTTTGGGAAGACCTTTTCTTAGAACAGTTGGTGCCATCATTAATATGAAAGAAGGCACCATCAAATATCATTTTCCATTCAAGAAAGGTATTGAACACTTCCCAATGAGAAGATAGAAGTTGTTTTTTTCTCCTCCTTTGAAAGCAAGGTTTGATGTTAATGCTTTCTCATTTGAAAATACTTGATTCTTCTTGCTTCTTGTGCCTAACTTAAAGGCGTTAAAGAAAAGTACTTGTTGGGAGATAACCCAAGAGTTTCCTTGAGTCTTGGAAGTTATTACTTCTGTAATAACCTCTCTTTATCCTTTTTGTTTGTTTTTTGTGCCAAAAATGACCTCTAATGAGAGGGAAATAAGAAATGGGGAGTTGCTGTCCCGAAACAGATTTATGTCCTCCACCAAAACAATTCGTGAGGAGGCTCTGTATCTCATATTGAGCTCAAAAATTACGAATAAATTCCCCAGTATGTTGGCTAACTTTCGTTAGTTCAACACTTTTTGATTTGAGCAACAAAAGATGTTCTAAAAAATTCGTTTCTACCTGATGGTCTGTTTTGACAGATTTCTACCATTATTTGCATTTGCTTCTTATTGATTCCTTTTTGAGCTCTCTTCAGGTAAATTGAGTTTCTTTGAAGGAGTTACTATAGTAGCTTGTGTTTTTAGTGAAAATCCTTGCTGTTCCAAAGCTTTGCCAGTGGTCTAATATCTTTTGAATAATCTAATGTTGCTAATGAAGATTGTGTGAAGTTTTGTATGAAGGAAAAATTTCAGGTGTAGAGAGAGAATGATGCAATGAGATGAAGAATGGACAAAAGCTCAAGCTTGGGGATGCCACCATGGTGTCACCCCAAGAAATATCCAAGAGGTACAAGCGTCAAAGCTTGGGGATGCCCAAGGCATCCCCTTCTTCATCAATAAAAAGCTCAGGTCTGTCTAGGCACTTTGTTTTTATTGTTTCATGCACAATTGTGTTGTTCTTGGAGCGTCTTAGTTTTCGTTTGATTTGCTTAGTTTGTTTAGTTTGCTTTAGTAGTTTGGACCCCTGTTCTCCCTGTGTTGTTTTGCAAATAAGTTTGCTTGGTGTTTGGAAAGGAGTAGTAAGTTCTTGCTTGAAGTGCAAGAAGAGCTTGCATTGACTGTGACTTAGACTTTAGCATGACATGCTAAGTGTTGTTTTAGCATTATGCTTAGTTATTATTGTTGTAGCATGTCTTGTTCCAAACCATTGGGATCGCTTAGTGTGCCGTGAAGAAATTATGCGTTGTTTTAGCATGCAAAAGCATAGTACTATGGTATTCTCCTTTGATGCTTTGCTTGGGTTGACTTGGCACATGCTCACACCATGTTATGACAATGACAAGTCACCATTAGCCTCTATGATCATTTAGTCCTTGACTTGTAGTACCACTCTTTGCTTTGATTAGTTTTCTTTGTTGCACTGCATGATTATGGCCATTACTGCTCTCTTAGTTGGTTGCTTCCAGTCTTTTGCTAGCCTCCACTTGTATGAGTAAGCTCTACTCATGCTTCCAACTCCCAAGAAACCAAGTTTTTCTGAAGTGTCCACTATAAAATCCTATGCATGGTGTGTTACACCATTCCAAGTATATTCTTGTTTTCATCTATCTTCCAATTAAAAACTATTTTGTTATGTGAAAACTTAGTGATTAAAGCCCTCACGAACTTGATGGCACACTTTATTCTTTGCCCCTAATAAACTTGAACCATTGTGACAACTTTGTTGTATATGCTTGCACTTATAAGTTGGAACTAGCAGAACCGTGCTGTCACGGGGAACATTTTCAACATTGCACTTGTACCTTGTTGTACTCAGTTAATATCATGTTCTTTTGTCTATGGATGTCACCGGTGTGAAATAAAGAGGGGACTTGTAAGTCCATGAAGTTTGTATCCTGTGTTAGAGAAACGCCTGGGACGCTAGCCTAAGCCATGCCTAATCATGGTGGAAACTTGCAGCATCACCATAGTGACATCTATGAAGCATTCTTCTTATAAAAAAAGAGACACATTGAGAAAAGAGGAAAGAGAGAAAAAAGCACCATATTCCCATGGTACATAAGAAGAATTTCTTAGATGCTCATTCTCTGCTTGCCTTGTCATTTTGGTTATGGGAAAGCTCCTGTAGCATGTGCAAGGGGTACCCGTTTGGAGGTTCTCAATGATATGCAAATACTTACAGTGACAAGAACTTACCTGGACCCAAAGTTGAGTATGCATGAGGTGTGGCCCTCGTATTCAAGGGGCATGAGATTGCCAGCTTATACTTCGTCAAGCATATACTCCAGCTTTGCCACTTTAACCTTAATCACTTCAAGATGCTTATGATAGGGGCAATAAGGGTTAAAAGCTAACAAGTACCATAATTTTTGGAAGCTCTTTTTGAAACTTGTAATCCCTGCTTCCTTTACAAAAAGGCCTTTCTTCCACCATTATTGAGTGTCCACCTTCTACCTTTGGGCACCATTAAGAGAGCATAGTTGTCATTCTGTGTGCAGTGTTCCAAAGCTTATTAGTTGATGCATATTGTGTTATTACTTGTTCATGTGCTATCTGTTTCTAGTCACCCTTGTGAACTTTGCAGGTGTGCTATGCATTATATTGCTACTCTATGAGGGACAAACTGATTGCCACTATGCTATGTTTTCTGCATGTGAAACAAACAAATGTTTTTCAATGCATATTATTCATGATCTTTGTTTGTAGCTTGCCATGTTGCATGCATAGTTACTGTGTCCTATTGTTAGAACTCCATCTTTCATGCACATGTTTAGAGTTCTTTGATCCCATCTTTCAATGCTTGCAAATGGTTGGATCTTTATTGTGAGGGTGCATGCCACCTCAAAAATTATTCGTTTTTATCATTTACCTACTCGAGGGCGAGCAGGAGTTAAGCTTGGGGATGATAATAAGTTGGAAACGTATCTATAATTTTTGATGTTCCATGCTTGTTTAGTATCTACTTTGCATTTCTTGTCCACACTTTGAGGTACTTTTTACATGTTTTCTGGTACTAACCTATTAACAAGTTGCAACAGTGCCAGATGCATGTTTTCTGCTGTTTTTGGTTTTAGAAAAGTTAGTAAAGAAATATTCTCAGAATTGGACGGGACAAAAGTCAAAGTCAATTACTTTTCGTGGGGAAAAAGAAGTCCAGAGGAGAGCCGGAGGGGCCGGCCAGGGGGGCTAGACCCACCCCAGGCGCAGGGGCAGGTGGGCCCACGCTTGGCTAGGGTTTGGCGGCCCTGGTCGCCTCCCGGACTCGACCCTTCGCATATAAGAAGCCTCCGATGCAGAAACCCTGAGGACCCGATCAGAAATCCACGAAACCATTTGTAGCCTCCGCCACCATCATCCCTAGATAGGGGGGATCTAAAGTTCTTCCCGGCACCCTGCCGGAGGGGAATCATTCCGGAGGCCTTCTCTCCGGTATGATTCGTGAGTAGTTCCACCTTGGACTATGGGTCCATGTAGTAGCTAGATGGTTGTATCTCCTCCTTTGTGCTTTCATGTATAGATATTGTGAGCTCCATTCATGATCAAGATCTAATCTATTTGTAATCATGCATGTTGTGTTTGCGGGGATCCGATGGATATTGAGATTATTATGTTGGTTTGATTAATGGTTTTATCTTTATGATTCTATCATGTCTGTGTTGTTTGTGATCTTGCATGCTCTCCGTTGCTAGTGGTTATCTTGGCCAAGTAGTTGCTAGTGACTCCAAGAGAGAGTATTTATGCTCGATAGTGGGTTCATGCCTCTAGTTTCCAAGGGAAGTGACAATAATCTCTTCGGTTATAGATGTGTTGTTGCTACTAGGGAGAAAACAACGGTCTCTTGTTTATGGAACATGTGGACTGTTTACCTTACACACTTTGCTTAAAGCAGTTGTTTGTTGCTTGCAACTTAATACTGGAGGGGGTTCGGATGATAACCGGAAGGTGGAATTCTAGTCATAGATGCAGTTGGATGACGGTCTATGTATATTGTTGTATTGCCCAATCAACCTCATGGGATATTTCTGGCTAGTAATTGCATTGTTATGCCTTGCTCAGTTTTTGTCAATTGCCCCGCTATAATTTGTTTACCCTTCATGCCATGTTGTTTATCTAAGGAGAGCACCTCTAGTGAACTATGGATCCCGGTACAATCTTTACCATTGATACATCTTCCACTGTTACTTGTTTACTTGCTGCAAACCCTTACCTTCCACACCATACGTTTAATCCTCTTTACAGCAAACCGGTGAGCTTGACAACCTCATTGATTCGTTGGGGCAAAGTCTTGAGTCTGTGTTGTGCAGGTCTCCGTGTTGCTTACAACACCTGTGTGAAGTTTCCTTCCTCCTACTGGTTTGATAACCTCGGTTTCTTACTAAGGGAAACCTTGTTGCTGTGCTGCTTCACACCTTGCTCTTGGGGTTCCCAATGAAGCGCTCCTATATCAACTCAGCGTTGCATCAGTGAGCTTGCATTCTTGTTCTGAGCTTAGAGATTTCATTTTGATGCATGTTTAGCCCTCTAGCAAGTTCCTATAGTAGTTTCTCATCATTTACTAACTTGGAAATCACTTGGTTTGATGTTTGTCTAAAACTTTTAGAAAAAAGTTTCATGGACAACCACACTTTTGGTGAAGTATTTGAGAGTGATGCACCTAGGAGGACAAGGCCTTCAAGATCATCCTCCCGAGCTAGGCCCTCATACAATGAGGATCTCATTACACCGCGATTTGGCGACGAGGGAGATGAGGGGGATGTGCACCCTTCCACCTTTCCTTGTCCTACCTTTTTGCGGGCTGCAGGGATTCTTAATGATTTCCTAACCTTGGTTCGGAGGGTTGGATTAACGAGTTATATGCAGGATGAGAGTGTGCAGTATGCTACACTCACTAAAACTTTTGTGGAGAGTTTCTATTTTTCTAACAACCCTTTCAAACCAGATGTGTCTTTCAAAATCTATAACATGCCTTTCTCCATGACATTGAAGAAATACTGCGAAATCTTGGGTATTGGCACGGCTGTGACGGTGAAGAAGATTCCAGCTCAACCCGCTGATTTGTTGGACCTCTACCGCGGGATAACTAATGATGATGACCGCAGAGCCTAGCGGGGAAAGATAAGAAATATTCAACTCCTAGCTATCAGGTATTTTGCTTATTATCTTGCCACTAGTGTTCTTGGTAGGGAGAACACTAGCAATATTTCCAACTATCATTTGGCCTTCCTAGATGCTGCACTCAACAATGAAACCAGGTACAATCTTAGTTCTCTCATTTCTCGTCTCTTAGCTGCTAAGGGACCCATTTATGGGGGAATTATTGATGCACGTATTATTGCTGCCCTAGACCTTTCTATTGATCCAAATGATATAATTTTGGCTCCTCGGAGGCTTGATCTTGCTGCTATAAAAGCGCATCATTTTGTCACTGCTAGCTCTACTCTTGATAATTTGGTTTATAGGATGTTATTTACTGATGGGGAAGAGAGAGATATTCCTCTGCCCCAAACCACTTTGTTTTGTATTTCCCAGGGATCTTGGTTACGCTCCAAGGAGGAGATGGACGAGCAGCTACGCATTCGTGGTTTCCACGAACATTACCAGGGGGACGCGCCCTCATACGACCCCTCTGTGCACTATATAAGGGAGTCCTCGAGCTCATATCAGGACAAAGGGGCCTCCTCGTCATACTATGGAGGTGCACCTTCTTGGTCACCATGGAGTTCAGCCCCACTTAGGACAAAATCCTAAGCTTGGGGGGAGGTACACCGACATCACACTCATCTATGTATCATGTTTCGTCAGTTCTTTGTATATCCATCGTTTTGCTTTCTTTTTGGTTTTTGTTTCTGTTTTCTTAAAACACAAAAATACCAAAAATATTTTCGTTGTTACTCTTGGTTTGTTTCTTTGCTTTTTATCTTTGGTTTGCCTTAAAAGAAAATCCAAAAAGATTTTGCTTTGTTTGGTTTTGCTTTGTGTGCTTGCTTTAAAAAATCTAGAACCCCAAAAATATTTGTTGTTCTTCTTTGGTTTTGTGAAGTTCTTTGCAGGGTTCAGCCATCCTTAGTGGAGTTTGGTTTCATGTTATTATTCAAGTCACACAAGTGAAGATCAATAATGAAGATAAGACAACTTGAGGTGTGGTAAGAGGCTGGTAACGAACTCTATTTGTTTTCATTTTTGTACATATACTCATCATTGTGAGCATGCTTAGTCTGTTCATATAAGGTGTATGTTATTTATGGATGCTTAGTAGTTCTTGCTCTCTTATGGTTAGCTCTAGCTCGCTAATTGTTTGTAGCATGTCATATGAATGTTTGCTTGCATTTTTTTATTCATAACTTGGTATGATATTGTGGTATGCTCCTCTGAATGTTTCATGTGAATCGACTTGGCACATGCTCACACATGCATATGACTGAACAATAGTCAGTAAGCCTCGATGATTTATTTTGCCTCAGAGTTCTTGTATCACTTTCATGCCATAATTAGTCTTGTTTTGTTGCAAGCATGATTATGACAGTTATTGCTCTCTCGTTTGTCGCTCCCTCTCTATTGCTAGCCTTCACTTGCACTGAGTATGAGCTCTACTTGTGCATCAACTCCCCAAAAACCAATATTGCCAACAGTGTCCACCATACCTACCTATTAGCATCATTTGCTAATTCCGTGCATATTTATTATGACTTGTTTTCTTCCAAATAAAATGTTTGACTATTTTGAGAAAGTTAGTTAGTAAAGCTCTCACGAACTTGATGGTACACTTTATTTGCTACACTTAATAAACTTGAACCATTGTGACTGTCCATGAAAGTTATATTCTTGCAAATTATAGGCTGGGAGTTAGCAAAACTCTGCTATCACGGGGAACGCTTTCAACACTTATGGATATATATCCAGTTGATATCATGCTCTTTTGTTTGCGGATGTCGTTGGTGTGAAATAAAAGGGGAGATTGTAAGTTCATGGAGTTATATATATGTGTTAGAGAAACGCCTAGGCCGCTAGCCTAAGCCATGCCTAATCATGGTGGAAACTTGCAGCATAACCATAATGAGAAATCTGTGAAGCATCCTCAATAAAAACCTATGCAAATAGCAAATAAAAATATCGCTGAGATGCTCATTGTCTGATTGCCTTGTCATTTTGATTATGGGATAGCTCCTGTATCATGTGCAAGGGGTACCCCATTGAAGGTTCTCTATGATACGCATGTATTTACGATGACAAGAACTTATAGGTAACTAATGTTGAGTAGCATGAGGAGAGGCCCTCGTACTCAAGGGACATGAGATTTCTAGTTTATGGTCTGTCAAGCATATAACTCATATGGGACCTCACTTTCACCTTAACTATATAAAGATGCCTATGATAGGGGCAATGAGAGCTCAAAGCTAATGAGTACCTTACTTTCATCATTTGGAAGCCTTTCAAACTTTTCAAAACCTTTTCACTCCCTTGTTGAGTCACCACTTATTCTATGAGCACCTTCTTGAGAGCATTGTTGTCATTCTTAGTGTAATGTGCTTGTCTCAAAACTTGGTTAATTATATCATGACTTTGATGCTTGTATCTCTGATATCTTTACTTCTAGTCTTCACTTGAACTACAGAGGTACCTTGGCATTTATATTGTGCTCTACAAACAAAGGCAAGCGAGATACCACTCTATCATACCTTATTATGAGCATTGCAATGTTGCTTATGTTTATGTTTCATGCTACCTATTATTATTGAGTTGGAATCTCTTCATAGCTTGCAATGACTATTGAGTAGAATTAGTTGCATACTTATTATGAATTGTCTAAGTGTCTACTCCTGTGCTGAGAATATATACATCATATGAAGCAAATGTGTTCATGAAAGTTTTTTTATCGCACTCAGTTTTCAACTGAATTGCTTGAGGACAAGCAATAAGCTAAGCTTGGGGGGAGTTGATACGTCCAAAACGTATCTACTTTCCCGAACACTTTTGTTATTGTTTCTCCTCTAAACTTGTGTGATTTGGATACAACTAACACGGACTGACGTTGTTTTCAGCAGAATTACCTTGGTGTCTAGTTTTTGTGCAGAAAATCAACTATCAGGAAAAATCCCGGAAAATATGCCAAAAATTCTATTTCACCAGAAGACTCACGGAGCCAGAAGACGAGACGGAGTGGGCCCCAGCCAGGCCTTGAGGCAGGCCACCCCAGGCACCCCCTCGGCCTCCCTCTTCGCCTATAAGTTGCCTCTTGACCCAAAAATTCAGGGGGGTTTGACGTTTTTCCAGAAAGAGTTCCGTTGTGCCGCCACCACCAGAAACCATGATTCGTAACCAGAAACTCCGTTCTGGCACCCTACCGGGACGGGGAATTTGGAGAGGATCATCTCCATCGTCGTCACCAATGCCTCTCCATCAACCATCCATGTTTCCCTCATCCATGAGTGAGTAATCCCCCATTGTAGGCTATGAGGATGGAAGGGATTGGATGAGTTCTATCATGTAATCGAATAAGATTGTTAAGGCATGGTGCCTAGTATGTCTATTAGTGCTATTTGACTTTGTTGCAACTTGTTGTGCTTAATGTTTGTCACTAGGGCCCGAGTGCCATGATCTCAGATCTAAACTTATTATTGAATCCTTATGATAGTATTTTTTGTGATCTTATCTGTAAGTTGTGTACACATATCATTGTATGGATCCAAAGGCCCCGAAGTGACAGAAATTGGGACAACCTGAGGGGATGGCTGTGATGTGAGGATCACATTTGTTCACAGAGTGTTAATGCTTTGCTCCGGTGCTCTATTAAAAGGAGCACCTTAATTGCTAGTGGTTCCCTTGAGGCCCCGCTGCAACGGGCTGGTAGGACAAAAGATGTTGTGCAAGTTCTCATTGCGAGCATGCATGACTATATATGGATCACATGCCTATGATTTTTTAGTACATGGATGCTTATTCTTATTTATCTGCAATTGCCCTAGATCTTGAAGTTACATGTTTAGACTTGTCCATCCAATGCCCGTACGTCCATCCCTATGCCCATCGCACTCATATCCTACTGTTTGCTACTACTGTTACTATTGCTCTTGTTCTACTGCTGTTGTTGCTTTGCTATTGCTACTACAAAACTGTTGCTACTGATAAACTTCTGTGAGCAAGAACTATTTCCAGGTGCAGCTGAATTGACAACTCAGTTGTTAAGGCTTATAAGTATTCTTTGTCTCCCCTTGTGTCGAATCAATAAATTGGGTAATACTACCCTCGAAGACTATTGCGATCCCCTATACTTGTGGGCCATCACTATTACAAGTGGTGGACTATCGCTATGGTGGTGGAGAAGGGTTGTGAGATTGGATCTAGATCTATTCCTCCGGTGGCTCTTTGGTGTTGTGTTTTCTGGTTCTCCTCCTCTTCTCTTCTCTCCCGGGGCGCTTTTTCTCGTCACGAGAGGTCTCTTTATATAGGGGTCCCTTCACGAAAGTTGTTCTGTTTGACCTAGCAATGTTGATGGAAACTATATGGCCAGAATTTTATTCCCGTTGTATAGTTGGTCATTAAACCTTCTGTTTCCTCTTCACGACCCCTGGTTTCTTTGGGTTATTGGAAATCTCGTATCTTTGACTTTAATGTTGTGATTTACATCATCAAAAGTCATTACATGTGCAGGGAAAAATAGGAAGACAACATTGCATACCCCTTTGATCATTAGGCATTAGTGGCAAGATTTAGAGAGATATTTCATCAAAAGTATGAATAATATCTAGTTTAAATGTGGATGTGGATTGCTATATTTCACAGCCATCAACCTCCCCAAGCTTAAAATTGATCATCCTCGAGCAAGAAAACCAAAATCAAAAAGGAACTCAGCATTTAAACAGAAATAACGAGATGATGATCTTACTCATGATAGGTAGTCTCATGTTTCCTCCACTTTATTAATCTGAAAAACTCAGCATAGATAGAATAATGGCAAGCATATCATACGGGTTTTAATGAATCCTTATAGAGAAAAAATATTATTGTTAGCATCGATGATTCAAATGAGTAAACTTCGTTCCATGTCATGTAATGAACTCATAAGATTGTGTTTGAACAATAAAGTATAATCATGTAAAATTGAGAGTGTGAGATTTTATCATGAAAATCATATATGCTAAAGTATATCAATTCTCCTTCATCAATAAGTCAAGACTTTTCAATCACTACTTTTCTATTCATTGTCCTTCAAGAATTTCAGTTCTTAAGTAATTGAGAGCATGCCAAAAAATTTAATTAGTTTATCGGGTTGTGATGGACATTCATGGCATCACCAAGGTTTTTGTTCCCTTTGCATAATGATTACTCATATCAGCCAGAGGAGTGATTTCATCATGAACACAACTACATGAGGATGCCAAGAATCTTACCCATTATAGCATTGCTGCTACAAATGTTTAATCAACTCATATTCGAAATATAGGAGTTTCCCCCATGAAGATCATTCGTAGGATAGCGGAGTTGTTGGAAACCCATGAAGTTTGACACACATAAAGATATATCACTCTTATGATTCACAAGTCAAACTTTGGCATGCTCACAAAAACCGCTAAACATTCATTCTATTGAACAAATCCTTTCAAAGAGAGCTATTGAGTCAATCATTATTTTCCATGGTTTTGAGTGTCTCTAGGAATAAGCTTTCAAGACTAAACACTACAACACCCAAGCCTTCAATTATGAGAATTTTTCTTATTACAATTGTTTAGCAATTTTTTAGGCAAGACTTGGTTAACTACAAGAGCTGGAAGAAAACATACTCAACTAAATACCCATGCAAACAAAATTTTACTCTAATATAAAGACTCACTCCACCAATATAATATATTAACATTAACTACTAACTAGCATGGGTTTCTCAAACTTCAAAAGTGGGGAGTCATAAGGCATGCCTCTCATGATTGCTTGCATTTCTCTCTTCCCTTTTATTCATTTCTTGGAAACTCGAAGTCGATCACTCTCCTGCAAATATGCGAGAAACATGAGGAGAATAGAAAAGGAAGATAAAGATAAATGGAAAAATCTTTTTGTCATTTTTTAAGAGAGGAAGTTAAAGAATATAAAATTGGCGACAAAGCTCGGCTAAAAAATCTCGAAAACAATAAAAATGACTAAAGATAAAGTGTTGGACAAACCAACACGAGTGCTTATAAACTCAAACTAAAAGCATTCCTCAAAATATTTAAAAGATAATGGTGAGACTTACCCAAGCTTAGGCTTTGCAAGACCTTCAAATCATTGTGGTGGCGGTAAAAAGTTGTGGCTCCAGTTCGCAAATTGAGTTGATAAATTACAAGTGGTTTCTCGGAGATTCAGGGCGATATTATGCATCCCATTCACAGTTCCTCCAAGTTCTTGGAAATCTTGATATGTAGCAAGCGGTTTGGTGGCTACTCCTCTTGATCAGGAACTTCTTTCTCCTCTTCTTGGTCTTCATCCTCATCCGGAATCTCCTCCTCGGGTTGGTGTCGTTCAAACTGCAAATCATATAGCAAACATCCTTCCTCTATATAGAAAAGACCATTAGACAAAGGAGTGGGATAGAGACGCTTAGCTCCAGCAATATGCAAGTAATAGCTACCACCTCTCCTTGTGGGCATTCCACAATCTTTTATAGTAGAGAAAGCAACACGTCACACACCTAGCAATGGTTGCAACTCACCTAGGTCAACGCCCAAGGCAATGGAAAGCACGGCAATGACGCCTCCACATGTGATTGGCCCTTGGCTTTGGAAGGATTGGTGATCCAAGTAGCGCACAAGAATTGCGCCCAAGTTGAGTGACCAGTTTTTGATGTTGAAAGCATCTTTTGTGAGGACCAAGATGTCCTCCTCATTGAGTCTTGTAAACTCATTTCATTCCTGCAAGGTGTTAGAAATAACATAGAATAAATAGCGAATAGCAGGATGCTAAATATTCTTCCCCTTGTTGACTCTAGAAGTGGAACTCATTCTATTATAATAATAATCCGGGGAAGGGCTCATGTCAGCCAAATATGCGTGTAAAGCATTAACATCATTGTTTGGTAAATTAAAATAATTGCACTATTCATCAAGTGATAATGTATAATTGTTTGTCATAAGTCGCAAAGAAATCATGTCCTCTCTGTGCCATGTTTTAATGGTGCTTTTCAAAGAACTTAAAAATTCAAGAGTTAACCAACGATAAGTAGGCGCATCTTGGAATACAAAGTTTTGCAGGCCAACTCTATTGCAAAGTAAATTGAAGTCATTAGAAATACAGAGTTGATTCAATATAATGGGACAAGCCCACTTGGTTGTTTTCACTTCTCGGTTCTTGATCATGTTGAAGCGATCACGTTGGAGCCCATCCCTAAACCGTATCCCCATGCAGTCTTGAGCTGCAGCAGTAGCCCGAGAAGAACTCACAGCGGCACGAGCACACGATTGGCTCCTTGTGTTCACATCTAAAATAATAAGAAAAGAAAAATAAAACTTTTTGATCCAACAGTAATAAGCATAACATATTCCTCATCATAGCACACTAAAGAATCTCCTCAAAATAATAATCTAGGCAAGAGAAACATGGAAAGTAGTTCAAAAACAGGTCTCACCCTAGATTGATAATGACAACAGATCGGAGATGCATTTGCAAAAAGTAATTGGAGGATCGGAGGAGAAACATACCATGGATCACTTGTGTGTGAGGAAATCGAACGAATTTGAGTAGAGATAAAGATGTCTTGAGGTGTTGAGAGAGTTTGGAGGTAGAAGAGAGAAAAAAGATTGAAATTTGGTGTTAGGGGTACCTTCTCGTGGATTTTTTATGGTCGCACGAACTAATCGGCCAAAACTATACGGTCGGAACATTTATTCCTGCCGTATAGTTGGTTTGATGTCAATATTTTAGGGTTTCCTCCTAGTGACGCAAACTATACGGACGGGATTTTTGTTCCCGCCATATTTAGTTGGTCGTTAAACTTACTGTACCCTGGAAAAGAATTTTGACGAAGTCATTGATATCTATACGGCTGTAACTATACGGACAAAATTTGTATTTCCGCCGTATAGTTGGTCGTTAAACCTACGGTATCTTTTGAAAACTGAAGGGGTGATGTCGAAACAACTATACGACCGGAACTATACAGCCGGAATTTTTTATTCCCGTTGTATAGTTGGTCATTAAATCTTTTGGAGTCGCCAAAATTTACATGTTTCTTCGAGAATTCTTTCTTTACCTGAAACATAATGAAACACCATGTTTTGACAGAAAAATGACATCTTAAATTTTCAACCAAAAACAGCATGTATAAGAAAAGATTTCAGTACCACTGAACTTCTCCTCCTCAACTGGAGTTTTCTAGCACTCTTTATTCAACATGAAACTTAAACTAAAACTTAAAAACTTTACTCGAACCTTTATTTCACATGGGTTGTCTCCCATGAAGCTCTCTTTTATGGGCAATAGCTTGACCATGATGTTGCTCACTTAGGCCAAATGAGTGGAACATCCACTCCAAAATAGTTGTCTTTCAAAGTGATGGCCTCCTTCTCATCATGTTTGGCTTTCTTCTTTCTGGAAAAATGAACAACAAAAGGATCCCGCGAAGGCAATTGAAGCTTCACGTTCCCTTCATGTAAATTAATCAAAGTAGTAGCATCTCCAGGCATGTCAATAATAACAAAATCAATAAGAGCGGGACAGTCTTTAATGTATACTCAAGTATTCTCTTTAATTCCTATAGCCTATTTGTAGGTAGAATCTGCTAAATGTAATTTTAACTCAGTGATTTCAAAAGATCCAAGATTTAACTTATTAAAAAGACTTTTTGGAATTGTTGAAACACTTGTACCTACATCACAAAGTGCATCTATCTCATTAGTCCCAATCTTAATTTTAATAGTAGGCTCAAATATATTATCAAGCTTAACAGGTAGTTTTTCAGCAATTTTCTTATATTCATCCTCAAGATCACGTACCTTTATTGCTACCTGATTAATGAAATGTTGATACATAGCTTCCTCATTTCCTTCACTTATGGGAATCTTGATATTGATCATTTTCACAAGATCTTCAACCGTGTAATTTGGTGAAGGGGCATTGCTATAGTCAAGTTCTCCAGGCTCCTCCCTTTAGGTTCTTATCATTTGAGGTCTTCAACTAGATTGGGCTTAGCTTTACCGACAAATTTAGCTAGAATGAGAGTTTGGCTCTCGGTTATCTTACCTAGTTGTGCCTCAACAATCCTTGTTCTTTCTTGGAGGGCCTCCAAATCATTCATCAAACTCACAGCTTGGTTAGACAAATTTCTAAGAATATTATCATGGTTCTCCGTTATCTTAACAAGGATATTGTTTTTCTCAGTTTATGAGTCCATAAATGATTTAAGTGTTTCTTGGACTACCATTACTTGATCCAATATTATTATTAGAGTTACCTGCAGGGCTAGAATAATGTTTTTGGAAATTTGGAGTATAGTTCTTCTTCCAAGCAGGGTTATAATCATTACGAGCCATTAAGTCTATTTCTTCAATATTTTATTCTGGGGTAGCTCTTACCTGGGTTTCCTTACCCTTGACAGCTAATATGAGCCCATCCAGCTTAGCAGTTCTTTATTTTCCTGCGGTGTGACGAAGTTCACCTTCTTTGTGTTTGATCTTTCCACATGCCACTGGGCATGGTTGTCTTGCATATTGTCTAGCAGCTTCTTTGCTTCGGCAATTTGTTTGCCCATAAATGTTCCTCTAGCTGCAGTATCAAGCATAGACTTAGACAAAGGGTTAAGAGCATTATAAAATAAATGGAGAATTAACCATTCTTCCATCCCATGGCTAGGACAGTTTCTCATGCATTCTTTCATTCTTTCACATGCAAGCACTAGTGGCTCATGCTTTTCCTGTCTAAAACCAGTAATATTAGATCTTAGTTTCATAGTCTTTGCAGGTGGGAAAAATTTAGTCATAAATAAAGAAGTACATTCCACCCATGATGCGATATTATTTCTAGGCAAATATAGCAACCATTCTTTTTCTCTTCCTCTAAGAGAGAGGAAATAAGCGCAGCTTGACTGCATCGGGGTCAACATCTTTAATGTGCATTATATCACATATTTCAGTGAAAGTGTTCAAGTGCATACCTGCGTCCTCCACAATAGAGCCTCGAAATTGATTCTGTTGAACCAAACTTAAATAGTGGGGCTTAATTTCATAGTCCTCAGCAGTAATTCTTGGCTGGATAATAGGACTACACAAATCATCATTGTTGGGAGTGGCAAACTCCCCAAGTTTCTTTTTAGCCATATTTCCTATGTTTTGGGGTTTTCTTAAACAAAAACTTATGATAGTAAAAACAAGAATTTAAAGACTAATTAACTATTTTTTTCATTTTTCAAATAAAGACTGAAAGCAAACTAACAAAATTAATAACAAGAATAAAAACTAGCAAGGTTCCTAATAACCTTACCAGGTGTCACATCCCAAGATTTTCCAAATCTTGTAATGTGAAAAATAAATGAATAAAATAAAATTTTGTTGATTTTCAGGGTGAGAAGAAACTTTTTGAATCCAATTTGAAACTTTCAAAACCTATTTGGATCAAATAAAATCCTAAAGGGATTTGAAAAGTTAAATAAACTATAAACTTCAAAATATTTAAAATTACTATTTTGGATCTTTTAAAAGGATTTGGTTTTCAAAAGAAAAGGTGGATTTATAAATAAAGATTATTTTATAGAGCCAAATTAAACCTTGGCCAAGTTTTTAAAATAAAATGTTTTGTTTTGATTAAGAATAGTAAAGGTTTATTTAAATAAAATAATAAGGATTTAATATCCAAAGTTTATTAAAAATAAAAAGGTTTTACTATTTTAATTAAACATTAAAACTTATTTCTTTATTTTAAATAAGTTTTACAAGTATTTTATATTCTCAAATAAAACCTACTGAAGTGTTTTGGTTTTATTTTAGATTTCAAAATAAAGTTTTTAATAAAACAAATCCTATTTGATTTAATGACTAAGGTCCATTTTATTTAATTATCAATGGACCCTAAAATAAAATGTTATTTTATTTTAAACAAGTATTTCAAGTGTCTTATATTTTCAAATAAAACCTACTGATTTGGTTTTGAAAATATTTAGTTTCCAAATGGAGATTTTATTAAATAAATCAAAACCTATTTGAATTAATAATTAAAGGTCTATTTTATTTAATTATTAAATAGATCCTAAAAAGAATAAAAAATTATTTTGTTTTAGGACTTTGGTTTATGTTGATAAACAGAACCAAATTCAACACAAAGTATGGAGAATGTTTGAATTGTTTGAATGTTTGATTTGTTTGTTTGAATTTCCAAACAGAAAATATAATTGGAAAAAGAAAAAGGTTTCAGAAAGAAAAAAAATGCAAAGGACCCAGCCCAACAAACTGGCCCAACCAGACCCAGTCCAGCCCACCTACCTACTCTCCCATGGCGAATCGTTTTTCCACTTGATGAAAGAAACCCGCAAGTACGCGGACTGGTGGACCCAACTCCCTTTCCTTCTCTATCGCTGACAAGACGACCCCACGCCACATCATCGTCTCCTTCACCCCCCAGACCAGTTCCTCCCCTCGCCGTTTCTGCCGAAATTTCGCCGAGTAAATTCGTCATAAACGCTGCAGCAATTACACCCGCGATTACTCTCGTTAACTCGCCTCTCCCTCCTCTCCATTTCCCCTGCTTTCCAGCTCCTCCGCCCTGGGGCTACTCTAATTGGTCGCTGCAACCTCACCAACTCCACGAGGTCCTGCTCAATTCGCCGAAACCAGAACCCCACTACCAGGAGCACAGGCGTGCTGCGCCACCAGGCATTCTCCCGGTGGCGTGGCTCGCTCACGCCGCAGGGCGTCGCCGCCCCGCGACACCAGCACGCCACCACCTCCTTCTCCAACTCCGACAGCATCTACTGGTGAGAGACTTCCTTTTCACCTCTCTGATGCACACATACTCGCCTCCCTCTTGCGAACCTAACTGCAATCTACTTGTCTTAGGCGTCCTCTATCCTCATCTTCGACGACATCGAGAGCATACCCGACGCCGTCTCCGTGAGCAAGCAATCGCACGCCTCGAGCTCCTTGGCCAACCAAAGCATCAACTAGAATCAGTGCTCCACGGCGAATCTGGTAAGCATCTTCACTCTTCCCCGCGCGTCCTAGTTCACCGGCAGCGTCACCGTCAGAGCCGCGCAACAAGATGCCACCATTGAGCCGTCGGTTTCGTCGAGGCACTAGGAGCCGTTAGATCCAGATCGGAGCGATAGGAGAGTTTCAATTAAACGAATGGGTATGAGATGATCTGATCCTCACAGGCCCATTTTAATCCTGTGGTCTGTATCTCTCGATCCACGAATCGGTGCCGCTAATAAGAAACAACACGTGGCTCGGGCCCGATTTAAAACAGATTTGAATCTATTAGATTTCCAATTTTGTAAATTGCATAACTTTAGTTCCACACGTCCAAAAATTACAAACTTTATATCAATGGAATCAGTGGAACAAGCCCTAGCCAACCATGCCATTTGTTTAGTAAAAAGCTTCTGGAAAAATGTTTGTTTTTGCAGAACATTTGTATGCTTGATTAGATTATAAAAATTGTTCAAAAATGATTTTGGGGATAAAATCTTTGGCAAATGGTGTGATTTGAACCTACTGACCATAGGAAACACTTTGTGGTTTCAAAAATGTATTTGGTGAAAGAAAAGAATGATTCTTTTATTTAAAACCATTTCTAGTCAAATAGAAATGTGGTTTATTTATTAAAAATGGTTTTGGAAGAAAACCTTTGGGAAATGTTTTGTTTTAAACTCTCTGAACCTAAACACCAAGTTTTATGGTTTGAAAACATATTTGGTGAGCCCTATAGATTAATGCCTTAGTAAAAATATTTCTACACCACATAAAATGATACTTTGATTTGAAAATGATTTTTGAAGTGAAACCTTTTGCAAATGACTTTGCCACTTTACAAAATGATCATTAGGTGTTTTCAAATGTTTATGCCCCATTAGGAACCACTTGTCCAATAAAACAATCCTTGTCATGCTTGCAAGCATTACTTTGACTTTGTCATTTTATGTGATGTTTTGCTTAATTGGTAGATTGAGTTTGTGCCTTGCTTGATTGAATTGTAGTGACTTGAAGAGTGTGATTGTTGCAAGGACAAGGAGTGAACTTATACCCTCTACCAAAAAGGCAAGTGATGCTTCATACTTTTTGTCCCATTACTTTCACTATGCATTAGTGATTTTGCTAAGTAAAACTTGCATGGAGTTTTTGCTAAGTATAAACCTTGCTATAGGAGAACCTAGTAGATGAAACCTTAGTGGAATATTTCCTAAGTTAAGATTCCTACTACTATCAAGCTTAGATTAGCTAATAGAAAACAAGGGTAGAATATATACTCACACTATGGAAAATTTCTAAGTCTGAGGACTTATGTTTTTGTTTAATAAAACAACTAAGTTAATGAATCACCTAGGTGGAATGGTAATTGCTTGGTGGATTTTGGTTGAGTGGTTCACAAGGCCCATGTCTATGGTTTACCTTGTGTATCTCACTTGTGGATGGCCACCCAGGAACAAAGAGATTTGAGATGTCAAATGTTGAGAAGCTTCAAGTGCAGCCACTTGGCATTATGGGCTCTGCCTGGATCATATAGGTTGCAAGAACTTAGCCATATGGACAGTTGGTGGTAGAGTTTGATAGGTTGGAGCGCGTCCATTTTGGTCTAAGGGAAGGCTTTTGAAAGATCTTGTCTTGGGAAACCAAGTCTTGTGGGGAAAGTGCACCACCTCTGCAGAGTGTAAAATCTAAGTACTTAGCCATGTCCCTGGTAAAGGACAATTTGAGCATCAAGACATGGAAGCAATCAAGAATCTCATCATTCAAATTTCTAAGTTAAAAACTTGTGGTTTGAACAAGGGTTATTGGATCTTCAATCTTTGATTGGGAGATGCCTTGCAAAAGATTATTTTGTCAAGCAAAAACTTAGTGTTTTCAAATGATAAGGAAAATCTATTTTGAGCAATGCAAGCCTAAGCTCCACTTAGCCAAATGCATATAGATGATAGACTCCACTATACTACCATAGTATCACTTTCCAATACAATCCAAATGTATTGACCCTTGTGGCTGTAACTTGTATGTTGCAGGTTTGATTGATGTTAGAAAAGTTTGATGATTAGGATTACAAAGTCTACAACCAACATGTTTGCCTGTGGCACTTTGAAGATGAAGGACCCCATGCTTATAGATATTCTGCTGCAATGTAATGTAATAGCCAAATGAGCTATGTAAGATGTAATAAATTATGTTATTCCTGGTTATAAAGTTGTATTATGACCTTTGTTTCTTGATATTACATCTTAACTATGGATGCTAGCTATTGATCTAGGGACTAGCATTGTAAACACAGGGGACTCTACCTTATTTAGAGGTTGGGACCCTTACACCAGGGTAGCTATTGCTTCCCTGGCAACAGCGCCATAAAAAGGGTTGATACCTTCGATCCGGATTACGGATGTAGTATAACTATCTTTCCCTAGTGACCTAGGTTATCGAATCCTCGGGAAGCAGAAAGTGTGGTGAAGTTACTTTAACATACCTTCGGGAGTTCTAGAATTCTTTTAGCGTTTTACCGGACCAAGAGTTTGCGATCTTTTGTTGTTGTCAATGATGGAGAGAGAGAGGGCCTGGGGAATTCGGTTTCACCTATAGCTGTGCAAAACATCTGATGGGAATAAAATATAATAATAAAGCACGCGTGTAATTGTTAGAGCAAGATAATTATATGTTGGCAGTGCATCCATAACTGCCATTGCCTCCGCAACCGCTTATAGCAATAGCCTATTAGTCTCATCCTTAGAAGAAAGATATCTAATGATATGCGCAGTGACATCACCGTTAGTTCCAATTAAATCCCTCACATACAACCGTACTACCCTTTCTGTCACTGGGGTTCCCATCCTGTAGATTAGTCATTACTCATACTCCCTATACCTGGATTAATCCTTAGGGTCTTGGGGTACCTGCCAAGTCCTTAGATTGAGGCAAGAGAGGATACAATAATCATCATGTCATACAAACTGATACACGATCCCATCTATGATAAATAACATGCACAAACTACATGGCTAGGCTGAACCCCTTAGCCCAAGGAGAATTACTCACACATAGAGATGAGATCAACAATCATAAACATTGTATTGGAAATCATGATATTGGTAGTAGTAGTCTTACAATGTCATCGATTGGATATGAGATCTACTATTACAAGTGGTGGACTATGGATATGGTGGTGGAGAAGGTTGTGAGATTGGATCTAGATCTATTCCTCTGGTGGCTCTTCGGTGTTGTGTTTTATGGTTCTCCTCCTCTTCTCTTCTCTCCGGGGGCACTTTTCTCGTCATAATAGGACTCTTTATATAGGGTTACCTTTACGAAAGTTGTTCTATTTAACCTAGCGGTTCCATTGGAAACTATACGGCTAGAACTATACGGCCGAAATTTTATTCCCGCCATATAGTTGGTTGTTAAACCTTCTGTTTCCTCTTCATGACCCCTAGTTTCTTTGGGTTGCTGGAAATCTCGTATCTTTGACTTTAATGTTATGATTCCCATCATCAAACGTCATTACCTGCGCTGGGAAAAATAGAAAGACAGGATTGCATACCCCTTTGATCATTAGGCATTAGTGGCAGGATTTAGAGAGATATTTCATCAAAAGTATGAATAATATCTAGTTTAAATGTGGATGTGGATGGCTATATTTCACAGCACACTTGACCCCCGATATACCAAAGTCTATTACTCGACAAAAGAATTAGAGAAGCAAATCAAGAAAAATACTAGGATGCCAAATATAGCTGGCCCTGCTAACCCGTTGGCCCGCCAGGCTGCCAAATCCAGTTGGCCCCTACTAGCCCGTTGGCCTGGCAGGATGCAAATTCCGGCTGGCCCCTACCAGCCCATTGGCCAAACAGGCTGCCAAGTATGGCTTGCCCCTGCTAGCCCCTTGGCTCCAGCGTGCTACCCAATCTGGATCGAGCCTTCCAAATGGTTAGTCCGGCTAGAGCCTTCCAAATGGTTAGTTTTGATAGCCTATGCCAACCCATTGGCCCCAGTTGGACCTGCTTCCCAAAGTCAACCCTCACTACAAGAAAAGTCAGCTTTTACAACGGATGGTTTTAATGGTAGAAGCCCCATTTTTCATGGTTAAAAAATTTCCTACGACAGATGGCTTCCATGGTAAAAGCCCCGTTACCAAAGAATCTACCACGGTTTTTTCACGACCATGGTGGATCATAGCCTTTAGTCACCAAAATTCATACCGTTGTAGATCTGTTTTGCCATCCCAGTTAATGCTGACGTCATGCAACCTGCCATGTGGCAAACACCGTTAACGGTCACAAAAACTGTGGTAGAAGTCAGGCCCAGCCAAGGCCTGCTAATTATTAAGTGGGTCAGCCCATTAGAGAAGCCTAGTAAGAAGATGACTCGCTACTGTTTCAGCTTGCGTCATTTGAAGGCGCCCATCAGTTGTAGCCTATCTACGGCTTGTTAACTTCTCAGTCTATTGCGTTTTTGCCCTACTGATGGCATGTGTTTCTTATTGGGAGCCCACCACATTCCATACCAAAAACGGCCTACTAAAATACTGGCATGTTACTATTTCGGCCTGCTAATGGCATGCGTTGCTTATAGGGAGCCCACCACATTCCAGCCCAAAAACAACCTATTAACATGCCGGCATGTTACTATTTCTGGCTGCTCACGGCCTGCATTAGTTACCAAGAGCCCACCACATTCCATCCTAAAAATGGCCTACTAGAATACCGGCCTGCTGAAGGCCTACGCTATTTACCGAGAGCCTATCACTATGTAGCCCAACTACAGCCTAGTAACTGTCCAACCCGTTACTGTTTTGGCCTGCTGGTGGCCTGTGGACTTTCATGCTAGACCATAAATTTGAAGCCCAACAAAGGCATGTTACATTTTAGGTACATTACTATTTAGACCTACTAAAGGCCGATTACTATTCAAATGATACCTGTCTGAACAGAGCCCGTTCAAGTTCTGCAAAACCCATTACCGGTCCACTAACTACTTGGTTCAATTCTCATGCTGATAAATAAAGAACACCAGATCATCTAGAATGCCAAATGAATTCTGCAAGTGTGGAAAACAAATTATAACTAGAAAAATATTAAATTATTATAGTCCTCATAAATTTTGTAACTCAAACAACATCATCGGAGTACAACACAACTGATAAACAACATAATCAACGTTTCAAAAATGTTCCTTTTAGGGAGCTTGCATTGCCACACGTGTAATGAGGGGCTTACCGTGGGACCTACAAAGGAGATTATTAAGAAGATTCATCGTTAAAGATTGCATGGTTTTCAAATCAGATATATTATCGTCCTCAAGCAAGAAAACCAAAATCAAAAAGGAACTCAGCATTTAAACTGAAATAACGAGATGATGATCTTACTCATGTTAGGTAGTTTCATGTTTCCTCCACTTTATTAATCTGAAAAACTTAGCATAGATAGAGTACTGGCAAGCATATCATACGGGTTTTAATGAATCCTTATAGAGCAACAAGATTATTGTTAGCGTGGATGATTCAAATGAGTAAACTTTATTCCATGTCATGTAATCAACTCATAATCTTGCCTTTGAACAATAAAGTATAATCAGGTAAAATTGAGAGTGTGAGAGTTTGTCATGAAAAGCATATACACTAAAGTATATCAATTCTCCCACATCAATAAGTCAAGACTTTTCAATCACTACTTTTCTATTCATTGTCCTTCAAGAATTTCAGTTCTTAAGTAATTGAGAACATGCCAAAAAAATAATTAGTTCATCGGACTGTGATGGACACTCGTGGCATTACCAAGGTTTTTTGTTCCCTTTGCATAATGATTACTCATATCACCCAGAGGAGTGGTTCCATCATGAACACAGCTGCACGAGGATTCCACGAATCTTACCCATTATAGCATTGTTGCTACAAATGTTTAATCAACTCGCAGCGAAAATCTAGGAGTTTCCCCGATGAAGATCGTTCGTAGGCTAGCAGAGTTGTTGGCATCCCATTAAGTTTGACACGCATAAAGCTATATCATTATTATGATTCACAAGTAAAACTTTGGCCTGCTCACAAAAACCTCTAAACATTAATTCTATTGAACTAATCCTGTCAAAGAGATCTATCAAGTCGATCATTATTTTCCATGGTGTTGAGTGTCTCTAGGAATAAGCTTTCAAGACTAAACACTACAACACCTTGGTTAGCAAATGTTTAGGAAAGACTTGGTTAACTACAAGAGCTGGAATAAAACATACTCAACTAAATAGCCATGCAAACAAATTTTTACTCCAATATAAAGACTCGCTCCACCAATATAACATCTTAACATTTACTACTAATTATCATGGGTTTCTCAAACTTCAAAAGTGGGGAGGCATAAGGCACACCTCTCATGATTTGTTCCACTTCTCTCTTCCCCTTTTATTCGTTTCTTGGAAACTCGAAGTCGATCACTCTCCTGCAAATATGCGATAACCACGAGGAGAATAGAAAAAGGAAGAGGGAAAATAAAGATAAATGGAAAAATATTTTTGTTGTTTTTTAAGAGAGGGAGTTAAAGAATAGAAAATTGGCGACAAAGCTCGGCTAGAAAATCTCAAAAACAAATAAAAATGACTAAAGATAAAGTGTTGGGGAAACCAACACGAGTGCTTATTGATACCTTCGATCCGGATTACGAATGTAATATAGATCTTTTTCCCTAGTAGACCTAGGTTTATCGAATCCTCGGGAAGCAGAAAGCAAAGTGAGATTACTTAAACGGACCTTCGAGAGTTTTAGAATTCCTTTTGTGTTTTCACCGGACCAAGAGTTTGTGATCCTTTCATTGTTTTTGACGATGGAGAGAGAGGGCCTAGGGTCTTCGGTTTTCACCAGTAGCTATGCAAAACATATGATAGGAATAACAGATAATAATAAAGTACTCATGTAATTGTTAGAGCAAGATAATTATATGTGGGCAGTGCATCCATAATTGTTATCGCCTCCGCATCCGCTTATAGCAATAACCTACTAGTTTCATCCATAGAAGAAAGAGAACTAATGATATGCATAGTGATGTCACCGTTTAATCCCAAGTAAATCCCTCACATACAGTCGTACTACCCCTTCTGTCACTGGGGTTCCCATCCTGTAGATCAGTCATTACTCACACTCCCTTTACCTAGATCAATCCTCGGGATCTTGGGTACCTGACAAGTCCTTAGATTGAGGCAAGAGAGGGTACTACAATCATCATGTCATACAAACTAATAGATGATCCCATCTATGATAAATAACATGCACAAAAAGCTACATGGCTAGGCTGGAGCCCTTAGCCCAAGGAGAATTACTCACACATAGATATGAAATCAACAATCATAAACATTGTAATAGAGATCATAAGGTTGATAGCAAATAGTCTTACAATGTCGTCAATTGGAGAAGAGATCTACTATTACAAGTGGTGGAAGATGGCTATGGTGGTCGATAAGGGTTTGGAGATTTAGATCTAGATCTATTCCTTCTTGTGGCGGCTTCTTGTGGCAGGGAGAGTTGAGGTCGAAAAAAAGTGTTGTTTCCCGTCACCCGAAACCTCTTTATATAGGGGTCCCTTCATGAAAGTTGTTATGTTTGACCTAATGGAGTTGATACCAACTATATGGCCGGAACTATACGGCCGAAATAAATTTCCCGCCGTATAGTTGGTCGTTCAGTTGTCTCGATCCACTTCACGACTCCTGGTTTCTTTGTCGTGATGGAAATCTCGTATCTTTGGCATTTATGTAGTGATTCCCATAATCATACGTCATTATCTACGCAGGAAAAAATAGCAAGAAATGATTGCATACCCCTTTGATCATTAGGCATTAGTGGCAGGATTTAGAGAGATATTTCATCAAATATATGAATAATATCTAGTTTAAATGCGGACATGCATGGCTATATTTCACATCCATCAACCTACCCAAGCTTAAACTTGATCGTCCCGAGCAAGAAAACAAAATCAAAAGGGAACTCAGCATTTAAACTGAAATAATGAGATGATGATCTTACTCATGATTGGTAGTCCCATGTGTCCTCCACTTTATTAATCTGAAAAACTTCAGCATAGATAGAGTAATGTCAAGCATATCATATGGGTTTCATGAATCCATATATCGCAACAAAATTATTATAAGTATGGATTATTCAAAAAGGTAAAGTTTATTCCATGTCATGTATTTAACTCATAGGCTTGCCTTTGAACCATAAAGTGTAATCATGTAGAATTAAGAGTGTGAAAGTTTGTCATGAAAAGAATATACACTAAAGTATCTCAATTCTCCCACATCAATAAATCAAGAATTATTAAGCACTACTTTTCTATTCATTGTCCTTCAAGAATTTCAGTTCTTAAGTAATTGAGAGCATGCCAAAAAAATTCTTTAGTTTATCGGGCTGAGATGGACACTCGTGGCATCACTAAGGTTTTTGTTCCTTTTGCATAACGATTACTTATATCAGCCAGAGGAGTGATTCCATCATGTTACAGCTGCCCGGGAGTGCCAAGATCTTACCCATTATAGCATTGATGCTACATATGTTTAATCAACTCATAGCCGAAATCTAGGAGTTTCCTCCATGAAGATCGTTTTTAGGATAGCAGAGTTATTGGCATCCCATGAAGTTTGACACGCATAAAGCTATATCATTTTTATGATTTACAAATCAAACTTTGGCATAAAGCTATATCATTCAATTGAACTAATCTTTTTAAAGAGATCTATCAAGTCAATCATTATTTTTTATGGTGTTGAGTGTCTCTAGGAATAAACTTTCAAGACTAAACACTACAACACCCAAGTCTTCAATTTGTGAGACTTTTTCTTATTTCAATTGTTTAGCAAATTTTTAGGCAAGACTTGGTTAACTACAAGAGCTGGAACAAAATGTACCCAATTAAATACACATGCAAATAAAATTTTACTACAATATAGAGACTCACTCCATCGATATAACATCTCAACATTACTACTAACTAGCATGGGTTTCTCAAACTTCAAAAGTGGGGAGTCATAAGGCATACCTCTCATGTTTGGTTCCACTTCTCTCTTCCCTTTTTATTTGTTTCTTGGAAATTCAAAGTCAATCACTCTCCTGCAAATCAACGAGAACTTTGAGGCGAAAAGGAAAAGAGAGAGGGAAAATAAAGATAAACGGAGAATCTTTTTGTGGTTTTTGAGAAGGGGATTAAAGAATAGAAAATTGGCAGCAAAGCTCATCTTGAAAATCTCAAACAAAATAAAATAACTAAGATAAAGTGTTGGGGAAACCAACACGAGTGCTTATAAACTTGAATAAAATCATAACTCTGAAAATAAGATAAAGCAAATGAAAACCAATATAAAATAGATAGAAAACCTCCCCAAGCTTTGGCTTTGCAAGCCCTTCAAACCACTATGGTGGGGGGAGTTGTAACTCTAGTTCGCAAATTGATTTGAAAGGTTACTTGTTGTTTCTCAGAGGTCCAGGGCGAGATTATGCATTCCCTCCATAGTTCCTCCAAGTTCTTAGAAATCTTGATATGTTGCGAAAAGGTAATTTGGTGGCTGCTCCTCCTGATGATGGACTTCTTGCTCCTCCTCTTGGTCCTCATCCTCCTCTAGAATTTCCTCCTCGGGTTGGTGTTGCTCAACCTTCAAGTCATAAAGCACATGTCCTTCCTCGATAGAGAAAAGACCATTAGGAAAAGGAGCGGGGTAGAGACGCCCAGCTCCAGCAATATGCAGATAATAAACACCACCTCTCCTAGTAAGCATTCCACAAGCCCTCAAAGTAGAGAAACCAACACGTCACTCACCTAGCACCGGTTGTAACTCACCTAGGTCGATTCCCAATGCATTAGCAAGCATGGTGATGACGCCTCCACAAGTGATTGGTCCTTGGATTTGGTGGGATTGGTACTCCAAGTAGCACACAAGAATTGCGCCCAAGTGAAGTGACAAGCTGTCATAGTTGAAAACAGCTTTTTCAAGGACTAAGATGTCCTCCTCGTTGAGTCTTATAAACTCATTGCACGCCTACAAGGTGTTAGCAATAACATAGAATGAATAGCGAATAGCAGGATGTTGAATACTTTGCCGTTTGCTGACTCTAGAAGTAAAGCTCATTCTATTATATCAGAGTTCAGGGAAAGGTTCTATGCCAGTAAAAGATGCGCGTAGAGCATTAGGATCATTGTTGGGTAAACCAAAACAATTGCACCATTCATCAAGTGATATAGAATAATTATTGTTCATGATTCGGAAAGAAATTCTATCCTTCCCATGCCATGCCTTAATGGTGCTACTCAAAGAGCTAAGAAATTCAATGGTTAACCGGCGATGGGTTGGTTCATCATGGAATACAAAGGTTTGCAGGCCAACTCTATTGCAAAGTAAGTTAAAGTCATCAGAGATACCGAGTTAGTTCAAAGTGACTTCTCGGTTTTTGATCCTATCAAAACGATCGCAGTGATATTTGTTCTTGAATCGAATCCCCATGTGCTCCTGAGCTGCATCCCGAGAAGAACTAGCTGCGGCAATGGCTCCTCATGTTCATCTTCTAAACAAATAAAAGAGGCAAATATAAAACTTTTTGATCCAACAATAATAGTCATTGCATAATCCTCATCATAGTAGACTAAAGAATCTCCTCAATATAATAATCTAGGCAAGATAATCATGGCAAATAGTTCAAAACAAGTTTCACCCTAGATTGATAATGACAATAGATCAGAGATGAATTTGCAAAAAGTAATTGGAGGATCAGGGGAGAAACATATCGTAGATCACTTGTGTGCGAGGAATTCGAACAAAATTGAGTAGGGGTGAAGACCCCTCGAGGTTTTGAGAGATTTTGGAGGTAGAAGAGAGAAAAAGGATTGAGTTTTTGATGTTTTGGGTACCTCCCCGAGCGTTTAAGTGGTCGGACGCAACTATACGGTGACAACTATATGGCGGGAACAAAGTGTTCTAGTCGTATATTTGGTCTGGCGGTAAAAAAATTAGGGTTTCTTCTTGGCGGCTGTAACTATACAGCGACAACTATACGGCCGGAACTTTTGTTCCCTTCGTATAGTTGGTCGTCAAACCTTCTGTATCCTACGATGAAAAATTGTTGATGGGTAACATAACTATACGACCACAACTATACGACGGGAATTTTTATTCCCGCCGTATAGTTGGTCGTTAACCTTTCTGTACACATCAAAAAAAATTCTATTTTTTGAGAATTACTTTTTAGACTAAAACTTAACGAAACACCTAGTTTTGACAGAAAAATGACAGACTAAAATTTTGACCAACTATGGCATATATAAAACAAGAATTTTTAGTACCGCTAAATATCTTCTTCTCACTGGAGTTTTCTAGCACTCTTTATTTATATAAAACTTAAACTAAAACTTAAAAACTTAACTCAAACCTTTATTTCACATGGGTTTCCTCCCATGTAGCGCTCTTTTATGGTCAATAGCTTGACCTTGATATTGCTCACTTAGGCCATATGAGTAGAACACCCACTCCAAAGTAATTGGCCTTCAAAGTGATGGCCTCCTTATCATCTTGTTTGGCTTTCTCTTTTCCTGGGAAAATGAATAACAAAAGGATCCCGCGAAGGTAATTGAAGCTTCACGTTCCCTTCATGCAAATTGATTAAAGCCTTAATAGTTCTTAAGAAAGGACGGCCTAATATAATAGGGGCAGTAGCATCTTCAGGCATGTCAACAATAACAAAATCAATAAGAGAAGGATAGCCTTTAATGTATACTAAAGTATTTTCTTTAATGCCTACTCTTGTTTATAAGTAGAATCTGCTAGATATAACTTTAGTTCGGTGATTTCAAAAGAGCCAAGATTTAACTTGTTAAAAAGACTCTTTGGAATTGTTGAAACACTTGCACCTAGATCACAGAGTGCAGCTATTTCATTAGTCCCAATTTTAATCTTAATAGTGGGCTCAAATATATAATCTAGCTTAACAGGCAATTTTTCAGCAATTTTCTTATATTCGTCCTCAAGCTCACGTACCTTTATTGCTACCTGATTAACGAAGTGTTGATACATGGCTTCCTCATTTCCTTCACTTACCAGAGTCATGACATTGATACTTTTTACAAGATCTTCAACTGGGTAGTTTGGTGATGGAGCATTCCTATAATCAAGTTCTTCAGGCTCCTCCCTTTGGATTCTTATCATCTTGAGGTCTTCAACTGGATTGGGCTCAGCTTTACCTAAAAATTTAGCTAGGATGAGAGTTTGACTCTCGGTTATCTTACCTAGCTATGCCTGAACAATCCTTGTTCTTTCTTGGAGGGCCTGCAAATAATTTCTCAAACTAACTGCTTGGTTAGATAATTTACCAATCATAGCATCATGATTCTCCGTAATTTTGACTAGAATATTGTTTTGCTCATTTTGTGAGTCCATAAAAGCTTTAAGAGTTTCTTGGAGACTAGTATTACTTGATGCCATATTATTATTAGAGCTACCTACAGGACTAGAATAATGTTGGTTTGGATTATAATTCTTCTTCCAAGCAGGGTTATAATCATTACGAGCTATGAAGTCTACTTCTTCAATAGTTGGTTCGGGAGTAGCTCTTACCGGGGTTTACTTACCTTTAACGACTAATATGAGATCGGCCAACTTAGCATTGGGGTCTTCATTCTCTTAAGTTGTGACGGAGTTCACCTTCTTTGTATTTGATCTTTCCACATGCCATTGGGCATGGTTGTCTTGCATATTTTCTAGCTGCTGCTTTGCTTCGGTAATTTGCTTACCCATAAATGTTCCTCTAGCTGCAGTATCTAGCATATACTTAGAAACATGGTTAAGAGCATTATAAAATAAATGGAGAATTAACCAATCTCTCATCCCATGGTTGGGACAGTTTCTCATGCATTCTTTCATTCTATCCCATGCAAGCGCTAGTGGCTCACGCTCTTCCTGTCTAAAACCAGTAATATTAGATCTGAGTTGCATAGTCTTTGCAGGTGGAAAGAATTTAGTCATAAATAAAGAAGTACATTCCACCCATGATGCAATAGTATTTTTAGGCAAAGATAGCAACAATTCTTTTACTCTTCCTCTAAGAGAGAAAGGAAATAAGCGCAACTTGACCGTGTCGGGGTCAACATCTTTAATGCGCATCATATCACACATTTTAGTGAAAGTATTTTGCATCTTCTACAGCAGAGCCTCCAAATTGATTATGTTGAACCAAACTTAAATAGTGGGGCTTAATTTCATAATCTTCAGCAGCAATTGTTGGATGAGTAATAGGAGTATGTAAATAATCATTGTTAGGAGTTGTAAACTCCCAAAGTTTCTTTTTAGCCATATTTCCTATGTTTTTGGATTTTCTTAGACAAATACTAATGATGATAAAGGAAGAATTTAAAAGACTAACTAATTTTTTTGGGTTTTCAAATAAAAAACTGAAAGCAAACTAACAAAATTAAAAACGAGAATTAAAACTAGCAAGGTTCCTACTAACCGCAACAGGGTAGCTATTGCTTCCTCGGCAACGATACCAGAAAAAGGGTTGATACCTTTTATCCGGATTACGGATGTAGTATACCTCTTTTGCCCTAGTATACCTAGGTTTATTGAATCCTCAGGAAGCAGAAAGCAAAGTGAGAATACTTAAACGGATCTTCGAGAGTTTTAGAATTCCTATTGTGTTTTCACCAGACCAAGAGTTCGCGATCTTGTTGTTGTTGACGATGTAGATAAAGAGGGCCTAGGGTCTCCGGTTTTCACCATTAGTTGTGCAAAACATCTGATAGGAATAACAGATAATAATAAAGTACTCATGTAATTGTTAGAGCAAGATAATTATATGTGGGCAGTGCATCCATAATTGTTATCGCCTCCGCAATCGCTTATGGCAATAACCTACTAGTGTCATCCATAGAAGAAAGAGAACTAATGATATGCATAGTGATGTCACCGTTAGTCCTAAGTAAGTTCCTCACATACAGCTGTACTACCCTTTATGTCACTGGGGTTCCTATTGTCAACACCCGTATTTTTAATCCTAGATGCCTATTATGCCATACATCGCAATCCCAGGATTACCATTTTTGCGAGACATAACAGAATTGGATACCATAATACATCATCCATTACAAACCATACATAAGGTCTTACACAAATAAGGATCTCATGATCCAGTTCTTAATACAACTCAAGCAGCGGAATACATAATAATAACAGTAGCGTAGGCGAAGCTCCATCTTTGGGGTCACAGGCAATGCTGACAATGGGAGATGATCCTAGTTGTCGTAACCTTCCTAGGGTCCATCATCCTGGTACTCCTCTTCATAGTCTGGCCACGGGAATAGCCAGGGACAAAGCCATGAGTACTCTTTAATTACTCGCAAACTAATACTAACAAGTGAAGGGGGGTTTTGTAGTAGGGCACTAGGCTCTAGGGTTGTTTTGCAAAAAGCCAAATTTACCTCTACTAAGTTCAGAAGCAAGAGAAAGCTAAATGAAATTTTATAACACCTAAGTGGGAACTTGTATCTCATGCCACAACTCTGTTGTGTTCAAGTCAAAGTCTCAAATCATTTCACAAGTCATTTTGAAAACATCTGACGGGGGAACAGTATGGCCACTCCAACTGTCCATATAATCATGACGCAGCTATTCAATAGTTTGACACTCTGCAGAGATTGTACACTTTCACCACAACATTCGATACATCCTTCAGAACAAATCCTGAATTCACCATACTCGATGCGGATAATCAATCCTAACCTTTCAATTACACGCCCTAGTATAAGCACCTCTCCTGTGAGTTTGGCCTCCCAACCATGACCAACTGTCATCTTGGGTACTGCACAGGTGTACAATCTTCACAAGGTAGCCTCAGCTCAGACCTTGGCCATGAGGGAACCAATACTAAGGTATATAAGTTTCCAGTAAAGCCCTACCCAATCTTCGGGTATTGTGGTTGTACGGTAAAATTGGAATGGTATCGCATCCAGACAACCATCAGTTTTATAAAGGGCTAAGGCTCATGCCTTAACATTTTCATCACCAAAATCATCTGGTGTTCGGAAACACATGTCAAAAAATCTCAGTAGAATGATCCATCATTCTAAGGTTTTCATAACCATTTTCCACCAAGTATTCCCATCTAAAGTTGATCAAGTTTTATGCTTAGCACTAGCATCTACAAGTGGGGGTGAGTACTAATGAGGGGTGGTAAACTAGTGGAGTTTCAACTAAGTTCAATCTTATGCCTTGGGATGACATCAAGATTATCTAGCTTAGGCCAAATTTTATGCTCTTTATGCAACCTTCAAGTATCTTTCTAGAATCTACAATTTACTCAAGTAAACTCTAAGTACAAGCTTTGATAAAGAAATAAAGTAGAAGCTTGCAAGTAAAACTAGGATTGGGTATCATCAAATGTGTCCAACCAAGCATGCTTAGTGCATTGCATAGGTTATCTAACTTTCATAATTGCAAGTGTTAGCTTGCACATTCAACTAGTAGTATTAGGCTTGCATAAGTCAACTTGATTAGTAAGGCTTGCATCAGTATCAGTATAAGCTTGATAAATTGCAAGTGTTAGCTTGCCTTGTGCAGAGCAGTGGTTGAAGTTCTCCTCGGCTTCTTCTTCGTAGTATCCTCCTTCCTCCTCGTATCCTTGGTCGGTACTAGCGTCTATGAATAAATACGAGGTACACAATCACCAAACAATAATTAACTACTTGCAATCATCACACACAAGGGTTCTATAGATGATCTAGCATCATCACTAACATTACAAGCATTTGACTTAAAGATTTTGGTTTTAGAAAAGTAATTTCTACTCATTGAAAAACTACTTAAGATTTAATATTCTCCAAACCAAACATGGGATCATGTTGACACATGTCATCACCACATATTTTAGTCCCTGGGAATGTGCTTTAAAGTGGTGTCACAATTTAATAAGGTTTTACCCTTTTATTTTAATTAAATAAAGTGGCTAGAAATGCCTATGTGGCATTCTTTTATTACTTGAACATTATTTTTGTAAGTAAACCTATATATTTTTATATATTGTGAAAGGTATGATCAAATGTGATTTTTGAGAGTTGGAAACAACTCAAAAGCTATTATGGTTTAAATTTGAAAAATGTTTGAATGCAGAAAAGCTTCTGCCTTGTTATTTTTACCAAGGGTGATCTACAGATCCAAATGATTTGAATCCAAGGGTTGGATTCAGCATTTCAATACCTTTCTAACAAAATTGGTTTCATTCAATTTGGTTCACTGAATCGAGCTGGGTTGATTTTTGAAACTAGGTACAGAACTGTGTTTGAATGAAAATGGAAAAATCCAAATTCAAACGAATGGGCTGCGCGAGAACTGTTAACGGGCCGGCCCAGTGTGACTTCGCGGTGCGGGGCTCAACTGACAGGGGGGTTCCACCAATCAGTGGCTCTTTAAACGCAAAGCGGTACGGGGCAATCTCATCTGCACGATCTAAGTCTAATCGAACGGCTGCTACTCATCGTCCATGTCGGGCGGCGCCGGCGAGACAGAAACCAAACACGGCAGGTGGGGGTCGTCGAGGGCTCACCGGGGCTCAGGCAAAGGTCGGCGATGAGGGCGAACGACGAAGTCGACGACGGCGAACCTCCTGGTACCAGAAGCTTCTCCTGGGGCGGCTCCAATCGTTGGCTCCCTTCTTCTCCAGCAGCAGCGGGCTCCGGTGAAATTCCGGCGAAGCGCTGCTCGCCTTGCTCCGGGAATGGGGTGGAACGATCAGTGAGGAGAGGGGAGTAGAATGGTGTGAAGAGTTTGAGCGGGGGAGGCCTCTATTTATAGTATCGACGACGAGACCGAACGGGATGGGCAGGCGACGATGGCGACATGGCTACGGGTTGCTAGAGGCATGGCCGGTGGTGGCGATCGATCGGTGGTATCCACGCGATGCTCTATGGCTTTAATGTGCATGTAGGGGCGGTGGCAAACGGTCCGGAACGTGCGATGCTCTGCGCGGCAGAGGTGGCGTCTTCGACGGCGAGCGGTGGCTGTGAGGCATGGGGCGGCGAACGGGGATGTCTGGCGGTCTCCTGGGACGGTGGTGATCGTGTATGCATGCAGCGAGGGCAGCGCACGGTCTGTGGGCGCGTGTCGAGGGTGGCACTCTGGCGCATGCTCGGCATGGTTGACAGTGGCACGGGCGCGGCGTTCCTAGAGGTTTTGGTCGCTGTCTGCGAGGCAGGGCTGGTCGAGAGGGGGCGGTGAGGCATGGGCTACCTCCTAGACAAGGTTGGCACGGCTAGTTCTTCCTCTATCCTGCTGTCCACACTAGGGTGACATGGGTGGCTTCGGCTGTTCAGCATTGATGACATTGCCAAGCTTACAGTGGGGTTAGTGCTTAGTTAAGTTTGCTAGATGATCTACTGAGGTTGTTGTGAGCTAGAGAGGGAACAAGTTAGGCTCAAATCACTGCTCACTATAGTGTTTAGATTTTGTTTGATTTGTATCTGCAAGGTGTTTGATGAAATGGCCGCAAAAATTCAAGTTTTGAATTTTGAAAAGATTTTTTGTGGGTGTGCTAGGCATGTGCTGGTGAGTCTGTGGATGCTTGGGTTTTGAAAGTTGAGCTTGTTTGAGTGTTTTTTGCAAAAGTGGAATCTTCCCATATGATAAAGATTCAATTTTGAACTGTTATTTAAACTATGCATTTAAATGTTTTTGGATGATCACAAAGTGGGCCTTGGTACTTTGTTATGAGTACTATCAAGGGGTGCAAAGATCCAAACAAGTTTCTGTTAAGTTTTGAAAGTTAGAGACAGCCAAAGTAGGCATGGGAGTTAAAGGCCAAAATGACCATTCCCTTATTTTGTTTGTTTTGATTTATTTGTCTTTGGGAAAAATGTGGGGATTGTTTAGATGATGTTTATTTCACCTAAGAATCCATTTACAAGCAAAGAAACAGATAAACAAGGCAATTCAAAAGAATCCAAAATGGAATGCATGCTTTCATATTTTTATTTAGAAAAGTTTTTGTTAACCCTAATTTTGAAAATTAGAGTTTGATGATTCTAGTTTAATATTTTTGGGATGTTACACCTATCCTGCAGATCAGTCGTTACTCACACTCCCTTTACCTGGATCAATCCTTGGGGTCTTGGGTACCTGACAAGTCCTTAGATTGAGAAAAGAGAGGGTACGACAATCATCATGTCATACAAACTAATACATGATCCCATCTATGATAAATAACATGCACAGAAGCTACATGGCTAGGCCAAAGCCTTTAGCCCAAGGAGAATTACTCGAGATGAAATCGACAATCATAAACATTGTAATAGAAATCATAGAGTTGATAACAAATAGTCTTACAATTTTGCCAATTGGAGATGAGATCTATTATTACAAGTGGTGCAAGATGGCTATGGTGGTGGAGAAGGGTTTATAGGTTTAGATCTAGATTTATTCCTCCGGCGTGGTGGCAGGGAGAGTTTAGGGTGAAAGAAGAGAGATTGTGGAGTCGGGGGTTGTTTCTCGTTGCTTGAATCCTCTTTATATAGGGGTACCTTCACAAAAGTTGTTTTGTTTGACCTAATGAGGTCGGTGCAAAATATACGACGACAACTATACGGTGGTGACCCGTATAGTTTGTAGTTAAGCTTGCAGTGATCTCTTCACGGCTCCTAGTTTCTTTGGCGTGTTGGAAATCTCATATCTTTGACATTTATGTAGTGATTCCCATCATCATACGTCATTATCTGTGCAGGCAAAAATAGCAAGAAAGGATTGCATACCCCTTTGATCATTAGGCATTAGTGGCAGGTTTTAGAGAGATATTTCATCAAATATATGAATAATTTCTAGTTTAAATACGGACGTGGATAGCTATATTTCACAACCATCACCGAAGGAAACCCCAATGTTGCTGTCAAATACCTCCAACTGATGTTGACGGGCACGTCCCTCCAATGGATCGACGAATTGTTGGAGAAGTCCATATGCAATTGGTTGGACATGCAAGAAACATTCACCAAGAATTTCGAGTGTACGTACAAACATCCCTGCACTATCGGCGATCTACAGCGGTGCGTTCAGGAAAAGGAAGAGACATCTCGAGCCTACCTCTCTGTTACATCCCAGCATTTAGGAACTAACGAAGGGTAGATTTAGGAATTTGAAATGTTGCATGCATTCATTCGTGAAAATATGGGTAAATTTTTCGCCAAATAAAAACCTAAAGTGATCAAGGTTTCTTTCATGCTTTGAGGTTAGGTATAGACTTAAAGGATGATTGTTATAGACTTTGATATGATCTCATGGATTAGAGTGTTTTGGGAAATGAAATTTGGATTTTAAAACTTGAATGTTTGAATTATAATTCAAAAGAAATTTTGAATATTGTTTGAGTATTGATTTAATTAAGAGTTAACCAATAATAACTCAAACTTTATATAAAGAGAGCAATAAAGAATATGAATCTCCATTTCATAATTTTATTCAATAAATAAGTTACAAAAGTGTAACTTATGAAAATCATCAACAATCTTTACAATAGCAAATAAATAAAGAATAATATTTCTTTATTGATAATAGTACAATCTTTATTACAAAAGAATAAATTAAAGATTACAATTGAATATGAGAGTTATTACAAGTGACTAATATATAAAGAAAAATAAAAAACCTAAACTAAAGTCTTGATCTTCAAATCTGGTACCTGCAAAATAAAAAGAAACTTAAAAGAAAAAGAAGGTTAAGATGAGAATTATTTTTACTCTCAGAGTTGATAGTGAAGTGCATTGTTCACTTTTTCATCATTGAGTATTTAAGGGGCAAGTTTCACCAATATGAAAGAATGTATCTTTCATAATTTTAGCCATAAGTCAAATAAACAGCAAGGAGGGGCAAGTTTCACCAGCCAAGTAAATGGTAACATGGTGAAAGTAACTCTCACATTCAGAACATATCCACATCTTGTGCAAAGGCACAGCAAAGACACACACCAAATCGCATGGGTGTCTGTCACAGACCACAACAACAATCAAACAAAACCATCAACAGAGCTGGGAAACCAATCCCACACCATTCCATTCCTCTTACACACCAAGCACAATGACCGACTAAACCAAGCCAAAGCCAAGCTAGATCACACCAACCAAAGCCTAGGATCACATCACCAAGATGGTGACATAAGGAGGGGGTAGATCAGGTGGATAGCAAGACCAAGCAATCAGGATCAGGAGATGATGGGCTAGATCAAGGACAAGCCAGGATCTGGAAATACCAGGGGAGCACAAGATCAAACAGTAGCAACCACAACATCAAGTGATAGTGGTGAGTAAATAGACCATCACATGATCTATCTGTCTAAGATTAGACAAGCATACATGATCTGTCTCTTATTCAAACTCTCAAAAAACACCCAAGTGGGGTGAATCCATCACTGAGGTTTTAAACTCTAAAAGCAATCAGAAAAGTATAAGGAACCAACTAAATCTCAAAACAACATCATTGATCTAGCTATCAAGCTATATTTCAATTCAAGTATGAATATAGCTAAGATTTAAACTTCTAGGCACATCTCTAAGACAAGAGTAGCACCTTAGAATTTAATCTTATGGATCTATACAAGTGATCAAGCCTACCATCATTTTTCCCAAACTTTGATTCATGAAACAATAGCTGGTATCACTACTAGAACCCATCCATATGAATCAACAATTTAAAGGATTAATCTCTAAACCTCAGACCAACATCATTGGTCTTAGGGATTTAAGAAAGGAAAATTTCTACTTATGTTTAATGCCAAACTCATCTTAAGCTTGAACCAACCCAAACAATGAAATAGAATCTAATCTTGTGTGCCATGCAAAGATGGTGTCACAAGAACATTTCTACATTAATCAGGTTAAGTATTCAATCTTCACAGATTTAACCAACCAACTGTAAATCATTTTCCTGTCATCACAGGAATCATAATTAAGAAAATCCCTATGTATATCTTCACTGTTTGAAACTATTTGATCTCAAACTACATATGAATTCTTAAGCCAACGAGTGTTAATACAGTGATTTCATCACACAACACTCACTGTCATTAACCAAGTAATTACAGTGGTGAGACAGTAAACCACAAGATTGCCCAAGTATTTCTTCTATAGCAACTTAATCATCTGACCACATCAAAATTAATCCATAGAATCATCTGATAAGCCACTAGCACCACCACAGTTCATCTTAAGCAACAAGCCACAGCTAGCAATCATTTAGCATGTTTAGGGACCATCAAAACTTGATCCCAATTCATCCAGTATTTGATCAATAGCAGGATATGAACCCTAAGTGCAACAAATCATCTTAATCATGACAAGACAGTAACCAGAAAGGTCACTACCAATAGCTAGCATAGGATGACCTAGCACAGAGAGCACGAGGGGAGAGGAAAAACTTACAGTAGGTCCTCGCTTTAGACTAGAAGAAGAAGCAGAGGGGCCGACGACCATGGCGGCACGGGGAGCACCCCAAGGGGGCGTTGCGACCCATACAGCACCACGGCGGCGACCTTAGCCACGCCTGGAGGCGAGGAACATCACCACGGCGCACGACAGCAGCAGCAGCGTCAGGACCATCGCCAACCCCAAACTCTAGGGTTCGGGACGGCATCGATCTCGTCGCAGGAGGGCTCCTGGTCCAAATCCAATTGGACAGGAGGGAAGAGCGGGGTCGAAAACCTCTTCCTGCACCATGGCGACGGCCAGGGCAGTCCACGACGGCGAGAATTGCTGGCGGCGACACAACTGACCACGGGGTCGGGGAAGGAGGAGAAGAAGGGTGAGCTCGAGAGTGAGACAGAGAGTGATGGGCTGGGTTGGGCCGAAAACCCTTTGGGGTGTTATTATTAACTTTACCCTACTCAGCCATAAGGGCCCAATAAAACCCAAACCATCAGCCCAAAACCTTTAAAGCCTGCTTTAATAATTGAAAAAGACAAAAAAGCCCTTGAATTTAAATAAATTTTAGAAAATAAAATAAAAGTCCAAAAATTGTAAATAAAATATTTTTGGATTCACAATAATCTAAACTATCCAAATAAATTAAGAAATAAAAGTTTAAACATATGAATTTTATTAAGAATTTTGTAATTAAATATTCCTTATGGAATTTTACAAAATTATTGAAAGATGATAAAAATAAATAAAAATCACTTTCATGACATATTAATATTGTGGTATTTTAGAAAAATACTAAACAAATATTTCATAACAATTTTTGGTATTCAAATAATAATTCTTAAAGAAAATACAAAATCAATAAAATCCAAATCAAAGAAAATAAAATAAAAAGAGTACAATATTCAATAAACATTAAAGTATTTAATGTTTATAAATCTTTAATAAATTAAACATGATTTTTCTATAATTTAAATGATAAGGAGAATACATATAAAGTTAAATAATGCATTACATTACTTTTGCATAATCATTTTGCTTCTTTAAATATTGTCCTTACCGGTCAATAATGATGTTTTTGCAGACATAGAAGCTCATGGTCCAGTGCAAGCATCATACTTCACTACCTTGCAATCACAAGGCAAGTTCATCACTTGCTCATGTCCTTTGAAGAGTCTTTATCAAAGTATTTGCGAATTGTGTGTTATCATCTACACTACAGAAAAAGAAAACAATATTTTCTCAAGATACTAAATCTTAGATATCATCCTAAGTGATGATATGATGGAGCAATAGAACTTAGGGTTCTAATTTCACTAATGATGAACAATTAGGAATTAACAACCCATGACATCAGTGATTCTAGTGCCGTATATTACGCGTTAACCATGAGATTTGGAATGGGACGAAGAAGTCGGTTGTATCCTTTTCCTCTTGTATGGAGGCAAGACGACCTTAACGTGACGTTGTGATTCCTTGTGCGGATCCAACATATGGGTGGGCACCCTTACGCCCCACTTTTGGTGTCTAGATTATCTATGAATGGTGTTTAGGGAGATAGTCCATGTAAATGGTACTAATCCGGGCATCACTAGGTCATAGAGTCTTCGGGAACTCATCAGGGTTTTAGCTTGCCCGAAAGGGGGCTTAACTAAGGTGAGCTAGCCCGAAGGATCGTTCAGACATATGAGTTCGCGGAGAGGGCAGTGATTGGATTGGACCAACTACTAGGCCCCACATCATGGAATTGTGGACGGGAAAGCACGCCCGATTGTGCAACAAGGAGTTGATCTCTCATGGGAAAAGTAACATACCTCTGCAGAGTGTAAGAATTGTAACTTCTTTCTCCCTGTTTCGGGAAGGAGCTACAAACGCGGCAGGAAAGGAATTCCATGAAAGTTTTGGTCAACCTGTGAAGGCTGGTGGTCATAGATTTTCATAATAAAATCAAACTTTGAAGAAAGATTTACGAAAATTGCATAGTGCCAATGACTGATAGTCCGAGGTGGTAGATAGAGCATCAAACTTCCTACCTTGCATATAATGAATTTTCTGAGTAACGCTGTTACTCATCCTTTCCTTTGAATCCTTGCTTAGACTCTGAGAATCCCGAAGATACTCCAATGTATGCATCTGAGAGTCAAGAGGAGGTCTTCTATGAAGAGCCCAACTTGTATGCAGCCGTAGAAGGGGAGGACTAGGACATCGTCTACGAAGGAGAGTTCCAGGAGTCCGAATAATTACTATAGTTCTAGTAACCACTTGAGCCGAGCATTATGAACAATATATAGCAATAAGTTGCTGAGCTCAATTTGGAGTTTAAGTTTTAAATTTGAAACTTCCGCTGAAACACTTATATTTTGGTTTGTAAGTTGAATCTTTTTGGAAGTCTTGAACTTCCGGTATTGTAATAATAATAACGTGTGTATGTTTGTAATATGGACCCGCAATGTTTCTGTTGTACCACTCTAGGGGATGTGATATTTATGGAACGATGTTCTGTGGATGTCATGTCAGCGACTATAGTGTACTACACATGTAGTGGTATGCTGGGTCACCCACTCTCTCGCTGGTTGGATATGAAAAATTCTTGTGCCAGAGTGCACGATCATACCGCTATGGCCGCCTACATTGATGGTTTGGAAAATGGCACCTTGCTCCGGCATAAGTTGAAGCGCCTGCAGGACAATCACAAGCTATATCTCAATCAGATGATCATCTTGGCTAGTGATGCACGCGAATCCTTGCCAACAATTACCATTCTAACCCTAGCCAATAGGAACAACAACACTAAGCGGAAGAATCCGCTAGAAGAAAAGCCAGCTTCCAACATGGTCGCCATGACATTTGTAGGCAGAGGTGATGGCGAAAAGCGTGGCCAAGGCCGGGGGCTGGTCATGGGCAGCAGCACGGTAGTGAAACTACCCCGGTAGCGCTCCGCATTCCCCAAACGTACAAGGAGTATCGCGATTTGTCATGCCTCGTACACCTCGATGCCAATGGCAAAGCCACTCACACCAACCGCCATTGCAAGTTCGTCAACAATCTCAAGGAAGACCCGGAGTCCGACTACAAGCAAAGTCGGAAGAACTAACCGCGAGGCAAGGGAAAAGGGAAGAAGAAGGAAGAGGAGTCCAAGGATTCAAGTGACATGGACGAGGACGTTGACCCCAACATGCCTAAAAGGGTGATGGTAAAGGCAAGAACCCCTTCGATAAGAAGTCCCCCATCTACCACACTTTACTTGGCACCCCAACTGTCCAGTCACGGAAGACCTCACTGAGGATACTGATGGCCACCCTACCCCCAGTTCCCCAATTCCTGCGCTGGTCGGAAATTCCAATCACATGGGATAGGAAGGATCATCCCGACCTTGTTCCAATAGATAACTAGTATGTCATGGTCATCAACCCCCTGATTGAGGGCTGCGAGTTCACCAAGTGCGTGGTGGATAGTGTAAGTAGCATCAACATCTTGTACCTGGATACACTACATAATATGAACTTGACGGAGACCAACCTAAGGCGGACCAGCACCATGTTTCATGGCGTAGTACCTGGCCGGGAAGCTCGGTCCCTTGGATGCATCACCCTTCCGGTCGCTTTTGGTGATGTTAATAATTACCGCCAAAAACGCATGAACTTTGAAGTGGTCCCCTTCAAGAGTGTGTACCATGTCATATTCGGACGCGACATCTTCCACTCCTTCATGGCCAAGCCATGCTTCATCTACAACAAGCTCAAGATACCTAGACCAAATGGTGTCATCACTGTATTTGGAAGATTTTCAAAGGCAAGGGACTGCAAGATTGGAGAAGTAGCCTTTGCAGAAGCTGTCCTCTACAATGAAGAATTCAAGGAGATCTAGAGCAAGGTCGACACCTTGGAGATGCCATCATTGAATAAGTGGATTTTTTATTCTGATCCCGCCTTCAAGGCCGCCATCGAGACCAAGCCAGTGGAACTTGTGGCAGGTGATGCCTCCAAGGTCACTGCCATTAGAACAAACCTGGATCCCAAATAGGAAAGCGTGCTCGTCGAGTTCCTCCGTGAGAATAGGGACATCTTTGCTTGGAAACCTGCCGACATGAAAGGTGTACCTAGGGAACTGCCAAGAATAACTTGAATATTGATCCAAAATGCAAACCGGTGAAACAACCTCTATGACGCTTTGGGGACAAGAAGAGACACGCCATTGGCAAAGAGATAGCTAGGTTACTTAAGGCTAGTTTTCTCCGAGAAGTCCTTCACACCTAATGGGTGGCCAATCCTGTACTTGTGCCCAAAAAGGGAACCAAAGAATTAAGAATGTGCATTGATTACACCGGCTTGAACAAAGTGTGTCCAAAGGATCCGTTTGCTTTGCCTCGCATTGACCAAGTCATTGACTCGACGGCTGGCTCAGACTTCTGTGTTTTCTAGATGCATACTCGGAATACCACCAGATCAAGATTAGGAAGTCACACCAATTGGCCACTTCATTCACCACACCTTATGGCACGTTTTGCTATGTCACAATGCCCTTTGGGCTGAAAAATGCAGGTGCAACATACCAGCGGACTATGCAACATTGCCTACATGACCAAATTGGTTGGAATGTTCAAGCCTATGTGGAAGATATCGCGGTCATGTCAAAAAAGTCAAAATGAATTAATCACCGACTTAAAGGAAACCTTTGATAACCTCCAAAAGTACAACATGATACTTAACCCCAAGAAGTGTGTCTTCGGGGTTCTAGCCGGCAAACGGTTGGGGTTCACTGTTTCCCAACATGGAATCAAGGTCAACCCAGAGAATATCAAGGCCATCCTCAAAATCAATTGTCCGACATGCCTGAATGACATCCAATGGCTCATAGGCTGAGTTACAGTAGTAAGCCGGTTCGTCATCCAACTTGGAGAGAAGGCCCTGCTGCTATACAAGTTGCTGAAGAAGGCGGACAAATTTGTGAGGGCAGACGAGGCGGACGCTGCGCTTAAGTAGCTAAAAAGGATACTTTCTTCTGCGCCTATATTAGCAGCACCAGAGTCAATGGAGCCTATGTTGATTTACATGGTAGCCAACAATAGGGTTATCAGCATCGTCGTCGTGGTGGAGCGGAAGGAACCAACGCATGAGTACGGAGTACAACGACCAGTTTACTATGTAAGTGAGGTCTTGACAGAGTCCAAGCAGCATTCCCCACACTACCAGAAGCTAGCTTATGGAGTGTTCCTTGCTTCTCGGAAGCTAAGGCACTACTTCCAGGAGCACCCAATTACAGTAGTGAGAAAGGCTTGATGGCTCAAATGATGTAGAGCTCGTTGGGATCCCCAAGTGGAAGGTATCATGAGCACAACAGCAAGTTTCCCTCAGTTATGAAACCAAAGTTATCGAACCAGTAGGAGAAAGAACCAGCTCCCAAGGTGTTGCTAGAAATGTGGAACCTGCACAACACAACCACAATACTTTGCCCCAACTTACAGTGAGGTTGTCAAGCTCACCGGTTTGCTAAAAACAAAGGATTAAACATATAGTGTGGAAGAAAGTAATTGCTTGTAGGAATTGCAGAAAGTAAACAGTAGGCAGTAGATTGAATATCAGTGGGAAGAAATGGACCGGGGTCCACAGTTCACTAGAGGTGTTTCTCCATAAGATAAATACCATGTTGGGTGAACAAATTACAGTTGGGCAATTGACAGATTGAGAATGCATATCAATGCATGTACATGTCATGATGATTTCTATGAGATTCGTTTGGGCATTACAACATAATACATAGACCATAATCCAACTGCATATATGACTAATAATCCACCTTTAGGTTATTATCCGAACCCCTTCCAATATTAAGTTGCAAGCAACAGATAGTTGGATTAAGCAAAGTGTGTAAAGTAAACAATAAATTGCCCTTGGACAAAGGATTGTTGTTTTCTCCCTAGTAGCAACAGCACATCTACAACCTTAGAGGTTTCTGTCACTCCCCCAGATTACTAGAGGCATGAACCTACTATCGAGCATAAATACTCCCTCTTGGATTTACAAGCAACTACTTGGCCAGAGTAACCACTAGTAATGGAGAGAATGCAAGATCACAAATAACATAGACATGATAGAATCAATAATTAATCTTGACGTAGTACTCAATATCCATCGGATCCCAACAAACACAACATGTAGGATTACAAATAGATGATCTTTATCATGATAGGAATCTCACAAGATCTAAACATGATAGCACAAAAGAGGAGAAATGACCATCTAGCTACTGCTGTGGACCCATTGTCCAAAGATGAACTACTCACACATCACTCTAGAGGCTGGCATGGTGATGAAGAAGGCCTCTAGGGTGATCTCCCCTCTCCGGCAGGGTGTCGCGAAGAGCTTCAGATCCCTCCCGGTCTAGGGACGATGGTGGTGGCGGCTTCGGACTTTTTCGTGGATTTCTGATCGGGTACTTAGGGTTTCTGCCTCGGGGGGGTTATATAGGCGAGAGGGCAAGGTTGGTTGAGGGCCAGGGGGCCCACACCATGCCCTGGCATGGCCTAGGGTGGGCCTGCGCCTAGGGGTGGTGCTGCCGCCCTATGGCGCCTCTTCGTCCCCCCTCTGGACTCCGTCTTTGTTACGGTAAATATTGACTTCGGCTTTTGTTCCGTCCAATTCCGAGAATATTTCTTTACTAGCTTTTCTGAAACCAAAAATATCAGAAAACAGGGAACTGGCACTGCGACATCTTGTTAATAGGTTAGTTCCAGAAAATGTATAAAAATGCCTCAAAGCGTAAACAAAACATAAGATAAGTGATACAAAACAAGCATGGAGCATCAAAAATTATAGATACGTTTATGACGTATCAAGGCTCCACTGTCCGACATCATCAACAATAGCGACGCTACATGAAGGATGGAAAAGTGGGGGCATTGAGCTTGACACCTTCGATATCACCTACAAAAGACGTGACACTATCGAGTCACAAGCCCTGGTGGATTTCATTTGCAGATTGGACAAAGATGCCAGATGATACTCCTATACCAGAACCAGAATATTGGGTGATACACTTTGACGGATCAAAGCTACTCAATGGCTCGGGGGCTGGTGTACTGCTACAATCACCAACAGGATAAAAACTATGCTTTGTCCTGCAAATCCACTTTGAGGCTACGAACAACATGGTGGAATATGAGTCACTCATTCACGGACTTCGCGTAGCCAAGGATATTGGCATCAAGCACATAGTTTGTTGTGGAGATTCCGACTTGGTCGCCCTGCAGGTGGTTGGCACCTGGAACATGCAAAACCCTATGATGGCGGCATATCGAGATTAAGTAGACGAGATAGCCAAGTGCTTCGAAGGCTACGAAGTCAAGTACGTCAAGAGGGAGGAAAATGAGCCGGTTGATATGCTGTTAACGCTTGGATCGAGACGCAAACCAATTCCACCAGGCATTTTTCTAGAGCATCTACGGACCCCATCCGTGAAGGGAGCGGACCCCGACAACCCGGATAGAGTTGACTCATTTGTTAACGTGGTGACAATAGTCCTGCCGGCTTGGACAAAACCGTTCATGGATTATCTCGTACACAGAACTTTGACCATCGACGAGGTCAAAAGTTGGAAAATAGTACGTCGAGCAAAGGGCTATACCGTAATCAATGAACAACTCTACAAAAGAAGCACCACAGGTGTACACCTTAAATGTGTTTCCCAGCAGCAAGGTATCGATATCCTTCGTGAGATTCATCTTGGAGATTGCGGGCATCATGCCGCTCCCCGATATTTGGTCTCCAAAGCCTTCCGGCAAGGATTCTACTAGATGACCGCAAAGGCGGAAGCCGACAAGCTGGTCGAGACATGCATCACGTGTCAGTATTATGCCCAGCAACAACATGTACCAGCTCAAGAACTGTGAACCATACCAATAACTTGGTAGTTTGTAGTCTAGGGGCTTGACATGGTTGGACCGTTGCAGACGACACCTTGTGGGTTTACGCATCTACTAGTAGCAATTGACAAATTCACAAAATGGATAGAAGCTAAACCTATTAGAAAGCTTGATGAGGCAACTGCCCTTAGATTTGTCCGTGATCTAGTGGTGAGATTTGGTCTCCCATATAGCATCATCACCGACAATGGCTCCATGCTTGTTTTGTATATACTTTGCTTTGCTTGTCTACACTTTGAGGTGCTTTTTACATGTTTTCTGGTACTAACCTATTAACAAGTTGCAATAGTGCCAGATGCCTGTTTTCTGCTGTTTTTGGTTTCAGAAAAGTTAGTAAAGAAATATTCTCGGAATTGGATGGGACAAACGTCAAAGTCAATTACTTTCCGTGGGGAACAAGAAGTCCAGAGGAGAGCCGGAGGGGCCAGCCAGGGGGGCCAGACCCACCCCAAGCGCGGGGGCAGGTGGGCCCGTGCCTGGCTAGGGTTTGGTGGTCCTGGCCGCCTCCCGGTCTCGCCCCTTCGCCTATAGAAGCCCCAGATGCAGAAACCATGAGTACCCGATCAGAAATCCACGAAACCGTCTGTAGCCGCCGCCACCATCATCCCTAGATCGAGGGATCTGAAGTTCTTCCCGGCACCCTGCTGGAGGGGAGATCATCTCGGAAGCCTTCTCTCCAGTATGATGCGTGAGTAGTTCCACCTTGGACTATGGGTCCATGTAGTAGCTAGATGGTTGTATCTCCTCCTTTATGCTTTCATGTATAGATCTTGTGAGCTCCGTTCATGATCAAGATCTAATCTATTTGTAATCATGCATGTTGTGTTTGCGGGGATCCGATGGATATTGAGATTATTATGTTGGTTTGATTAATGGTTTTATCTTTATGATTATATCATGTCTGTGTTGTTTGTGATCTTGCATGCTCTCCGTTGCTAGTGGTTATCTTGGCCAAGTAGTTGCTAGTGAATCCAAGAGGGGGTATTTATGCTTGATAGTGGGTTCATGCCTCTAGTTACCAAGGGAAGTGACAATAATCACTTCGGTTGTAGATGTGCTGTTGCTACTAGGGATAAAACAATGGTCTCTTGTTCATGGAATATGTGGATTGTTTACCTTACACACTTTGCTTAAAGTAGTTGTCTGTTGCTTGCAACTTAATACTGGAGGGGGTTCGGATGATAACCTGAAGGTGGACTTCTAGTCATAGATGCAGCTGGATGGCGGTCTATGTATATTGGTGTATTTCCCAATCAACCTCATAGGATCTTTCTGGCTAGTAATTGCATTGTTATGTCTTGCTCAGTTCCTTTCAATTGCCCCGCTGTAATTTGTTTACCCTTCATGTCATGTTGTTTATCTAAGGAGAGCACCTCTAGTGAACTATGGACCCCGGTCCAATTTTTACCATTGATACATCTTCCACTGTTACTTGTTTACTTGTTGCAAACCATTACCTTCCACACCATACATTTAATCCTTTGTTACAGAAAACCGGTGAGCTTGACAACCTCACTGATTCGTTGGGGCAAAGTCTTGAGTTTGTGTTGTGTAGGTCTCCGTGTTGCTTGAAACACCTGTGCGAAGTTTCCTTCCTCCTTCTGGTTCGATAACCTCGGTCTCAACTGAGGGAAGACTTGCTGCTGTGCTCTTCACACCTTGCTCTTGGGGTTCCCAACAAGACTCCACATCAAGCACCAAGTTCTCTGGCGCCACCAAGGAGTCATCAGGAAGCAACTTATCACTCGGAGAAGTAGAGGCTTATTGTTGGGAGAAAGGCATCCGCCTTGATCTAGCATTTATGGCTCACCCACAATCTAATAGTCAAGTTGAACGTGCCAATGGACTAATTCTGCAGGGAATAAAGCCACGTTTAGAAGCACCATTGCATAGAGCAGCTAGAGCCTGGGTGGAGGAATTGCGATCTGTTTTGTGGAGTTTACGAACTCCCAACGATCCACCGGCTACACCTCTTTCTTCATGGTATATGGAGCAGAAGCAGTCCTACCTTCCGACATCCTCCACGATTCACCAAGAGTTGCCACCTACGACGAGGATGACGCTGAAGAATCTAGACGCTTATATTTCGACCTTCTCAAGGAGGAGCGCGTGATTGCATGCCAGAGATCCACCATCTACCAGCAGAAGCTACACAGGTACCATAGTAAACACGTTCGACATCGCTCGTTTAAAGAGGGGGATCTGGTGCTCCGACTTAAGCAGAAAAAATCACACAAATTATCCCCGCCATGGGAAGGATCGTTCATCATAAGCAAGGCACTACTCAATGGCTCCTATTACCTCATTGATAATCGTGAGTTGGAAGATAGGCCAAACGAGGATCATAAGCGTAAGCGATGTGACCCGGATGATGACTACCCGGAGCTTGATCGGCCATGGAACATATCACAACTGCTTCCTTTTTACACTTGGCATATTTTACTATCTACTGTGTACTTCTTATATGATCAATGAATTAAAGCTTTTGGTTCACTCATATGCCTGAGTCTTTTACCTCCTTTATTGTTCATTTTTGGATCATATAAAACCTTTATGCACAAGCTTTGCATTTGCACTTGTGAAAATTCCGCCTACGGGCGTTAGCTTAAGTTTTTTGGTCTACACGTCCTTTGTTGTTTTATGTGGATTCTGGAGTAGTGACTTTTAACACTCGAAGTCGGCGATTTTTTGCTTAGGTTCTTGACGATGCCATTAGGCATCATCACCTGAGCGCATGGTTCTGACTGAGGGTCTTCTGACTCATGAAAGGCAAGCATAAAAACCAAAGTAATGAATAAGCCAGCACTTGCTTAAAAATATATACAAATATACATGCTGGAACTAGTCCTTGAGTAGCTGGACGCTTATAGCCAAGTTTTCTGCCTTAAGTGAACCACATCGTTTTTCTGCATAAATACATTGCCAGAAGAAACAAATATTACAAAATGTTTTCATTCTTCTGGCGCAGGGGACTTTGAAGCTGCATCGTCGGCGACAGGAGAGCCATCTCATTCTTCAACAAATTCGGTGGTCTTCAAGGACTCGGAGCCAACCTAGTCAGCATCAATAACCTCGAGAGGCACGAAGACATCCGCCTTGACCAATTGGGTGACCCTGGTGTCGTAGTCAGCAAGAGAAGATCAGATTGCATCGTTGTCGATTTTCTGTCTATCTTCTTCTATGTCAAGGATACCAGAGGTCACCATATCGATGTTCGCGTCATCGTAGTGGGCCTTGACCATGGCTAGGGCCATCCTAGCACCATCTTGGGTACATGAAGCTTTCTAGCTTATGATACGCTCGGGGGCTCGGCGAAGGATCTCTGAGAACTTCATGACGGAATCCACCGCCTTGATGTTGATGTCCAAGGTCTTGGCAATTTCCTTAGCTTGGGCGATCGCGGTGTCGATGAAGTTGCCCGCAATAATCATGCACTCTTTTGGCGAAGGAGCATTGTTGGCTAGGACAATAGGAGTTGCATTTTCAACAAAGATATTTGAGGGAATGAGTTAACCAAATCAGATCAAAGTACTTGACTTACAGAAGCACAAGACGGAGCATGCTTAGCAAATATGCTCCTCTCAGCTTGCTGGAGAACCTCCGACATAGAGTCCCGTTCTTTCCACAGAGTCTTGTACTCCTCAAGGTTCCGAGCATTCTACTCGTCGGCAGCTTTCTGATGCTCCTTCAGGATCACAATCTCCTCCTTAAGGCGGTTAATATCCGTGTTAGAAGATTCTCGCACAGCAGCTAGAGCTTCTTCGTGGATCTTAAGGGTGTCAGCCCTCTGTTACTTCAAGATCTTGTTTTCGCTATCCAGCTCTTTAATGTGCTTGGACTACTCGACAATTTCGTTTTCCTTGGCGATAGATTCTGCAAGTCATAGAAATGATATAGCACAATGAGTAGTCAGAAGATGAAAACACAAGGTCAAGTTTAGAATGAAACTAATAAGAAATCAGACTCTTGCTATTGATGATCTGTTCCTTCAAATAGGCAGTTTTACCCTTTTTAGCTTCAAGATCCTTGCGCATCTTGTGGAACTTATCATTGGCAGTCACCCTCCGAGCATTCTCATTCTGCAAATACAAAAGGATTACTTGGTCTACTTAGAGCATCTATCCAGAATTATTTGGTTCCACCTAGAGGCTCGGGGGCTACAGTACAAGTTTTTTAACACAAAGCTATGCTTACTATTTCTTTAAGCATCTAGTCGGAACTATTTTGTTTCAACTAGAGGCTTGGGGGCTATAGTATTGAAAATTACAAACACTGCGTATGCTACTCTAAAAGTATTTAGTCGGAATTATTCATTCAAACTACATACTTGGGGGGTACATCACAAAGTTTCTTATTTACTCATTCTTAGAGCATTCAGACCAAAATACCTATGGTTTTCCGTCTAAATCCTCGGGGGCTACAGTGGGATATTATATGTGAAATGCAAAGGCATAGAAAACTTACATATGCGATGATCTTGAGGTTGTTGGCGCTCTCAGTGAATAGTTATCCAAAGGCAATTGTGTTAACTCGGAGGATTTTTGCCTACTTGAGAAGCTCCTCAAGACCGCATGTTGGAGAAGTCGGCGCTGTGCCAGGAGCCATGGCAGAGGTGCTCGGAGTAAGCACTAGAAAGATAATAGGGGCCTCCACCTGGCTCGTGGTCACCGTAGATCCTTCTCCCACCATAAAATCCATACCACTTTCAGTGGCATCCTTAGCCGGAGCTTCATCCACTTTGGAGGAGGTGCTTTCCTGCATCTCCTGCTCGCCAGCAACAAGGATCACCGTGGCAGCATCTGGGACCTCCTACGAAGGAGTGTTGTCCACTTCTATGATGGAAGGATCAGATGCTAACTTAGCCGGAGATCCAACTCATGCGGTAGATGGTTGGATGGTAGGGGTAGGAGGAGCGATGGCGGGAGATGCCTGGACAAACATATCTCTAATGTTTTTAGAAGCCCCCGTTGTCTTGGAGGTCTTCTTCAAACTCAGCTAGACTTTTTCCTGAAACATGCGATGTATAAGTATAGGAATAGGAGAAGCAACAATGTCGGATGAAAAGAGGCTTACACAACATTTGGTGCATTGGTCAAGGGGATGCTGGCTAATCTTCTTTTCTCCGCCTTCAAGGAGGCAGTGGACTTCTTGGAGGCTCCACCCTCCATCTTCTTCTTCTTGCCTCTGCTGTCAGCATCAAAGGTGGAGCTCTTCCTCTTTCCGGCCAGTGGGACTTCGTCATCAGACACGACAGTGAGTTCCTTCATCTTGGGGTCATAGACCTAGGAAGCCATGCAGGTATCTTCCAACTCCCCCAGCTATTAAGTGAAACAAGCGTGTTAGACGGAATTACATGTTCAAGTCAGAAGAACTGGAACATATGTCAAAACAGTAAATGAAAGTTACCTTTAGGCACTTGTCATCCTTGAATATGTCATAGGTGATGGCGAAGCCACGCTTGCGATCCTTCACCTTGACAATGTCCTTGAGGCAGAGATTGATAGAGTCACTAGAAAAATTATCCTCGAAAATCCGGAGGCTATCTTTTTTGTCCTTGGTGTACTGACACGTCAGCTTCTCGTGGTGCTGTAGAGGCTGGATCCGCCTGATGAACCAGCACATGGCCAGGTCCAAGCCGGTTATACCCGTCGCTATGAACCAGTCAATCCGCCTTACGGCGCAGGAGGCTTCATTGTCGGAGGGAAGGAGGGCTTGTGATCTCCATGTTAGGGCTTCAGCGGCGGCCCCGTTTATGAAATCCGGATATGATGCTTCTCGAACAGCCAGAGGGATATCTGGGTTATAGAAGTACGTACACTGCCAATTCTTGCAGGACTCATGTCCTACAATGTCGGGGAATCGCCGTCTAGCCCGGATCTTGAAGCTAATGGTTCCACAGTTCCTAAGCTCCTCTCTGCTCACTAGGCTTCCCTCTTCATGGTGAAGAAGTATATGAACAGATCTAACCTAGGCCTAGTCCCTAAGTATCACTCGCACAAAGCCGCATAGCTGCTAAGTGCAAGAATTCTATTGGGGGACGAATTCTATTGGGGGACAGGTTTTGAGGTTGAACCCGGAAGTGCTCGAGGACTTGGATGCAGAAGTCGAACAACGAAAAGGAGACGCCGCGTACAAATTGAGCTTTGAGGTATACCTTTTCTCTGGGTTGGGGAGAAGGGACGACCTCGCCGGCCGGTGCTGCCTGCCAGACCAAACCCTCCGTCCCAGGGAGGTACCCCTCGGCTATCATATCCTTGATATCTCTATCAGAGATGTCCAAACCACACCATTCTCCCTCATGGGAGTCAGCTTCCTCCTCCAACGGCTCTAGCACCACTAGAATATGGTCACCGTCGGTGGATTTGACCAATGCGGAGCGCGGCACCACCACGCCTTCTGGCGGGACATGGACCATGTTGGACGGCTTGGCGGAAGCCTCGCCGGAAGCCGCCATCGCTGGAGTGCTGCTGCTTGCCATTGGAGTGGAGGAGATGGGCTGAGAGATGGGAAAAAGCTAGGGTTTTCTCTATGTACGCATGGTGTGCTCGAGGAAGGTTTGGGCTGGAGGAAGAAGACGATGCGGGAGCGAATGAGGTGAAAAGATAAATTAACCACCACAGTAAAAAAAAATATCCCCAGGGTCAAGATTTGTGCAAAGAAGATCTAACGGTCGACGCGTGGACAACGTGTGCGACAACGTACGCAGAGATTTCGCCACATTCCCACTGCCACCGCTTGATGTTTCGGATTTCTCGCGTGAGAAAATCGCTATGATTATGTTTGTTGCATGTGTGAGTTACGAGGCGTCGCTAACCTATAGTCTACATTAGCTCACTAACATATGCAGACGAACAGTCCCATCTGAATATTCCGGCATGGACGAATCATGTCTGGATACGAGAAGAGTACGATGGATGAATTAGTGATTCTCCGTCTTACATATCGAAGATGAAGGATATTATAGGGTTCTTTGGAGGACTACAAGATATTGCTTGTCGATTTGCCAACATCACCTAGGCGGAGCACTCAATCTATAAAAGCAAGACATCACAAGATCTCGGAGTTCTCCGAGGGCTACTGTTGGGGATATGCTAAATGGGTATCACATAGCATGTCTCTGATCCGGATAACCCAGGTGACCCACAGTTGGTAGCAAGGCCCATGGCCTGCTGGGTGGCCCAGTTAGATGGATCCAGAAGGAAGGCCCATGCCGAATAAAGGAAGGCTATGATGGAGTCACCGACATACTTGGAGCCTTGGAGTGCAAGACACGTAAACTAGTTGGATCTAGTATAGTACTTTGTAACCTGTCTGGCTAGGACTTTTCCCTGTAACCCTAAGATATGGAGTCTTTATAAGCCAGGCCTATGGAAGCCTTTAGGGAACGATTCATAAAACACAACTCATACCTCGCACAATGAACCAATCTTTATAACTCGGCGTATTGCTCTTATAGAGATTTATAGAAGGATTAGGTTTCTGCCACCGGCGTGGAACCTGAACCTGGGTAAGTTGTGTTACCACGTACCCGCCAACTTACCGCCTTCCCCCACGTCTCTAAACACGCACTGTGAGGATCCCTCTATGGCGTACTCGTTGGCAATACCACGACACACGCGCTGCATTGCTGGCCACTGCTATCACAATAGTTGTAGTTTGCCTTACTGCCATTTGCCATCTTTCGCATCTCCTTGCTACTCCTCCTCGATGAAATCTCTTTAGATTTTGCACCACACACCACATCGTTCTGATACGATGTGGTCAGGTCCATGGCGATGCAGAAGGATTCACACTAGCAACATGGGCGGTCTGTGATGCAGAATTCATTGTGCCCGTGCAGTCGTTTCTAGGTGCGCCGCCTCCCGATGCCAGGATCGAGCGTAGGTCGGATGTTCCCTAGCAAGCGCGTCCTCCCTTGCATAGTGGCGTGATAGCTACGATGGCTGCATTTGATGAGGATGTTGTCGACTTTTGACTCGACCATGATGAAACGACACTCCTGCTGAGCGACCTCGCATGGATACACGACAACCTTTCTAGAACGCGTCGACGTAGCCCTTGAAGGAAGCCACCCACTAACAACAATTTCTTCATCACGACTGTCCACGATGAACCAGCACCAATGCTAGGCGACCTGGCGTGGATAGAGGCATGCGCAGTCCTAGAAGGAAGATGTCGTCGGCCGCATCAACGAACGACTTCGTCTGGGTCGAGGTCGTCTCAGACAAGCATATACATGCACGCCGCGATGGGCGCACACACTAGAACGAGTGCTACGAGAGTGTGCGGCTCCAAACGGCATTGCCTAACGCCCACGCGCATGGTGAGTGGACGGTGGAGCTCGCTATGGCAAACAACTTGGCTTGGCGTATCCTCGACCGCGGCAAATGTGCGCTACCGGAATGGTACGATGCGACAATCCGGATGGATATTTTTCTATCGACGTCAAGATGATGGTGTCGTTTCTGGAGGGTACCGTTGATGAGTCCAAATTTGAAGCATGTTTACCTTATATTTTTACAAAAGTAGAGTAGGATTTTTGGTATTTTACTACGCACGCACGCACCTTTTGTCCTTGTTTCACCAGGATCCTGAATTACTAAGTCTTTTGTGAATATATCAATTAGGACTCTCATATTATGTAGTAGTAGTAGTATGATATTTCTAAGTGATAAAAGTCATTTAAATGATTTTTTTTCTTGCACCTGTGAGAATAGAGAATGCGAAGGAAGGCTACAGAGGGTTTAACGACATGTGGTATGTGCGGATCTTGCCCGTACAGCACGCCTGTACCACCTGTCAGTGCGTCTGCCTTGTCAAATACTCTCACCATGCAAGAAAGATCTGAGATCCGATATTCATTGAAACTCCTAGCCTTGAAACACCACGTTGGAGAAGGATCTGGAGGAGGAAATAGGAGAAGGGGAAATCCTTGCTGCTTCGCAGATCATTGGAGGACATCGCATCATCCCCTTAATCATCAACCGATGCATATCCATCACCATTACCATTCCCCTCTTCCATACTTTAGATCTTGTTGTAATTCCAAAAACAATTGTGGTTTGCACTAGATTTATCTTCATACTTTTATCCATTGATTTGAATATGATGTTGTTGTTGATTTCTTCCATGTGTAAGTAGTTTGCTTTGTTCTTGGGGGATGAAGAAACCCTAGCATTATTATGAAATGAAATAAATATGATCTATTTCTTTGGTCCATGATCCATTGATCTATGATATTATGTTTGATATCTCTTTTTAGATGGTATGTGTAGTCGACGATATATCATTCGCCTCCGGTTCTAAAGAGAGGGTGATACCCATAGGACGTGTATGGGAGTATGTACAATGTTACTTTTGTGACTACAAACATTGGCTTATAACCTGCACGGTCAAAGAGGGAATTAAGAAAGATTCACTAATCTCATTGCGATATCAATGGGGAAACCCTTAATTATGGTGGTCTATATGGGTGATTTCTCTTAGGCATCGCAGTGGTTATTTGAGATGACCTCATTACCTGAATCAAGAAAGCGACTGCCCACGAGTCTTGTAGTGAACATCTTATTATGGAGTTCTCTACATACATATCATGAAGAAAGAAATAGACTATCCTAATTATGAGTAATTACCCCATGCTAGCGGTGTATCCTACATCCCCGAGAAGGATTTAGCCTTATTGAGTTCCAATACCATTTCCAAAGCTTTTGTTACTTGCTTCACTTTACTTGTTTTATTTACTTCTATGTATACAAAAAAAACCTTTCAAACACCTTTTACTTGAAATCAAAGGTAGCTTACAAGTATCCTTTGGTAGATAGTGATGAGGGGCATAAAAACCTCAACCAAATAGCTCTCTATGGGTTCTATACTCTTATTTAAAAACTAGCTACAATTAATCTGTGCACTTGCGGTCATGAACTGTCACCGAGGCGCGGGCCACCGACATGAACAAGAGAAAGGATTACTCCTATGAAGTGCACTCTTCCGGCGACGGCCACGGCCATAGGATAGGAGGGTCTAGCAATACCTATTTTCCTCTCAATGTTTTTATTTTTCATGTTCGTAGTAGCTAGTAGGTCATTGAAAATAGTAGTTATGTTCTCTTTAGTTCAAGTGAACTGTTGGTGTACCTGGATAGTGACGGAGATTTGGGATATCATATGTTTTTATCTATCCTTCGTTGCCTCCCTTTGTCTCGACTGTATCATCAAGCATTATGTCTAACATCCGCGCACTGGGAGTGCAAAGAGAGATCTAGTGATATAGAATTACTTAACACAATAAAGGATCCACTAAAGAAGACATTTTCAATAAAAGACTTTGGCAAAGCCACATATATATCGGGCATTAAGATCTATAAAGATAGATCAAGTCTCCTAATAGGGCTAAGCCAAACCAGATGCATTGACAAGGTGTTGAAGAGGTTCAACATGGAGAATTCCAAGAGAGGATTTACCCCGATGTCACATGGGACAAAGCTCAACAAACAATGATGTCCAAAAACAAATGTTGAGCTAGTCTTCATGAGAAAGGTTCCATATGAGTCAACTATTGGATCCATCATGTATGTCACGATATGTACAAGCCCAGATGTGGCACTTGCACTAAGCCTTTGTGCAAGATAGCAAGGTGATCCTGGAAAGGCTTACTAGGCGGGAGTTAAAAACATATTGAAGTATTTGAGAAGAACAAAAGATTTGTTCTTGGTATTTGGTGGTGAAGATGAGATTATTTTAAGATGTTACACTGATGCCAGCTTCAACATAAATACGGATGACTTTAAATCACAATCTAGTTTTGTATTCACACTGAACAGGGAAGCAGTAAGCTAGAAAAGTTCCAAGCAAGGTACTATTGCGGATTCTACAACATAAGAGGGGTACATGGCTGCTTCACTAGGTGTAAAGGAGGGCTATTGGATAAAGAATTTTGTCACTAAACTTGGTGTAATACCTTCTGCGCTAAACCCCATCGACATCCACTATGACAACGGTGAGGTTGTGGATGAGGCTAAGGAACCAAGGTCTCACTAAAATTCCAAGCACATCGAGCGCAAGTACCATCTCTCTACGCTGAGAAGGGTCGCTTACGAGTCGTCAAAATTCACATGGATCTGAAAGTATCTGATCTATTGACAAAGGCTCTGCCACTGGCTAAGCATGAAGAACACCATAGTGCCATTGATGTAAGAAGGCTTGAGCTTATGTAACTAGTTTTGACTCTAGTGCAAGTGGGAGACTGTTGGAAAATATGCCCTAGAGGCAAATAAATATTTATTGTTATTTCCTTTATTCATAATTGTAGTTTATTCTTTATAATATAACTGTTATGTGTCTTGATTACGAGACTCAAAGGAAAACTCAGAGCGTGTGTAAAGGTATAGACACCAAGTGTTCCTGGTCTCATGGGCATGACTAGCTCATTGTTAAAGATGATCAAATTTCCTTGATCATGGTATAGTTATTGTAAAGAGGATACCATTTGACAATGAGGGCATATTTTTAGGCTTAACAAGGATGCTAAACTGACCCAAGTCAAACAATCTATTAAAACATAAACGTCATCATTAAGTTGTTGGTATATCGTTGTTGTTGTCATACTGCTTTGTCCTTTGACCCTGATATGATATCAGTTTTCGTTCATAGTGGAAGGCGTGTCCTGAGTTCATCCCAACTTCATCTTTCACCGAGTGTTCATAAAGGTTGTCTTTGGATATGTTGAAAAATTATGATGGGGCACAAGATAGTCTAAAATGGGATTTGCACCTCGTCGATGGAGAGATACTCTTGGGCCTCTCGATATTACGCTACCACTAATCGTCTAGCGAAACACAGGGTGACGAGAGTCATTGAATAACGAAATATGTGAACCGGAGAAAAAGAACGACAAGCTAGTAACGAGGTCAACATGGTATAGTAATCAAGAGATGCATTACGAGGATACCGAATTGTCTTACCTCGGAATTGTCATGTACCGTTATGCAAAGGGATAGTACATGACATCAATAGGTTCGCTCGATTAATTTGTGGTTGTGTGTGAATCAATATGGGTGTCCAGATCCCGCTATTAATTATTGTCCAGAAAAAGTTTTGAGGACACATCATCAAAAGAGATAAATTATACAATGAAACTAGAGAGAACAGAATAGGAAAAAGTAAAAAATAGCTTTTGATAACACTCGTCAAAAGGTGTGTGTATCTTTTTTTAGGTTTTCCGACTGTCCTTTTGTCCTGACACTCGCCAACTTGTTGTTCCGGCTAAAAAACACTTGGCAAACAACCGCATACCTGGCAAAAAAATAGTTTTTACGTAGTAGGAGCTCCCTCACTGCCTGAAAAATGTTTTTTGAATCTTAGCCAGACTCAAAGTAGAAGTCTTTGGGAAAGCTATTCATGGACATACGATAGATGCATCCAATTTTCTGCTCAAGGAGGAATCAATGAAAACTATTGTCCCAGCGTCTCCTTGCCATCCATCCAATTTTCCTAACGATTTTTTCTTCCACAAATTTTAGATCTTTTGTTCTCAGACTAGAATTATATATTTTCTGCCCTTTCATTTTGGCTCACTCTAAACTTCTCTAGTCCACGCTCAAATTCTGCACCCACCAAGATGTACAGCCATGCCCTAAATAATCAGCAAAATGGCTAATTAATCCACCAAAACGTGTGACTGCCGCAAGTTGCCTGGCCTCCATAGCTACATTAACTCTCGATCCCCTTCCTCCATTGATTGACTCCTGCTTCCATTCCTTCCTTGCCATCTCCGGCCACGCCACAATGAGCACCATAACCACCACAACCGTCACCAACGAACCTGACAATGCGGACCCGTTGACACCACCGCCGTCTTCACCGCCGCCCAAGGAGCTGACGTACGAGCTAGCCGCCCGGAACATCTACTACGCGAAACCGGCCGCGGCACCGACGTCGTCGCTCGCGCGGCTCCTGAGGCCGTGCGGTGCGTCCGTGGAGGCACCTGACTACATCCTCCGCGACGTGTCGCTCACGGCTCGGGCAGGGGAGATTCTGGCCGTCGTTGGGCCGAGCGGCGCCGGCAAGTCCACGCTGCTCGACATCCTCGCCGCGCGCACCGCGCCCACCAACGGCCGTCTCCTGCTCAATTCCGCGCCGCTCCGGCCCTCCTCCTTTCGCCGGCTGTCGGCTCACGTGCCCCAGGCCGACGTCGCGCTGTCATTGCTCACCGTCGCCGAGACGTTCGCCTTCGCCGCGTCGCTGCTGCTTCCGTCATCGGCGTCCGCGGCCTCTGTCGCGGTCACCACGCTCCTCGCGGACCTCCGTTTGGTGCACGCGGCGCACACGCGGGTCTCTGCCTCGCGGCTCTCGGGCGGCGAGCGCCGGCGCGTGTCCATCGGCCTCGCTCTGCTCCGTGACCCCGGCGTGCTCCTGCTCGACGAGCCGACCTCCGGCCTCGACTCTTCCTCGGCGTTCGTGGTCGTCGGCTGCCTCCGCGCCGTGGCGGTTGCCAGAGGCACGACGGTGGTGCTGTCCATCCACCAGCCCAGCGCGCGCCTCCTCTCTGCGGTGGACTCGCTCCTCCTCCTGTCCCGCGGGACGGTGCTTCACCACGGCTCCCTCGCCTCCCTCGACACCGCACTTCTCTCCCTCGGCTTAACCGTCCCAGCACAGCTCAACCCACTGGAGTACGCCCTCGAGGTCATCGACCAGATCCCCCATTCCCCACCATCCTCCCCTGAACCCAATCCGGCGCAAGATCTCACCACCAAGCCAACAAAACACCACAAGGCCGATGCCATGGCGACGCCGCCATCGTGTACTTCGCCGTGCCCGCGGATCCACGAGTTCGTGGTTCTTTACAAGAGGGCGTGGAAGGTGGTTTACCGGAGCAAGCAGCTGCTCCTGACCAACTTCCTGGAGGCGGTGATCGTCGGGACGCTACTGGGCACCATCTACATCAACGCGGGCTACGGCGAGGTCGGCGCGCACAAGCGGCTGGGGCTGTTCGCCTTCACGCTGACCTTCCTGCTCACCTCCACCACGGAGACGCTTCCGACGTTCGTGACGGAGCGGCCGATCGTTCTCGCCGAGACGGCGGCGGGGCTGTACCGTCTGTCCTCTCACGCGGCGGCGGCCACGATGGTGTTCCTCCCGTACCTCCTGGTGGTTGCGCTGCTCTACTCGTCATGCGTCTACTTCCTCGTCGGGCTCTGCGCGTCACCGGAAGCCTTCATGGTGTTCGTGTTGGTGGTGTGGGCGGTGGTGCTCACGGCAAACTCCTTCGTGCTATTCGTGAGCTCGTTTGCGCCGGACTTCATCGCCGGTATGTCGCTGGTGTCGGTGTCCCTGGCCGGCTTCTTCCTGTTCTCGGGCTACTTCCTGTCGCGGGAGAGCACGCCGTCATACTGGGTGTTCATGCACTACGCCTCGCCGTACAAGTACGCGCTGGACGCGATGCTCGCCAACGAGTACTCGTGCGCGGCGAACCGATGCTTCGGGGTGGCCGGCGCCGGAGGGGAATGCTCGGAGACGGGGCGCGACGTGCTGGCATCGAAGGGCCTCACGGCAGAGGAGCGGTGGACCGGGGTGCAGGTGCTGTTCGGCTTCTTCCTGCTCTACAGGGTGCTGTACTGGGTGGTGCTCAGCCGGAGAGCGTCCAGGGCCAAGAGGTGATCGCCGGCCGATCCATGAACACGTCGTCGTCGCCACTCCTACACACGTGCGTGTGAACACATGCATGGCCCGCATGGAGACAGCAGTCAAGGTATGCCAATTGTGGAGATAATCGATCAAAGTGTGTTTAACGGGTAATTAAGCTGTTATACTGATGTAAATTGTGAACATAAAAAGACTTTTACATAAATGTTTTGCATGGATAATATGATAAAACTGAGAATTTTCTACTATGTGGCGCGCACTGATTATGAACTCGGTTCTCTCTGTACCGCCCACACGATTGGTCGATAGATAGGGGAAATTGAGCCCCTCGATCTTCGGTGGCATTTCAGGAATTCTATTTTGATAGCTGTGGATATTGGCTTGATAATTTTAAATATTTTGGCTTCCGTTCCCCTTATCTTTTTTGTTCATCCACACGGCTAGTGCAATTGTAAGTTATGTGTCAATGTACACAAATCCTGGTCATCTTTTCAAACGTCAACTTGGGATCAAGATATTACTCCCTCCGATTCATATTAAGGCCTAGTTTGGCAAAAAAAAGTTTTTGTAAAACCGAAGTATATCAATACCATAGTACTTTAGTGCCAAGCAAAGCAATTCTTCAGTTTTTCTCTTTTCTCAGTTTTAAAAAAAAAGGGATCTAACCTCTTTCTTAAATACTTTAAAAACCCATAGTTTTAGAGAATACTCCAGTTTTAAAACCATACTATTTGTTGGATCCAAACACGTCAAAGTATTTAATACTTTAGTTTTTCTAGAAACCAAAGTATTTTCTCAATATTTTAAAAATACTTTGGGGGCCAAATAGGGCCTAATTATTGCTGAAATAGATATATCTAGATATATTTTAGTGCTAAATACACCCAATTCAGCGACACTTAATATGGATCGGAGTGAGTACCATTTTCATCTCAACTTCACTTTATATAACCTACCAACTAGGAAATTAGGAATTGTAACAGTATGCATAGCATGCTGAAATTGGACATTGGGAATATTGGAATTTTATGCTAACTAGTGTTGTGCGATGACTAAGATATACAAAAAAAGTAAATTAGCAACCAAAAATCAATAATAGTGTCAACTGAAGTATAAAAATATCTAAGTCAAATAAGCTATAGTTGCTCCCATTTAATTCCATTGCATCAACTCCATTGCCGCTCTTGTTTCCATAGTGTCTGATGGCCACAGTTGCCTGATCAAGTAATTCCGCAACCCCTAAACATACACCGGATTTGGCCTTACTCCTCTACCCTAATTGCCAACCCCCCTGATTAGCCATCTCAATAGGTGCCACCGCCTCCGAAAAAATACGTTTTTTTTCTTTTTTTTTCACTCAGAAACTCAAGGGAGAAACTTTGCTTGTGACCCCGCAAATTTGCTCGGTTAGGTCGGCGGATTGACACCCTAAACCCATGTTAGAAAGACCATGGGATCCTTCCCCCTGAATCATGATTCTGCATACTCACTACTCCCTCCGATCCACAATAATTATCGTTGGTATAAAGTTGTACTAAATCGTCGACACTTATTATGTATCGAAGGGAGTAGTACATTTTGCATCCAACGGTGGATCAGAAAACATTCATCTATAACCCCAAGCTGCAACATTTTAGCAATCCATCTACTGATCTAGCTACAAACATTATTTCCCTCTCCTCCGACAAACTTCTGAGAAAATATGCATAGGCTTAAGGTTGGTCGAGGTAATCCCAAATGCATGGATGAGAAAACATGGGGAAATGGATAGATATAGTATGGTATGAGGTAGAAGTGGGACTGTGGGAGATACTTTATACAAAAAGGACATGGACTGCCTGTCGAGGATTCACTATTAATCTCACAAAATAGTGGCACAAGCCTCAAACATATACTTACAAATATAGATATTGGCTCAATAACACTTACAAATGTTTTTGTTTTTGAGAAAAGGGGTTCCCCAGCTTCAATCAGGAAACCTAAGGTTCTTTTTGAAACCCAATAACACTTACAAATGTATATATACACTGACCTATATGAACACGCACACACTCTACCCTGAGTAAGTCCGAAAGACTGAGTCTGAGACACTAATCCCATAGCCTTAAGATTCACAAAATCACCATAGACACCTCGTTTTCGATGAAAACATCGCCTCACACTAAAAAATTATTTCATCTTTTATGAGACAGCGGAGTGTTAAAACTTAGAGTTTAAACTCCGATAAACCGAAGATGCCACTGTTCTCCTAACCAGTCTCTGAAACCTAAGGTATTGGCTCTGTGACAAATAAAGTAGGTTTTGGCTCTCTGCCAAATGAAGTGTAAAATAATAACTACCTTCTTATGTAAGGTATATGCAGTGGACCCGGGAGATGGATGCCCATAGAATTATCAGGCCTCAGGGCTCACTGTGACAGTATGCACGTCCTGCCATGCATGATGCATGCATGTGAAGGGGTGTGTAGTTTAGTGGTTACCTTCCAAGCAGGACAGCGAGTTCCGTCCCGTCCCACCGAGCATGCATTTGCCCCCTCACGGGTCCTTGGATCTCTCGGCCCGTGAGCGATTATTTGTCGCCGGACAGGTAAATAAATGTGCCCCTGTCGCGTAGGATGCTAACCAAAGCTCTCGTGACGACGCACCATGCCATGCTAGGCAGGGGTCACCGCGCGAGGGGAAATGATTCTCTCCCGATGCGGCACCCCGCACGCGGGTGCATGCATGCCGCATCAATCTGTTATGCTGATCTTGAAGTTTCATTCCTGTGTATAATGAACTTTTCAGGCTGTGCGAACGAACGAGCTGATCTGCCGCTTGACCGTTGTTTTGCTGTTTGGTGGGTTTTAGTGGCAAAACACGGAATTAGCAGGAATTAAGCTGGCAAAATCCTACTCTCGTTTGTTTGGTGGGTTTTAGTGGCTGACCACGGAACTAGGCGGGAATTAAGCTGGCAAGATCCTACTCCCGTTTGACTAGACGGTCTGAAGCGGCAAGTTGGTGGACAGCCGTGGACTTGTCCAGTTACAGGCTGACCTGCCTCCATCGCAGCCGCAGTGTGAGGTGAAGGAAGAGGCGAGAAGGAGATGATACGGTGTGGCGGCGGAGATAGCGGACCGCCCGCTACTATGCGTGAAACTTACGACCCCAGCGGTGGGTGTCCATTGAGTGAATTAACTGGGCTTGGGCTGGCGGCCCCGTGGTCATCCGTTTCCATTTACAGGCTGATGCATGCGTGACGTACAGTACCTGGAGTCGATCCGGACGGCAGAGAAGCGGGGATAGAGAAGACTCGCACCACCATGGCACCTACAACCATCTAGAACTAGGCCAAGCAAAAGGTTTAAACCGGGGCACCAATCATCTTGGTATTGCCTCCGTTTTAGTCTTTCCTGAATCACATGTGTCGACGTCTTTAGTGTATAGGTTCACTTATTTATTTATTTTGCGAATGATATAGGTTCACTTATTTTGTTTTGAATCTACACAATAAAAAATCTAGATACGTTTGTTTTTGAAAAAGGCTAAAACATTTTATAATTTATAATGGATGGAGTATTTTATAAAAATATATTTTTATGTAGAGTCTATTGATATCGACTTGGTGTGCTAAATATTCATATTTGTTTCTATAACATTGGTCAAACTTAGATGTTAATTTATACACCTTATTTATTGGAACAAAGTGAGCAGGTGCTCGGTTAGGCCTGCTTTTAGCCTTTTGATTTAAGCTCCAAAGGCAAGAAACAACTAAATCTGTGTTTTCTTGGTTTTCTATGTTAGAGCATCTCCAACAAAGGATATACAACAGAGCACCTAGTAAAAGTTTTAGGGCACAAAAAGTCGATAGGGAGAGGCGGGATAAAGTTTTAGTTGACGGTTGGGTAGTGTGTGGTCGAAGATTTGTTTCAGGGCACAAGTTGTGGTACCCTAAATTTGCATCACTTAGGGACAAAATATGGGGCTGCCCTAAAAAATTACATCACCTAGTAGGGATAGAATATCTGCTTGAGCAGCGCTTTTGGGTCCAAATGCCCTAAAAAGGTTATTGTTGTATTATACATAACATGTTGGGATGCTCTTAGCCCATACTATCATGCAATAATATCCAATAAAATCTGCAAGCTAAAACCAAAATCTCCAACTCATGTGCCTTTTTGATTTATAAGTCAAAGGTCAAAAGTAAGTGTAACAAAAACCTCGTGCAATTTGCTTGAGTTTTCCCTATCTTAAATCTTTGGGGGTGCGTTTTCCGCAATTCGTGTAATTAGAAAGATAATGTGTAAAACCACATTTGTAACTGGTGCAAGGAGCATGCCATGATACCCCTGGGTCTTGGGTGGGGCAGATAACAGATCTCTTTGGAGATGAGAAGGACCACCTCCATGGGATCCATGTAGCCATGTTGTCGAAAACATGCATATTTCTCTACATAAAGTGTAATTTATCTTACTTAAACACGAAGTTGAATTTCTTAAGGTGCAATTGTAGGCTTAAAGAATGTCAACCGTGTGATTGCAATTTTGTAAATTCACTATTACACAAACATTTATGCATAATTTAGATATTATTTTTGGAACCCAAATATGTAATTAAAAACTTCAAATATGCAAATAATCAATTTCACGTTTATAACACAAAGTTAAAGGAACATAGAAATCCGGGCTCCAAAATGTGCAAATAACACAACGACACATATTTTACAAAAAACCTTACAATTGGTAATGTACAACATTGAGAAATAATGAAAACAACTCGATAGCACATATCTAAACCAAATCATACACAGAAAATAATGAACATGTCGGAGACATGAAGATCGGGGTCCCCATGTGTAACACCCCAGTTTTAGTTAAACTTAAATTAGGGTTTTGACTGTGCATCATGAGCATCATATCTAAAAATGCATGCAAATAAAAAGTAATGGAAAACCCTAAAACCCCTAAATCTCCCCTCTCTTTGAAACACATTCAACTGGTTTTGATATTTTGAAAACCACCAAAATTATTGGATCCCAAATTGTATAAAAGGGCCCCTGAGTATTTTATATACTTTATAAAAGCCTCGAGTATTTTTGAATTATTCAAAACAAAATTTGAAATGAAAATACAAAACAGAAATGAAAACCAAAAAGGAAAACTATTTGGCAGAAAAAATAAGATCCAGACCAGAACCAGGCCGGCCCAGACCCTCTCCTTTCCCTACTCGCCGCTCACGCGCGCAGCCAGAAGCCCCTGCATGGCCCGTTACCAGCCCGATACCGCTTCGTCATACCTTGTATTCTTCCTCCCAACGTCAACCAGGTCGGTGTCGTCACCGTCGTCGTCTGCCGCGCCGATGCGCCAAGATGATTGCCCCACCGCCTACGGGACAGGATAAGACCCGCCGTGTCGTGTTCCTCTTCCCCTACGCCTCTCTCTCCCTCTCGCGCTTGCTCTCCCTCGTCTCCTCATGGACCCGAACCCTAGCCCCAGATGTCACCGGCGTCCCGCCGACCAGTGCCACCCCGTGCCTCGCCGATACGCTCACAAGCTCTGCCTAGCCATCCTCCATTTCCCCACCAACAGAATCGAGGAGGGGATTCACCAGTCGACGTCATCACAACCATCTCTTCCGCCTTCGACGAGCACCGCCGCCGTTCATGCCGTCGACCCTGTCCGCCTATGGCCTCACCGTCGCGTTCTTCAGCTTCAGGGTGAGCTCCCCGTTCTCCAGATCCCCTCCTCTACCTCTCTCGCTTCTCGAATCACCCTGTCGTCATGCGCATGTCATCGCCGCCACCGGCCGTCCTCGTACGAGCCACTCCGGCGACCAATAGTTGGCGGCGCCGCCACCATTAGGCTCCCCCCGTTGCTCTGAGTCGAGCCATCGCACCCACGCCGTCCCGCGAGCCGTCTAGCAGCGTCCCCCTCACTGTCTGGGAGTGTCACCGTCGGGTGATGTCACGCTGACATCACCGTGACGCCAGCAGCGCGTCAAGCGGGCCAAACCTCGGTCCGGGTCCCACTCGTCATGGGGCCGAGGTGGCTCAGGGCCCCTCTGCCAGCCACTGTGACTAGGTGTGCCTGCGGTGTGAAAAGTTTCAGTGTGGTTTACTAAATCAATTAAAATGGTTTAATAATTTCAGAAAATTATTTAAATCTTTTAAATTCAATAACTAATTCATGTTAAATCAGAAAAATGTGTATAATATACAAAAATGTTCAGAAAAATGAGATCTATCAATTAGATCTATATGCATGCATTGTTAAACAACTTAAATGACAAGTTTAATTAGAATAACATAGTAATCCCTCACAGGTGATTCCGGAGTTATCTTGAATTGGGGTTTATACCCCTCGGAACCCCGATTAAACTGTCGAGCATGTCTTAGGGTTACATTTCAATGCAATTTAACTTGTCATATCATCATCCTTGTTTGAGCATTGCACCAATGACATGTGTTGATTGTTTTCCCTCTCTTTACGGTATTTTGTTCTTTCCCGGTAGAATACGATATCGAGATTGATATCGAAGCTCGAGGTCAACACCATCGAAGATCAAAGATCGACGAACATTACTTGACCAACTATAACCAAGTCAAGTACAAGGCTTCCGAAGATCTGCTTATGGGTTTATCAAACGGCAAAGGCAAGCATAGCCCCACCATGATATAATCCTATGATTTCGAACACATTTCAATTCCTGCCATGATGCATACGATTCTAATATGGTATTTTATCGATAGATAGAGTATCATATATGTTGCATTACTCCCTTTGAGCTTATATTACCTGATCCACTGCTCCTAGCATAACTAGGTTTGGCTTGTGTGTACTGCTAGAGCTTATATATATATATATATATATGTCTTGCTTAGCCATGCATAGCTGTCAGTGCTGGTTCATCTAGATGATGTATCAGATGCAAAGAATCTAGTATGACAGGAGAACATGATGAGATGAGATCAGTGATATGAGATTAAACATGCTAAGGCTTGTATGGTAGGCCACTGTGGGATGTGGTTTTTCTAGTCCCATGCTAACCACCACTAGGAACTGAGTTCTTGGATTTGGAACCAAGACGAGCGTGCAGCCACACAGGGCTTGGGAACCCCCTTGACTCACTAACTTGCCTAGTTTGATCCATGAGTCCGTAGTTAGCTATTTGGCATCTGCATATCTGGATGGGCTGAAGATGGTGCATCATATAGGGCGTGACCAAGGAGGAAGGAGGCTCCGGGAGTACTCCCGATACTTGGACATAGAGATATGGGCTGATGGAACCCTTTCTTGGATACTCATAGATTTAGGCGAAAGTAAGGTAAAGGTCTTGTCTAACCACCCTCTGCCGGCCTTCCAAGAAAGAGGGCTTATCGCGTGGCGCTAAGAGAAGGTTAGTACGTGTGGGTAAAGTTGTACACCCCTGCAGGCTTAAATCTTTTCGAAAAGCCGTCTTCATGGTTATGAACGCTTGGTGACCAGATTCTAAGATCATAGAGAACTTTAACCTAATCATAAAAATTGGCATATCAACATGTGCTTAAGGATGCTTCCTCATGGGTAAGGGGGTGATTCAAGTAGAGGTTCGATGATGATGAATTGGTGTATATCAAAGATGATGATCAATATTTCAGAAATGTCGCTCTCTTATCCCCTTTTAAAATATTCTGAATAAACAAGCTTCTTCTCTCTCTCTCTTATTTTATAAACAAAGATGGCTTTATGCAAAACAACTTCACCAGTCATAAGTCTTGCGGAGTACACCATGTACTCACCCTTGCTTTGTTGATACTTTTGGCAGAGTAAGTGTTCACCTGAAGACGAGTTCTGTACGACATCGACACCGACAAGTAGCTTGGGGTTCCCGGCCGGCAACCTGAAATCTATGGGCTGGAACGCCGTCGTTATGCTTCAGGTCTCTTAGGCCATTTTTTAAGTTTGATATGCTTAATAGCATAATTTGCCTTTCGTTGTTTGACGTTTCTGGTCAGTGACCTCTACTTGTAATAATTTGGTTCTTTGCTTAGTTATGAGCTTGCTGTAATAAATTTTGTGTCGTAGGGTCACTGTTGTGTTACCGATTCCTCACGGGATATTATCGAGATCAAGGTTAAGCTTATGTCAGACGGAGTTCTGGGATTTGTTTAGCCCTGATCCCGGGGGTGTCACAGGTTTTGGTATTAGAGCAGTACCGACCGTAGGAAAACCTTGATATTGGTCGATGTTTAGTCTAGTGCTTGTGAAAACTATTTCAAAGATGAAAAGCATTTGAGAAAACTCTAGTATGCTTCTTTTATTCCTTATCCAGTTTCACTCTAATTTTGGGTTATCATATCCGGTGTTGATTTTGGAAAAGTTTTGATATCTCTTCCATTCTTTCAAATCTAAGGTGCCTTCTGGGCATGTCGTTTCTAAGCTAGTTGGCCTAGTATTGAGTTCTCTAGAGTTGTGTGTTGTGAGTTCCTTGTTTCCCTTTGTTCTTATTCAGTTGAGATTTTCATTTCCATCATGATCTCTTTGTTTTTTGGGTCCACAATATTACATTGTTGGTTCCAGAGTGTTCTGCTCTAGGCTTCGAGGTTTCCATTCGCCTCGTGTGCCTCCTTTTTATTTGTTTGGGTACTTCCAAAGGTGTTTCTTATTTTGGAAGCTACCTCATGGTTACTATCTTGTAGTGTATTCTAGGTCACTCAAGTAGTAGTTAATTCTTTCTCGGGTTTTAACCCTTGGACTTGAACCTAAGATCCCCGATTGTGCTTGATTCTGGTGTTGTGAATCTTGTACATGAAGCTGAATTTTAACCCAAGATCCATTCATTTGACCCCTGTCGTAAATGTGAAGGGTTTCGCAGCATAGTAAATCAAAATTTTCTACGGATGCGAACGGGAAAGCCAAGATCTAATCTAGGAGATGCAATCAACGAGAGGGATAGATGAGATCTTCATACCCTTGAAGAAATCGCACAGCGGAAACGTTCAACGGAACGTGGGTGATGTAGTCGAACTAGCCTTCTCCTCCTCGCGATCCGATCCAACGCCGCAAGTGGCGACGCCTCCGAGAGATGCACACGTACGGTGCCGCGATGTCTCCTCCTTCCTTGGTCCAGCAAGTGGGGTGGAGAGATAGATTGGATCTACAGCACGACGGCATGGTGCAATGGTGGAGAGTTTCATGGCAGGCTTCGCCACGCCGGCATGGAGAGAGAGATCTAGAGGGCAGCAGGTCGGCGGCTAGGGTTGGAGGAGTGGGGGAAGGAGGGTACGCCCCTACCCTCTTTATATAGAGGGATGGCCGACCCCCTTGGCCCCTTCTCCAAGCCCTAGGGCGGCGTCCCCAAGGGTTGGAGTGGGGGGCAAGTCTTCCCCCTCCCTTCTAGAAGGTCTCCTAGGGTTTCCCTAGGGTTTTGGCCGGCTGGGCCTATGGGGCCTTGTGCCCCTAGCCCAATGCGGCCAGGGCACTCCCTCATAGGCCCACGTACCCCTCCTACAAGTGGGTCCACGTTGGTCCCACTCCGGAAGCTTCTAGAACCTTCCGGTACAATATCGAATACTCCGAAACTATTCCGAAATCCAAAAACTGCTTTCCTTTATATGAATCTTATTCTCCGGACCATTCCGGAACCTCTCGTGATGTCCTGGATCTCATCCGAGACTCCGAATAAAAATTCATAAACCAATTATCCATTCTATCCTAGCGTCGAGGCATGTTAAGTGTGTGACCCTACGGGTTCGAGAATATGCAGACATGATCTTCTATCAATAATCAACAGCGGGATCTGGAAACCCATATTGACTCCCACATATTCATCAATGATCATATCGGATGAACCACGATGCCAGGATTCAATTAATCCCATATATGTATTCCCTTCGTCACACGATATTTTACTTGCCCGAGATTCGATCGTTGGTATCGGCATACCTAGTTCAATCTCGTTCACAGCAAGTACTTTACTCGTTCCATAATCCGATATCACTTTGCGATTAACTCCTTAACCACGTGCTTGCAAGCGGTGTTGATATCGATTACCGAGTGGGCCCGAAGTATATCTCTCCGACTCGGGAGGGACAAATCCCATCTCGATACATAGAACCCAACACGTACTTTCCGATCACCTGAGAGACACCTTTATGATCACCCTCTCATAGGATGACGTTTGATGACCTCAAAGCTTTCTTTCGATACCAGGGAGTTGCATTATCTCATGGTCTAAGGAATACAATATTTGACATAAGAAAAAGCTTCGCAAAGATGAACACGATGACACGATCTAATTGCTCTGCTTGATTTGGGTATGTCCATCATATCATTCTCCTAATGACATGATCTCATTATTAATCGACAACTCATGTCTATAGTTAGGAAATCTTAACCATCATTAATCAATGAGCTAGTCCATAGAGGCATATTAGGGACACGGTGTTGTTCATAAACCACACAAGTATCAAAGTTTCCGCTTAATACAATTCTAGCATGTAATATAAACTTTATCATGAAAAAGAATTATAATAATAACATCTTTATTATTGCCTCTAGGGCATAATTCCAATAGTCTCCCACTTGCACTAGAGTCAATAATCTAGTTTACATCTAGCAACAATCTAACACCCATGGCACTAAGGTGCTGATCATGTTTTGCTCGTGGAAGAGGTTTAGTCAACGGATCTGTGACATTCAGATCCGTATGTACTTTGCTAATCTTCATATCTCCATCTGATATATAATCTCGAATTATATGAAACTTGCGGTTGATGTGCTTGGTCTTTGGATGATATCTTGGTTCCTTAGCCAGTGCTATGGCGCCAGTGTTGTCACACAATATCTCCAGTGGGTCCAAGGCACTTGGAACCACACCAAGCTCAGTGATGAAGTTCCTGATCCAAACTCCTTCACTTGACGCTTCTGCAGCAGCCATGTATTCCGCTTCTATTGTAGATCCCGCGATCACGCTTTGCTTGCAGCTTCTCCAGCTCACAGCTCCTCCATTCAAAATATAAAGGTATCATGTCTGAGATTTAGAATCATCCTTGTCGGTGTCGAAACTAGCGTCGACATAACCTTTTATGACGAGCTTCTCATCACCTCCATAGACCAAGAACATTTCTTTAGTCCTATTTAAATACTTTAGGATGTTCTTTACGACTGTCCAGTGTTCCACTCCTGGATCACTTTGGTATTTGATCGTCAAATTAAGAGCATTGGACACATCTGCTCTAGTACACAGCATGGCATACATGATAGAACCTATGGCCGAGGCATAAGGCACTTTGCTCATAGTTTCTCTATTGTTTACCGTAGCTGGACACTGATCCTTGCTCAATATCTTACCTGACAACATGGGTATTGAACCTTTCTTTGCCTTATCCATTCTGAACCTTTTCAGAACTTTGTCTAGGTATGTACTTTGGCTTAAAGCTATTAGGCGTCTTTATCTATCTCTATAGATTTTGATGCATAATATATAAGCAGCTTCTCCTAGGTCTTTCATTGAAAAACATTTGTTCAAATAACTCTTCACATTGTTAAAATATATAAGCAGCTTCTGCAGCAGCCATGTATTCCGCTTCTACTGTAGATCCCGCGATCACGCTTTTCTTGCAGCTTCTCCAGCTCATAGCTCCTCCATTCAAAATAGAAACATATCCTGTCTGAGATTTAGAATCATCCTTGTCGGTGTCGAAACTAGCATCGACGTAACCTTTTACGACGAGCTGCTCATCACCTCCATAGACCAAGAACATTTCTTTAGTCCTATTTAAATACTTTAGGATGTTCTTTACGGCTGTCCAAAGGTTCCACTCGATCACTTTGGTATCTCGATCGTCACAAACTAAGAGCATTGGACACATCCGGTCTAGTACAAGATGGCATACATACATGATAGAACCTATGGCCGAGGCATAAGGCACTTTGCTCATAGTTTCTCAATCGTTTACCGTAGCTGGACACTAATCCTTGCTCAATATCTTACCTGACAACATGGGCACTGAACCTTTCTTTGTCTTATACATTCTGAACCTTTTCAGAACTTTGTCTAGGTATGTACTTTGGCTTAAAGCTATTAGACGTCTTTATCTATCTCTATAGATTTTGATGCCTAATATATAAGCAGCTTCTCCTAGGTCTTTCATTGAAAAACATTTGTTCAAATAACTCTTCACATCGTTAAACATATCAATGTCATTTCCAATAATCAATATGTCATCCACATATAGTACCAAAAATGTCACTGAGCTCCCACTCACTTTCTTGTAGATACAAGCTTCGTAGCAATTTGGAACAAATCCAAAGCTCTTGATCACTTGAGCAAAAAGAAGGTTCCAACTCCGAGATGCTTGCTTCAGTCCATAAATGGAACGCTGAAGTTTCCACACCTTATCAGCATCCTTAGTATCGATAAAAACCTTCGGGCTGCATCATATACAACTCTTCATTAATTTTGCCATTGAGGAACGCAGTCTTGACATCCATCTGCCATATTTCATAATCATGAAATGCAGCAATTGCTAATAAAATCTGAATGGACTTAAACATCGCTACGGGAGAGAAAGTCTCATCGTAGTCAACACCTTGAACTTGTCGAAAACCTTTCACGACAGGTCGAGCTTTATAGACAGTAACATTATCATCCACGACCGTTTTCTTCTTGAAAATCCATTTGCACTCAACGGCCTTACGGTCGCTAGGAGGGTCCACCAAAGTCCATACTTGGTTTTCACTCATGGATCCCAATTCGGATTTCATGGCCTCTAGCCATTTCTCAGAGTCTAGGCTCATCATTGCTACCTCATAGTTCGCAGGTTCACTGTTGTCTACCAACAAGACAGTTAAGACAGGGTTGCCATACCACTCAGGAGGGGCACGTGACCTTGTCGACCTGCGACGTTCAGCAGCAGCATCGTTCAAAGTTTCATGATCCTCATCATTAGCTTCCTCTCTTGTTGGTGCAGACGGCACCGGAACAATTTCAGGTGCTGTGCTACTCTCCAACTCAAGAGAAGGTTCAATAACCTCGTCTAGCTCTACCTTCCTCCCACTCACTTCTTTCGAGAGAAATTCCTTCTCAAGAAAGGATTCGTTCTTTGTGACAAACACTTTGCCTTCGGATCTGTGATAGAAGGTATACCCAATCGTTTCCTTAGGGTATCCTATGAAGACGCATTTCTCCGCTTTGGGTTCGAGCTTGTCCGGCATCAACTTCTTGACGTAAACCTCGCATCCCCAAACTTTAAGAAACGACAACTTAGGTTTAGCACCAAACCACAGTTCATACGGTGTCGTCTCAACGGATTTAGATGGTGCCCTATTTAAAGTGAATGCAACGGTTTCTAATGCATAACCCCAAAATGATAACGGCAAATCTGTAAGAGACATCATCGATCGCACCATATCTAATAGAGTTCGATTCCGACGTTTAGACACACCATTGCACTGTGGTGTTTCGGGTGGCATGAGTTGCGAAACGATTCCACTTGCTTTAAGATGCGTGAGAAAATCATAACTCAAATATTCACCTCCACGATCGGATCGTAGAAATTTAATTTTCCTGTTACGATGGTTTTCCACTTCATTCTGAAATTCTTTGAACTTTTCAAACGTTTCAGATTTATGTTTCATTAAGTAGATATACCCATATCTACTTAAGTCATCAGTAAAAGTGAGAAAATAGCGATATCCACCGCGCGTCGAAACACTCATTGGTCCGCATACATCGGTATGTATGATTTCCAACAAGTCTGTTGCTCGCTCCATCATTCCGGAGAACGGGGTTTTGATCATCTTGCCCATGAGGCATGGCTCGCACGTGTCAAATGATTCAAAATCAAGAGACTCCAAAAGTCCATCAGAATGGAGTTTCTTCATGCGTTTTACACCAATATGACCTAGACGGCAGTGCCACAAATAAGTTGAATTATCACTATCTACTTTGCATCTCCTAGCCTCAATGTTATGGATGTGTGTTTCATTGCTTTCGAGATTCGGAAGAAATAAACCATTCACAGCAGGTGCATGACCATAAAAGATGTTATTCATATAAATAGAACAACCATTATTCTTCGATTTAAATGAATAACCGTCTTGCAATAAACACGATCCAGATATAATGTTCATGCTCAACGCAGGCACATAATAACACTTATTAAGGTTTAAACGCATCCTAGGACAGAGAAATATGTATCATCCCTTTTGGAGATGACTACACTACCGGGGAAAAATCCATAAAATACTACACAATAGGGCATGTACGTACGACAAGCGACAAGCTTGTGAATCTGACAACCGGCTCATACAAGGGTAGTTGTGTTGACCAAACCACGCCGAACCAGTCAGGAGTTATCAGAGATTATGCCCAGCGTCGAAGTTCAGTGGAGAAATCCCTAGAGGTTCTGACAGGCTACGGGCGCGGGACTGAAAATCCTCTTTCGCTGAATCCCGAAGGTAAAACTAAGGAGAGCGTGCCGACGGCCATCACATCAACTCTTGATCCGTTGCCAACGCGCATCGTCACCTCATCCCTTGCTAGCCGCCGTCCATTCCGTAGCTCCTGTTTCGAGTTACAAATATTAGCAACTGAACCAGTATCAAATACCCAGGCACTACAAAGAGCGCTAGTAAGGTAAACATCAATAACATGCATATCAAATATACCTTTAATGGTGCCATCCTTCTTGTCCGCTAAGTACTTCGGACGATTATGCTCGATGACCCTTGTCCTTGCAATAGAAGCACTCAGTGTCCGGCTTAGGTCCAGACTTGAACTTCTTCTCAGCAGGGGCAACGCGCTTGCCGCTGCCTTTCTTGAAGGACTTCTTTGCACCCTTCCCTTTCTTAAAGCTAGGGGGCTTGTTGACCATCAACACATGATTATATTTCTTGATGTCCACATCCGCAGCTTTCAGCTTAGCGAAGAGCTCGGTGATCGTATAAGTGGAACCAATCTGATTGTGAGTAACTACAAAACCTTTGTAGCTAGGAGGGAGTGATTGCAGAACTCTGTCAATCTTGAGATCCTCTGAAATCTTGCGGTCCAGTCGCTCAAGACGTTGAGTGTAGCCCAGCATCTTAATGGCGTGCTCACTAACGGAACTCCCTTCCTCCATCTTGCAGTTAAAGAATTTCTCAGAGATCTCATATCTCTCAGAACGGGCCTGAGTCTGAAACATGGTTTTCAGTTCCTCAAGAATCTCAAAGGGCCCGACGAACTCCTCAAAACGATTTTGAAGGTCCGATTCCATAGCAAACAACATGGTGCTCTTAATCACACCATAATCATCTTTGCGCGACTGATAAACAGCTTTTTTTATCAGCCGGCGCATCTATAGCAGGGGAGTCAGCTAGCGCTTTCTCAAGGACATAGTCCTTTTGTCCGCCAGCGAGAATGTTTCTCAGATTGCAGAACAAGTTGGTGAAGTTAGACCCATTGTTCTTAAGCTTTTCTTTCTCAGCAAAAACGTTGAAGTTGAAGTTGGACTTAGCCATTTGATCTACAAAATTTGCAAGTACAATTTAGACTATGTTCATGATAACTAGTTCAACTTAATCAAATTACTAGATGAACTCCCACTAAATTCAACATCCCTCAAGTTGTTTAGTGAACATGATCCAAATTCACCACACCTAATCCGATCTTCACGAGAAGAGATGTGGTTTCAATGGTGGACAACAAAGTGTCGATCATATCATTCATATGATTCATGCTTAACCTTTCAGTTCGTGTGTTCCGAGGCCATGTCTGTACATGCTAGGCTCGTCAAGTCAAACCCAAGTATTTCCGCATGTGCAAAACTGGCTTGCACCCTTTTTATGTGAACGTAGATTTTATAGCACCCAATCATCACGTGGTGCTTGAACACGATGAACTTTCGCAGCGGTGCATACATGGGGAGAACACAATTTTATCTTGATCTTTAAGTGAGGAATCATCTTATAATGCTACCGTCGCAATCTAAGCATAATAAGATACATAAAAGGATAAACATCACATGCATATAATTTTATGTGACATGGTATAGCCAATCTCCGCGCAATGATCTCTATCTTGTGCATGCCAGCATGATATCCATCACTCCACCATGATTGCCTCCACCACGAATAGCAGCTACAACTATTTCTAACTACTTAGCGATAAAGTAAAGCTATTTACATGGCGTATAAGAAGTTGACACACAGGTCATACACAATTATAAAGACAATCATATGGCTCCTGCCGGTTGTGTACTCATCGACATGCAAGTCGTGAAATATTACAAAACATGATCATTGCATACAACATACACATCATATCTTGGGCCATACCATATCACAGAAACACTCCCTGCAAAAACAAGTTAGACGCCTCTACTTTGTTGTTGCATGTTTTACGTGTCTTATGGGAGTAACAAGCTAAGAGCGATTCTTACCTACGGAAATCCACAACGGTGATATTATTGTTGCCAACATCCGGTGTAAATCCCATGACAACTATAGTGAGAGAAACTGGCATCCACCAGCCGCATGTGTGGAACAAGCCACACGTCAAGTGCGGAGCCGATCTCGCGAACGAGGTCGCGTAAAGTTGGACTGGACCGCTTCGATCTCACTATCCCGCGCCATCAGAAGTACACAACTTGCAACAAAAAACATCAACGCCCGCAACAAGCATGTTGTGTTCTACTCGTGAAACACATCTACGCATAGATCTAGCTCTGATACCACTGAAGGGTTTCGCAGCATAGTAAATCAAAAATTTCTACGAATGCGAACGGGAAAGCCAAGATCTAATCTAGGAGATGCAATCAACGAGAGGGATAGATGAAGTATTCATACCCTTTAAGAAATCGCACAGCGGAAACGTTCAACATAACGTGGGTGATGTAGTCGAACTAGCCTTCTCCTCCTCGCGATCCGATCTGATCCAACGCCGCAAGTGGCGACGCCTCCGAGAGATGCACACGTACGGTGCCGCGATGTCTCCTCCTTCCTTGGTCCAGCAAGTGGGGTGGAGAGATAGATTGGATCTACAGCATGACGGCGTGGTGCAATGGTGGAGAGTTTCTGCGGCAGGGCTTCGCCTACGCGTAGTCGGGAGAAAGAGAGATCTGGAGGGCATCAGGTCGGCGGCTAGGGTTGGAGTAGTGGGGGGAGGAGGGTGCGCCCCTGCCCTCTTTATATAGAGGGATGGTCGGCCCCCTTGGCCCCTCCTCCAAGCCCTAGGGCGGCGGCCCCAAGGGTTGGAGTGGGGGGCAAGTCTCCCCCCCCCTTCTAGAAGGTCTCCTAGGGTTTCCCTAGGGTTTTGGCCGGCTAGGCCTATGGGGCCTTGTGCCTCTGGCCTAATGCAGACAGGGCACTCCCTCATAGGCCCATGTACCCCTCCGACAAGTGGGGCCACGTTGGTCCCACTCCGGAAGCTTCTAGAACCTTCCGGTACAATACTGAATACTCCGAAACTATTCCGAAATCCAAAAACTACTTTCCTTTATATGAATCTTATTCTCCGGACCATTCCGGAACCTCTCGTGATGTCCTGGATCTCATCCTAGACTCCGAATAAAAACTCATAAACCAATTATCCATTCTATCCTAGTGTCGAGGAATGTTAAGTGTGTGACCCTACGGGTTCGAGAATATGCAGACATGATCTTCCATCAATAATCAACAGCGGGATCTGGAAACCCATATTGACTCCCACATATTCATCGATGATCATATCGGATGAACCACGATGCCATGATTCAATTAATCCCATATGTATATTCCCTTCGTCACGCGGTATTTTACTTGCCCGAGATTCGATCGTTGGTATCGGTATACCTAGTTCAATCTCATTCGCAGCAAGTACTTTACTCATTCCGTAATCCGATATCACTTTGTGATTAACTCCTTAACCACGTGCTTGCAAGAGGTGTTCATATTGATTACCGAGTGGGCCCGAAGTATATCTCTCCGACTCGGGAGGGACAAATCCCATCTCGATACATACAACACAACAAGTACTTTCCGATCACCTGAGAGACACCTTTATGATCACCCTCTCATAGGATGACGTTTGATGACCTCAAAGCTTTCTTCCGATACCAGGGAGTTGCATTATCTCATGGTCTAAGGAATACAATATTTGACATAAGAAAAAGCTTCGCAAAGATGAACACGATGACACGATCTAATTGCTCTGCTTGATTTGGGTCTGTCCATCATATCATTCGCCTAATGACATGATCTCATTATTAATCGACAACTCATGTCTATGGTTAGGAAACCTTAACCATCATTAATCAATGAGCTAGTCCATAGAGGCATACTAGGGACACGGTGTTGTTCATAAACCACACAAGTATCAAAGTTTCCGCTTAATACAATTCTAGCATGGAATATAAACTTTATCATGAACAAGAATTATAATAATAACATCTTTATTATTGCCTCTAGGGCATAATTCCAACAAAATGTTCACACACTACCTCGGGATGGCTGGTACTACAATTCTAGCCTTCAAGCTTGTGGTCTTTGTCGCGATTGCATTATGACAACTAAGGACTTCCCCTACCACTAGCTATGGCAGATGTTCTTTAATGGAACCAAATAGATCATGACAAGAGTACTCCTCATGAGACTTGCATCTATACTCGTGACTCTACCACACCTTACCTCTTCTGCGCATTGGTTTCCGGAAGATTGTTGCCTTATGCATCCACATCTCGAGATTCCATCCTGAGCCTGTTCCTTTTTCCCTTGTTTTCCGACCTTTGTCTACCATTTGGTAGTCAAGTAGTAAATGTGCATCGGTGTCTTCCGAAGCAAGTTAATCTTGTGGTACGTCATGACAAACCATTTCGGGATGTCAGGAGAAAAATACTCCAGTACCTCGTCATACTTAGGACCTGGTCAAAGTGTTGTAATCCGCAGATTAAGATGCATTGAGTGTCTTTCATCTATTCTATCTTAAAGTATCACCCTATTTCATACTAAGAGGTTGTGCTGAGTTTCATAACCCTCTCAATGAAGTGATGCTCATACACATATTTACCCACCCTTCCTCGAGCTTTCGCGCTCGTGAGTGGTGCGTGTGCGTAATAATGTGGCCATCCGAGATTCTTAGCAATTATTATTGTTTTGAACCCTAAGGACATTTGTGTCATTCTTAGCGTGATTGGTTAACCCTGGCACTAAGCAAAGGATGATTGCGCTACCAAGTCAGTTATTCTGGTGCACTCTCTTTGGTTAAAGAGTTAGGCTCGTGCCAAAGCTCTGAGACTATGTCTTCTTGCCTTACAAAGCAAGTTTCCTCTCGAACTAAGTGACATATCGGTGGTTCGTGATATTCTGGATGTCTGTATAGAAGTATCGCCATGTTGCCACGTGACCGTGATGTCAAGTTCTTGAGAAAGTTAGTTCTCTGAACTGCTCTTTTCTCCAAGGATCTATACTGGATACCCCTAAACTAGTTGGTTGAGCTTAAACAACAATTTGGGGAGTTGTAAGACAAAAAAATTATCTGACTATGTTCCTTCTTAAAGGGATGTCTAGTTTTGTTCGTGCTAAAGAAAGATAGTATCTCCTTTGCGGATATGTTATCTTCCCCCACCTTTGATTTGATTTGGGTTATCGTTAAATCAAACTCAGTTCCAAGGACTATCTTGATGTTGTTTCTACTTGTGATGTTTCACTTGAGTACATCTTCGTGTCCTTTGATCTGACCGGTATTCTTGCCTTGTTCATGCAACATATGAGTCCATCTAAATGGATTGTTTTGATAAGTTTGTTGTGGAGCCCATCAATGACATTTTTATCTTCTCCATGCTAGACAAGATTCATATGGAACAATTGGCATTAATGTTGGGAAATTTTGAGAACCATCCTCGAATCATCTCGAAGTTTGTGTTCTGGATGTTAGAAGTAACCTTCTCCGGTTCACGTGCAAATGTTGAAAGATGTCGTCGTGGATTCGAGTAGAGTTAACTTTGTTCCTTAAGGAGACATGTGTGGTTTATTATTAGTACTTTATGTATGTGCAGTTGACTCTCGACAAGCTGTTAAATGCATGGGTCTAGCAATCTAGATCATTCTTCTGGAGCTTAAAACTGTAGTCCACATCTTGAAAATCTAGTACCTTTACCTTTGCGGTAAATGTTGCAAACTTTCTATTCGGACATGCTGAGTTTGAAGTACCATTCTACCTAACCAAAGCTGAATCTCAAGCAGCAATGATGGTTGGTGTTCCTCAAGGTATTGAAATAGGTCTCTTTATAAATCCGGCAAGATTGATGTAATGGTTAACACAATTAGCCGGAAGGTCCTTTGTCATATTCTCTTGATTCAGCAATAACAACCACTCTTCATGAGGCTTCTTATATGATTTATTATAGGAATTGTGCTTATGGTTTCCTTTGTATCTGAATTCCGACCTTTACTTGATGCTTCATGTCTCTAACATCAAGGACAACATTTAAAGTAGTGTTGCTAAATGTCTCTCGGTCGATCATCTAGACCCTTTTACGTTGGCAAGAATTTTGTTGTGCCAAGTAATTGAAGTTTGAGAATGAAGTTTCTTTCTTCTCGTGTCATCAGGAATCTTCTTATCTATTTATATGGTGGTGTAAAGTGATATCATGATCTTTGGCAAAGATCTTGATAGTCCTGGATGAATAAAGAATTTTCCCTCGTTTTTCTTAGACATGTTTTAAGAGCGACTATGATTTTGGTAATCTGTAGTTTCTCTCGATACATGCTCCTTGCGACTCATATGAGTTGATGGCTGACTCCTTGTTGACATGGAGCACTTCGTCAGGAAACCCCAAGAGCAAGGTGTGATGCAGCATAGCAGCAAGTTTTTCCTCAGTAAGAAACCGAGGTTATCGAACCAGTAGTAGGAAGGAAAAGTCTCAAAGGTGTTGCAAGCAACATGGAAACCTGCACAACACAAACTCAATACTTTGCCCCAACGAAATAGTGAGGTTGTCAAGCTCATCGATTTGTTGTAACAAAGGATTAACTGTATGGTGTGGAAGGTGATGTTGGTTTGCAGCAAGTAAATAGTAACAGTGGAGGATGTATCAACGGTAAAGATTGGACCGGGGTCCATAGTTCACTAGAGGTGCTCTCCTTAGATAAACAAACATGGCATGAAGGGTAAACAAATTACAGCAGGGCAATTGACACAAACTGAGCGGCATAACAATGCAATACCAGACAAAAAGATCCTATGAGATTCGATTGGGCAATACAACAATATACATAGACCGCTATCCAACTGCATCTATGACAAGAAGTCCACCTTCAGGTTATCATCCGAACCCCCTCCAGTATTAAGTTGCAAGCAACAGACAACTGCTTTAAGCAAAGTGTGTAAGGTAAACAATCCACTTGTTCCATGAACAAGAGACCTTTGTTTTCTCCCTAGTGGCAACAACACATCTATAACCGAAGAGATTTTTGTCACTTCCCTTGGAAACTAGAGGCATGAACCCACTATCGAGCATAAATACCCCCTCTTGGAGTCACTAGCAACTACTTGGCCAAGATAGCTACTATCAACGGAGAGCATGCAAGATCACAAACAACACAAACATGATAGAATCAAATAGACAAAACCATTAATCAATCTGAGATAGTAATCTCAATATCCATCGGATCCCCGCAAACACAACATGCATGATTACAAATAGATTAGATCTTGATCATGAACGGAGCTCACAAGATCTATACATGAAAGCACAAGGAGGAGATACAACCATCTTGCTACATGTACCCGTAGTCCAAGGTGGAACTACTCATGGTTCATACCGGAGGCTAGCATGATGAAGAAGAAGGCCTCCGGGATGATCTCCCCTCTGGCAGGGTGTCGGGAAGAGCTTCAGATCCCCTCTCCGATCTAGGGACGATGGTGGCGGCGGCTATAGACGGTTTTGTGGAATATTGATCGGGTACTTAGGGTTTCGACATCGGGGGCTTCTTATAGGCGAAGAGGCGAGGCTGGGAGGCGGCTAGGGGGTCCACACCCTGCCTAGACGCGGGCCCACCCTAGGCCCGCTTGGGGGGTGTGGCCACCCTCTAGTGCCCCACTGTCTCTCCTCTAGAGTCCGTGTTCTCCTCGGTGAAATATTGACTTTGGATTTTGTCCCGTCCAATTCCGAGAATATTTCCTTACTAGCTTTTATGGAACCAAAAATAGCAAAAAACAGGCAACTGGCACTGTGGCAACTTGTTAATAGGTTAGTACCAGAAAACATATGAAAAGTACCTCAAAGTATGGACAAACCAAAGCAAAGTAGATACTAAACAAGCATGGAACATCAAAAATTATAGATACGTTTCCGATGTATCATGAGTCCTCTCCACCAAAACACCTTTCTGTCTTGGCCTTCTGTTGAATGAAAGAGTGACCCTTCTGTGTCAAAAGTAGTTCAACATCTTGGTTTTGTTGATCCATATCTCTGCAACCTGGAATATCCACTTAAGAAGTTTAGTAGAGGTTCTTTATCGAAGTCCGTGCTCATGTTTTTTCTGTTGGAACCCTTCTTTCTCAGGAGTTTAACCTCTCCTGTAAATTCCATGGTCTCAATCCTTATGAAGACCATCTATCTAACAATTTGAAACCTTCTCCTCTTGTTTCCTCTCCTACCTTCACGTGTTTCTGTTGTCATCTCAGAGTTGTTTCTAAACATGCCATCCATGAGTTGACCATGAGATACTCTGTGTTGTTTAGTGTGTTTCCCTCTTATCCTTAGAGTGCCCCTGTTTCTTTCTCTCTCTGTCTCTTTTCCTACCTTTGGAATCTCGGGTCAAGATTCTCGTAAGGGGGATAGAGCTGTAACACCCCAGTTTTAGTTAAACTTACATTAGGGTTTTTACTATGCATCATGAGCATCATATCTAAAAATGCATGCAAATAAAAAGTAATGGAAAACCCTAAAAACCCTAAATCTCCCCTCTCTTTGAAACACATTCAACTGGTTTTGATATTTTGAAAACCACCAAAATTATTGGAGCCCAAATTGTATAAAAGGGACCCTGAGTATTTTATATACTTTATAAAAGCCTATAGTATTTTTGAATTATTCAAAATAGAATTTGAAATGAAAATACAAAAAAGAAATTAAAACCAAAAAGGAAAACTATTTGGCAGAAAAAATAAGATCCAGACCAGAACCAGGCCGGCCCAGACCCTCTCCTTTCCCTACTCGCTCACGCCACAGTGACATCCCTGCGGCCGTTACTGCTACCAGCCCGATAGCGCTTCGTCATACCTTGTATTCTTCCTCCCAACGCCAACCAGCTCGGTGTGGTCACCGTCGTTGTCTGCCGCACCGATGCGCCAATATGATCGCCCCACCGCCTACGGGACAGGATAAGACCCGCCGCGTCGTGTTCCTCTTCCCCTACGCCTCTCTCTCCCTCTCACGCTTGCTCTCCCTCATCTCCTCATGGACCCGAACCCTAGCCCCAGATGTCACCGGCGTCCCGCCGACCCATGCCACCCCGTGCCTCGCCGATACGCTCTCAAGCTCCGCCTAGCCGTCCTCCATTTCCCCACAAACGGAATCGAGGAGGGGATTCCCCAGTCGATGCCATCACAAACGTCTCTTCCGCCTTCAACGAGCACCGCCACCGTTCATGTCGTTGACCCTGTCCGCCTATGGCCTCACCGTCGCGTTCTTCAGCTTCAGGGTGAGCTCCCCGTTCTCCAGATCCCCTCCTCTATCTCTCTCGCTTCTCGAATCACCCTGCCCTCATGCGCATGTCGTCGCCGCCACCGGTCGTCCTCGTACGGGCCACTCCGGCGACCAATAGTTGGCGGCGCCGCCACCATTAGGCTCCCCTTGTTTCTCAGAGTCGAGCCATCGCACCCACGCCGTCCCGCGAGCCGTCTAGCAGCGTCCCCGTCACTGTCTGGGAGTGTCACCGTCGGGTGACATCACGCTGACTTCACCATGACGCCAGCAGGCGCGGTCAAGCCCAGTCAAACCTCGGTCCGGGTCCCACCTGCTCGCGGGGCAGCTGAGGTGGCTCAGGGCCCCTCTGCCAGCCACTGTGACTAGGTGTGCCTGCGGTGTGAAAAGTTTCAGTGTGGTTTAGTAAATCAATTAAAATGGTTTAATAATTTCAGAAAATTATTTAAAACTTTTAAATTCAATAACTAATTCATGTTAAATCAGAAAAATGTGTATAATATACCAAAATGTTCAGAAAAATGAGATCTATCAATTAGATCTATAAGCATGCATTGTTAAACAACTTAAATGACAAGTTTAATTAGAATAACATAGTAATCCCTCACAGGTGATTCCGGAGTTATCTTGAATTAGGGTTTATACCCCTCGGAACCCCGATTAAACTGTCGAGCATGTCTTAGGGTTACATTTCAATGCAATTTAACTTGTCATATCATCATCCTTGTTTGAGCATTGCACCAATGACATGTGTTGATTATTTTCCCTCTCTTTACGGTATTTTGTTCTTTCCCGGTAGAATACGATATCAAGATCGATATCGAAGCTCGAGGTCAACACCATCGAAGATCGAAGATTGACGAACATTACTTGACCAACTATAACCAAGTCAAGTACAAGGCTTCCGAAGATCTGCTTATGGGTTTATCAAACGGCAAAGGCAAGCATAGCCCCACCATGATATAATTCTATGATTTCGAAAACATTTCAATTCCTGCCATGATGCATACGATTATACTATGGTATTTTATCAATATATAGAGTATCCTATCTGTTGCATTACTCCCTTTGAGCTGATATTACCTGATCCACTGCTCCTAGCATAACTAGGTTTGGCTTGTGTGTACTGCTAAAGCTTATATCTATGTCTTGCTTAGCCATGCATAACTGTCAGTGCTGGTTCATATAGATGATGTATCAGATGCAAAGAATCTAGTATGATAGGAGAACGTGATGAGATGAGATCAGTGATATAAGATTAAACATGCTAAGGCTTGTATGGTAGGCCACTGTGGGATGTGGTTTTTCTAGTCCCATGCTAACCACCACTAGGAACTGAGTTCTTGGATTTGGAACCAAGACGAGCGTGCAGCCACACGGGGGCTTGCGAACCCCCTTGACTCAACGACACATATTTTACAAAAAACCTTACAATTGATAATGTACAACATTGAGAAATAATGAAAACAACTCGATAGCACATATCTAAACCAAATCATACACAGATAATAATGAACATGTCGGAGACATGAAGATCGGGGTCCCCATGTGTAACACCCCAGTTTTAGTTAAACTTACATTAGGGTTTTGACTGTGCATCATGAGCATCATATCTAAAAATGCATGCAAATAAAAAGTAATGGAAAACCCTAAAAACCCTAAATCTCCCCTCTCTTTGAAACACATTCAACTAGTTTTGATATTTTGAAAACCACCAAAATTATTGGAGCCCAAATTGTATCAAAGGGCCCCTGGGTATTTTATATACTTTATAAAAGCCTCTAGTATTTTTGAATTAGTCAAAACAGAATTTGAAATAAAAATACAAAACGGAAATGAAAACAGAAAAAGGAAAACTATTTGGCAGAAAAAAATAAGATCCAGACCAGAACCAGTCGCCTGCATCTCTCCTTTCCCTACTCCACCACACGCCAGCCAAAGATCTCGTGTGGCCCGTCGCCCAATACACGTCATTATCCCTTGTCTTCTTCCTCCCAACGCCAACCAGCTCGATGTCGTCACCACCGCCGTCCGCTGCACCGATGCGCCAAGATGCTCGCCCCACCGCCTACGGGACATGATAAGACCCGACGCGCCGTGTTCCTCTTCCCCTACGCCTCTCTCTGAAGGGTTTCGCGGCATAGTAAATCAAAAATTTCTACGGATGCGAACAGAGGAAAAGCCAAGATCTAATCTAGGAGATGCAAACAACGAGAGAGATTGGATTAGATCTTCATACCCTTGAAGATTCGCACAGCGGAACGTTCGTCGGAACGTGGGTGATGTAGTCGTACTCGCTTCTCCTCCTCGCGATCCGATCCGATCTAGCACCACAAGTGGCGGTGCCTCCGTGAGATGCACACGCAGCACTGACGCCTCCTCCTCGGACCAGCAAGTATGGTGGAGAGATGGATTGGATCTACAACACGACGGCGTGGTGTATATGGTGGAGAATTTCTGCAGCAGGGCTTCGCCTACAAATAGTCGGGAGGGAGAGAGGAAGGGCAGCAGGGCGGCTAGGGTTGGAGGGGAAGGTGTGGGGGATTGGTGCGCCCCACCCCTCTTTATATAGAGGGGGGGCGCAGCCCTAGCCCCTCCCCCAAGCCCAAACCGGCGGCCCCAAAGGATAAGGAGTGGGGGGCAAGGAAACCCCCCCTTCTAGAAGCTCTATCTCGAGTTTAAACCCTCTTTGGCCGGCTGGGCCCTATGGGGCCTTGTGCCCCTGGCCCAATGCGGCCAGGGCACTCCCTCATAGGCCCATGCCCCCTCCCGGAAGGTGTGGCCACGTTGGCCCCCTTCCGGAAGGTTCTAGAAGCTTCCGGTACAATACCGATTAACCCGGAACAATTCCGAACTCCAAAAACTGCACTGCCTTATATGAATCTTATTCTCCGGACCACTCCGGAACCTCTCGTAATATCCCGGATCCTATCCGAGACTCCGAACAAAAACTCATAAACCAATTATCCAATCTATTCTAGCGTCGAGACACGTTAAGTGTGTGACCCTGCGGGTTCGAGAATATGCAGACATGATCTTCTATCAATAATCAACAGCGGGGTCTGGACACCCATATTGACTCCCACACATTCATCGATGATCATATCGGATGAACCACGATGCCAGGATTCAATCAATCCCATATATATTCCCTTCGTCTCGCGATATTTTACTTGCCCGAGATTCGATCGTCGCATTGGCCATACCTAGTTCAATCTCGCTCACGGAAGTACTTTACTCGTTCCGTAATCCGATATCACTTTGTGATTAACTCCTTAACCACATGCTTGCAAGCGGTGTTGATATCGATTACCGAGTGGGCCCAAAGTATATCTCTCCGACTTGGGAGGGACAAATCCCATCTCGATACATACAACCCAACAGGTACTTTCCGATCACCTGAGAGACACCTTTATGATCACCCTCTCATAGGATGACGTTTGATGACCTCAAAGCTTTCTTCCGATACCAGGGAGTTGTATTATCTCATGGTCTAAGGAATACAATATTTGACATAAGAAAAGCTTCGCAAAGACGAACACGATGACATGATCTAATTGCTTCGCTTAGTTTGGGTCTGTCCACCATATCATTATCCCAATGATATGATCTCATTATTAATTGACAACTCATGTCCATGGCTAGGAAACTTTAACCATCATTAATCAATGAGCTAGTCCATAGAGGCATACTAGGGACACGGTGTTGTACACAAACCACACAAGTATTAAAGTTTCCGCTTAATACAATTCTAGCATGGAATATAAACATTATCATGAACAAGAATTATAATAATAACATCTTTATTATTGCCTCTAGGGCATAATTCCAACAGTCTCCCACTTGCACTAGAGTCAATAATCTAGTTTACATTTGGCAACAATCTCACACCCATGGCACTGAGGTGTTGATCATGTTTTGCACGCGGAAGAGGTTTAGTCAACGGATCTGCGACATTCAGATCTGTATGCACTTTGCTAATCTTCAGATCTCCATCTGCTATATAATCTCGGATTATATGAAACTTGCGGTTGATATGCTTGGTCTTTGGATGATATCTTGGTTCCTTAGCGAGTGCTATGGGGCCAGTGTTGTCACACAATATCTCCAGTGGGTCCAATGCACTTGGAACCACGCCAAGCTCAGTGATGAAGTTCCTGATCCAAACTCCTTCACTTGACGCTTCTGCAGCAGCCATGTTTTCCGCTTCATCAGAGGGTCCCATAATCACGCTTTGCTTGCGCCTTTCTCCAGCACAGCTCCTCCATTCAAAATATACATGTATCCTGTCGAGATTTAGAATCATCCTTGTCGGTTGTCAAAACTAGCGTCGACGTAACCTTTACGACAAGCTGTTCATCACCCCATAGACTAAGAACATTTCTTTAGTCCTATTTAGGTACTTTAGGATGTTCTTCACGGCTGTCCATGTTCCACTCTGGATCACTTTGATATCTGCTCGTCAAACTAAGAGCATTGTACACATACGGTCTAGTACACAAGATGGCATACATGATGGAACCTATGGCGAGGCATAAGGCACTTTGCTCATAGCTTCCCTATCATTTCTGGTAATGGACACGAGCCTTGCTCAATATCTTACGACAACATAGGCCTGAACCTTTCTTTGCCTTATCCATTCTGAACCTTTTCGAACTTTGTCTAGGTATGTACCGCTTAAAGCTATCAGCGTCTTTGTCTATCTCTATAGATTTTGATGCCCAATATATAAGCAGCTTCACCTAGGTCTTTCATTGAAAAACACTTGTTCAAATAACTCTTCACAACGTTAAGCATGTTGATGTCATTTCCAATAATCAATATGTCATCCACATATAGTACCGTAAACGTCACCGAGCTCCCACTCACTTTCTTGTAGATGCAAGCTTGAGCAATTTGGAACAAATCCAAAGCTCTTGATCACTTGATCAAAACAAAGGTTCCAACTCCGAGATGCTTGCTTCAGTCCATAAATGGAACGCTGAAGTTTGCATACTTTATCGGCATCCTTAGGATCGACAAAACCTTGGGTTGCATCATATACAACTCTTCATCAATGTTGCCATTGAGGAACGATCTTGACATCCATCGCCATATTTCAATATCATGAAACGCAGCAATTGCTAATAAAATCGAATGGACTTAAACATCGCTACGGAGAGAAGGTCTCATCGTAGTCAACACCTTGAACTTGTCGAAAACCTTTTGCGACAAGCCGTGCTTATAAACGGTAACATTACCATCCGCGTCCGTTTTCTTCTTGAAGATCCATTTGCACTCAACGGCCTTTGGTCGCTAGGAGGGTCCACCAAAGTCCATACCGTTTTCGCTCATGGATCCCAATTCGGTTCATGGCTTCTAGCCATTTCTCGAGTCTGGGCTCATCGCTTCCTCATAGTTCGTAGGTTCACCGTCTCCTACTAACAAGACAGTCAAGACAGGGTTGTCGTACCACTCAGAGGGGCACGCGACCTTGTCGACTCTGACGACGCTTAGACATAGCAAGATCGTCCAAGCTTCATGATCCTTGTCATTAGCTTCCTCTATTGTTGGTGCAAAGACCTTTGGAACAATTTCAGGTCTGCGCTACTCTCCAATTCAAGAGAAGGTTCAATAACCTCGTCAAGCTCTACTTTCCTCCCACTCATTTCTTTCGAGAGAAACTCCTTCTCAAGAAAGGAACCGTTCTTCGACAAACACTTTGCCTTCGGTTACGTGATAGAAGGTATACCCAATAGTTTCCTTAGGGTATCCTATGAAGACGCATTTCTCGCTTTGGGTTCGAGCTTGTCCGCATCAACTTCTTGACGAAGCTTCGTGATCCCCAAACTTTAAGAAACGACAACTTAGGTTTAGCACCAAACCACAGTTCATACGGTGTCGTCTCAACGGATTTAGATGGAGCCCTATTTAAAGTGAATGCAGTGGTTTCTAATGCATAACCCCAAAATGATAATGGCAAATCAGTAAGAGACATCATCGATCGGACCATATCTAATAGGGTTCGATTCAAGGTCAGACACACCATTGCTGTGGTGTTCCGGTGGCGTGAGTTGTGAAACGATTCCACTTGCTTTAAGATGCGTGAGAAAATCATAACTCAAATATTCACCTCCACGATCGGATCGTAGAAACTTAATCTTTACATTACGATGGTTCTCCACTTCATTCTGAAATTCCTTGAACTTTTCAAATGTTTCAGATTTATGTTTCATTAAATAGATATACCCATATCTACTTAAGTCATCGGTAAAAGTGAGAAAATAGCGATTTCCACCGCGCGTCGAAACACTCATCGGTCCGCATACATCGGTATGTATGATTTCCAACAAGTCCGTTGCTCGCTCCATCATACCGGAGAACGGGGTTTTGATCATCTTGCCCATGAGGCATGGTTCGCATGTGTCAAATGATTCAAAATCAAGAGACTCCAAAAGTCCATCAGAATGGAGTTTCTTCATGCGCTTTACACCAATATGACCTAGACGATAGTGCCACAAATAAGTAGTATTATCACTATCTACTTTGCATCTCTTAGCCTCAATGTTATGGATGTGTGTTTCATCCCTTTCGAGATTTAGAAGAAATAAACCATTCACAAGAGGTGCATGACCATAAAAGATGTTACTCATATAAATAGAACAACCATTATTCTCCAATTTAAATGAATAACCGTCTTGCAATAAACACGATCCAGAAATAATGTTCATGCTCAACGCAGGCACATAATAACAATTATTAAGGTTTAAAACTAATCCCGAAGGTAAAACTAAGGAGAGCGTTCCAATGGCCATCACATCAACTCTTGATCCGTTGCCAACGCGCATCGTCACCTCATGCCTCGCAAGCCGCCGTCTATTCCGTAGCTCCTGTTTCGAGTTACAAATATTAGCAACTGAACCGGTATCAAATACCCAGGCACTACAACGAGGGCTAGTAAGGAAAACATCAATAACATGTATATCAAATATACCTTTGATGGTGCCAGCCTTCTTGTCCGCTAAGTACTTGGACGATTCGCTTCAGTGACCCTTGTCCTTGCAATAGAAGCACCGATTGTCCGGCTTGGGACCAGACTGAGCTTCTTCTCGGCAGGGCATTGCGCTTCCGCCGCCCTTCTTGAAGGGCTTCTTTGCTCCTTACCTTTCTTAAAGGTGGGCTTGTTGACCATCAACACATGATTATCCTTTTGATGTCCACTTCCGCCTTTAGCTTTTGAAAGAGCTCGATGATCGTATCGGTGGAACCAATCTGATTGTGAGTCACTACAAAACTTTTGTAGCTGGGAGGGAGTGATTGCGAACCACATCAATCTTGAGCTCCTCTGGAATCGTGCATTCCAGTTGCTCAAGGCGTTGAGTGTAGCCCGTCATCTTAATGGCGTGCTCACTAACGGAACTCCCTTCTTCCATCTTGCAGTTAAAGAACTTCTCAGAGATCTCATATCTCTCAGAACGGGCCTGAGTCTAAAACATGGTTTTCAACTCTTCGAGAATCTCAAAGGGCCCGGGATAGTCTTCAAAACGATTTTGAAGTAACGGTTCCATAGCAAACAACATGGTGCTGTTAATCACACCATAATCATCTTTACGTGACTGATAGACAGCTTTCTCATCAGCTGGCGTAGTTGAAGCAGGGGGGTCACCTAACGCTTTCCCAAGGACATAGTCCTTTTGTCCGCTAGATAGAATGATTCTTAGATTGCGGAACCAATTGGTGAAGTTAGACCCATTGTTTCTAAGCTTTTCCTTCTCAGCAAAAACGTTGAAGTTGAAGTTGGACTTGGCCATGTGATCTACGTATTTGCAAGTACAATTTAGACTATGTTCATGATAAATAGTTCAACTTAATCAAATTACTAGATGAACTCCCACTAAATTCAACATCCCTCAAGTTGTTTAGTGAACACGATCCAAATTCACCACACCTAATCCGATCATCACGAGAAGAGATGTGGTTTCAATGGTGGACAACGAAGTGTCGATCATATCATTCATATGACTCATGCTTAACCTTTCGGTTCTTGTGTTCCGAGGCCATGTCTGTACATGCTAGGCTCGTCAAGTTAGACCCAAGTATTTCCGTGTGCAAACTGGCTTGCACCTGTATGTGAGCGTAGAGTCTATAGCACCCGATCATCACGTGATGCTTGAACACGACGAACTTTCGCAACGGTGCATACTTGGGGAGAACATAGTTTTTATCTTGATCTTTAAGTGAGGAATCATCTTATAATGCTATCGTCGCGATCTAAGCATAATAAGATACATAAAAGGATAAACATCACATGCATATAACTTTATGTGACATGGTATAGCCAATCTTCGCAAGAATGATCTCCATCTTGTGCTCCGCATGATCTCCATCACTCCACCATGATTGCCTCCACCACGAATAGCAACTACAACTATTGCTAACTACTTAGCGATAAAGTAAAGCTATTACATGGCGTATAAGAAGTTGACTCAGGTCATACACAATTATAAAGACAACCATATATTCTCGCCGTTGTGTACTCATCGACATGCAAGTCGTGAAACATTATAAAACATGATCATCGCATACAATATACACATCACATCTTGGGCCATACCATATCATAGAAAACACTCGCAAAAACAAGTTAGACGCCTACTTTGTTGTTGCATGTTTTACGTGGCTTATGGGAGTAGATGCTAAGAACGATTCTTACCTACGGAAAGCCACAATGGTGATATTATGGTTGCCAAACTCCGTGTTAATCCCATGACAACTATAGTGAGAGAAACTGACATCCACCAGCCGCATGTGTGGAACAAGCCACACGTCAAGTGCGGAGCCGGTCTCGCGAACGACATCGCGTAAGGTTGGCCTGGACCGCTTCAATCTCACTATCCCGCGTCATAAGAAGAACACAAATAAGAGGCTTGCAACAGAAAACATCAACGCTCAACAACCATATGTTATGCGTCTACTCGTGAAACACATCTACGCATAGATCTAGCTTTGATACCACCAAGGGTTTCGGCATAGTAAATCAAAATTTTCTACGGATGTAACAGAGGGAAAGCCAAGATCTAATCTAGGAGATGCAAACAACGAGAGAGATTGGATTAGATCTTCATACCCTTGAAGATTCAGACAGCGGAACGCTCATAACGTGGGTGATGTAGTCGTACTTCGCTTCCTCCTCGCGATCCGATCCGATCTAGCACCACAAGTGGCGGTGCCTCCGTGAGATGCACACGTGCAGCACCTCGACGTCTCCTCCTTCCTCGGACCAGCAATTATGGTGGAGAGATGGATTGGATCTACAACACGACGGCGTGGTGTATATGGTGGAGAATTTCTGCAGCAGGGCTTCGCCTACAAGCAGTCGGGAGGGAGAGAGGAAGGGCAGCAGGGCGGCTAGGGTTGGAGGGGAAGGTGTGGGGGGTGGTGCGCCCCCACCCCTCTTATATAGAGGGGCAGCCCAGCCCTCCCCAAGCCCAAACCGGCGGCCCCAAAGGATAAGGAGTGGGGGGCAAGGAAACCCCTCCTTCTAGAAGCTCTATCTCGAGTTTAAACCCTCTTTGGCCGGCTGGGCCCTATGGGGCCTTGTGCCCCTGGCCCAATGCGGCCAGGGCACTCCCTCATAGGCCCATGCCCTCCCGGAAGGTGTGGCCACGTTGGCCCCTTCCGAAGGTTCTAGAAGCTTCCGCATAATACCGATTAACCCGAACAATTCAACTCCAAAACTGACCGCTTTATATGAATCTTATTCTCCGACCACTCCGAACCTCGTAATATCCGGATCCCATCCGAGACCAACAAAAACTCATAAACCAATTATCCAATCTATCCTAGCGCCAAGACACGTTATGTGTGACCGCGGGTTCGAGAATATGCGCATATGATCTTCTATCAATAATCAATAGCGGGTCGGACACCCATATTGACTCCCACACATTCATCGATGATCATATCGGATGAACCACGATGCCAGGATTCAATCAATCCCATATATATATTCCCTTCGTCTCGCGATATTTTACTTGCCCAAGATTCGATCGCTTGCACTGCCATACCTAGTTCAATCTCGTTCACGCAAGTACTTTACTGCTCAGTAATCCGATATCACTTTGTGATTAACTCCTTAACCACATGCTTGCAAGCGTGTTGATATCGACACCGAGTGGGCCCAAAGTATATCTCTCCGACTTGAGGGACAAATCCCATCTCGATACATACAACCCAATGTACTTTCCGATCACCTGAGAGACACCTTTATGATCACCCTCTCATAGGATGACGTTTGATGACCTCAAAGCTTTCTTCCGATACCAGGGAGTTGTATTATCTCATGGTCTAAGGAATACAATATTTTACATAAGAAAAGCTTCGCAAAGACGAACACGATGACACGATCTAATTGCTTCGCTTAGTTTGGGTCTATCCACCATATCATTATCCCAATGATATGATCTCATTATTAATTGACAACTCATGTCCATGGCTAGGAAACCTTAACCATCATTAATCAATGAGCTAGTCCATAGAGGCATACTAGGGACACGGTGTTGTTCACAAACCACACAAGTATTAAAGTTTCCGCTTAATCCAATTCTAGCATGGAATATAAACATTATCATGAACAAGAATTATAATAATAATATCTTTATTATTGCCTCTAGGGCATAATTCCAACACTCTCTCCCTCTCACGCTTGCTCTCTCTCATCTCCTCACAGACCCGAACCCTAGATCCAGATGTCACCGGCGTCCCGCCGACCCGTGCCGCCCCGTGCCTCGCCGATACGCTCTTGATCTCCGCCTAGCCGTCCTCCACTTACCCACCAATGGAATCGAGGAGGGGATTCCCCATTCGACGCCATCGCAGCCGTATCTTCCGCCTCCGACAAGCACCACCGCCGTTCATGTCGCCGACCCTGTCCTCCTATGGCCTCACTGTCGCGTTCTTCAGCTGAAGGGTGAGCTCCCCGTTCTCCAGAGCCCCTCCTCTATCTCTCTCGCTTCTCGAATCACCCTGCCGTCGTGCACATGTCGTCGCTGCTGCCGCTGGCCATCGTCGTGTGAGCCACTCCGGCGACCAATAATTGGTGGTGCCGCCACCATTAGGCTCCCCTCGTTGCTCATCGAGTCAAGCCACGCCGAGCCGCCTAGCAGCGTCCCTGCCGTCTGCCTCGAGTGTCACCATCGGGTGACATCATCTTGACGCAAACAAAGCGCCAGCTTCCAAATAAAACCGGTCGGGTCCCACCGTCACAGTGGCGCTTGAGGTGGCTCAGGCCCTCCGCCGCCCACTGGATAGGTGTGCCTACGGTGTGAAAAGTTTTAGTGTGGTTTAGTAAATTAATTAAAATGGTTTAATAATTTCAGAAACTTATTTAAATCTTGTATATTCAATAACTAATTCATTTTAAATCAGAAAAATGTGTATAATATACCAAAATGTTCAAAAAAAATGAGATCTATCAATTAGAGATATAATAATGCATAGTTAAACAACTTAAATGACAATTTTAATTAGAATAACATAGTAATCACTCTTAGGTGATTCCGGAGTTTTTCCGAATTAAGGTTTATACCCCTCGGAACCCCGATTAAACTATCGAGCATGTCTTAGGGTTAAATTTCAATGCAATTTAACTTGTCATATCATAATCCTTATTTGAGCATTTCACCAATGAGATGTGTTGATTGTTTTCCCTCTCTTTCCGGTATTTGGTTCTTTCCTGGTAGAATACAATATCAAGGTCGAGATCAAAGCTCGAGGTCAACACCATTGAAGATCGAAGATCGATGAACATTACTTGACCAACTATAACCAAGTTAAGTACAAGGCTTCCGAAGATCTGCTTATGGGTTTATCAACCGACAAAGGCAAGCATAGCCCCACCATGATATAATCCTATGATTTCGAAAACATTTCAATTCCTGCCATGATGCATACGATTCTACTATGGTCTTTTATCGATAGATAGAGTATCTTATCTATTGCATTACTCCCTTTGAGCTTATATTACCTGATCCACTGCTCCTAGCATAACTAGGTTTGGCTTGTGTGTACTGCTAAAGCTTATATCTATGTCTTGCTTAACCATGCATAGCTGTTAGTGTTGGTTTATCTGGATGATGTATCAGATGCAAAGAATCTAGTATGGCAAGAGAACATGATGAGATGAGATCAGTGATATGAGATTAAACATGCTAAGGCTTGTATTGGAGGCTACATTGGGATGTGGTTTTTCTAGTCCCATGATCGCCACCACTAGTAACTAAGTTCTTGCCTTTGGAGCCAAGACGAGCGTGTTGTAGGGTTCGCGGCATATAAAACAAAAAAATCCTACGATGGGAACAACTATGTACCAAGATCTATCTACTAGATACAAGCAACGGGCGGATGTACATCCGTAGAGAACGTACCCTTGAAGACCGACAAAGCTTAACGAGGTTGAGCTCGTGGTTGATGTAGACGATCTCTTGCCGATCTCAAGATCGAGAAGAAGTCCTAGCGCCACAAATCAGCAGCGCATCCGTGCTCGCACACACGTCCGAGCCACCAAGCAACCTCCGCCTCCTCGCTCCAGCGATGCAGCGGAAGCACAACTCTTTCTTGCCGAAAAACCACCGGGAACATGTATCTCTCTAGTCCGAGACCATGGGGAACAAATACTAGAGGGGAGAGAGATCCTTCACGAGGAGGTGTGAGTGAGAAGAGAGGAGGTAGCTCCTTTTATAGGAGGAGGGGCACCCAAGGGGATGTCCGGCGCATGGGACTGCCCCCTTGCCCTCCCTCCATTGATGTGTGTGGACACTCCACTCACAAAAATGCCTTTCAATTTCCTCCACTAAAAAACCCACTCAAATTCCCATTAAATTTCCACCGAATTTAATGCAAACTCTCATTAAATAAAACTCCTTTTATTTATTCAAAATTTTGTTAATTACTTTAATGACAAACATTCACATATAACCCCTTGCTAGTATTTCATTTCACATGCAAAAACACTTTCTGCAATTTCACCCGAAAGCCTGTTTCGGTATCTAGTGAAATAAATTCCTGCGCTTGTTATTCTTGCCGGCATGAAATGTTTGCTCCAAATGGATGTCGGTATCTCTTAAGTGTGTCACCATACAGTTCGCGAATAATGCAGACATGATCGAGACCCCTCTCAGATCAATAATCAGAAGCGGGGCCTGGAGATCCATACTGACTCCCACACATTCAGCGATGACTTTCTTGTGATCGCGAGAACCTTTTACGCTAGTATCTTAATCCTTTTGTTTCGCGATATATTACATGTCCGAGATTCAATCATCGGTATCTCCATACCTAGTTGGATCTTGTTACTGACATGTACACTTTTCTCGTTCCCGTGATATAACATTCTAGTGATCAAATCACTTGCTTGCAAGCTAATCAATGTGATATCACCGAGAGGGCCCAGAGCATATCTATCCGTCATCGGGATGAACAAATTCCACTCTCGATCCATGGGCATCAACATAACACGTTAGTAGTACTGAACCCATCTTTATAATCACCTAGTTACGATGTGATGTTTGATGTTATCAAGATACTCTTCTGGTGTTAGTGATTGACATGATCTCATGGTCTAAGGATTAGGATCACTTTGTATGTTGTTATATCAATATAAACTCAATAACTTGATTGTAATGCTATACTTTGGATGAATGTTCATCACGCCATTACACTAATGTTGTGACCTCGTTATTAACAACATCTAATGTCCATGATCATGAAACCTTTGATCATCTTGTTAATCAATGAGCTAGTTTATAAGAGAGGCATAACTAGGAACTTCCTTTTTGTTTATTAAACACACATGTATTAATGTTTCTGTATTAATACAATTATAGCATGAAAAATAAACATTTATCATAAATAAGGAATACGATAATAGCCACTTTATTATTGCCTCTCGGGCATATTCCCTTCAGTCTCCCACTTGCACTAGAGAAAATAATCTAGTTTGAAAACTTTGCGTATTGAACACCTATGGCTTTCTGGTGTTCCATATACGCAATTGCAAGTGGTTAACATAATCTACGGATCTGACGCTTTCAGGTCCGTGTGTATTTGCATGTCTTTGCGTCTCCACGCATCACTCATTGTCCAATGAGATGGCATTGTATAAATTTGGTCTTTTGGTGAGACCTTTAGTTCCTTGGGGTTAAAACATGTCGATACTATTGTCGTACAATATATCTTTAGTGTTAGCCCATTGTGAACCACACCTTAGTTTGATAACAAACTACTTGACACAAATGCCCTCCTTTGCTGCTACTGTAGCAGTCATATACTTAGCCTTTTGTTGTAGTATCCGTCACAATGTATTAACTTTGGAATTCATCCAAATCTGTCATGGAAACTTTGTTTCCATTTCATTGTGCCACCCATAGTTTAAATTGAGATAAACTTAATTTTATATCTTGTGACAAAACTAGTATCAACGCAACGCTTTACAATGAACTATTGTTTGTCACCTCTACACAAATATATTCTTAGTTCTTCCAAAATATCATAAGAATTTCTCTACTATCGTCCAATGATCATTCTATGATTCATTCTGGTATATGCTCATAACACGTAGAGCATAGGACATATCTGGATGTGTACATATCATGGTATGATTGATCAAAACATTCTTGTGATTTTACTCATCAAGAGTCAAAGCACCTTAATCTTGTTTCACTTATCAAGTGTTGATACACTTGAATCTTGATTCAATTCTTTTCCATGTGACAAGATCCTTTTCTCGTCGTTTCTATATTTAACCCCTTCAATATCTCATATATGTACGTTTGGCATAACCATATTAGCGTCATAGTCTATCCATGTATATATTCATGCTAAATATTCCGATTTTGCCTAAGTATTTCATCGAAATGAAATTCTTAACCTTTGTCAATAAAAGATACATCATTTCCAATCAACAAGATGTCCTCCACATAATGTATTAGAAATATGTCTCAGCGCTCCCACTTAATTTCTTGCAAATGCAAGCATCTTCATCGTCTCCTGATGAAAACTCATTTTCATCACGGTGAAGATTCCAATTCCGCGATGCTTACTTCAATGATTGAAGTTTGCATGCCCTCCTTCGAATTAACAAAACCCTTTGGATCGTGTCATGCACACATCCTAGGTAACCATTTTTTTATAAGAACTTTGTTTTGTTTATTCATCTACCATATGCCAAATTATATGTAGTGGTTGCTACTTTAATCCGTCTAGACTAAATATCGCTATAAAAGATCAGATCTTGTTATAGTCAACTCCTCGAACATTGTCATAAAGAACTTTACGACATGTCGACTATTTCATAGATGTGAAACATCCATGTCTATTTCTTTATAGATCCAAATATGATCGATAGGTTTTTACACCTTTCCGAAGGGTCTTCCAAGTTCAAAACTTGATTTCTCGTGTATGGAACTATCACAGATTTTATGGCTTCAAGCCATTTGACGAAGTCAGGGCCCATCATCGCTTCTTTGCATGTAGTTGGTTCATCATTGTCAAACAACAATGATTTACTCTCAAATCTTAGCATTTGATTGTTTATCCGACCTACTTGGTTCAATAGGAACTTAGACCTCCGTGACCACAACCTTTGAGGCACGTGAGTTATGAGCATTATGGCTGCCTCCGGAACATTTTCTGGCGCTGCGCAACTCAACACATATAGCTAAGGTTCGTTAACCTTATCAAAGTTTTATTGTCCTCCCACTTAACTTTTGCGAAAAATTCCTTTTTCAAGAAACTTCACATTTCAAGCGATAAACCCTTTTGTCCTCGGTGTTATGGAGTAATACCCAATGGTTATTCGAAATAACCTACAAATACATGCTCATCCGACTTTGGTTGTAAATATCTTACTTATGCTTAGCATACCAAAATTTTAAGAAAGGACAACTTGGGTTTTACCGCAAACCAGGTGTCATTTCAACGGATCAAGATGGAGCTCTCTTCAGTGTAAAAGCGGTAGTCTCTAAAGATTTAATATTTTAAAACTTAATGGCAGTTTTATAAATAACACATTTGATCCAACCATGTCAAACAAGGTTTCATTACAAATCTCAAACACTCCATATTCCTATGGTGTTTCGGGAGATGTAAATCTAGGTGATTTGCTAAACTTGCAGCTCAAATAAATCCCTTTATGATGAAATTATAAATCATTTATTTTCTTGTTACACTTGCAACTCAAATAAATCCCTTTATGATAAAATCATAAATCATTTATTTTCTTGTTAAAATGATTTTCCACTTCATCTTAAAGTATTTGAACGTTTTCAAATATTTCATACTTCTTTCTCATTAAGTGAATAATCACTCAAATTTCCGGAGAAAGTATATGAAGTTGAAATCCATCGCTTACGACTACACATAATGGACTACATACATTGATATGTATAAATTCCAATATTTTAGTCATTCGTTCTTCTTTGGCCTTTGAACAAAGTTTTAATTATCCCGAGGAAAGTCTCACAAGCGTCACTTGATTAAATCAAAGACTCCAAAAATCCATGAAAATGGAGTTTCTTCATGTTTTCTTTCCAATATAATTTAAACGGTGATGTCACTTTGTAAGTGATCTTCCAATCATTTGTCTTGCAACATTGTAGCATTAGTTTTATGGATGTGATTTCTCCAACTAGATTTGTATCATCCATCTTATATGGAATACGGTAATTATTTGAACAATCTTTGTTCTCATAATACCTGATTTAAATAACTATTATTAAAACAAATCTTGAAGGCAAGCTTTGATATCAACGAGAAATACAAACAACGGTTTGTTTGTTTTCGATGAACATCATCACATATTCTCTTGGTAGTTACTTAGGCCATTGTGGTTCATGAATTGCGTCGTTCTGTATGAAATTTCATACCAACCAATTCGGTATCCAATACCTAAGAACCACATTGTTTAACAAGCAAAGAATACAACCATAACATGTATATCATCCATATACCTAAACTGGATATTTCCAGTCTTTTCTTTTCTGCCAAATATATTTTATAGATTCTCTTTCAGCATTTCATTTTCCTTGTTAAAAGAATCTATCAACATCAACGGTGGCTCCATATACATGACACATAGTCCAAAGCGTGTATATTCAAATAATAATACCTTTGGACTTGCACTTTGAAGTAGATCACCATCATCAAATGATCGGAATTCTTTCAAAATCCATTCTTTAGTAATCTTTAAGTGTAGTAAACACTTTACATATATCTTCTATTCATCCTTATCATGACGACTTTCATGATCAAGCTAATGTAGCTTATGAAGGCGAATCGTGAGTATAATGTTACTTTTCAAAACCCTTTTGGATGATTAGGATGTCTAGCATCTCCAACCTTTGCAAATTCTCATCCAATATGAGAACATATATTATACTCTACCATATTGCAACCAAAAATTGTTTCAGATGTCATTATATCTGCCACACATGATGGTTTCTAAAACAATTCTTTCAGCTCCTAGATAAACTTGACATTAAAACAATCAAGAATCATGGAGGCAAACATGATACTTAAGATACTAACACTAGAGTTTTTACTCTCGATTTAATACCAATTATTAAATTTCACGGAGTAAACAGAGTTTGCTAAAAGTTTGCAATAGGACTTTAAACTTTAGATTGAGACTCAACACAATACCTACCAGTTTGTAAAGTAAATATCCACAATTTTATAGTTCTATTATCTCAATTACAACTAAGCATAAGGTGGTGAACGAATGCCAATGACTACAACAAATTATGCAAATTCACTTTGATTTAATTTATGATAAATTGAGTTCTACTAATCCAAATTAGAAATGAACTTCCACTCAAAAACGACATCCCTCGTGTCTTTTTAGTGATTACATGAACCAAATCCACTACACCAAGTCCGATCATCACGTGAGTCGGTGTAGCTTCAAAGGCGAGCATCTATATGGTCATCATATCAAACATATGACTCATGCTTAACCTTTAGGTCCGTGTTCCGAGGCCATGTGTATACATGCTAGGCTCGCCAAGTAAGAACCTTAGTATTCGCGTGTGTAAAACTATCTTACACCCGAGATATGCTCGTAGATTCAAGTACACCCGATCATCACGTAATGTCTTGAAGAGACGAAACATTGTCGGTGCATACTTAAGAAAGAACACATTTTTATCTTGATATCTAAATGAGGGAATATCTTATTATGCTAATAAAACGCCAAACTAGCAATATAATATGCAACAAACATCACATGTTAATAAGTGGAATGATATGGTTCTTGCACTTGATCTCCATCATGTGCATCATGGTATGATCGACATCATACCTCTATGTGTAAGGCCAAGGTCTATGGAACTTACATGTTATGTGTGTTGTAAGAGTATCGACTTATACATGTACTTAGAAAATCACCATATCATGACACTAGCCCAGCAACAATCTAAACTAGATGCCTCTAATTTATCCATTGCAAGTCTTACGTGGCTTAGGGATTTCGAAGATAGAACCGTTCTTACCTACGAACATGAACCACAACGAGGATAACCAAATTGTTGACAACTCGTTGCAAATTAGATATTGACTATAGTAGGAGAGACAGATACCCACTAGCCACTTACGCAAAACTAGTTGCATGTCAAGAGTGGAACAGGTCTCATGTGCGAGGACATGTAAAGTTTGTCCGGGCCGCTTCATCCCACTATGCCACCAATATCCAAAGTACAACTAAGAAGCAATAAAATGATCATAATCGCCCACATATACATATGTGTACTACCCGTGCAAAGCATCTACGAATAGATCCGGCTCTGATACCACTGTAGGGTTCGCATCATAGAAAACAAAAAAAATCCTACGATGGGAACAACTATGTACCAAGATCTATCTACTAGATACAAGCAACGGGCTGATGTACATCCATAGAGAACATACCCTTGAAGACCGACAAAGCTTAACAAGGTTGAACTCGTGGTTGATGTAGACGATCTCTTGCCGATCTCAAGATTGAGAGGAAGTCCTAGCACCGCAAATCAGCGGAGCATCCGTGCTCGCACACACGTCCGAGGCACCGAGCAACCTCCGCCTCCTCGCTCCAGCGACGCAGCGGAAGAACGACTCTCTTTCTGAAAAACCACCGGGAACATGTATCTCGCTAGTCCGAGACCATGGGGAATAAATACTAGAGGGGGAGAGAGATCCTTCACGGGAAGGTGTGAGTGAGAAGAGAGGAGGGGAGCTCCTTTTATAGGAGGAGGGGGGCACCACGGGGGTGGCCGGCGCATGGGGCTGCCCCCTTGCCCTCCCTCCATTAATGTGGGTGGACACTCCACTCACAAAAATGCCTTTCAATTTCCTCCACTCAAAAACCCACTCAAATTCCCATTAAATTTCCACCAATCTTAATGCAAACTCTCATTAAATAAAACTCCTTTTATTTATTCAGAATTTTGTCAATTACTTTAATGACAAACATTCACATATAACCCCTTGCTAATATTTCATTTCACATGCAAAAACACTTTCTGTAATTTCACCCGAAAACCTGTTTCGGTATCTAGTGAAATAAATTCCTGCGCTTGTTATTCTTGCCGGCATGAAACTTTTGCTCCAAATGGATGTCGGTGTCTCTTAAGTGTGTCACCATACGGTTCGCGAATAATGCAGACATGATCGAGACCCCTCTCAGATCAATAATCAGAAGCAGGGCCTGGAGATCCATACTGACTCCCACACATTCAGCGATGACTTTCTTGTGATCGCGAGAACCTTTTATGCTAGTATCTTAATCCTTTTGTTTCGCGATATATTACATATCTGAGATTCGATCATCGGTATCTTCATACCTAGTTTGGTCTTGTTACTGACATGTACTCTTTTCTCGTTCCCGTGATATAACATTCTAGTGATCAAATCACTTGCTTGCAAGCTAATCAATGTGATATCACCGAGAGGGCCCAGAGCATATCTATCCATCATCGGGATGAACAAATTCCACTCTCGATCCATGGGCCTCAACATAACACTTTAGTAGTACTGAACCCATCTTTATAATCACCATGTTATGGTGTGACGTTTGATGTTATCAAGATACTCTTTCGGTGTTAGTGATTGACATGATCTCATGGTCTAAGGATTAGGATCACTTCGTATGTTGTTATAGCAATATAAACTCAATGAATTTGATCATAATGCTATACTTCAGATGAATGGTCATCACATCATTACACTAATGTTGTGATCTCGTTATTAACAACATCCAATGTCCATGATCAGGAAACTTTTGATCATATTGTTAATCAACGAGCTAGTTTATAAGAGAGGCATAACTAGGAACTTCCTTTTTGTTTATTAAACACACATATATTAACGTTTCCGTATTAATAAAATTATAGCATCTAAAATAAACATTTATCATAAATAAGGAATACGATAATAACCACTTTATTATTGCCTCTTGGGCATATTCCCTTCACGTGCAGCCACACGGGGGCTTGGGAACCCCCTTGACTCACTAACTTGCCTAGTCTGATCCATGAGTCTGTAGTTAGCTATTTGGCATCTGCATATCTGGATGAGTTGAAGATGGTGCATCATATAGGGCGTGACCAAGGAGGAAGGAGGCTCCATGAGTACTCCTGATCCTTGGATATAGAGATATGGGCTGATGGAACCCTTTCTTGGAGACTCGTGGATTTAGGCGAAAGTAAGGTAAAGGTCTTGTCTAACCACCCTCTGCCGGCCTTCCAAGGAAGAGGGCTTATCGTGTGGCGCTAAGAGAAGGTTAGTACGTGTGGGTAAAGTTGTACACCCCTGCAGGCTTAAATCATTTTGAAAATTCGTGTTCACGGTTATGAACGCTTGGTGACCAGATTCTAAGATCATAGAAAACTTTAACCTAATCATAAAAAATGGCAGATCAACATGTGCTTAAGGATGCTTCCTCATGGGTAAGGGGGTGATTCAAGTAGAGGTTCGATGATGATGAATTGGTGGATATCAAAGATGATGATCAATATTTCAGAGATGTCGCTCTCTTATCCCCTTTTAAAATATTCTAAATAGACGAGCTTATTCTCTCTCTCTCTCTTGTTTTATAAACAAAGATGGCTTTATGCAAAACAATTCCACCAGCCATAAGTCTTGCGGAGTACACCATGTACTCACCCTTGCTTTGTTGATACTTTTGGCAGAGTAAGTGTTCACCTAAAGACGAGTTCCGTACGACATCGACACCGACGAGTAGCTTGGGGTTTCCAGCCGGCAGCCTAGAATCTATGGGCTAGGACGTCATCGTTATGCTTCAGGCCTCTTAGGACATTTGTTAAGTTTGCTATACTTAATAGCATAATTTGCCTTCTGTTGTTTTATGTTTGTGGTCAGTGACCTCTGCTTGTAATAATTTGGTTCTTTGCTCAGTTATGAGCTTGCTGTAGTAAATTTTGTGTCGTAGGGTCACTGTTGTGTTACCGATTCCTCACGGGATATTCTCGAGATCAAGGTTAAGCTTATGTCAGACGGAGGTCTGGGATTTGTTTAGCCCTGATCCCGGGGGTGTCACGCCATGGCCCTGGGATGCGTGGGGCACGGCTGACGGGAACCATGGCCAATCCATCAGGGATTCCCATGTACGCCATCTTTCTCAGGGGAATTCTGGCCTCCCCGAGAACATCCTTCACCAGGCCCTGGCTGCAAGCACGCGAAGCCCCGGGAAGGTGCCCGAGAACCTCGTCAACAACCTAGCCAGAAGATAAGAGCCATCTGCGTGATAAGGATAAACCATTTAGGATATACCCTAGGACACCCCCCCCACACACACACACACACCCCACCCCCACCACCACCACCGCCGTCGCCGCGCCCAGTTCAAGAAGCATAAGGGGGAAATCTAAGATGCGACCCAGAAGGCCAACTCTCAACACAAGAAGATTGATAGCTAACGACGTCTCTCCGAATAAAGAGTCAAGAGAGGAAACAGAGGCGACACCAGCTATCATGGGTTGTCGTTACTACAAACCCACCATCTTAGAGGATGAAGCAATGCCTCCACCATCTCATGATTGCGGAAATCATAACTTATTTTATAGTGTTCCATTAAGCAGAAATCCAATTTGGCTCAGTGGTACAGATGGACCTATTGTTTAAAACATATTTTGAAATGTCAAGAAAAATAGAAAAAATATATTGCATGTATCCGGACATTCTATGTTCGCACGCAAGTTTATATTTTTTCTGTCTGGTGTAAAAAAGACAAATTGAAATGCTCCAACATGATTACCGTGTTACTTTTTTTATCTTTTTACACAAGTCATGTAAAATATTCTTTTTTTCCTAAAACTTGTGTATTGACACAAAATGTTCAAATATATTCTTTTAGTATTTTTTGATTTTTTGAAATTAGTTTTAATATAGTTTTTATAATAAATTAATTTGTACCCGCCAGCCAAAACACCACCTTCTCCACTAATCATTTATTGTAACCTAGCCACGCTTCACTATATAAGGCCGGGCCAGGATAACCACAAAGGCAGATTGTAATAGATATTTATATAGAAATAAGATTAGACAAATAGGAGTAAGGTTTTATCGCTTCACCATGAGGATCGGTATATATCGTTGTGCCATCCGGTTTCCAGATTTTCCACGTAGCCTAAAGCTTCACCTTCTTCTCAATTAGTCTTCACTCATGGCTAATGTCGAGAAAAACCGTCCGTGTTTGGCGCCCACCGTGGAGGGTGTTGTGCATGGAAAGGTGATTTGGGCAAGATTATTCTCCTCCAAAGGCATTCATACCATCTTCGACCAGAGTGTGAGGTTGCGATTCTCCCACGTCAACTACATCGATTGTTTAAAATTTGAGTGAATTCCACTTTTTACCCTTTACTTGTTCATTTGTGACACTAATTACCTATGTAGTAAAAATTCATCTAAATTACCATGTTTGAAAACTTTAAATCCTTATTTTCTGATGCATATCTATTCGGCAAGATGTGAGGTGCCGATTGAATCTCGAAATTATCGAGATGAAAACAAAGAAGAGAATATTTGGCGCAGAGAAGGGTAGATATGATCGACGACGACGTCCTCCGATCTTGACATATTTTGTGGCGGACATCGTCCTAACATGTCAGTCTTATCCAAGAACATGCGCTGAATGCTAAAACGAGACAAAATCATGCTTAGAATTTTCTTAAATAGAACATTTCGATATAACTTCTACTAAATGGAGTAATTAGTGTCTCAAATGCACAAATAAAAGGTAAAAAGTAGAATTCACTCTTTAAATTTACTCAGGGACAAGCTTTCTGCTTTGGCGCCCTAGAGTTCCTTGGCAATGGTCGCGGTGAGTTTGTTCTTCACCACCGTGGACCCAAACACGGGAGAAGGTCGGCCAAGGAACATCGCCAACCTTCTGGCACGAGCTATTCGCGCCTACAATGAATACATGAGTCGATCCTGCCCATGGCACGGCATACACCGTCACCAATCTGGCTAGGGAATGCCACGCTTGCTGGGAATTGGCCATCCGAAAGGCACGGACGTGATGCGAATCACGCCACAATTGACTGCTCAGGTCCTTCATCAACATGAGTTGGGATCATACTTGGCACGTCGGTCAGGACTGCCAATCATCTCCGAGTTTGGTTGATCCACTCTCTAATCCATAGTGGAAACACGGATCACACTCTAAGCACACAGATGCGGGTGTCTTCTCCTCAAAAGAGGGAATCAAGAAACCGATTTCGTCCCAAACTCAGGCTAGTAGAGGTGGGATCCTCAAACTCAGGTATGAATATCAACAATAAAGAAGAAAATGAGCAGGATGTCTCCAGACATTCAGGATCTTCACCTAGCGACACGACCCTGCCAGGCTAGGATGACCTTGCCGTCTCCTTCCCTAAATGGTCCCCATCCACACAACTTGAAAGGTGTTGTCAAGATTCATTTCCAGCGGACTTCACCAATAGCAAGTGCTCCGTCGGTACATACAAGTCAGAAGAATCACGTAGCCTCTAAACTCTCCTTTTTTTTTTTAGCTTCCAGCCCTCCATCCCAAGACTTAAGGCCTATATATTTTTTTAAGTCAAACCAACTAAATTTTGATCAAAGTTTTAGAAAAAACTATCAATAAACATGATATTTTATAAACATCATATGAAAATATATTTCATTATCTATCTAATGATATTGATTATGTATTTTGCATATTAACAATTTTTGGTAAAAACTTGGTCAAACTTGATATAGTTTGACTTCTCAAAAAAAAAAAATAGGACTTAAGGCTTGGGATGGAGGTAGTATTTCGTTACATATTTGAAGTCTTTTCCTGTCTGGCCCGTTGTTCAGAATTCGGTTTTACGAGTCAGAGGAATCACGTAGCCTCTGGCGCAGAGCAGCCAGGCGACGAGGCGGATGTAAGCATGGCCGGCGAGGGTAGATCATGCCTACACGGTACAAGTAATGACATTCAGAAAAGCGCGGAGTCGTAACTTTCATAAATTATACTCCCTCCGTTTAAATGAAAAAAGAAATCCAGACTTATTTTAGTGGACACTCTTCCGTCAAGCTACGAGGCTACGATGAGAAGGTTTTGTTGACAGAAATCCTACTCAAATGAAAAATATCTTCAAGGACTTGCACTGAAAATTCGAAAGGCATTTTCAGCTAATTCAGTTCAGATGCAAAAAAAATTACAGAGAACCAGGATAGCAGCAAAAGGCTGTTAGGACTCAAACGGGTGTTTCGTTCAATTGTGGATTCTGAAAAGGCTAGTAACATGAGTTGTGAGAAAGATGGCTAGTGAGATGTGAAACTGTGAATTTCAACCAGTTCGTATAAACCCCTACTGTACAGAGAAATAGCTTTCACACACTTTCTTCAGTCGCTGGACGGACAAACTTTTTCCTGAAAGATCCAGGTTACATGCCCAGACAAAAGTTACCAAAGCCATACCATGATACTTTCCACAATGGATAAAGTGACGCATCATCTAACCAACCTATATGGGTTTTCATTTCATATAACATCTCGGAAGCAATATGCTTCAGAGATGAACTGTATACAGCATCTCCAAAACATGCTTCATAGACAAGTGAGATCATCTGACAGGACCCCCATGTTTAGAACAATATAATGAACAATGAAACAAATACAAAATCACTATATCCTGTTCCATCGGCCAATGTACTGGAAAGAGAAATGCACATAACCATGACCATCTATATTGCTAGAATCTCCAGAAAGAACACAACCCCTGTACAAACTCAGAATTCTGCTATCCTTTTTCCAAAGTTCAGCATGGTAAATCTGATACAATTAAGTTCTTTTCAACCAGGAGCTAAGTAGCAGTTATGCATCATAGCCTGCTAAGGAAAGCATTAAGGATTACAAACTTTTCTTCACATTATGTAGCAAAGAACAGTTTTCAACTACATGTCAACTTTTGATGCATTATGTCCAACCTTAAAAGCACCATTTGGTTGAGAATTAATCCTTAACAAGGGGTACGGATCAAAATATCCAATTCAACTGAGCCAGATATAGTTAATTTAACTCAGTCAGGACTATTTCAATTATATCCATCCAGGAACCCATCACTAAAAAAGTTGAAACGGCTGAACACACATAGGTAGGTACTAGTATCTTTTTCTTTTGTTAGTTTTAAGTAAGGAATTAGCAGTGTCAGCTCTCCAGCCTGTCAGGACATAGTAGGTATTATCAAGCTACCCTCTTTTTGTTAACCCAGCAAACCAACAGTGTGGGACCAAAGAAAATGTCAGGATTGACATAACCAAGCTGGGCTAAAAGGTAAAAGCTAATAAACGGAGTTATCCCAATTGTGAAGTCTGAACCGAGTTATTCAAGCATTGGATACACGCTAGCCTATGACCTTTCTAAAAATGATCTAAAACATGCAAGACCTAGAGGATTGATAAATTTGTGCATACTAGGCTCTACTGTGTAAACAGAAATAGGCAGATTCTAGATCAAAGCATCTACCTGAAATTATTTTCAGTTAGTTTCTTTCATATCCAAACAAGCAGCCTAAATGAGAAAGCAGTGAATCAACGCATAAATAGGCCAAACACTATCACTTTTACTTCTAATATTGGCCTGATACAAACGAGGCTCGAAGTGAAAATATAATTACACTATGAGCGCATTCAGGGAAGAAATTGAGGTTGTCAGTAAAGCACAGGGATACGAGTGTTCTTAACTGCATAAGCATTACCATTTCACTCTTGACGACTTTACAAAATGATGGAGGTGGACTTTACCTTACATATCCACACAAACCGAAATGGAACTACATAAATGCATGGTCACTATGAATCTGTATAGCAAAAATAGTGCATTTGCAACTACCAACAATTGCATTAAATTAACTGGCATTACCTCAATTTTGATATGACCTATCCTAATCGCTTGTACGTGACGAGCAAACAAAACCCATGACAAACCATCTTGTGACCGCAATATATTTATTTATTATGGTTTCTAGTATTCCAGTCTGGAAACATAAGTGTTTAACCTAGATCAAATTTTCTGCCTATTATAGTAACTGGTACAAGGTAAAATTTCGCAAGACCATTGCAAAATCACAATACAGTTGCGAGCCAGGCATGCAAGAATAGTTCACAGTAATGACTTGATAACTTTACCTCTAGGATGTTTTGAGATTCGACTCCAGGGTTAATAAACTAGCCTGATTTTCCTGCTATATAACTTGATACAATACAGGCAAGAACATTTATCGACTTTATGAAATCGGATACACATAACACCATGAGGATTACTGAAATCACCAGGGAGGCGTGGAACCCTTCCTCGCCGAAGGAGATCGTGATCCCAAGCCTGGGTCTGTTGAAAACCTTGTCTTTGGAGTGCTTGCAGGTGGGGTTGACCCTCTGTAACTTGCACGGAGGGACTCATCGATGGTTCGTGTAGACTTTGCGATGGCATTCCTCATGAACTTCTGTGCTGCAGGAGACAGTGTCCTGGGGCTTGCACTGCCTCCCCTAACAGGGGATGGCAGCGGTGGCTTGTGGAACATATTTGTCCGTGCCTTTATCCTCTTTGCAGCATCCCTGGACAGCACATGTGCTTTCACATCTCGTACAGGTGGAGGTGGGATCTTGAAATGCGACCTCTCACTACCCCCTGGTGTCTCATCAGGATCCAACCTCAGTGGTGTTCCATCAATCTCACCCCACGTCATGAACGGGGACTCATCCACGCCAGGTGCTGGCGATGGTGTTTTCACAAAACTATACCCATTGTCTGCCTTCTTCCCTGACTCGATGTAGAACGGGTTTGGTGTCTTCCGTAGATCCTCCAAATCATATTTCTTTCCTTTGTCAGGATCATTGTAAGCCATTCCTCCAGGAGTGGAACCTGCAACCAGAGCATACAGTATGGCGGCTGCTTCCTCCTCCTTTGGCCTCCCGTCTTCAGCCAGAGCCTTCCCATGCAGCCTGGTGTTTGACTTGTCAATCTCCTTGGTGAGTCCCTTCAGCCGGACAGCAAGCTCCTCATCAGTGAGCGGCGCTTCCCCTCGGTCCGCCGGGTGGTACATGAGCAGGTTCTTGGCCGTAAACTTGGCACCCTCCAAAGTACTCGGCGGCTGCCCTGATGTACCATAGCCATCAGTTATCCTGTCGCGCTTGGCATCCTCCAGCATCTGCTTTTCCGCTGCCTCCCCAGGCTCCAGGAGGTGGGCATAGCGCTCGCGGCGGCGGTGGTTAACCTTCTCGAGGATGCGCGAGAAGGACTCGTTGTCTTCACTGGTGTAGCGTCGGAAGAAGTCGTCAAGCGAGAGCGCAGCAGAGACGTCCTCGTCCTCATCCTCGGGGTCGCCAGCAGTGGAGGGGGCGACGGAGGGGGTCGCGAGGAAGGACGGGGAGCGGAGCGCGGTCGAGGTGGCAGGCGTCGGGGTGGGGAGGGGCCCGCTGCGCTGCAGGCGGCGGCGGCGGTCGAGGATCTTGAGCTGGGCGTCGCGGAGGAGGAGCGGGTCCCGGGAGCGCACGGCCTGGAGCCAGTCGAGGCGGTCGCGGAGGCGGGGCAGGTCGGGGAAGAAGTCGCGCTCGATGATGCGCTCGATGGCGACGACGTAGCTGTCCTCGTCGAGCACCTCCGGGCGGCGGCGCTTGGAGGAGGTGGTGGCGAGGGTAGACGCTGAGGCTGAAGCGGAGGACGGGGTGGGGGAGGTGGGTCGAGGAGTGGAAGGGGCGGGGGAGGGCGAGGGTGAGAGGTCGCGAGGGGAGTGGCCGGGGGAGCGGAGCATCGCGGCGGAGGTTACGCCGGCGGCTCTTGGCCTCTTGGGTTAGGGTTAGGTATTCCGGAATTGGAGATCCGGGAGGGGGAGAAGACGAGTGGTGTTTTTCCGCGTTTGAGATTACTTGGGTTTGGGATGGGGGGGCGTGTTTCCCGACTGGCGTCGCCCAATACTGACGCGTGAAACCATCCAACCGACCGAAACCGAATCATAGTTCTTTTTTCTAGCAAAGCATGTTTTTCCTTCGACTTATATCAGAATCGAATCTTTAGGGTCTCTTTTTGATTTGCACTGGAGGATTCAAGTTCTTAGTAATTTTCTACGGTGGTTGTTTAATTTGTACTTCCACCGATTAGAAATATAAGACATTTTAGCTTTATAAAATGAATATATCTAGCCTTTTAGTGTATAGGAGAATTCTATAAGAACTTTTGTAAGGAATCATTAGCACCAGGTTTTAACGAAAAATATGGAAACAAAGAAACAGGAGGTACTTTGATGGTGTAGTTCATGATATTCATAGTTGGTTAACTCAGTTTACTTCTGATATTGATGATATGGGTTTTCTTGTGGGATTGCCCCTAGGGTGGCCCGATTTGCACGGATTTGAGACGGAAAGTGAGGAAAAACCCGATGATCACGATGAACGTAACACAAACGCAAGATAAAGATACAAACGCACGCAAACACAACCCGATTTGATTTGCTCCCGTTGGTTCGAACAACCAATCCAATAGAATTCTCGGCAAGAGACCGTTAGGTAGAATCACCAAAGGAGAGATCGGCAAGCGGATGATAGAATCCAAATCAAAGGAGAGAGTGGCAACCAAGTAGAATCCCAAAGGGGAGAGACCTAGCACTACTAGAATCCTTGATGAGGAGAGACCAAACACTTGAGGAGGGTCTTGACGACTTGGAGACGAACACCGAACCCCAAGGCCTTGTACAACTCATAGATTAACTATAGAGGGGGGTTTCCATCTAGGGTTAGGCACAAGCCTTCATTCATCATCAACTCCCACTAGATCTGAGCCACAAAGGGGCTATTTATAGTACTAGGGGCAAAGGGATAGGTGGGAAGGAATATTCTGGGCATCAAACCCTTTACAGCACGCAGACTGGTAGTTCCGGCGATAGGTCCGGCGGCGCCGGGGCTGGTGCCGATAATTTCGGCGGTCACCGATATTTTCAGTCATCAACCGAAAGGGCTCTTTGTAAGCGATTTCGGCGGGAGGGTCGGTTTGCCGGTTTGTGCGCCGAAAGTTCCGGCGATGGTTCCGGTTCGCCGGGCTGGGCGCCGGAAGTTCTAGCGTTCCGGTGGCGCCGGACCTGGCGCCAGAAGTCTTCTTCCGCCTTCTCCACGCCTCTTGCTTGGGGGTCTTGGTTCATGGGGTCTTCTTGTCATCTCCTCTTGGTGTCATGGTCAAGGGCCTGGGAATAGCATTTGTACTTGTTTCAAGTAGGATCCCATCCACATGATAACCAAAGGAGGACGAGATATGGAATGAATTCACCTTTGTGGGTATGGTTGATGTAGCATGATGTGGACCAATGGTGAATGCCATGTGTTGGGCTGCATCATCTCCCCCCGCTTGAAAACGAGTCGACCTCGACGAAGTTCCATCATCATCTAGGGAGGTAGGTGTACACATGGTTTTGAGCTTCTATGTTGTTGGATCTCCAGTGTCGTGGCCTTGTTCAAATTGGTTGAAGATCTTGAAGTTGAGCTTGTCATCAAAGTGTGGTTGGAGATCTTATAGCGTGTTCCTTGTAGGTGGTGGGTGAGTTGTGTACCCTGCAAAACCGACAACAAAGAGAAAGAGTTGTATGATGGATTGTTAGTATGGGTCACACTCAAATCACTATTCTCACGTTTGGTGGCATGCGACGTGGCACTTATGATTTGTCCACTCATTTGAGTCTTGTGGCTCTCACTCACATGTTGGTGGGTCACTCTCTCACCATCATCTCACAAGGATCCTTAGCTTGTTTTATCTTGGGCAACGACGTCATGTTGGAAGCTATAATTTAGCTTGGCGTCATAGGTTGGAGCACAAACGTCTTTTCATTCCACTTAAAGGAGTATTGGTTGGAGGTACCATCATGTAGGGCGCTCTTGTCGTATTGCCATGGTCTTCCAAGGATCATGTGACACACGGTCATTGGTACGACATCACACTCGACGGTGTCTTGATATGGACCAATCTTGAAGGAGACGTTGACCTTGTGTTTGATTTGAATGGTGCCATTGTCATCAAGCCACTTGACATGATAGGGATGAGGGTGCTCCATGTATGGTAACTTGAGTTTCACACAAAGATCGATGCTCGCAAGGTTGTGACAACTTTCTCCATCAATGATAACTTGTATGGACTTGCCATCAATTTTGGCTCGGGTTTGGAATATGTTGAGGCGTTGGTCCTCTCGAGGGATGGAGTTTGTCGTCAAGACTTGGGCGATGACAAGTGAGGGGCTTATATCGTGTTCACATATAAGTGTGTCCTCATCTTGCATTGCGACATCCTTTGTGATAGCGGCTTGAGTCAAAGCTTCATATTCATCTTCGCTCACGGAGTATGTTGCACCGTTCTCATCCGTTAGCATGACTCTTGTGTTGATGCACTCATAAGACTTGTGGCCCTTTCCTCCACACTTGTAGCAAACTACTTGACTTTCCGTTGTTGTGTTGGAGGAGGATGCCATAGGTGTCTTGGATTGCTTGGAGGAGCTTGTTGCTTGGTTTGTTGGCTTGGAGGGGATACTCGAGTTGATTGAAGCGAAGTACGCCCTTTGCTTCTCATAAGCATGTTCCTTTTGCAAGTGGCGTTCGGCCTTGTTTGCTTGGTGAAGAAGGTTCACGAGAGTCTTGTAAGGTTGGAAATCGACTATTTTGCGCATTGGGCGGTTCAAACCATTGAGGAAACGTGCTATTGTTTGCTCCTCGAGCTCCTTCACATCGGCTCTCATCATAGTCATCTCCATATCCTTGTAGAACTCTTCAATTGTCTTTGTGCCTTGTTTCAAGTTTCGTAGCTTGTCGAAGAGGTCTTAGCGATAGTGCTCGGGGACAAACCTTGCATACATCACATTCTTCATCTCGGTCCAAGTGGTGACCGGTGGTTCCTCTAGCTTCTCACGATTGCTTTGGTAGTCTTCCCACCAAACATTGGCATAGTCCTCAAACTCAAGAGATGCCATTGCGACTTTCTTCTCTTCGAAAAAGTTGTGGACTCGAAAGATCTTGTAGGCTTTGAGTTCCCATTCAAGGTATGCATCGGCATTTTCTTCTCCTTTGAACTTGGGCATAACGAACTTGAGCTTCCCAAACTTGCCATCATCACGCTCATGGTGGTTGTTGCGACGCTCATGGTGCATACTTGCAGCACTTGGATGGAGTGGAGGCGGAGGAGGGGGCTCTTGATTGCCTTGAGGTTGTTGTGGTGGATGAGCTTGATGATGCTCGAAGTCTCTTCTTCTTCGTTGGTTGGCATCATTGACATTCATAGCTTGACGGTGTCGGTGGTGGTGTTGTGCATGTCGGTTGTTGCGTCGAGCTTGGCGTGCATCCTCATCATCATCACTTGTATCCCATGCCGGTGCTTGATTGTGTTGAAGTTGCACATGGTGTTCATGAGGGGGATGGCGACGCCGATCATTGTGGTTCGCTTCATCATGACATTCCCGTTGGCGTTGCACGTCGATGATTGCTTGGTGTGGTGGTGGACCATGCTCTTGGCGTTGTTGTTGAGGTTGAGGAGCATTTGGGTCCACCGCTGTAACATCCCAAAAATACTAAACTTGGATCATCAAACTCTAATCATCAAAATTAGGGTTAACAAAAACTTTTCTAATTAAAATTATGAAGGCATGCATATGTGTATGCATTTAATTTGAAATTCTTTGGAACCACTTTGTTTGTATGTTTCCTTGCTTGTAAAATGTTTCTTAGGTGAAATAAACATCATCTGAACATTTCCCAAACTTTTCCTAAAGACAAATAAGTCAAAACCAATAAAATAAAGGAATGGTCATTTTGACCAATTTAACTCCCATGCCTACTTTGGCCGTCTCAAACTTTCAGAACCTAATGGAAACTTTTCTGGATCTTTGCACCCCTTGAATGTCCTCATAACAAAGTATCAAGGCCCACTTTGTGATCATCCAGAAAATTTCAAATGCATAGTTTAAATGGCAATTCAAAATTGAATCTTTATCATATGGGAAGATCCCACTTTTTCAAAAACCACTCAAACAAGCTCAACTTTCAAAACCCAAGCATCTGCAGACTCACCAGCACCAATCTAGCAAACCCACCAAAAATCTTTTCAAAATTCAAAACTTGATTTCATGCGGCCATTTCATCAAACAGGTTGCAGACACAAATCATCCAAATCCTAAACACTATTGTGAGCAGTGATTCTTGCCTAAATGGTTCCCTATCTAGCTCACAACCAGCTCAGTAGATCATCTAGCAAGATTAACCAAGCACTAGCACCACTGTAAGCTTGGCATTTCCATCAATGGTGAACAGCCGAGCATACCCATGTCACCCCCATGTCGACAGCAAGCTAGGAGAAGACACAAGCCTAGCCAGCATGTCTGGGAGGCAGCCCACCGTCCATCGCCACTCCCTGTCCACCGCTCGAACCTTGCCACCCACTGGACCACACGCACGTATCACGCCAGACCGCCCGATTATGACCATGCGGCGCCAGAGCGCCACCTCGACCGAAGCCCACAGACCGCGGCCGCCACGCGTGCATACATAATACCCACCGACCCAGAGACCGCCAGACATCCTCGTCGCCGCCCGCGTCAAGACAGCCACCGTCGCGTCGAAGACGCCGCCAGCAGCAGAGCATCGCATGTTCCAGACCAAGCCGCACCACCCCACGCCTCGAAACCATGTCGTTGAGCATCGCTAGGGAACACCGCACTGTCCCCTACCGTTTCCCATGCCAATAGCCGCCTGTAACATCGCCCCCGACGAGCTCACCATGCGCCCCGTCGGTCCCCTCGCTCGACTATAAATAGAGGCCACCCCCAGTCGATTTCTTCACACCATCTCACTCCCCTCTCCTCATTGATCGTGCCACACCGTTCCCGGAGCAAGGTGAGCACCACCTCGCCGGAATTTCACCAGAGCCCGCCGCCTCTGGAGAAGAAGGGCACAATCGATTTCGTCCACCCCAGGAGTTGCCGCGACCACCCCTGAGTTCGCCGTCGTCGACTTCGTCGTTCGCCCGCCTCGCCGATCCTCGCCTGCACCCCGGTGAGCCCCCAGCACCCCTCACTGGCCGTGCTAGGTTTCTTTCTCGCCGGCGTTGTCTCGCGTCGATGATGACTCCCAGCCGTTGGATTAGAATCAGATCGAACGACCCACGTTGCCCCGTACCGCTTCGCCCCTCCCTGTCTCACTGGCAAGTGGGGACACCCACTTAAGCAGCCCGTGGGAGCACTGCGTTTAGCAGGCCGGCCCGTTAACTTTTCCCGCGAAGCCCAGTTATTTGAATTAAACCTTTTTCATTTTTGTTTCAAACTCACTTTTGTACTCAACTTCAAAAATCAACCTAGATCGATTCAGTGCATCAAATTGAATGAAACCAATTTTGTTAGAAAGGTCTGGGAATGCTGAATCCAAGCCCGTTGGATTCAAGTCATTTGGATCTATAGATCACCCATAGTAAAAATAACAAGGCAGAAGCTTTTCTGTATTCAAACATTTTTCAAATTTAAACCATAATAGCTTTTGAGTTGATTCAACTCTCAAAAATCACATTTAACCATACCTTTCAGAATATATAAAAATATATAGGTTTACTTACAGAAATAATGTTCAAGTAATAAAAGAATGCTACATAGGCATTTCTAGCCACTTTAATTAATTAGAATAAAAGGGTAAAACCTTATTAAATTGTGACACCACTCTAAAACACATTCCCTTGGACTACAATATGTGGTGATGACATGTGTCAACATGATCCCATGTTTGGTTTGGAGAATATCAAATCTTAAGTAGTTTTTCAATGAGTAGAAATTACTTTTCTAAAAATAAAAAGAATTAACCCAAGCCTTAACCTTGTAATATTAGAGATGATGCTAGATCATCTATAGGACCCTTTTGTGTGATGATTGCAAATAGTTAAGTATTGTTTGGTGATTGTGTACCTCGTATTTATTCATAGACGCTAGTACCGACCAAGGATACGAGGAGGAAGGAGGATACTACGAAGAAGAATCCGAGGAGAACTTCAACTACTGCTTTGCACAAGGCAAGCTATTAACCCTGCAAGCTAAAACTTGCAAGATACTCTACTTTAGCAAGCTGAGACTATACCTATGCAAGCCAATACTTACAAGCTTATACTGATATTGATGCAAGCTAACACTTGCAAGATACTTTACCTATGCAAGCCAATACTTGTTACTATGCCTACTATATGCCTTCAGCATATGTGATCATACCCACTTGATAAACCAATCCTAGCTTTACTTGCAAGATTCTTACTTTATTTCTTTATCAAAGCTTTCTTAGAGTTTACTTAAGAGATTGGTAGATACTAGAAAGATATTTGAAGGTTGCATAAAGAGCATAAAATTTGGCCTAACTTAGAAACCTTGATATCAGCCTGAGACATAAGGTTGTACTTAGTTGAAACTCCACTAGTCCACCACCCCTCATTAGTGCCTACCCCCACTTATAGATGCTAGTGCTAAGCATAAAACTTGATCAACTTTTAGATGGGAATACTTGGCGGAAAAATGGTTATGAAAACCTTGGAATGATGGATCATTCTATTAAAATGTTTTGGACATGTGTTTCCGAACACCTGATGATTTTGGTGATGAAAATGATGAGGCATGAGCCTTAGCCCTTTATAAAACTGATGGTTGTCTGGATGCGATACCATTCCAATTTTATCGTACAACCACAATACCCGAAGATTAGGTAGGGCTTGACTGGAAACTTATATACCTTAGTATTAGTTCCCTCACGGCCAAGGTCTGAGCTGAGGCTACCTTGTGAAGATTGTCCACCTGTGCAGTACCCAAGATGATAGTTGGTCATGGTTGGGAGGCCAAACTCACAGGAGAGGTGCTTATACTAGGGCGTGTAATCGAAAGGTTAGGATTGATTATCCGCATACTGAGTATGGTGAATTCGGGATTTGTTCCTGACGGATGTATCGAATGTTGTGGTGAAAGTGTACAATCTCTGCAGAGTGTCAAACTATTCGAATAGCTGCGTCCGCGGTTATGGACAGTTGGAGTGGCCATACTGTTCCCCCGTCAGACTTTTCAAAAATGACTTGTCAAATGAATTGAGACTTTGACTTGACCACAACAGAGTTGTGACATGAGTTACAAGATCCCACTTAGGAGTTATAAAATTGTGACTAGCTTTGGAACTTAGTAGAGATAAATCTGGCTTTTGCAAAACAACCCTAGAGCCTAGTGTCCTATTATCCAAAAAACCCTTTACCTGTTAGTATTAGTTTGCGAGTACTTAAAGAGTACTCATGGATTTGTCCTGCTATTCCATGGCGGACTATGAAGAGGAGTACCGGAAGATGGACCCAAGGAAGGTTACGACAACTAGGATCATCTCCCATCACAAGATTGCTGTGACCTCAAGATGGAGCTTCGCCTACGCTACCGTTATTACGTATTCCGCTGCTTGATGTTGTATTAAGAACTGGATCATGAGATCCCTATTTGTGTAAGAACTTATGAATCGTTTGTAATGGATGATGTACTGTGATATCCAATTTTGTTATGTCTCGCAAAAATGGTAATCCTGGGATTGCGAGGTATGGCATAACAGGCATCTGGGATTAAAAATCCGGGTGTTGACAACCGCTTGAGGATGACGATGACGAGATTGTTGGTCCCCATTATGGTGGTGGGGTTCTCCGTGGCGGGAGTGTGACCTTGAAGACTCGCCATGTCGACTTGAAGAGTGCGTTCGAGAGGAACTTGACGAGCTTGAACGATGACCATGTCGGTTGCCAAGGTTGGTAATAACTTGGTGAAGAGCTTGGAATTTCGCGTGGTGCTCTTCTTGACGTTTCCGCTCACAGTACTCAAATTCTCTAAAAGTATCATCGAGACGGTGCTCAAGTCGCTCAAATTGAGTATTGAATTCTTGGCGTTGCGCCCATAAGTTATGGCGCGTGGCAAAGCCGTCATGGTTGTTGAAGTTGCTCTCTCCACTAGCGCCACTTGCCCTAGACATGGTGCACAAAACACACTTGATAGATAGGGTGAGATTGGTGGAATGGTACTTGCTACCTTGTCTCACCGTAGTCAAAGATTGGAAAGATTGTTCTTGCCGAGAGCAAAGTGAATAGCGAGTACACAAGACAAACACACACAAAGGCCTATGGTGGTAGGTTAGAAAGGTGAATAGCAAATGGAACAACCAAACAAAAAGGTTATTGTCAAAAGTGGTAATGGACCAAAGATCAAAAGCAAAAAAGGATACGATCTACAAAAACACGGGGAAAACACACACGTGGAGAAAAATGGGGTTAGCACGACTATGAAAAGGAGCACAAAATGTCCTAACGATGACTAAGCTCGGTGTCGTGCCAACACAAGGAGAGACCGTAGCTCGTTTGGAACAAGATTGAGAAGCAACGGATTTGCACGCTTGACTTGCTCTAACTCGCACTCTTGCTTAGAAGCTTTGGACTCTCTTTTGTATTGGTATCTTTTTTTTATATCTCTTTTCTTTATATGCTATGGAGTCACCTTTTGCTATTGCCTATGCACTATCACTTCGCAAGAGCAAGCGCACAATGCTTCGGCAAACACAAAATGAGCCACTCTCGATAGGTTAGGTATCACACAAAGGAAGAAAGGCTATACAAGGGTGGTGCAAGTTATACCTTTGGTATTGTTGGCGACTTGCGACCGGTGTTAGGGGAGATGTTCGGGTGTCGCGGTGTCGAAGAGTGCGGTATGTACTGATGTTGCGGAATCTTGAAGTTAGTTTTGGTGACACGCACGCGAAACACAAACAAAACTCAAAAGGAAACTGTCAAAATTTGGGGTCTGGTAGGTTTTCGGCAAATAAGCTGGACGGTCTTTGGCGTGGAAATTCGGTCGTGATTTGGCGTCAGAATTTCGCCGAATTTTCGGTGATGAACTGTTCACGAGGTGCTCGCCAAAATTTGTTTGTGACGAACTTCCAAAAGTCAAATTGAGAAATTTGTCAAAAAATAGTGGAATTTGGGCTAGGGGATAGGGCAAGGAAGGTAGATCGACACCCAAAGCAACAGATCTGTGGACCAAAACCACAAAAAAAACACCAAATTAAGAGATCGATCCAAAAGCAAATTGGGCAATATTTTTGGTATTTTCGAATTTATGGTGGATATGGGGAAACGAAGTCAAATCCATGGCAACCAAAAGCTGCTGATACCAGTTGATATGGGTTTCCTTGTGGGATTGCCCCCAGGGTGGCCCGATCTTCACGGATTTGAGGCGGGAAGTGAGGGAAAACCCGATGATCACGATGAACACAACACAAACGCAAGGTAAAGATACAAACGCACGCAAACACAACCCGATTCGATTTGCTTCCTTTGGTTCGAACAACCAATCCAATAGAATCCTCGGCGAGAGACCGTTAGGTAGAATCACCAAAGGAGAGATCGGCAAGAGGATGATAGAATCCAAATCAAAGGAGAGAGTGGCAACCAAGTAGAATCCCAAAGGGGAGAGACCTAGCACTACTAGAATCCTTGATGAGGAGAGACCAAACACTTTAGGAGGGTCTTGACGGCTTGGAGACGAACACCGAACTCCAAGGCCTTGTACAACTCATAGATTAACTATAGAGAGGGGTACCCATCTAGGGTTAGGCACAAGCCTTCATTCATCATCAACTCCCACTAGATCTGAGCCACAAAGGGGCTATTTATAGTACTAGGGGCGAAGGGGTAGGTGGGAGGGAATATTCTCGGCATCAAACCCTTTATAGCACACAGACTGGTAGTTCTGCCGACAGGTCCGGCGGTGCCGGGGCTGGTGCCGCTATTTCTGGCGGTCACCGATATTTCCAGTCATCAACTAAAAGGGATCTCTGTAAGCGATTTGGCGGAGGGCAGTTCATTTGTCGTGGAAGTTCCCGGTGGTTCCGTTCACGTTGGGCGCCAAAGTTCTGCGGAGCTTCGATGGCGGACCTGGCGCCGGAAGTCTTCCTTCGCCTTCTCTTCCACGCCTCTTGCTTGGGGGTCTTGGTTCCTGGGGTATTCTTGTCATCTCCTCTTGGTGTCATAGTCAAGGGCCTGGGAATAGCATTGGTACTTGTTTCAAGTAGGATCCCATCCACATGATAACCAAAGGAGGGTGAGATATGGAGTGAATTTACCTTTGTGGGTATGGTTGATGTAGCATGACATGGACCAATGGTGAATGCCATGTGTTGGGCTGCATCAATTGATCTTCTAGGGGCCGGTCTAAAACCAGTTCTTAGTGTCTAAATTAAATCTTCTGAGAGAGAGCCGACAGTTTAAATTTTATTTGGTTTCCTGGGGCAGATAAATCTTGCCCTTTTTAGTATTTATTCTTTTTTTATTAAAATTTAAGGGCAGTAGGAGACTCTTCTACTGTAACTCCTAAAAAAGGTTTTATGGGAAATTTAATATCCAGTCAAACCTCTTTTTTCTAGAATTCGTTACTTTTCCAGTGATGAAACCAAATATATTCTGATACATATAAAATCCTTTACGATTCGAGTGGATATGACATTGCAATTTTGCATTTTTTTTATCCCTAGGCTTCTAGAATTCTAAAAATCAAGTAGGTCCTTAAACTTGGAACTTCGGTTTTCAGTCTACTTTAACATTTGACCAGTCCCTGTATTTGACTACTTCCCACGTGAATTTCTAATATGGCCATGGAAGGCTTGATTTGTTGTTGTCTCCAGTCGCCACATGGGTGGAATGTGTGTTTGAGTCCATGATCTGGTTGGCACATATCTATCACTTTGTTAAACTTATAAGTTAACATCACTCTAATACAATTTATAAGAGTTTTCACCCAGTATCTATATAATTAGAAAGAATATAGCCGCAAGCAAAAATAGAGTTGTGTCCATCACATCATTCTAAGAGTTTTCACCCGGTATCTATATAATTATAAGAGTTTTCCTACGCTAACTATAGGAGTGTGTCTATCACATCATTCTCCTAACGACATGATCTTGTTATTAATAACATCTAATCTTCATGATCAGGAAACCATGATCATCTTATTAATCAACAACATAGTTTAACAAGAGGCTTACTAGGGACTCTTTTATGTTTATAAAACACATAAGTATTAATGTTTTCGGTTAATACAATTATAGCATGGGATGTAAACATTTATCATAAACACAAAGATATAATAATCATCATTTTATTATTGCCTCTTGGGCATATCTCCAACACTATTTGTTTTTAGAATTATTATTCTTTGCGTGTTTACCCACATTTTTAAAGGTTTAAAGACTTTTTATAAATAAAAAGGAATTTAATACTTTATAATTCTTAAAACCTTTTGAAATATTATATTTAATATTTTTGTGATATCATATATTAATTTAAGAGCTTAAAAGTAATTTTTATTTATATTAACACTTGCTAATATTTTCTTAAAATTTCATAAAGGAATAAGTGTTTCAAAATCTATTTTTTTATTTGTACAAAATACAATTTAGTACTCCCTCCGTCAAGAAATAACCGACTTAGATTTGTCTAGATTCGAATGTATCTAGACACATTTTAGTGTATAGATACATCTATATCTAGATTAACTCAAGTCAGTTATTTATGGACACAGGGAGTATTTTTATTACATAAAGTATTTATTTGAAACCTTAGAAATGATTTTTACTTATTTTTAAGTATTATCATTATTTAAAAAAAAATCCTTAAATGATTTATTACATTATGATAATGAATTTAATTTTTATTATGCTAAAATACAACTTAACATTTGTAGGTGATAGTTCATGTTTGTATGAAGATTTACATATATTATTTGTAATTTTTTGATTTTTATTTATTTTTCTAGAGCTTATTTATCTTTAGGGGTATTTTTTGTCTTTTAATATTTTGTTTAGGGCTTATTTTCTTTAAACCTAGGCATGTACCATTACGCTGGCCCAACCCCCCAACCCGACTTGGCCTAGTTGGTTTGGGTCAAACCCACACTCACGCACTGGGCTGTCCCGTACTGGCCCATTACTCCTCTCGCTCTCTCTCACTCGCGCACGACTCCTCTCCACTCTTTGGAGACCTAGTGTCGCCGTCGTTGCCTCCGCTTGATCTCGGCCTTCCGGCCGCCTCCGTGGTGCGAGATGATGTAGTCAAAGACATGGCGTCGATTGGCTTGACTCGATTTGATGCTTGAGCCCTTCTCTGGCCACACTGCTCCCTCTTTGGCACCTAGGGTTTGCGCCCCTACTGATGTTGTGTTGCTCCGACGATCTTTTGCTGGCGCCCTGGTATGTTGGTGGCATGGTGGTGTTGGTCTGTGCTGCCTCCTTCTCCCGTGGTCGCCGTGACCGTGGCTTGGCGCAGGTTGCAGCGCCCTCAGGTGCTCCCCATGTCGCTGTGTTCATCATTGTCGGCCACATCTGGTTCCTCTTCTATTACTTAGTGAGGACCACGGGTAAGTCATGCTTCTCCCCTTCTTATTTATGTTCCTCTCTGGAATACCCTCTATGGTGATGTGATAACCCTAATTCGGGTTTATGTTCTAGGGTTCATCTTACTGTCTAAGTTATCTATTGATATTTGTTAAACTAAATTGATTTAGAGAATTTCCTGGTTTTCCATTTATGTATTGGCCTTTGGCTTGCTAGTGGCTGATCATGCTCAGTAATATTATTGGCTATGTTATTGTTGATAAACTTGTTGTGGTTGATCTATTGGTTCACATCTTGTGAGTAACCTATGTTTTTGTGATGTTGGTGGTGCATTACTTCTTGGTATTATACTCTGGATATGTGATTAAGTTCCTATGGCCTTTGTGTCTTTCCTGGCAGTGGTGAAAAGATTGTGTGGTTTATATAAAAGTGATGCCTGATATAAATTTTGGCTTTGCTGTTTCATTATCTACTTATATACTGATAAATATTATATATGATTTCTAGCCCTTGGACTAGATAGATGACATGAACTTGATGTTTTGTGAACTAGATCTTGAGACAGTGGTTATTTTCTTATGTTCAGATTACTATGAAGTATCTACCATGTGATAGATGGCTTAAATATATGATTCCTAATGTTGTTGGGAAGATGATTTGCATAGCTGCTTGTATCTGCTACAACTTATTTGAAAAATGGTGAAAAATAGAACTGCTACAGAGGTGCTACCTGATACGTTGAAAACGTATCTATAATTTTTGATGTTCCATGCTTGTTTAGTATCTACTTTGCTTTACTTGTCCACACTTTGAGGTGCTTTTTACATGTTTTCTGGTACTAACCTATTAACAAGTTGCAACAGTGCCAGATGCCTGTTTTCTGCTATTTTTGGTTTCAGAAAAGTTAGTAACGAAATATTCTCGGAATTGGATGGGACAAACGTCAAAGTCAATTATTTTCCGTGGGGAACAATAAGTCTAGAGCAGAGCCGGAGGGGACGGCCAGGGGGGCCAGATCCACCCCAGGCGCAGGGGCAGGTGGGCCCGTGCCTGTCTAGGATTTGGTGGCCCTGCCGCCTCCCGGTCTCGCCCCTTCGCCTATAAGAAGCCCCTGATGCAGAAACCCTGAGTACCCGATCAGAAATCCACGAAACCGTCTGTAGCCGCCGCCACCATCGTCCCTAGATCGGGGGGATCTGAAGCTCTTCCCGTCCCCCTGCCGGAGGGGATATCATCCCGGAGGCCTTCTCTCCGGTATGGTTCGTGAGTAGTTCCACCTTGGACTATGGGTCCATGTAGTAGCTAGATGGTTGTATCTCCTCCTTTGTGCTTTCATGTATAGATCTTGTGAGCTCCGTTCATAATCAATATCTAATCTATTTGTAATCATGCATGTTATGTTTGCAGGGATCCGATGGATATTGAGATTATTATGTTGGTTTGATTAATGGTTTTATCTTTATGATTATATCATGTCTATGTTGTTTGTGATCTTGCATGCTCTCCGTTGCTAGTGGTTATCTTGGCCAAGTAGTTGCTAGTGACTCCAAGAGGGGGTATTTATGCTCGATAGTGGGTTCATGCCTCTAGTTTCCAAGGGAAGTGACAGAAATCTCTTCGGTTGTAGATGTGCTGTTGCTACTAGGGAGAAAACAACGGTCTCATGTTCATAGAACATGTGGACTGTTTACATTACACACTTTGCTTAAAGAAGTTGTCTGTTGCTTGCAACTTAATACTGGAGGGGGTTCGGATGATAACCTAAAGGTGGACTTCTAGTCATAGATGCAGTTGGATGACGGTCTATGTATATTGTTGTATTGCCCAATCAACTTCATAGGATATTTCTGGCTAGTAATTGCATTGTTATCCCTTTCTCAGTTCCTGTCAATTGCCTCGCTGTAATTTGTTTACCCTTCATGCCATGTTGTTTATCTAAGGAGAGCACCTCTAGTGAACTATGGATCCTGGCCCAATCTTTACCATTGATACATCTTCCACTATTACCTGTTTACTTGCTACAAACAATTACCTTCCACACCATACGTTTAATCCTTTGTTACAGCAAACTGGTGAGCTTGACAACCTCACTAATTCGTTGGGGCAAAGTCTTGAGTTTGTGTTGTGCAGGTCTCCACGTTGCTCGCAACACATGTGTGACGTTTCCTTCCTCCTTCTGGTTCGATAACCTCGGTCTCAACTGAGGGAAGACTTGCTACTTCACACCTTGCTCTTGGGGTTTCCAACGAAGTGCTCCATGTCAACACCAGTCATCAAGTTTTTTGGCGTTCTTGCCGGGGAGCTACAGGACAGCTTCAACCTTTTCCTCCCCGTCAAGTTCTCTGGCGCCATCAAGGAGTCATCAACGAGTTTTCTGGCGTCGTTGCCAGGGAGGCTAAGGACGTCTTCACTAGGGGAGTCCTTCACTTACTTTCTCTTTACTTTGTTTTTAGTTTGCTTTGTTTATTTTTATTGGTTTTGTTTGCCTCTTTTCAAAAAACCCAAAAAAATTAGTCTAGTTTGGTTTGCTTTCCTTATTCAAAAACACAAAATTTTTAGTTTCTGCTCTAGCTAATGCTGCTGTTTTTGGCTTGCCCACCTTTGCCAAAATGAACTCTGCTAAGAACACCAAGTTGTGTGACTTAACTAGCACCAACAAAAATGATTTCCTAAGCACTCCTATTGCTCCACCTGCTCCTGATGCTACCTTTTATGAAATTAAGCCTGCTTTGTTGAATCTTGTGATGAGAGAGCAACTTTCTGGTGCTAGTTCTGATGATTCTGTTGCCCATCTTAATAGCTTTGTTGAACTTTGTGAGATGCAAAAGTATAAGGATGTAGATGGAGATATTATTAAGCTCAGGCTTTTTCCTTTCTCCTTGAGGGGAAAAGCTAAAGAATGGTTGTTATCTTTGCCTAAAAATAGTATTGATTCTTGGACTAAGTGCAAAGATGCTTTCATTAGAAAGTACTATCCTCCTGCTAATATTATTGCTATGAGAAGTGACATTATGAAATTTAAACAACTTGATAGTGAACATGTTGCTCCTGCTTGGGAAAGAATGAAATCTTTGGTTAAAAATTGCCCTACTCATGGACTTACTGCTTGGATGATTATCCAGACTTTTTATGCAGGTTTGAACTTCTCCTCAAGAAACCTGCTGGATTCTGCTGCTGGAGGTACCTTCATGGGCCTCACTTTGGGTGCTGCAACAAGGCTTCTTGATAATATGATGGTTAACTACTCTGAATGACACGTTGACAGAGCTCCACATGGTAAGAAGGTAAATTCTGTTGAGGAAACTTCCTCTTTGAGTGAAAAGATTGATGTTATTATGGCTATGCTTGTTAATGGGAAAGATCCTCTAGATCCTAATAGTGTTCCCTTATCCTCTTTGGTTGCTCAAGAAGAGCAAGTTGATGTGAACTTCATTAGAAACAATAATTTCAACAACAATGCCTATAGGAATAATTTTGGTAGCAACAACAATTATAGGCCTTATCCTCCTACTAATGAAAACTCCTATGGAAGCTCTTACAATAATGCTAAAAGTGCCCCCTCTGAACTTGAAGTAATGCTCAAGGATTTTATTAGTAAACAAACCACTTTCAATAAGACTATAGAGGAAAAGCTTTTAACTATTGAGAAAAATATATCCTCTTTGTCTGAAGCTCAAACTTCCTTGGTTAATAAAATGGCTGTTAAACCTGAAACTATGGAAAACACCTTTGCTACTGCTCATGCCATACAAGTTACTATTGATGAAAATGTTAGGTTGTTAGCTCAACTTCATGCTAAGTGGGAAAGGGAAGCTGAAATTGATAGAAACAATAGTGTGTGCACTATCACCACTAAACCACAAGTAGCCCATATTCCTCCTCCTACTATGCCTACCACTAGTGATGCTAAGTTTGACTTTGATATTGATGGTTGCAATATTTCTGAAGTGATTATGTTCCTACAAAATCTTGCTAGAAGTCCTGATGCTAGTGATATGCATGTTGCCTTTACCAAACACATTATAGATGCTCTTGTTAAGATTAAGGAAGAGAAGCTAAAACACAAGGCTTCTATTCGTAGGAAAGTAGAATATAGTTGGGAACCCATCATTAATATGCAAGTGAATGACTTTGATCTCAAAGCTTCATGTGATCTTGGTTCTAGTGTCTCTATTATGCCTAGGAAGATTTATGAAATGCTTGATTTGCCGCCATTAGAAGATTGTTTTTTGGATGTCCCACTCAATGATAATGCTAAGAAGAAACTCACAAGGAGTATTAATGATGTTCTCATTATGGTTAACAATGCTTATGTCCCTGTTGATTTCTGTGTTTTGGATGTTGAATACAATGCTTCGTGTCCTATTACTTTGGGAAGACCTTTTCTTAGAACAGTTGGTGCCATCATTGATATGGAAGAAGGCACCATCAAATATCATTTTCCATTAAAGAAAGGTATTGAACACTTCCATATGAGAAGAGAGAAGTTGCTTTTTGTTCCTCCTTTGAAAGCAAGGTTTGATGTTAATGCTTCCTCATTTGAAAATACTTGATTCTTCTTGCTTCTTGTGCCTAACTTAAAGGCGTTAAAGAAAAGTACTTGTTGGGAGATAATCCAAGAGTTTCCTTGCGTCTTGGAAGTTATTACTTCTGTAATGATCTCTCCTTATCCTTTTTGTTTGCTTTTTGTGCCAAGAATGACCTCTAATGAGAGGGAACTAAGATTTGGGGAGTTGCTGTCCCGAAACAGATTTCTGTCCTCCACCAAAAAAATCATGAGGAGGATCTGTAACTCGGATTGAGCTCAAAATATAGGAATAAATGCCCCAGTATTTTAGCTAACTTTAGTTAGTTCAACACTTTTTGATTTGAGCAACAAAAGATGTTCTAAAAAAATCGTTTCTACCTGCTGGTCTGTTTTGACAGATTTCTGCCATTATTTGCAGGTGCTTCTTATTGATTCCTTTTTTGAGCTCTCTTCAGGTAAATTGAGTTTCTTTGAAGGAGTTACTACAGTAGCTTGTGTTTTTAGTGAAAAGCCTTGCTGTTCCAAAGCTTTGACAGTGGTCTAATATCTTTTGAATAAGCTAATGTTGCTAATGAAGATTGTGTGAAGTTTTGTATGAAGGAAAAATTTCAGGTGTAGAGAGAGAATGACGCAATGAGATGAAGAATGGACAAAAGCTCAAGCTTGGGGATGCCACCATGGTGTCACCCCAAGAAATATCCAAGAGGTATAAGCGTCAAAGCCTGGGGATGCCCAAGGCATCCCCTTCTTCATTAATAAAAAGCTCAGGTTTGTCTAGACACTTCGTTTTTATTGTTTCATGCACAGTTGTGTTGTTCTTGGAGCGTCTTAGTTTTTTTTGCTTTGCTTAGTTTGTTTAGTTTGCTTTAGTAGTTTGGACCCCCGTTCTCGCTGTTTTTTTTTGCAAATAAGGTTGCTTGGTGTTTGGAAAGGAGTAGTAAGTTCTTGCTTGAAGTGCAAGAGGAGCTTGCATTGACTATGACTTAGACTTTAGCATGACATGCTAGGTGTTGTTTTAGCATTATGCTTAGTGATTATTGTTGTAGCATGTCTTTTTCCAAACAATTGGGATTGCTTAGTGTGCCTTGAAGAAATTATGCGTTGTTTTAGCATGCAAAAGCATAGTATTGTGGTATTCTCCTTTGATGTTTTGCTTGGGTTGACTTGGCACATGATCACACCATGTTATGACTATGACAAGTCACCATTAACCTCTATGATCATTTAGTCCTTGACTTGTAGTACCACTCTTTGCTTTGATTAGTTTGCTTTGCTGCATTGCATAATTATGGCCATTATTGCTCTCTTAGTTGGTTGCTTCCGGTCTTTTGCTAGCCTCCACTTGTATGAGTAAGCTCTACTCATGCTTCCAACTCCGAAGAAACCAAGTTATTCCAAAGTGTCCACTATAAATTCCTATGCATGGTGTGCTACACCATTACAAGTATATTCTTGTTTTCATCTATCTTCCAATTAAAAACTATTTTGTTATGTGAAAACTTAGTGATTAAAGCCTTTTGTTCAAGGTGCCAACCAGCTGGTGAAGCAGCATCTGGCATTGGAGGCCAGCCTTCAGCGGCTCCAAGGTTCGAGTGTTTTTATCAATCTTCTCCTTCTTTGGCTGCTTGCTTATTCATGAATCTCGTGCTTGTTATTTGTTGTAGAGGAGAACAACACTGCCCTCCGCGAGCTTGATGCTCTCAAAAATAGCCTCGGGCGAGCGGAGAAAAAAAGCTGAAGATTTCGTTGGCGCTAAGGAGCGCCTTGAGCAGGAACTAGCCGACACGGCTACGGCCAAGGAGCGTCTGCAGCAAGAGGCCACATATCGCGAGGAGCAGCTCGCCACTGCTACGGCCTCGCGCGAGAAGGAGGTAGCCGGCAAGTTAATGGCCGTCGCGAAGGCTATTTCGGGTGAGTAGTTGCGTCTATTCCTTTCGGCTTCCTTGTATTTCTAGCTTCGTTTTGGTTTTCACTTTGCTTCTTCCGTTTATCTAGATGTCGTGGGCATCGAGTTTGACCGTGGTGCCCTGGGGCATGGAAGTGCTCTGGATGACGCCACTGTGGCGGTCGAAGACCACTGCAGTATCGTGGTCGGCTCACTTTCCAAGGCCAAGGTGGTTCTCGGGCGCTTCTACAAGGAGCTCATCCCCAAGGGCATCGCCCTCGGGATGTCGAATTATTGGCAGACGCACTGTCAGCCGAGGCTCCCATGGCGTACAAGCGCAAGCAGAAGGGTATCAGCGCGTCCATGGGGTTGGCGATGGCCATGGTGTCAGGAGCGGAGCTGGATCTTCATCAGGTCACCTCCCAGATGCCGACAGCTGCCGACAGATCCGAGGTAGCCTTTGCCCTCTACGCTGCCCGTTGTAAACGCTATGGGCCAAAGCTGATTGACTTGCTGGCAGAGTACGCGGTGAGGCAGCAGGGAGAGGCCAAGAGAAGGCAGTCCGGCTCCGAGGCTACTCAGGATGCAACTTCTTAGTCCTTGTAGTTGTAGGATAGCTTTTGTTTCTTTTGGTGTGATGTATCTATGTACACTCCTTGTGCCACGCAGTGGCTTTTGCTGTATATAATGAATCTCCGAGCTTTTTGATTATTCGTGCGTTTGTTCATATCCTTGCCTTCTTTTCCTCTAGGGACCTTCGGGTGATGATCCTGTTGATACCTCGCATGCGCCGCAGCTGCGACCATCCTTGGATGATGCGTCGCAGCTTGTGTTTCTTCGTGACCGCATTTGTAGTCTTGAGAAAGAGTTTCTTGGCGTTAAAGGCCACGTGGATGTTTGGAAGTCGAAGGCGGAGCGGGGCGCCGCCAGGGAGAAGTATCTAATGGGGGAGTTGCGGCGTTTGGCTGAACAGCTTCAATGTGAGTTTCCTCGAGTTGCTGCTCTGTTTTCGGATGCGCCTGTTGGCTTGTAATCTTAATTTGCAGTTCGTTGCAGGTGCCAACCTTGTTCCCAGGGAGGAAAAAGAGCGTGTTGGTGTTCGGATCAATTGCCTGACTCGGCAGGACATGGATGTCGGCGGCTTTTTTTGGATGGATCATGATCGTGCTATGGTCCTTGCGAATATGCAGGATCGTGTTCACCAGGTGTCACGGGTGCTGCGGAAAGCGAAGACTTCCTTGGCGTCAATTCGGCATGTGATGTTTCCCCTGGATGAGGCACCATCAACTCTATGGGGCCTGCTGGCAAAGTTTCGGGATGTGCCTGGTGCGGCATCAGCTGGTTGCAGGGGTGAAGGCTGCGCTTTCCCTCGTGCGGTTGCATCGCCCTGATGTAGATCTTGTGATGGAAAGGGGTTAACCTCTTGGGTGGCCCGATCTTCACGGATCTCGTGGTCAAATCGATGGGAAGGCGAGGGGAAAGGGAGAAGGTAGCGGAAGCGAACACACACCTCACGAAGAACACGATGAACACACGCAAAACTCACATGATACAAGGCCGATTGCTCCCGAACGGCGGCCACCGGTCCGACAGAATCCTCGCAAGGAAAGATCGGTCAACGTGCTCCCTCAAATCCACATCGGAGAGGGAAGAACACCTTGGGGAGGGTCTTGACAACTTGGAGACGAGACATTGAACTCCAAGGCCTTGTTCAACGATGGATGCGTGATGCAAAGTCCAATCGAGGTTGGTGACGATAGTCGGTCCCCTTGGTAAAGGGGATGAGGCAAAACTAGAGATTCCACACAAGGGGGTTGTCTTTAGTCTATCATCTATGCCTCAGGGATACATGAAGGGGTGGGGGCTCTATTTATATGCCAGCCACATAAACAGGGGTAGTTTAGGGATAAAACTAGGGTTTGGACGAGCTAGAGGGGTACATGGGACGAAGGCCCAGCTGGCGACGCGCAGGCCCATCTTGTGGGCCGGGGACTCCGGTGTGGTAGGCCGGAGACTCCGGTCTATCTCCGGTGTCGTCTCCGGAGGGGCATACAGATTATCCCTGAGTCGGTTGCTGGTGTCGGTCTGAAGGTCGGTCTAGAGACTCCGGGGTAGCAGGACCAGAGACTCCGGTGTGGCAGGTCCGGAGACTCCGGTGTAGGCCGGAGACTCTGGTGGTTCAGCCGTGGCTTCTTCCGTCTCCTCTTCCAAGCCTTCGTCTTGTTGGGCTTGATGTTCCGGGCTTCCTCCCTTGCCTCCGTACTTGTCGGTGTGAACCTATCATGCATATGTGACGGAGTATGAAGTAGCATACCATTCAATAGGGTAGGAAGTGGGCTCGCATAGAGGAACGGATTCACCCTTTGGAGTCCATGACGACTTGGCGTAAGTTGGAAACCATGATGTGGTAACGACCGTAGGTCGGGCTACATCAGCTCCCCCCTTCAAAAAGAGTCGTCCTCAACTCTACATGCTCATCACAATGTAGAAGAGGTCGAGAGACCTTCTTGATCCTGGGGTTCACCACATAGTCATCCTCGGGAAGATTGACTTGACAACACTTCAATGTTCCTTCACCTTCAATGAAGCCTACAAATCTCACAACAAAAGCGAAGTAACACTCAAAGCATAGCCAATTCATGAAGATTATAGCATGAGTCCTCAATTAGAAGGAAGTCACCTTAGCTTGTAGAGATAGCTCAATGAAGGGTAGCCATAGGTAACTTTCTTTGGTTCTTCTTGTCTACATATAGTCCATAGAGGTTGACGTGTATGCATTTGTACCTTCACACAACAAAGACCAAGCAAAATATTTTCGTGTGTGATAGAGGAGCATGTCAAATGTGGCATGTCCATTCTTGTTCACAACACTATTAGCACAATACATGTATAGGAAATGGAATGCATATGCAAGGTCAATGTGGGAACTCAAAAACTCCATATGACATAGTAGGGTGGCACGCAAAGTAATTGACTAAATATATCTACATCTTTGATGCAAGAATAGGAGAATTTGGCAAAAAAACACGAGGAAGCATATCCAAAACAAAATCATTACGTGTGCAAACCAACCATTGGAAAGATAAATTGCTCAATATGTTGGATACCATACACATATCATCAAAATAAAATATCATGGGAATATGAATATCCCAAGCGGAAGCAAAAACAACAAGTTTGCAAACAAACCATATGAAAGAGCAAGTGGTCCTTATGTTTTTTACAACAACACGACGAGATACTTGGAAGCTCTCATGACAATACATGCTTTAATGGCATTATGGTTGCACACAAAACATCGGAAAGAGAAATTGTTCGACATTTTTGTTGCAACACACAAAGCATCAATATCCAATAGCAAAGAAACATGAATGCCACAAGGTGAGATAATACCATTAACATGCTTGCAATCAAACCATAGAAAAGAGCAATTTGCCAACATGAAAGATGCAAAGCATGCAAAAGGTATCAGAGCTGGGTTCGATCTTGAACTCACTTGTGGGATGATCTCAAGAGCTCTTTTTGTCAACTCGTGCTCAACTGAGGTTGACATTATAGTGCGGGTACCTACTCACATCATACACAAAAGGAAGAACGTGTGTGCATGGTAGAGATACACATCATCCATCATGACGTATCTCTTCTTTTGCACATCACCAATAATTTCAATCAAGTATGAAATAGATGCATGGTGAGTATGCAAGTGGGGAACATGCTTATCATGTCAATCATCAAAATCTCCAAAAATTGAGAAAGCTATGGGGGCCATCTCATTATAACTCATATGATCAATATTGTTGCAAGCAAAACAAGTGAAATATCAAGCATTCATCTTATCACAAGCAATGAGAGAAATTGAATGACTAGCATGACAAAGCATGACAAAGCATGTTCGAAGCAATTGGAGGATACACACAAGATGCATAGTATGGCATGTTTATGGCAATGATATCGCAATCAAACAATTCCACATGATCAATATTATGCAAAGGCAAAGCATCACATGAGGATATGAATGAAGCATATGTAATGTCACAAGTATCATCCATAACATGCATATCCTCACAATTCATCATGTCCACTAGTGGGATCATGTCATCATCAACACCCTTATTGTTACCTTGGTCATACCTCTCATATGAAGTGGGTTTTATGGTAGTAGTGGCCTCCTCGTGGACGACTTTGTATTCTTGATGTAGCCATGGATTAGCATCATCTTCGTGCACCATGTACATCTTCTCCAATTGAGGCATCATTGCTTCATGGCTTGGCGCGTCATCAACCATGGAACCTAGCACAACACAAGAGAACACACTAGAGGTAGAGGGTAAGTTGTTAGAAATCGAAATGGTCTCACTTGACCTATCAACTACCACTCTCAACTCACTAGGTGCATCACTCATGCCCTCCAAGTGGAAGCACTCAATCTCACATAAGGTGGAGTCACTCATCTCACTCTTGTTCTCACTCAAGTGGGCTAAGTGGCTCTCATACTCACATGGGATTGGTACCACATCATCACTCAAGCATATAGGGATAGGCTCGGTTTCCTCAACTCCAAGCGCCTCCTTTGGTGAAGGAAAAATCCCATTCTCGCCATTCTTGACCTTGCCGCCTTCAAGGTTGGATGCCATAAGATGGGCATCATCGCTCTCCTCCATGGTCGAAGGGAAAATCCCATGCTCGACCGTCTTGTGGCCATCTTGTAGTAGTGGTGGAGGTAGTCTCATGCTATCCAACTTGGCGAAGTAGAGGTCTTTATTTTCCTTGTTCACGAGGTCGCGGAAGTCAAGCGTAGGTGTTGAAGCTTGATGGCGTGGAGGAAGGCTTGCTCTTGGTGCCATTATGGTTGTGGCACGAGTAGTTGAAGGTGCCCTATGATGGTGTCGACGGAGGTCATTGGCGTGCCTTGCCGATGGTTGATGTTGGTGAAGCACTTGGTCATCCACATGACGCTCACGACGGTGATCATTTGCCTTGGCACTCTTCTTTTGCTTGTGGTGCCTTCTTGAGCTTGCTTGAGCATTATGGTTGGTGCTCATCACGAATTCTTCGTCTTGGTGGCGAAGATGCCTTTGACGATGTCTTGTATCCTCTTTATGGTGGCGATGCTCATGAGAGGATGTTTGTCGATGAAGATTCTGAAGGGTTTCGCAGCATAGTAAATCAAAATTTTCTACGGAAGCGAACAGAGGGAAAGCCAAGATCTAATCTAGGAGATGCAAACAACAAGAGATATTGGATTAGATCTTCATACCCTTGAAGATTCCCACAGCGGAACGTTCGTCGGAACGTGGGTGATGTAGTCGTACTCGCTTCTCCTCCTCGTGATCCGATCCGATCTAGCACCACAAGTGGCGGTGCCTCCGTGAGATGCACACGTGCAGCACCTCGACGTCTCCTCCTTCCATGGACCAGCGAGTATGGTGGAGAGATGGATTGGATCTACAACACGACGGCGTGGTGCATATGGTGGAGAATTTCTGCTGAGGCTTACTACAAACAGTCGGGAGGGAGAGGAAGGGCAGGGCAACTAGGGTTGGAGGAAGGTGTGTGTTGAGGAGGGGGGCGCACCAGCCCTCTATTTATAGAGGGGGGCGGCCAGCCCTAGCCTCTCCTCCAAGCCTATCTCTAGTTTAAACAATTTAAACTCTCCCTTATCTAGAAATCCTATCTTATCTTATCTCTAGTTTAAACGATTTAAACTTATCTAGGATCGGCTGGGCCCTATGGGGCCTTGTGCCCCCCAATGCGGCCAGGACACTCCCTCATAGGCCCATGCCCCTCCGGAAGGTGGGACCACGTTGGCCCCTTCCGGAAGGTTCTAAAACTTCGGTACAATACCGATTAATCGGAACAATTCGAACTCCAAAAACTGCCTTTGCCTTATATGACTCTTATTCTCCGGACCACTCCGGAACCTCTCGTGATATCCCGGATCCCATCCGAGACTCCGAACAAAAAATTCATAAACCAAGTATCCAATCTATCCTAGCGTCGAGACACGTTAAGTGTGTGACCCTGCGGGTTCGAGAATATGCAGACATGATCTTCTATCAATAATCAACAGAAGTGCAGGCACCCATATTAACTCCACACATTCATCGATGATCATATCGGATGAACCACGATGCCAGGATTCAATCAATCCCATATATATATTCCCTTCGTCTCGCGATATTTTACTTGCCGAGATTCGATCGTCGGTATCGTCATACCTAGTTCAATCTCGATCACAGAAGTACTTTACTCCGTAATCCGATATCACTTTGTGATTAACTCCTTAACCACATGCTTGCAAGCGGTGTTGATATCGATTACCGAGTGGGCCCGAAGTATATCTCTCCGACTTGGGAGGGACAAATTCCATCTCGATACATACAACCCAACAGATACTTTCCGATCACCAGAGAGACACCTTTATGATCACCCTCTCATAGGATGACGTTTGATGACCTCAAAGCTTTTTTCCGATACCAGGGAGTTGCATTATCTCATGGTCTAAGGAATACAATATTTGACATAAGAAAAGCTTCGCAAAGACGAACACGATGACACGATCTAATTTCTTCGCTTAGTTTGGGTCTGTCCACCATATCATTCTCCAATGATATGATCTCATTATCAATTGACAACTCATGTCTATGGTTAGGAAACCTTAACCATCATTGATCAATGAGCTAGTCCATAGAGGCGATTAGGGACACGTGTTGTTCACAAACCACACAAGTATTAATGTTTCCGCTTAATACAATTCTAGCATGGAATATAAACTTTATCATGAACAAGAATTATAATAATAACATCTTTATTATTGCCTCTAGGGCATAATTCCAACAGTCTCCCACTTGCACTAGAGTCAATAATCTAGTTTACATTTGGCAACAATCTCACACCCATGGCACTGAGGTGCTGATCATGTTTTACACGTGGAAGATGTTTAGTCAATGGATCTGCGACATTCAGATCTGTATGTACTTTGCTGATCTTCAGATCTCCATCTGCTATATAATCTCGGATTATATGAAACTTGCGGTTGATATGCTTGGTCTTTGGATGATATCTTGGTTCCTTAGCGAGTGCTATGGCGCGGTGTTGTCACACAATATCTCCAGTGGGTCCAACGCACTTGGAACCACGCCAAGCTTCGATGATGAAGTTTCGATCCAAACTCCTTCACTTGACCTGCGGCAGCCATGTATTCCGCTTCTCATGTAGATCCCGCGATCACGCTTTGCTTGTAGCTTCTCCAGCTCACGACTCCTCCATTCAAAATATACACGTATCACGTCGAGATTTAGAATCATCCTTGTCGGTGTCGAAACTAGCATCGACGTATCCTTTTCTGACGAGTATTCATCACCCCATAGACTAAGAACATTTCTTTAGTCCTATTTAGGTACCTTAGGATGTTCTTCACGCTGTCGATGTTCCACTCTGGATCACTTTGATATCCGCTCGTCAAACTAAGAGAATTGGACACATCCGGTCTAGTACACATATGGCATACATGATGGATCCTATGGCCGAGGCATAAGGCACTTTGCTCATAGCTTCCTATCATTTACCGTAGCTGGACAATCGAGCCTTGCTCAATATCTTACGACAACATAGGTCTTGAACCTTTCAATGCCTTATCCATTACGAACCTTTTGAACTTTGTCTAGGTATGTACTCGGCTTAAAGCTATCAGCGCCTTTTGTCTATCTCTATAGATTTTGATGCCCAATATATAAGCATCTTCACCTAGGTCTTTCATTGAAAACACTTGTTCAAATAACTCTTCACATCGTTAAGCATGTTGATGTCATTTCCAATAATCAATATGTCATCCACATATAGTACCGTAAGCGCCACCGAGCTCCCACTCACTTTCTTGTAGATGCAAGCTTCATAGCAATTTGAAACAAATCCAAAGCTCTTGATCACTTGATCAAAAGGAAGGTTCCAACTCCGAGATGCTTGCTTCAGTCCATAAATGGAACGCTGAAGTTTGCATACTTTATCAGCATCCTTAGGATCGACAAAACCTTCGGGTTGCATCATATACAACTCTTCATCAATGTTGCCATTGAGGAAAGCAGTCTTGACATCCATTTGACATATTTCATAATCATGAAACGCAGCAATTGCTAATAAAATCAGAATGGACTTAAACATCTATACTGGAGAGAAAGTCTCGTAGTAGTCAACACCTTGAACTTTCCGAAAACCTTTTGAGACAAGCCGTGCTTTATAGACGGTAACATTACCATCGCGTCCGCTTTTCTTCTTGAAGATCCATTTGCACTCAACGGCCTTTCGTCGCTAGGAGGGTCCACCAAAGTCCATACTTGGTTTTCGCTCATGGATCCCAATTGGATTTCATGGCTTCTAGCCATTTCTCGAGTCGGGGCTCATCATCGCTTCCTCATAGTTCGTGAGGTTCACCGTCTTCTACTAACAAGGTCAAGACAAGACAGGTTGCCGTACCACTCAGAGGGCACGCGACCTTGTCGACCCGCGACGTTCAAGAGCAAAGATCGTCCAAGCTTCATGATCCTTGTCATTAGCTTCCTCTATTGTTGGTGCAGCACTGGAACAATTTCAGGTGCTGCGCTACTCTCCAATTCAAGAGAAGGTTCAATAACCTCGTCTAGCTCTACTTTCCTCCCACTCACTTCTTTCGAGAGAAACTCCTTCTCAAGAAAGGAACCGTTCTTTGTGACAAACACTTTGCCTTCGGTTCTGTGATAGAAGGTATACCCAATAGTTTCCTTAGGGTATCCTATGAAGCCGCATTTTCTCCGCTTTGGGTTCGAGCTTGTCTGGCATCAACTTCTTGACGTAAGCTTCGCATCCCCAAACTTTAAGAAACGACAACTTAGGTTTAGCACCAAACCACAGTTCATACGGTGTCGTCTCAACGGATTTAGATGGAGCCCTATTTAAAGTGAATGCAGCGGTTTCTAATGCATAACCCCAAAATGATAACGGCAAATCAGTAAGAGACATCATCGATCGGACCATATCTAATAGGGTTCGATTCCGGCGTTCAGACACACCATTGCGCTGTGGTGTTCCGGGTGGCGTGAGTTGTGAAACGATTCCACTTGCTTTGAGATGCGTGAGAAAATCATAACTCAAATATTCGCCCCCACGATCGGATCGTAGAAACTTAAATCTTTCTGTTACGATGGTTCTCCACTTCATTCTGAAATTCTTTGAACTTTTCAAACGTTTCAGATTTATGTTTCATTAAATAGATATACCCATATCTACTTAAGTCATCGGTAAAAGTGAGAAAATAGCGATATCCACCGCGCGTCGAAACACTCATCGGTCCGCATACATCGGTATGTATGATTTCCAACAAGTCCGTTGTTCGCTCCATCATTTCGGAGAACGGGGTTTTGATCATCTTGCCCATGAGGCATGGTTCGCATGTGTCGAATGATTCAAAATCAAGAGACTCCAAAAGTCCATCAGAATGGAGTTTCTTCATGCGCTTTACACCAATATGACCTAGACGACAGTGCCACAAATAAGTAGTATTATCACTATCTACTTTGCATCTCTTAGCCTCAATGTTATGGATGTGTGTTTCATCCCTTTCGAGATTTAGAAGAAATAAACCATTCACAAGAGGTGCATGACCATAAAAGATGTTACTCATATAAATAGAACAACCATTATTCTCCGATTTAAATGAATAACCGTTTTGCAATAAACACGATCCAGAAATAATGTTCATGCTCAACGCAGGCACATAATAACATTTATTAAGGTTTAAAACTATTCCCGAAGGTAAAACTAAGGAGAGCGTCGACGGCCATCACATCAACTCTTGATCCGTTGCCAACGCATCGTCACCTCATCCCTCGCAGTCATTTATTAGTAGCTCTGTTTTGAGTTACAAATATTAGCAACCGAACCAAGATCAAATACCCGAGCACTACAACGAGGGCTAGTAAGGAAAACATCAATAACATGTATATCAAATATACCTTTGATGGTGCCAGCCTTCTTGTCCGCTAAGTACTTGGACGATTCGCCCAAATGACCCTTGTCCTTGCAATATAAGCACCTGTCCGGCTTAGGACCAGACTTGAGTTTCTTCTCAGCAGGGGCAACGCGCTTGCTGCCGCCTTTCTTGAAGGGCTTCTTTGCACCTTTACCTTTCTTAAAGGAGGGCTTGTTGACCATCAACACATGATTATGTTTCTTGATGTCCACCTCCGCAGCCTTGACTTTGCGAAGAGCTCGGTGATCGTATCGATGGAACCAATCTGATTATGAGTCACTACAAACTTTTGTAGCTGGGAGGGAGTGATTGCGAGAACCTGTCAATCTTGAGCTCCTCGAATCTTGCAGTCCAGTTGCTCAAGGCGTTGAGTGTAGCCCGACATCTTAATGGCGTGCTCACTAACGGAACTCCCTTCCTCCATCTTGCGATTAAAGAACTTCTCGAGATCTCATATCTCTCGAACGGCCTGAGTCTCAAACATGGTTTTCAACTCTTGAGAATCTCAAAGGGCCCGGATAGTTTTCAAAACGATTTTGAAGTTCGGTTCCATAGCAAACAACATGGTGCTCTTAATCACACCATAATCATCTTTGCCGATCGAACAGCTTTCTCATCACCGGCGCAGTTGCAGCAGGGGGTTACCTAACGCTTTCAAGGACATAGTCCTTTGTCCGCTGACGAGAATGATTCTTAGATTGCGGAACCAATTGGTGAAGTTAGACCCATTGTTTCTAAGCTTTTCTTTCTCAGCAAAAAGCGTTGAAGTTGAAGTTGGACTTGGCCATGTGATCTACAGTATTTGCAAGTACAATTTAGACTATGTTCATGATAAATAGTTCACCTTAATCAAATTACTAGATGAACTCCCACTAAATTCAACATCCCTCAAGTTGTTTAGTGAACACGATCCAAATTCACCACACCTAATCCGATCATCACGAGAAGAGATGTGGTTTCAATGGTGGACAACGAAGTGTCGATCATATCATTCATATGACGCTTGCTTAACCTTTCGGTTCTTGTGTTCGAGGCCATGTGCATACATGCTAGGCTCGTCAAGCTAGACCCAAGTATTTCCGCGTGCATAAAACTGGCTTGCACCCGTTGTATTTGAGAGTAGAGTCTATAGCACACGATCATCACGTGATGCTTGGACACGACTAACTTTCGCAACGATGCATACATGGGGAGAACACAGTTTTATCTTGATCTTTAAGTGAGGAATCATCTTATAATGCTACCGTGATCTAAGCATAATAAGATACATAAAAGGATAAACATCACATGCATACAACTTTATGTGACATGGTATAGCCAATCTTCGCGCAATGATCTCCATCTTGTGTGTTCCGGCATGATCTCCATCACTCCACCATGATTGCCTCCACCACGAATAGCAACTACAACTATTGCTAACTACTTAGCGATAAAGTAAAGCTATTACATGGCGTATAAGAAGTTGACTCGCAGGTCATACACAATTATAAAGAACACCATATGGCTCCTGCCGGTTGTGTACTCATCGACATGCAAGTCGTGAAACATTACAAAACATGATCATCGCATACATTATACACATCACATCTTGGGCCATACCATATCACAGAAAACACTCCCTGCAAAAAACAAGTTAGACGCCTCTACTTTGTTGTTGCATGTTTTACGTGGCTTATGGGAGTAGATGCTAAGAACGATTCTTACCTACGGAAAGCCACAACGGTGATATTATGGTTGCCAAACTCCGGTGTTAATCCCATGATCACTATAGTGAGAGAAACTGACATCCACCAGCCGCATGTGTGGAACAAGCCACACGTCAAGTGCGGAGCCGGTCTCGCGAACGACGTCGCGTAAGGTTGGCCTGGACCGCTTCAATCTCACTATGCCGCGTCATAAGAAGAACACAAACAAGAGGCTTGCAACAGAAAACATCAACGCCCGCAACAACCATGTTGCGTTCTACTCGTGAATCACATCTACGCATAGATCTAGCTCTGATACCACTGAAGGGTTTCGCAGCATAGTAAATCAAAATTTTCTACGGAAGCGAACAGAGGGAAAGCCAAGATCTAATCTAGGAGATGCAAACAATGAGAGAGATTGGATTAGATCTTCATACCCTTGAAGATTCGCTTTGAGCGTTAAATCCGGAACGTGGGTGATGTAGTCGTACTCGCTTCTCCTCCTCGCGATCCGATCCGATCTAGCACCACAAGTGGCGGTGCCTCCGTGAGATGCACACGTGCAGCACCTCGACGTCTCCTCCTTCCATGGACCAGCGAGTATGGTGGAGAGATGGATTGGATCTACAACACGACGGCGTGGTGCATATGGTGGAGAATTTCTGCTGCAGGGCTTCGCCTACAAACAGTCGGGAGGGAGAGAGGAAGGGCAGCAGGGCAACTAGGGTTGGAGGAAGGTGTGTGTTGAGGAGGGGGGCGCACCAGCCCTCTATTTATAGAGGGGGGGCGGCCAGCCCTAGCCTCTCCTCCAAGCCTATCTCTAGTTTAAACAATTTAAACTCTCCCTTATCTAGAAATCCTATCTTATCTTATCTCTAGTTTAAACGATTTAAACTTATCTAGGATCGGCTGGGCCCTATGGGGCCTTGTGCCCCTGGCCCAATGCGGCCAGGACACTCCCTCATAGGCCCATGCCCCCTCCCGGAAGGTGGGACCACGTTGGCCCCTTCCGAAGGTTCTAAAGCTTAGGTACAATACCGATTAATCCGGAACAATTCCGAACTCCAAAAACTGCACTGCCTTATATGAATCTTATTCTCCGGACCACTCCGGAACCTCTCGTGATATCCCGGATCCCATCCGAGACTCCGAACAAAAAATTCATAAACCAAGTATCCAATCTATCCTAGCGTTGAGACACGTTAAGTGTGTGACCCTGCGGGTTCGAGAATATGCAGACATGATCTTCTATCAATAATCAACAGCGGGTGCAGGCACCCATATTGACTCCCACACATTCATCGATGATCATATCAGATGAACCACGATGCCAGGATTCAATCAATCCCATATATATATTCCCTTCGTCTCGCGATATTTTACTTGCCCGAGATTCGATCGTCGGTATCGTCATACCTAGTTCAATCTCGATCACAGCAAGTACTTTACTCGTTCCGTAATCCGATATCACTTTGTGATTAACTCCTTAACCACATGCTTGCAAGCGGTGTTGATATCGATTACCGAGTGGCCCGAAGTATATCTCTCCGACTTGGGAGGGACAAATTCCATCTCGATACATACAACCCAACAGATACTTTCCGATCACCTGAGAGACACCTTTATGATCACCCTCTCATAGGATGACGTTTGATGACCTCAAAGCTTTCTTCCGATACCAGGGAGTTGCATTATCTCATGGTCTAAGGAATACAATATTTGACATAATAAAAGCTTCACAAAGACGAACACAGACGAACACGATGACACGATCTAATTTCTTCGCTTAGTTTGGGTCTGTCCACCATATCATTCTCCAATGATATGATCTCATTATCAATTGACAACTCATGTCTATGGTTAGGAAACCTTAACCATCATTGATCAATGAGCTAGTCCATAGAGGCGTACTAGGGACACGGTGTTGTTCACAAACCACACAAGTATTAATGTTTCCGCTTAATATAATTCTAGCATGGAATATAAACTTTATCATGAACAAGAATTATAATAATAACATCTTTATTATTGCCTCTAGGGCATAATTCCAACAGATTCTTATTTCTTGGCGCCTCTTGATGTATGTGATGTTTGGACGCCACTCTTCTTTGGATAGGAGGTGGAGCTTGGCGCCTTGGAGGTGATGGAGCTTGGCGCCTTGGAGATGGTGGAGCTTGACGCCATCTAGGTGGTGGGACTTGATGCCTTTTTGATGGTGGCGCTTGACGCCTTGGAGGTGGTGGCGCTTGTTGCCTTGGAGGTGGATCATCGAAGTAGGTGGTGCCCTTTGGTGTGGCACGCTTGTACTTGAAGGTCATGGAATCTTGATGATGCGCCTCCTCTTGCTTGGCGTAGTAGGCTTCCATATCCACACGGTGGAGGAATTCTTCATGGCTCATGGAGGAGCCATCAAAGTCGATGTAGTTCTCTGTGTCCTCCATGCTCGGCGAGGCGTCGTCGAAGTCGCACTCGAAGTCGTCCATGCTTGGGGAGTAATTGTTGGTGTAGTACTCCATATAACCCAAGCATTTGGAGCCATTGTTGGTGTAGTTCTCCATATCCTCCATGCATGAGGAGCCATTGTCGATGTAGAGCTCCAAGTCTTCCATGCATGTGGAGTCGTCATAGGTGTAGTCCTCCGGGTCCTCAAAGCATGCGGAGCCATTGTCGGTGTTGTGCTCCGTCATGTCCTCTATACTTGTGGAGTCGTAGTCATGGTGGCTCATCATGGATTCTTCATAGATATCATCCTTGGTTCCGGAGTCCCTAGACATGATTCACAAGACCAAGGGGTGTATATGGACGTGGTAGTGGGAGTTAGGGATACAACGTCAAACCTTACTTTACCTTGGAAGATCGTATCGTGCAAGTGGCCACACTTGAGAGCAATAAACCAAGCAAAGTGAAGTTCACGCGGAACACCAAAACCAACTATTAACCAAAAAACACACACACAAAAGGCCTATGGTGGATAGGTATGGAAAGTGGCATGTCAATAACCAATCCGAAATCAAGATGTTGTATTGGCAAGTAAAGAACCACAATGATCACAAAGAAAAACAAGTCAATCCATAAGATAGGAAATATGTACAAGGAAACACACACGGTGGGATAAATGGGACTTGTGCGACGAAGAAAGTGAGCTAAGAACCAAATGATTACCTAGCGAAGACTATAAGCCCGTGTCACACAAGTACAAGGAGAGACACTAGTTCGATTGCACAAAATTGGTGGGCTACAAGATATGCACAATAAGTACCGCCTATATGATGTTCATCGAGCTTGCGCTTCCTATTCTATGAGGCACATGTATATCTCTTTATTTTATTTTTCTTTTTCTATTTTTTTCTCTTTTTCTTCTTTTTCTTTTTCACTTGCCCCTTCCTTGTGCCAACAACTATACAAGATAACTATATGAGATAGCGCTCACACGTTTGCTCGGAATTCAACAAGGTATCAAATGTGCATAGCCCAAGCAATCATAAGAGGAACTAGTATCAATAGGTGTTTGTTGCTCGCAAAGATAGTGGGGTTCACAAAGGAATGCAAGTGGGGAAAAGGCGCAGAATGTTATACCTTTCGTTGATGATCTTCACCCTTTATTGTTGGATTCCTCCTTGCTCATGGAATTTGGATGTAGTAGATAGCATGAACAACGTGGATGATGATGTAGAGCTCCTTATCCTTTTTGAAATGAGCTAAAGAACACCAAAATCCGAGTTGAAATGAAAAGTTATGCTCAAAACCGTGCTGCAGTTTTTCTGTCTGCAGGGGGCGGAGACTCCGGTCTGGAGCTCAAAAAGTCTGGAAACTCCGGTCTAGGCTAGAGACTCCGGTCCGGGAGATTCCAGGACGTCCAGAACTCGAACGAGAAACGTTTTGGGCGGAAAAACTCGAACCAAAACCTCAGATTGATGGGGGAAATCAAGGAATTTGGCCATGCGAACGCAGGGGAAGGTAGATCAACAAGTTTAGCAAGTAATCCATGGATCAAAACCTACCAAAACTCACTGAAATCACAGATCGATCCAAAACACGAATTGGGGCTGTTTTTGGTGGAATTTTCGAATTTATGGGGAAAATACCAAATCGATGAGAAATCCGTGGCAACCAAAAGCTGTTGATACCAGATGATGGAAAGGGGTTAACCTCTTGGGTGGCCCGATCTTCACGGATCTCATGGTCAAATCGATGGGAAGGCGAGGGGAAAGGGAGAAGGTAGCGGAAGCGAACACACACCTCACGAAGAACACGATGAACACACTTAAAACTCACACGATACAAGGCCGATTGCTCCCGAACGGCGGCCACCGGTCCGATAGAATGCTCGCAAGGAAAGATCGGTCAACGTGCTCCCTAAAATCCACATCGGAGAGCGAAGAACACCTTGGGGAGGGTCTTGACAACTTGGAGACGAGACATTGAACTCCAAGGCCTTGTTCAATGATGGATGCGTGATGCAAAGTCCAATTGAGGTTGGTGACGATAGTTGGTCCCCTTGGTAAAGGGGATGAGGCAAAACTAGAGATTCCACACAAGGGGGTTGTCTTTAGTCTATCATCTATGCCTCAGGGATACATGAAGGGGTGGGGGCTATATTTATAGGCCAGCCACATAAACATGGGTAGTTTAGGGATAAAACTAGGGTTTAGACGAGCTAGAGGGGTACATGGGACAAAGGCCCAGCTGGCGGCGCGCATGCCCATCTTGTGGGCCGGAGACTCCGGTGTGGTGGGCCGGAGACTCCGGTCTATCTCCGGTGTCGTCTCCGGAGGGGCATATAGATTGTCCCCGGGTCGGTTGCTGGTGTCGGTCCGGAGACTCCGGGGTAGCAGGACCGTAGACTCCGGTGTGGCAGGTCCGGAGACTCCGATGTAGGCCGGAGACTCTGGTGGTTCAGCCGTGGCTTCTTCCGTCTCCTCTTCCAAGCCTCCGTCTTGTCGGGCTTGATGTTCCGGGCTTCCTCCCTTGCCTCCGTACTTGTCGGTGTGAACCTATCATGCATATGTGACAGAGTATGAAGTAGCATACTATTCAATAGGGTAGGAAGTGGGCTCGCATAGAGGAACGGATTCACCTTTGGAGTCCATGAAGACTTGGCGTAAGTTGGAAACCATGATGTGGTAATGACTGTAGGTCGGGCTAGATCATCTTGCTGCTGTGGCGGCTGGTCCACCTCTTCGGCCGGATGGTGGCATGTGGGACATGCATCCACATTATGCGGCTGTAAGGCAGTATGCCGAAGAAATTGTAGATCTCTTTGAGCAGCGTGCGCAGGTGATTCTTCAGAATAGGTAGGACCTGTAAAAAGATAGATATAAAATTTGTATGTATTTGACTGAGCATGTTATGCCCTTTGATGTAAAGGTTTATTGTTGTTAGCACGTGGTGCTTTGTTTGTATGTGTGCCCTTTTCGTTAGCCTGACGTGGTCAGCTACTCAGGTGTACATGCGTTATCCTTAGTCGACGAAGTCGTGAGGTGAGGGGAGCCCCCGAGTGTATTGTAACATGAAGGAAATGCGAATAATAAACAAATTTTTGGGGCGAGATACTTAGCTTTATTCATATCGTAAGGAGGAGGTACATTGTTCGGCTGAGTAGCCTTGGCTGAATAGCCTTATTGAAAGTAAAAAAGAGGGGGGTAGCTAGGGGTAGAAGCGTCGCAGTTGTGCGACGTTCCATGGGTTGGAGTATGCTACTCCAGACTCTACGTGCTTGAGGCGATAGGCGCCACCTGGGATGACTTCAGTGACGATGTAGGGTCCTTCCCAGGGCGACTCGAGCTTCTTCGGTCGCTCTTGCTTGAGTCGTAAGACTAGGTCTCCTTCGACGAAGGACCTTGGGCGCAGCCGACGACTGTGGTAGTTGCGGAGGCTCTGTTGATATACCGCTGATCGAGCCGCGGCGATGTCGCGTGCCTCGTCGAGTGTGTCAACGGCATCTTCGAGTGCGGCCGTCGATTCGGCTTTGCTATAGGCGTCGACCCATGGGGCCTTGTGGCGTACCTCTGCAGGCAGCACGGCTTCGGCTCCGTGCACCATGAAGAAGGGTGTGTAGCCAGTTGAGCTGTTTGGCATCGTGCGCAAGCTCCAGAGGACGGAGGGTAGCTCTTGTGTCCAGGCTCCTGTGAGTCGCTGGAGTGGGCTCATTAGGCGCTTCTTGATGCCGCCACCGACGAGGTCGTTGGCCTTTTCGACCTTCCCGTTTGTTCGCGGGTGCGCCACGGAGGCGTATGTGATGTTGATTCCGAGGTCTTCGCAGAAGTCCTGGAATTCCTTGGAGATGAAGTTCGACCCATTGTCGGTGATGATGCTGCGCGGCACGCCGAACCTGTAAACAATGGGTTCGAAGAACTTGACGGCCGTTTTGCCCTTTTGGTTAGTAACAGGCATGGCCTCGATCCACTTGGTGAATTTGTCGACTGCGACCAGGAGGTAAACATGGCTTCCTTTCGAGGACTTGGGAAGTTTGCCGATCATGTCGAGGCCCCATTGGGCGAAGGGCCAGGCCAGGGGTATGGGCCTGAGCTCCGATCCTGGTGCGTGTGTTTTATCTGCGAACCTCTGGCACCCGTTGCACCTTCGGATGATGTCCTTGGCGTCGTTCATGGCCGTTGGCCAGTAGAACCCAGCTCGTAGAGCTTTGGTGACAAGGGCGCGGTTGCTCGCGTGATGGCCACAGATGCCCTCGTGGATGTCTTGGAGGATGGTTTTGCTGTCACCGATGGTGACGCACCTTTGGAGTACACCCAAAATGCTGCACTTGTACAACTCGTCATTGATGATGGTGAAGGCCTTGGACTGGCGAGATATGCGCCGGGAATCTGTCGGGCTGTCAGGCAGCTCCCCGTCTATCAGATATCGGAGGTATGGCTGTGTCCATGTTTCTTCGATTGCCATGACCTGCATCAGGTTGACCACTGCGACCTCTGTGTCGAGCTTTTCTGGTCCTTCCTGTCCTTCGGGTAGCGCAAACCCCGAGTGTTCTGCTTCTTCGGATGATCCCTTTGGGAATTTCCTTTTGATGGATGGCACGCATATTTGTTTGAGGAACACACCTGGTGGCACCCGTGCGCAGGTGGAGCCGATGTTGGCGAGTCTGTCGGCCTCTTTGTTTCTTTCTCTCCCAATGTGCCGGAGCTCACAGCCATCGAAGTCTCCTTCGAGTGCGTTGTAGAGTGCACGGTACGCAATCATATTGGCCGCGTGTGTGTCACACTCGTTCATTGTCTGCTGGACGACGAGGTTCGAATTGCCGTAGATGACCAGGCGCGTCGCGCCGCAGATCTTGGCCATCCTCATGACGTGGATGAGAGCCTCGTACTCGGCCTCGTTTTTGGAAGCCCGAAATTTCATCCAGAGGACGAACTTCATCTTGTCGCCCTGCTGGGAGGACAGTATGACCCCGGCTCCTGCTCTGGCCTCGCGCTTGGAGCCGTCGAAGTGCATCATCCATGCCTGTGTCATGTCCGGTGTGTCTGGCAGCTGCAGTTCCATCCAGTGGACGAGGAAGTCCGGAAGGACCTGAGACTTGATCACGTGGCACTTCTCATAGACGATGTCTAGAGGTGACATCTCGATACCCCACAGGGCCACACGTCCTGTGGCCTCCGGGTTGTTCAGGATGCTGTTCAGGGGTGCTTCATTGACGACCATCACCTGATGCTCCTGGAAGTAGTGGCTCAGCCGACGAGCCGTCATGGATACGCTGTAGGCGAGTTTCTGGTAATTAGGGTACATCTGCTTTGTCGGCATCAATACCTCGCTGAGGTAGTAGATTGGGCGTTGGACCCCATGGGTCTTGCCATCTTTGGGTATTTCGACCACAAGCATGGTGCTTACCACCTGGTGTGTAGCTGCTATGTATAGCAGTAGAGGCTTGCGCTCTTTTGGCGTGACCAAGACGGGCGAGGTAGAGAGCCGCCGCTTTAGATCTTCGAATGCGTCGTCTGCTTTAGGCGTCCACTCGAATTTGCCTGCTTTGCGTAGCAGCTGATAGAAGGGCATGGCCTTTTCGCCCATGCGGCTGATGAACCTGCTCAACGCCGCGATTCGCCCAGCAAGCTGATGGACGCCCTTGAGGTTCTTCGGCTTCTCCATGGCCATTATGGCCCGGATTTTCTTCGGGTTCGCTTCGATCCCTCGCTAGGAGATGAAGTAGCCTAGCAGTTGACCAGATGAGACGCCGAAGGCGCACTTTTCTGGGTTTAGCTTGATCTTGTATCGATCAAGGTTGTCGAACGTCTTGCGGAGATCGTCGATCAGTGTCTTGGCCTCCCTTGTTTTTATTACTATGTCGTCGACATAGACTTGGATATTGTGGCCAATCTGGTCCTTTAGGCATGCCTGCATGCACCGTTGGTACGTGGCGCCTGCGTTCTTCAGCCCGAAGGGCATTGTGTTGTAGCAGAATACTCCGAACGGCGTGATGAACACCGTTTTCTCCTGATCTTCGACCTTTAGTCGAATCTGATTGTAGCCTGAGTAGGCGTTGCGGAAGGAGAGCTTCTCGCATCCTGTAGTCGAATCGATGATCTAATCGATCCGAGGGAGAGGGAAGTGATCCTTCGGGCAGTGCTTGTTCAGTGATGTGAAGTCCACGCACATCCGCAGGATGTCCGTGTCCTTTTTGGGGACCATCACGGTGTTGGCGAGCCACTCACTTTCCTTGATCTCCATGATGAATTTTGCGTCGAGTAGTCTGTTGACTTCGACTCCGTTGGCTTCAGCCCATGGTACGGACAGTCGTCGGATGGACTGTTTGACGGGCTTGGCATCTGAAAGACATTGAGTGCATGCTCGGCGAATTCCCTGGGAACTCCTGGCATGTCCGCAGGACACCAGGCGAAGATTTCCCAGCGCTCACAGTGGAATTCGACGAGCGCGCTTTCCTATGCGGAGCTGAGGTTTTTGGTGATCAACGCCGTCTTAGAGGCGTCTGTCAGGTGGACCTGCACCTTTTTTGTGTTGACGGTGGAGTCGAAGGACATGTCTGGGGCGTTCTCTCTTGCGACTGGGGGTGTCCCGTTGTCTGTCACCTCGCGGAGCCTTATGAGCTCCTCCTGCATGCCGAATGACTGTGAGATTATGTTGAAGTCCCTGTCGTAGTGGTCCGATCAGGTGAAGCTCCCGTGGATCGTGATGACGCCCTTGTGTCCTGGCATCTTGAGTAGCAGGTACGCATAGTGCGGTACTACCAGGATTCGTGCGAATGCCACACGCCCGAGGATGGCATGGTATTGTGATGGCCAGTCCACCACTTCGAACTCGAGTCGCTCGCATCGGAAGTTACCGTGCTTGCCGAAGATGACGTCGAGACATATCTTTCCTAGGGGGAATACGCCCTTCCCTGGGATGATGTCGTGGAACGTTGTATCGGATTATTCCAGGCTGCACAGCGGGATCCGCATTGCTGCTAAGGTACTGGCAAACATCAGATTGATGTCGCTGCCGCCGTCCATGAAGACACGGCTCATGTCGAACCCTCCGATCGGCGCCTCAAGCACTAGGGCAGCATGACCTAGGCGAGGGACCTAGCAAGGGTGATCCGAACGGCTAAACGTGATGCAGGACTCCGATCCGCTGAGGTACTCAGGGATGGCGGGTGGAGCGGCCACAGCCAGATTGATCTGACGGGTGATTTTCTTCTGCACCCTGTTCGTTGGACGCCCCTTTTGGATCATCAGTGATCCTTTTGGCACGGGGTACCCTTTTCCGCCGTTGTTCTGCGCGGGTGCGATTGGATGATTCGAAGGTCCCACGGGTGGTGGTGGAGGAGCTACGTGGGCGATGTCGCCTGGTGCGGGCGCGTTCCCGTACCCGGGGTTCGAGGCTTGTTGCCTCATCTGGGACATGCTCTCGCTAAGTTTCTGTAACTCGCGACAATCCTTGAGCATGTGGCTTGCCTTCTTTTTACCATCCTGCTTGTCGATGTAGAAGTGGATGGTGCATGGACCCGACAGTTTTTCGTATGCTGAGGGTCCATCGTCACAGCCGCGACGTTGCCATGACTGCGTTGGGCGTCCTCCATCGCGGAAGTTGTTTCCGCTGCTGCTGCGGTTGCCGTCGCAGCGGCGGTTGGCGTAGCCAGCCGCGACCATGTCGGGACCGTCGAGATCGTCGTAGACGCGCGATCTTCTCTTGCTACGGCGTTCACGTCGCCGGCCGTAGTCATCTTCCTCCTCCGAGTGCGCTCGGTGGACGGAGTCCTCGCCATCTGCCCACCTGTTGGCGATGTCCATGAGGTGGTCGAGTGTCTTGGGATTGACGCGCCCAAGTTCTTCCTTGAAGTCCCGGCGCTTGATGCCATCCTTGAAGGCATCGATCGCTCTCTCCTCAGAGATGTGCGCCGTGGAGTTCTTGGTGTTGGACCAGCATAATATGTACGAGTGAATGGATTCGCCCATTCGTTGGGTGCAGGCCCGTAGCTCCTCGATCGAGGTTGGCCTCTTGCTGGTGCCTTTGAAGTTTTGGATGAAACTGTACGCCAGTTCCTCCCAGCTTCGGATGGATCCCGAGGATAGGCTGCTGCGCCTATCAGCTGCAGCTGAAGGCATTACATGGCGGTGTCCTTGTTTCCGCCGTGTAGTTTGACGGACGACAGGTGGTCGCTGAGCCACGCCTTGGGGTCCTGTGTACCGTCAAACTTCGGAGTGTCCGAAGGAAGCTTGAAGTTCCGCGACATCCGTGTCGGCCGGACGGATCTACTGAAGCATCGGGCTCCGCAGAGTTCTCCTTCGTCGTCCTCCTCCTCAGATTCGGACGAGCATACGCGCTTGGCGCGCGCTTTGTCGATCTTGCGTTGGGTGAGCTCGCTTCGAGCATCGTAATCGCGGCTATGATGGCGCGAGCTCTTGTGCCTTCGAGGTAGATCGTGCTCTTCCTCGTCGGATGAAGGCGTGGGGCTGCGGTTGAACCTGACTGCAACCTTCTTCTTTGGCTCCACAGGAGATTCTCCGTGGAGCGCAGATCCAATGAGTGCGAGTCCGGTAAGTACGGACTTGTGCATGGCCCTTTTCGGGTCCCCCACCAGAGGTGGATGGGACGCGAGGTATGTGGTGGCTGCCATGATCGCAGCTTGTGGTGTCTTCGAGATGATGTTGCCGTCGGCATCCATCTCCATGAAGGACGTGTTGAGGGTCCCAGTCACCTTGCGACGTGCCTTGGGGTCCATGTTCTCCGTGCGAGAACGGTGCTTGTTGCCATGGTTGCCATGCGAGCTGGAGCCGCCCATGGCGGAGAGCGTAGCTCGCCACGCACTGGACTCCAAGGCTGCTTGCTTGCGCTTGTCAAGCACTTCTTGCATCCTCACCTGCTTCTTGTGCTCTTCGACTAGGAGCAGGTGGTACGCCATCAGTAGGTCCCGTGAGGCACCCACGGGCAGGATCTTGTTGCCTGCCACGGCTTCGCGTGCTTGAGCCCATCCTTCATCGCTGAGGTGGATGATCCGATTGGGATCGGTGTCATCCTCATTGGGCGGGGGAATTGGTTTCTCCTGTTCTCGCTGTTTCTACCATGCGGGTTGGGTGGCGGGTTGTGCTCTTGATCCACGTCGCTCTGGATGACCGCGGCACATTGGTAGCGCTCGTAGATTGGATCGCTGCTACCGCAGCTTTCGGATCCGGAATCGTAGGTCCCTTCCTCCGATGGTGGATCGCACAGATCTGAGTTGCAGCTGCTGCTGTCATAGGACTCATCTGTTGATGGCGATGTGCATAGCACGGGGTGTGGAGCCCATGAAGCGGGCCTGATCGATGGCAGGGGCACCCGCTCTGGGAGACAGAGAGTGCCGGTCTGCCCCACCTAGAAGCAGAAGTTCCCGAACAGGATCTCGAGCCCGTCGCCAACGGGCTCGAAGTCCTTCAGTGTGGCTGGCAAGTGGGCGGTGAAGTCGAAAGCGCCGAAGAGGAGATGACTATCCGTCGCCGTGGAGTTGTAGATCGCTTTGGTTGGGACCGTCACGATCGCACAATCAACGTCCCCAGTTCCCACAAACGGCACCAATTGACGAGGTTTAATCTTGCCAATGCCCATTGTTATGAGCTTGGGTTTTGGAGAAGATGGGGATGCTAGAGATCACGGAACGGTTAGCAAACAAGCAACACGGGGACACGAGGTTTACCTAGGTTCAGGCCCCCGGAGGGAAAAACCTACTCCTGCTTGTCTGCTCTTGATTACGGCGGAACTGAAAAGTACAGGGGTGCGCTGATGCAATCTGGCGTGGAGGTGTGTATGCGGTGGTATGCGAAGTGCCTTCCTAGCCTTTATATAGAGATAGGCAGGTCCCAGGCACAGATCGAGTCGGCTACAGGTTTTAGGGTTTGCCCCTTTGAATATTCTATCTACCCTAGTCTTGTTCTCCAAGGATCCGAAGGCGTCATGGGCCCTGGCCACCCGAAAGTCTTCATGGGCTGGCGCATATTCTCGTGGGCCTTCCTTGGGCTGGACTAGGTATGCTAAGATCGTGTACCCGTAGGGTATAACCATGTCATGGTGTGCTACACCATTACAAGTATATTATTGTTTTCATCTATCTTCCAATTAAAAACTATTTGGTTATGTGAAAACTTAGTGATTAAAGCCCTGACGAACTTGATGGCACACTTTATTATTTGCCCCTAATAAACTTGAACCATTGTGACAACTTTGTTGTATATGCTTGCACTTATAAGTTGGAATTAGCAGAACCGTGCTGTCACGGGGAACGTTTTCAACATTGCACTTGTACCTTGTTGTACTCAGTTGATATCTTGTTCTTTTGTCTATGGATGTCACCGGTGTGAAATAAAGAGGGAACTTGTAAGTCCATGGAGTTTGTATCCCGTGTTAGAGAAACGCCTGGGCCGCTAGCCTAAGCCATGCCTAATCATGGTGGAAACTTGCAGCATCACCATAGTGACATCTATGAAGCATTATTCTTATAAAAAAAGAGACACATTGAGAAAATAGGAAAGAGAAAAAAGCACCATATTCCCATGGTACATAAGAAGAATTGCTGATATGCTCATTGTCTGCTTGCCTTGTCATTTTGGTTATGGGAAAGCTCCTGTACCATGTGCAAGGGGTACCCCGTTGGCGGTTCTCAATGATATGCAAATACTTACAATGATAAGAGCTTACTTGGACCCAAAGTTGAGTATGCATGAGGTGTGGCCCTCGTATTCAAGGGACTTGAGATTGCCAACTTATACTTCGTCAAGCATATACTCCATCTTTGACACTTTAACCTTAACCACTTCAAGATGCTTATGATAGGGGCAATGAGGGCTAGAAGCTAACTAGTACCATAATTTTTGGAAGCTCTTTTTGAAACTTGTAATCCCAGCTTCCTTTACAAAAAGGCCTTTCTTCCACCATTATTGAGTCTCCACCTTCTACCTTTAGGCACCATTAAGAGAGCATAGTTGTCATTCTGTGTGCAGTATTCCAAAGCTTATTAATTGATGCATATTGTGTTATTACTTGATCTTGTGCTATTTGTTTCTAGTCACCCTTGTGAACTTTGCAGGTGTCCTATGCATTATATTGCTACTCTATGAGGGACAAGCTGATTGCCACTATGCTATGTTTTCTGCATGTGAAACAAACAAACATCTTTCAATGCATATTATTCATGATATTTGTTTGTAGCTTGCCATGTTGCATGCATAGTTACTATGTCCTATTATTAGAACTCCATCTTTCATGCACATGTTTAGAGTTCTTTGATCCCAGCTTTCGATGCTTGCAAATGGTTGGCTCTTTATTGTGAGGGTGCATGTCACCTCAAAAAGTATTCTGTTTATCACTTACCTACTCGAGGACGAGCATGAGTTAAACTTGGGGATGCTGATACGTTGGAAATGTATCTATAATTTTTGATGTTCCATGCTTGTTTAGTATCTACTTTGCTTTACTTGTCCACACTTTGAGGTGCTTTTTACATGTTTTCTGGTACTAACCTATTAACAAGTTGCAACAGTGCCAGATGCCTATTTTCTGCTGTTTTTGGTTTCAGAAAAGTTAGTAAAGAAATATTCTCGGAATTGGACGGGATAAACGTCAAAGTCAATTACTTTCCGTGGGGAACAAGAAGTCCAGAGGAGAGCCGTAGGGGACGGCCAGGGGGGCCAAACCCACCCCAGGCGCGGGGGAAGGTGGGACCGCGCCTGGCTAGGGTTTGGTGGACCTAGCCGCCTCCCGGTCTCGCCCCTTCGCCTATAAGAAGCCCCCGATGCAGAAACCCTGAGTACCCGATCAGAAATCCACGAAACCGTCTGTAGCCGCCGCCACCATTGTCCCTAGATCAGGGGGGATCTGAAGCTCTTCCCGACACCCTGCCGGAGGGGAGATCATCTTGGAGGCCTTCTCTCTGGTATGATTCGTGAGTAGTTCCACCTTGGACTATGGGTCCATGTAGTAGCTAGATGGTTGTATCTCCTCCTTTGTGCTTTCATGTATAGATCTTTTGAGCTCCGTTCATGATCAAGATCTAATTTATTTGTAATCATGCATGTTGTGTTTGCGGGGATCCGATGGATATTGAGATTATTATGTTGGTTTGATTAATGGTTTTATCTTTATGATTCTATCATGTCTGTGTTGTTTGTGATCTTGCATGCTCTCCGTTGCTAGTGGTTATCTTGGCCAAGTAGTTGCTAGTGACTCCAAGAGGGGGTATTTATGCTCGATAGTGGGTTCATGCCTCTAGTTTCCAAGGGAAGTGACAGAAATCTCTTTGGTTGTAGATGTGTTGTTGCTACTAGGGAGAAAACAACGGTCTCTTGTTCATAGAACATGTGGACTGTTTACCTTACACACTTTGCTTAAAGCAGTTGTCTGTTGCTTGCAACTTAATACTGGAGGGGGTTCGGATGATAACCTAATGGTGGAATTCTAGTCATAGATGCAGTTGGATGACGGTCTATGTATATTGTTGTATTGCCCAATCAACTTCATAGGATCTTTCTGGCTAGTAATTGCATTGTTATGCCTTGCTCAGTTCCTGTCAATTGCCTCGCTGTAATTTGTTTACCCTTCATGCCATGTTGTTTATCTAAGGAGAGCATCTCTAGTGAACTATGGACCCCGATCCAATCTTTACCATTGATACATCTGCCACTATTACCTGTTTACTTGCTGCAAACAATTACCTTCCACACCATACGTTTAATCCTTTGTTACAGCAAACCGGTGAGCTTGACAACCTCACTGATTCGTTGGGGCAAAGTCTTGAGTTTGTGTTGTGCATGTCTTCGCGTTGCTCGCAACACATGTGTGACGTTTCCTTCCTCCTTCTGATTCGATAACCTCGGTCTCAACTGAGGGATGACTTGTTGCTTCACACCTTGCTCTTGGGGTTTCCAACGAAGTGCTCCACGTCAGCACCAGCCATCAAGTTTTCTGGCGCCGCTGCCGGGGAGCTACAGGACAGCTTCAACCTTTTCCTCCCCGTCAAGTTCTCTGGTGCCATCAAGGAGTCATCACTACCATTCACTGGAATGTGCCATGTAGTAGTTCATCAATAGATCTATTGTTATCTAGTTTTAAAACTAGTAAACAACAGTTTAGCTCAGTGATGCATAAGCTGAAACCTTTTCTGTAGATCTTGAAAAGATACTACTTGATCCTTTTAGATATTCTATGATGAGAATACACCTCTGAAAGGATACAGATGTCGCCTAGAGGGGGTTGAATAGGCAATTAAAACTTTTCCGAGAGTGGCTCGACAAAGGCGGAATTAAACTAGCGTTTACTTTGTCAAGCACAACCTAGAACAACTAGGGTTCACCTATGTGCACCAACAACTTATGCTAAGCAATACAAGCAACAAGGTGATAGCAATATATAGATTACTTCAAGCACGAAGGCTATCACAATGTAAAGTGCATAAGTAAAGAGCTCGGGTATAGAGATAACCGAGGCACGCAGGGACGAGGATATTTTACCGAGTTCCTCCCAACATGGAGTACGTCTCGTTTGGAGAGGGGGTGGTATCTAACCACCTACGCCACAAAAGGCCTCCCTTATTCTCCGGTGAATCTCACCCCAACGGGATTGATCCACACTTCCACTATCAGTGCACTTGTCGGTGGCAAACCGGAACCTCTCATATGGTTGGGGCACTTCTCCATAACTTAATTGGAGGCTCCAAACAAATGCCACCAAGGCCGCAAAACCGTCTAGGGTTCCAAGAACCCAAGAGGGACAAGCTTCAACGAATACCACAAACCAAATCCTCCGAGGAGAACTCAGACCGATGCACCTAATGCAAATGGCAAGAACACCACAAAGGTGCTCCAATCCCTCACTCTCAAGTTCTAACAAAGCTACTAAAGCTATTGGGGGAACAAGAGAGGAGGAATAAAAGAGGGACGCAAAATCCCCCAAAATCTAGATCCCCTAAGATACACTCACAAAGAGATGAATCGGTTAGGTCAAAACATGGATCTAGATATCCTCTCTCTTCCACTCAAATATGGGCAAGAATCATAGGAGGGGAAGAGATTAATCAAGCTTTTAGAGTAGGGCAAATGGGGGCAAAGCTTAGACACAAAAGAGGAGAAAGAAGCTACTCAAAAAGAATAAGAAGGATAGATATTTAAAGGAACAGGCAAAATCTCCCTGTTGGGGCGTTTTTCCTGTACTAACCGGCAGTACCGGATCGGACCGGTACTACCGGACCGAAAACAGCAAAGCACATAGCGAGCGAGCCAGGCAGTAGGGAATCTCGGGGCCGGCGAAGCCTTGAGGCAGTGGGCCCAGCAGGCGAGCCAAGGTCCTTGAGCCCATGGTCTTGCATGTGGCAGAGGAATGGCGCATAGCGACACGGCTACTACGAAGGAGGTGGGCTGGCCTTGGTCGATCTTGACTGGAGCTGGGCGATACTACCCGGCCCAGTGCCGCTTGGGCCAGGCCAGGCCCGGTAGTACCGGCCAAAGGTACTGCGCGAGGCAAAGAGAAATGGGAGGCGCTCAGGGGTGGTCGGTAGTACCGCAGAGCGTAGAAAACAGAACCCTTTTCTTTTTCAGTTAAATAGACAGATATTCAAACGGCTATAACTTTTGATTGGTAACTCCAATCGACCTGATTCCAATTGTGTTGGAAAATATTGGATACCACCAAGTGAGAATACTTCATGTATTTTATAGTGATATATCTCACTTGATGATAATCCGGAAAACCGCATAGATCAAAATCGCAACAAGATACAAACGGAAGATCCGATTTTGATGAACAAGTGCTTGTTATGGATATTACCACAAGCTCTATATCCTCACATGGATAATACCAAATAACAACCAAATACGATGATGCAAGTATTGTAAAGGTTTGAGATCTCTCCGAACGATGTGACCGAGTTACTCATTCGAGATCCCCTCTTGATAGTACGGCTATCTATCCTAAATCTGGTCTCCTACTTACAACATGAGACCGGCAAAAGGGAAAACCTATCAAGATTATACCTTTGCCTTGAGCACTCCACTTGAGCTCGATGTAGACGATCTTGCCCTACTCAAGATGGAACGCCTTTCTTAATTCCTCATCATCGATCCATGATCACCGAGGATGGCAAGCATCAAACATGATATCTTCTATAGATGGCGCATTTTGAGCTTGCACAACATATCTTCTTCTTCATATTATCGACCTTGTAGCCAACACATGCTCCAAGTGATGCCAATGGACAAATCCTACAAGTGCAACTTAATACACACATTAATCCATAAAGATTGTCATTAATTACCAAAACCACACATGGGGGCCCACATGTTCTTCCAACGTTCCTTGGATGTATCATGAGATTTCCTTTGAATCGAAAATTTATGCTTGTATGGATAAAAACATAGAGAGCATGGTTGCTTGTAGCTCACCAACTTGATGATGATGGTGTTGCTGCTATGTTGCCTGATGTGTATTTGTTATGTGTTGTCCTTGCTGATTTCCTTCTAGAACAGATGGGCTCTTCTCCTCCTTGTCACCTCCTTGATCACCTCTTGGCTTGTCCTTGCCCAACACCTGATCTTCCCCTCTCTCAAGTAACCATTTTGGTCGTTATCTGGTGGTTTATTTTGAGTGTATGATGGTTTGATATGTGGCTGTGGTTGCTAAACCTTTAGGTACCTTGGCTATTCTTGGTTGAACTGTGTGGTGGTATTACAGGCTTGAGAGAGAGAGAGAGAGAGAGAGTACTCTCTCTGCTGCGGCTGGGGAGATAACCCCTGTCCTTGGGTGCTCCTGTGTCGACAACAAGACACTCCTGCATGTGTGACTATGTTGTGTGCCTGTCTGTTTAATGGGTATGGATAAACTCAAGTGAAATATCTGATCATGTTACTCTTTTACTTTTTGTTACATTGGTGAAATTTGAAAGAACAAATTTTGCACTTTGGTGAAATTTGCACCATCCATTTGAAATTTCTCAATGATGCAATCTGAATAGTGCACTTCACTGTTCATAGCCGAGAGGAATAATATTAACACTAATCCCTTTTCTTTCTTTTGTTTGCAGGTACAATATGATTCAAAGGAGATCAAGGAGATTAGATTAGGATATAGTTAGGCATTGGTTTAGGATTTCCCTTATTACTATTGTAATATTTTTCTTTTTCTTCTTGTAAGAACAATGTAATGTACTCATTATTCAATAAAGTTTACTTTTCTTATTTCTTATAATTGTTTCTTTTGTATATCTTATTACTTATTCATTTTAGTTTATATTATAATTATTGAATAAATAAAATAATAAGAGTTTCTACTTACTAGTATGAATGCTTTTATTTATGATGTTTTCAATTTTCTTTTACTTGTAGTATTATTATTTAATTTAATACTTAATACTTCATATTGAGTATTTAAAATCCAATTTAAGATAATAATTTACTAAATAATTTTATTTTGAATCATTTTAAAGTAGTTTCAAATTCAAGTGTAAATTTAATTTATTACCCCAAAAATGATTGGAATTCCTAAAGATCGTGTCAAAGTTTATAACAATCACTATAAATAGCTAAATCCTAACTCAATATAGTGAAGGAAACTCTGATCTCTCCAGGGTTTTAGTTTGCAAAAAATTACCCTACTTTTGCAAATGAATGTATGCAAATGCACATGTTACAGATGAGGATATCTGTTATCCGTTGATGGGGAAGAGAGTAGGGTGTGGGCACGACAGGGTTGGTGGAAGAGATAGTAGTGTCGTGCTCTGTCTCGATGTGTGGGGTCCAAATAATGGTGGCGTGTGAAGAAGCGGAACGCCGCCCATGTCTTACCTATGGGCGGGGTCATACCACAGTGAACAACACTACTATGCGGGGGCCAACTAGCTAACGCTTGTGACGTCGCTAGTGTGTATAATAATAGTGGCGTTTTTTATAGCAGGTCCACTACTAATTTCTCCTGGTAAGAGATATGGGTTCTGCGTATTAACGACGTTCGAGTATCGTCAAATGCCACAAATGGACCAACAGTTGTGGCGTTGCCGATTTGGAGTGTAGAAAATTTGACGCCACTAACTATGTTTACTACAAGAGTTATACTACTAGTGGTTAGAGAAGAAGACACATGTGATAGGAAGGAACCTAGGAGGGACCACGAAACTAGTATTTGTTGCTTCCTAGGAGACACATTGATTGGAAATATTTTTCTTTGCATCTATTTGTTGTTCCTTCACAACACACTCATTATTTAATAGATTTTCATAAAAAAATTATATTGACTCAACCCTCGTATCAAGGTCACACAACTATGAAGTATTCATACTAAATCGAATCGGATTTTCTTGTCCGAGAGTGAGGGTGATGAGACAATATTTCGCTAGGCCTTTTAAAGGGAGAAAAAAAAGAAAATCGATATGTCATTTTTTTCACCCATAAGGGCATGCTCCATGGTGCAACTTGCACTTGGATGATACATGCTCATCATGTGTGCAAGACGAAAACAAACACACTGGCCACTCCCAAACGAATTAATTTTATACTCTTAGAATTATTATCAAGAGTGATACTACCGCTAAGGTTTTGAAGTCCTTTGCACCGAATCCGAATGCGATGTTCATAAGGGATTTACTTGGTCACGGGCTTGTATCTTCGAACGCTTTGCTATGGCGTTTGCAACAGTGCAATTATCGTCTTGGATTTATGAGTTTCACTGGATCTATATGAGAGTGGTAAATTCTCAGTAAAATCCATGTAGTGAGCAATAATGGTCAGTTGATAACAAGAAATTTGGGAGATCAATATACAATTGAAGATTGATTTTTTCGCTTGATATCTCCGTCGAGGAGTCATCCTCAGCATCAAAGACAACCTTGTAAAGCGTAATTGGATGGAAGTACAAAATATGTATTTTGTCACCATGATGAGATAATTAAACACATATTTTTCTAGTGCAAATTTGCTTGTTCTTTGTGGTTAGTCATCCAAATAGCTTCTAACTTGTATTACATGGTATATGTCACCATGATGGAGTATATGGCATGTAGTGTTGCTAACATTTTTTGCAATTGGCTATATGATATTGGTCATAAGTTTAGAATTCTTATAGGGGGCATTATTCGGTCGCTGGCTACATAAGTGACAAGGTTTTTAATAATAATAAAACTTCTATTATGCAGGTTATCTAATAGTGCACCTGTATGCTTCTTTTATGATCACGGAGAACCATGACCAGTTTACGAGAGTGTCTACACGGTTGAAGGACAAGACGAGAGATATATTTATTCAACATGGATAACAACATGATCTATGAATTTCTCATCCATCTTTGTTTTGCAGTTTCTCGATGTTTACATTTATCTAAATGTTTTTAAATTTTTTGGACTTGTTGCAGTTATGTGCATCTTAGTTATCCAAATGCCAAGTATAGTATTTAAATCTTTTAAATAATAAAGCATTCTTCATTGGAAAAAAAAGACCAATGAAATGTGATCCACATGTAGTTGACTCAAGAGCCAAAACAAAATTCTCACTTGAAAGATAATGACATTTTAGTGTACTATACTCTCTCCGTCTCAAAATAGATATCGGCAATTTGTTTAAATTTAGATAAATCTATATATATATATTCAAAATTTAACAAATCCGTGACATCAATTTTGTGCAACTCACACAAAAACTCATACGACTTGGTTTGAATCAAACGAGCTCTTCGGAAAAGCCTAAACATATACCCTTCTCCTAGCTAGATACAATCGGTTGTCACCAAGATGTCAAAGCGAGGTGATGATCTCGTTGCTACCATTAGCAAGCGTTGATTCAGAACCACCTACGCTGCTCCCCGTGGTCCACAGGTTTGACACCGCCGCCGCTGACGCCATGAGATGCTGGAACGGGTTCGGTGGCAGTGCAATGACCATCTCGCCCTCGAGCATCTTCACCACCGCGCCCATCGGCGGCCTCGTCCCCGGCTGCTGCTGCACGCACCAGAACGCCACCTTGCACATCCTCTCCACCAGCTCCCTGCAAATCTGCGGCTCGGCAGCCACGTCATGGTCGTCAACGCGGAGGAGGATGGGTTGCGCCACGAGCTCCATCAGCGCGCCGCTCTCGTATTTGGTCCAGGCAACCATGGGCAGCCACTGCTGGCTCTCGGACGTAGCGGCCTCGTCGAAGTTCCTCCTCCGTCCCACGAGCTCGAGCAGGAGCATGCCGAAGCTGTACACGTCGCACTTCTCCGTGATGCCCGACTGCATCCACATCTCCGGTGCGGTGTACCCAGGGGTGCCACGCATGTAAGACACCGAGACGTGCGTGTCTGCGCGGTTCACCAGCTGCGCGAGCCCGAAGTCCGCCACCTTGGGCGTGAGGCCCCCGTCGAGGAGAATGTTTCCGGCCTTGATGTCGTAGTGGATGATCTTCCGCTGGCACTCCTCGTGGAGGTACCGGATGCCTCTGGCGACGCCGACGGCGATGTCACGCAGCGTCGGGAGGCCGACGACGTCCTTGCTCCGGCCGAAGAGGTAGGCGTCGAGCGAGCCGTTCTCCATGTACTCGTACACGAGCGCGCGCACCTGGCCGTCGAAGCAGAAGCCCAGGAGCCTGACGAGGTTGATGTGGTGTGTCCGCCCGATGGTGCCCACCTCCGCCATGAACTGCTCCTCGGACCTCCGGTCGAGGCCGCCCTGGAGCACCTTGACGGCCACCGCGAGGCCGTTGGGGAGCGCGCCCCTGTACACCGTGCCGAACCCGCCGGCGCCGAGCAGGGACGAGTAGTCGCCGGTGAAGGCGGCGAGCTGCTGCGGCGAGAACCGGACGGGCTTCTCGTCGGCCATCTGCTGCAGGAAGTTCTCGACCATCGCGTGCTTGAACTTGCTCGCTGCGGCCTCGATTTCAGTGGCGATTATGAACGCGAAGAAGAGCAGCACGGCGAACACCGCCACGGATATGACCACCCCAAGCACTGCCAAATCAGCAAAAGAACCATATCACTCACGGGACGTTGAGAAAAGGGCATGTAAGCTGGTTGTTCAGAAACGGAAAAATCGTCACCGTTGGCCGACACCATCTTGTCCTGCTCCGGCAGGCGTCAGTGGCAGTGCACCGCGCGGCTGCTGCTGAACAAAGCAAGCAAGCAAGAGGAGAGATCGACCATGTCCTGTCGCCTGTAGGTAGTCACTCATATAGTAGCCGACCAGAGCCAACGCGGCAGACCACCTGGATGCAATTAGGCCAACTCCAACCGCGTATCCCAAACCGGACACCGAGTCGGTCTGATTCGGTCCGTTTGCGGGGCTCACGGACACATGTCCGACTCGTATATAACCGTGCACCCAACGGCACCGTTTGCGGGGCACCCGGACATCGATGCCCCGCTGACCACCTCCGCGACCTGCTCCCCACGCGGCGAGCTCCAGGACGACGGCTATGCGCCCAGTACATACCACTGCGGTGACCCAGCATACCACTGTATGATGTAGTATACTATAGTCGTTGACATAACACCAATGAAACACCGTTCACTAGTATTACATCCCTCAGAATGGCACAACAGAAACACAGCGGGTCCAATACATGACTTAAAGGTTACAACTCACTCTTTACATAAGATCCAGAGAACACTCTAGGTTAATAAGATAGAAAAAGGCTTCTTACGGAGAAGAATCAAAAATTAACAACGCAAGAATGGTTATACTAATAAGTCTAATATTCAGAATAAGAGGTTGACATTGCTGCCATTGCAACGCACTACAGATATAGGTTCTTTGGCAAGAGATAATATTCTTATCAGATCAATAACTTTTATTTTCACGTAAGTTGAGATAGATGTTGACTTGACTTCGTTGAAGAGCTTTAGCTGGTCTGAATATGTCCTGGAGTATATCTTGATGTAGTCATCGTTTTAAGGCTTCAGAATCTAGCAAGGGTTAAGAAGATACTTTGAGTACGAGCATACTCAGCAAATTCACTAGAAAAGGAGTTTTGATGCACTATATCTACAACCACAGATCGTAGGTCGTAGGCAATGCAAGTTTTCATAAACATTTCTTCAAAGGTTGCTTTTATTCTGAAAATCTATGTTCGTCAGCCTTCACGGGTTTACCAGAACTTTCATAGAGTTCCTTTCCTGGCGCGTTCGCAGCTCCTTCCCGGAACAGGGAGTAACAAGTTACAGTTTTTACACTCTACAGAGGTGCGTTACTTTACCCATGAGAGATCAACTCTTTGTTGCACAACCGGGCAGCTTATTCCCGTCCACAATTCCATGATGTGGGACCTAGAAGATGATCTAAGCCAATCACTGCCCCCTTCGCGACCCCGCATGCCTCCTTGATGTACACCATGCCCACATAAAGAATTACAGCAATAGTTTGTACAAACCGTTAGATGTCAGAACTATCGTGGGACTTTTGAGGGTTCCCACCCATATGCTGCACATCCTCTACGAATTACCAATTAATATGCACGCTACGAGGATAACATCCCCGACCTGCACATCCGGCTTCATGCGAGAGGAAGAAGATATAGCTGACTTCTCCGTCCCATTCCAAATCTCATGGTCAACGCGTAATATACGGCGCAAGAATCACTGGCGACATTGGTTGTTAAGTTCTAGGTGATATAGTTCTGAACAGTGGTATCCCAACTGTCAGATTTAATAGATTAGCTGATCACCTTGGATCAATAATCAATAGTCATCATTATTATTGGAAAATAATGTTTTTTGACCTTTTTCAAATGCAGGTGAAGACAACACTGGATTTGTAAAATACTTTACAGAAAATAAACAAAGGACATGAGCAAGTGTGAACTTGCCTTTTGTGGTTGCAAGATTATGCACTCACGGTCTTCGAGTCAGTATAAGATCCAAAATCTGAAATCAGCATCATTGATCCGGTAAGGACTAATGTTTAAAGAAGCAATACGCTTTTATGCATAAGTAGTGTGATGCACGTTCTAAGCGCAAATACCGGAAACAATGTTGTCCTAAGGTTTAGATTCCAAAAGTGGTTACTTTAGAATGTGTGGTCCTTTTAGATAATTTCGTAGTTGTACTTTTATTAGAGTTTATGAGTGGTTGAGTCAACACATATGTAGGAGTAAAGTATACATACTTATGACATACTAGTTAGGATTACTTATACAAGGTTTCTTATTTTAAGTGGCAAAAAAGATAACCTTTGAAGAAAAGGTTTCTCTTCTAAGGTCTAAACAAACCTTGTGGTTACTTAGTGATGGTTGATGTTATTTATTTTGATCAAATGGTTTGGGCTTGAGCTGCTTTATAGGTTAACTACTTCGGACCAAAGTTAACTATAAAACATGTAGTAATGTGTATGGTATTATATTTAGACTCTTGGAGACTAAAGTTAACTTTAAAATATAGATAGTTTAAAAGTATGATACGTACACATTGGTATTTTGTATATCTGAAATGTGTTCTTTAAGTTACTTAAGAATGTTTGTTCTGTTACTTGAGATAATGGTTTCTTAATTCTATGATAGAGTAGTATCATTTACCTTTTATAGATAAGTGAGTAGGGTTTAGAATTCCAGAAATATTTTCACTTAACTACCTTTGAACTTTCTATAGTGTTGTGGTAATTGTTGAAATTTGATAATTTAAAGTAAATGGAAAGGATCTGATTTATCCACAAGATGTTCTTTAAGGTTTTTATCATGAATTGGAATCCTTTGAGAATATAATCTTCACTTAGAATTAAAGATAGTTTAATATAAAGATGTTTATAATGTTTTTAAACCATTAGAGTTTCATATCATTAATATTTAAGATTTGTACTATATATTAAACTTATTTTACTCATTTTAAGGATATTAATAAATGTTATTTATCCTTTTATGAATTATTAATGAAGTAAATAGGTTTAAATTTCAGTTATTAAAATATTTGAATTTTTATTTAATTCAAAGTATAATATGAGATTTTTATCATGTATATATTATTTTTATGATCATTTTGGTATATTTATTTTTGTGATTAATAAATAATAGGATATGATTTTATTATTATTATTACTTTACAATTACTTAATAAATAATAAATATTTAATTAAGTGAAATAATAATACATGTTATTTTTTAAATTAGAATTCTTATTTTCCAAGATTTTTTTTGTATTTTACTTATATTATAAACATTTATCATTATAGGAATATGAATTATTAAAGTTTTATTACTAAATATTTATTTAGTATTTTTCAAAAATAATATTAATAAATAATGAAAGTGATTTTTATTTATTTATATCATCTTTCAATAATTTTGTAAAATTTCATAAGGAATATATAAATTACAATCTTCTTATAAAAATTTAAATGTCCAAAATTTGATATTTTATTTTATTTGGACAGAGTGGATTATTGTGAATCCAAAAATCTTTCATTTATAAATTTTAGACTTTTATTTTATTTTTTATAATTTTTATTGAGGTCAGGGGCATTTTGGTCTTTTTTAATTGATAAAAAATTTATTAAATAACTTGGGCTGGCCCCTTGGGGCTTATTGGGCCAGGGTGGCCCAATAGGGTAGGGTCAAAATATCACCCTGAAGGGTTTTGGCCCACCAGCCCACTTTGTCTCCTTCTCTCCCTCGACCTTACCCTCTCCTCCTCTAGGTCGACTCCGTGGTCGACGATGCCGCCACCGTCGATTCCTGTCGTTGTCGGCCGTTCTGGCCGCTGTCGTGGTGCGAGTTAGGGTTGTCGATGACACTCGTTCGTTCTATCCACTTGGATTTGACTTCGGGGCTTCTCTGTGGTCAGGTCCACCCCATTCCTGAACCCTAGGGTTCGGAAAATGTGTTGTTGCCGTTGCCGCGATTCCGCCTGCGGTGGTGTCTTTGGGCTCGCGTCATTCTTCCGGCCGCCGTCGTGGCAGGTTGCAATTCTGGTGCTCCCTATGCATGGCGTTCGTCGGCCACACTGCTTCCTCTTCGATTCGTCAGCGAGGACCTCGGGTAAGTTGTCTTTGTGGTGCTTGTCCATGCTACTGCCATGATTCTCTCTGTGTGTATCTAGTGGCATCTCATGCCGAGTGACTATGTGCTGATTGGGTTCATATCTGGATTAGGGTTCTTGCTCTGATTAGGGTTTATAACCCCCTGTTGATCATATCTATGATGCTTTAGAGCTAGTGTTGATCATATCTGATCATGGGAATTGATTGTCTGCTGTGGTTAATGATTGGTAGTGGCTTTGATGATGCTAGTTGCATGTCATATTTATTCTAGTGGTAATCCACTATGATTCATGCTAGTGTTTCAATGAAATCCTTGATTGGATTATGTTGTTGATCTGAGAGTTTACTCTACTGTCGGATTGCTTATACTGACAGTAGTTTCTCTCAGTAGTTGCTTACTGCAATTATAATATTAGCTTGTATGAGATTATACTCTCTGAATCAAATCATTACCTGTAATGATTTCTGTGGATGTATGGATGAATCTAAGGTTGATTCCTGGCACTTAGCTTCAGGAAAATGTTATTTATTGGTTATCCCTTTTATATGTGGATTCTAAACAAAGATTGGTTTTAGTTCATATAGAACTTGTCCTTGTGATACCATTATGATCTGGCACACAAGTGATTGAGTTTTATTTCTGGGCTTATCTTGATAATGCTTGTGATTAATACTGACAAGTTGACATGAAAGCTTGTATTAACTTTCCTGCCTATGATGTTGGTCTGAGACTCTAAGATTTAATTCCTAGTTAGTTGAGTATTAGTTTGTTTGAAACTTGTAAGATTAGAGGTGCTACTCTCTTTGAGAGATGTGCCCTGATCTGATAATTTCAAATGAAGAATGATCTAAGTTGCAAAAATAACACTGAATCCAGTGATGTTGGTATGAGGTTTTAGTGTTTATGGTTGAGCTTGATTTCTTATCCTTGTACTTGAAATCTCTAGGACAGATTCACTCCTCTTGGGTGATTATTGAGAGATCAACTCATAAAGCAACACATGCTTTTACTTAAATAATATGATGAAATCATGTGATGGTTTTATGAGGCTCACCACAAATGCGGATGTGGATGTAGTAGATTGATGATGATCTTGATCTTGATCTGCTTTTATTGTGCTCCTTAGTTTTCTCTTGAGCTTGCCTGCTCCTCCTAGCTCCTGGGCTTGGCCTTGCTGTCCACCAGATTCATCCCCCTTCTTATGTCACCATCCAGGTGATGTTTGGGTTGATCTGGGTGGTTTGGTTTAGCTACTGTTCTTGGTTTGGCTGCTGTCTACACTTGCTGTTCTTGTGTGATGTATAGTGGAGTGATGCACTAGTGCTTCCCCACGGCTGTGTTGTGGTTTGTGATATATGGCTGTGCTTGTGAGATCGACAACACACCATCTGCATGCTTGTGTGTGTGCAGCTTGTGTGCCTGCTATGCACATGTGGATAGGTTTAGAATTTTTGAACTTACTATTACCAAACTACTTCTACCTGGCTGGTGAATTGGTACCTTTTGGCTGTCATTTGAATTCTGGCCTTGAATTTATGAAGGATGAAATCTTTCAGATTGGTGAAACTTGCCCTTTTTAACATTTCTCAGTGATGAGTTTGTCATGTGCACCTCAGTGACATATCTGAGAGAAATATACTAACACTAATCTTATTTTATTTTCTATTTAATCTTTGTTTTGCAGGTACAAAGATAAGGATGAAGATTTCGTGTAGTTTTAGATATAGGATAGTTAGTAGATAAACAATTGTATTTTTCTGATTCTTTTGTAATTTTTCTTTTATAATTCTTATAATCTTTATTTGGTTCATTTGTAATAAAGATTATATATTTATTAATAAAGAATATTCTTATTCTTTACTTTTTTTATAAATTGTGAAGTTTGGAATAACTTTAGTAAGTTCATTCTTTGTAACTTGTTTATGTATATGAATTTCATATACAATATTTAGTTAATAATAAAACTTTTCTCTTAATTAATTTAAGATTCAAATCTTAAATCAAAATCTTTTAAATTATAAAACACTTAAGTTTTAAAATCCAAACTCATTTCAAAACACACATAATTCCTTTAAAATCATATCAAAGTTTATAGCAATCCTTCTTTAAAACTAAACCTATTCTCAAAGTAAGAAAGAAACATTGTTCACTCAAGGTTTTTATTTGACGAAAATTTTACCCACATTTTCACAAATGAATGCATGCAACAATTCATATTCCTAAATCTACCATTCGCTATATCCTATATACTGGGATGTTACAACGGCTATGCGCCCAGTACGCTGTCTTCGTCTCTCCTGGTGCCTGACGAAAAGTCGTGCTTGCGCATGTCGTCAGACTACATTTAAAGTACGTCGTCTTCCTCCCTCGTATTTGACGCCGAGTCGCCTGACTACACACCGTCGACCCCTACGAGCCGCGCCACCTCGCCGGACTACACGACCAGTATGCCGCCTCTATCTCCCGTGGTATATGATGCCGAGTCGCGCGCTATCTCCGCCGTGCCACCGTCTCCATCCGTACCATAGGAGCAACACCAACACATGGTCTCACGTGTTAGCTGGGTCAGGCGTGACAGCCATCAGCGAGGACGACCAGGAGGAAGGGCAGGGCGAGGTGGGCGGTGACGGCGCGAGATGGGCGAGGACGGCCAGGAGGAAGGGAGGCGTGAGTTGGGTGGCAAGGACGACCAGGAGAAAGGGAGGCGCGAGTTGGGTGGCGAGGACGGCCAGGAGAAAGGGAGACGCGAGTTGGGTGGCGAGGACGACCAGGAGGAAGGGTGGCGCAAGTTGGGTTGCGGTGGCGGCAAGAGATGGCGGTGGTGGCACGAGTTGGGTGGTGATGGCGGCACGTCGGGGAAGGAGGAGAAGAGAGAGGTTGAGTTGGGCTCTCGGGGACCAATTTGTGGTCCAGGCCGGACAAACAAAACTATGGAGAGCATTTTTGCTATCCGTTCTCCCCATTTCTTTTGCAATATTGAGACCGATTTGTGCTGAAATAGACAGTTCGGCCATAGATTGTCCATTTGCTGGATTCAGTTGGGCTTTGTACTTTGTCCTTTTTAGAGCATCTTCACTGGCGTTTCCAGGAGGGCCTCCCAAGATGTTCTTTTATCTAGACGGCGAAAATTCGCCCAGTCGTGTTCCCAAGCGTTCACTTTTCATCGGATTTGATCCATTTTTTATCCGGCGTTTCCAGGCCGAACCTAGGGAGATGGAAACCGTCTGGGAATGCCGGATGAAGCGAAAAACGGGTGGACCAACCCTGTTGGCGACATAACCCATTCTCCACTGTAATTCGGCTCTCCTGCGGCACAGAGCTTTCCCCCAGCTGCCCCCTCACTGCCATGTCATCCCCGACGAAGCTCCACCCCGCTCAGCCGAATCCACGCCTATAGAAAAGTCTGCCGCCCCCGCCGCATCCTTTCCCCTCGACGTAGGCCTCGTTTCGCCGTCTCCAGCCTTTGCTGCAGCTCGGCTTCGTAGATGCCGAGCATAATCTGGTCGAACTAGATTGTATTTCAGTCTATGACGAACTATGTCGAACTTTGTTGTGTTTAATTTCATGTCGAACTATGCCAAACATTGCTCTGTATTCATATTTATATCAAACTATTTAAATTTGAGCCGAATTTTGGTAAAAAGTCGCCGATTTGGCCTTGTTTGGAAACCGTCTGGGAACACGAGTGGAAAAATGACCGTTCTCGTACTAAAAGTTACATCCGTTTGATTTTGATCTATTTAGCGCCGGATTTAGGTCTAGATTGCGGGCTCCATTGGAATTAGCCTTAAAGCTAAAGCTGGGGCTGCATCGGAGTCAAAATCCAAAACGCGTGCTGAGCCTAGTCGTCGTCGTTGACCTCCGGCGCAGGTCGAACGGTGGACGGTAGTAGTCACCATCGTCTCATCACTCCCTTTCTCTTGCTCCCATCGGAATCAGAATTGAAACCAGTCAGCAGCAGTACACCAGATACGACCACGGAATGCCGTTTCTGCCGGAGCAAGCAAATATAGGGAATGGATGGCCGCGCGCCGCCACGCCGTGTGCTGTCAAACCGCTGGCTGGCTCATGAGTCATGATCAGCCAGCTGATCGTGCAGGCGAGCCACTAGCTACCATGCTTTGCGCGCGTGCGTGCGTGGCGACATCAGCGTCGAACGCCTCGGGCCGAGGCGCACCAAATCAAGCATCGGTGGCTCCACCTCTAGCAATTGGGGCGGAGTTAAATACACTAATAGTCCCTATACTTGTCAGTCCGACTCGATTTAGTCCTCGTATTTGTAATTTGCTGATTTTTGTCCATATACTTGTGAATTGGTTCGATTTAGTACAATTTGATGTTTTCCGTCGAATTTGAGCTGACATGCACGACACGTGGACTGGAATCTTGCAAGAATACCCTTCTGCATCTAAAAAAATTACAACACTACCACAATTGAGACTAGATATAATAGCAATCCCTATACTCGTTCGGTTGGCACGATTTAGTCTTGATACTCATAATTTGCACGATTTAATCCTCGTCAATTAAACTCAATTTAGTCCAAAATCATATTTGTCGTCGAATTTGAGATGGAGTAGACGACAAATAGATGTAGGGCCCACTTGCCGGAGAGCGGCTGACATGAAAACTTGTAGGACTCCCCTCCCGCATCTAGAACATAAATTTCCATGGCTACCGGTGTTGCTTCGACATCATCTCCCCTTTATGGAAAAACGTTACACATTTCGGTCCAGTGATCATCGCCACCGTGACCTTCCTCTCCATCGACTCCCTCATTTTTCCTTCTCTCAAATAGAACAGTCTTAAATTGAAGGGTACTATAACGGCGTGGAGTGCTGGCTTATTAATTAGATGGGAGTGGGTATATGCAAATATCTAGAAACAAAAATGTACGTTCTGGATGTGTGAGGGAGTCTCTGCAAATTTTAAGGCCAGCTAGTCTCCTATAAGTGGGACATGCGGCCACGTGTCGTACGCATTACCTCAAATTTTACAGCAAACATGAGTTTGGACTAAATCGAGTCCAATTGACAAGTACACATGTTAAATTATGCAAATTCCAAGTATTGGGACTAAATCGAGCTATCCCGACAAGTATAGGGACTAATGTTGTATTTTGTAACATTTGTGTTTGTTTTTTGCAATTTTTTTAGATGTGGGAGGGTGTTCTTGTAAGATTGCAGTCCACGTATCATCCACGTGAGCTCAAATTCAACGGAAAATATCGAATTGAACTAAATCGAACACAATTCACAAGTACACGGACAAAATTCGGCAAAATCTAAGTACGAAGACTAAATCGAGCTAGCCCGACAAGTAGAGGGACTATTACTGTATTTAACTCATTGGGGCGTGATCGGCCTTCGAGCAGCGCCAAATCAGACCAGTTTCGTGGAGCTAGATCCGCAAAGCGGGTCAAATTTGCTGTGTAAATTGCTAGGACGTATCCATGTTAGAGTAACTCCAACAGAATATGGAAAACTTTGCGCGTGAAAAATAACCGTCAATAGTTGTGTTTTTTTTCTTTAGCATGTGCGCAATATTTTTGGGCGCGCGAATTTTTTTCCGGTGCGTGTCAGATTGCCCTCACGCGTCTCAAATTTACTGTCCGGCCACCAGCGCGTGCTATCTTTCTCGCTCGCGCGCGAATGTCCAACCGCCGACCTGAAACTTCCTCGCGCTCGCGCTGCCATCCCACCTTGCCTCCGCGCGCACGCCATCGACACGACCTTCCGGCGATGGAGCCGTCCTCACCGCAATACTCGATCCCCGGCACTGCCATTGCCGCCGGCGCGAGCTCTTCCACCACCGAAGTCGCCACAATCATATATGATGATGCATCAAGTGATAAAAACAAGAGGAGAAGCACTACTCCTCACTCGGTTGCATTCACAAAGAGGCCCTTGCTTGGAAGGAAGGCTGCCAAGGAGTTGATGAAGGGGAAGAAGGCCGGTGATGATGACATAGCAAAGCTATGGATATGATGGCCAATGCGAGGTTGGAGTACAACGAAGATAAAAAGTTGGCAAGGACTATAGAGGCCGAGGCCAAGGCGCGGAGGGTGGCTTTGGAGGAGAGGATTGCAGCCGCCGAGGAGAGAAAGTTGGCTTTGGAGGAGAAAAAGGTGGCTGCCGCCGAGCAAGCGCGCCTATTGGAGGAAGAGAGGAGCCTCTTTACCATTGACACATCCAACATGGATGAAAGGCAAAGAGAGTACATAAACCTTGCTCATGATAAAGTGTTGGCCAAAAGGCGGATGATGGCAAGCTACTTGAAGGCCCGAAGTGAAGGAATGAATGTATTTGGAGGCATGGGTGGCTTTGGAGGCTATGGAGGCATGTGAGCAACACCGGATGCATTTAGAGACATGGGAGCAACACCGGGGGCTTTTGGAGGCTATGAAGGCATGGGTGGCATGGGGCTCGGAAGCATGGGAGGCATGAGAGCACCACCGGGGGAATTCATGGCCTCCTTGGTGAATCCATCACCTTCTATCAATGTTGATGTCTATGGCATTGCCTCCTTGGTGAACAACGCACACGGTATGAATGTTGATCGCTATGGAGATTCATCGCGTGCCAACACCACCTACACCACCGTCCAAGACTCCCAAGGAGAAGAAGTGTAAAATGGAAGTGGCAATGGCAATGACTATGATGATGTTGACAAATGATGTGTCAACATGTGTGTTCAACTCAAATTTGCGTTGAACTTGCTTGTGTAAAATTATTATTTGCATTTGAACTATGTCCTAATTTTATGTTGAACTTGGTTGTGTAAAATTGGTGATTGTTGAGCAATTTCTTGTTCCATTTATTTGGATTTGTTTGATCTCGTTGATGTATATATGCGTTGTGAAAGTTGTTCGTGTCGGCGTCGCGCGCTGCATTTTGCCGCGTCCGTTGGGGGCAATTTTGGCTCTATTTTTGCGCGCCGTTTTTAGCACTTCCGCTGGAGGAGAAACACAGTGCGCGCTACAACTGGATCGCACGCGCTACATAGAAATTTTCGTGCGCGGGGTTTTCCAGATTCTCTTGGAGTTGCTCTTAGTCTCTAGTAAATCCCGGATAAACCGAACATAAAAAACTCGGATCGGGAAGATGAAAAATAGTATCCAATACGAGAAACAGAGGACGCAGAACAGATGTTGAAAAGTAAACTGGATATTTAACTCGCGCCATGAAATCCTAGAACAGATAGTAGAACAAGTTCTTGAATATATCAAATTAGACAGATAGTAGAACAAGTTCTTGAATATATCAAATTAGACAAAGGAAGGGGATTTTACAATACCCAAGAAAACGCTAGGACGGGATTAGTTCTACTAATTAACCCTAACCCTAACTGGAACAGTAGATCAGCGCCTTTGATTGTCATCGCTGCAGCGCTGGTCAACAAAGTGCTTGTAGCAAAAACACTCCTCAGACAGGATTCAATTGCAAAACGACCGATACGAATCTCCAATGATGGACGGACAGACGGTCTTGGATTGGTGCTAGGCGCCCAGACTGCTGGAGATGTTCATTTTTGCTCCTCAGATGCCAAGGCGCGGAAGGCAGCATGTTGGGGTGGGTGCCGTGGTGTAACGAGGCCCATTCCTTCTTCAGCAAGTAGACAACTGCCTTCATGTCGAGCTCCTCATGAGCTATATCGAGGTGGAGGCGGGCAACCGCATCGTCGGGGTTTGCGCACACCTCACACAGACACTCCAACTGAGCTTGCAGGCGCTTCGTCTTCGTTAGGAACACTTCCCTGAGAACGTCCCACCAAAAGGGCCGACCGGTGGTCCGGGACCGAGGTCCGTGCATCCCCTTCGGGACGGAGCTTTCAGTCTCCATGTCGTGCGGGCCAACGTCATAGCCTGGGCCTACGTTGGTTCTGCCATGGTGGTCACTTCTAGCGTGGTGGGGGGAGGGGGGCTCCCATCACGAGTCATCTCTAATTTCTTATCAGAAGAGGTAGCGGGCTGGCTTGGTGGAGAGAAAATTGCGATGGAGGGGTCAAGGGATTGAACCCTAAATCGCCGCCTAGCCCAAGCATATAGTGGCAGGGTGGGCCGATATTGCCCCCTGGATATTCTTATCCTGGCCGTCGGGCCCTTTTCCTGAAATACACAATAAAGAGGATTATGCATACATTTGTGATAACTAAAAGAGTTCCCTTCCAAATGGAAATATAAGTTTCACCAATGCAAGCGGGAGGCAGGTGCTACAACCACGTTGGGGAATGGTAGCACCTAAATATTTTTTGTTTTCTTTTTAGAAAAAAAATGAGTGAGTTAACAAGATGAGTCTATACATAAAACCTCAAAATTTAAGTTTAACATTTATCTATACATAGTGAAACATAAAAATAAACACATCTATGAAAAAATGTCTGGAATTTTGCCCTCTATGTGTAGATCAAATTTAGATGTGAAAGTTTGGTGGGATTACAGACACATACATGTATGGAAAACACACTCAATTATTTTTAAATATCTAAAATAATTGTGACTTTACTGTGGATTTGAAATTTAGAGGGACTATACACACACGTCTCTCAGCAATACACTCAATTGAGTTTTGTCTCCGTATTTTTTGTTCGGAGTCAATTACAGTGTATTGGGTGCCCCCCAGCTTATATGCAAATCACGCTCCCTCAAATAAAAATCATTGTTTTTCGGGCAATTCAATGTTGTACAACTAGGATTGATTGCTCCTTGGTAACAATTTTTTTTTGACATTCTTACTGTTAGAATAATCTGTTTTACCGCTAAAAAAAAGAATAATCTGTTTTTTCCACGTGTTCATGTCTATTTTCGGTTTAGACATGTAAATTTTCGTTGAAAAAAGACAAGTTGGTATCATCTGTCAAAAAAAATCCAGAGCATTTAGAATTGCTTTTGAGAGACATGTTTTTTATTTATTTTGCCTAGTCCACCACCATCTTTACTACTGTTATTTTCAAAACTACAAATGCCTGGTGTCACACTTCAACAAATTACGGATAAAATGCCACTCCACTTCCTTATCCCCTGACTCTAGGAAGTAACAGCATCAAGCGCATGCCTAACAACCCGATGCAGCTAATTTCCTTTTGCTTCACAAATCCCGTGGAACGCTGAGAAAAACGAGTATTAGTCCTTCTCAAAAACCTGATTTCCATCAGACTTATCGAGAATTATTTTCGTCCCCATTAATTTCTCAACAGCTCGATTGGGGCGCTTACCTTTTGCCGCGCCATGCATGACAAACGCCGAGTTTGTGCTTCATATCTCGAGGCCGCTCACGCCGAAAATCGCAGGCTATTCGGCTGGCCACCGGCGCCGGCTGGTAGGCGCTGGCTCTGGTCGTCGGCATGTTCCAATCACATCCTATCTTACTCCCTTACCTAGCATGAACATAGGCGAAGACTTGACTCGTCAGCCGGTTGTCAGAGGCTCGTAGCCTGGTCGTGTCGTCGCATCGACCGGTTGTTGGCCGAGCAGAACTAGACATACGAACAAGGTCACCTGGATGAAATGAGCTGGCCTCGGCGAAACGAGCTAGCAAAGCAAGCAAGCTCGAACCAATATAGAAAGTTGAGTTTGCGTCTTTGCTAGCTGTTCAAGTAGTCGAGTGGAGTAGGCCTGGCCAAATATGTATTTCGTAACGAAAACAAGGAACGTGTTTACTATGGTACTTTCTTTAATCCAAATTAATATGGTACTTTATAGAGATGTATACGCCTGTCTTCCGGGCCGCTCCCGCTCGAGCGACTCCGAAGATCCCCACCAAACCCTAGACAACCAGATCCCCAACCACCGCCGTCGTTGGCGCTAACAGCAGTGGCGGTGCCTGTTGTGTCAAAGGCAGATGGGCAGAGGCACTAGTGAAAACGAGGCCTTTGGTTGAGGTCGGAAATGGCTTTAACACTGGTTCTTCTACGAACCGGTGTTAAAGGGGACGCCCGTACCAGCGTGGTCCATAGAGCAAAAAGGAGCACCCCCTTTAACACCGGTTCGAGCCACGAACCGGTGTTAAATGCCCTACACCAGTGGCCAACGCAGCCTCCCCCTTTAACACCGGTTCGTGGCTTGAACCGGTGTTAAAGGGGTGCGCCTATAAAACAGACCACAGCCCACACCCCTCTCTCTCATTTTTTCACTCTCTCATTTTGGAGCTTAGCAAGAGGGTGAGAGATGTGCTAGTTTGTGTTTTTTTCCTATGCACAAGAGGTGTTCGGTGAAATGCCCGAGAGCTTGAATTAAGTTTTCTCGTTGCTCTTTCCTTCTCGGTCGAGGTTGGCAACTTTATCCTTTCATGTGTCATTGATGTACTGTATAAGTGGTCATCTCCCTATTAATTTTTGATATAATACTATATAATGCAGATGAACCGGCAATAGATGTACGGTGACCGACGCACTTCCGAGTACATTACGGGCCTCCAAAATTTCATCATTGTGGCTAATGCAAACCGTGGTCATAATGGTTTTATATGTTGTCCGTATTTCACTGTCAGAACAAGAAAGACTACTCAAATACCAGAACCATTCACGTTCACCTGCTTCGATCCGGTTTCATGCCCAGCTATAATTGTTGGACCAAGCACGGAGAAAAAAGGGTTGTGATGGAAGACAACGAAGAAGAAGAGGATGATGACAACTATCATAATATGTATCCTGAATACGATGATACTGCAACGGGGATAGATAATGAAGATCAAGAGGCAGCAGATGGGCCCGCTGATGACGATCTTGGTCGGGCCATTACTGATGCAAAGGAAGAATGTGAAACTGAAAAGGAGAAGGAGAAGCTGGAGCAAATGTTAAAGGATTACAAAACATTGTTGTATCCAACTTGCGAAGATGGCCACAAAAAGCTAGGTACCACACTAGATTTGCTGCAATGGAAGGCAGAGAACGGTGTGACTGACAACGCATTTTCAAAGTTGTTGGTAAAAATGAAGAATTTGCTTTCAAGAAATAATGAATTGCCCGACAGTACATACCAAGCAGAGAAGGTTGTCTGCCCTCTAGGATTAGACGTGCAGAAGATACATGCCTGCATTAATGACTGCATCCTCTACCATGGTGAGAAGTACGAGAATTTGGATGCATGCCCGGTATGCCTTTGCCTTTGATATAAGATCAGACGAGACGATCTTGGCGATGTTGAGGGCGATGCCCCTAGGAAGTAGGTTCCTGCCAAGGTTATGTGGTATGCTCCTATAATACCACGGTTAAAACGTCTCTTCAAAAATAAAGAGCATGCCAAGTTGTTGCGATGACACATGGAAGACCGTAAGAAAGACGCGATGTTGAGACACCCCGCTGATGGGTCACAGTGGAGAAAGTCGAGCGAGAGTACCCGGACTTCGCACGTGACGCAAGGAACTTAAGGTTTGGTCTAAGTACATATGGCATGAATGCTTTTGGTGAGCAGAGCTGCAGTCACAACACCTGGCTTGTGACTCTATGTATCTATAACCTTACTTTTTGGTTGTGCATGAAGAGGAAGTTCATTATGATATCAGTGCTCATCCAAGGCCCGAGGCAACCCGGCAACGACATTGATGTGTACCTAAGGCCATTAGTTGAAGAACTTTTACAGCTGTGGACCAAACCAGGTGTATGTATGTGGGATGAGCACAAAGGGGAGCCATTTGACCTAAGAGCGTTGCTTTTCGTAACCATCAATGATTGGCCTGCTCTTAGTAACATTTCAGGGCAGACAAACAAGGGATTCAAAGCATGCACGCACTGTTTAGATGAGACTGAAAGTGTACACTTGGATAAATGTAAGAAGGTTGTGTACCTAGGGTATCGACGATTTCTTGTGAACCTGCATCCCGTAAGAAAGAAAGGTAAGCATTTCAAACATCTGGCAGAACCCCGGAGGAAGCCTATCCTCCGTACCGATGAGGAGGTATTTGGTATGGTCAAGGACCTAGAAGTAATCTTTGGAAAAGGTCCTGGTAGTCTATCTGTTCCGAATGACGATGCCGGACACGCACCCATGTGGAAGAAGCAATCTATATTTTGGGACCTACCCTATTGGAAAGTCCTAGAGGTCCGCTCTTCAATCGACGTGATGCACGTGAAGAAGAATGTTTGCGTGAACCTGCTAGGCTTCCTAGGAGTGTATGGGAAGACAAAAGATACACCGGAAGCACGGCAGGACCAGCAACGTATGAAAGACCCTGAAGAGCCTATGCATCTTGAGAACGAGAAGGGTAAAGGACGCCACTTAACTCCTGCCAGCTACGCTCTTACCAAAGCGGAGAAGGAAATCTTTTTGAATGCGAAAGCGATCAAGGTTCGTCGCTTCGTCGAATATAAAGGAAATAATAAATATGGCAGAGAAAATATTCCAAAACCTGAAGTCTCATGACTGCCACGTGATTATGACGCAATTGCTTCCGATTGCGTTGAGGGGGCTTCTACCTGAAAATGTTCGAGTACCCATTGTGAATCTATGTGCATTCCTCAATGCAATATCTCAGAAGATAATCGATCCAGAAAGCCTACCAGGATTACAGACAGATATGGCCCAATGTCTTGTCAGCTTTGAGTTGATGTTCCCACCATCCTTCTTCAATATTATGACGCATCTCCTGGTTCACCTAGTAGAAGAGATTGCCATTCTCGGTCCTGTATTTATACACAATATGTTCCCCTTTGAGAGGTACATGGGAGTCTTAAAGAAATATGTTCATAACCGTGTGAGGCCAGAAGGAAGCATCTCCAAGGGCTATGTAACAGAGGAGGTCATTGAGTTCTGTGTTGATTTTATTCCTGACCTTAAGGAGACTGGTGTTCCAGAATCACGACATGAGGGGAGACTGCGTGGAAAATGCACCCTAGGATGTAAAGCAATGATATGTAGGGACGAGCATTCTCTCAATCAAGCACACTACACGGTTTTACAAAGATCTATCTTGGTTGCCCCGTATATCAATGAAAACAAGAATTTTATATGCCTCAAACACCCAGGACAGTCTGATGAATGGATTATAAGTGAACACATGGCGAGTTTTGGCGGCTGACTGCAAAGACTTCTCACGAATAACACCACTATTGGAGATCAGCTGTACTTGTTGGCCAAGACACCATCTTCGACTGTATGTACTTTTCAAGGGTACGAGATAAATGGGAATACATTTTACACGATAGGCCAAGATAAAAAGAGCATCAACCAAAACAGTGGTGTCCGCTTTGATGCAGTAGAAGACAATGGGAAAAAGACCATTTATTATGGGTTCATAGAGGAGATATGGGAACTTGACTATGGACCTAATTTTAAGGTCCCCTTGTTTTAGTGCAAATGGGTCAAGCTAACAGGAGGACGGGTTGAGATAGACAAGAAGTACGGAATGACAACAGTGGATCTCAACAATCTTATGAAGGTAGACAAGAACTTAGACGAACCATTCATCTTAGCCAATGATGTGGCTCAGGTTTTCTATGTGAAGGACATGTCTACCAAACCAAAAAAAAGAAAAAAAATAAGCAAACAGATACATCACACGATGAGCCAAAGCGTCACATAGTTCTTTTAGGAAAATGAAACATCGTGGGAGTGGAGGACAAGATAGACATGTCAGAAGATTATAATAATTTGATGAAATTCCACCCTTCCGAGTGAAGACTGATCCAACCATCCTGTTAAACGCTGCTGATACTCCATGGTTACAGCCGACGCGATCATAAGATTGACTATATGTATTAATTGAGCCATTTTTGGCACACATATGTATCTTAAAATGGAAATAAATGTCATATTTCTTCTGTTAACACTATATGTATTAAATGAGTCATTTTTCTTCCCGCCATTTCTTTCTGCCATTTTTCTTCCCGCCATTTTTTCCCGCCAGTTCTTCCCGCCATTTCTTCCTGCCAGTTCTTCCCTCCAGTTATCTTCCTGCCATTTCTCACTATATATGTAGGGTCGGCCTCCATTGTCATTGCACATCTTTAGACTCATATCTGAAACCTCATCACTCTTTCGCATGGCTTCCACTGTACCACTAACCCCTAGGGAGGCGGAGGCGCTTTGCGCCTCGAACTACCCCTGCCCGCCGGGCTACTGCATCCCCGTCGGCTGGATGCTGAGCGTCGGAGGCGTGCTGGTTCCTCCTGTCCCTCTAGGTGTGGCGCGCCGGATGGCCATCACGAACCACTACTACTTCGAGCTCACGCCGGAGCAGCGGAGGAATCCCAGATGACATCCCGACTATTTCCCGACTTGGGAAGCCTTCTTCGGGGATCGGCGTGAGAGGGCGCTCGCCAGGCACGAGGAGGACGGCCCACCTCCTCCGAACTTCAACGAGGTCGGCCATCGGCTGTGGTGGCGCGGTCGGACTCTCCAGAGCGTCATGGCCTACGACACCGTCGCCGACTCTAACCCCCGTCTGCGCTACCCTCAAGTCCAGCCCACGCGTACTCAGCCTTCAAGGTTCAACTATGGCGACCCCGACGATGACAACGACGGCGGCCACGACGAGTACGACGACTGCAGTGGCGAGTATTACAGGTGTAGACAGGAACATGACTGAATCACTCCAACATTTCAAAACAAGTTCGGCCGATTGTGACTTAATCTGGATGTATCTTAATTTTCAGTTCTTCTATGTATTTTAATTTTTAGTCGTGCTTTGTTAGTTGCGCTATGTACTTTAATTCCAGTTCTATCGTAATAAAATTTTCTTCCCTCCATTTTCCTCCCGCGCATTCTGCCCGCCCTTTCCCATATGTTACTAGTTTGAATAGTTAGAATTTTATTTTTTTAAAACAAAAAATATTTTAGGATTAATTATTCAAATACAAACAATTTTCATGTTGAAAGTTTTGTCAGATTCCAAAGTATACAAAAGATGCTAAATTTAAATATCCAAACAATTCAAAAATGTTAATACAAAATAAAATATGTTTTTTCTAATAAAATATGGTTATATTCCTTTTCAGATGCTTAATATTTCTTAAATTCAAAGTTTTAGGGTTTGACTATTTTATTTTTCTCTCAATTGAATAATCAAAATTTATATGTAAGTGTTTTAATCATTTTGAAAAATGTCATCTACAGTAACTATAAAATGTTTTTATATGAATGAATAGATCTTATTTTTTGAAAATTATGATATATTATTCATATTTTTCTTAGTTACAATGAAAAAGATATAAAATTTCTAAATTCTATCATATTTTTTGAATTAAAAAAGCCCCCACCCCTTTAATGTACGAAATAAATGCCCCCCTTTAACACCGGTTGCAGTCACGGACCGGTGTTAAAGGGGGGATTTTGTTTCGCGCGCGCACCTAACGAATTCCCCCACTTTACCATCGATTCGTGGTTGGAACCGGTGTTAAAGGGGGGGTGGTATAAATACGCGCACCTTCCTCTTCCTCTTCCCCCAGCCAGAATTCGATCGAGCAGAGGAGCAGAGGATCCGCGACGGAGAAACAGAGATCGCGCCTTCGCCGTCCGCCGTCGTCTCCGCCGCGCTAGCGCCGTCCGCGCCAGCGCTCGCCACCCTTACTTTCGCCGCGCCCGCTTGGAGCAGCCACCGCCAACTCTGGAACCTTACAGCCTTGCCACTCGCCACCGACCCCGCCGTCCACAACCAGCCGCCACTCCCCGCCGCAATCGGTGCCGCCACTCCCCGAGCTCCTTAATTATAATTACTATAATTTGTACATATTTTTTGTATGAATAAATGTTGTTTGTATATAAATGTTGTTTGTATATAAATGTTGTATGAATAAATGGTGCATATATTTGTGTATGAATAATTTTATTTGTGTATGAATAAATGTTGTTTGTATATAAATGTTGTGTATGAAAGTGTATATTTTGTGTGTATATTTGTGTATGAATAATGTTATTTGTGTATGAAAGTGTATATTTTTTGTGTATATTTGTGTATGAATAATGTTATTTGTGTATGAAAGTGCATATATAAATGTTGTGTATAAATGGTGCATATATTTGTGCAAAAATAAAGGGTATGTATATTTTCTTTATATAGGTCCTTTTCCTATAAAGGGTATGTATATTTTCTTTATATAGGTCCTTTTCCTAAATAGTTTGTTATAACTTGCATAGAAGTTAGGGTTTAAAATTATAAATGTCTACCGTGAGCTTACTCTAAAATATTTATTATGAATCCAAGTCCACTTGAATGTTTACTCTCTTACTCTAGATAATATTATTGTTTTAAAAACTATGGATCCACTCAGTAGAAACCTTGAACATGAAGAAATAATGGAGAACATGATCCACGAGGACACCTCACAATATCTGAACTTGGAAGGACATGATGACAGCTCAAGTAGTCATGGAGAAGATGACAACTCTGATGAACGCACTTTAGTGATTACAAAGTCCGTCGAGGTATATGCATGGATTAAGCCTCTGCTGACTTGCACCGATTGATTTGTATATATATATGTACATGTATTAATTAATGCTTCTTTCTTCTTTTAGTCTTCCGGATCGACCAGCCAGCAACAATCTTCTTCTACGAAAAAGAGCAAACGAGGCGCGAGCCATCGGTTGAAAGATCGTGCAAAGTTCACGATCGAAGCAGTCCGTGTTGATGGCAGGCCAATGGAGCCCAAGAAGTCCGCAGACAAATTTATACGTCAGGCTGGAGTTCTTGTTAGGGACCAAATCCCAATCATAATTGAATATTGGAATAAGCCCAAGAAGGGCGACGGTACCTTTGTCGATGAAAGATCCAAAGAAACGCTTTGGACTTTGCTGTTGGTAAATTTCACCCTACCGCTAGAGGAGGATGAACATAAACCGGTTATAAAGGAAAAGGTCAAAGAGTGGACTCTAAAGAAGATGACTAACGCTTTCCGCAATTGGAAGACAAAATTGAACAAATTTGTCAAAGCTCGCGAGACTCCAGATTTCGAAGACGCATATTATGCGAAGATAAGACCTCACTGGCCCGAATTTGTGGCATACAAGGAAGGTGCTATAGCTACAAAGTGGTCAGAAACCAATACGCTAAATGCCCAGAAGAAGGAATATCACCAGAGGACGGGGTCAGGTGGATACATATCTCAGAGGCCTAAGTGGGAGGAAGCTGAGAAGGCCCTGCGCGCTAGAGGGATCACACCCCAGACACATGGGTGGGACCTACATGCAAAGACTTGGTTCTACGGAATCGGGGCAAGGTTCGACCCAGAAACTGGATTATGTATCTTCCCAACCCTCCTTGTCAAACCCGTCACTGAACTCATCACGGCATACGAGGAAACAGCCGCCAGGACCTTCCATCCCGACAGAGAGAATGACCAGCTGACACGCGCCATCGGTAAAAAAGAACACCCTAGATGTAGCATCCCAATTGTCTAACAATTGCAATGTTACTAGCCTAGTCTATATTTGCAATGCTACTAGCCTAGTCTATATGAATGCTACTTCATACATATAATTGTTGCATCATAATTATATCATGCTCATGTCATCATGCCACCTTGCATTTGAGCATCATATAAAACCCTTTTTGTGTTGGTTCTTCTCTCATATGCATTGTAAATTGTATTTGCCTCTTGATATTGTATTTGGTTCTTGATATACTGTTTAAATGCCCAAGTTGAGTTGGGGGCATATCTTTTATTAACTCCACCACCTTTCTTGTCATCACCCCATCATTCCACCATCCCACTCTATATGAGCATTACAACTTATTTGGTTTTACCTCTAGCTCATGTGGGTTGGAATGGATCCAATTCTATCTCCACATGCTCCCATATGTGCACCATGTTGTTTTCACAATATTGGTATATGAGAGCCACATGGCCACCTTTGCATGCTATGTGAGTGGAATCCCCTGCCAAGTTTTCTCATGGGTTATCTATGAATATAAGCTCATGTAGGAATATCATTGTGGTTCATATGGGCTAGTGGCACATACACACAAGCTTGGCCACCTTATATTCATGCATGATCTTTTATTTAATCCATGTGGTAAACAAGCTCTCTTTTCTTTTGTTGGGCCTCATTCCAATTTGGGAAGCTTGCTTATACAAATGCCATGAGATAATCTAGTGGTTTTCACTACTAGAGGGGGCATTTACTATTTATGCATGGCCCATGCAAGTATCACCACATTCTAGTCTTTTGGATTTTATTTGAATTTTGAGTGGATCATCTCCCCTCTCTCTCTATCCCTCTCTTGGGCTTAATCCAGTTTGGTCTTGCTAAGATCCACCACCTACCTCATCTCTCTCTCTATTCCTCATCTTCCCCTCCCTTTAACCTCCATATATGCTTGATCAAGTGGATCTTTTCTAAAACCCAAAACCCACACTTTTTCCACCATTCTTGCTTGATCTAGGTTGGAGCATGCAAGCTTATAAAACCCTAAACCATACCACTTATCTCTCCTCTCTCTTTACCATCCTCTCTAAACCACACCCTCATCTAACCTAACCCGAGCCTCCCTAGCTCTCATCCTCTCTCTCGGCCTCTCTCTTCTCTCTACCTTCCGGGCCCCACCTGGCCACCCTGGCCCACCTAGCTACCACCCAAACCAAGCCCTAACCCGAGCCATACCCCCTCTCTCCAAACCCTAGCTCCAACCCTAGCTACACCCGAGCCTACCCCTCTCTCTCTCTAGATCTCTCTCTGCCATGAGGGCCCCAGCCCGAGCCTCTCCACCACCTGGCAGCCCCTCTACCACCTGCCCCTGTCCTGGCCGAGCCCCACCCGAGCACGTGAAGGAGGAGGAGAAAAGGTGGCCGAGCCACCTTTTCCACCGCCCACTCCCGCACGGCACCTTCCTCTCCCCCTCTGCTATCTACCACCATCTCCCGGCTCTCCTCTGCCTCCCAGATCCATCCAGGACGCCTGCCTCCTCTCCTCCCCCCTCCCATCACCATCGCCAGATCCCGACGCCAGCCGACGCCGTCTACCTCTGTACCTTGTCGTCCAGCCGGCGTGCACGTCGCGGAGGTGGCCAGTGCAGGCGACCACCCGCACCGCCCATGCAGACGTGAAGGAGGATCCCCAGGTTGATCTGCACGCCGACGCGCCGGCCGAAACCCTAGCTCCGCCCGGCCTCTGCCTCGTCGACGATCGACTGCTCCCCTGCCCGATCCACCACCTCCAACAACCTCACGGTGAGCCATCCGACCCCGCTGACACCCTCGCGTGCATAGTCGCTCCCTAGTTTCGCCGGACCCCAGGACGAACGCCCTCTGGGCGTGTCTGCGTCTGCACGATCCCGTGACGCCCCGCGTTATCTAGCCGCCAGCCGTCCTTCTAACGCCAAGCCTAGGCTACCGCACTGGTTACGCCCCGCAGCACGCACGCCCGCGACCCAGGATCGAGCCCCGCGCGACGCGCTCTGCCGCTATCGTGCACCGACCCGTCGTCGGCGAGCAGAGAAGAAGCACAGTGTCGCGCACTCGTTTTGCAGATAGCCCCCTGCATCTTTTTCTGCTTAACCCGCGGACCAGCCTGCCCCACCGTCAGCCTCAGCGCCCGTTTTGCAGATAGACCCCCTGGTTCTTCCAGCCTCAACCCGCAGTACCCCTGGATCCTCCACGTGTCGCGTCCCCGCTGGCGCGCCCGCGTGTGGCCCTGAGGCTGCCGTGGCCCCACCTGTCATCTGCTGTGGCTAGGTCAAGCCGCGGTGGAAAAAGTCTTTCTGGGCGCGTTTGGTCCCAGTCAGCCAGTGGCCCACCTGTCATTGACCGTGGCTAGATCTGTGCGAGTGACAAAAGTCTTTCTGTATATCTGTTTTAATTTAAACCTTTTTCAAATTAATTCAAATTCAAATTTAAATCTGTTTTCAAATAACTTTTAAAATATAAATCCAAATAATACAAATAATATATGTTTTCAAATCAAAAAAATGTGAGGAATTCAAATATGCCCTCCAAAATATATTTTGGACACTCTAATTTCCAAGTTGATTAAAATTACAATAAAATGCCCTTTTTCCTTAATTAATTAATAACTTTTGTTTTATAACTCCAAATTTGACAAATGAAATGTCTAAATTGATCAACGTGACGAGACCTTTCTGTTTATGCATTCCTTATTCTGAATTGCAGCATGCATCATATAAATATAAAGTATACAGCAACTTATTTGAGTATAAAATGTGACTAAAACTCCATAAAACGTTTATTTCTTGTATTCCACACCTCACCCATGTCATGCTACTTTATTGCCATGCAAATTGTGCATCATTCATCATGGCATGATTGTTTGCTTGACGCATTTTATTTATATGCTTGTGCACTTTATTTATATTGGCCCTTGTTTGTTTGGTTCTTCTTCGAATAGACGCTGAGCAGGGGATATATCAAGATACCCAGGAGCACTACCCAGATCCTTCTCTCGCTTCAACTGAGCTGCCAGGCAAGCACTACCACATGCTTGCATACATACAGTACCTATTGCCTCTTTCTTATTCTTGCATCATTGAGTCGCGTTTGCATTAAACTGAATCCCAAGTATTGCATAGCCTTTACTTTTAAACCCCACCGAAGCTTGTTCCTCCATCCCATGAGCCATTACTACAGGAGTTGTTTGAGCCATGCGAGTCGTAGAACAGCATGTGTAGGGTATGTGAGTGTCTGATGGATAACGAGGTACCTATACAACTTAACCTGAGTAGTAATGGGATAACTAATGAAAGTGGCATCGGTGAGCAATATCTGCTATTTGGTTTTTCATGCTCACTTGTGTCTCGTAGGACCCCGAGTACTTGATTCCTGTTCCTTGAATATTCGCGCTATCCACATCCGGGAGGCTTATGAACCCCCAGGCGAGCTTGATTCATTCTTATTTCTTGGGGCCACAATTAGTTTGGGGTTTTATTACTATCCTGTACTTATGCCATGCTTTTTGCTAATTTAAGATTGTGCGAGGAATGCACTGTCTTGTTAGGTCCGTGACCGCGTTTTATTGTGTCGACAAGCCAGTCCACACTTTCGGGTTCCCGGTCGTTACTACCATCCACACAAACCTTGAGTCCGTCTGAGTCGGCCAACTTCGTCATGGGTAGCTTAATGGGGTGGCCCCACAAATATTTCTGAATCCTGTGATCGCTTTGTCGTGATCGCCTCGTTGGGTTTTGATTTGGTTTTTCCGAGGTTGATCGAGTGTGTGTTGCTATTTGTACCCCTGCAGGGTAAAACTTTCGAAAGCCGTGTCATGGTTATGGACGACTTGAGCACGGTTTCGATCATAGACAAGCATAACTAAAGTACCGCTTTTAATTTGACTAAGTACGACTAGTAAATAGTGCAACACTCATGGAATGGATAATAAAGCCTTAGCGGATGGGGGTTGTTCGTCCGCTTCCTCGTCGGTAAGCGAGGAAGAAGATGGATCTGTTAATATTACTGTTATAACTGTTGTTATTAATTCACGGACATCCGTCTATCTCTGGTTAGGTGGATGGTTAGCGAGTATCTATAGAATTGTTAGGGTTTATCTTTCGCTGCAATTGCGTCACCCCAGGTTGTGTCCCCTTTAGAGGCATAAAGACTTGCTGAGTACCCCTAGGGTCTCACACGATAAATTGTTTGATTCAGATGAACAGGTAAGCTCGCAAGATGGATACTCGGTGGAGAAGACGGACGATGTGGGCAACGATCATTCGGTGTAGAGATTCCGGGAACGGGGATTCGTGAGATCTGTGGGCGGGATGTGTTTATTTATGGGGCATCTTATGCCGATTTGCTTCTTATCCGTACTCGGATTTTGTCTTCCGCTTCCGCCTGATACTCTGATGTTTGATGTATGAGGAGATATCCTAAACTATTATTTATATCTAGGATATTTGGATCTTGCCGTATGGCGTTGCAATATTTCTATTTCTTTTAGATGGAATGACTCTGAGAACCATTGTATGGTGGCTTGTATACATACTCATTTGTGTATGTAGTTGATCCCTTCGCCGACACGCCGTTCTTGTCCCGATGTTTGGAAATGGTTAGGACGGCCGAAAGGTCTACCTGTGAGTGGCATTTGGGCCCCACCGTACTATTTTAACCATTTCCGCTCATCCAGGCTTGTAACTAGGAGCATAATTCACCGAGGTAGTTACACTAGAATTGCACGAGGCACAGGGGGTATGACGTGGAAGGATGAGTTTGCCGAGTGGGGCGACTCTTACATATGGCGCGGCAGAAAAGAAAAAGAGCGTACAGACCGGATGACATAGATAGAACATGCACTTGTGGCGATGCAGGTGCAAGTGAATGCACAAAAGAGCCAGCAAGCTACCGACCCATCTCAGCGGCACGAAGAGCCTGCATTGGAAGCTGCCGGCGACCCAGACTCTGCGTGGAAAAGCAACGTGGCTTCCACGGAGAACGTGCAACCCACGCTTGAAATGGCGGGTCCTCGATACCCCGTGGATGAGATAACGGAGAGAGAACACGCTGAGCTGCATGTGAGATTAATGGGCTTATCCATTAAGGTGGCGGTCGGCTATGCCTTACCTCCTATAGCTGGTGGAACTTAACACTGTCGACCGATTCTAGATGGCTATCCTATTGTCAGGATGGATGAGGTTGTGAAGGAATATGAGGAAACACAGCTTGATCATGCTACAGGTGAAGGGGAAACTCAACTCAAATTTGCAGTGAAAACAACCATTCTTTGGAAGAAGGAACACATCGTGCTTCCAAATTGAGACCATCGCACCTCATTGTCTCCACAAATTATAAAGATGAGCCGCCTCAGACGTCTCCAAGTCATCAGAATACTCCTCTGTCGTCTCTGACGCTTCAGCCATCTCCTGCGCGGCAGCCATCTCCGGCGCACCAGCCATCTCCTGCGCGTTAGCCATATTCGGCGCGTCAGCCATCTCCGGGGCTTCAGCCATCTCCTCAGCGTAAGCGGAAGAGCACTGCCATGAAGAGCATCACTAGCACTGCCATGAAGAAATCCGTAGGAAATCGTTAGCCAAAGAGTTCAAGAACCTACGTCCCGCAGCCTTACGCCAAGCCATTGTCGGTATTACCGTGGAATCGCAGCGACGAGGAGACCAATAGCATCTCGGAAGAAGAGGTCAAGAAATTCTTTGCACCTAGACGGGCCGAGCCAAAGGATAAACTAGATCCGGCGGTGGTGGAGAAGTTTTACAGTAATCTTTTGAAACCTGAAACCCCACTTGTGCCGGACTACGAGCGCCAGATTATGAAGGGGGGTGCAAGGCGGAGGGAGTCTGAAAGTAGCAGTTGTGCGGCACCCAAAAAAACAGTTCCCATGCTCGGAGAGCAGGAAAACCAATCATGCGCCTCGCTCCAAGTGTTCGACACATAGATAGCTCCTCCTGTAAATGACTACGAGACAGAGCTACAAAGAAAGGCCAATAAGATGGGGATGACTTACATTGCATACTTGAACATCATGGGAGATAACTTGCCCAAAGGCGATGTCAACCCCATACAGCCATGGAAGTATGGGAAGAATCTCGTCAAGAAAGAGGAGCTTAAGAATCTACCAACAAAGATGCGAAGATTGTATAAGTGGTACCTTTGATTTCTGCAAGACGAGAAAGGAAGAATGGATCACAGCGCATATAAGAGATCAGATTTTCTTGTGCGGAGACGATGAGATCAGCTTCAACATTCAAGACTTGCATTTTCTATTCAATCAGAAGGAACTCGACAAAGCTGCCATCAGCCTTTATTGTGTGTAAGTACTATTTCTGTAATTTCTGTCTCATCTCATTCAATTTATTAATTGCATGTATATATATGCTCACCATATATGTATATACTATTATGCAGGAAAAATGTTATGTAATGCATGAAAGGAGGCCCTTTTGACATTGGGTTCGTTGATCCAAATAGAGTTTATGAACAAGTGGTAAAACTCAAACCCGGGCAAACAGAAGATTTCTTGCGAACGTCTTTACTGAGACAACAAACCAAAAGGGAAATACTATTGCCTTACAACTTCTCGTGAGTGTTATTCTCTCTTGTACACATTCTGTTTTGGCTTACTCGATGTTAAGTATAATTGATGATGAGTTATGCGTGCGTAGGTTCTACTTTATTCTACTAGTCATTCAAGTTGACTCAGGAAAAGTCCTTGTCATGGACTCGTTACGAAAAGACCAAGAGCTATGGGCAGACTTTAAAGAGATGCTCCAGAGATAATTTCAATCATATTATCGCACTAGAATCGGCAACTTTCATGACAACAAGTAATTATTACTCCTTTATCCATTTTCTTTGCCAGACAGGGTTTGGAAAAGGTTCACGGGCAGGATCGTGGGTGAATGGTCAGAAGAACTAAAATTTGTAGACCAAAATGTAAGTAATACTAGCCAGCTAGGTCTGCGTATCTCTTTGATTCTGCTTCCAATTCCATTATATCATGCTTTATTAATTATTATTTTGATTGAACTCTCTATTCTCGTAAAGTGCGCGCATCAGGGACCCGGCAATAACTTATGTGGATACTATGTTTGTGAGTTCATTCGCAACACGATATGTGCGACGGGCCAAGCCGCACTAGAACATCAGTTGTGTTGAGTTTTATTACCATCAGTTGTGTTGAATTTTATTCTTATATATATATTGACCCCATTCTTCATATATATTTAGATTGAACGTATGCGGGACCAACTCCTACCATTTGACCGCATACGAGCCATTCAAGAGGAATTGGTGGGGTTCATACTTGATGAAGTCGTCACGCCTGGCGGAGAACTCTTTAGATATCCACCAAAATGAACGTGTACGGAGATGTTATATTGTATATATGCTTGAACGTGTTTGTCTTGTACTTGATGCTTCAACGTGTATGAAGAATACCACAATGACGATGTTTGTGTATAATAATAGTTGCTTAATTATTCATGTACTCGTATGTATCGATGATGTATGTGTATACCTCTCCCGATCGATTCCCCCTCTCCCCTCCCCATCCCCGCCGTGCCGCAGAAATACACCTAGAACGGAGCGGCGGCAGAACTCTGCCGCGACAGAGATTTATGCTATTTTCCTGCCGCGGCAGAACTCTGCCGTGGCGGAGAACATTTAACACCGGTTCGTGTTACGAACCGGTGTTAAAAGGGGCCCCTGAGCGCTGCGGCAGCCCCACATGGGCCACCCTTTAACAGCGGTTCGTATAAGAACCGCTGTTAAAGGGGGGGCTCTAACACCGAACCCAATAGCGGTTCTATAACCGCTGTTAGAGGCTGGTCCGAACCGGTGTTAGAGGCCAGTGTGTGCACTAGTGAGGAGACATGTCGCTGCGGTATTTCTGGGTGGAGAAGCGGCGTCGGCTAGGGCGCGGGGGGAGGAAGGGCATGTAAGAGGGGCTGAGCGGCGGTGCTGGGATAGGCGACGGTAGATGGCGGCAGCATTCTAGTGCTCGAGAGGGATGGCATCAGCGTGCGGGCCTAGATCTAGGCCAGGCGGGCCACTTTCGTTGCTGGCTCCACTTTGTTGTTGGCTCTAGGCGAAGAGGACAACAATGGCATCCATTGCTTTTCATGTCATTCAAGCACATACTTGATCTAAATTTTTGTTGTTGTCTATTCCTGTAGGACTTAAGAGGTCATGCCACTCCAATCCTATGATTTTCATATTCCCATGTTTTGAGAATCCTACAAATTAAATAATTTCTTGGTTTCTTTGGCCCATCTTCCACACGTTATTCTCACGCATAGGAACCTATTAAAATAATTAAATAATAAACATCTCACTTATCTCACCAAATTAGCAGAATTGCAAAAAAAATCTTAAGATAATTTCTTTTCTTAGCACAACACGTGCGATGTTAGGGATGAAACCAGGCTCATGCACCGTGGCGCTGCCGGCTTGCACTACTCAAGTCCATCGGCGGTGATCCTCCACAAGAACCTAGCACTGTGGTGTATGGTGGCCCAAGGAGCAGACGAGCGATGGTCGTATATTGTCTATGTATCTACCACAAGGGTGTACCAGTGCTGCCTTTGTTGTTAGGCAATTCATGGTCTCATACATCCCAGTGGATGGGGGCGGCGATGACATGGAGCCATGGAGTACCTACTGTCAGTAACATGCAAATTATGTAGCGAATTACTAGGGTGATAGCAAAATTTACCAATGGAAGCCATCGGGATTAACATAGATGCTTGCCGGTATTCATCCATTGCCTGAAGGTAGTAATAATCTTCTTAGAGATTCGAAGGAGCATAAGAAGATGAAGCCATTATCAATGGGGATAAGAATCCTTGTTCCCCAACTTCTCATGAGTTGAAGGTTGTGGAGAAAGAGGAAAACATAACTAATGATGGAGCTAAGGGAGGCAGTACTGGTGATAAGGAGTATGCCATTATGTCAGGGTTGGGGTGACACGGACTAGGAATGAGAGAGAGACAAATGGACAAGAGAGAGATAGATAAGGGGGAGAGGAAGAGAGAAAGGGGAAGGAAAGGGGAGAGAGAGTACATATGTCCTTCTATATTAATAAGTTGTTAGTTAACTATACATATGGGGTCGAATTATGCTAAATAATATTCTTCTCCTCTCTTCCTACTTGATCTTCGGCGGGGTCGAATGCTTTCCCGGTCGAGGTTCAGTACATCTGCAGGCATAGGGTTCTCAGCTCGATTCTCTCTCTGTATCAACCTTTAGTCGGTATTCACGGTTCTATCCTTTCTGTATTTGCGCTCTTAATCTTTTTACAGTTCTTACTTGGTGATTGCTATGATTGATATAGAAGGTAGTCCCCCATGGATAGTGATTCTCATTCGGAAAGGTAGTATTTTTAAGGAAAATATTATAATATTTTTTAAATGTTATGTCGTTGTCTTTTCTACATACATGAGTATTATGTGCACTGATGTTTATAAATGCAATATGCGCAATAAAACAAACATTTAAATCCATGACAGTGCACGCGCATTCAACTAGTATCTCTTTAAAATAAGGGAGTGCCTAGATCTCAGGCGCCTGAGTACTACTTATGTCTAAGTCGCTGATGTCATCCTAATATTTGTGCTAATTTTCAGTTACAACCTAGTTGCAACTTATAAGATTTGTACTAATTCTCAGTTACAACCTAGTTGTAACTCATTAAATTCTCAGTTACACCCGAGTTGCAACTTATGTATAACTTTCATTTTACACGAATCACGAGGTAAATTAAACGGTAAAAAAGGCGACCGAGACTTACAAAGTTCTCAGAGAACTAGCAAATCCATTAAAATAAAATTAAACTTTAGAGACACTAAAAAACCCAAATAGATTATATTTATATCTGTTTAAACATTTTTAGCGTCTGTATTGGAGATTTTATCACTTAACACCACTTGTTGGTGCCCTTTTTTCATAGAACCATAACTTTTGCATTTTGTTTCACAAAACACCAACTTTTGTGGTAAACCTTTGCACAAAACACATAAACCGGTATTAACTCATTTGATACTGATTAACTTGTTGGGCCTACTTGTCAGAATCACTGTAACAGCATGGGTAGCTGTAGGGTGCCTAGATTTTATTACAAACAACAACCACACATAAAAAGATTTTGTCTCCAAATTATGACCACACAGAATAAAAGATTTAGGCAATATATGCTCCAAAAGATGAACCACGACAATTTTAACCATACTACTGTTGGCAAACAAGTTTACTTTTGGTGTCTCCCAGCACATACAAAATAAGGTCTAGAACTATTACAATCAGGACATGACTTTTTTCATTTCATACAAAGTTAGGGGCTTAATTATCTTTCTCCTGCTGCAATCCTTGCCCACTACCAGCTATGAAGTAAGCGTAAGTATGAGTCTCGGTGTAATGAACCTGTCACCTTCGTCCACGAACAGAACGAAGCTTCGACCTTGGTGGTGTTGTGGCTTGCCGAGGCGCAGATGAAGGTTGTTGAGGTGATGTCGGACCTTGTCGAGGTGGAGCTTGTCGTGGTGGTGCAAATGTGACTTGGCGCGCTTGTGATGGTGGAGATGTAGGTGCTGCAGCTAGTGGCGAGGCAGGACCTGCAGGCATGTGCACGTACTTGGGCAGCTGCCGGTTACTCTGAAATGATACAAAAACATGGATAATTGATTTAGCATTGTGAACACGTATAATATGATAATAAATACAGACTTGGCAATTAGTACCTTGTGTCCAGCCTTCCTAATAGCGAGATGAGGCTTCAATGGTTTCGTGCAGGTGGTGTACCTGTAGGTTTTCGTAGCATGGAAAACAAAAATTTTCTACCGCATACAAACAAACAAGTCAAGATCTATCTACTAGATTGTAGCAACGAGTCGATAGAATAACTCACCCTCGAAGATTCCAAAATGTTTAACGAGAGCGGATTCTCGTGGGTGATGTAGTCGTACTCTTCCCGATCTCAAGATCGTGTAGACGATCCTTCCGGCGCTCCAAGGCTGGCAATGGGTCACATCGCTCGGCATTGACGAAGACCTTCCTCTCCTTGTTCCAAAGAAAATGGAGGTTGTAGCACTCTTCTCGCGATTCCGGCAGCACAACGGCGTGGTACCGGAAGTAGAGGGGAGATCTCGCAGGGCTTCGCCTTAAGCCGGAGCGAGTATGGTGGAGTATGAGAGAGTCCCTCGACGATCTAGGGTTTAGACACGCCGAGGAGGGGCAAGCCGGTGGCTAGGGTTTAGCTAGGCGGCGGCGGCGGTTTGCCCTAGGGCCGGCGGCGGCTATGGAGGCGGCGGCGGCTTGGTACTAGGGTTTAGAGGTAGGAACTTGTGTGTCTAGGAGGGGAGCCCTGCCCCTCCTTATATAGGTGGAGGCCGCCAAGGGAGGGAGTCCCTCCCCAACTCGGCTTGGTGGTGCGCCGGCGGTGGGAGGAGGAACTCCTCCCCCAAGTCGGTTTCCACCTCCTCTCCACTTCCCAAAACTAGTCGTTTGACTTTCAAACTAGGCGTTTGACTTTTCAAACTAGGATTTGATTAATCCCTCTATTTTGTTCAGCGATTACACCGAGTACATAATGCAATCATACCAACTTGATATAACACATTCATGTACCCTTCCCCTCCGGAGTGCCGGACATTCCGGAACCTTCTAGAACATTCCCGATGAAAACACCGGAACCATTCTCCAACTCCGAAACGGGACTTTCCTTATATGAATCTTATTCTCCGGACCATTCCGGATCTCCTCGTGATATCCCGAATCCCATTCGAGACTCCGAACAACATTCGGACTCTTTCTCATCATTCCATAACTACTCAAACAACGTCGAATCCTTAAGTGTGTCTCCCTACGGTTCGTGAATTATGCGGACATGATCGAGACACTTCTACGAACAATAACCAATAGAGGAATCTGGAAATTCATATGGCTCCCACATATTTCCACGATTACTTTGCGATCGAATGAACCACTTACATACGATATCAATTTCCCTTTGTCTCACGATAGTTTACTTATCCGAGGTTATGATCGTCGGTATCTCTGCATACCTAGTTCAACCTCGTTACCGATAAGTACTCTTTTCTCGTTCCCGTGATATGTGATCCCTTGTGAGCCAGCCACATGCTTGCAAGCTAATTGGATGACATTTCACCGAGAGGGCCCAGAGTATATCTATCCGTCATGTGGATGGACAAATCCCACTCTTGATCCATGTGTTTCAACCAATACTTTCCGAACACTCAATGCCACCTTTATAGCCACCCAGTTACGGTGTGGTGTTTGATGTCATCAAAGCATCCATCCGGTAAAGGTGATATGCATGATCTCATGGTCGAAGGAATTAGATTACTATGTATCAGAAAGCATATAGCAATTGAACTATTAAAATGACTTGATCTTTATGCTACGCTTATCTATAGGAGTATGTCCACCATATCATTCTCCTAACGATATGATCTTGTTGTTAATAACATCTCGATGTTCATGATAGGGAAACCACAATCATTCATTAACCAACAAACTAGTATTATACAGAGGCTTTACTAGGGACTCTTATTTTAGTCTACAAATCACACAAGTATTAATGTTTCCTTGTTAATACTATTATAGCATGAAATGTAAACATTTATCATAAACACAAAGATATAATAATAACTATATTTATTATTGCCTCTAGGGCATATCTCCAGCCTCCCACTTGCACTAGAGTCATCTAATCTAGATTACATGGTAATATACCAACACCCATGGCGATGGTGCTGGTCATGTTTTGCCCTCGGGAGAGGTTTAGTCAACGGATCCGCCATATTCAGATCTGTGTGTACTTTGCAAATCTTTATATCCCCATCTTGGATATGTTCTTGAATAGCGTGAAAACGTAGCTTGATGTGCTTCAGCTTCTTGTGTGACCTTGGTTCTTGCGCATTGGCTATGGCGCCCATGTTATCACAGTAGATAGACATTGGGTCCAACGCACTAGGAACCACACCCAGCTCTGTAATGAACTCTTTCATCCATATCGCTTCTTGTGAAGCCTCCAAAGCAGCCATGTATTCCGATTCAGTTGAAGATCTCGCCACAACACTTTGCTTTGCACTCCTCCAGCTAACTACTGCACCATTCAAAATAAATACGTATCCAGATTGTGATTTAGAATCATCCGGATCGGTGTTCCAACTAGCATCGGTGTAACCATTAACAACGAGTTGTTCATCACCTCCATAAGAAAGAACCATATCCTTAGTTCTTCTCAAGTACTTAAGGATGTTTTGATCATGTCCAATGACCCACTCGATCACTTTGATATCCGCTAGTTAAACTAACAAAGATATGCAATGTCGGGTCTAGTACATAGCATGGCATACATTAGAGATCCTATGATCGAGGCATAGGAGTCTTACTCATCCTTTCTATCTTACGTCGATGTCGGACTTTGAGTTTTACTCAAGGTCGATTAAACATGGGCAAGAACCCTTTCTTGCTATCTTCCATTCCAAACCTCTTTAGAACTTTGTCCAAATATGTACTTTAGACAATGATATTTGGCGCCTCGATCTATCTCTATAAATCTTTATGCCTAATATGTCGCTTCGCCAAGATCCTTCATTGAAAAACTATTATTCAAATATTCCTTGACACTATTAAGAAGGTCTACATCATTCCCAATCAACAATTTGTCATCTACATATAGTATTAAGAATGCTACAGAGCTCCCACTCACTTTCTTGTAAATACAAGCTTCTCCATAAGTTTGTATAAAACCAAAACTTTTGATCACCTTAATCAAAACGTTGATTCCAACTACGGGATGCTTGCTTCAATCCATAGATGGACCGTTGAAGTTTGCATACCTTGTTAGCATCTTTAGGATCGACAAAACCTTTGGGTTGCATCATATACAACTCTTCATCAATGTCTCCATTGAGGAATGCTGTTTTGACATCCATCTTCCATATCTCATAATCATAATATGCAGCGATTGCTAACATAATCCTCACAGACTTTTAGCTTCATGGTGAGAAAGTCTCATCGTAGTCAACTCCTTGAATTTGTCGAAACCCTTTATGCCAAGTCGAGCTTTATAGACAGAACATTACCATCAGCATCTGCTTTTCTTCTTGAAAATCCATTTGTTCTCGACAGCCTTCCGCCATCCGGAAGTCCACCAAAGTCCATACTTGGTTTTCGTACATGGATCCAATCTCGGATTTCATGGCTTCTTGCCATTTATTGGAATCTGGGCTCATCATTGCTTCCTCATATGTCTCAGGGTCATCGGTGTTGTCCACCAACATGACACTCATAACGGGATCATACCAATCTGGAGTGGTACGAATTCTCGTTGACCTGCGAGGCTCAGAGCAACTTCAACCAAGTTTCATGATCATCATCATTAGCTTCCTCTCTAATCGGTGCAGCACCACAGAACTTCTTCCGTGCGCGCTACTCGCAATTTCGAGAGAAGGTTCGACAACCTTGTCGAAGTTCTACTTTCCTTCCAAATACTTCTTTCGAGAGAAATTCTTCTAGAAAGGATCCATTCTTGGCAACGAAGATTTTGCCTTCGGATCTATGATAGAAGGTATACCCAATAGTTTCCTTCGGTATCCTATGAAGACGCATTTTTCCGCTTTGGGTTCAAGCTTGTCCCTGTAACTTCTTTATATAGGCAGAACCCCAAACTTTAAGGAACGACAATCTAGGTTTCTTCCCAAACCATAATTCATACGGTGTCGTTTCAACGGATTTAGATGGTGCCCTATTTAAAGTGAATGCGCTGTTTCTAATGCATAACCCCAAAATGATAGCGTAAATCTGTAAGTGACATCATAGAACTAACCATATCTAAGAGAGTTCAATTACGACGCTCGGACACACCATTACCGTGGTCTTCCCGGTGTCAATCAATTGTGAAAGTATTCCGCATTTCTTCAAATGCTCGCCAAACTCAGAACTTATTTATTCACCTCCACGATCAGAACATAGAAATTTAATCTTCTTGTTACGTTGATTCTCTACCTCACTTTGAAATTCCTGAAACTTCTCGAAAGTTTCGGACTTATGTTTCATGAAATAGATATACCCATACCTACTCAAATCATCCGTGAAGGTAAGAACATAACGATAACCACCGCGTGATGCTACACTCATTGGACCACACACATCGGTATGTATGATTTCCAATAAGTCCGTAGCTCGCTCCATCATACCAGAAAATGGAGTCTTAGTCATTTTACCCATCGACATGCTTCAGATCTATCAAGTGATTCAAATCAAGTGATTCAAGAAGTCCATCGAATGGAGTTTCTTCATACGCTTCACTCCAATGTGACCTTGACGACTTTGCCACATATTGGTCGAGTTATAGCTCGATTTCAAAGGTTTAGCCTCAATGTTTTTAATATGTGTATTTCCACTATCGAGATTCAATAAGAATAGACCATCTATCAAAGGTGCATGTGCATAAAACATATTACTCATATAAATCGAACAACCATTATTCTCGGATTTAAACAAGTAATCGTCTCGCAATAAACAAGATCCCGATATAATGTTCATGCTTAACATAGGCACCAAATAACAATTATTTAAGTATAAAACTAATCCCGATGGTAGATGAAGGGGTAGCGTCACCATGATCACATCAACCTTTGATCCGCTTCCCACGCCGCATCGTAACCTTGTTCTTCGCTAGCTTTCGCTTATTCGCAAAGACTGCTTCGAAAGTTACAAATATGAGCAACCGAACCAAAGATTAAATACCTGTGCACTACTACGAGTACTAGTGAGATACACATCAATAACATGTATATCGATATACCTTTCTTCTTGATGTTGCTCTTCAAATCCGCCAAGTACTTTGGGCAATTCCGCTATGACCTTCTCCTTGCAAAGAAAAGCACTCAAGATATGAGGCTTAGGTCCAGCCTTGGTCTTCTTCGTTGGCGTGGTAACTTTCTTACCACCCTTATTGAAGTGTCCCTTCTGCTTAGACTTGCCTTTCTTGAATTTGGTGGTCTTATTGACCAACAACACTTGGTGCTCTTTCTTGATCTCCACGTCTGCAGATTTCAACATGGCAAAGAGTTCGCAACGCCTTGTTCATGTTCTGCATGTTGTAGTTCATCACAAAGTTCTTGTAACTTGGTGGTAGTGATTGAGGACTTGGTAAATCCCCAAAGCATTAGGAATCACTATACCCAAGCTTTGAAGTTTGTTTATGCCCAAACATCTTAAGCACATGCTCACCGACGAGCTGCCTCTTCCATCTTGCGCTTAAAGAACTTTTCGAAGCCTCATAGCTTTCAATTGCCGCATGAGTCTCAAAGATCAATTTGAGATCCTCGACAATATCATATGGGTCTGAATTCTCAAACCTTTTCTCAAGCTCGATTCTAAACCATACAATATAGCACATCGAATCGTGGAGTACCGAGTCTTCCGAGTGAGGTAAACATTCTTTACTTCATCGGCAAAGATCACCGCAGTGGGTCACCCAAATGGTGCATCCAAAGACATAGGTCAAATTACACCGTGAGGACAATCTCAAATTGTGGAACCAATCCATGAGTTGCTTCCATTGTTTTCAACTTTTCTTTCTAGGAACGCATTAAAATTGATGGTAGGGGCTGCCATTGATCTACAACATATTTGCAATAGTTTAGACTAAGTTTATGACAAATTGAGTTCAAATTAATAATAAAATTAATCTAGGTGAACTCCCACTCAAAACAATATCCCTCACATTGTTTTAGTGATCACACGAACAAAATCCACCACCTCAACACCGATCATCATGAGAGTTGATATAGTTTCAATGGCGAACAATCGACATGTTCATCATATCTACTATATGATTCATGCTTTACCTTTCGGTGATCCGTGTTCCGAGACCATGTCTGTACATGCTAGGCTCGTCAAGATCAAACCTTAGTTTCCGCATGAGCAATTCTGGCTTGCTCACGTTGTATACACTTGCGGAATCTAACACACCCGATCATCACGTGGTGCTTCGAAACAACAAGCTTTAGCAACGGTGCTAACTAAGGGTGAACACTTTATGACTTGAAATTCATGTGCATGAGGGATCATCTTATAATGCTACCGCCTACTAAGCAATACAAGATGCATAAAGGATTAACATCACATGCAATTCATAATATGTGATATGATATGGCCTTTCTTCTTTGTGCTTCCGATCTCCATCTTCTAGCACGAACATGATCTCCATCATCACCGGCATTGCATCAAGGTCAATGATGCTTCTCCATGGTTGTCGCCCACCGCTTCAACTATTACAACTACTTTGAATAGACACGGGTCTTAACATAAATTAAAGACAACCATATGGCTCCGCCGGTTGCCAACTTACAATAAGGAACATTGCATACATCAAATATAATCACAATCATGGCCATATCACATCACAAGACACCCCGCAAAACAAAGTTAGACGCCTCTACTTTCTTTGCATGTTTTACGTGGTTTGGGGCTTTCAATAAGTGTCGCTCTAACTTATTTAACAAGAACCACAACATTGATACTAGCATTGTTAATCACTGTAAATTGAATCTTAACTATGCTAGGAGAAACAAAACGCAAAGCCACTTATGCAATACAAGTTGCATGTCAAGCGTGGAGCAAGTCTCATGAACGATGTCATGTAAGGTTAGCCGGCCGCTTCATCCCAACATCCCGCAAGATGCAAAGTACACAAGAAGCAATCGACAATAAAAGCATCAATGCCCACAATGACCATTGTGTTATACTCGTGCAACAGATCTACATATAGACACGGCTCTGATACCACTGTAGGTTTCGTAGCATGGAAAACAAATTTTTTATACCACATACAAACAAACAAGCCAAGATCTATCTACTAGATTGTAGCAACGAGTCGATAGAATAACTCACCCTCGAAGATTCCAAAGTGTTTAACGAGAGCGAATTCTCGTGGGTGATGTAGTCGATTCTTCCCGATCTCAAGATCGCAGACGATCCTTCCGGGCTATGCTCCAAGCAGCGCCCGCAATCGGGTCACATCGCTCGATACTTGATTTAAGACCTTCCTCTCCTTGTTCCAGAAAATGAGGTTGTAGCACTCTCCTCGCGATTCCGGCAAAGACAACGACGTGGTACCGAAGTAGAGGGAGATCTCGCAGGCTTCGCCTTAAGCCGAGCGAGTATGGTGGAGTATGAGAGAGTCCTCGATGATCTAGGGTTTAGACACGCCGAGAGGGGCAAGCCGCGGCTAGGGTTTAGCTAGGCGGCGCGGTTTGCTCTAGGCCGGGCGGCGGCTATGGAGGCGGCTGGCTTGGTACTAGGGTTTAGAGGTAGGAACTTGTGTGTCTAGGAGGGAGCCCCGCCTCCTTATATAGGTGGAGGGCGGCCAAGGGAGGAGTCCCTCCCCAACTCGGCTTGGTGAAGGCCCGGTGGGAGGAGGAACTCCTCCCCCAAGTCGGTTTCCACCTCCCTCTCCACTTCCCAAAACTAGCCGTTTGACTTTCAAACTAGGCGTTTGACTTTTCAAACTAGGATTTGATTAATCCCTCTATTTTGTTCAGCGATGACACCGAGTACATAATGCAATCATACCAACTTGATATAACACATTCATGTACCCTTCCCCTCCGGAGTGCCGGACATTCCGGAACCTTCTAGAACATTCCCGATGAAAACACTAGAACCATTCTCCAACTCCGAAACGGGACTTTCCTTATATGAATATTATTCTCCGGACCATTCCGGATCTCCTCGTGATATCCCGAATCCCATTCGAGACTCCGAACAACATTCGGACTCTTTCTCATCATTCCATAACTACTCAAACAACGTCGAATCCTTAAGTGTGTCTCCCTACGGTTCGTGAATTATGCGGACATGATCGAGACACTTCTCCGAACAATAACCAATAGAGGAATCTGGAAATTCATATGGCTCCCACATATTTCTACGATTACTTTGCGATCGAATGAACCACTTACATACGATATCAATTTCCCTTTGTCTCACGATAGTTTACTTATCCGAGGTTATGATCGTCGGTATCTCTGCATACCTAGTTCAACCTCGTTACCGATAAGTACTCTTTTCTCGTTCCCGTGATATGTGATCCCTTGTGAGCCAGTCACATGCTTGCAAGCTAATTGGATGACATTTCATCGAGAGGGCCCAGAGTATATCTATCCGTCATGTGGATGGACAAATCCCACTCTTGATCCATGTGTTTCAACCAATACTTTCCGAACACTCAATGCCACCTTTATAGCCACCCAGTTATGGTGTGGTGTTTGATGTCATCAAAGCATCCATCCGGTAAAGGTGATATGCATGATCTCATGGTTGAAGGAATTAGATTACTATGTATCAGAAAGCATATAGCAATTGAACTATTAAAATGACTTGATCTTTATGCTACTTATCTATAGGAGTATGTCCACCATATCATTCTCCTAACGATATGATCTTGTTGTTAATAACATCTCAATGTTCATGATAGGGAAACCACAATCATTCATTAACCAACAAGCTAGTATTATACAGAGGCTTTACTAGGGACTCTTATTTTAGTCTACAAATCACACAAGTATTAATGTTTCCTTGTTAATACTATTATAGCATGAAATGTAAACATTTATCATAAACACAAAGATATAATAATAACTATATTTATTATTGCCTCTAGGGCATATCTCCAACAGTACCTGTGCCCTTTAAGTTTATAATTTGAGCAAGTAATTGTTGTCATCTTCCTAGTGCCATCAGGCCCTTCACCTGCACTAGGTCTTCTCTTTTCCTTTTTTCGTCCAGGCTTGGTATGAAAGATAGGAGGTCCTATATCAACGGTATCAGTTTTAACCCAATTATCTTGGCTTGGCACTGGATAAATCATTTCCTTGTAGGCAAGGGCATACATTTCCTTTTTTAAAAATTACTAATGAAATCTTCCGGATATTGCTTTGTTTGGAAGATAACAGCTATGGCGTGTTTGCATGGCACTCCTGTTAAGTCCCACTTTCTACAGTCACATGTCTTGTTGAGCAGGTTTAGAGCACACCCAACCCTAGTCCTATTAGTTATTGTCTCAACTTGCCAAATACCATTTCTTGCATTCACCGGCGTGCACAACCTAGAGAATCTCTTCTCGGTCTCAAGAATTTCAGCATATTGTGGTGTTATTTCCCAACATGCAACAACTACTCCATCTTTAGCAGTCGCAAACTTAGCCATGAGTTTGGTCCTAATTTGATACATCATAGTAACTATAGGCTTCTCCCTTTGTTTAAGGATGTAGCTATTGAAAATTTCACTTAAATTATTGACAATTAGATCTGTCTTGCATGTTGTATCCATAGCATGGCGAGCCCAGTGCTTAGTTGGAATTTTGCTAAGCCAAGTCCATGCATCTAAGTTTAAAACTTTTAGCCTATCCATTGCATCTATATGAGCACTATGGTTGTAGGCATATGCAGCAACGTCTACTAACTTTTTTATGTCTTCTCCTCTAAATCCAGCTAGTTGAAAATTAGCAATGATGTGCCTAAGGCAAAAGAGTTGCTCACACTCTGGAAAAACTTGGTTTACTATATTTAAGAGCCCTTTTTGACGGTCAGACATGATAGTGAAGGGCCCATGCTTACTTGTGCCACCACCTAGAGCATACCTTAGTTGTGTTAGAAACCAACACCAAGTGGATGTCTCCTCTTTTCCCACAACTCCAAAAGCTAGAGGAAACATATTATTGTTGTCGTCCCTAGCTGTGGCAGCAAGGATCTGAAATCCAGAGCCTACCTTCAAGAAAAATCCGTCAACACCTGAAATTTAACACCAAAGTAGCAAGAACCAATGCACAATAAGGCATTAATCAATATGGAGGATTTATGTACAACAATGCATTGGTCTTACCAATAAAGGGTCTGCAACCTTGTAGAAATCCCTGCACTTGGGCATTAAGGCAGTAGAATAATCCATGAAATCTAAGATTCTTGCGTGGGTCTGCATTGACTATAGTGGTCACAATACACCTACTACCAGGATTTGTGTTTAGCACGGCCTGAAGGTAATGTTGAATAAAAGAGCAATTTACCAAGCGAATTATCCATAATAAACGCTAGATAAAACATGATTAGAATAATAGGCAATATACTAATCATGTGAAATAGCGAATACATATTAAGGCATATAACTAAACAGACTGCAAGGCGTAAAACTTTAGATGCAATCAGAACAAGGTTGAGAAAAAAAATATACATGGCGGTAGCAGCAGAGGAACCGCCGGCGTTGGAACCGTCGTTAGCCATGTCGTCGAGGAAGAGGGTGCTGATGTCGGGGAAGAAGTCCTCGTCGGGAAAGACGTCGCCGTAGTCGCTATCTGTGAGGGAGTCCGTGACGAAGCCAGTATTTGTACCGATAGCGCTCCCAAAAAACCTTATCGCCCTTCTCCCGTACATGACTCGAAACAGCGAGGTCTCGGAGGTTTACTGTCTCGGCTCGCGGTACACGCCGCAAGACAGGATGAGGAAGATCTAAGTAGCGCCATGCTTTAGAACTGGAGGCGCAAGGGATGTGTGGCAGTGTATCTGAGAGGAGGCGTGGCCTCTCTCTTATATAGGCACACAGAGGGGAAGGCAGACATGCTGCGTAGGAGATGAAACGAACGGACAAAAGTTGAAGCGAACAGGCGGCAACCCACCGGACAACCTCCACTCAGTTCGTATTTATTTAGCTCGTATTAAAAGTTCACTCGAGCAAAACGTTTCAGCTTCTGTACAACTGTTCATATACCATTCATGCGTGGCAAAATAAAGTTTGGCTCGGCGAGATTCCCGCAACCCGCGGCGCGCGCGTCGTGACGTGACGAGGCGAGGCGAGGCATGGCGAGGAGGAGGAGGAGCGCGTGTGTATATGTCTTCTCTTCTCAAGCTCGTATAAGTGGTGGAAGAGCTCACCTTATAAGCTGGTCCAACTTTCACTCAACTAGCAATATGGGAATAAACATTTGTCCTAGCTCTTGCCTTGCATGAATAGGCCAAATGGGCCTCTAGGATTTCAGAAATTTATTGGCATATAATAAATGGGATGGGCCTATTTAGGCAAAAATTCCAACAGGTAATCTCTTATCCTCCAATATTGACTCTCATGGTGTCCATCAATCACCTCTAGTGCTTTGTTCTTTGCTTTATAGACCATGATTTTGGAAATAGAAACCCCATATTCCTTCTTAACCATGTCAATGAGTGCTCCAATCTTCATATCAGGGTTAGTTCTAATCCGATCTTCATAAGTCTTGCTCACCCAAACACTATTAATTCTTGAACTATCATTTTTTGTCCCACACGTGTGAGGCAAAACAATCCCTTGAATGACATGGGTTGTTTCTCCTTTTATAGTGGATGACATAATTGCAAAGGGACATGTGCCTCCACTCTTACAGCAAACAGTGATCCTGTCATGATCATTTCTCAAATATTCGAAGTCTCTTTGATTCACAATATGGTAGTTTGTTAATGCCCTTCTGAACTGATGGACATCTACAAAACATAGCTTTACCCGCAACAACTCATGGGCATTCACATTTGATTCATCATAATATATTCTTTTGGCCAACTTTTTTGATCTACTCTTCCTTTTTGTTATGGATACTCTTTTTTCATCTACATCTCTATCATCATCACTTGAATCAATTAACTCTTTGCAGTCATCACTTGCTACATCACTGAATTCCATGCAATTTTCCTCGAATAATCCTTCTATTGCCCTTCTCTTGGCTGCTCTTGACAACTCTGCCTTTCCTTGCCACTTTTGCTCCTACCTTCCAACCTTGGCCTCTCTTCCTCAACTATAACCACCTTAGCTGAAGCTTGTGTTGGGAAACAGTCCTCAACATCCGTATCACCTTCAATGCGAACTAGAAAATCATCATAATGGTCTGAGTCAGTTCCTCTCCATCAACTTGGTGTTCCTCATCAACAAAAGTTGGAACTTGTGCATCTTCCTCCATGTGTGCTATGGAATCGATGTTGCTGCCCATTTGGCTCTCTAGAAAGTCATGTGTAGGTTGATTGAAACTATTTTGAGTACCAAAAATGTCAAATGGTTCAAACCGCCAATCTATCACATTGCACATCATCTCTCTCTCGAATTGATAGAAACCTCGCCATAATCCTCCAATCTAAACAAATATAAATAGTGGTTATTAATATGTCCAGTACAATTTCAATTTAAGCAAAATGAAATAGCAGCCTGAAACAAAAAATAATTCGACTTCTTCTCCCACTTTTTTTTTATGAAATTGCACAATCCTGTAACGAAATATGCAGCAACCAATCCAATACCACAACATTTAGAAAGGAGCTGCATTTATACGTCGATCAAAGCCAAATTATTCTGCCCCTAAAACTAGGGTTCTTCATCTTCTTACTGTAACTCTCTTCAAATCCCTTACAAAAAGAAGAAATTGAAGAATTTTTAGCATTGCTCACGAATCTTACCCACTAAACAATACGTCGGAATCCATGGCCTGCATCCTCCATGCTGGCGTGCCGCCACCCCCACCGCCACCGCACGGACGCTTCGAGGTCGCCTCAGCTCCATACTCTAGCATGTCGCTGGCTCCAGGGTCACCCATCCCCGCCGCCAGCTCCGTCCCTGCTGCCGGCCCGTCCACCTGATCGCCGCTGCCTCCGGTCGGGTGCCATATGGCCGGTCGCGCTGGTCAAGCGATCTGGAGAGAGCGACTGGTTGAATACGACCTGTTGGTAGTGGGCGTCGATAGAAGGAAGAGGGCCACGCTGGAATCCTTGATAGTAGGCTAAAATTCACTAATGGGCTATTAGTGCGATTTATGTGTTTTGTGTAAAGGTTTAACACAAAAGTTGGTGTTTTGTGAAACAAAATGCAAAGGTTGTGGTTCTGTGAAAAAAGGCACCAACAAGTGGTGTTAAGTGATAGAGTAAACCACGCCAGCGGTCCTAATTCTTTTTCTGCACCTTCACTTTGGTCTCAGTTTTTAAATTGCACATATAGATCCTAAATCTTTTGTAAGTTATTCATCGAAGGTCCTAAATAGCGTTTGACCCGCATTGATCAGTGCCAACTAGGTAGTGGGAGTCCAAGAGAAATACCAGTCACTCTACATATTTGCAAATAGACCCCCGTTATTGTATTTCTTCCAAACATGGTCCCCATGACAGGTGCATGCGGGCTGCGGCGCCACCAAGAGCAGCGGTGCCGGCCTAGATGTTTATCGCTGCAAGGGCATATGTGACGCCGGCGACTGCGATGCGAAAGATTGTTAACTTGTAGTGGAAGACGCACATGCAGAAGCAGCCCAAGAAGTCAAAGGCGGAAACATCTTTTGCTTGGACAATGGTGATGGTGAACTCATGGTGCAGTAGTGCTAGACTTTTGACATGGTACACAACTGCTGTTTCTGTTTAGCACCATAGGAGAACGTGTAGTAGGACAGCTCAAGCACACATTTAATCAGACATTTTGTTATACACATGATGTCTAGTTCGTAGTTGCTGCCGCTTGGCCGTATCGATCAACGCAGTCCATGCCCCTTTGCTTCTGTAGCAATCCGCATATGCGCATAAGCTGCCGCTCTCGGCACACGTCGCCGGAGTCCGATGCTCGCGTCCAGCGCACGCACACACATGAACCACCAGAGTGGTGACTGGTGTGGATACCTAGACCGGCGTTAATCGCCATACGCGAGGAACATGCCAAAATGAAGACCCCCAACGTCGAAGCCGCTTCATGGCATAACAGCGTGAGTCGACGTCCATGTTTTGTTACTGTGTGGCCTCACCTCCGCGTGATAGCTGATGCGTGCGCTTGTTTAATTTGAGTGTTTTGAGGTGAGATGGGAGCGAACAGGAGGAACATGGTTGCTGGGGAAGATCGTGCGGGACAGGCATTGGGGTGAGCAGTAGGCGACCGTGAGCGGAGCATCTGTTTGGGGACTGCATTCTACAAGAATTATAACTTTAATGGCTTATTTGCAAATATGTAGGCAGCTGGCATGTTTCTTGGGTCTCATTGTCGATGTGACACCGGTCGCTGATTATAGCTATTTAGGACCTCGTGTGAATTATTTACGAAAGATTTAGAATCTATACGTTTAATTTTAAATAAGTGGAATCAAACTGAAGGTGAGAGCAAAGAATTAGGACCGCCAAACTAAGTGATAAAATCTCTCTGTATTGGTCATCCGGGTCATCCCGTTTTTCGTGCTACTTTGCTGGGATCATCGACCGACCACCGCCGTGTCGAGTCTACCCCCACTCTTCCTCCTCCCAGATCTCTCCGCCCATGAAGTGCCACTCGGTCGCTGCGCTCTGGCCGCCGTCGCCGCCTTCCCACCAAATCACCGCCGTCGCGGCCACCGCCGACGCGCTCTTCACCGGCGCCGCCGACGGCACCGTCCTCCACTGGCCTCTCCCTCCTTCCCCGCCCTTCCACCCGCGCCCCTCCTCCCTCCTCTGCGCCCACGCCGCAGCCATCACTGCCCTCTGCCCCCTCCCAACCCCCGCCTCCCTCCTCGTGTCCTGCACCGGCGGCGTCCTATCCCTCTTCTCCGCCTCCGCCTCCCTCCGCTGCCTCCGTCGCCGCTCGCTCCCGCCCTGGGCCGGCTCCCCTTCCTTCGTCGCACCTCTACTCCCTTCCTCCCCCTCCTCCTCCTCCGCTTCGTCAAACCCCCGGGCCGCGATCCTCTGCCATGCCCACGACGACGGCCATGGTCACCGGCACGTGTCCGCAGTTGTGGTCGTCGACGCACGCACCCTCGCAGTCCTTCACACCGTCTTCCACGGCGCCCTCTCTGTCGGGTCCCCGAGGGCGATCGCGCTCACGGTCTGCAGTGGCGACAATGCCGTCAGCGTTGTGCTGGCTGACGCGCAGGGGCGGGCGCAGATGGTGCCAGTGGAGGGCGCGACCGTCGAGGGTGACTCGCCAAGGCGGCTAAGCGCGAGCTCCTTGTCCAGCGTTGCGTCCGCAGAGGCGCCGGATGGTGTGGTGGAGGCTGTGGCACTATCTGATGACGGGAAGGTTGTTGCTTTGGTGCTGAAGACGAGCTGTTTGTTGAAATGCGTCGTCGAGGGTTCTGTGCTGGGCGAGGTGTCTCTGGCAAATACTCCTCTATGCAAAGAGGAGGAAGCAGGGATCAAGGGCTGCCTTGCTGGTGGTTTGTTTCTCCACGGTGGGGAATGGGGAGCCCGGCATTTGGAGGATGGCAATTTGGTCAGGAGCTTGGTGTTATGGAGTAGCAATGGTGGTGCCATTATTTACAGGGTTGCTGTTGGTACTCCATCGTTTTCCTGTGAGGCGGTGTGCCAAGTTCCTGGTATTGCATCTGAGCAGGGAGAGATGTCATCTGTTGTTCAGTGTTGCCAGATGGGCAACTGTCTTATCAGGGTGGAGTCTCGAGCGTATAAGATTGGCGGGTCCTTTTTGTGGAAACCTTTTATCTCCATATGGTCTATGGATCAACTAGAGTTGGGCATTGTAATGAACACAGAGAGCCTACCTTTCAGCAAAGTTCTTGGAGAAGGCAGTCTCCAGGGAGAAGAATTTAGGTCAGATACTTCTCATTCACTGCACAAGTCGGACAATGGAGTGGAAATGAGTTCACAGATGTGCAATGGATTGGGTATGTATGGAAGCACCGTGTCCTCTTCGATGGTACTTTCTGAGGATTCTTATGCTCCATATGCTATAGTTTATGGTCTCCATAATGGTGACATAGAAGTTATAAGATTTCTCAACCTGTTACCAGCTGCAAAATTTGGTGGAGGGGTTTACCCACATATTTCTGAAAAGGTTTTTGTGGGGCACAAGGGAGCAATTCTTTGCTTGGCTGCACACCACATGCATGCACACTCTGACTCCAGAAGCTTTCAACGAGCACTCATATCGGGGAGTTTGGATTGTACGATTCGTGTCTGGGATCTTGATGCTGGCACCCTCCTTTCTGTGATGCATCACCATGTTGCGCCGGTTAAGCAAATAATACTACCACCAGCTTGTACTCATCATCCTTGGGATGATTGTTTTGTTTCTGTTGGAGAAGATGGCCTTGTAGCGCTTGTTTCTCTTCAAACCATGCGTGTTGAGAGGATGTTTCCTGGGCATTCTTGTTGCCCATCAATGGTTGCTTGGGATGGAGTAAAAGGGTACATTGCTTGTTTATGCCGTAGTATGCACTCTAGTAATGACGTGGGTAGCATATTGTACATCTGGGATATGAAAACAGGTGCTCAAGAACGAATTATTAGGGGCACAACATCTCAATCATTTTTTGAACACTTCTGTAGGGGTATTTCCAAAAATGCAGTTAGTGGCGGCATATTGGGAGGGACAACTTCAGCATCTTCCTTACTTGCTCCAGTTTTGAAAGACACCGCCCTCCATCAGTCTCGTGCAAATAGAAATGAGCTTAACATTTCACCTGTAGCAAAGAACCATCACACTGCTGCAGATTCTTTAGTGTTGGGCGCCTTTACTGCACATGATGTGAAGGGGAAGACATCAGCTCCAGATGATAGAGATAATTCTGCATATAGTTCAGGAAAGGTTGGCTCTGCCAAGATCATAAACAAAAGAAGAAAGTATCCCATAAAGTGCTCTTGTCCTTATCCTGGCATTGCAAGTCTGAGATTTGACCTCACAGAAATCATGTCCACACAAGGAAGTTTTAGTGATAGGCAGTCTAGGGATCATCTTTATGGTGATGATACCAAGGAAACCATACAGTCTGGATCTTTAGATAATATTTCTGGGATCCAAGAAATGGATAGCCCATCTAGAGAGTCATTGGAAGGGCAATTACTTCGATTCAGTCTCTGTTTTCTGCACTTGTGGGATGTTGATTGTGAGCTGGACAAATTAATTGTAGATGAGATGCAAGTTTGCAAGCCAGAAGGCTGTCATATAGCTACAGGGGTGATAGGGGATAGAGGCGCGTTTACATTGATGTTCCCGGGGAAAGAAGCCACTCTTGAAGTAAGCTGTTTACTGCGTATTTGTTTGTTTAAGCACATCTGGGGTCTAAACATGATAAAATTTTCTGCTTCAGCTTTGGAAGTCGTCTGCTGAATTTTGTGCTATGAGATCGCTGTCAATTGTTTCTCTTGCCCAACGCATGATCACGTTATCTCGTTCTTGTACAAATGCTAGCAGGTACTGAGTCATCTTTCCTTTCCATTTCGTGTGGGTTCATATTCTGCATAGCATGAGACTGGCATCTTTCATTTGGTTTGTTGGAGTGTTGCAGAAAATATTTTATTTAGACAGAAAACATTGCAAAAAAAAGGTGCCAAAATCTTGAACATGTCTGGGTATGTTTTGAGCATATCTATACTGCACTAGTAATTTAACCCTGGATTCTCAAGTTCTACCAATGAGCGCCAACTATTTGGGAACTGTTAAATTGTTTTGGTAAATGGTAACTAGCATTTGTATTGTGCCACATCGTGGTTGGCTTTGCCGTGAAAAATATGAACTTTTGTGGCTTGAAAGATTAGTATCAAATTCATGTTTTTTTCTTATATACACCGCGTGTCTTGCTGCAGTGCCTTGGCAGCCTTTTATACAAGGCACTTTGCTGAGAAAGTTCCAGATATCAAGCCCCCTTCCCTCCAGGTACTATATTTGTTCACACATCTTTTCTTGCAGTTTATGATATTTTTTTCTTTACCGAAACCAATGTCTTTGATGATATTTATTATGTGAAAATAATAATACAGAAACTGGAGTTATATTTCTGTTCTTGCAGTGTCTTGTAGGAAATCAAGTGACGATACATGAGGTACTACTCATAGGTGAAGGCTTAGTTCATACCTGTGATACTCCCAGCCCAGTTGACTTAGTTTAGTTGGACCTTTTGGTGTTACGACATTAAGATATTGCCCTCGTTTCTTTTGTTTGTCGTGGGTTAGGTGTGGGATGATGGAATGTAGGGGGGTAGGGTCTTATAAATAAACCAATGACAGAGCAAGTAGACTGGTTCTAGATGTACAAAATATGGTAATGTACACTTACAACTAGGTCCCGATCACCCCCTAAGTTTGTATGTCTATATCCACTTGAATTGGTCTAGTATATAACCCTCTAGGAACAAGAATAAGGCTGGATTAATCTGTTCAAGGTAAACAACAAAGACAAAAAGTTTAGCTGCTGGTGCACATTTGGACCTTGGCTCATGACAATTCATTACCACATCAAAAGTACTCATGCATAAATGGTGATGAGCCGTATTCACCCAAGTGATACTTCAGGACCAAATAGTTGTACTTAGCTCCATCCCAGATATTCTGCTCTGTCTATTTACTCAATGGTAACTAGCAGCACCTTACAAGTAGATCCCTAGCCTGGTAAATTGATTATGTCATATACGTACATGTATTTGTTAAATGAGTCTGGAACTGTCGTGTTCTGTGGAGTTAGGATGGAATTATCTGTAAACGAAGCTTTCTACGGAGAGGGATCAACTGGGCTTGGTTAAGGCCCTGGAACCTGTGTCTGCTAAGCGGGTGCAACTTTGAAAAAACTGTCATCACATCAGTCTTAGCAGCATCCCAACAGGTCTGCAAGAATTTCTCTGTGAACCCATCCAGTCCGGGCGCCTTGCTGTGCTGAAGAAGCCTTACGACCTCCTGTTCCTCCTCGCTAAAGGGGGCGTCGAGATCTGACAGGTCTCCCGAGCGTGTATCTAGGAAGTCTAGGTCAAGCGAGAAGTCCTGCTGCTCGGCCATACCAATGAGCCAGTTGAAGTGATTATAAGATGCATCTGCCCTGGCCACGTGTTACATGACCACCGTGCCATTGACCATAATGTTATGGATCATGTTCTTCTGTCTCCTGTACGAAGTATTGTGGAAGAACACCGTGTTCGCGTACACTTCATGCTCCTGTGCGATCCTTGAGTGCTGCTGAGACATATAGTGTGCTCAAGGGAAGCCAACCCGAGGCAAGAGCTTGAATGACAAACTGCTTTCATTCTACCTATACATATAGGATAACCCTGTGACTTCTCTAAGTTCATTTATACATTTATTATAGGAAATAAACCTGTGTCTTTGTATTCTTTTCACTGCTGCATACTTGTATTTTCTTGCTAAGTACTACCTCTGTTTCAAATCATAAGACGTTTTGGAAGGCTAACCTAGTTTTCCAAAACATCTTATAATTTAGAACAGAGAGGTGCATGATAAGCACTGTCATCTGCTTGCAAATATTATATTTCTTAACTGAGCGGTGTCTGGTGTGTATATTTACAGCTTCTGGTGAGCTTTTGGCAACATCCTTGTGAACATGTACGAATGGCTGCTCGCTCCTTATTTCACTGCTCAGCTCCTCGTTCTGTTCCACAACCCCTCCGCATACAGAGAAACAAATTTCCTAATGCCCACTTGTCGTCATCTGGTCTTGTGGACAACCTTATCCCCGCGATGCAGAATGCCTCTGTATCTAGTTATGGACAGTTGAAGACGGATGGTGAAATTTTTGATAGGGACGATGATGATGATACTTCTCAGATAAGCTCATGGCTGGAATCATTAGAGAATCAGGAGTGGCTATCTTGGATTGGAGGAACAAGTCAGGATGCAGTCGCATCAAATATCATTGTTGCAGCTGCTTTCGTTGTTTGGTACCCAAGCATTGTGAAAGTTAAGCTTGCAAAGTTGGTTGTTAATCAACTAATCAAGTTAGTTATGTCGATGAATGATCGTTACAGTTCAACTGCAGCTGAACTTCTAGCAGAGGGAATGCAAAGCACATGGAAAGCATGTTTGGGTACTGACATCGCTCATTTCTTGAGTGATGTCCTTTTCCAAATTGAGTGCCTAAGCAGTGCACCTTCTAACAATGCCATCTATAAAACTGCAGTTGCTGTTACGATGAGGGAAGCATTGGTTGGTACCCTTCTACCAAGCTTGGCTATGGCTGACATAATGGGATTTTTCGGTGTAATACAAAGTCAAATTTGGGCTACTTCATCTGATTCACCAGTTCATGTAGTTTCACTCAAAACCCTCATCCGAGTAGTTCGAGGCTCTCCAAAGGCCCTGGCTCCTTATCTTGACAAGGTATGCACCGTATCCTCATTGCACAATTTACCATATGTAAATTGTATCCTCATTTTACACATTATAAATTTCTTATATGGGTTGTTGTAATCACTATACATTGTGGCTTCCAACCTTATAGGAACAATTTTTATTTTGCATTGTCTTTTTGTTAAATTCCACGACCCTAAAGTCTACTATGTATTCTCTTTAAAGTTCTAGTAAAACATTTGTACAGCACTCAAAATGCATTTGGTACATCATGGAAATCACTGGGTAGCTCAATAGTTCGCACACATTGTTTTGTTGCCAAACCCCCTGGTTCGAATTCCATCTCCCTGAAAAAGTCAAGGGGATATTATGCCTGATATTTTTCATTTGGTACAACATGATATTTGTAAACCTCAGTTTAGTGTTGGGAGGAACAAGTAGGACCTGGTTCAGTCAAGCTGAAATATCTATGATATATGTATGGAAGCCTAACTGATTTCTTTTTGTTTGTAAGAGTTGGAACAATTGGTTAGTGTAGTCATTTAAGGGTCTCAAGCTGGTCACACGTTCCTATCCTAGGATCATAGATTCATATTACTCCCAATCTGCAGTTGGTGGAGCCAAGAGATTTTGGTACTTACTAGTAACTTGGTAGTGGTTAATAGTTTCTCCAAGTTAGAAGCTTTCTAGAGTTGCAGCAAAATCGGTAGTATGTGAGTTGTACAATTCTCCGATGTATATTCCCGTAATTTTGTGGTTTACAAAGTTCTATTAGAAGACTATGGACATGTTCCAATTTTTATTTCTAGATTTTCTTTAATTTTATCCAGCTATGTATAGTTTGAACTTTGTTTTATCAAGTTGTCCAGTACCACAGTGACGTGCCATACCCAAACATTACATATCTACTAGAATATGTTATGCCCAAAAGGAAAACCTTTTTCTATTGTGCAGGCAATTAGCTATATCCTACACACCATGGATCCAAGCAATCTAATAATGCGTAAAGCTTGCATTATTAGCTCAATGATGGCTCTAAGAGAAATTGCTCGTGTTTTTCCAATGGTTGCTCTCAACGAGTCAATGACAAGATTAGCTGTCGGTGATGCTATCGGAGAGATCCACAGTGCCACGATTCGTGTTTATGACATAGAAAGGTACACTTATTTCAAGTAGCAGAAAGTTGTACTTGTTGAGCTATTAAAATATGCAGAAAAATGACATATATGGCTTCAGAGTTGTCATGGGAACTATGCGTTGACACTTTTGTAGACAATACAATATTTGAAAGTTCTTTTGGGATGTATTTCGTTCGTGTTGGCCCAAATGATATGATAACTATTCCATGGAACTCGTTTTGAATCAAATGTATGACCTTAATTCTTTGTAGCACTATTGTTGATTTATGATGATATGAGTTCTCTCCAAAAATAAGCTTGAACTAGGAGGTGCTACTTTGTACTTTGTTCATCTCAATATTTCCACTTTTTCCTTGCAGTGTCACAAAAATAAGGATTCTCGATGCATGCGGACCACCAGGTATTCCAAGCTTTCTTGAAGGACCATCGGATACAACAACCACCATACTGATTACAGCTTTGAGTTTATCGCCGGATGGAGAGGTTTGATATTGTGATGTGCATACAAGAATCAGAATATTTTAATGAAAGCCATACATGTTTATATTATGCATATAGCTTGTGTTGGCTTAAGATTACCTCCCAAGTGTATCTAAATATCTCTGCAGTACATTGGTACATACAAATTATGTCACACATGTCACACTTAAGTATTTTTACTAGAGTTTTGCTGAATCTTACATTCCATGTTACATTATTGCTCTTGCACAAGGGATAATGTCAGAAGAAACGTATGCAGATATAGCGACATCTATTTGACTATTTTGGCCAAGTATATATGAGCATCACTCTTGCACTCAGAGGGAATCCTGGCAGTTTATGCCAAAGTTGATCCTGTTGCACCACATGATCACTAATTAGAGAAAATGGAATTATTCTCTCTTGAAGTAATTATCCTAGATGGCTTATCACAGAGCGTAGGAAACATTTATGGTATGTTTGGTCAATAAATTATTGTCCAGTAGCTACTTAGGGATGTCCCTATGTCCAAAGTGGCTACGGGATATCGATTACTTCCTTTTTTTCCTTTTTAAAGAGGGGCATTCTATGTCCAATATCTCGAGCGAAGTATGGAGATCAGAATACATAGACTAGTGATGAATGGAGAAAAGGGGAAAAATCTGAATCTGTATCCCTTGTGATTTTATGCCTAGGGAGAAGGGTTTATGGCGTTACATGTTCCATGAAATATGTAGCATGATGCATGTGTTGCTACTTGTAGTGAAAAAGGTGGTAGTTTCACCGAAGATTGAGTTATATGACAAACATAATCAACATTTTTTTTACCTATAGTTTGTGTTGATGGTATGTTTTGACAGTATCTTTTACTCCTTTCTACCTAGGGCCTTGTTGCTTTTTCCGAGAATGGATTGATGATTAGATGGTGGTCTCTAGGTTCGGCCTGGTGGGAGAGGCTAAGCAGAAGCCTTACTCCTATCCAATGCACAAAGCTTATCTATGTTCCTCCATGGGAAGGATTTTCACCCAACTCAGCTCGCCTAAGTATAATCTCTAACATCTTGGGACATGATAAACATGTAAATCCAGAGGTATATTTTCTACTAGTTTCTTCTCACTGATATGTTCTATTGTTTGATGTTGGTGAATGATGTTGTTAAGCATGTTTTTTTTTGTAATTGTCAATCTTCAAGTGAAGGTACAGCCATACAAGGGACCAGACATGCCATTGCTGTAATTTACTAATGTCATCTTTTGCATTGTTTATATTAGTCGGGGGAACGATTTGTGTGATGTATTGACTAAGCTCAATGGACCTGCAAAGCAACACATGTGAATGATTTAAGGTCGTCAAATTAAGTTCATATGTAGTCCTTAGAACTTTCTGAATCCCAGTTGAGCCATCATTATAATTCATAAAGGATATTGCTTCTCTGTGCTGATTGATTAGTTTTAGAACCCTCATCTCAACTCTAAATATCTTGAAACAATTCATAAAGGATATTGCTTATTTGTACTACAACTGATTGTAAGGGCAATGATGCTGTTGAGACTCGAGTCTTTAAGGATAATTTGCTTTCCCTATCCCATATTATGTTCTTTTCTGTCTGGTTTTTGTTGTGAAAGTACCATCTTCAGCTCTTTTATCATCTGTAGTATGTTAAGAACACATAATACTGGTTATATTTCATGAAAACTTGCTGATTATTATTGTCTCCAGTTTTTTCATATTGATAGTCTGAGGTACAGTCATGTAAGTTGTCATTGGAGAATCATATTGCTACTTTTATTTATTATGAAATATATGGTTCTGGGCTTTGCAGACTAAGACGAGGGAACTAGATGAGGCTGATAATCTAAAACTGTTGCTACATAATCTTGACCTTTCTTACCGCCTTCATTGGATTGGTGGAAAGGCCATTAAACTTACAAGGCATGGCCAGGAGTTGGGTACATTTCAGTTGTGATTGCATGACGAGTTATGCCTTATTGATGACTTTATGGATTTTGTTGAGTTGCCTTGGAAGTTCAGTGGGCACATGTACTGAAGTTTGACCGGAGTGGCCCAACGTTTTAGCTAAACCATCAAGCAGACAGTCATATATCATGTAAGCCACTTCTCTTTGTCTTTCAAGACATACTTGTGCACACAATTGGATAAACAGTGCATTGTATGTTTCTAATGTACTATTGGAAAATTCGAAATGCAGCACCAACAGGATTATTGATTACATGGATGTCTTTGGAAGGGGCACTTCGTTTTACCATCACGCTACAAATGCAGCATGCTTTCTGGTTGGCAGACTGGAGACACTTTGGAGTTAGTGCCAACATAAGGTAGAGTCTCTTGTTTCAGAAGTCTAAAGTGATAATACCTCCATTCCATAATGTAACCCTACCTCCGTTCCATAATGTAAGCCTTTCTAGCAGTTCACTTACATTATGGAACGGAGGTAGTATTTGTTTTGGTGCCCCATTTAAACTTGCTGGTCGACCAACACTGACCATTCTATGTATCTAACTTTATGCTCATGCTTGATGCTAAGACACAAGATGAGAAGTTTGAGGAAAGAATGTGAGAATTTAAGTATTGTCTGTCATTTGTCTGGATAAGCCAGAATCATTTATACTATTAATTAATATTTTTGCACTACCACCTATACTTAATTTTAAGCAAGATTGAAACTAGGAATGGGAAATCGCCGAAGATAATTCAGTATTTTCTAAGTTGCTTGTGCTGATAAATATATGTTCTGAGAGATAACTCATAATGTAATCATTCTGCAGTAAAGTTCGCGGGAACTGCCAAGAATCAGGAGCTTCTCTCAGTTAACTATCAGCTGACTGGCCTGTAGAGCTGAAGGATATCAGTTTCTGGTAGTAACTTGTTTGAGTTGCAGGCACACATCTTTCTTCATTCTGCTGCATGTTATCGGTGTTGTACTGCCAGTCTGCTATTACAGATACCACCTGAAGAGATAACATGCAATTTTGAGATTACCGATACTGAAGGGAAATTTCACGAAATCAGTATACTCTTATAACCGAGTATAGTTAACTCATGATTTATCTGCAAGGTAGATATAACCAAAGGTTGGTCTAAAGTGTATTTTTTTTCTGCGTTACAAGAGTGTTGTATAGTGTAAAATATAAACGAATTTTCTTGTACAGGCAGTTTTTTTTTTGGTATTTATGCCCATGTAACAATATTTGTTGTGGGCTCATGTTGGAGTTTTAGATGGACAGGGTTTTTAGAAGAACCTTTGTTCTCTTTCTTGCAAGGTTGGACAGAAGTATTAGAATGGTTGAAGGTGATTGCGCATGGGTGATGGCACATTATATCCAGTGTCCTTTACCCCATCCAATTCTCATTGTCACATATTCAGAATGCGTCGTTGTGCACGGTGCTCACCTGGCCCGTTCACTTGGTTGTGTATGCATCATTATATAGTTCGTGCAATATATATTCTGTAAATGTGCATTGCACGTACAAGGTTGGTAGTGTAATACATGTGCCAATTTTAGTGCTACTGTTACCATGGCCACAAGCAGCATGGCATAAGGTGGCAAAATGACGATGACATGGATGACGTGAAGAGCGAACTGGCAGAACTGCCGCGCGGCGTGGAAGGTTGATGATGATAGCCACCGCCATGGCATATGCTGGTGCTAGGCTGTGCACCACTTCCGATGCTGCCTTTAGAACAAATCGGAGGAGCAAACAAAACCAGCCGCTCCATTGTTGCCGCATTGCCATTCCTCCCCATTTCCTTCCCTATGGCCCGTGTCTGTTCCTTCTCCGGGTCTTTCTGTCTAAAAGGAGGCTCTCCTTCTGGTTGTGGTACATGGCGAGTCAACAGGACGGACCATTAGACTAGATTGAGAGAATGTATAGTCGAGTGGCCCCAATAGGGCTATTGGAGTGCCAGACAAGTCAGGCACCAAGCCGTGACCGACCGCAATAGGACGCCTTTGTCCGGCGTGGACCAATAAACGTCCAAAACTCTTACGTTGGTCCCGTCTCATAAGGGAGCGGCATGGGAGTATTGAAGAACGCCGACATGTGGGTACAACATGCCAGCGATCCAGCCCATCTCGTCTTCTCCCTCCTACCCCCATCGAATCATTGCCGCCGTCTCATGTCAATGTCGATAGTTGGGTTGCTCCTACCTAGTGACCACACACCCCTCCCCCTGCTGCTGCTGCTGCTGCTCTCGCTGTCCTTTGGAAGTCGTTGCTACAACATGAAATCGTAGCAACATGAAATCCAGAAGTCGAAAAAGGAAGCCAATGTTGCCGCCGAGGAAGATGAGCACACGGCGATCATCTCTGGCCATGCTTACATGCAGAGCTCAATACCTCTCCTACACGTGGAGGTTCAAAGTTGGGTATAAAGAAGACCAAGCCAGGGCAAAGAATGGATGGCCATTGCATGCTATACGCCGATTATCTTGTCGATGGGCCAACACATACCCCAAAGGATTTTTGGTGGCGCTTTAGGATGAACAAGGAGTTGTTCATGTGGCTGTTGTATGGTGTGAAGTAGTACCGTAGAGTTGTTAGGCCATGGAAGGGTAGAATTAGGATTGTGTATTTGCATTTCATGCATCTGAAAATATGGGGATTTTTTGAACTTCTCTTTAAAAGGGAGAGATTGAGATTTTTCTCTATTTTTGATGAATAAGGGTTTAGTTCATTAAAGGGAGTCTATAAATCTAAACAATGTGCATTTCTAAACTAAGAGAAAACATGGAAAATATTTATTATAATCTAGGACAACAGTCAGTCAAATTGAAAATAATAATCACTAGGTATAATGTATTTCTTTGCATTCAAATTGGAAATAGTAGGTTGCTAGATAGCTAGATCTAGTTTTAGTGCATGTTCTCATCCGTTCGTTTAAATATATCACAAGAATCTGTTCCATATAAGGTTTGCACTTGGAAATAGATTCAAGCATATGTAAGAGCTTGATAAAGCATTTAGCATCATTTGATCATAGTTGAAAGAACATTTCTTAATCCCTAGTGTTTTGTGTGTTAGATAACAATACCAAGGATCATTTAATGTGTGTTGAAGTGTTGCAGCTCTATTTGTGAACAAAGGGAAAAGGACTTTGCCTTTGGGGGCGGATAATCCGGCCCCACCAGGGGCGGATAATTCGCCCCTCCCTTTGCCCAAGCAGGCGCAAGCCCCAGAAGGGGGGCGGAATTTTGGCCGGATTTTCCGGCCCCGCCGGATAATCCGCCCCCCCTGCTCATCACCAAGGCGCAAGCCCCAGAGAGGGGGCGGAGTTTTGCCCGGACTTTCCGGTCTGGCCAGATAATCTGCCCCTCAGGGGGGCCGGATTATCCGCCCCCCAAGAACTTCACCAAGCTTCACCAAGGCGCAAGCCCCAGAGAGGGGGCGGAGTTTCCCCCGGAGAATCCGCCCTTGGGGCGGAGTTTTCCCAGGGGGCGGATAATCCGCCTACAAGGGGCGATAATCCGCCCCCAAAGTTGTGCAACGCCAGATCTGGGAGGTATTTAAGCCAACCATCCCCCTCCTGCCAGAACTCTTGATTCATCTCGAAAAAGAACAGATCAGATCTGAAAGCTTCATCCAAGAGTGCTCCACCTAGATCCACCCAAAGACCCTATCCCTTGGGGAATCGAAGGAGGAGAACTCGATCTTCATCATCAGCAATCAAGCGCTTCATCTCCTCTCCATTCATTTGGAGAACCTCCGATCTAGTATTTCTTGCAAATATCTAGATCCTCGTTTTTGTTTATATTGATAAACCTTGTTCTTGTGGCTTGTTGTCATCTCGGGAGCCCCAATTCGGTTGTGGGTGTGTGCCCGATAGTGTTGTAAAGGCACGGTTCCGCCTCGAAGGGATCCAATAGTGGAGAAGGTGGATCAGGCCTCTCGTGGCGAGATCCATCGGAGAATAGGGTGAGGCCTATTGTGGCGTGGTGGTCTTAGAACCGCCCACCCCTCCAACGCAGATGTACTTCCCTTAACAAGGAAGGAACTGCGGTAAAACAAATCCCTGTGTCTCCGCGTGCTCCACTACGGTTTCCTCGCTCCTCTTTTACGTGCTTAGTAGTTAGGGTTACATATAGGGAAATTCTCGTAGTTGCATATCTAGAGAATTTACTTTGTGTCAAGCCTAAAATTGAAAAAGTATTAAAAATTGGTTAGCACCTATTCACCCCCCCTCTAGGTGCCCATACGATCCATTTCAATTGGTATCAGAGCCTCGGCTCTTATTTCGGGCTTAACCGCCTAAGAGAAGTATGGGTTCCAATGGAGATGGGAGTGATGCTCCGGAGGTAGTCACCATGAACGATCTCAAGACGTTGGAAACAGCCTTGGTGAGTTCAATGGAGGCTAAGATGGAAGAGATGTGTCAATTGATAATGCGTCTCTCCACATCCGCAGCATCACCTCCATCTAACTCTGAGGATATCACTCCGCAATCCAAGGAAACGGGTGAAACTGTTTCCAAAGATAACGAAGTGATAGGTGATGATACTAGTAAGAGCTCCTCCTCGAAAAAGGATAGCGGTAAGGATGGATACAATGAGGTTTCTCATGTGTATTCTCCTGATCCGCCTATTCCTCACCCACATATACATAATAGGGGTGATCCACCCAAACTTTCAGCATCTACTTTCTCTCAATGGCATTTTTTGATGAAATCTCATGTGTGCAGTTCCTCCATAGAGTTGTGGAAGATCATCGAAAATGGTCTTCACATTGGAAATCCTAACAATCTCACAAGGAGAGAAGTGGTCGATAGCCAACTCAATGCTACAACTCTACACATGATATAGCTTGGTGTGGGTGACAAAGACATGCCACACATTCAGCATCTTAGCACAGCTAAAGAAGCTTGGGATGCTCTCACCGAGCTCTTCATCGGAAATGAAAGTATGAGAAGGAATAGATATGATGCCTTGAGCAATGAAGCTGAAGGATTTTATATGCTGGATGGAGAAGACCACGAGGACATGTATAGGAGGCTCAAGGCAATAGCTACAACCTTCAGAAACCACGGTGCAGCTCATGTTGATGATGCTTGGATCAAGCGCAAGTATGTCAGTGCTCTTATGCCATTTGAGCCTGATTTGAAAAGTCTCCAAGGTAGGCATAATTATCACCTCATGTCATCCAATGAGGTAATGCAAGAAATGACCGCCTTCAAAGTGGCTGCCAAGAATGCCGAAGATGCTCGTGCTCGAGCTATGGGGATGCAAAAGGGGGTCAACATGGCTTTGAAGACTAGTGTGATTGGTCATGATGAATATGCGGTAGAAGGTCTGGACTGTCCCGAAGATATAAAAAGGATCCACGGACAATACTTGGCTCTTTATGCAAGAAACTTTTGGAAAGATCCAGCCAAGGCTAAAGATGAACTAGATCGCAAGAGTGGAGCCTATGGAAGAAAAGAAAATGGTCCAAAGCTGAGAACATGCTTTAATTGTGGTGACAGTGCGCCTTAGCTGAGTGTCCATATCAAAGTAGAGAGGATAATGGAGGAAGACTCATTTTCAAGGACAAATCAAAAGCTCCACGTAAGAAACAGTTTGTAAAGAAGAATGCTCCTTTCAAGAAGCAACCAAAGATTGTTCTAGTGGCTTAAGAAGAATATTCATCGGGGAGTGAATATGAGGACAAGGACGATAGCTCTCAAGAGGTGGCTGCTATAGCCACCACATCTACATCAACATCTCTCTTCGACTCTTCGAACGAAAACATCATCAACAAGAATGCTACTTGCCTCATGGCAAGAAGCTCCGAGGTAACTTCTTCTAACTCTTCTTTTCCCAAGGCTATGATAGACATGGATGATCCTGCTAGTCTTAAGGTTAAAGACGAGATTATTGCTTTGGATTATTTCTATACTAACTTGCAAGGTGAGCACAAAGTTCGTTTTGAGGCTCTTATGGATCAGCTGGCCCAAAACGAAGCACTCCTCGTAGTAAATGGCAGTATTGAAAGGGAGGATGCAATGGAAATTGCATCCCTAAAAAATGCTCTTGAAGAAGAAGAAGCTCGGGTCTCTCTTGAAGAGAGGCTTGAGTCTATGGAAGAGTCACATGAAGAAATTGTGACTAAACTCGTTAAGGAACGTGACAATGCTGTCACCAAGGCAAAGAAGTTAAAGAAGGAAAGGATTGACTTTGGGGCTGCTCATGATAGACTCTCCGAGGAATTGGAGAAACTTGACAATGCTCACAAGGCGTTGAAAAACGAGTCCTCTATTCTCAATGAGTCACATGATCAGCTTCAAAGTCGATTGGCCGAATATGACACTCCTAGCTCGTCCAACTCAACATATAGTAACAAGAAAAATGCTAGTGTGGAAAAAGATGTGATCAAGGACATCACTACAAAGGACAAAGGTGTGCTTGATGAAGTCCTTGGCAAGCAAAGGTCAAATCATGGTAAAGAGGGACTTGGGTATGTCACCAAGTCCAAGAAGAAGAAAACCAAGAAGAACAAGACCAAGAATGTGCAATTAAAGACAAGCACTGCTGAGAAGGTTGTCACAAAAGACAAGACTAATAATATTGGTTTTGCAGGGTCTCACAATCCGAATTATGAACTCTTTTGTGATGACTATGGCGATGTTTATGATTATTATGTTGGTCCTTTTGATGAATATATTGCTTGGTCTATTTGGGTCCCAAAGACCCTTGTTACTAACATGAAAGGACCCATTGAAAAATGGGTACCTAAAACCAAGAAGTAATTTTCTTGCAGGGCTATGCTTAGGTGGGTCGAAATGGGTGTTGGATAGTGGCTGCACTAGTCATATGACGGAAGCAAGGAGATCATCACGAGATGCGTCCAAATCTTGATAATATCACAGTCTCCTATGGTGATAAGTCTAAATCTCAGGTATTGGGTCTTGGCAAGGTTGTGGTTGCCCACGATATCTCTCTCGTGGACGTCATGCTTGTTGAGACCCTTGGCTACAATCTTCTTTCTGTTCGTGCCCTTGGCAAGATGGGTTTTGCTATTTTTATCGATGATGATTTGGTGGTACTCTTATGGAGCAAGTCTCTAAAGGTCGCTTTCGTTGGATACGTCGAAAATGACCTGTATGTGGTGGACTTCTCGGGGAAAACCACTTCGGGTCCGATGTCTCTATTCGGAAAGGCCGACGTAATGGCATCGCCGTTTAGCCCATGTCAACATGAGAACTTTGCAAAGTCTCCAAAAGGGTGGCCACATACTTGGACTAAAAGACAATGTCTCTTTTGCCAAAGATCGTGTTTGCAGGGCTTGTGTTGAAGGAAAAATGCATGATTCTCCCCACAAGAGGAAGACTATTGTGTCATCAAAGAGGATCTTGGAATTACTCCATGTGGATTTATTTGGTCCTCCTTCTCATGCAAGTCTTGGTGGGAAGAAATATTGCTTAGTCATCATCGATGATTACTCAAGATATACATGGGTATATTTCTTCAAGCTGAAAAGTGAGACTCAACAAACTATCATCGACTTTGCCAATGAAGTTCAACGTCAACACAATGTTCCCATATTGGCAATTAGAAGTGACAACGGCACAGAATTCAAGAACTACACTTTAAACGAGTTTCTTAGCGAAGAGGGGATTAGACACCAATATTCCCCTGCGTACACCCCTCAACAAAATGGTGTAGCCGAGAGGAAGAACCGGACTTTGATGGATATGGCAAGATCTATGCTAGCTGAATTCAAGTCTCCTTATAATTTTTGGGCTGAAGCTATATCCACTGCTTGTCACTCATCAAACCGGCCCTACCTTCGGAAGATCTTGGACAAGAATCCATATGAAATACTTACCGGCAACAAACCCAACATCTCATACTTCAGGGTATTCGGGTGTAAGTGCTTCTTTCTTATTAAAGGTGTCCGTTTGTCAAAATTTGAATCCAAGGCTTTAGAAGGTATTTTTGTTGGTTACGGTGCCGAATCCCATACTTATAGAGTCTACAACAAGCTCACTGGGATTGTTGTAGAATCTTGTAGTGTGGAGTTCGATGAAAATAACGGCTCCTTTGTAGGGCAAGTTGATGTTTGTGATGTAGATGTTGAAATACCCCAAGATGCCATAAGAAGAATGGGCGTGGGATTTTTCCGCCCCATTGAGGAACACCTTGTGGCGGATCGGAAAGGACAATGCTCCACACATGTGGAGCCCTCATCTACACAAGATCAACAAGATCCTATTGTTGGAGACAATCCTGCACCAACACCACAATCTGCTGAAGACCATCTGTCCACTGGACAAGCTGGTAGTCCCAGGCCGGACTATCCGCCTCCAAGGGGATAATCCGCCCCTGGCACTCCAACTCGTACCAGGGGATCCGAAGGAGAAATCAACATCTCTGAAGCTCCCAGGCCGGATTCTCCGGTCCCCAGGGGCGGAGTATCTGGCCCTGGGTCTCCAACTCCAGTCAGGCTTTCTCAGGAAGATGGTTCTGGTACTTCACCTCCCAGGCCGGATAGTCCGGCCCCTCCAAGGGGCAGATTATCCGGGCCTGAAGAAAATGTTCAGCAACAATCTTCTGGCAGTAACGGTGACCAAGATCAAGGGCAAGGCAGTAATCAAGACAAGGATACAACAATTGAATCCACTCCTCCTAGAAACAATAAGGACACTGAGGCTCGTCGCAAGGCTCGTGCTGATCGCAACCTTGAACTAAGAGGTCACACTCTTGACAAGGTTGTTGGTGATCTACGACGAAGGGTATCCACTCGAAGAGAGCTTGCTAGCTTCTGTGATCATCAAGCTCACATTTCCATGGTTGAACCAAAGAAGGTTTTTGATGCTCTTGAAGACCCCGATTGGGTTGTTGCAATGCATGAAGAATTAAACAACTTCGAACGCAATAGAGTTTGGAAGCTCGTAGAAAAGCCAAAGGATTGCCGCAATGTTATCGGCACCAAGTGGATCTTCAAGAACAAACAGGATGAAAATGGCATTGTTGTGAGGAATAAAGCATGACTAGTGGCTCAAGGGTTCTCCCAAGTAGAAGGAATTGATTTTGGCGAGACCTACGCTCCTGTGGCTCGCCTTGAGTCCATCCGTATCCTTCTTGCATATGCAGCCCATCACAATTTTAAATTACAACAAATGGATGTTAAGAGCGCTTTCCTTAATGGTCCTCTACATGAGTTAGTATACGTCAAGCAGCCCCCGGGGTTTGAGGACCCAAATTTCCGAACCATGTCTACAAACTCGATAAGGCGCTCTATGGCCTTAAACAAGCCCCACGTGCGTGGTATGAGCACCTTAAAGAGCTTTTGCTAGACCGTGGATTCGAAGTTGGGCAAATCGATCCCACTCTTTTTACTAAGAAGGTTAATGGGGAGCTTTTTGTATGCCAACTTTATGTAGATGACATTATTTTTGGCTCTACTAACCAAGCTTTTAACGATGAATTTTCGAAGCTTATGACCCATGTGTTTGAGATGTCCATGAGGGGTGAGCTCAGGTTCTTTCTTGGATTTGAGATCAAACAACTTAGAGAGGGAACCTTTATTAATCAAGCTAAGTACATCCAAGACATGCTTAAAAGGTTCAAGATGACGGATCTCAATGGCATTGCTACCCCAATGCAAACAAAGTGTCATCTTGAGCTCAATCCCAAGGGTAAAGACGTGGATCAAAAGGTATACCGATCCATGATCGGCTCTCTCCTTTACCTTTGCGCATCTAGGCCCGATATCGTGTTAAGTGTAGGAGTGTGTGCAAGGTACCAAGCCACTCCTAAAGAAAGCCACTTAGTGGCGCCAAGCTTAATCTTCCGATATTTGGTTCATTCCCCAAATTTTGGGTTATGGTATCCCAAGGGTTCAAGTTTCTCTCTATGTGGTTACACTAATTCAGATTGGGTTGGTGACAAAGATGATAGGAAATCAACCTCTGGTGCATGCCAATTCTTGGGCAGGTCTCTAGTGTGTTGGTCATCAAAGAAACAGAATTGTATTTCACTCTCAACCGCCGAAGCTGAATATGTTGCTGCTGCAAGTGCTTGTACTCAATTGTTATGGATGAGGCAAACTTTAAAGGAATATGGTGTCAATTGTGACAAAGTGCCTCTTTTATGCGACAATGAAAGTGCTATCAAAATTGCTTACAATCCCGTGCAGCATACAAGAACAAAACATATAGAGATTCGCAACCACTTTATTCGGGATCATGTTGCTCGTGGAGATATTGCTCTATCCTTTGTGAGCACGAAGAACCAACTTGCTGATATTTTCACGAAGCCCCTTGATGAAGCAAGATTTTGTTATTTGAGGAATGAGCTAAATATCATAGATTCAAGGAGCTTGGATTGACTACCCTTGCACACTCACTTGCTCTTATTCATGTATTTGGTTTAGATGCGGGCATAGACATAGGGGGAGTGTGGTCCTAATTGATTGGGCCAACCCTCCCCCCATAATGCCGAAAGCAAGTTAAATCATTTCCCTTAATATCATTTTGTGATATGTGGGTCATCGATGAGCATTGGTTTTGAACTCAAGATACATCTTCGTGGTGTCATGCCATGCGCTCCAACATGGTGGCTTCGGCCACCGCCCTCTTCCTCGCGAAGAGTTGGTTTTTCATGGGTCTCGTTGGATTTTCTTGCATATCTCTTGTTCTTATGGAAAACACACTCAAATTTGGCTTTTGATTGAGTTGATTCTTGCAAATTTGGGTGTGAATTCTGATCTCCAGGGGCGTTAGCATCGCTCTTCTTCTTTTTTGGCGTTTCGATGTCAAAGGGGGAGAAGTAGTTCTATTAGGTCTCGTGGATTTGCAAGGGTTGGGCACAAGCTTTTCGATTTTAGTCGTTTTTATTTGCTTGCTTGTGCCTTTTCTAGCGTGAACTTGTTTGCTATTTGTGGTTGTTTGTGTAAGACTATGTCGTACTCCACAGTTTGGTACTATGTTTGGTATTCATGGATTTCTGGATTTATCTATCATGGACCCCATGGAATTCTGGAATTATGGAGCATATTTGATGGCATATGGATTCATGGGATTATCTATGTATGCCTTGGCTATATATTCCGGTGGTATGACATTTTTTCCCAAACCTTAAAGTAGTGTTCTACCTAGTGTGTGTATTTGTATTCAAATGCAAATATTAAATATGCACACATCTAGGGGGAGCGTCTTTCATTATTTAAGGTGGAAGTTGCCGGTTTTATTGCAAATCCTAGTATTGTCATCTAACACCAAAAAGGGGGAGATTGAAAGAACATCTCTTAATCCCTAGTGTTTTGTGTGTTAGATAACAATACCAAGGATCATTTAATGTGTGTTGAAGTGTTGCAGCTCTATTTGTGAACAAAGGGAAAAGGACTTTGCCTTTGGGGGCGGATAATCCGGCCCCACCAGGGGCGGATAATCCGCCCCTCCCTTTTCCCAAACAGGCGCAAGCCCCAGAAGGGGGCGGAATTTTGGCCAGATTTTCCGGCCCCGCCGGATAATCCGCCCCTCAGGGGGGCCGGATAATCCGCCCCCCTGCTCATCGCCAAGGCGCAAGCCCCAGAGAGGGGGCGGAGTTTTGCCCGGACTTTCCGGTCTGGCCGGATAATCCGCCCCTCAGGGGGGCCGGATTATCCGCCCCCCAAGAACTTCACCAAGCTTCACCAAGGCGCAAGCCCCAGAGAGGGGGCGGAGTTTCCCCCGGAGAATCCGCCCTTCGGGCGGAGTTTTCCCAGGGGGCGGATAATCCGCCCCAAGTGGGGGGCGGATAATCCGCCCCAAAGTTGTGCAACGGCCAGATCTGGGGAGGGGGTATTTAAGCCAGCCATCCCCCTCCTGCCAGAACTCTTGATTCATCTCGAAAAAGAACAGATCAGATCTGAAAGCTTCATCCAAGAGTGCTCCACCTAGATCCACCCAAAGGCCCCATCCCTTGGGGAATCGAAGGAGGAGAACTCGATCTTCATCATCAGCAATCAAGCGCTTCATCTCCTCTCCATTCATTTGGAGAACCTCCGATCTAGTATTTCTTGCAAATATCTAGATCCTCGTTTTTGTTTATATTGATAAACCTTGTTCTTGTGGCAGCTTGTTGTCATCTCGGGAGCCCCCAATTCGGTTGTGGGTGTGTGCCCCGATAGTGTTGTAAAAGGCACCGGTTCCCGCCTCGAAGGGATCCAATAGTGGAGAAGGTGGATCAGGCCTCTCGTGGCGAGATCCATCGGAGAATAGGGTGAGGCCTATTGTGGCGTGGTGGTCTTAGAACCGCCCACCCCTCCAACGCAGATGTACTTTCCTTAACAAGGAAGGAACTGCGGTAAAACAAATCCCTGTGTCTCCGCGTGCTCCACTACAGTTTCCTCGCTCCTCTTTTACGTGCTTAGTAGTTAGGGTTACATATAGGGAAATTCTCGTAGTTGCATATCTAGAGAATTTACTTTGTGTCAAGCCTAAAATTGAAAAAGTATTAAAAATTGGTTAGCACCTATTCACCCCCCCTCTAGGTGCCCATACGATCCATTTCAATAGTAATTATGATTTTAGCCTATATTAAAATCACTAAACATAACTACCAGTAGCACAAAATCTTGATAAGAATTTTATTACTCCATGAACACTCTGATGAGGCACCACAAAGAAGATTAAGCTAGCAAATAGCACATGGGCAGCTATGCAAGCAATAAAAGCAGGCAGTATAAGATCACAACTATAAATTATATAAGTTAGGTTAAAATACACAAACAAAAGCCTTTAAAAGAAAGTAGCAAAGCCACTGTGCACACTCCTGAGATGCACAACAGTGAACCAACACCGCTATAAGCCCATATCATCAATTTACAAGTTATCTTGTGAGCAAGACACCGATGTTGTGCTGAACATCAGATTACCTTCTCGTGCAGTGGATGACGTGATTGCTTGGAACCATGAGAAGCATGGCCTGTTCACTGTGAAGAGCGCGTATAGGATGGCCATGTGTACCACCTTGAGAAATTCAACTAGCGGTTAGTGCACTACGACACCTGTCGATGGACATGTTCGAAGTGAGCAACTGAACAGGGCCCCCAAATTTCATAGGCCCCCAATTACCTGCAGCCTGATACTCTTTTCTTTACTCGTGCGGCCTAGATCACTCGACGCTCGTTCAGCCAATGGTCTCGTGATCATCGATCCATCCGTTTCCCCGATCACGATCACCGCGATGACGCGCACGCTCTTCCTGAGTTGCAGGTGTTCGCTCGTGTCGAGCCGGCGTTCCCCTTGATCGAGATTGGTGTACCTTTTCCTCCGTGTCCTTGGCTCCTCGCCGCAAATCAATCGAGGGGCCCGACCTCCTTGCCAACAGATTGATTGAGGGCCCAAGCCTGGGAAGCAACCGATCAATCGAGATACATAGTATGTACCCTGCTAACCTGCTCTAAATCTATAATGTTTGATCCGGTAATTCTGCTTCTTTCTTCCAAAATTAGATGAAGTCTAAGTAACTGATTGGCTGAACTGAACTCTAACAGGCTAGTACATATGGAAAGCAGCAGATAGACCAAATCTATTGACTGATTGTTTGAACTGAGTCTCGAGTATGAATCGTACGCGTTGTCTCTCAACCCTTGCCCTTCCTAGCCCTAGCTTTGTCGTTGGCCCAATGAGCCTCCCGATCGGTGATTACGTGCCAAGGTATGGCCGCTGCAGCTCGTGTATTCGCGTTAAATTGTTTTTTACTCTATGATTTTGTTTTACTAGTCATTGAGTTGAACGAAAATTAGGATTTATTTTATAAGTCGCACCAGCCCCCCAAATGTGGAGACGGGGCTGCCTGATGGAGAACATGCGCTTTGAGATGTTATTTGAAAATGCCATCCCTCAAAAAATTAGAGTTTTTGGTTTGCATCTAGCTACCAACTCTCTAGCTGTAATGACAAAGATCCACTGACGTATATGAAGGAAATATGTTCTAAAGGAAAATAATAAAAGGTTTATTATTATCATATCCCAATAAGTTCGTAATAGTTTCATGTTGTGCTATAATCGTGTCAAGTGGAAATATTGATACATATGTTATATGAAACATAAGTCCCTAGTAACCTCTATTACTAGTTCGTTGGGTAACATGATGATCAAGGTTTTCTAATCATGAAGTGATAGTGCTGGTTGACAACGAGGTTATATCATTGGTGAATAATGTGATAGACATCCCTCAAAGATTGAGACACGAACAAGTCACAAAGTTCATCGTTGCAATAGTCAGAAACGAAGTCTGCTTATCCTTCGACCGTGAGACCATATCATAATCACTGTATCCCGAGGCTACTTTGACTGCATCAAGCGTCGCTCAGTAAAATGGTGATTATAAAGGTGTACGTTGGGTATCCGGAGGAACGGGTGGAAGATATTGCGTCAAGAGCGGGATTTGTTCACCTACCGACGGGTAAGATACGGTTAGGCCGACTTGGTGAGATTACATCCATAAATGTTGCAACATGTGACTATGTCACGGGGATGTAATATCGCGGTAACAAGTAAATAATACTTGTCGGTAACGAGATTGAACAAGATATAGATATACCTTAACGATCGGATCTCGGACAAGTAGTATCAAAGAAACAAAGGGAATTGGACTCGACGTTTATGGTTTAAACGACATCGTCAATCTGAAACGCACAGGGATCATTATGGGCATCATGGTCCCGATGTTGATCATTGCCGCAAGAGAGTCTAGGTCATTTCTATAGCTGTTCCCAAGCCATGAGGGGATACACTTAAGGGTGCGATGAGCTTGAGGTTTTCCGTAAGTTGGAATCATAGTAGAAAAAGAGAAAGTCGGAATTTTTCAGAGGAGAAAGATCCGAAGTTGTTCGGAGAAAGAAAGGAAACCAGAAAAGTTTCGGTGAGAGGACCAGAATCGTTTCGAGATGTTCCGAAGTTATTCAGAGGATATAGAAGGGGAACCAAAAGGTGTTTCGGGTCGAATCGGATTTGTTAATATGTATTTACATATTAATTAATGTAATTAATATTAAATATAATATTAAAATCTAATTTAAATGGTTATTCCGCTAATGGGCCAAATTTCCTAGGGAAAAGGGCCCATGAGGAAAACCGGAAGAGGGGAGGCCACCCAGATGGGCCCTAAGGGCCCATGCGCCTAGGGGAAACCCTAGGGCGCCTAGGGTTAGAGTTTTGGGGCGCCCCAGGGCTGCCCCAACCCTGGCCGCCGCCTCCTCCCCCTTGAGCCGCCGGTTGGAAGGCTTGGGGGAGGGGCAAGGCTGCCTCCTCCCCCCACTATGTAAGGAGGCCCCCTCTACTCTTTGGATAACACACCAATACGACATATCCCATGAGTTGGGAGCTCTCGTCCTCCTCCTCTCCAATCTCTCTATCTAGTTTTATCCACGCATTGGCATGGCCCAGGGCTGTTCGCGCAAGAGACGACACATCTGCAACATGCTATTGCGCTACATGGATTCCATAGCCGTCTATATACTTCCGCAACGTACTCCCAGTGTGATTGGGGAGACAGAGGTTCTTGTCGTACACCGTATGTGTACAAAGCTAGGAGGTGCAACACTTGGGGCACTATGATGTCGTAAGTCGGATTGCTGCATGGTGATGGAGCAAGGGTTGACCTATGAGGAGCTTCATGACCTTGAGGTCGGCTACGAGCACGACTACATCAACCACGTTCCCCTCGGAACGTTAACCGCTTTCAGACTACAAGGGTATGTAATCGAAACCTCTCGACCGTTACTGCATTACTCGTAGATAGATCTTGGGCATCGGGGCAATCTGTTGCAGTAAATTTTTTGATTTTCTATGCGGAACCCCAACAGTGGTATCAGAGCCGATCTATGCGTAGTAGTGTTGTACTGCTAGTACACACATGAATGTGCGGGAATTGATGCTATAGTTCTTACCCTTCTATGTGTACTTGTTTATATCGCGAGATTGTTTGATGAAGCGGCCTGGACCGACCTTACGCGTAAGCTTACGCGAGACTGGTTCCACGCTCAATATACGACTTGTTCCGTATAAGTGGCAAACGGGTGTCCATCTCTCTTACAATAGTTGATATAACATTTACAACGGAGGGCCCCGAAAGGGGTGTAGTAGAGACAACTGCATGGATCCATGTTGTGGTTGGAAAGTTCGTAGATTAGAAACGGTTCTATTACGAAAGCCCTAACAACCACGTAAAACTTGCAATAGATAAATTAGAGGCGTCTAACTTTATGTTGCAGGAGGGGCATGTGATTTGATATGGTCATGGTCATTATGAAGTAGTTTACTTTTATGTTACTAAGTTGTGTAGTAATAGTCATCGTTCCGATGGACGAACTACTGGTGGCGCTATAGACATGGCGTCAAAACCGGTGGCACGATGGAGATCATGACAGTGGCACGATGGAGATCATGCCAGTGGCATGATGGAGATTATGCCGGAGCGCTCAATGGAGATCAAGGCACAAGGAGGACCATATCATATCACAATATACATATGATGTTGATACCTACTTTGCATCTTATTGTGTGCTAGTATTATATACTCAACGGTAGCATAGATAATATGATCCCTATTAAAACCAATGTTTAACTGGCGAGCCTAGCATGTGCAGACATGGCCTTGAAATTCCAATGATAGTGTTCCCCTTATGTGTGCACCACCAATAAAGTTCTTCAGTATGAAGCCTACCGTGACGATCGGGGCCTAGACATACCTACATTCGCATACAGTGGGTGTAATAAAGGTTACACTGCAATACACACAAGTTTGAGTTGGCGAGCCTAGCATATGCAGACATGGCCTCAGAATGCAGGAGATCGAAAGATCGAGCATGAGTCACATGGATGATGTGATTGACATTGGAGAATGTCTACCTTTGAAGCTATGTTGCCGACCGTGACGATCAAGGGTTGCATAGTGGATTGGGATCGTGTGATTGCTGAAATTGTCCAGGGGATGACGTTTTTAGTGGGAGGTCAATTATGAATTGAACTCATTATTATGAACTAAGTCTAGATGTCTGTTTGCAAATATCTTAGTATATCATGGCTTGTCTCATTGAGTTCCTTTGCGACCATGAGAAATTTCTTGCTTGATATGGAACTTAGCAGAAGGGTCCAACTTCATAGATTAATACCCACGCCTGAGGGATATCCTTGTAATAAGATGATCTTCTCTTCTTGATACAATGACCATTAGGAGATAATCCGATGCCTCCACAAAGTTTGTGTTTTATCCATAAATCATCCAAAAGGGGCCATTCTCCATTTGATGGAGAATTAGGCTACAATTTTGTATTCTACAAAAGAAGGCACATAAAGTATGAGTCGTTGGATGAGTTTTCCTCCATGGTGGATGGAAACAGAATATTTGAAGAATCACATAGCAATCTTGCATTGGAGTTGAGAACTCTCAGAGGGGCTTGATTGTAATGGAGGTCATGGATGAAAATAGTATATGCCAGATATACAATGTTATAAATGTGATTCTTGCAAAAACTCGTTGCAGTTATGAAGTATTGTATACTTGTCCCGTTTTGTGAAAATAGGATGGTCTGCTTGAGAATTTGTCAAATTGAGGCAATGTGGATTGATGATGGCAATAAAACTAGTTGATGGCCGACATCACTCCTTCCCTCGAAGTTTATCATTTGGATTAGTGGACTTGAATAAAATTTGTAATCCCTGTTTGCGTGTCTTGTTTTTGGCATGACGATTATTCATATGAATAAGTTACAATCCAGTTATATTGTTCTTATGAGTAATACCTTTATGGTCAAATTATAGTTATAAATAAGTTATTCTCATCACTATGTTAATGATAATAGGTTAAGCATTTATAAAGGATTGGAATGCTAAAAGATATCCAAAAGGTTAATAATGAAATGGCACTATTGTTTAAGTCATGATGATTATTGCATGTTTTTCACTTAGATTAAAATCGGGGTCTTAGATATATGATCTAGTGACTTTGCAAAAAACATGCCTCGTTTGGCAAGATGACTAAAGCTCCGCATTCTGGTAAAATGTTAATATGCGAAAAATGTTGAATTTTATGCATGGTGATGTATCATATTTTCAACAAATAGTGGAAATTATTATTTCATTGTGGAATTAAGTGAAAGAACATTTCATAATCCCTAGTGTTTTGTGTGTTAGATAACAATATCAAGGATTATTTAATGTGTGTTGAAGTGCTGCAGATATCTAACTTGAAAAGGAAAAGGAAAGTGCTTTTGGGGGGCGGATAATCCGCCCCTACCCAAACTCAGAAGGGCGCAACCCTCAGAAGGGGGCGGAGTATCTGACGGATTTTCTGGCCAGGCCAGATAATCCACCCCTACAGGGGCCGAGTAGTCCGCCCCTAGGATTTTCTCCAAGTGAAGTGCGGCGCGACCTTCTGTATGGGGGGCAGAGTTTCCACCGGAGTTTCCGTCCTGGGGGCGGATTTTTCCCCCAAGGTGGATAGTCCGCCCCTTGAGGGCGGCGGATTACCCCTCGTGGATTTTCTCCAGTCAAGACCGGCGTCACCTTCTGTATGGGGGGCGGAGTTTCCCCTAGAGTTTCCGTCCTGGGGGCGGATTTCCCCCCAAGGCGGATAATCCGCCCTCAATCTTCTCCAACGGCAAGATCTGGGCAGGGGTATTTAATCCAGTCTTCCCCCTCCTGCCAGAACTCTTGATTCATTCGAAAAAGTCAGGATCTATTCTTCAACCTTCATCCAAGAGAGCTCCACCTTCATCCACAAAAAGGCCCCGTCCCTTGGGAAATCGAAGGAGGATAAATCGATCTTCAACTACTGCAATCAAGCGCTTCATCTCCTCTCCATTCATTTGGAGAATCACCGATCTAGTATTTCTTGCAACTATCTAGATCCTTGTTTTTGTTTATATTGATAAAACTTGTTCTTGTGACAGCTTGTTGTCATTACGGGAGCCCCCAATTCAGTTGTGGGTGTGTGCCCCGGTAGAGTTGTAAAGGCACCGGTTCCCGCCTCGAAGGGTCCCAATAGTGGAGAAGGTGCATCAGGCCTTTCATGGCGAGATCCACCGGAGAATAGGGTGAGGCCTATTGTGGCGTGGTGGTCTTAGAACCTCCCACCCCTCCAACGCAAATGTACTTCCCTTAACAAGGAAGGAATTGCGGTAAAACAAATCCCTGTGTCTCCGCGTGCTCCACTACGGTTTCGTCGATCCTCTCTTTACGTGCTTAGTATCTAGGTTTGCATATAGGGAAATTCTCGTAGTTGCATATCTAGAGAATTTACTTTGTGCCAATCCTAAAATTGAAAAAGAACTAAAAATTGAGTAGCACCTATTCACCCCCCTCTAGGTGCCCATACGATCCATTTCATTAAGTGAATATGTGTATTTACTTAATGGAACAAAAGTTTTGAAAGGATTTGAGTTGTTCAAATAAGTTCGAAACAAAGTGGGATATGAAATTAACATGAATACAAAGTCTCTTTGATTTGATCAATATGACTAAAGTATTTAAGTTAAAGTTTGGCACAAAAGGACTTGTGAAAGTTGTTTCACAAATTATGATAATTTGAAAAATTCAAGGTGTTGATATGTCTAGATATCATAATCATGTTGTGTTAGATACATATGGTCTAATATTATCTCTTATCAAGGTTATGGTTATTGTTTAGAGTTAGAGATTGAAATAAGCAAACACTCATTTGAAATACAAAGGAACATCTAAAGATTCGTGAAAACAACACCATAAGAGTTATGGCACATTCGAGTTTCTAGAGGTTTCGATGATTCGAAATCATGGCGAATAAACAAGTCTTTGTAGTGTATTCTTAGGAAACTATGAATAAATGTTCCACAGAGGGAAAACCTGTTGTTGTCCTAAGGATATGTGTCTTAGTGAAGATATAGGTGGAAGAAAGTAAACGTTCAAAATAAGGTAATTGACCTTACCTCCTGATTGTTGAGTGGTGCAGCGAAATTTGTTTCGTGAAACTGAACTCTACAAATAGAGGAGAAACTAATGACAATGATCATAAAGTTTCAGCGAATACTTTTACAAAAGGAAAGTAGGATTCAAGAATATATATTCTGCAAGTTTGTGAAATTATATTTTGATTCACTTGTCATGTTATTTGAACAAGACATACCTACGAAATACAAAGAAGCATGATGGACCTAAATGCGAGAAATGACTAGGAGTCATATAATCCTATATTAAGTTACATTTAAGATTGAAAAGTAATATATTACTTGATCTTATTAAGTAAATATGTTTAGTTGATATTTCTGAAATGACTGCAAAGTCATAAGAAATAAATGAAACTTAATGGAAAGACATAAATCTCGATTTGTCGCAAAGCATGTTTGGAAAAATTCAAGGAGTTGACTACAAATATAGTGATGCTTGAGTCTATTGGATTTACCTCAGCAATATATGGATATTGGGAACTCGCAGCTGGAATTCTCAATTTGATGGTGATCAAAGAATTTTGGAAAGTCCAAGATTATTGAGAGGGTTTTCATTTGAGTGGGAGCATATTGGATTGGCTTAACCTTAATATGTAAGAGACATATTATGAGTTAATGACTAATGGCTTGGATAAGACTCAATATGTAGGATACATATTTTGAGTGGGAGCTAAGTGAAATCCCTGGATCTCATATATGGATGCCATATTTGAGTGGGAGCGTGTTATCATTCTGAAATATGTGGATGACATATATGAATGATATGATTGGTATTAATAATATTTAAGTTAGTATATATGGATGAAGTTGAAGAATTTATTAAACAATGGAATCTATCGAGATAGATTGGAAAGTTTAATAAACATTATTGTTGAATGCTTCCTGGACTTGATTCTAAAGATGTTCAGAATGTCCTAGGTAAGATTCTGAAGGAGTTCAAAATGGAACAAGGTGAAGAAAGAAGTTCTTACTTGTATGAAGCATTGAGTTAGAATCAGTATTACAACTATGGTTAAAAGGAAAGAAAGAGATGTGTGACATCTCATATGCCTCAGTCATAGGTTATTCCATATAACCATATTGTATACTCGACATAATATGACCCAAAGGATCTGGTTGAAAGAACATGTCTTGAAGTGATTCTAGAGTTAATCACTGAATCAGAGGTTAAGTTCATTCTTGAATGGAAAGAATCAAAGTAAGGCACATAGTTGCATATTATGTACTAGGATCTACATAAAGATAAAAGTACATTTTGGCTAAAGAGGTTCGACTTCTCTAAGTGTGTTTCCGTAGTTTACACGACAACAGTGAAGGTTAAATTGACTCATTGACCGTCATTGTAAACAAAAGAAACAAAGTCTCACACACCAAAATGAATACTTCAAACCATTATGAGATAATGGAGGGAATGTCAAAATTAGGAAGACATTCATGATTTTCAAAAGACATACTAATCTGGTAATACAAAACGGGGAAATGACGTTTCTCATGAGCAACATGATCAATAAACACATATGGGGATATGGTTTATGATTAGTAAATGCCGGCTAGATTATTTATACTCTAGTGCAAGTGGGATACCGAAGGGAATATGCCCTAGAGGAAAATAATAAAAGGTTTATTATTGTCATATCCCATTAAGTTCGTAATAGTTTCATGTTGTGCTATAACTGTATCAAGTGGAAACATTGATACATGTGTTATATGAAATATATGTCCCTAGTAACCTCTATTACTAATTCATTGGGTAACATGATGATCAAGGTTTCCTGATCATGAAGTGATAGTGCTGGTTGACAACGAGGTCATATCATTGGTGAATAATGTGATGGACATCCCTCAAAGATTGAGACACGAACAAGTCACAAAGTTCATCGTTGCAATAGTCAGAAATGAAGTCTGCTTATCCTTAGACCGTGAGACCATATCATAATCACTATTTCCCGAGGCTACTTTGACTACATCAAGCGCCACTCAGTAAAATAGTGATTATAAAGGTGTACGTTGGGTATCCGGAGGAACGGGTTGAAGAGATTGAGTCAAGAGCAAGATTTGTTCACCCAGTGACGGGTAAGATACAGCTAGGCCGACTTGGTGAGATTACATCCATAAATATTGCAACATGTGACTATGTCACGGGGATGTAATATCACAGTAATAAGTAAACAGTACTTGTCGTTAACGATATTGAACAAGGTATGGAGATAACTTAACGATCAGATCTCGGAAAAGTAGTATCGAAGAAACAAAGGGAATTGGACTCGGCGTTCATGGTTCAAACGCATCATCAATCTGGAATGCACATGGATCATTATGGGCATCACGGTCTCGATGTTGATCATTGATGCAAGAGAGTCTAGGTCATGTCTGTAGCAGTTCCCAAGCCGTGAGGGGATACACTTAAGGGTGCGATGAGCTTGAGATTTTTTGTAAGTTGGAATCATAGTAGAGAAAGCGAAAGTCAGAATTGTTCTGTGGAGAAAGATCCGAAGTTGTTCGGAGAAAGAAAGGAAACCGGAAAAGTTCTAGTGAGAGGACCAGAATCGTTCTGGGATGTTCCGAAGTTGTTCGGAGGATATAGAAGGGGAACCGAAAGGTGTTTCGGGTCGAATAGGATTTGGTAATATGTATTTACATATTAATTAATGTAATTAATATTAAATATAATATTAAAATCTGATTTAAATGGTTATTCGACTAATGGGCCAAGTTTCCTAGGGAAAAGGGCCCATGAGGGAAACCGGAAGAGGGGAGGCCACCCGTATGGATCCTATGGGCCCATGCGCCTAGGGGAAACCCTAGGGAGCCTAGGGTTAGGGTTTGGGGGGCGCCCCAGGGCTGCCCCACCCTTGGATGCCGCCTCCTCCCCCCTTGAGCCACCGGTTGGAAGGCTTGGGGGAGGGACAAGGCTGCCCCTCCCCCCACTATATAAGGAGGCCCCCTCTGCCCTTTGGAGAACATACCAATACGACAAATCCCATGAGTTGGGAGCTCTCATCCTCCTCCTCTCCAATCTCTCTCTCTAGTTGTCTCCACGCGTTGGCACGACCTAGGGCTGTTCGCGCAAGAGACAACACATCTGTAGCACGCTATTGCGTTGCAGGGATTCCATAGCCGGAGATCTACTTCTGCAACATAATCCCAGCGTGATCAGGGATACAGAGGTTCTCGTCGTACACCGTATGTGTACAAAGCCACGAGGTGCAACACTTGGGGCACTGTGATGTCGTAAGCCGGACTGCTGCATGGTGATGAAGCAAGGGGTGACCTACGAGGATCTTCGCGACCTTGAGGTCAGCTACGAGCACGACTACATCAACCACGTTCCCCTCAGAATGTTAACCGCTTTCGGACTACAAGGGTATGTATCTGAAACCTCTCGGTCGTTACTGCATTACTTGTAGATTAATCAGAACGTTAACCGCTTTCGGACTACAAGGCGATCAGTTGTAGTAATTTTTTTATTTTCTTCCCGGAACCCCAACATTATACCCAAGATTAATCCTATCTACTCTATTTGTGGCATTGAGGAGGAAGATGCTTATCATGATGTTGGTCGGTGCACAAAGGCAAGGGGTCTACGTGACGGGCTACATTCGGTCTGGTCTCTGTCGCCGTATCGGGCTTCATACAGAATGTCGAGGATTGGGTCTTGCACCTCCTAAGCTCGGTATTAGTTGAAGTACGTGTGAAAATACTCTTCGTCTTCTAGTGGGCATGGCACCATCGGAACAATATTGTGCATGGTAATGGGAAGGCCTCCATTATAGCTTCTGTTCCTTACTTGCAAAATTATGTGGAGACACTTAATGTCTTGTTAGGCCTCACCCTAGATGTCAAAGGTAAAACCCCTCTTAACCCTATTATTAGTCTTGTTGATGGGCAGCGTGTGGAACCAAGCTTAGAGTGGAGATCACTGGAGCAGGGGGTGTGCAGAAATCAATGTTGATGCCGGCTAGGATGCGAATACTGGAGCTGCTGGCCTGGATGCGGTGGAACAAGAACACACATGAAAATTCCTGGTCTCCATGTTTAAACATGTGGCTGCATGTGCAAGTGCGGAGGAATCCGAAGTGTTGGCGATTTTAGAGGGGCTTCGCCTGGTAGAGATGCACATCGACAAACCCGAGACATTGGAGTCTGACTATTTTCAAGCGATGCAGGTTCTTTCAACAGCTATTGAAGATAAATCGGCCTACTGGAGCTTGTACAACGAGGCCAAGGATCTGATGATCGGGATCCTAGATGTTAGCATCAGCAAGGTGGAAAGAAACAGTAATAAAGTTGTGCATGCTTTAGCACAGATGGGTAAGCGTGAGTTGTGTGGTGTGTTGCTTGGTGCAGTGCCTCCCTACACATTGGCACTGACTGAGCGTGATTGTATGAACATTGCTACCTAAATTAATTAAATCTCACGTTTCCTAAAAAAGATTTTCTCAATCAAATAGTAGAAGATACACACCATCCACCTAAAGCTTCACTAACCACTGAACAAAATTCTACTGAAAGGAATTCAGTATAGAATGCAACTAAAGGAAGTTTATTCATATATGTCCAATAGGACAGAGATCATCAACTGCAGATCAATAGATCAATCACACATCTATGGAATCATACATATCACCATCTAAATGAATAATCATTTATAAAAAGCTAACCAATACCAATTTGTTCCAACACAATGTTAAGTTGAATAAGTCACTTGTCAAAACTGAAATAGAACTCAATTACCATTTAATTAAACCAAGATAACAGTAGCATTGCACGAACATTGGTTTCAATTCATCAATTGGATGTACTAAAAAAACTATGAGTGTTAAATTAACGTATAGCCATAGCTACGAACTTTGAATTGAGAGAGAATCGAGTGGATAAGCTAGCACATCAAAAACTAGAGCTAGCATATGATTAAAATAGATATGAGAGAGCTAGAGTTACTCTAATGAAGCGGAACGAGGTCGTCGACGAGTACCACAACAAAGTGTCTCAGGGAGAACCGACGCCACATTTACCCGCGCCATGCTGCGATCAAAGACAATAGCTTGTCAACAGAGTTCTAGCAGCAATAGTGCGACCACCAATGCTAGAGGAGGGCACTATGTCACGTCTAACACCACGGGTACCCCAAACCTAGGTTAGTGAGTGAGTGAGAGAGAGAGAGAGCCAACTGAACCGGTTGGGTTGGGACGAACCATTCATGTTTGACCTAAACAACTTGGTTAGGCTGGGCCAGGGGGCTAGCTAGGGGCATTTCTATCTTTAAAAATACTACTAAAGTCCAAAGTTCTAAATTCGAAAAGAGATTCAATACAAAGATAACAAAATATATACAAGCACAAAAAATTATAGAGAACTAATTTTTGTGAGAATTATTGAATAATATTTGAATTAGGATAGAAAAGGAATCAAATATATCTTTTAAATACCCATAGTTACAGGGAAATCATATTTATTTGTTCCTTAATAATTAGAATAGAATTCTTTTTTGAATTATTAAGGTCTAATCCATTTAAATATCATTCCTAAATTTAAATAAATTAATAATCCATTAGAGGTTTTATATTAATAAATTGTTAAATTTTATTAAAACACACAAATAAGGGCAATTCAACATAAATAAGTATTGCATAATATTATGAAATTTTTACTTTAAACATTGCCATTATGTGACACTGATACTAATTTCAGGAGCCGAGGTCCAGGGCCAAGTCAAAACTTTGAACTACACTACCTGGAAGTCTGAAGGCAAGTTCATACTTTCTCATATCCATTGAAGTATTTTTATAAAATTACTTGAAAAGAATTACAATGTATAATATGTGCATTTAAAAGAAAATCATTACTTTTCTACAATTATGAATCAAATACATGGTGGGTAATGGAACCATGGTTTGTGTTGATGCTAGAGGTTCCATTGCAAATGGATATATTCCGATAGGAATAACGATCAATACTGTCAGTGATTCTTGCATTGTATAAACAACGTTGACTATGAGATCTAGTATGGGACAAAGAAGCCAGCTGGATCTTCTTCCTTTGTATGTCCTCAGGCGACTATGCCGGGTTGTGATTCCTTGTGGAGAAAGCAGCGGGTGGGAACCCCTAACACCTCTTTTCTATGATATACAATGATCATAAGTAGTTTCTGTGACTAGATTGTAAAAGGTTGTAGGAGACAAACTACTTATATGGTATAAAGGTAAGGGGAACAATGGGATACAAAAGGGTGGACATGCGGGGTCGTGGAAAACAGAAGAGATTGGATTTGATCTTTTGACTAGTGAAAGAACATTTCAAGATCTTTAGTGTTTTGTATGTTAGATAACAATGCCAAGTATTATTTAATTGCGTGTTTAGTGCTGCCGATTATATTCCCCAAATGCATCTAAACAAGAGTTTGGGGGGGGGGGGATTATCCGTCCCTGTCAAGGGCCGGATTATCCGACCTACCTCGATCACCAAAGGTGCCAAGGCGCGTCATGATGTATGAGGGGCGGAGTTCCCCCGGATTATCCAGCCAGGGCCAGAGCTTTTGCCCGAGACGGATAATCCGCCCATCCAGGGGGGCGAATAATCCCCCCAAGGATTTTTCCCAAGGAGTCCAAGGCGCTCCAAGAATTATGGGGGCAGATATTCCTCCGGATTGTCCGGCCAGGGCCGGAGCTTTTGCTTGGGCCGGATAATCTTCCCATCCAAGGGGGACGGATAATCAGCCCCCGAGGGATTTTTCACAAGGCAGCCAAGGCACATCAAGCGGTATAGGGGGCGTACATTTGGCCGAGGGATTTATCTGGCCCCCACTTAGGCCGTATTATCCGGCCCCTCCTTTTGCTAACAACATCTTTCCGGTAGGGGGTATAAATACCCCATTTGATCCTCATTTTAGATCTCTTGGATCCTACGAAAAAGTACTATGTTGTTCATACCAATCCTCACGAGATATCCATTTTCAACCACCCGAAGGCTTCGATCTTCAGGGGATCTAAGGAGGAGGCCTTGATCTTCATCGGAGCCAATCAAGATCTTCATTTCCCCTCCATTCATTTTGGGGCCTCTTGATCTAGAGTTTCTTATGAATTTCTAGATCCCAGTTTTGTTTATTGATGAACTTGTTTCTCGTGGAAGCTTGTTGTCATATCAGGAGCCTCCAATTTGGTTGTGGATGTGTGTCCCGGTAGAGTTGTAAAGGCACCGGTCCTCGCCTCGAAGGGTACCAAATAGTGGAAAGGTGGATCAGACCTCTTGTGGCGAGATCCATCGAAGAACAGGGTGAGGCCTATTGTGGCGTGGTGGTCTTAGTACCGCCCACCCCTCCAACACATACGTACTTCCCTTAACAAGGAAGGAACTACGGTAAAACAAATCCTGTGTCTCCACGTGCTCCAGTACGGTTACCCCGTTCCTCTCACTGCCTTTACTCGCTTAGTAGATAGGTTGGCATATAGGTAAATTCATCTTAGTTGCATATATAGAGAATTTACCTTTGTGTCAAGCCTAAATCTGAAAAAGAATTAAAATTTGTAGTCGCACCTATTCACCCCCCTCTAGGTTCCCATACGATCCATTTCAATTGGTATCCGAGCCTCAGATCTTTATTCGGGCTTTACCGCCTAATAGAGTATGGGTACTAGGGGAGATGGTAGTGAGGCTGTGGACAAGGTCACTATGGATGATATCAAGACGTTGGAAACAACCTTGATTAAAACCATGGAGGCCCAAATGCAAGAGATGCGTGAAATGATAGCGCGTCTCTTGCCACCCACAACCCCTCCTCCATCTTCCACTGAGGCTGCAACTCCTATTTCAAAGGACAAATCTAAGGCTAACTCCATTGAAGAAGAGTTGGAGGGTGACGATAAAAATAAGAGTTCCTCTTTGAAACAGGGAAGTGGTAAGTAGGATTATAGTGAGGTCTCTTGCTTATACTCACCTGATCCACCAATCCCTCACCCTCATATAAGCAATAGAGGTGATCCACCCAAGCCCAATGCATCTTCTCTTAATCAATGGAAATTTTTGATGAAGTCTCACATGTGCAGCTCGTATATTGAGTTACGGAAGATCATAGAGGGTGGTCTCCACATTGGGGATCCATCCAATTTGAGAAGAAGAGAAGTTGTCGATAGTCAACTCAATGCGATGGCCTTGCACATGATTCAGCTTGGTGTGGGTCCCAAGGACATGCCACATATTTAACATCTCAGCACCGCTAAGGAAGCATGGGATGCCCTCACCGAGTTATTTATTGGAAATGAGAGCATGAGAAGAAATAAGTATGATGCTCTGAGCAATCAAGCTAAAGGTTTCTATATGATAGATGGTGAGGACTACAAAGATATGTATAGAATACTCAAGTCCATTGCCACCACATTTAGAAATCATGATGCAACACATGTTGATGATGCTTGGATCAAGAGGAAATATGTAAGTTTTCTTATGCCATTTGAGCCCATAGATTTAAAGAGTATCCAAGGAAGACACAATTATCACCAAATGACTTCCAACAAAGTTATGTAAGAAATGGTTGCATTCAAAGTTGCGGCCAAGAACGTTGAAGATGCTCGTGCACGGGCAATTGGAATGCAAAAGGGTGTGAATGTTGCCTTGAAGGCCAATGTTGCTGAGCAAGAAGATGATAGGAACCTTGACATAGCTTCCATGAGCAGTCCCGAGGAGTTCAAACATGCACATGGTGAGTACATGGCATTCTATGCAAGAAACTTTTGGAAAGACCCTGCTAAAGCAAAGTTTGATATTGAACATAACAATGGGTCAAGTGGAAGAAAGGAAAACAGACCAAAACTGAGATCATGTTACAATTGTGGAGACCGTTTACATTTTGTAGCTGAGTGCCCTTATAAAAGTAGAGAAGCTCATGGGGGTAGACTGGTCCTCAAGGAGAAGTCAAATGCTCCTCGCAAGAAGCCATTTTCCAAGAAAAATGTTCCTTACAAGAAGCAACCAAAGATAGTGTTGGTAGCCCAAGAGGAGTATTCATCCGCAAGTGAAGACAAAGAAGACGATGATGGTTCAAGAGAGGTGACTACCATAGCTACCACATCTACACCAACCACCTCACTCTTCGACTCTCCAAATGAGAACTTCTCCAACAAGAACATCACTTGTCTTATGGCAAGAGGTTCTGAGGTATCACCTTCCACTAGTCTTAAGGTTAAGGAAGAGGTTATTGTTTTGGATCATTTTATTACTAACTTGCAAGGGGAGCACAAGATGCATTTCAAGGCCCTCATGGGCTAACTAGCTTGTTCACTCGGAATAACTTCTTGAATAAAAGGTAAGAATTGAAAGGGAGGATGCAATGGAGATAGCATCCTTGAAAATTCTCTAGAGGAAGAATAGGAGATTCAAGCTTCCCTTGAGGAGAGGCTTGAGTGTATTGAGGAGTCACATGATGAACTTGTTGCCAAACTTATGAAGGAACAAGATCATGCTATTGCGAAAGCAAAGAGTCTAAAAAGGGAGAAGGTTGAATTTGGGGCTGCTCATGCTAGACTTTCCGAGAAAATAAAGAAACTTGACATTGCTCACAAGGCATTGGAGAGTGAACACTCTATTCTCAACGAGTCTCATGATCAGCTCCAAACTCGACTAGCCAAATATGATGTTCCTAGCACCTCTACTTCCATGTATAATCATGCAGATATTCTTGAAGAAAATTCTAGATTGAAAGATGTGATTTCCAAGTCATCTCTTCCCAAAGGTAAAGAAGTTCTTGGTGAGCTCTTGAACAAGCAAAGGACAAACAATGGAAAGGAGGGACTTGGATATGTCCCCAAGACCAAGAAGAAGAAGGCTAAGAATGCTAAAGCAAAGACAAACACCACAGGAAACAACATCACGAAGAACAAAACTGACTATGATGGTTTTCAGGACCTAATAATCCTCATTATGAGTTATTTCATGATTATTATGGTGATGTTTATGCTAGTTATATTGATACTTATGATAATTATATTTCTTGGTCTATTTGGGTTCCAAATATCCTTGTTACTAACATGAGAGGACCCATTGCAAAATGGGTACCTAAAACTAAGAATTAATTTTCTTGTAGGGCTATGATTCCGGTGGGTCGAAATGGGTGCTTAATAGTGGATGCACAAGTCACATGACCGGAAGCAAGGATATCATCATGGAGATGAAGCCTAATCATGATCAAATAACCGTCTCCTATGGTGATAAGTCCAAGTCAAAGGTATTGGGTCTTGGCAAGTTTGTGGTTTCTCACGATATCTCTCTCGTGGACACCATGCTTGTTGAGACCCTTGGGTATAATTTACTTTTTGTTCGTGCCCTTGGTAAGATGGGCTTTGCAGTTTTCATTGATGCTGATATAGTGGTACTCTTGTGGGAGCAAGTCTCTAAAGGTCTCTTTCGTTGAGTATGTCGAAAATGACTTGTATGTGGTGTACTTTTTGGGGGAAAACCACTTCAGGTCCATTGTGCTTATTCGGAAAGGCCAATGCAGGCTGGTTATGGTGTCGTTGTCTAGCCTATGTTAGCATGAGAACTTTGTAAAGTCTTCACAAGGGCGGCCACATTCTTGGACTAAAACAAAATGTTTCCTTTGCCAAAGATCGTGTTTGTAGGGCTTATGTTGAAGGAAAGATGCATGACTCTCCCCAGGAAAGGAAGACAATTATTTCGTCAAATAGAATCTTAGAGCTACTTCATGTGGATCTTTTTGGTCCTCCATATCATGCAAGTCTTGGTGGCAATAAGTATTGTCTTGTCATTTTCGATGATTACTCAAGGTACACTTGGGTCTATTTCTTCAAGTAGAAAAGTGAGACTCAACAAACCGTCACTGACTTTTCCAATGATGTTTAATGTCAACACAATGTCCCTATTTTGGCAATAAGAAGCAACAACATCTTCGAGTTCAAGAACTATACCCTGAATGAATTTCTAAGTGAAGAGGGGATAAGACATCAATATTCCACTGCATACACCTTTCAATAAAATGGTATAGCCAAGAGGAAAAACCATACTTTGATGGATATGGCAAGGTCTACGTTGGCTGAATTCAAGTACCCGTACAATTTCTAGGATGAAGCTATATCCACCGCATGTCATTCTTCAAACCTGCTTTACCTCCGCAAGATCTTGGACAAGACCCCTTATAAAATACTTGCCGGTAACCAACCCAATATATCATACTTCCAGGTATTTGATTGTAAGTGTTTCTTTCTCACTAAATCTGTTCATTTGTCTAAATTTGAGTCTAAGGCTTTAGAAGGTATTTTTATTGGTTATGGTACTGAATTCCACACTTATAGAGTGTAGCACCCTGGGAAACCCTAAGTAATAATATTGCATGTTGTTTCTAATTTATCCATCATCGTGACATCATCATGTATACTCTATATCTAAATTATTTTTATTAAACCCTAGTTTACTTTGCTTAATACCCTCTCTTATTTCAAATTCAAACTTTCTCTCTGTTTATTTTCTATTGTCTAAAACCTATCTATAAAAAGCTTTTAAAATAAAACACAAATATTATATTAAAGTTTTTTTTGGGCAGGCAGCCAACCGGTTAGGCCCAAAGGCCCAACCGGAGACCACCCACCCTAACCCTATCAAACCCTAGGCCACCTACCCATTGCTGCACCCTTCTTTTAGCGAAACTGGGAAGTTTGTGGGGGCACAAGTGGCTGAGGCGGTGCTACGCGTGCTGAGAGGCCAGGACAGTCCCGAGAGTATAAATAAAACCTTTATTGTCCTAATCCAAAGGTGGCTAGTCCTACAGAGTTGGGGCAATTTCGACCCAGTAGCCTTTGTAACATCATCTACAAGATTGCGTCTAAGGTGGCTGCGAACATGTTGAAAGCTATCCTTCTGGAGATCATTTCAAAGGATGAATCAGCTTTTGTCCCTGGGCGGCTGATTACAGATAATATCATCATGGCGTATGAGTGCCTCCACTTCATGATGCGCAGTAAGGTGAAGAAGCACAGACCGTGTGCTTTAAATCTGGACATGCGGAAGGCATATGACCATGTTGAGTGGCAGTATCTGAAGGCAATCATGGATAAGCTTGGTTTCAGCAGTGCATGGGTGGCTTTGATCATGCGGTTGGTGAGCACAGTATCTTTCTCGGTGTTGTTTAATGGGGTACCGCAGGAGGAGTTTTAGCCTACTAGGGGGATCTGGCAGGGGACCCCATCTCTCCGTACTTGTTCTTGTTAGCAGCAGAGGGCCTTTCGTGCCTCTTAAAATCCTAGAATCAGTTAGTGGCGCTGAAGGGGATTAAGGTGGCTTCCACATCTCCGGATATGAACCATCTGCTCTTTGCCGATGATAGCCTGCTGTTTTTCAGTGCCAGTACAGAGGGATCTAGTGATGTTATAAAGGTCCTTGAGCAATATTGCAATGCGTCGGGGCAACTGATTAATATGGACAAGTCTTCTATTTTGTTTAGCAAGGGATGTCCAGAAGCAGTCAGAAATAGCATAAAATCCGTGCTTGATGTATATAAAGAGACTCTGAATGAAAAGTATCTAGGACTTCCCTCGGATGTTGGCAAATGTAGGGGAAGTGCCTTTAAATATCCGCGAGACCGTGTGTGGAAGAAGGTTTTGGGCTGGATGGAGCAGCTGTTATTAGTTGGGGGTAAGGAGATTTTGATCAAAGCGATTGCCTAGGCAGTCCCGACCTTCTCTATGTCTTGTTTCAAGTTACCAAGGGGTTTGTGTGATCATATCAATACTATGCTGCAGAAATTCCGGTGGGGCAGCAAATAGGATAAGAAGTGCACAGTTTGGGTTTCGTGGGAAAATATGATGCAACCAAAGTTTGCAGGGGGGCTAGGATTTCGAGATATTGAGCTATTTAATCTCGCCTTGCTTGCTCGCCAGGATTGGCGTACTCCAGGAACCGGCTTCTATGAGTGCACGCATTCTGCAGGCAGTTTATTTCCCCAGGTTAGATACTCTGAATGCTGAACTTGGGTCTCACCCTTCAGAGATTTGGAGGTCGATTCTCGAGGGAAGAGACTGAAAGTGTAAGATGGTTAACCTAGAGGGGGGGAGGGTGAATAGGTTTCTACAAAATTCTTTATAATCTTTTGCAAGTTTTAGGCTTTGCGGAATATAAGTGATCCTAAATGCAAAATAGGTGAGGCAACCTAGATGATGAACAAGATGCTTCAAGCTTAAAGGCTATCACAAGGTAAACAACACAAGTAAGAGATTGTTAAGGAATAACCGAGGCATGCGGAGACGAAGATGTATTCTCGTGTTCACCACCTTTGGGAAGGGGGCTACGTCACGTTGGAGAGGTGTGAGGTTCCACGAAGGATTCCTCACGCACCACAAAGGCTCACCTTCTTCTCCGAGCCTATCCCACGAAGGAATAGCTCACTTACTCGTGGTAGGCTTTTAAGGTAGTATCCAAACCCTCACAAACTTTCCACGGAGCAAATCACAAGCCGAATGCCTCCGGGCGACCCTAGCCGCCTAGGGTTTCCCACAAACCCAAGAGTAACAAGCTAACTCAATGAACTCAAGGAGAATGAACTTTGGCTTGGTGGAAACGTAGATCAGGACCTCCTCTTCCTTTCTACCAAAGGGATTTGGATTTGGTTGGGTAGAATGGGAGATCCTCAAGCTTTTGTGTTTCAACAATGGGAGAGAGAGAGCTTCAAGAAATGAAATGTTTGCTCAAATGCCTAACCTCACAGTGGAGAAGAAATGGGTATATATAGTATGAGGGGAAAAAGAGCCGTTTGGGGGTTCCTGCGACAGAACCGACAATAAGTCCGGTCGGACCGAGTTGCTCGCCAGAATTTCCGGCGACAGCTCCGGTGGACCGGACCACATGCCGGAATTTTCGGCGGCGACCGAAATCCTCGGCGAACAACCGAAAGGCTATGCAGTAAGCCATATCAGCGTATACCGAGAATTTCCGGCGGCGACCGGAAATTCCAGCGACAACACCGGCGCCGCCAGCGCTTTTGCCGATTTCACAGTAACCCCTTTTGACTCATTTTTCAAGGCTATTTTCTCTCTCTCTCTTCGAACGGGTGTGTGGTGGTGGATGATGAGAAGTATATTTGGTGTAGAACAACCCCAAAGAGCACATCGAGATCACCCCTCTTAATAGTGCGGTGTTTCCTATTTGACTCAAGAGTAAATAAGAGAAAATAATAAATAACACCACCGGCTCTCCATCAAGAAACGAATGGGGGGTCACCCATCACCTATCACCAACAACCTGCGGACTCTCACTTGTAGAGAAGCTAATAGAAACATTAGTCCGTTCTCTAGCTTCAATGTCATAGTTAACCAAAACACTAGATAAGGGCTATTTGCCCTTTCAATCTCCCCGGTTTTGGTTAACAATGACAAACCGAGCTAGAGTCAAAAGATGATATTATGATACAATTAGATCTAGCACATAGTAGCAAGCACATAGTGATAGGAAATCCAAGTACAATAAGAGAACTGCAAAGTTGTCCAAACACACACACAAATGGTTCGATAGAGCAAATAAAAGCACAAGCCAATGAGAAACAAACGAACAAAGTAGGGCTTGTGCAAGAGGAAAGTCATGAAAGAAGCGACTCTACTCTTTCTCCCCCTTTGTCATCGAGGCCAAAAAGGAAGAAACGAGCAGAGAGACCGATCTAGCCAGCGAAGTTGTCCTCATCATCATTATCATCATAGGCTTCTTCCTCCTCTTCTTCTTCATCGTCACTCTCCTCTTCGTCCTCGTCCTCACCATCATCATTATTCCCTATAGATGTAGCACGACGCTGAGAGGAATTGGAAGTGGCAAACCCGGGGAACATAGATGGATCAAAACCCCTAAACATGTCCTCATCCAGCGGGGGCTTCTCAAAGTTGACATAAGGGATAGGAGCTAAAGCATTCCCAAGTCTGGCACTGGTCGACCACGTTCTGTCAAGAAAGCATTGTGCTACCTCTTGTTCTCCTGACTGAGCTCCAAACTGCGATGGGCAACATCATAGGAGGAGCGACACATATCCCACAAGCTGTTGAAGAATCGGGCAAGACCTTTCTTGCGAGGAAGAGCACGGGGAAGGTCCCTACAAGAGCGCAAGCCACCAGCAGAAAGAGGATCATGAGCAAGCTTGGTCCAGCGTTCAGACGGCATCATCTGAGGGAGATCCACATGAGAGCCCCGACGAGGTAAGGTGAAATCCTCCATATCTTCACGCGGACTTTTGGGGATAGTAGATGCAGGAACGGTGGCCTCAATCAGACACTGAACATATTGACAGAAATTGGGAGTCATGCGCTTCTCAATGGACCACTAAATCTCACAGTAGATGAAATCACACCCATTGATCTTCCGGAGGCGACGAGGATCACAGTAGTACAACAGATTCTTGTGGTGACTGCGGACATCAACAGCATCACCAGCCTTGCTCACAAGATTGTAGCGGAAGAACCGAGCAAGCACCATATAGTAGGAGTACATGCCTAACAAGCTGGAGGTTGATGGCTGGGCTCACTGAGGTAGCAGGAAAGGAGCTGGTTGTTACTAAAGGCCTTCTCAGAGTGAATGCAGAAGCCAGAGACATGGTCAGGAGGGTAACCCAGGGCATGGCAGAAAGCATCAAAAGAATCCGAGTACGGCTTGGTGCCGGTCATCCAAGTGACAGTGCGAGCATCATCAGTGTGAAATTAAGCAGTGCAGAAGAACTGGCGAATGAGATCTGGCATTAGCTTGACCTTGATAGTAGCAAGAGCAAAGACATCCATCTGCTTCAGGTCCACATCCACATGCTCGAAATCGGTAGAGAGGTAATGAGCATAGTGGTCCTCATTGAGATACTTGGGAGGAACAAAGAAACCCCGCTTCATACGAGTTGGCTCTTGTAAAGGTCATCCCAAAAGCACTTCTGAGTGTTAGTCCAGAACATCTCGTCAGCCCCAAGATAAGTGCGGTTGGGAAAGCGGTACGGATTCTGCCTCCTCAAGTCCCGCCACTGATTCACATTAATATCCGTAGCAGTATTGTAGTTGGGAGGAACTTCTTCTTCAGTAGGACCAAGACTGGACTTTCCCTTGACAACGGATCTTCTAGCAGAGGCTTTCTTCTTCTTCTTTCCACTTGTAGATCCAGAACCCCCTATGATAGCATCTTTCTCTAGTTGACGCTGAGTGGGGCGGGGAGGAGGAGGAGGCCGCTGAAGAGTAAGCTTTCTCTTTTTGCCGATTTCGGGCTCAAAATCGCTGTGGTCAGACTCTGCACAAGAAGCACACAAGAACGCAAGGCAAAGAAAGCAAATGAGCGTATATGCCATAAGAGAGCTCACAGGAACACATATTGAAAGTTAGGCAAGCGCATGGACAGACGAACAAGTGAAATAAAAATTTCGGCTCCAGGTCCGATGGAACTGAACCTGCCGCCGGAATTGTCGGTGACGGTTCCGACGAACCAGAAGCTCGACCAGAATTTCCGGCGAGCATTTCGGTCGATCGGAACGGTGACCGGAAATTCCGGCGGCGGTTTCGGCACAACCGGGCCTGGGACCGAAAAGTAGGGCAAGCGATTGTGAGACTATCCATGACTTAGTACTTGCACAAAGAACAACATGTGGGAGAACAGGGGGTGAAACTAGGGTGGTACTAGCCTAGTTACTCTAGGGGGTAGAGAACTAAGGGAGCACAAGTGACCATGAAATCTAGGGTTTCACCACCAACAAGAGAGATAAGAAGGAGAAGAAATAGCACAGTACCCTCAGATGCCAAAGAAGAAGCCATGCCCCCTCCTTTGCCAAAGATGGGCACGAAGAAAACACCACACGAGAAAGAGGGAGAGCACTCCCCGATCTCCCAATGCGGTCAAGGAGAGAGCAAAACCTTCGGTGAGAGGACTTGTAGAGGCCCGATCTACAACTTGGTGGAGTGGGGAGGGATTTGGGTGGAGGGAAGGGCCTATGGGGAGGTGGGGAAGCTTGGGGCGGCAGCCATGGAGGAGGAGAGGGCGTGGGGAAGAAAGAAGGAAGATGATGGAACTGCCCCACGCGCGGGCTATAAATACCCACCTCAGGAAATTTTCGGCGATAAGTCCGGTCGAACCGGTGCCCATGCCGGAATTTCCGACGAGAACATCAGCGAACCGGCCCCGTGACCGGAATTTCTGGTGGCGACCGGAATTTTTGGCAGAGAACCGGCGAACGTCTTGGAAGGGATTTGGTCGTCTGTAGGAATTTTATGGTCACCGAATTTCGATCGCCAGTGTGTCGACCGAATTTTTGCCCGAAAATTTCTGGAGACAGCGTATGAGCAAATTTTTCTGGAGATGAAACATTGTGAGAAATCATATGAGCATATACACAAGATCCAAATGAAAACCAGATAAAGCACTATACATATGACAAGGTCATGAAGAAACAAAAACGAAGAGCAACCATGGCCATAGGATTTAGCTTGGAACATCAAGGCACCCAATACACAAAACCAACCATTTGGCGGAGGATTTCTCCCCCTATGTTTAAGCACACATGTGATGGTGCCTCAAAGATAGATGCTTGGACCCATATCATGACATGAGATCAATTTATGTTGCACACATAGGTAAGCATCAAACCAAGACATGGTAAGATGACCATCCCTCCATGTGGTGCACAACTAGGCTACATAGCACGTTAAGAGCAAGAATATAGTGCAAGAAGCACATCAATCCAAGTTTTTAGGATCTAGGATACCGATTTCTCGCCTCAACATGACAAAGCGGGCGTCATCCAAAGGCTTCGTGAAGATATCGGCCAATTGGAACATCGTACCCACATGAGTGAGATTGATATCACCATTTGCGACATGGTCACATAGGAAGTGGTGGCGAATGTCAATATGTTTGGTGCGACAATGTTGTACAGGGTTATTGGTGATCTTTATTGCGCTTTCATTATCACATAGAAGAGGCACCGTACCAAGAGACACACCATAGTCTTTCAAGGTTTGCCTCATCCGCAATAATTGAGCACAACAAGATGCCGCGGATATGTATTCGGCTTCGGCGATGGATATGACTGTGGAGTTTTGTTTCTATGAAGACCAATTCACCAACGACCGGCCAATAAATTGGCAAGCCCTGGTGGTTGATTCCGGTCAACCTTATCACCTGCCCAATCGGCATTCGAATAGCCAACAAGCTCAAAGGTTGACCCCTTTGGATACCAAAGCCCGAGAGTAGGAGTGAGAACAAGGTACCTAAAAATCCGTTTGACCGCCATCAAGTGGCACTCCTTGGGAGCGGATTGAAAACGAGCACACATTCCAACACTTAACATGATATCTGGCCTACAAGCACAAATGTAGAGCAAGGAACCAATCATAGAACGATATACCTTTTGATCCACGTCCTTCTCACCAACTCCAAGGACAAGTTGTCCATTTAGTGGCATGGGTGTCTTCATGGGATTAGCCTTGGCCATATCGAACTTATTTAGCATGTCCTTAATGTACTTCTCTTGAGAGATGAAAGTGCCGTGAGGAAGTTGCTTTATGATGAAGCCTAGAAAGAACTTCAACTCCCCCATCATGGACATCCTAAATTTCATAGTCATCAACTCGGCAAAATCTTTGTTATGAGATTCGTTAGTTCCACCAAAGATAATATCATCAACATAAATTTGAACAATAAATAAGCCACCCCCTTTAACCTGTTTGGTAAAAAAGGTGGAATCGACCTTACCCACGCTAAACCCATCCATGAGTAGAAAATCCCTAAGGTGCTCATACCAAGCACGAGGAGCTTGCTTTAGTCCGTAGAGAGCCTTATGGAGTAGATACACATGGTTGGGATAGCGTGTGTTTTCGAAACCCGGGGGTTGAGCTACATATGCAACCTCTTTCAAGGGACCATTAAGAAATGCACTTTTCACATCCATTTGATAAAGCTTGAAGTTATGGAAAGATGCATAAGCAAGCAAGAGACGAATAACTTCAAGACGAGCAACAGGCGCAAAGGTGTCCTCATAGTCAATACCTTATGTTTGGGCATACCCTTGTGCCACTAACCTTGCTTTGTTTATTGTGACGACTCTGTTCTCATCTTGCTTGTTCTTGAACACCCACTTGGTCCTAATGACATTGATGCGATGATCTTTATGCCTCTCCACTAGAGACCAAACTTCATTGCGGATGAAACACTCGAGTTCTTCTTGCATGGCAATGACCCAATCCGGATCCTCCAAAGCCTCATGAACCTTGAGGGGCTCAAAGTTGGACACAGAAGCATGATGCCCACAAAAGGTTGTGAGGTTCTTCTTCCTGGCACGGGTCTCGATTCCTCTTGATATGCTTCCAAGGATATTGTTGACTTGAAGTCCACTTCCAATGGAGGCGGCCTTGATCTTTCGAATTGTGCCTTCATGATCAATGAATTCATATTTTGAGGGGCCTTGATCATTTTCACCATCTTGAGATTGACCTTGGGATGGAAATTGATCTTCTACTTGGTCTTGCTCAACGGATTGAGGGCTTGGTTCTTGTTCTTAGGTTTGCATGGCATCTTGAGTGAGATGTTGATCTTGTGGTGCACTTGATGGCTCAACTTGAGTAGAGCTCGGCTCTTCTTGAGTTGAGCTTGATTCTCCCCCATCATCTTGTTGAACATGAATGTGGGACTCGGTGGGCAAGATATGCCCAATACCCATCAACTTGATGACTTGAGAGGAATCGCCATCACCTACATCATGAGAAGAAATTTGCCCCTCATGGGGACCATTATTCTCAAAAAACTCCACGTCACAAGATACTTCAACACAACCATTGGTTTTGTTGTAGTATCTATAGGCATGAGAGTTTTCCGCATAACCAACAAATATACCCTCTATAGTTCTAGATTCGAATTTACCGAGCTTTTCCTTTTTGTTCTTGATGAGGCACTTGCATCCAAAGACACGAAAGTAGTTGACATTGGGCTTCTTACTTGTGAGAATCTCGTATGGAGTCATGTCAAAGGGAGCTCGTAGGAAGATCCGGTTCGTGTAGTGGACCGCGGTAGCAATGGCTTCTCCCCAAAAATTGTGGGGGGACTTGAATTCACTCAACATTGTTCTTGCCATCTCGATGATTGTTTGGTTCTTCCTTTCAACAACACCATTTTGTTGAGGGGTATAAGGAGCTGAGAATTCATGCTTGATCCCCTCATCTTCAACAAATTCTTGCATGGTATAGTTCTTGAACTCGTTGCCATTATCGGTTCTAATGGTCTTGATCTCCACTCCATCAGTGCGTTGAGCTTGCTTGGCGAAGATCATGAATTCCTTGTAGGTCTCATCCTTTGTCTTGAGAAGAAAGACCCAAGTATGCCTTGAGTAATCATCAACAATGACAGGGCCATATCTTCTTCCACCAAGGGAGTCATATGTTGATGGCCCGAAGAGATCCAAATGGAGAAGCTCCAAGGGTCTTGACGTGGCCACCTTGGTAACGGAAGGGTGATGCTTCCCAATTTGCTTTCCTGAAATGCAAGCACTACACACACGATCTTTCTCAAAGGAGACACCGGTTAGTCCAATAATATGCTCACCCTTTAGGAGTTGATTGAGATTCCTCATGTTGACATGACCTAGGCGATGATGCCAAAGCCATCCCTTGTCAGCCTTGGCCATTAGACATCTAGGAAGAGATTGGCTCTCTTTCGAGAGGTCGACCACATAAAGGTCGTCTTCCACGTGTCCAATGAGAACCAAGCTGAGATCATCACCCCTAAATACCTTCACAAAAGTTCTAGAGAAATAGGAGTCATAGCCGGCATCCGCAAGGTGTTTAATTGAAAGCAATTTGTCACCAAGATTTTCAACATGTAAGACGGTCTCTAGAGTCAAAACCTTGGAGATTACCAACTTACCATAACCTAGTACCTTTCCTTTAGAGTTATCTCCAAAAGTGATGCTTGACATTGAGTGGACATCATGAATGAATTGGTCAAGCCCGCTTCTACCTCCGGTCATGTGATTGGTGCATCCACCATCAAACACCCATTTCGACCCACCGGAGGCATAACCCTAGAAAATCAATTCTTTGATTTAGGAACCCATTGAGTAATGGGTCCCCTAGCATTAGCAACAAGATCCTTAGGTACCAAATTGAGTACCACCTATAAGCATAACCATTTCGAGGGCCAACATATTTGGCATATACATATCCTTGAGTGCCCTTACATAGCACATAGGAAGGATTGGACTTTCCCGCATACTTATGATTGGGATTTCCCCTTATGGCTCACCCATTCACAACATTCCTTTTGACTTTGTAAACCACCTTGTCACCTTCTTTTACAAATATTATCTTATTTGGTGGAATGGTATTGCTCGTGTTGTTCTTTGGATCAAAACCGATACCTTCCTTGGGAATTTTCGTATTTTGACGGGATAAAATCTCATCTAGGATATTTCCTTTGGAGGTAGGTGCACGATGCTCTTTCTCAAGTTGCTCTTTCAACTTATTATTTTCCTCAATGAGGAGAGCTTGATCAAAGGTAGAGTTAGAGGAACAAGAATCATTTTCAACAATAATTGGATCCTTCAATGTACCAAGAGCCTTCTCATAGGACACCCGAAGTTGGTCATGGTTCTCTCCAAGTTTTATGAGCTCACGCTTGACAAGCAAACTAGCTTTTTCAAGGTGCTCAAGGTCCTTGGTAAGAGAAGCATGAGCAACCTCAAGCTCCTTCTTTGAGGCATCAAGCTCTTGGGACAAAGAGTTAGCCCTATCAATAGTGTCCATGTCTTTTGCTTTATCAATTTCAAAAATTTCAATTTGTAGTTTAAGAAAAGAATTGGTATTCTTTTCCTCACAAAGCTCTTGCTCAAGAAGATTGAATCTTCGTTTCTCATCATCAATATGAGATTCCAAGCTATCAATGGCCTCATCGCGTGAGCTAACAAGTTCCATTAATTGCTTGACTCTAGAACGAGCAATGGGAGGAAGAGACTTCATGATAGCATACATTTCTTTTATATACTCTTCACCAAATTCATCACTATCACTATCACTATCATGATCACTCTCAAGATCATCCAAGATGCTAGATAGGGATGGAGGAGAGACAATTACCTTGGAGCTTCTTGCCATAAGACAAGAACCGGTGATCTTGGGAATAGGAGAACTCTCGATGTAGTCCTTAGCATAGTCATAGGTGAGAGGTGAACCGGGTTCGACATATGCCAAACCGGTCACACCCACCACTTTCTCCTTATCCCCACACTCCACGGAGGACTCGTCCTTGGAGCTCCTTGCCATGAGGCAAGTGGCAGTGACCTTGGGAGTAGGAGAGTCGTCGGTGTAGTCCTTGGTGTAGTCATAGGTGAAGAGAGACCCGGGTTTGGCGAAGTCCAAACCGGCCACTCCAACCACCTTCTCTTCATCCTATTCCTCCTTGTCGGATATGTATTCTTGACCTAAGAAGCCCTTGCCATCACGCCTATTGTTCCTCTTGAACCTTTCATTGATGGGGTTGGGCTTCAATCTTGGTTTGGCACCCTCTTCATACTTGGGCTTGTCAAGCCTCATATCATAAGGACATTTATCAGCAAAGTGGCTTGACTCATCACAATTGTAGCACGTCCTTTTCTTCTCACTTGATCCCATTGAACTTCTTCCTCTTTGGAACTTCATGTTCTTGGTGAAGAGATCAAGTTGAGAGAGCATATCATCAACTCCATCAACATCGCTTTCTTCATCACTAGCATCATCTTCTTGCACATTCTTGGCCTTTAGTGCTAGAGAGTGAGAAGACCCAATAGCACGGTTGATCTCCTTGATCTTTTGCCCTTCATCCGCCAAGTTGTCCGTGGCAACAAGATAAGAGACTAGATCATCGGGAGTGAATTGATTAGCTATATCAAGGATTTGCATGTTCAAGGCAAGATTCTTTTCGGTGACCGCGATCATAGAGACAATCTTGGACTTGATGAGCTCATTGTTCAAATTGAATCCATCATTGTACTTCTCACATCCTAGGCCACCAATCTTCACGAGGAGGGCAACAAGTATCTTGTATGCTTCAGCGATAGTCTCACCATCATGGTTCATGAACATGTTCATCTCTGACTTGGCAGCTTCATACTTGGATTTTTGGATAAGAGACGTTGCCTCTTGGAGAATGACAATCCTATCCCAAAGATCCTTGGCGGTGGGGATGTCGCTGACTTGATCATGGAGAGTGCAATGAATGGCACTCCTTATCTTGTCACAAGCCGTCGCATTTAGTTGACGGTCGTAGTACTCTCCCGGAGTGAGGTTGTTGGGATCATGAGGGTGGAAACCGGTGCACACAATCTCCCAAAGCTCAACACTGCAGCTGCGAAGATGAGATTCCATAGAAGCTTTTCAATGAGAGAAATGAGTTCCATCATAATGATGTGCAGGACCCGAACCATTAATATGAGGCATGATATTATTTTGCTTAGGATAAACATAAGGAAATTGATTATGGGGCGTGGAGAGTTTTGACGATCCGCTCTCATGAGTGGACTCGACATCCTTATCCTTTTCGGTGTCCATTGGTCTCCCTTGAGGTACTACCAATGGGTTACCAAGAAAAGCCCCATCGCCAATGGCCTTAAGTTATCCTTCTAAGTAACTCATTCAAACAAGGAGATCGGAATCAGCCTTGTCCTTTCCAAGGGCACCCTTGGCTAAGATTTCGCGAAGCTCCTTGACCGAATAACTCTTATCCTCCTCATCATAGGAGAAAACCATCTTTTATCTTAGGCGGTGAAGCCCTTAAAAGAGCCCTAGGCTCTGATACCAATTGAAAGTGTAAGATGGTTAACCTAGAGGGGGGTGTGAATAGGTTTCTACAAAATTCTTTATAATCTTTTGCAAGTTTTAGGCTTTGCGGAATATAAGTGAGCCTAAATGCATACTAGGTGATGCAACCTAGATGATGAACAAGATGATTCAAGCTCGAAGGCTATCACAAGGTAAACAACACAAGTAAGATATCGGTTAAGGAATAACCGAGGCACACGAAGACAAAGATGTATTCCCGTGTTCACCACCTTTGGGAAGGGGGCTACGTCATGTTGGAGAGGTGTGAGGTTCCACGAAGGATTCCTCACGCGCCACAAAGGCTCACCTTCTTCTCCGAGCCTATCCCACGAAGGAATAGCTCTCTTACTCGTGGTAGACTTTTAAGTTAGTCTCCAAACCCTCACAAACTTTCCATGGAGCAAATCACAAGCCAAACCTCCGGGCGACCCTAGCCGCCTAGGGTTTCCCATAAACCCAAGAGTAACAAGCTAACTCGATGAACTCAAGGGGGAATGAACTTTGGCTTGTTGGAAACATAGATCGGGACCTCCTCTTCCTTTCTACCAAAGGGATTTGGATTTGGTTGGGTAGAATGGGAGATCCTCAAGCTTTTGTGTTTCAACAATGGGGGAGAGAGAGCTTCAAGAAATGAAATGTTTGCTCAAATGCCTAACCTCATAGTTGAAAAACATTTTCTAATCCCTAGTGTTTTGTGTGTTAGATAACAATATCAAGGATTATTTAATGTGTGTTGAAGTGTTGCAGCTCTCTCTAAGAAAAAGGGAAAAGTATCTGCCTTTGGGGGACGGATAATCTGCCCCCACCAGGGGTGGATAATCCGCCCCTCCCTCTTACCAGGCAGGCGCTAGCCCCAGAAGGGGGGCGGAGTTTTGGCCGGATTGTCCGGCCTCGCCAGATAATACGCCCCTCTGGGAGGGCGGATAGTCCGCCCCCTTGCTCACTGCCAAGGCGCAAGCCCCAGAGAGGGGGCAGAGTATTGGCTGGACTTTCCGGCTTGGCCAGATAATCCGCCCCAGGAGGGGGCTGAATTATTCGCCCCCAAGATCTTCGCCAAGTCACGCAGGCGCCAACCCCAGAGAGGGGGCAGAGTTTCTCCCGGAAAATCCGTCGTTGGGGCGGAGTTTTCCCAGGGGGCGGATAATCCGCGGATAATCTGCCCCCAAAGTTGCTCAGCGGACAGATCTGGGGAGGGGGTATTTAAGCTAGCCTTCCCCCTCCTGCCAGATCTCTTGATTCATTCGAAAAAGACAAGATCTGATCTGCAACCTTCATCCAAGAGAGATCCACCTAGATCCACCCAAAGGCCCCGTCCCTTGGGGAATCGAAGGAGGAGAACTCGATCTTCATCATCAGCAATCAAGCTCTTCATCTCCTCTCCATTCATTTGGAGAATCACCGATCTAGTATTTCTTGCAAATACCTAGATCCTTGTTTTGTTTATATTGATAAACCTTGTTCTTGTGACAACTTGTTGTCATCTCGGGAGCCCCCAATTCAGTTGTGGATGTGTGTGCCCTGGTAGCGTTGTAAAAGGCACCGGTTCCCGCCTCGAAGGGATCCAATAGCAGAGAAGGTGGATTAGGCCTCTCGTGGCGAGATCCATCGGAGAATAGGGTGAGGCCTATTGTGGCGTGGTGGTCTTAGAACCGCCCACCCCTCCAACGCAGATGTACTTCCTTTAACAAGGAAGGAACTACGGTAAAACAAATCCCAGTGTCTCCACGTGCTCCACTACGGTTCCTTCGCTCCTCTCTTTACATGCTTAGTAGCTAGGGTTGCATATAGGGAAATTCTCGTAGTTACATATCTAGAGAATTTACTTTGTGTCAAGCCTAAATTTGAAAAAGTATTAAAAATTGGTTAGCACCTATTCACCCCCCTCTAGGTGCCCATACGATCCATTTCAATTGGTATCAGAGCCTCGGCTCTTATTTCGGGCTTAACCGCCTAAGAGAAGTATGGGTTCCAAGGTAGATGGGAGTGATGCTCTGGATGTAGTCACCATGAACGATCTCAAGATGTTGGAAACAACCTTGGTGAGTTCAATGGAGGCTAAGATGGAAGAGATGGGTCAATTGATAATGCGTCTCTCCCCATCCATAGAATCACCTCCATCTAACTCTGAGGCTACCACTCCGCAATCCAAGGAAACAGGTAAAACCGATTCCAAAGAGAACGAAGTGGTTGGTGATGACACTAGCAAGAGCTCCTCCTCGAAAAAGGATAGTGGTAAGGATGGATACAATGAGGTTTCTCATGTGTATTCTCCTGATCCACCTATCCCTCACCCACATAACATAATAGGGGTGATCCACCCAAACTTTCTGCATCTACTTTTTCTCAATGGCAATTTTTGATGAAATCTCATGTGTGCAGTTCCTCCATTGAGTTGTGGAAAATCATAGAAAATGGTCTTCATGTTGGAAACTCCAACAATCTCACAAGAAGAGAAGTTGTTGATAGCCAACTCAATGCTACAGCTCTACACATGATACAGCTTGATGTGGGTGACAAAGACATGCCACACATTCAGCATCTTAGCACAACTAAGGAAGCTTGGGATGCCCTCACCGAGCTCTTCATCGTAAATGAAAGTATGAGAAGGAATAGATATGATGCTTTGAGCAACGAAGCTGAAGGATTCTATATGTTGGATGGAGAAGACCACGAGGACATGTATAGGAGGCTTAAGGCAATAGCCACAACTTTCAGAAACCACGGTGCAGATCATGTTGATGATGCATGGATCAAGCGCAAGTATGTCAGTGCTCTTATGCCATTTGAGCCCACAGATTTGAAAAGTCTCCAAGGTAGGCATAACTATCGCCTCATGACATCCAATGAGGTAATGCAAGAAATGGCCGCTTTCAAAGTGGCTGCCAAGAATGCCGAAGATGCTCATGCTCGAGCTTTGGGGATGCAAAAAGGGGTCAACATGGCCTTGAAGACTAGTGTGATTGATCATGATGAATATGCCGTAGAAGGTCTGGACTGTCCTGAGGATATAAAAAGGATCCGCGGACAATACTTGGCTCTTTATGCTAGAAACTTTTGGAAGATCCAGCCAAGGCTAAAGCTGAACTAGAACGCAAGAGTGGAGCCTATGGAAGAAAAGAAAATGGTCCCAAGCTGAGAACATGTTTCAACTGTGGTGACCGGCTGCACTTTGTAGCTGAGTGTCCATATAAAAGTAGGGAAGATAATGGAGGAAGACTTATTTTCAAGGAAAAGTCAAAGGCTCCACGCAAGAAACAGTTTGTAAAGAAGAATGCTCCCTTCAAGAAACAACCGAAGATTGTTCTAGTGGCTCAAGAAGAATATTCATCGGGAAGTGAAGATGAGGACGAGGACGATAGCTCTCAAGAGGTGGCTGCTATAGCCACCACATATACATCAACATCTCTCTTCGACTCTCTAAATGAAAACATCATCAACAAGAATGCAAATTGTCTCATGGCAAGAAGCTCTGAGGTAACGACTTCTAACTCTTCTTTTCCTAAGGCTATGATTGACATGGATGATCCTACTAGTCTTAAGGTTAAAGAAGAGATTATTGCTTTGGATTACTTCTACACTAACTTGCAAGGTGAGCACAAAGTTCGTTTTGAAGATCTCATGGATCAGCCGGCCCAAAACGAAGCTCTCCTCGAAGAAAAGGGCAGAATTGAAAGGGAGGATGCAATGGAAATTGCATCCTTAAAAATGCCCTTGAGGAAGAAGAAGAAGCTCGGGTCTCTCTTGAAGAGAGGCTTGAGTCCATTGAAGAGTCACATGAATAAATTGTGGCTAAACTTGTTAAGGAACGTGACAATGCAGTCACCAAAGCAAAGAAGTTAAAGAAAGAAAAGATTGACTTTGGGGCTGCTCATGATAGACTCTCCAAGGAATTGGAGAAACTTGACAATGCTCACAAGGCGTTGAAAACCGATTTCTCCATCCTCAATGAGTCACATGATCAGCTTCAAAGTCGATTGGCCAAATATGATGTTCCTAGCTCATCCAACACAACATATAGTCACATAGAAAATGCTAGTGTGGTAAAAGAAGTGGTCAAGGACATCACTCCCATGGATAAGGGTCTGCTTGATGAAGTTCTTGGCAAGCAAAGGTCAAATCATGGTAAGGAGGGACTTGGGTATTTCACCAAGTCCAAGAAAAATAAAAACAAGAAGAACAAGACCAAGAATGTGCAATCAAAGACAAGCATCGCTGAGAAGAATGTCACAAAAGACAAGACTAACAATATTGGTTTTGCAGGGTCTCACAATCCAAATTATGAACTCTTTTGTGATGATTATGACGATGTTTATGCTTATTATGTCGGTCCCTTTGATAAATATATTGCTTGGTCTATTTGGGTCCCAAAGACCCTTGTTACTAACATGAAAGGACCCATTGAAAAATGGGTACCTAAAACCAAGAAGTAATTTTCTTGCAGGGCTATGCTTCCGGTGGGTCGAAATGGGTGCTGGATAGTGGATGCACTAGTCATATGACCGGAAGCAAGGAGATGATCACGGAGGTGCGTCCAAATCATGATAATATTACAGTCTCCTACGGTGATAAGTCTAAATCTCAGGTATTGGGTCTAGGCAATGTTGTGGTTTCCCACGATATCTCTCTCGTGGACGTCATGCTTCTTGAGACCCTCGGTTACAACCTTATTTCTGTTCGTGCCCTTGGCAAGATGGGTTTCGCTGTTTTTATCGATGATGATTTGGTGGTACTCTTGTGGAGCAAGTCTCTAAAGGTCGCTTTCATTGGGTACGTCGAAAATGACCTGTGTGGTGGACTTTTCCGGGAAAACCACTTCAGGTCCGATGTGTCTATTCGGAAAGGCCGACGTGGGCTGGTTGTGGCATCGCCGTTTAGCCCATGTCAACATGAGAACTTTGCAAAGTCTCCACAAGGGTGGCCACATCCTTGGACTAAAAGACAATGTCTCCTTTGCCAAAGATCGTGTTTGCAGAGCTTGTGTTGAAGGCAAAATGCATGACTCTCCCCACAAGAGGAAGACTATTGTGTCTTCAAAGAGGATCTTGGAATTACTTCACGTGGATTTATTTGGTCCTCCTTCTCATGCAAGTCTTGGTGGGAAGAAATATAGTTTGGTCATTGTCGATGATTACTCAAGATATACATGGGTCTATTTCTTCAAGCTAAAGAGTGAGACTCAACAAACAGTCATTGACTTTGCCAATGAAGTTCAACGTCAACACAATGTTCCTATCCTGGCAATAAGAAGTGACAATGGCTGCAAATTCAAAAACTACACTTTGAATGAGTTTTTTAGCGAAGAGGGAATTAGACATCAATATTCCGCTGCATACACCCCTCAACAAAATGGTGTAGCCGAGAGGAAGAACCGGACTTTGATGGATATGGCTAGATCAATGTTGGCTGAATTCAAGTCTCCTTACAATTTTTGGGCTGAGGCCATATCCACTGCTTGTCACTCATCGAACCGGCTCTACCTCCAAAAGATTTTGGACAAGACTCCTTATGAAATACTTACCGGTAACAAGCCCAACATCTCATACTTCAGAGTATTCGGGTGTAAGTGTTTCTTTCTTATTAAAGGTGTCCGCTTGTCTAAATTTGAGTCCAAGGCTTTAGAAGGTATTTTTGTTGGTTACGGTGCTGAATCCCACACTTATAGAGTCTACAACAAGCTCACTGGGATTGTTGTAGAATCTTGTAGTGTGGAATTCGATGAAAATAACGGCTCCTTTGTAGGGCAAGTTGATGTTTGTGATGCAGATGTTGAAATACCCCAAGATGCCATAAGAAGAATGGGCGTGGGATTTTTCTGCCCCATTGAGGAACCCCTTGTGGCGGATCGGGAAGGACAATGCTCCACTCAAGTGGAGCCCTCATCTTCACAAGATCAACAAGCTCCTACTGTTGGAGAAAACTCTGCACCGACACCACAACCTGCTGAAGATCATCAGTCTCCTGGACGAGATGGTAGTCCCAGGCCAGACTATCCGCCCCCTCCAAGGGGCGGAAAATCCGCCCCTGGCACTCCAACTTGTTCCAGGGATCCGAAGAAGAAGACAACATACAAGTTGTTCCCAGGATGGATTCTCCGGCCCCCGAGGGTGGATTATCTAGCTCTGGTTCTCCCAGTTCTGCCAGGCATGCTCAGGAAGAAGGCTCTGGTGCGTCATCTCCCAGGCCGGATAGTCCGGCCCCTCCAAGGGGCTGATTATCCGGCCCTGAAGAACAAATTCTGCAACAACCTCCTGCTGTTAACTCCGATCAAGATCAAGGGCAAGGCAGTGGTCAAGACAAGGATACAAATACTGAATCAACTCCTTCTAGAAACAATAAGGACGTTGAGGCTCATCGCAAGGCTTGTGCTGATCGAAACCTTGAACTAAGGGGTCACACTCTTGACAAGGTTGTTGGTGATCTACGAAGAAGGGTGTCTACTAGAAGAGAACTTGCAAGCTTCTGTGATCATCAAGCTCACATTTCCATGGTTGAACCGAAGAAGGTCTTTGATGCTCTTGAAGATCCCGATTGGGTTGTTGCAATGCATGAAGAATTAAATAACTTTGAACACAACAAAGTTTGGAAGCTCGTAGAGAAACCCAAGGACTTCCGCAATGTTATCTGCACCAAGTGGATCTTCAAGAACAAACAAGATGAAAATGGCATTGTTGTGAGGAATAAAGCAAGACTCGTGGCTCAAGGATTCTCTCAAGTGTAAGGAATTGATTTTGGCGAATCTTATGCTCCTGTGGCTCGTCTTGAGTCCATCCGTATCCTTCTTGCATATGCAGCCCATCATAATTTTAAATTACAGCAAATGGATGTTAAGAGTGCGTTTCTTAATGGTCCTCTACATGAGTTAGTATACGTCAAGCAGCCCCTGGGTTTTGAGGACCCCAAATTTCCGAACCATGTCTACAAACTCGATAAGGCGCTTTATGGCCTTAAACAAGCCCCACGTGCGTGGTATGAGCACCTTAAAGAGCTTTTGTTAGACCGTGGATTCGAAGTTGGGCAAATCGACCCCACTCTTTTTACTAAGAAGGTTAATGGGGATCTTTTTGTATGCCAACTTTATGTAGATGACATTATTTTAGGCTCTACTAACCAAGCTTTTAACGATGAATTTTAAAAGCTTATGACTGACAGGTTTGAGATGTCAATGATGGGTGAGTTGAGGTTCTTTATTGGATTCGAGATCAAACAACTTAGAGAGGGAACCTTTATTAATCAAGCTAAGTACATCCAAGACATGCTCAAAAGGTTCAAGATGACGGATCTCAATGACGTTGCTACTCCAATGCAAACAAAGTGTCATCTTGAACTCAATCCCAAGGGTAAAGACGTGGACCAAAAGGTATACCGATCCATGATCGGCTCTCTCCTTTACCTTTGCGCATCTAGGCCTGATATCGTGTTAAGTGTAGGAGTGTGTGCAAGGTACCAAGCCGCTCCTAAAGAAAGCCACTTAGTGGCAGTCAAATGAATCTTCAGATATTTGGTTCATTACCTGAATTTTGGGTTATGGTATCCCAAGGGTTCAAGTTTCTATCTATGTGGTTACACTGATTCAGATTGGGCTGGTGACAAAGATGATATAAAATCAACTTCTGGTGCATGTCAATTCTTGGGCAGGTCTCTAGTGTGTTGGTCTTCAAAGAAACATAATTGTATTTCACTTTCAACCACCGAAGCTGAATATGTTGCTGCTGCAAGTGCTTGTACACAATTATTATGGATGAGGCAAACTTTAAAGGAATATGGTGTCAATTGTGACAAAGTGCCTCTATTATGTGACAGTGAAAGTGCTATCAAAATTGCTTATAATCCCGTGCAGCATACAAGAACAAAACATATTGAGATTCACAACCACTTCATTCGGCATCATGTTGCTCGTGGTGATATTGCCCTATCCTTAGTGAGCATGAAGAACCAACTTGCTAATATTTTCACGAAGCCCCATGATGAAGCAAGATTTTGTTATTTGAGGAATGAGCTAAATATCATAGATTCAAGGAGCTTGGCTTGACTACCCTTGCACACTCACTTGCTCTTATTCATGTATTTGGTTTAGATGCGGGCATAGACATAGGGGGAGTGTGATCCTAATTTATTGGGCTAACCCTCCCCCCATAATGCCGAAAGCAAGAAAAATCATTTCCTTTAATATCATTTTGTGATATGTGGGTCATCGATGAGCATTGGTTTTGAACTCAAGATACATCTTTGCGGTGTCATGCCATGCGCTCCAACATGGTGGCTTCGGCCACCGCCCTCTTCCTAGATAAGAGTTGGTTTCTAATGGGTCTCTTTGGATTTTCTTGCATATATCTTTTTTTTATGGAAAACACACTCAATTTTGGCTTTTTGTTTGATTTGATTTTTGCAAATTTGAGTGTGTAGTACCATCTCAGTTTGTTGCTCTAAACCCAAGCCTTTATTTCCCTCCTTGAACCATCTATTCTTGCACACAAGTCCTTTATACACCAGCGAGGGGTTTTGCAAGGTTGCTCCGGCCTGAATCTGTACTTTACAGAATTTTCAGGGGGGGGGCAGACTATCCGCCCTAAGTGGGGGGCGGATTATCCGCCCCGGGCGAAATCTGCCCTTTAAGGGCTGGGTCAGGGAGGGCAGGCTCAAACTGAGCAGCCAGTCCTCCCCCAACCCTACCTCAGCCCCTAGCCGCCGTTGGAGCCTCCGCCCCTCCCGGAGTCGATTTGACCACCGGATTCTCCGGGCTCTCCCCGGATCTTCTTCACCTCGCCTCCGGGTATCTTCTCCGCGATTTTCCTCCAATGAGTGAGGGTAACTCCCTCATCTCTCTCCTTTTGTATGGGATGCATTTTATTTGGTGGAAATCTCGTTGTAGAAGATTCTTGGTGTTGTTCCTTACATGCTAGAATCAGTAGAATTGCAACCCTAGTGCCCGATCTGTTTTGCCATGGTAGATCTGGGCCATTCCAAAAAAAAACTGCGGGGGACGGATTATCCGCCCCTGCCAGGGCCAATAATCCGGCCTAGAGATTCAATTCTAGTCTGGTTTGGTCCTGACTCCTGCACTACACATCATTGGTTTCTGGATTGCTTTTCTACTCTTTCTATTGTTTCTCCTGGACTTGTGTGTATGCTTATCTCCATGATATCCCTCTAATGCTCTTCACAGGTGGTTCCAAGCCGACCAAGACCTTCTCCCGTCGTCCCCGTGCCCGTTATATCAAGCCCACTGCAGAAGGGAAGTTCATTGACGAAACCGAGGTCAGCAGAGCAGTAAGAGAGGCTGAACGGATGGCAGAGGCAGGAAAGAAAACAAAGAGGACCGCATGTCGCAAGGGCAAACAGTCTCGGCCCAATTACAAGGCTATGGACAATATTCAGTATGCCTCCATTCGCTAGACTGATTACTATGATGAGGCTGACAGTGATGGTCCCCCCGAGGACTCTATGTTTTGGAATGCCCACTTTCGGGCTATCCATGATGATGTATATGCTACCCTCAAGCTTCGCCCCATCCATCCTATCAATTTGACTGAGGATCAATCCAAGGCAAGGCTCATTGAGGAATTAGATGTGACCAACAAGATGGGGCTGCACCACCTTATGACTATCCAATGCAATTATGATTCCTCTATGGTGCGACAGTTTTTCTCGACACTTGTGATTTGCGGTGATGAGCGCCGTACTATGAAGTGGATGACCGGGACCACAATGATTCAGTCGGACTTTCGCATCTTTGGGAAGGTTCTTGGTTATGCATTCCATGGCCGTGACACTCCTTCTGGCCACCGTATCATTTCTCCTCTGAAGCCATCCAAGGATACTGCACTTGCTCCTTGCCTTACTCCTGATGGTGTTGCTGGTACTTTTGCTGGTCTCTCCCCCTTGTATGCCTCCCTTGTTGGCATATTTAGGTATTGCATTGCTCCGAGTGGTGGCAACAATGACAGGATCTGTGGCCATCTGGTTCCTCTCCTTGCCTTTTCCCACGAGTGTGCCACCAACTCTGGTTCAGCTACAGGTTACAAACTGGATGTCATGGACTACATATATCATGAGATGACGGATGCTATGATCAATAGGCTCTCTATTCCTTATGCTCCCTTCATTATGATGCTCATCAAGCATATGTTGCCCCTTGAGGATTTTGGCACTGCTTTGGATGGAGTTCACAAGCCCAAGAAAATCTACAACAAGGCTCAGAAGACCCATCACCCTTCCACTGCCCCTGAGTCCTTCATGCGTGATGCACAGGCTAGTGGTCGTCGTTCCGCGGTGTCCCCAATGGCACGCGAGGTTAAGCAACTCACTTGGTTCCAGTGGCACATCCTTTGCATGGGCATTGACACGCACAAGGGCCAATATGAGGCGTACCGCAGGGATCATGAGAGGGATCACACACAGCAGCTGGAAACGTATGCTCAGGTGCCACTGGCCATCCACCTCCTCCCACTGCTCTGGAATCGTATGCTCAGTGGAACACTTTAGGGATCAACTACGGTGAGCTCGAGAGTTGCCTCTTTCCTCCACCACCGAGGGCTCCCACTCCTCCAGCTAATGACGATGATGATGAGTATGATGAAGAGGAAGGGGACGAGAATGACTACTACGAGGATGAGGAGGAGTGATCTTCAGGGGTGTTAGCATCGCTCTTCTTCCTTTTTGGCGTTTCGATGCCAAAGGGGGAGAAGTAGTTCTATTAGGACTCGTGGATTTGCAAGGGTCGGGCGCAAGCACTTGCCTTTTCGTTATTTTTATTTTCTTGCTTGTGCTCTTTTTAGCGTGAACTTATTTGCTATTTGTGCTTGGATTATGTAAGACTATGTCGTTCTCCACTATGTTTGGTATTCATGGAATTCTGGATTTATCTATTGTGGATCTGATGGAATTCTTGTAACACCCTCGCCTAATAAGGCTGAGTTCATGTGTATAATGCCAATCCCTGGATCGGTTCACTGGCACACACAGTACAACATGATACCAAATATAATTGTGCATCATAAATACAATGAATGATCCAGAATTTACATTATTTATTCAAGTACACAGCGGAAAACAAATACAAGGTAGATCTCCATCCTCCAAATGTGCCACAGGCGAACAATTGTTGAGTGGAGTCTCGCGACCTATGAACGATCACTCAGATACGATACAACCTGCAACATGAAACGTTGCAGCCACGAATGGTCAATACATTGAATGTATGGCAAGTAGGCTAAAGTGGTTAACAACAGATCTATCAACTACATGCTTATTTGGCCAAGTGGAGTTCATGCTCATTTGCATAAAGCAACAGCTTTATCCTAACATTTGTAACAAAGTAGTTTTCCAATACGAAGGACACTCTGGTTCACTCCCAGGTGCTCCTACCCAATTATGTTCACCCAACAAGTTTTAAGTAATTAAGAAATAAGGATGAGTGAGAAATATCATAGCATCAGTATCAAGTCGCTCAAATTGTCCATAACCGGGGACACGGCTAAGCACTTAGTTTATACACCCTGCAGGGGTTAGTACACTTTACCCATGTGACTTGGCCAGCCTAGCTCATACCACCACTCTCATATTGGGTGATGATAGGGAGAAGTCCAAGAAGGAACCGTTCGGGAAGTAGCTCCCCAAACCCGACACGCACTGGTCCAACCTACACTATCTACATCTCTGGATACGTGGGTTCGAGTTACCACAACCTACTGAGTCCAACCAACCGCCCATTTCATTATTGGCACATGGTTGCACATGAAAGCTACCAAACAAAGAAGCCAATCCTTTCTCAGTGTCCTGGGTGCCTTTCCGCAATGATACCACAAAAAATTATCAATGCCATCACACCCAAGAGATTCATTGATTAAGTTGTTTTAGTTTTCGTAAACCAACATATTTAGAATCAACATCAGTGATGTAACCCAGCCCTCGTTCATCATATCATGGCTAAGCACATCTACCAATGGTGGCTCATAAACAAGGAATGCTAGGGAATAATATGGGACCACTACAAGGATTCCGCTCTATTGCAACAAAATGTATTGCTACAGCTATCTTTTGTTGCAATAAAATGCAATATTACCACAATGCATAGGAAAACATCTACAATGCATATACACATCAATTCCTACATATGCAATTCTACAAAAACATCTACAATGCATAGGAAAACAGTAGGACATTTATGACCAAGATAGCACCACTTGCCTTTCTTGTAGATGTAGTCGATTAGATAATCCTCACAATTCTCATAGATATAATGGTTGCTCTCGTCATAACCACAATACTTGCAATCATAGTAGTTGCAATCACACACGTTGCACTCCTCGCAATCTATCGAGCAAAAAATTGCATACAATCATAAACAATAGCACACAGAGATTAAACAAATGCAAAAAAATCACGCATGATAATTTAATAAGTCACAATGGTTGTTACTTTAGTTTTCTAAACAATATTGAAGTATATGATGCATGCAAGAGGCCAATTAATGCAATGGAGTACTTGTTATTAATAATTACTTGTCAATATAGGGTTTTTAATAGTTCTGTTGTAACGCCTATTCTAACTGTCGAATTAAATTTGTTTCTTGGGTTTACTGGATAGAGGACGTTAATACGAACCAGTAGGCATTGGATTCACCCTAATCGGAGTTATGGATCTTTTTGTATGATTTAAATAGTGTTTAATGGGTTTTAAATGATTCATATAGTTTCTGTTGTCTAAAAATCAAACTAAAATTATATCTGAAATCTACACGAAATTGTGATTCCAGGGACACATTATTTGTAATTTTCTGAGCATTATTTATTTTCTTATGAATTTATTACTCCAAAAGATTCATTAATCTATTTAAATCTTCACAGAAAAACCTTACAGTCAAACCCTGAACTAATTGCGTAATGATGATACACATGGAACCAGCTTTCCATTGGTATATTATTCATATTTTTGTGATATGTAAATAATTTACTATGAATTTAATGATTTCTAATGCCATTAAAACTAATTAAATTACTACGGGGCAAATAATCCTCAAAGGCTAGATCCAACCAGATATTATTAATCTACATTACACTAGCTTCAATTTGATATATTGTTCATATTTTTCGGAGTTACATATAATTTTCTATGAATTTATTAACCTAAAAGACCATTAAAACTAATTAAATTACTGCAGTAACCATGTACGGTAAAAGTTGGATCTATTCTGATAAGATGATTCTACGTAAAATTATCTTCAATTTGATATATTATACGCAATTTTTGGACGTGGTATGAATTTCTAATGAATTTTACAAGTTAGATCTATAATGTGCAATTTTAAATTCGAACGGAATATTCCAGAGAATATTCCGCTGACTGGACAGGTTGACTTTGCATGCTGACTGGGACTAGATGCTAACCTGACAATGATGTGGCGTTGATGAGGAAGCTGACCGGAATGACGACATGGCACGCACCGGTTTAATTGGATCTCGACCGTCTGAATAGAATCCGGTGGCTAGAAGAAGAGATCGACCCGAGTTTTGGCTCAGAATAGACAAGAAACAGATCTGGGTTAGAGAGACAAATCTGTAGGTCAAATTGAAAAACTTAAAACATGAAAGTTGTGGGGAATCATTAGTACTACCTTCTCACCAAAAGAATTCGGATTTGAAGGAACGAGCGCGAGTACGTCTTGGATTTACACCGTCAGATATGAAATATTGCGATGCGAAATTCTCCAGCTGTGGTGGATAAAAAGCGATGAGGTTTGTCGGGATTGAAATATTTCAACGAGTTCTACAACTTTCGTTTTTTGGCCGAAGGCAAACAACAAAGTCTAGATGGGTCAAAAAACAAAATAAGATTCGGGCATGTGTAGATTCGGGATTTCGAGAAGAGAAACTCGTACAGCTGTGGCTCCACGAGTTTATATGGAGATTTAGGATGGTGTAGAGATAGGTCTTGGAATAGGGAACAAGTAGAAACAAACGGAAGTCGATTCGGAGTTGTAGATAAAAAGTTACGAGAGTTTGAATAGAGATAGGTTTGAGAAAAACTGATTCGCACGGTTTTTAAAGCACTCGGATCGATCCTGGCTTACTGGCTGACTCGGTCGTCCCTTGCTGGGCCGGCCCGCTTAGTTTTTTTCTTCTTTTTCTATTTACTTGTTTCCCTCTTATCTTTTGCATACGAACTCCAAATGATATGATTCTTGTTTCTAAATTTTTCTAAAATTGAATAGATCATTGTAGGATCATATTTTTAATCTTTTTACTAGTTTGCAAGTAGTGGATTTATAAATCCTTGTATATTTCATTTTATTTATATCTTTATGTGTTTGTATTTATTCTATAACTTTTTCATAATAGCTCCCAATGAGCTCAATTTTGTTTCTAAAATTTTGTAATATTAATTGGATCTCTTTAGGCTATAATTATCAATAATTTATGCCTTAGCAACAGTGGGTTTTATAAAGTCAATTTAATTACTTTTAGGAACATTTGGACAAAACAACTATAGGATGTAGATACCAGGATTTGGATTCAATTTGTGAGAACTTTGCATGGATGTAATGAAATGCTTATGAATGCTTCATGATTTTCATTTTAAAATCTTGCACACCAATTCTACAATCCAAAATCAATCCATGCCCTTGTGCCTATATGGCTACTTAGGTCATAACAAAAGAATATAAGATTTTGAATTCAAGGTTGAGAGGATTTTCTAAAAAAAGTTTCTTCTCTTTGAGAATTTTCAACATAGTCAAACAATCAATAAAACTTATTTGTTTATTTCACATTCCAAAATTAGGAGAATTTTGGGATGTGACAATTCTGGATTTATCTATGGATCATATTTGATGGCATATGGAATCATGAGATTATCTAATGTACGCATCAATATTTTTGGGATGTGCTTGGAGGCTATCAAGCTAATTATCTTCTTTGGCTATAATCACATCTCGGTGGTATGACCTTGTTTCCCAACCCACCTTGTTTCAATTATCTTTGCTATGAAAGTTGTATTCTCTCTAGTGTGTGTATTTGTATTCAAATGCAAATTTTAAATATGCACACATCTAGGGGGAGCGTCTTTCATTTTTAAGGTGGCGTTAGCCGGTTGAAAGAACATATGGGCCCCCATGTGTGGTTTTGGTAATTAATGACAATCTTTATGGACTAATGCGTGTATTAAGTTGCACTTGTAGGATTTGTCCATTGGCCTCGCTTGGAGCATGTGTTGACTTCAAGTTCGATGATATGTGGAGAAGATGTGTTGTGCAAGCTGAATATGCGCCATCTCTAGAACATCTCATGTTTGATGCTTTTCATCCTCGGTGATCATGGATCGATGATGAGGAATCAAGAAAGGTGTTCCATCTTGAGAAGGTCAAGTTCGTCTATATCGAGCTCAAGTGGAATGCTCAAGGCAAAGGTATAATCTTGATAGGTTTTCCCTTTTGCCGGTCTCATGTTGTGTGTGGGATACCGGGTTTAGGATAGATAACCGTACTATCAAGAGGGGCTCTCGAATGAGTAACTCGGTCACATCGTTCGGAGAGAGTTCAAACCTTTGAATACTTGCATCATCGTATTTGGTTGTTATTTGGTCTTGTCCATGTGAGGATATAGAGCTTGTTGTAATGTTCATAACAAGCTCTTGTTCATCAAAATCGGATTTCCCTTTTATATCTTATTGCATTTTGATCTTGGAGGTTTTACCGGTTTGTATTTTAGAGATAGGTAAAACCTTAAATTATTTGGTTCTTACTCATGTGAGGATTTAGAGCTTGTGTTAATCTCCATGACAAGCTCTAGTTCATCGAAAATGGATTTCATATGCATTTTCTATTATGTTTTTGATGTTGGAGGTTTTATTGGTTCGTCTTTTTGAGAGAGGTTAAACCTTTCGTCATTTGGATCTATCCTCCCTTGCTGTACTATGATGTTTCTTTGCATGATCTTTTAGAGCTTGTTGTCCTCTTCGAAACGAGACCAAGATCATCAAAATCGGAGTCCGGATGCAAAAGTTATGGCCGTTTTCGTTCAGGGGTGACCGGTAGTACCGGAGGTCCGGTAGTACCGCCCCTTATTACCGGTTGGTACTGAATAAGGTGCGTCTGGCGTCCTAGGATCCCCAGGGAATGTCCGGTAGTACCGGGAAAAAGTCCGGTAGTACCGGGATTCGCGTTTTTGGGCTTCAACGGTTGGATTTTGGGGGGACCTATTTAAGGGGCCTTCTTCCCCAATGGATCCCCAACTATCCTTGCAAGTTTTCCCCTCCATTATTGCCCTTCCAAAGCTTGCTATCTCTCAATCCCTCCAATGATTCTTGCCCATATTTGAGTGGAAGAGAGAGGAGATCTAGATCCACATTTTGACTAAACCAAAACATCTCTTTGTGAGTGTATCCTTGGGATCTAGATTTTGGGGGATTTTGTGTTCCTATTTGGTTCCTCCTCTCTTGCTCCCCCAATAGCTTTAGTAGCTTTGTTGGAACTTGAGAGTGAGGGATTCGATCACCTTTGTGGTGTTCTTGCCATTTGCATTCGGTGCATCGGTTTGAGTTCTCCCCGGAGGATTTGGTTCGTGTGACTCTTTGGAGCTTGTCCCTCTTGGGTTCTTACCCTAGACGGTTTTGTGGCCTTGGTGGCATTGTGGCCTTGGTGGCATTTGTTGAGGCCTTCTGTGGCGTTTGTTGGGATCTTCCAATTAAGTTGTGGAGAAGTGCCCCAACCTTGTGAGAGGTTCCGGTTGCCACCGACAAGTGCACCATAGTGGAAGCGTGGATCGATCCCGTTGGGGTGAGATTCATCGAAGAATAAGGGGGGCCTTTTGTGGCATTGGTGGTTTGATACCACCCCCTCTCCAAACGATACGTACTCCATGTTGGGAGGAACTCGGTAAAATATCGGTGTCCCTGCGTGCCTCAATTATCTCTATACCCGAGCTCTTTACTTATGCACTTTACATTGTGATAGCCTTCGTGCTTGAAGTAATATATATCTTGCTATCACTTTGTTGCTTGTATTGCTTAGCATAAGTTGTTGGTGCACATAGTTGAACCTGAGTTGTTCTAGGTTGTGCTTAACAAAGTAAACACTAGTTTTATTCCGCCTTTGTTGAGCTACTCTAGGAAAAGTTTTAATCGCCTATTCACCCCCCTCTAGGCGACATCCGTATCCTTTCAATTGGTATCAGAGCCCGGTCTCTCATTTTAGGCTTCACCGCCTTGTGAGTAAAGATGTCGGCTAGGGGATTAGTGCACAAGGACACGCTCACATTCGACGGCACAAATTATGATGTTTGGAAAATTCGCATGCTTAATTTATTTCGGGAAATTCACCCAATTATCGAGGGATATCTATATGTAGGTCTCTCTTCTCCTATGGATACACAAAATGAATCTTTAGAGGAGAAGTTGAACTCTCATATATATGCTCTAGCTACTAAAATTGTTTTGCATGTTGTGAGCAATGTAGTTCTTTCTTCTATCATGCCTTATTCAAGCACTCGTGGGATATGGACCAAGCATCAAGATAAATATAGCAAGTCCAACATTATTGAGGATGATTGTGTTGCTTCCACTTCCGGTCGAGATGAGTTCTCATCGTCTACCACTTCACCAACATGTGATTTTTCACATGGTAATTGTCAACACCCGGATTTTTAATCCCAGATGCCTGTTATGCCATACATCGCAATCCCAGGATTACCATTTTTGTGAGACATAACAGAATTGGATACCATAGTACATCATCCATTACAAACGGTACATAAGTTCTTACACAAATAGGGATCTCATGATCCAGTTCTTAATACAACTTCAAGCAGCGGAATACGTAATAATAAAGGTAGCGTAGGCGAAGCTCCATCTTGAGGTCACGAGCAATGCGACGATGGGAGATGATCCTAGTTGTCGTAACCTTCCTGGGGTCCATCCTCTAGGTACTCCTCTTCATAGTCTGGCCATGGGAATAGCCAGGGACAAAGCCATGAGTATTCTTTAAGTACTCGCAAACTAGTACTAACAGGTAAAGGGGTTTTTGGATAATAGGACACTAGGCTCTAGGGTTTTGTTTTGCAAAAGCCAGATTTATCTCTACTAAGTTCCAAAGCTAGTCATAATTTTATAACTCCTAAGTGGGATCTTGTAACTCATGTCACAACTCTGTTGTGGTCAAGTCAAAGTCTCAATTCATTTCACAAGTCATTTAAAAAAACATCTGACGGGGGAACAGTATGGCCACTCCAACTGTCCATAACCGCGGACGCGGCTATTCGAATAGTTTGACACTCTGCAGAGATTGTACACTTTCACCACAACATTCGATACATCCGTCAGGAACAAATCCTGAACTCACCATACTCAGTATGCGGATAATCAATCCTAACCTTTCAATTACACGCCCTAGTATAAGTACCTCTCCTGTGAGTTTGGCCTCCCAACCATGACCAACTGTCATCTTGGGTACTGCACAGGTGGACAATCTTCACAAGGTAGCCTCAGCTCAGACCTTGGCCGTGAGGGAACTAATACTAAGGTATATAAGTTTCCAGTCAAGCCCTACCCAATCTTCAGGTATTGTGGTTGTACGAGAAAAATTGGAATGGTATCGCATCTAGACAACCATCAGTTTCATAAAGGGCTAAGGCTACTGCCTCAACATTTTTATCACCAAAATCATCAGGTGTTCGGAAACACATGTCCAAAACATCTCAGTAGAATGATCCATCATTCTAAGGTTTTCATAACCATTTTCATCAAGTATTCCCATCTAAAGTTGATCAAGTTTTATGCTTAGCACTAGCATCTATAAGTGGGGGTAAGTACTAATGAGGGGTGGTAGACTAGTGGAGTTTCAACTAAGTACAACCTTATGTCTTAGGCTGATATCAAGGTTTCTAACTTAGGCCAAATTTTATGCTCTTTATGCAACCTTCACATATCTTTCTAGAATCTACAAGTCACTTAAGTAAACTCCAAGTAATAGCTTTGATAAAGAAATCAAAATAGAAAGCTTGTAAATAAAACTAGGATTGGGTATCATCCAATATGTCTCACTAAGCATGCTTAGTGCATTGCATAGGTTATCTAACTTTCATAATTGCAAGTGTTAGCTTGCAAGGTTACTGGCTTGCATAGGTATAGTATCAGCTTGCATTGGACCACTTGGTTAGTAAAGCTTGCCTTGTGCAGAGCAGTGGTTGAAGTTCTCCTCGGCTTCTTCTTCGTAGAATCCTTCTTCCTCCTCGTATCCTTGGTCTGTACTAGCGTCTATAAATAAATACGAGGTACACAATCACCAAACAATACTTAACTACTTGCAATCATCACACACAAGGGTCCTATATATGATCTAACATCATCTCTAACATTACAAGATTAAGGCTTGGTTTAATTCCTTTTATTTTTAGAAAAGTAATTTCTACTCATTGAAAAACTACTTAAGATTTAATATTCTCCAAACCAAACATGGGATCATGTTGACACATGTCATCACCACATATTTTAGTCCATGGGAATATGATTTAAAGTGGTGTCACAATTTAATAAGGTTTTACCCTTTTATTTTAATTAATTAAAGTGGCTAGAAATGCCTATGTGGCATTCTTTTATTACTTGAACACTATTTATATAAGTAAACCTATATATTTTTATATATTCTGAAAGGTATGGTTAAATGTGATTTTTGAGAGTTGGAATCAACTCAAAAGTTATTATGGTTTAAATTTGAAAAATGTTTGAATGCAGAAAAGCTCCTGCATTGTTATTTTTACCATGGGCGATCTACAGATCAAAATGACTTGAATCCAACGGGCTTGGATTCACCATTTCCATATCTTTCTAACAAAATTAGTTTCATTCAATTTGGTGTACTGAATCGATCTGGGTTGATTTTTTAAACTGGGTACAGAAGTGTGTTTGAAATAAAATAGAAAAGGTTTAATTTGAATAACTAGGCTGCGCGGGAAAAGTTAACGGGCCGGCCTGCTAAACATAGCGCTTCCGCGGGCTGCTTAAGTGGTTGTCCCCACTCGTCAGTGAGACAGGGGATGCGAAGCGGTATGGGGCGATGTGGGTCGTTCGATCTGGTTCTAATCCAACGGGCTGGGAGTCATCGTCGACGTTGAGCAACGCCGGCGAGACAGAAACCTAGCACGGACAATGGGGGTTGTTGGGGGCTCACCGGGGTGCTGGCGAGGGTTGGCGAGGCAGGCGAACGATGAAGTCGATGACGGCGAACTCAGGGGTGGTCGCGGAAGCTCTTGGGGTGGACGAAATCGATGGCGCCCTTCTTCTCCAGAGGCGGCGGGCTCCGGTGAAATTCTGGCAATGCGCTGCTCGCCTTGCTCCGGGACTGAGGTGGGGTGGTTCTGGGTGAGAGAGGAGTGGAATGGTGTGAAGAATTCGAGTGGGGGAGTCCTCTATTTATAGTCTCGACGGTGAGACCGAACGGCATGGGCGAGCGACGGTGGCGACATGGCTACTGGCCGCTAGAGGCATGGCCGGCGGTGGCGATCGCTTGGTGGTCTCCTGGCGATGCTCTACGGCTGTAATGCGCTTGTAGGGGCGGTGCGGTTTGGTCTGGAACACGCGACGCTCTGCGCGGCTGAGGCGGCATCTTCGACGGCGAGCGGTGGCTGTGTGTCACGGGGCGGCGAACGGGGATGTCTGGCGGTCTCCTGGGTCGGTGGTGATCGTGTATGCACGCGGCGAGGGCGGCGTGCGGTCTGTGGGCTTTGGTCGAGGGTGGCGCTCTGGCGCATGCTTGGCATGGTCGCTGGCGAGCTAGGCGTGGTCCGTGCGTGTGGTCCAGTGGCTGGTAGGGTTCGAGCGCTAGACAGGGGGTGGCGGTGGACGGTGGGCTTGCTCTTAGACATGCTGGCTAGGCTTGTTTCTCCTCCTAGCTTGTTGTCGACATGGGGGTAACAAGGGTGTGCTCGGCTGTTCACCATTGATGGCAATGCCAAGCTTACAGTGAGGCTAGTGCTTGGTTTAACTTGCTAGATGATCTACTGAGATGGTTGTGAGCCAAAGAGGGAACAAGTTAGGCTTCAATCACTGCTCACAATAGTGTTTGGATTTTGTTTGATTTGTGTCTGCCAAGTGTTTGATGAAATGGCCGCATGAATTCAAGTTTTGAATTTGAGAAGATTTTTGGTGGGTGTGCTAGATTGGTGCTAGTGAGTCTGCACATGCTTGGGTTTTGAAAGTTGAGCTTGTTTGAGTGGTTTTTGAAAAAGTGGGATCTTCCCATATGATAAAGATTCAATTTTGAATTGTCATTTAAACTATGCATTTGAAAGTTTCTGGATGATCACAAAGTGGGCCTTGATACTTTGTTATGAGTACATTCAAGGGGTGCAAAGATCCAGAAAAGTTTCTGTTAGGTTTTGAAAGTTTGAGACAGCTAAAGTAGGCATGGGAGTTAAATTGGTCAAAATGACCATTCTCTTATTTTATTTGTTTTGATTTACTTGTCTTTAGGAAAAGTTAGGGAAATGTTTAGATGATGTTTATTTCACTAAGCATCCATTTACAAGCAATGGAACACATAAACAAGGTGATTCAAAAGAATTCAAAATGAAATGCATACACATATGCATGCTTCCATAATTTTATTTAGCAAAGTTTTTGTTAACCCTAAATTTTGACGATTAGAGTTTGATGATCCAAGTTTAGTATTTTTGGGATGTTACAAACCTTCCCCCTTAAACAAAATCTCGTCCCGAGATTTGAAAAAGGACGAAAAGATTACCTAGGATTTGAAGAGATCGGGAAACTCCGTCCTGAGGTGGTCTTCGCGTTCCCAGGTAGCTTCCTCTTCTGTGTGGTTGCTCCACTGAATCTTGAGAAACTTGATGCTTCGGGTTCGGGTAGTTCGAAAAGCTTCTTCCAAAATACGGATAGGTACTTCGGGATAGTTCAGGTCATCGTTGATCTCTATGGTCCGGTGGTCGATATTCTTGAACACTTCGGTCTTCTCGGGGACTTCGAGACACTTGCGAAGTAATGATATATGGAGCACATTGTGCACTGCGGACATCTCTTCGGGTAGTTCCAATTGATACGATACTTCTCCTCGACGGTTCGGAATCTTGAAAGGTCCGATATATCTAGGGGCTAACTTTCCTTTGAGTTGGAAACGCTGCATTCCCTTCAATGGCGACACTTTCAGATAAACAAAATCTCCTATGTTGAAGGCGAGGTCTCTACGTCTCTTGTCGGCGTAACTCTTTTGTCGGGATTGGGCGGTCTTGAGGTGCTCACGAATCTTGTGAACCTTCTCTTCTGCTTCTCACAGGATGTCGGGTCCAAAAATCTGACTCTCTCCTACTTCCGGCCAGTTCAAAGGGGTGCGACACTTTCTTCCGTACATGAATTCAAATGGGGCCATTTGCAAACTGGCTTGATAACTGTTGTTGTATGAAAATTCTGCAAACGGAAGACAATCTTCCCACTTGGATCCATATTCTAACACGCATGCTCTCAGCATATCTTCGAGTATTTGATTCACTCGCTCCGTTTGTCCATCGGTCTGAGGGTGATACGCGGTACTGAAATCTAAGCGGGTTCCTAAACCTTCTTGGCCTTTCGTCCAGAATCTCGAGATAAACTGAGTTCCTCGATCCGATACAATGTTCTTGGGGACTCCATGCAAACTAACTATTCTAGCGATGCACAACTCTACTAGCTTCGAACTCTGATATGTGGTCTTGACGGGCAAGAAATGGGCGACTTTGGACAATCTGTCCACTATGACCCAGATAGAGTCATTTCCCCTACTAGAAGTAGGCAGTCCAGTGATAAAGTCCATTCCAACGGAATCCCATTTCCATTCCGGAATCTGCAAGGGTTGCAACAATCTAGCGGGTCTTTGATGTCCTGCCTTGACTCGCTGACAAATATCACACTTGGCGATATAGCTTCCGATTTCTCTCTTCATCTTATGCCACCAAAATTGCTCTTTCAAATCTGGATACATCTTAGTTCCTCCGGGATGGATATAATAAAGAGTATCATGAGCCTCCTTCAAGATAACTTCTTTCAACTCAGAATCTGCTGGTACACAAAGGCGTCCTTTGTACCACAAAACTCCTTCTTCGTCCTCGGTGAATCCAGGTACTTTGCCTGTACCGATACGACGCTTGATTCCTTCAGTACTAGCATTTTCCTTCTGCGCCTCTTTAATCTGACTGATCAAAGTGGGCCAAAGTTCTATACTAGCCAAAAATCCTTCACTTACTAATTCCATTCGAAATCTTCCATCTCTTTGTGCAAACTTGGTTGCTCCTTCAAAATCATGGAGTTCAAGCGGCACGGTAATCGGCTAAGGGCATCGGCTACCACGTTGGCTTTACCAGGGTGATAGTGAATGTCCAGGTCGTAATCCTTGATTAGCTCAATCCATCTTCTCTGCCTCATATTCAGCTCCTTCTGAGTGAATATATACTTTAGGCTCTTGTGATCCGTATAGATCTCACAACGGTTTCCCATCAGGTAATGTCTCCATGTTTTCAGGGCTAGAACTACGGCTGCGAGTTCGAGGTCATGGGTTGGGTAGTTTTGCTCGTGCTGCTTCAGTTGTCGAGATAGATAAGATATAACTTTGCCTTCTTGCATTAGCACACATCCGAGACCGATCTTGGATGCGTCACAATACACATCGAAAGGCTTCGTGATATCTGGCATGATCAAGATTGGGGCTGAAATCAATCTCCTCTTGAGTTCTTGAAAACTCGCTTCACATTTGTCGGTCCATTCAAACTTCTTGTCCTTCTTCAGCAATTGGGTCATGGGTCTGGCGATACTAGAGAATCCTTCAACGAATTTGCGGTAATATCCTGCCAATCCGAGAAATGCACGAACTTGGGTTTGAGTGGTTGGGGCTTGCCAATCTTCTACATCTTTCACTTTGGCAGGGTCAACGGCAATTCCTCCGGCTGATACAATGTGACCGAGGAATCCTACCTCCTTTAACCAGAATTCACATTTGCTAAACTTGGCATACAACTGATGCTCTCTAAGGGTTCCAAGAATGGTCCTTAGGTGTACCTCATGTTCTTCTTCTGATTTGGAATAATCAGAATGTCATCAATGAAAACAACGACAAACTTATCCAGGAAGTCCATAAAAATCTTATTCATGAGATTCATGAAATAAGCGGGGGCATTGGTTAGTCCAAAAGACATGACTGTATACTCGTACAATCCGTATCTGGTGGTAAAGGCAGTCTTTGGAATATCCTCTGCACGAATCTTGAGTTGATGATAGCGGTTCGCCTAAGATCAATCTTAGAAAACACTTTGGCACCGGTCAACTGATCAAACAAATCTTCTATCTTGGGCAAGGGGTACTTGTTCTTGATGGTGACATCATTCAACTTCCGATAATCCGTACACAAACGGTTACCTCCATCCTTCTTTTCCACAAACAAGACATGTGATCTCCAAGGTGACGCACTTGGTTGAATCAATCAATTTCCAACATGGAATCCAGTTGCTTCTTCAGTTCTGCTGGCTCTGACGGGTTCATACTATATGGTCTCTGGGCTATGGGTCCAGTTCCGGGGATTAGTTCGATGATAAACTCGATATCCCGATCTGGGGGCATACCGGGCAAAACATCTGGAAATACATCGGGTATTCATGCACTATCCGGACTTGGTCAATGGTAGGTTGGGCTATACTCTTGTTGCATTTGAATTGGCGAGGTAAGGTTTCAGATATATGCTCGATCGATATTCCGCGATCGGTCATGGTTATGGCTTTCTTGGCACAGTCAATGTATCCTTTATGTTTGGACATTCAATCCATTCCTAGTACTACTTCCAAACCTTTAGTTCCGAGTACTATCAGATTTTCATAAAAATCTATGCCATGGATTCGGATAGGGACATCTTTGCAAATTTTCATAGCCTTAGTGGTTAATCCGGGAATTTGAACAATCATTACATGCTTCAGTTTTGTTGGTTGAATCTTACTAGTGCATGCAAATTCTTCGGTGACAAATGAATGCGATGCACCAGAATCAAACAACACTCTTGCAAGTACTGAATTAACAGAAAACATACCCAGCACGACGTCTGGCGCTTCCTGAGCTTCTTCAGCATGCATGAGAAAAAGACGGCCATTGCGGTTGAGTGAATTCCCTGGGGCAAATCTTCTTCCTGGCTGAACACGACGCTGCTGCTGAGCTGGGACATTGGCATTGGGGGCTGTAGCATTCTTCTTGTTGGGGCACTCGTTGGAATAGTGGCCTTTATTTCCACAGTCATAACAAGTCACTTGCGACTTGTCCTTTGCTGCTACAGGCACATCATTGCTTCCAGTCCTAGGGGCAGTGTTGGTGTTGGCGGTAGCATTGTGGTTGTTGAACTTGGGTGGGGCACGATTGAAATTGCTAGCGTTGCCGGGGTTGTTGTGATTTCCTCCGGGTCTAGGGTTTCCACGGTTGGGATAGGTCGGACGGTTCATCGGGGGTCTGTTGGTTCTTGGGGCAAATCCTGGAGATGGGTTGGGGCAATAATTTGGGGTCAGATGGGTTACTGGTTGATGCATCATGCGACGCTTGCGCTTCTCATTGGCTTGGTTGATCTTTCCTTCCATATGGATAGCTGAGTCCACAAGGGCTTCAATATCAGCAAAGGGGATATTGACTAACATTGTCTGCATTTCATCATGCAGACCATTCAGGAATCTTTCTTTCTTCTTGGCTTCGGTGTCGATCTCATCCGGGGCATACCTAGCTAATGACAAAAATTTGTCACGGTATTCCACTACAGTCATCCTTCCTTGCTTTAGTTCTCGGAACTCGTCTCTCATCCTCTTGATCAAACCTGGTGGCACATGGGTTCTGCTAAACTTGACCTTGAATTCCTCCCAGGTCATCATCTGGCCTCCGGTCATTGCGCGAACACTGTTCCACCATGCCCTGGCATCTCCAGCTAGATAGTGGGTGGCAAACAGAACTTTCTCGTTGGCTTCCACTCCGGCGACTTCTAGGTTATTCTCCATGGTTTGTAGCCAATCATCGGCGTCTAGGGGCTCTTCGGACTTAGTGAAAACAGGTGGGTTGGTATTCTGGAAATTCTTGAGCTTAGATCCATGGTTGTCCTGATTTCCATGGCCTTGGTTGTTGTGGGATAGCTGGGCTATCTGCTGAAGGGTGGCTAGGTTGGCTTGACGTTCCGCTCTTTCAGCTTCACGGTCAGAAGTCAACATTTGCAGAATCTGCAACATCGGGTCCGGGGCTGAACCACTTCCTCCACGTGGTATCTGAAGATTGAGATAGATCATGAGAAAAGAGGGAAATTTCTAAAGTTTTGGGTCTTTGAAATTTTTTTAAAGTTTGACTCAGATTTTCTAGCAACTTGCTTTTTCATTCATTCATTCATAGCACACAGTACAACACACACCACAACAAAGAAAAATAGATGGTTTTAAGAACCATTCTGAGAACTACGATATAGTGGGACCGAATACTACTCACTACGCTAGTGCTCAAGTGCTACTACTCCTCGAAATCTGTGGCCTCAACATCCTCATCATCATCGATGAAGGCGAAATCATCCTCATTAGTGAAGAAATCCATAGCCTGATCCTCCAGAAAATCATCATCATCGCTGAGAGAGGAGTAAGGGTCTCCATGAAGATCCTCTCCGGCATTCTCCCTTTCCTCCAACTGCATGTCTCTCTCGTGGATGGTCTCCTCTAAAGATGAGATGCGGTGGCGAAGACGGGCAATGATGCGCTCCTTCTTGTCGAGCTGACGGCGGTGAGACTTGCGATCCTTTACTAGCATGGCGATGGTTTGATCTTTCGTCTTGATGATGGCAGACTTGTGGTTGGAGTAGTCACGACAGTTGTCCAACTCTTGCTGACGATCGTACATCATGAAGCTAAGGTGGTCCAATTGAGTCTTTAGTGCAGGGTGGTATGGGGCTTCCAGGGGTTGTCCATTTGCATCACGCCTTGGGAAAAACTCAAAGAGAGTACCCTTGATCTGATTGATGCTCTGCCCACACAAACGGGAAAGAGCTTCCTGCATGGCCCTGGCAAGTCCATCGAGCCAGTTGTTCTCTCTTAAGGTAAACTGAATTCCTTCCACAGTGGGAGGTTCAATCTTTCCTCTGAAACTTGCAACAATTAGCTACTGCAGGTCTTCTCCTCCTTGATCATTGAGCTGAGCTCCGAAGAACTCGGGGTGCGGACGCTCCAGAAGTTCCGAAAGCTGGTCCAAATCCCTCTCAAAGATAAGGTCTCCTCCATTCCCCAACTGATAAAACTGGCTGTACTTCACATCCATCTATAAGAATAGAGGATGAGTAGGTTAGCAGAGTGATCAAGTGTGTCAAAATTTTAGGTATTTTGCAAGGGTTTTTGAGGAACATGAATTTTTATGAAAGAATCAAAGGGAGAAGAATGAGAATAAGTTTTTGTAAATATTTGTTTTCTTTGGTGTTGAAACTAAGTTTTTGATTCAAACGTCCAGTCTAACTAGGGTCTCCTATGGTCAGGATGGCTCTGATACCAACTTGTCAACACCCGGATTTTTAATCCCAGATGCCTGTTATGCCATACATCGCAATCCCAGGATTACCATTTTTGCGAGACATAACAGAATTGGATACCATAGTACATCATCCATTACAAACGGTACATAAGTTCTTACACAAATAGGGATCTCATGATCCAGTTCTTAATACAACTTCAAGCAGCGGAATACGTAATAATAACGGTAGCATAAGCGAAGCTCCATCTTCGGGGTCACAGGCAATGCTGACGATGGGAGATGATCCTAGTTGTCGTAACCTTCCTGGGGTCCATCCTCCAGGTACTCCTCTTCATAGTCTGGCCATGGGAGTAGCCAGGGACAAAGCCATGAGTACTCTTTAAGTACTCGCAAACTAGTACTAACAGGTAAAGGGGTTTTTGGATAATAGGACACTAGGCTCTAGGGTTGTTTTACAAAAGCCAGATTTATCTCTACTAAGTTCCAAAGCTAGTCATAATTTTATAACTCCTAAGTGGGATCTTGTAACTCATGTCACAACTCTGTTGTGGTCAAGTCAAAGTCTCAATTCATTTCACAAGTCATTTAAAAAACATCCGACGGGGAACAAGATGGCCATCCAATCTGTCCATAATCATGACGCTATTCGAATAGTTTGACACTCTGCATAAATTGTACACTTTCACCACAACATTCGATACATCCGTCAGGAACAAATCCTAAACTCACCATACTCAGTATGCGGATAATCAATCCTAACCTTTCAATTACACGCCCTAGTATAAGTACCTCTCCTGTGAGTTTGGCCTCCCAACCATGACCAACTGTCATCTTGGGTACTGCACAGGTGGACAATCTTCACAAGGTAGCCTCAGCTCAGACCTTGGCCATGAGGGAACTAATACTAAGGTATATAAGTTTCCAGTCAAGCCCTACCCAATCTTTGGGTATTGTGGTTGTACGAGAAAAAATGGAATGGTATCGCATCCAGACAACCATCAGTTTTATAAAGGGCTAAGGCTACTGCCTCAACATTTTTATCACCAAAATCATCAGGTGTTCGGAAACACATGTCCAAAACATCTCAGTAGAATGATCCATCATTCTAAGGTTTTCATAACCATTTTCATCAAGTATTCCCATCTAAAGTTGATCAAGTTTTATGCTTAGCACTAGCATCTATAAGTGGGGGTAAGTACTAATGAGGGGTGGTAGACTAGTGGAGTTTCAACTAAGTACAACCTTATGTCTTAGGCTGATATCAAGGTTTCTAACTTAGGCCAAATTTTATGCTCTTTATGCAACCTTCACATATCTTTCTAGAATCTACAAGTCACTTAAGTAAACTCCAAGTAATAGCTTTGATAAATAAATCAAAATAGAAAGCTTGTAAATAAAACTAGGATTGGGTATCATCCAATATGTCTAACTAAGCATGCTGAGTGCATTGCATAGGTTATCTAACTTTCATAATTGCAAGTGTTAGCTTGCAAGGTTACTCGCTTGCATAGGTATAGTATCAGCTTGCATTGGTCCACTTGGTTAGTAAAGCTTGCCTTGTGCAGAGCAGTGGTTGAAGTTCTCCTCGGCTTCTTCTTCGTAGAATCCTTCTTCCTCCTCGTATCCTTGGTCGATACTAGCGTCTATAAATAAATACGAGGTACACAATCACCAAACAATACTTAACTACTTGCAATCATCACACACAAGGGTCCTATAGATGATCTAACATCATCTCTAACATTACAAGATTAAGGCTTGGTTTAATTCCTTTTATTTTTAGAAAAGTAATTTCTACTCATTGAAAAACTACTTAAGATTTAATATTCTCCAAACCAAACATGGGATCATGTTGAAACATGTCATCACCACATATTTTAGTCCATGGGAATATGATTTAAAGTGGTGTCACAATTTAATAAGGTTTTACCCTTTTATTTTAATTAATTAAAGTGGCTAGAAATGCCTATGTGGCATTCTTTTATTACTTGAACACTATTTCTGTAAGTAAACCTATATATTTTTATATATTCTGAAAGGTATGGTTAAATGTGATTTTTGAGAGTTGGAATCAACTCAAAAGCTATTATGGTTTAAATTTGAAAATGTTTGAATGCAGAAAAGCTCCTGCCTTGTTATATTTACCATGGGTGATCTACAGATCCAAATGACTTGAATCCAACGGGCTTGGATTTAGCATTTCCATATCTTTCTAACAAAATTAGTTTCATTCAATTTGGTGCACTGAATCGATCTGGGTTGATTTTTGAAACTGGGTACAGAAGTGTGTTTGAAATAAAATGGAAAAGGTTTAATTTGAATAACTGGGATGCGCGGGAAAAGTTAACGGGCCGGCCTGCTAAGCATAGTGCTTCCGCGGGCTGCTTAAGTGGCTGTCCCCACTTGTCAGTGAGACAGGGGGGTGCGAAGCGGTATGGGGCGATGTGGGTCGTTCGATCTGGTTTAAATCCAACGGCTGGGAGTCATCGTCGACGTTGAGCAACGCCGACGAGACAGAAACCTAGCGCGGCAGTGGGGGTTGCTGGGGGCTCACCGGGGTGCTGGCGAGGGTCGGCGAGGCGGTCGAACGACGAAGTCGACAACGGCGAACTCAGGGATGGTCGCGGCAGCTCTTGGGGTGGACGAAATCGATGGCGCCCTTCTTCTCCAGAGGCGGCGGGCTCCGGTGAAATTCCGGCAATGCGCTGCTCGCCTTGCTCCAGGACTGAGGTGGGGTGGTTCTGGGTGAGAGAGGAGTGGAATGGTGTGAAGAATTCGAGGGGGGGAGTCCTCTATTTATAGTCTCGACGGTGAGACCGAACGGCATGGGCGGGCGACGGTGGCGACATGGCTACTGGCTGCTAGAGGCATGGCCGGCGTTGGCGATCGCTTGGTGGTCTCCTGGCGATGCTCTACGGCTTTAATGCGCTTGTAGGGGCGATGCGATTTGGTCTGAAACACGCGACGCTCTGCGCGGCAGAGGCGGCGTCTTCGACGGCGAGCGGTGGTTGTGTGTCACGGGGCGGCGAACGGGGATGTCTGGCGGTCTCCTGGGTCGGTGGTGATCGTGTATGCACACGGCGAGGGCGGCGCGCGGTCTGTGGGCTTCGGTCGAGGGTGGCTCTCTGGCGCATGCTTGGCATGGTCGCTGGCGAGCTAGGCGCGGTCCGTGCGTGTGGTCTAGTGGCTGCCAGGTTCGAGCGCTGGACAGGGGGTGGCGGTGGACGGTGGGCTTGCTCCCAGACATGCTGGCTAGGCTTGTTTCTCCTCCTAGCTTGCTGTCGACATGGGGGTGACAAAGGTGTGCTCGGCTGTTCACCATTGATGGCAATGCCAAGCTTACAGTGAGGCTATTGCTTGGTTTAACTTGCTATATGATCTACTGAGATGGTTGTGAGCCAAAGAGGGAACAAGTTAGGCTTCAATCACTGCTCACAATAGTGTTTGGATTTTGTTTGATTTGTGTCTGCCAAGTGTTTGATGAAATGGCCGCATGAATTCAAGTTTTGAATTTGAGAAGATTTTTGGTGGGTGTGCTAGATTGGTGCTAGTGAGTCTGCACATGCTTGGGTTTTGAAAGTTGAGCTTGTTTGAGTGGTTTTTGAAAAAGTGGGATCTTCCCATATGATAAAGATTCAATTTTGAATTGTCATTTAAACTATGCATTTTAAAGTTTCTGGATGATCACAAAGTGGGTCTTGATACTTTGTTATGAGTACATTCAAGGGGTGCAAAGATCCAGAAAAGTTTCTGTTAGGTTTTGAAAGTTTGAGACAGCTAAAGTAGGCATGGGAGTTAAATTGGTCAAAATGACCATTCCCTTATTTTATTTGTTTTGATTTACTTGTCTTTAGGAAAAGTTTGGGAAATGTTTAGATGATGTTTATTTCACCTAAGCATCCATTTACAAGCAATGGAACACATAAACAAGGTGATTCAAAAGAATTCAAAATGAAATGCATACACATATGCATGCTTCCATAATTTTATTTAGCAAAGTTTTTGTTAACCCTAAATTTTGATGATTAGAGTTTGATGATCCAAGTTTAGTATTTTTGGGATGTTACAAACCTTCCCCCCTTAAACAAAATCTCGTCCCGAGATTTGAAAAAGGACGAAAGGATGTTACAAACCTTCCTCTAGTGTTTTTGTTGAAACTAACCATGTAGAGGAAATCAAAAGTCTCAAGGCTCAAGTCACTTCTTTGAAGAATGACTTGAAAAAGGGTCATCAAGGGAAGGTCGCACTCAACAAAATCTTGACTGTGCAAAAAATCCCCCAATGACAACAGTGGGCTTGGATTCAACTCCAATATCAAGAACAAGTCCACTATAAAGTTGAAGCACAAGTACAACAAGAAGAATGGCAAAGATCAAGTCAAGAATCCGGCCAATATTGTTTGCTTCAAGTGCAAGGAAGAAGGGCACCATGTTAGATCTTGCCCATTGAAGAAGAAGCCTCTTAGTGTGAAGCAACAAGGGAAGCGGCCTCAAGCTCCACCTCAAGTCATTAATGGGCCACTTCCTAAGAGGACTACTCAAGCTCTTCCTCGAGTTGTGGCCTCACCTAAGAAGAAAGATAGCAAGAGTAGAACTTGCTACATATGCCGTGAGAAGGGGCACATTTCTTCCGCATGCACTATTGGTAACTCCTCATCCCATCCTATCTTGATTGATGATTTTTATTCTCTTTGTAAGGATGAGGTTGGCAATGTGTTTGCCAAATTTGTTGGTGCTCAATGTGGTGTCAAGAAAAGATCCATTTGGGTTGCCAAGCCTATTGTGACTAACTTCTTAGGACCCAACTTGGTTGGGGACCAACAAGCCAAAACTTGATCAATAGGTGTGTGTTGGAGGGCATTGGAGTCTTGGCTACATTATGAAGAATTGAGGGATCTTCATCAATTATTATTGCCAAGCCAAGCCATTTGGATTATCATGATTATATTATATTCCCAATGTTCCTCCTTGCGGTAACATATGCTTAACTCATTACATTGAAAGTTACTCGCCCCTTGTGCATGTGTTGGTTTTGTATCTTCCATGCTTTTGTACATGTTGTGCTTTCCACTTAATTATCTTGAGGTATCAAGTATATTTGTATATGATTAGGTGGCACACCATGTATGTGTGTTTCTTGTATTGAAGCCTTAATTGATTATATTTGATATCTTATTTGGCTCTTGTGAGAGATTAATGGATTATCCTATTTTGGGGGAGTGTTATGCTTGGGAATTCCACAATCCTAAAATTGTGTGTACATGAGGAATACCACCTAAGTATTTATATTGTATTATTGTCTAGTCTCTATGTGGTATAATTCTCATGAGAAATTTAAGTTTTATAATGTCCATTAATCATCTCTATTTGTATCCTTTTGCCTCGGGTTGGCTTTATGGTAGTATCACATTATGGGGGAGTAATACGCTTAGTGCATATTACAATCCTAGAAAATGTGAATATTTGAGGTTGTGTCACTTAGAATTGATATTGATAATTATCTAGCGCCTATGTGACACATTTGCTCATACAAGTTCCAATTTGCTTGAATGCCTTTATTGATCATATTTTGGATCTTGTATATGAGAGTGTTTCTTGGTATGTGTTTCCTCATATTAGATCTCTATATCATCATGGAAACCATTTGCTTCAAGTTACTCTAATCACTAGTGATTGTGTGACTATTGGAAGCTACCAAGAATCTTGTTCGAAGTATCATGCTCAATACTTATATTTAGTTATATGCTTCTTGTTGTGACTATGATCTTGGATATCTATGCAAGCTACCTTGGGAAAATTATTCCAAATATTTCTTGTCCTTGGACAATGAGTAATTTATGGTAGAATTTGTTGATCATATTCACTTTGGCCTTTGCTTAATATTGTCCTATATTTGGCCAAGTAAATGTTTTGTGTGCTCCCATGTATTCCTTGCTACTTTTTGGATCTTCTTATTTTATTGGTATCCTGTTGTGTTTTATTCAATGTAGGTAGTAGTGATGATCCCATTTGTGTGCATTTTGCATTCAAAAGGAAAATCCTACATAATGCACTATCCATGGGGGAGCTATCCGATATTATTTAGAACACTCATATTTATGCTTCTTTGTTTTGATCCATATCGGGTTTTTTGTTCTTGGAACCTCAATCTTTTCGTTTTGGTACTTTGTGCCATCATGAGAAGTTTGGAGAGTTTGGTTTCTTATTGGAACCTTGCTCTTTTTGGGAGTTGGTTTTGTCTCATTCCTTGTTTCATGATTTGACCATTTTAGAATGAGATAAATCCTTGAGCATTTTTATTTCTATCTATCTTTTGCTCTTTTTGTTTTTAGCCTAGTTCATTTGTTGAACTTGTGATCTTTCATGTGTTGAATTGGTTCTTTGATACAATTTGCACATCATTTGTCATATCACACTCTTGTGTGTGCAATCTCGATTTACTTGGTGTTTTTGTTCAAATTGTATCTCCTTTTTGGTTCTTGAAAGCTTTATGCATGCATATTTACTATATGTTTATATTATGGCATGCTTGCTTTCTTTAATCCAATATATAGGGGAAACTCCACCAATTCCCATCGGCTAAGTTGTGCATGAAATTCAATATTCATATCAATATGCACATAATTATGTGGAGTCTCACCTATGTATTGTAGTTACACTAACTACTTTGGACCCAATGAGTTTGGGGACCATTTTTGTACTTAAATATGTTTTAGGTACATTGGAGATATATTGGATGCTTGTATCTTAATCTTAAAGAAGTGGTGGGTTAATGAAAATTGGAAGCAAGCTATAGGATGATCAATGAATTCATATCCTCTACATCCTACCAATTATATCTCGGTAACAAGTATCTCTTTCTCATATATCTTGATTCCAACCGTTTGTCAGTTGCCTTCTAGCATGAATTTTTGTTATTGTATTTATTGTTGTATCTATATTCATGGTATTAAGAGAACTCTCTATTGTATATGTGTATAAGTTGAGATGAGTGCATATAATTGGGACTATACAAAATCATGCATGTGATCCATCGATCCCAAATATGTCAATCTAGCAATTTTATTGCCTATCCTTTCCTCAACTTCTCCCATGTGCAATAGTGAGATTTTGCTAATATATTGTTTCTCGTGATACTTGTTGCCTTTCTCCATATATTCCAACTTTCTCCTTTTTTCCCTTGGTGATAGTTGTAATATATGTAGTGTGTTGGTGTTTGAAGTTCATTAATGTACAATAAGATATATTTGAGCCTTTGGCCATGCTTTGAAGCAAAAATCTTATTGATATATGTTATGACTTCATTTTAGCCTCTTATGTGATTTATTGTATATCTTCTTTGTGTGTGCTTGTTTCTTTATGGGCCTATGTCTTTGTGATATTATCCACTTAGAAACATATACACATATGAGAAGATAACTTTAGTTGAGATTTTATTCCTTGGATACCACCTCTTATTCCTTTTTTGGTGGCTTCCAAATTTAATTGTCTATGAGTGCTTGTTCCTCTTGTTTGCATCTTTGGGCACTCATATTTGTTCTCTCATGCCTTGTATTGTTAAAAGAACTCGGATGAGTGAGGATTCCATGATTATGCACCTTGTTCCCAATTACAATTATCATAATTGGTGCATTATATTTGGGGAGCTCATCTAATTCATTTAATAATGCTCATTTGTCTCCTTTCTCATTTATTGTGTTTTAAATGCTTACGGGGGAGCGAGGATTCCATATTTGTGCAATATGTATTCTAATGCATTTATTTTGAATTGTGCACAAATCTTGGGGAGCTTCTCTATTTGTTATTTAAAGCACTCTTTTGCTCATATCATAAAATCTTGTTGTTTCCTTTTGGACTCATTTGTTGTTTTCAATTGATTTGTCGGATCTTGTGATTGCTTGCGTCATTTGTGATGCCTAGTTTTATTTTATTTCTTTTGGCAATCTTTGGGTCCTCGATATAGTTCTACTTCCTCCCAAGTATTCATCATTGGATATGTGTGAATGCACACCTTTGGAGGATTTATCACTATATTGGCCTTCTAGAACTTGTCAGCCATTTCGGCAATCGATGCCAATGGGGGCGAAGTTTTAGAGGGTTTAAGGGAAATAGTTTATGCTTTGAGTTTGTTCTTAAGCATTTGCCTTTCATGCTCTTGCATCGTTGTTGTTGCTTAGCATGTGGTATATAGTGGAAACTTCACCAATGATAATGATTGGCAATATATGCAATGAAATTCAATATCATCACACATGCATAGATTGTGGGGGAGTTTGCTCTATATATGGTGGTGGTACCAATATCACATACTTATGTAGTATTTGATATTGGTGTTACCATTTTATTCATTAAAATTCCTTATATAAACCCTCTTAAAGGGATTGTCATCAATTACCAAAATGGGGGAGATTGAAAGAACATATGGGCCCCCATGTGTGGTTTTGGTAATTAATGACAATCTTTATGGACTAATGTGTGTATTAAGTTGCACTTGTAGGATTTGTCCATTGGCCTCGCTTGGAGCATGTGTTGGCTTCAAGTTCGATGATATGAGGAGAAGATGTGTTGTGCAAGCTCAATATGCGCCATCTCTAGAACATCTCATGTTTGATGCTTGTCATCCTCGGTGATCATGGATCGATGATGAGGAATCAAGAAAGGTGTTCCATCTTGAGAAGGTCAAGTTAGTCTACATCGAGCTCAAGTGGAATGCTCAAGGCAAAGGTATAATCTTGATAGGTTTTCCATTTTTCCGGTCTCATGTTGTGTGTGGGAGACCCGGTTTAGGATAGATAACCGTACTATCAAGAGGGGCTCTCGAATGAGTAACTCGGTCACATCGTTCGGAGAGAGCTCAAAACTTTGCATACTTGCATCATCGTATTTGGTTGTTATTTGGTCTTGTCCATGTGAGGATATAGAGCTTGTTGTAATGTTCATAACAAGCTCTTGTCATCAAAATCGGATTTCCCTTTTATATCTTATTGCATTTTGATCTTGGAGGTTTTACCGGTTTGTATTTTAGAGATAGGTAAAACCTTAAATTATTTGGTTCTTACTCATGTGAGGATTTAGAGCTTGTGTTAATCTCCATGACAATCTCTAATTCATAGAAAACAGATTTCATATGCATTTTCTATTACGTTTTTGATGTTGGAGGTTTTATTGGTTCGTCTTTTTGAGAGAGGTTAAACCTTTCGTCATTTGGATCTATCCTCCCTTGATGTATTATGATGTTTCTTTGCATGATCTTTTAGAGTTTGTTGTCCTCTTCAAAACGAGCCCAAGATCATCAAAATCGGAGTCCGGATGCAAAAGTTATGGCCATTTTCGTTCAGGGGTGACCGATAGTACCGGACCAGGGTCCGGTAGTACCGGAGGTCCGGTAGTACCGCCCCTTAGTACCGGTTGGTACTGAATACGGTGCATTTAGCGTCCTGGGATCCCCAGGGAATGTCCGGTAGTACCGGGAATGTCCGGTAGTACCGGGAAAAAGTCCGGTAGTACCGGGATTCACGTTTTTGGGCTTCAACGGTTGGATTTTGGGGGGACCTATTTAAGGGGCCTTCTTTCCCAATGGATCCCCAACTATTCTTGCAAGTTTTCCCCTCCATTATTGACCTTCCAAAGCTTGCTATCTCTCAATCCCTCCAATGATTCTTGCCCATATTTGAGTGAATGAGAGAGGATATCTAGATCCACATTTTGACCAAACCAAAACATCTCTTTGTGAGTGTATCCTTGGGATCTAGATTTTGGGGGATTTTGTGTTCCTCTTTGGTTCCTCCTCTCTTGCTCCCCCAATAGCTTTAGTAGCTTTTTTGGAACTTGAGAGTGAGGGATTCAATCACCTTTGTGGTGTTCTTGCCATTTGCATTCGGTGCATCGGTTTGAGTTCTCCCCGGAGGATTTGGTTCGTGTGACTCTTTGGAGCTTGTCCCTCTTGGGTTCTTACCCTAGACGGTTTTGTGGCCTTGGTGGCATTGTGGCCTTGGTGGCATTTGTTGAGGCCTTTTGTGGCGTTTGTTGGGAGCCTCCAATTAAGTTGTGGAGAAGTGCCCCAACCTTGTGAGAGGTTCCGGTTGCCACCGACAAGTGCACCATAGTGGAAGCGTGGATCGATCCCGTTAGGGTGAGATTCACCGGAGAATAAGGGAGGCCTTTTGTGGCGTTGGTGGTTTGATATCACCCCCTCTCCAAACGAGACGTACTCCATGTTGGGAGGAAGTCGGTAAAATATCGGTGTCCCCGCGTGCCTCGGTTATCTCTATACCCGAGCTCTTTACTTATGCACTTTACATTGTGATAGCCTTCGTGCTTGAAGTAATATATATCTTGCTATCACTTTGTTGCTTGTATTGCTTAGCATAAGTTGTTGGTGCACATCGGTGAACCTTAGTTGTTCTAGGTTGTGCTTAACAAAGTAAACACTAGTTTTATTCCGCCTTTGTTGAGCTACTCTAGGAAAAGTTTTAATCGCCTATTCACCCCCTCTAGGCGACATTCGTATCCTTTCACCGGTTTCATTGCAAATCCTAGTATTGTCATCTAACACCAAAAAGGGGGAGATTGAAAGAACATTTCCTAATCCCTAGTGTTTTGTGTGTTAGATAACAATATCAAGGATTATTTAATGTGTGTTGAAGTGTTGCAGCTCTCTCTAAGAAAAAGTATCTGCCTTTGGGGGGCGGATAATGCGCCCCCACCAGGGGCGGATAATCCGCCCCTGCCTCTTCCCAGGAAGGCGCTAGCCCCAGAAGGGGGGGCGGAGTTTTGGCCAGATTTTCCGGCCTCTCCAGATAATACGCCCCTCTAGGGGGCCGGATAGTCTGCCCCCCTTGCTCACCGCCAAGGAGCAAGCCCCAGAGAGGGGGCGGAGTATTGGCCGGACTTTCGGGCTTGGCCGGATAATCCGCCCTAGGCGGGGGCCGGATTATCCGCCCCCCAAGATCTTCACCAAGTCATGTAGGCGCCAGCCCTAGAGAGGGGGCGTAGTTTCTCCCGGAAAATCCGCCGTTGGGGCGGAGTTTTCCCAGGGGGCGGATAATCCGCCCCCAAAGTTGCTCAATGGCCAGATATGGGGAGGGGGTATTTAAGCCAGCCTTCCCCCTCCTGCCAGATCTCTTGATTCATTCGAAAAAGACAAGATCTTATCTGCAACCTTCATCCAAGAGAGCTCCACCTAGATCCACCCAAAGGCCCCGTCCCTTGGGGAATCGAAGGAGGAGAACTCGATCTTCATCATCAGCAATCAAGCTCTTCATCTCCTCTCCATTCATTTGGAGAATCACCGATCTAGTATTTCTTACAAATACCTAGATCCTTGTTTTGTTTATATTGATAAACCTTGTTCTTGTGACAGCTTGTTGTCATCTCGGGAGCCCCCAATTCAGTTGTGGGTGTGTGCCCCGGTAGCGTTGTAAAAGGCACCGGTTCCCTCCTTGAAGGGATCCAATAGTGGAGAAGGTGGATCAGGCCTCTCGTGGCGAGATCCATCGGAGAATAGGGTGAGGCCTATTATGGCGTGGTGGTCTTAGAACCGCCCACCCCTCCAACGCAGATGTACTTCCTTTAACAAGGAAGGAACTGCGGTGAAACAAATCCCTGTGTCTCCGCGTGCTCCACTACGGTTCCTTCGCTCCTCTCTTTACATGCTTAGTAGCTAGGGTTGCATATAGGGAAATTCTCGTAGTTACATATCTAGAGAATTTACTTTGTGTCAAGCCTAAATTTGAAAAAATATTAAAAATTGGTTAGCACCTATTCACCCCCCTCTAGGTGCCCATACGATCCATTTCAACAGTGGAGAAGAAAGGGGTATATATAGTATGAGGGGAAAAAGAGCCGTTTGGGAGTTCCTGCGACAGAACCGACAATAAGTCCGGTCGGACCGAGTTGCTCGCCGAAATTTCCGGCGACAGCTCCGGTGGACCGAACCACACGCCGGAATTTTCGGCGGCGACCAAAATTCTCGTTGAACAACCGAAAGGCTATTTTCTCTCCGAGAAATTCCGGCGGCGACCAGAAATTCCGGCGACAGCACCGGCACCGCCGACGCTTTTGCCGATTTCACAGTAACCCCTTTTGACTCATGTTTCAAGGCTATTTTCTCTCTCTCTTCGAACGGGTGTGTGGTGGTGGATGATGATAAGTATATTTGGTGTAGAACAACCCCAAAGAGCACTTCGAGATCACCCCTCTTAATAGTGCGGTGTTTCCTATTGACTCAAGAGTAAATAAGAGAAAATAATAAATAACACCACCGACTCTCCATCAAGAAACGAATGGGGGGTCACCCATCACATATCACCAACAACCTGCGGACTCTCATATGTAGAGAAGCTAATAGAAACATTAGTCCGTTCTCTAGCTTCGATGTCATAGCTAACCAAAACACTAGATAAGGGCTATTTGCCCTTTTAGAGACGCTCTGAAACTGGGATTGATTCAGCAGATTGGAGATGGGAGATACACCAAGGCGTGGAGTCAGTAGTGGCTGCCACGAGATGAGCGACTCCTTCCAGTTGCACCGCACGAGGAGGATGCTCCAAGGCAGGTTAGCGATTATATTGATCATACTAGCTCATCGTGGAGGATGGACAGACTAGAGAGGTGTTTCTACCCCATGGACGTTGAGATCATTAGAAACATACCACTCAGTACTAGGAACCAAGAAGATTTCTGGCCTTTCTACTTTGAGAAATATGGAGTGTTTTTGGTCAGATCGGCATATAGATCTCTGAACTTGGTGAAGAAGGCCAGAGAGGACTATTTCAAGGGAAGATATGGTTCATCGAATTCAACATAGGAAGGGAAACTATGGGACAAGTTATGGAAATGTAAGGTTCCCCCTAAAGTCCGAGTGTTCCTATGGAGGCTAGGACACTGCTCGCTACCGACAAGTGATGTTCGGAATCGTCGGGGCATGGCTTAAACAACGATATGCTCGCTGTGTGGGCAGGATGATGACTGGAGACATTTCCTCTTTGAGTGCACGTCGTCACGGTGCATCTGGGCTCTCTCGGATCCGACTATCGTAGAGCATATCATCTTCATGGCCGAGGAATCCCCACGGCTTCTTTAGCATTATGGAGACCATGGAGACAGGGGACTTCGTGAAAATGGCGATTACAGTTTGGGCTATTTGGCACTCTCGTAGGAAAGCTATCCACGAGGAGGTTTTCCAGAGCCCGATGGACACGCAACAGTTCGTTCAGTCTTTCCTGGGCGACCTTGGTCAGTGCACGGAGGAGAGGAAGTCGACGGGAGGGAAATCCCAGCCCCCGCCTCGGTGGATCCTCCCACCTGCTGCGACAAGCAAAATAAATGTTGATGGTGCGGTCATAAAATCTACCAACAGTGGTGCGGTGGCGGTGATTTGTTGGGCACCTGATGGGGTTTATTTGGGGGAGTCGGCGGTGGTGTTCGAAGGTATGACAAACCCTAGTTGCCTCGAGGAGCTCGCATGCAGAGAGAGCCTTTCTCTAGCTGCTGATCTACATGTGGGTGACATCCTAGTGGCGTCGGACTGTATGGAGGTGGTGCAGAGTTTGCTGAAGAACTTGATGGGGATGACCGGGGGCATCAGGCGGGAGATCCAGACCATGGCGAAGTAGCGAGGAGGAGTCTCCTTTTGCCATGAGAGCCCGAGGTCGAACGGGGAGGCGAACCACATCGTACGAATGGCGACATCTCTCCCTCCCGGCTGCCATGTTTGGATAATTACCCCCTCCCCCCAAGAGGGGATGAATATACGTGTAAAAGTTGCGATCACTAATGTATAAAGTGATTGAAGCTCCCTAAAAAAACGTCGCTGCACCCCCACCCGAACACACCCCGCCGCCAGCGCGCTGTAGTCACACACGCATGCGGCACGCACAACACGCACGCATCCCAAACCCCATCGCCCACCACGACCCCAACCACGCCACGCTCCCTGCCCCGTAAACCACCAGGCCCTACCCGCGGGCCCGGCCCCCACGCGACACGCACCGCTTGTAGACGGAAAAAGTCCGTTTTCAACCCTGAATTCGTAGAGGTTCGCCTGTTTGAACCCTTAAATCGAAATCCCTGTCATTCGAACCCTGAACTATTAAATTCCGGTCTAAATTAAACCCTAGTGGTGTTTGGTACAATGGGAAAGTGATAATCCTGGCCAGGATTACATGCTACTCTCAGTGACGGTTGGGCCCAGGGATAATATGATCTTTTACCTCTTCTGCTTTTTCCTTTTAAGCTGTGTGAGTGGCCTGAGCATGCGCGTCGCCACCCCCTGCATCAGCTCGCGCGCCGCCGCCGCATAGCCATGGAGAGCTTGCATGCAGTGAGCAAGCGAGCTGCGCCTTCTCCTCTACCGCCGTGCACCTCTCCTCCTTGGTTCGCCGCCTCTTGCTTGAGGGCGATACGAGCAGCTCAGCAATTTGGTGCGGTCGTACAGTCCAATAGATGAAGACCTTGACGAAATTTTGATCTAAGACTTGAACTGGCTATTGTATTTGTCAAATTGGGGACGATTTTTGCCAATTTCTTTCCCTTTGATCTGAACATACCAACTAGCTATACCAATTTAATTCGCTGAGATCTGATGCGTGTATTAGCACGTTTAGCTGCTGACCTGCTGTGTGCTCGTTGCATTACGCTGGCCGCCGCTTGCACGCTGCCTCTGAGAGCTCCCGCCGCAGCGTGCTAGCTACTACACGCGCTCACTGTAGCGCGCTTGCCGTTGTGCGCGTCGGTCGTCTAAGGCCATGCAGATGATGACGTCCATGGCGAGGCCACGTTGAACGTGCTCATGCTCCTCTCCATCCTCGCGGTGCTGCGTCGCGGATGCGCTCGTGCTGAGCTGTGGTCGACGCGCTCGTTGTTGCTACTCGAGGCGGCCGCCGCACAGCACGACAGAGAGATCAACATTAGACAATTATTAAGGATGCTCGACTGAAATACATAATTATATTGTGGTTTTTTGTAAAATTTTGTCTATGTGTCGACCGGTCAACTTTGTCAAACCGTTCCAGGGTTCAATTTAGACCGGGATTTAATACTTCAGGATTCGAATGACAGGGATTTCGATTTGAGGGTTTAAACAGACAAACCTCTACGAATTCAGGGTAAAAATAGACTTTTTTTTCCCTTGTAGACCCCGCCCCCACATATCTCTCCTCCCCCGCGATCCCCCTTCCCCGCCGCCACGACCTCTCTCGCCACGACCTCTTCGTCGCTGCCAAACACCACGCTGCGAGCTGCCTCCCTCGCAGACCTCGCCCAGCGATGCTCCCTGCCTCACCATCCCGCCGTCCTGCGCGCCTCGCCCAGCCCCTAGTACGACCGCCTGGACGCTGCCATTCCTGGAGGCCCCGCTGCCATCCTCTCGGTCATGGTGCCACCCTGGTACGATCCCGCTGAGAGCAACTCCTCCCTCTGCCCCAAGTTTGTCGTCCGTCGGCCCAGCCGCCCTCTCTCCTTGCGACCGTCCCCTGTCGCCGTCGTCCATGGTCAGCGAGCTCGACCTCGCCCCTGTTCTGCAGCTTGACGCCCGCGAGTCCCTGCTCCGGCCTGTTCCAAGGCTGACCTCTCTGTTCTCTAGCAAAGCCTCGCTACTGTTGCTCGTTCCAGACCCCGCGAGGCGTTGCCCTCCACCGATCCAACGCGTGCTAGTGTCCCTATTGCCCTGCTCGTGCCAGCGGTGCTTCCTGATTCTTTGCTTATGTACTCTGCAGGACGCGCAACCGCGCGCGAGGAAGAACGCAAGCCATCCGTCCTCTAGAGGGCGCGCCACCGTGGGCGAGGAAGCACACGAACGATGTGTTTCGTTCAAACGTGGCCAACGGGCCGGCCCGGCACGCGGTAAACGGGCCAGCACGCGGCACGGCCCTCCATGGCCCGTCAGGCTACGTGCCGTGCCGGGCCGGCACACGTGCCCCGCCTGGCGGCCCGAGCCCGGTCCCGGCTCTACACGGGCCGGCCCGTGGCACGTGAGGCACGCGGGTCTGTTGGTCTTTTTTCCTTGGCCCGTCTATTTAACATATAAAAGGGGGCGCGTCTCCCATATAACAGACAAATTTCCTTAGCGTGGTGGTTGAGGGATTGGTCCTGGGGGTTAGGTCGCGAGTTCGACCCCCCGGTGGACATCTTTTTGCCTAATATTCCTATATACTCACCGCATGCGAGCTTGACGGGCCGTGTCGGGCCGGTCCGCGTGCCTGAGGCCGCGGCACGGACACGGCCCTGGCTTCTCACGGGCTGGCACGGGCCCGGCACGTCGGGCCGGGCTAGTGCCGGGCTTTCCTCGCGGGCTCACGTGCTGGCCCGCTAAAAGGCGGCCCGTTGGCCAGGATTGGTTTCGTCGCGCTACTATGCAGGATGGATACGACAGATGGGCCAGTGCTGTCAGTGGGAGTAGCAATTCGAGTTTTTTTATTCTGACCTCACGCACAAGTCCAGGGTCTGAAATAGACCAGGATTAAGGGTGTGTTTGGATTGTGGCCAAAATGTACTCTACCAATATTTTGGTCATGATCAAAAGGTTGGCTCTTGTTTGGATTGTTACCAATTTTTTGGCATGCCAATGCTCCACTACCAACTCTAATTTAAATTTTTAGCTAATATTGGCCAACTTGTGGGCAAACAAAGGCTCAACCAAAATTTTGGCTTGCCAAATATTTGGTAGGGCAACCTTGGGCACAAACCAAACACACCCTAACAAACTCAGAGTACCAATTTTCGGGATTCAAAGTTTAGGGTTTGATTTATCTTTCGTCTACGAGTTTAAGGTTTATTTTAAACTTTTCTCGCCTCTGTGTGATAACCATCGTGACATGTTTTCCCCAAAGCCGCATCACGGTGTTCTCCGAAGACCACTAGTGTTGATTCCAAGACCATCGTCGACAACGCCACAACCGAAATCAGTCCATGTTCCTATTTGACAAGATCTTCGTCGTCAGTAATAACGTGATATCGCCCAGAGTGAACCATGTCATCGCCAAGGTCGTCTACCACCGAGACCTCCATCATGGATCCGATGGCTGAGATCCCGAAGACCCCGACCTCGGAAATCAGAATACCGATCCTGTGGAACACCGAGACCTTGCTTCCGATCTCCGATCCGTCAATGTGTGACCCTATCCGAGACCCCCTATTTTTATAATATATGACATCCATATTGTTGCATTAAAATTATACCTGTTTGTACACATATAATTTGGTTTGGGCGCTTTTAGCCAATTTAGCTCATAATTAAATATGGAGTATATATACGCGCTATTCTAGTTTTATGTTGGCTCCATTTAAATTTATGTAGAGAACCGACGATATATTTTTCCTTGTTAATACAAAATTTAAATTGCAGGGTATCTAAATAACATGAACCATCTAATTAATTTTTGGGACCCCGTTTTCGCTTAAGATTGGCTAGTTGTATCGTACCTTTGCCATGCCATACATCATACATTCATCAAGCCCGATCTTCTGCCATAGTATTAAATAATGCATCCGGTGTTTCTTTTAGTGCTTTGCTTCTTCACAAATTAGGCCGTTGAGTTGATGCGAGTCTCAACAAGTTATGTAGATAATGAATTTTTGGCAATGTTTACCAGGCGAGCATTCTCCCTCTTTTTACCTATTTTACATTTATAGTCTTTATTTCCTCCTATTGACCTATTGCTATCCGCGTGTTGCGATGCTTTAGTTATCGTACACCATTTATATTCCTTCTAGCCTCTCTATTGGCTTGGACACCTCCTATTGCCTGTTGTTTGGTAGATAGTCAGCATTCGAGTCATAGTTCTTTGTTTAGGTGTTGGTTCGAGTCGTCAATGTTCCACTATTGTTGGGAGGTTGGAAAATGCTTAATGGTGAAGATAATCATGATTTTACTTATCTCATGGTAATTAATTGTTAGAAGTAGACATAATTAATCAACAGGAATTGGTGGGAAATAGATGAGATCTGGCTGTTATCCCGCCCACTTGTGTCCACTTAGGACCCGAGTTCTTAACACATGTTCCAAGATCGAGCGTGCTAACCACATGTGGGGTGTATGGGCATCCCTACCGTCTTATTACCTAATTTTAAAGTACTGTACTGGGGGCAACAAACTAGTTTAAGGTTTTAATACCATGTTTATTATCTGTTGCTCGATGAGCATTTGGATGTGGGTTGTTATGTTATGGATTATACCTATGGCCTCTGATCCCCGGTCGATCTCGCAACCTCTGGGTCCATCTTCGGAGCCCGTCCGACTTTATTACAGGTAGCTTAGTGGGGTGGCGCCCATGTACTTGCTTTGGGTCTAGGAACACGTCGTGTCTGAAGCCTCGCCGACATACCGATCGGTGTTTGTTAATTGATCTGGAAAACAGGGTGGAAGTGCGTGTGGATAATTTGGTGCACCCCTACAGGGTTAATTTTTTTTCGAAAAGTCGTGTTCGCGGTTATGGACGACTTGGACCATAGTTTCTCAATAATAGACAACTTGCACTAAAGTTTACTATTATAAATTTGACTTGGATCCGATATGTCTAGTAAGTTGGATAGCCACCATGGAAAGATTGAATAAAACTGCCAACTATGTGAGTTTTCCTCGGAAGGACTTCCTCTTTTGTTCTCAAGGGGGAAATACCAGGATTGGTATGTTTGGTGTTATTATTAGGTTGGTTCTGAACAGGTCTTTCTTATCTCTCTCTGATAGCTGATAGTTGTATCGAGTCTCCTTAGGTTGTTTAGTGCATGCTTTGCTTCGCTTTAGTCCACCATACCTATGTAGGTGAGGTTGCCAAATTCTAAGACTCACAGCATAGTGGCCTCAGTACTAACCTCTGTCTTTTTTCCTTTGCCCTTTGTCGGCACCCCTTTTGTTTTAGCAGGTTTGAGATCGACGTTGCTAGCAGGGTTACCCTTCCGGCTTGGCCTAGGCAGGGTTATGGACGCCATTAGTTATTCTTCAAGGCTCTTAGCCCCATTCGCATCTTATCCGTACTTGGATGTTGTATCATTTTCAAGGTGATTTGGATCTTTGTATTGTATATCTGTATTCTTGACTCTTTGAGTCGTTCTTGTATATATATGTTCTATGGATTCTATCGTGGACTATTGTGTAATGATATTATTTCATTTTCCACCTGCATGCAAGTGCCTGGTGGGCATCTTTGAATCATTTCTATATGGGTTTGGAGGGAATCTCTAAAACTTTCATAGGGTCAATTCAAGGTTGTTACATAGTCTATAACAAGACCTCCGGAATTGTTGTAGAATCTTGTAGTGTGGTGTTCGAGGAAAATGACAGCTCCCATATGGGGCAAGTTGATGTTTGTGATACCGATGTTGAATTACCCCAAGGTGACATAAGAAGAATGGGTGTGGGATTCTACCGCCCCGTTGAGGAAGACCTTATGGTGAATCAGGAAGGACAATGCTCTACTCAAGTAGAGCCCTTATCTACATAATATCAACAAGCTCCACCTATTGAAGCAACACTACATGTACACAACATTCTCTAAAGATCACCGATTATCAGATTAGGCTGGAAGTCCCATGACGTATTATCTGGCCCTGCAACTCCCTCACGCTCCAGAAATGATCAAGAAGAATTTGAAGTTCCCAGGCCAAATTATCCGGCCACTCCCTCGGCCAGATGATCCTAACTTTCAAGCCTAGAACCGAAACCTCCTGATATGGTTGTAGATCAAGATCAAGGGAAAGTCTCTCCATAAATTGTCAGTCCTAAACAAATTGTTGATCAAGGTCAAGCTACTGGCCAAGACAAGACGAGGACCTAGATGGTGAATAAATTCCTCCAAGAAACAACAAGGAAATTGAAACTTGTCGCAAAGCTTGAGCTGAAAGGAATCTAGAACTCAGAGGTCACACTCTTGACAAAGTCATGGGGTGATCTAAGAACAAGGGTGTCCACAAGAAGAGAACTTACTAGTTTTAGTGACCATCAAGCTCATATCTCTATGGTGGAACCTAAGAAGGTTTTTGAAGCACTTGAAGATCTAGATTGGGTAGTGGCTATGCATGAAGAACTCAACAAGGTCTATAAGTTAGTAGAGAAGCCCAAAGATTCCCGCAATGTTATCGACACAAAGTGGATATTCAAGAACAAGCAAGATGAGAATGGGATTGTTGTAAGAAATAAGGATAGATTGGTAGCACAAGGTTTCTCTCAATTATAAGGCGTCGACTTTGGCAAAACTTATGCTCAAGTGGCTCACCTGGAGTCTATCTGTATCGTCCTTGCCTATGCATCTCACCATAACTTTAAATTACAGCAAATGGATGTTAAGAGTGCCTTTATTAATGGCCCTCTACTTGAATTGGCGTATGTTAAGCAACCCCCAGGTTTCGAGGACCCCAACTTCGAACCATGTCTACAAACTCAATAAGGAGATCTATGGCCTTAAACAATCCCCACATGCATGGTATGATCATCTTAAAGAGCTTTTGTTAGACCGTTGCTTTGAGTTTAGGAAAATTGATTCCACTCTTTTTAGTAAGAAGGGTAAGGGTAGCTTTTTATGTGCCAATTATATGTAGATGACATTATCTTTGGATCTACTAACCAAGCTTTTAACGATGAATTTTCAAAGCTTATGACTAACAGGTTTGGGAGAGTTAAGGTTCTTTCTTGGATTCGAGATCAAGCAACTAAGAGAGGGAACCTTCATCAATCAATAAAAATACATCCAAGACATGCTCAAGAGATTCATGATGACTGATATTAATGGCGTTGCTACACCAATGTAAACTAATGTCATCTTGAGCTGAATCCCAATCGTAAATATGTGGATCAAAAGTTATACCGGTCTATGATCGGCTCTTTGCTTTACCTTTGGGCATCTAGACCCGATATTGTGTTGAGTGTATAAGTGTGTGCAATGTATCAAGTGGCTCCTAAAGAAAGCCACTTGGTGGCGGTCAAGAGAATCTTTTCATATTTGGTTCATTCCCCTAACTTTGGACTATGGTATCCCAAGGGCTCTAATTTATCTCTATGTGGATACACGATTCTGATTGAGCTGGTGATAAGGATGATAGGAAATCAAGTTTTGGAGCTTGTCAATTTTTGGGAAGATCCTTGGTATGTTGGTCTTCGAAGAAACATAATTGTATGTCTATCCCCACAACCGAAGCTAAATATGTCGCTGCTGCAAGTGCTTCCACTCAGTTGTTATGGATGAGGCAAATTTTAAAGGAATACAATGTCAATTGTGACAAAATGCCTCTTTTCTATGACAATGAAAGTTCCATCAAAATTTCTTACAATCCAGTGCAACATACAAGAACGAAGCATATTGAGAGTCGTAATCATTTTATTCGGGATCATGTTGCTCATGGTGATATTGACTTATCCTTTGTGAGCACGAAGAATCAACTTGCTGATATTTTCATGAATCCACTTGATGAAGCAAGATTTTGTTACTTGAGGAATGAGCTAAATATCGTGGATTCCAGGAGCTTGAGTTGATTAACCTTGCATACTCACTTATATATATCTTCCTCTATTTGGTTTAGATGTTGGCATGGACATAGGGGGTGTGGTCCTAATTAATTGGGCTAACCCTCCCCCACAATGCCGAAAGTAAGACAAATTATTTATCTTAATATCATTATATGATATGTGAGCTTATTTATGAGTATTGGCAATGAACCCAAGATACATATTCGTGGTGTCATACCATTCACTCCTACATGGTGGCTTTGTACACCGCACTCTTCTTTGTGAAGCGTTCAATATATGTGGTTTGTATTGTTTTTTCTTGCCTATCTTGTGTTCTTATGGAAAACACATCCAATATTGGGTTTTCTTAGTTTTTGACTCTTACAATTTTGGGTGTGTAGTACCATCTCAGTTTGGCTATCCAAACCTAAGCATTTTCCCTTCCCCGAGACATCTATCTTGCACACAAGCCCTTTGTTAATCTTGCGAGGGTGTTGCTAGGCTGTGCTGGCCTAAATTCTGTGTAAACAGAAAACTCAGAGAGGGCCGGATTATCCGCCCCTAATGGGGGCCTAATTATCTAGCCTGGGAGGTTTCGTATTCTTAGGGCTGGGAATCAGGTGAGAGGGCTCAAATAGAGCATTCCTTCTCACCCCGACCCCCTCTCTCTCCCAAGCCGCCACCAGCCATCTTGCCACTTCCCTCCCCGGTGCTGCTCCAGCCGCTGGATCCTCCGGTTCTTCACCGGATCTGCTCCCTCCTCCTCCCGAGTACCTTCTCCTCCGAGTAAAACTTCAAATGAGTGAGGGTAACTCCCCCATTCTTACCTTTTTTATGGAAGTTGCTTTTTATAGTTGAAACTCAGATTAGAGGTTGCCTATTGATCCATATGCATGTCAAGAACCATAGACAATCAACCATTTTGGTCGATATGTATGCTTGCTAACAATCTGGGTCAATTTGCAAAAATTCGCTAGGGCCGGATTATTCAGCCTGGAAGGTTTGACCCTTCTCCATTTGGACTCAGATTGTTGTGTGCCTATAATTGCCTTGTGGTTGCTTCTCTACTATTTTTAGCTATGCTTCCTGGACTTGTGTGTTCTTATCTTTTGCTACCTACCTCACTCATTTCGCAGGTGGTTCTCGCGGTGTCGCTCAAACTTATTAGCAACGTCCTTGTGCTTGGTACTTGAGTCCTAACGACGAGGGTGTTCTGTTTGACGAGGTTGAACTGAGGATGCAGGAAAGAGAGGCTGATCGGATGGCTGAACGGGCAAAGAATGAAAAGAGGTCAAGGGATGGTTCCAAGAGAAAGGGAAAGCAAACTCGGGTAAATTACAAGGACATGGAGATCACTAAGTTCTCTTCCCTTCGGCAATGTGACTTATTTTTGGAGGCTGAACTTGATGAGGAGATTGGGGATCCCAATTTTTGGTGTGCTGATCAGAAGTTTACCTTTGACTACATATACTCTAGCCTGAAGATTCACCCCATGCGTCCATTGGATATGACCACAACAAAGAGTAAGCCTCATTTTGCTGAATCTCTCGCTGTGACTGAAAGGATGGGGCTACACCATCTTATGTATGATACCTCCCTGGTTAAGCAGTGTTTATCCACTCTCATGGTGTGTGGAGATGATCGTTGCACTATGAAGTGGATGACGGGCACACATGTTCTCCAGGCTGACTTCTACACATTTTCTCAGGTGCTTGTCTATCCATTCAATGGTCGACATCATTCTTATGGGCATTGTAACATCACCCCCAATAAAGCCAACAAGGATGCACTACTTTTAGCATGCTATGGACCCAATGGTGTGGCTGGCAAGGTTGCTGGTCTTTTGCCACTTTATGCTCAGCTGGTTCTCATGTTCCGTGATTTCATCATTCCTATCCATGGTCATCTAGTTCAGTTACTTGGTTTTGCATATGAATGTGCCTCCTCTAAAGACCCGTCTATGAGATACACCTTGGATGTGATGGATTTCATTTTTCATGAGATGGTTGATGCTCTATACAACAGGAACTCCATTACTTATGATCCTTTCATCATGATGCTCATCAATGCCATGCTACCTCATGAGGATTTTCATGGGGCATTCGATCGGGAATGTAGCACCCTGGTAAAACCACTACCAGAAAATCGCTCAATGTTGCGCATCATCATGATCGCATGATCATGTCATCAGGCCACATTGCATTTGAGCATCCTCATGTCTGCATGCATATACTTTGCCTAAATCTATTTTCTAAAAGCATATCTTTGTTTTCTAAATCACCCCTCTTTATTTCAAATATAGAACCCCGGTCCTCTCGGATCTTTATTTGTCTAAAACATATTTGCAACTCTTTTGTTTTAAACAGAATAATGTAAATATATTATACTAAATTCTATTTTATAAACCCTCCGAGGAGGCATCCCAGCCCATAGGCCAGGCCACCTACCACCCCGGTAGTCCCGGCCCAACCCTTCTAGACCAAACCCTAATACCCTCCAAACCCTAACCCTATCTAGACCAACTGCACCTAACAACCCCACCGTGCTGCCACCTACACACCTGCACACACACGCCGCAGCCGCCACACCCACGCATGTAGCTAGCAACCCCACCATCCTGCACACCCCAGCGCACGCTCCTGTCCGCGACCCATTCTTCCTTGCCTGGCCCCACTCCATACATGCATGCTTGACTGCCCCAAAACCTCGCTCCCGCGAGCCCGGCCCCACCCGCGTCATGACCCTGCTCCCCGCTCGTGTTTTCCCAGCGCCCACCAACCTCGCTTGCTGGTCGCGCCGCTAGGCCTCATCCTCCCCGCGTCCAGGGAACCACTGCCACCGGCGGTCGCCGTGTCTCCTCTCCCTCTCAGTCGCAAGACTGCCAACCTCTGCCTCGACGCCTCCATCCCTCTGCCATAGCATAGAGCCGTCGGTCCTCCTTCCCTCAAGATCTCCGCGGCCGTGGCCCACACCTCCTATACAAGCCGCCTCGAGCGCCTGATATGTCATAAATGTATCTATAATATTTGATGTTCCATGCTTGTTTAGTATCAACTTTGCTATGCTTTGTCTACACTTTGAGGTATTTTTATACATTTTTTGGGACTAACCTATTAACAAGATGCCGCAGTGCCAGTTGCCTATTTTCTGCTATTTTTGGTTTCAGAAAAGCTAGTAAGGAAATATTCTCGGAATTGGACGGGACAAAAGCCAAAGTCAATATTTTACCGAGGAGAACACAGAGACCAAAGGGCGACCGCAGGGGCGCCACAGGGTGGCCGCACCCCCCAGGCATGGGCCCACACTAGGCCGTGCCTGGGAAGGGTGTGGGCCCACTGGCCGCCCTCCTGCCTCGCCTCTTTGCCCATAAAATCCCCCTGATGCCAAAACCCTAAACACCCGATCAGATCTCCACGAAACAGTCCGTAGCCACCGCCACCATCGTCCCTAGATCAGGGGGATCTGAAGCTCTTCCCGTCACCCTGCCAGAGGGGAGAGATCATCCCGGAGGCCTTTTTCATCACCATGCCATCCTTCGGTATGATGTGTGAGTAGTTCACTCTTGGACTATGGTTCCATACAGTAGCTAGATGGTTGTTTCTCCTCCTTTGTGCTATCATGTTTAGATCTTGTGAGCTCCCTTCATGATCAAGATCATCTATTTGTAATCATACATGTTGTGTTTGCAGGGATCCGATGGATATTGAGATACTATGTCAGATTGATTATTGATTCTATCATGTCTTGTTGACTATTGATTCTATCATGTATGTGTTGTTTGAGATCTTGCATGCTCTCCGTTTCTAGTAGCTATATTGGCCAAGTAGATGCTAGTGACTCCAAGAGGGAGTATTTATGCTCGATATTGGGTTCATGCCTCTATTGAATCTGGCGAAGTGACAAAAATCTCTAAGGTTGTAGATGTGATGTTGCCACTAGGGAGAAAGCAACAATCTTTTGTTCATAGAACAATTGTATTGTTTACTTTACACACATTGCTTAATGCAGTTATCCGTTGCTTCCAACATAATACTGGAGGGGGTTTGGACGATAACCTGAAGGTGGATTATTAGTCATAGATGCAGTTAGATGGCGGTCTATGTATATTGTTGTAATTCCCAATCAAATCTCATAGGATCATGAATGTCTAGTATTTGCATTGTTATGCCTTGCTCAGTTCCTCTCAATTGCCCCGCTGTAATTTGTTTACCCAGCATGTTATGTTATTTATCTTAAGGAGAACACCTCTAGTGAACTGTGGACCCAGGTCCAATCTTTACCATTGATATATAATCTACTGTTACCGTTTACTTTCTGCAGGAAGCCATTACCTTCCACACTGTATGTTTAATCCTTTGCTTTCAGCAAACTAGTGAGATTGACAACCTCACAGTAAGTTGGGGGCAAAGTCTTGAGTTTGTGTTGTACAGGATTCTAGGTTGCTAGCAACACCTTGGGGTTATTTCCTTGCTCATGCTGGTTCGATAACCTTGGTTTCATATTGAGGAAAAACTTACTGTCGTGCTCATCATACCTTCCTCTTGGGGTCTCCCAACGAAGCTCTACTATTGAGCCACGTCAAGGATTTTTCTGGCGCCGTTGCTGGGGAGTTTAAGGACATCTTCATAAGGGGAGTCCTTCACAACCATTCTCTTTACTTTGTTTTTGTTTTTCTTAGTTTCTTTTCCTTTGTTTTGATTGCTTCTTTTTATCAAAAATTCCAAAAAAATAAGTTTCATTTGGTTTGATTTTTCTTATCAAAAACATAAAAAATTAGTTCCTACTATAGTTGTTGGTCTGTTATTGCCTTGCTTTGTCATGCTTTCTATCAACGGTTGGTTTCTTTGAAACTAGATCTTATTGGCAAGGTGGGTTCACGGAAGAACAAAAATATTATTATGAGGAACACCGTTTGTCACAAAAGGGAAACACTTATGGGAACAAATTGATAAATTGAATACCATTGCTAGAAACATGTGCTCTACTTACAATGTTACGTATTGCTGTGATAAAGCTTGTTGCTGTAGGAGGTATAAACACCTCCATTTTCAATGTGAGTATAATGATAATGTTACCATATCTTCTTATGTTAAAGGAAATTATGACTTTTATGATGTGAAAAAAATTGAAGAATTTATTGCTTGGAAGGGTGCATTTGAACTTGCTAGTTTGCTTTAAAATACTGATGATTCACCTTATGAATATGAGGTTTATGGTATACTTAAATTTTTCTTTGATAATTACAAGGAATAAAATGACTATATTCTTGAATATATTAATAGATAATTTCCACAAACAGAAGAGATTAATGCCTTGCAAGATCTTATTGAAGAAGAAATTGCTGAACCTGAAAGCTCATTAGATGAAAAAGAGGAGGAGAGTGATGAACAAAAGGAGGAAGTCTACCCATGCCTACCTTCTAATAAGAGTAACTCTTCATCCCTTACATTATTTGATTGTCCCCCATGCTTACCAAAGGAGGATGAATGTTATGTTCCTGTGGGTCCTTTTGAAATATCTACTATGAGTAAAACTTGTGATAATAAGTATGCTCCTATTATTTATGATAATCGTTTATTTGCGCCTACTTTCGAAATGCATGGTAAAAAAAGAGTTTTGCTTAGAAATTTTTTATGATAAAGCTCTAGATGATGGTCCTATATTGGTTGATAATATTAATAGTACTACTATTGAAAATGAGATTGGAGGGGTCTTGACTTTATCTTGGAACCCCATACCTCTTGAAAATGATCAGTCATCTTGTTAAAATATTGTTAAAAGTGGGTTTGAAGGTTTTAATCCCACTATTTTTGAGCTTTATAAAAATTATGTGTTTGTAGATCATGAAAAGCATGCTTTATGTGATAGTTATATTGTTGAGTTTATTCATGAGGCTACTGAAAATTATTATGAGAGAGGAAAATATGGTTGTAGAAGTTTTCATAGTACTGAAACACCTCTCTATGTGCTGAAAGTTTTGAAGTTACTCTTATTTTATCTTCCTATGCTTGTTAGTTTGTTCTTTGTGAATTTATTTGCGTACAAGATTCCTATGCATAGGAAGTGGATTGGACTTAAATGTGTTTTGAATTTGCTTCTTGATTCTCTCTTTTACTTCAATTCATATTTCTTATGTGAGCATCTTCTCAAACTATCAAGCCTAACTTAAAGGCGTTAAAGAAAAGTACTTCTTGGGAGATAACTGATACGTCCATAATGTAACTATAATTTTTGATGGTTTCATGCTAATATTATGCTTTTGACACTTCTTTTTATATAAAGTTAATGATTTATTTGGACTAACCTACTATTATTTGCAAAAGTGCACACTGTTCTTTTTATATGAAGATGGTCACGTTTCGGATCGAATACGGCGTCAAACGGAAAATTCTTCTTCTACAAAGTTGTAGGAAATTTCACGATAATCGTTCTGGACATAAAATTTAGCTCATTCCGAGTCTGGATGGGCCCGCTAGGACTGATTTACGGCAGCCCAAGATGGGGTGACGGAAATCCGAGAAGCTATATAAAGGGAGGAAACCTAATTCGTGGAAGGGACCTCCACCCACGAATTTGCAGACACCAAAGCCACTTTTTTGCCTCCCTCATTGATCCCATCTCCATGGGGGAGGGCTCCCAAGAAGCCATGAAGGAAGGGGGCTAAGGGGCGGTGCTCCCCCATGATACCGACGGCGGGGAAGGAGTCCCCCGTGCCGTCGCCGCCCTCTTCACCATCTTCACCGTCTTTCCATCAACTAATCCTCCTAGTATGCAGTGCTTCATTCTCCCACACACCTCTGTACCGTCCTATATAAACATGGTGTTTGATTCTATAAGTTATAATCCTATGATCTATGTCATGTTTGTGTAGTTTCTTTGTTCTTAGATTGATTAGTTGAACGTCTATAGTTCATTAGAGTTGTATGTTGATATGGTACGTACCATTATATTTGTGCGCGCATGGATTAAACATCACAGGGTTTGTAGTCTGTGTAAGAGGAAGGGGAAAGTCCTGCCGGAGTGACAGAAACCTAAGGACGCGAACCGGAACGTTGCATGTATGGGAGTAAGAGGATCATTGACTTAAGGCTATGGTTAGAGAAACCTTAATGCATTGTTAGTAGTTATGGATGTTTTATAACAATCCAATCATATATTACATGTAATTCCAAATAGTGAAGCTCATGTATATTTAGCCTCTCTCACATAGAAAACTGCATCAAAGACAATGAACCTGATTTATTCGCCAATTAAACTTCGACAAAGCCACCACAATTATCACCACTATTCCACACTCATGGTTCTGTTAGTTTAGTGTATTTTATTGGTGCAACAACTAGCTTTACTTTCTTGTTGTTTATTATCTTGCAAAGCTTTCTCTAGTACTCGTTTTGTTGCTCTAGTTTTATTTCCTAGATAGTGCAAACGTTTAGTGTGTGTAGAGTTGTATCAGTGGTTGATAGAACTTGAGACAATATTTATCATACCTTTAGCTTCTCGTTGGGTTCGACACTCTTACTTATCAAAAAGACTACACACGATTCCCTTTACTTGTGGGATATCAAGAACTTTTCTAGCGTCGTTGCCGGGGAGCAATAGCGTGTGGGTGAATATTCTTGTGTGCACTTGTTTGCTTTATCTCTAAGTAGTTTTTACTTTCAGTTTTAAGTTGGTCTCTATCTTAGTATGGATAGGGATTCCGAATTAAAAAAAAATAGTTGTACTTGTTACCTAAAAATGTTTTCAAAAAGGAAAGTGATTGGAAAGATGAATAATGGTTAAGTGGGGGTCGACCTTGAACACTTGTGTTCATGCCTATAAAACCAAAACAAATCTTCCCATGGAAGCTTTTCAACTAAAGGAAGACACCTTTAAATATCAATTCCCATTCAAGAAAGGTATAGAATACCTTTTACCTCTCTTATTAAAAAAAAGTTGCTCTTAATGCTTCTTTATTTGAAAATACTTGAATCTTGCTTCTTGTACCTAACTTAAAAGCGTTAAAGAAAAATACTTCTTGGGAGATAAACCAATAGTTTTCTTGAGTCTTGGAAGTTATTACTTCTGTGATAACCTCTCCTTATCCTTTTTATTTGATTTTTGTGCCAAGAATAACCTCTAATAAGAGGGAAGTAAGATTTTGGGAGTTGCTGTCCCGAAAAAGATTGTTGTGCTTCGCTGTAAAAATTCGTGAAAAGTCTCTGTATGTCGGATTGAGCTGTAATTTTCTAAGTAAATCCCCCAGGTTGTTATCTAACTTTTGTCAGTTCAACACTTTTCGATTTGAGCAACATAAGGTCTTAGAAAAATGGGTTTTTACCTGCTGGTCTGTTTTGAGAGATTTCTCCCATTATTTGCATTTGCTTCTTATTGATTCCTTTTTGGATTCTTTTTGGGAAATTGAGATTTTTAAGGGAATTGCTACAGTAGCTTGTGTATTTAGTGAAAGTTTTGCTGTTTTAAAACTAAACCCAAAGGTCTATTATCTTTTAAATGCATTAATGTTGCTAATGAAGATTGTGTAAAGTTTTGTATGAAGGAAAATTTTTAGGTGTAAGAAAAGAATGATGTAATGAGATGAAGAATGGACAAAAGATCAAGCTTGGGTATGCCACTCCGTGTCACCCCAAAAAATATTCAAGAGGTACAAGCATTAAATCTTGGGGATTCCCAAGGCATCCCCTTCTTCATCAATAAAAATCTCAGGTCTTTCTAGACACTTCGTTTTTATTGTTTCATGCACTATTATGTTGTTCTTGGAGCGTCTTAGTTTTCATTTTTGGTTTTGTTTGCTTAGTTTGCTTGAATAAAGTGGTTGGACCACCGTTTTTGTTGTGTTGTTTCAAATAAGTTGATTGGTGTTCGGGAAGGAGTAGGAGGCTTCATGTTTATAAGTGGTACAAACAGAGTTTGTTTTGACTGTGGTCTAGACCTTATCATGTCATGTTCGATGTTGTCTTGACCCTATGCTTAGTGGTTATTGTTGTAGCATGACTTGTTTCAAATAATTGGGATTGCTTAATGTGCCTTAAAAGAATCATGCGTTGTTTTAGCATATAAAAGCATAATATTGTGGTATTCTTCTTTGATGTTTTGTTTGGGTTGACTTCGCACATGCTCACACCATGTTATGACTATGAACCAGTCACCATAGCCTCTATGATCATTTAGTTTTTGACTTGTGGTACCACTTTATGCTTTGATTAGTAATGATTTGTCGCTCTACATGATTATGTCCATTATTGCTCTCTTAGTTGGTCGCTCCCATTTTTTGCTAGCCTCCAGTTGTATTAAGTAAGCTCTACTCATGCATCCAACTTCCAGGAAACCAAGTTATTCTAAAGTGTTCACTATTCTTTAAAAGTTTAAGCATGGTGATCTGCGCGTGATTTGAGAGCGTTTGCGGGGCGTATTGCCCTTCGTGTGAGACTGCCTGTGGGCCTGCTCCCATCTATCGCTGCGCGTGATTCAACTTGCCCACGCGTTAGCCCCAGGGCAGTGGACGGTTTCGTTCAGTGCCTGATCCGGTCGTCTCTCCCGTCCTCTACCTTCGCTGATGTAGACGACGACGCAGGCGGCGCCGACGAGGAGCATGTAGCCAAGCCTCCCCTATCCTCCGACCTCCCGGCCACCCGATCTTCTCGCTGGTTGTCGGTTGGGCGCAAGAGGGGCTTGCGACGCTCAAGCCGTGCGACGCAGTCGGCGGGGGCAGGAGAGGCTGGAGTCGGGTTGCTCTAGGGCAGGATGGGCTCAGGGCGAGCTGGTCCGTGGCGGAGGGCGAGGGCACAGGGCATACTTCCTTGTGTCCTCTTCTATGGTTCCCCTCCATCTCTCTCCCGCCATCTGATTTCCAAAGCCGACCACCACCTCTTCGGGCCGGTGGAATGGAACCACGGCGGCACCAAACCTCCCATCCACCGACTCCGGGACCTCGAGGCGCCACCATGAGTTGACCCGTGCATCGACCGTCCACCGGTGAGGCTGTGCGGAGGCCTCCAAGTTCCGCTACATCTGTGCCATCTATGCCTACCTATCAAGTACGACCCATCCACTTCTGCTATTTTTTAGCCAGTTAATTTGTTTCGGTTTTGCATATGTCCATACTGCAAGTATGTATTTTCTGGTCTGAGTCTCTGGCTTGATTTGTTTGTAAGGTGTGAATAGATCTTGTCAGTTTAATTCATTAGGAATTCTTCACTCTTTAATGCTTCTATTGTCTAATGGTTTGATCTGGGTGTTGGAAGAACCTGCAGTACAGAGTATGTAGAGTGAAATATATATTCTTCAGACAATTTTGTTCTAGCTCTTCTTACCGAAGGTATCATCTAATTAGTCAATTGCATGCAGATACTTCAGTGGTTTGGTCACATGAAAGGAACTTTTGTAAATCATTTTGTCACATTGACATGATAAATGTATCCCTCGCGCAAACTAACATCAAGTTCTATTTCTTATCTAAGGTCAACCATTTTCGTGGGTAATCTGGATGACACACGTCGAGTTGTATCATGCTTACTGAGTTTGCATTTCAAGTTGTGTCACGACACACGTCAAGTTGTGTCATGGTTCAAACCAAACTGGGACAAAGGAATATACACATACTTGCTGAAGTGTGCATTCATGTTACATACATAAATCCTTGTCTGCTATATCTTCCGTTCTGAACCTGGCGAACAAGAATTTTGCCAAACATAATGGTCAGATATAAACCTGACCCTGTTCTGATTTCTGAATAATTTAACAAATATGAGATATCCATTTGCAGACAACAGAGTCAGAGTCAGGTTATGCATTTTCTTGCCGAACTGAGGATATTGTGTGCAACAATGTCAGGTTATGTTCAAGTTCAGAACTCCAAGTAAGTGGCACCGACTAATGTTCTTTCAAAAAAATTGTTATGCACCTTGACAGTTGTAAATTCATCTATGAACACAACTAAAATGTAGCCCCACGCATCAAAGCTTTCACAAATTTGGCATTGCACCTGTACTGCAAATTACAACATATTTCTTTCAACCTCCAACTTAGTTAAGTCTCGGTTTGTGGCAAAACAAGGAAAATATTTGCTACTCAGTTTTCTCAAATCTCAAGCTGCTGTCCCTTTCCTATGTGTATTCACATGTAGTCCCTCCGTTTGGAAATATAAGATGTTTTAGGTTTGTGAAGTAATTGTATCTAGACACCTTTTAGTATGTAGATTCATTTGAACCTATACCCTAAAAGATGTCTAGGTACATTAGTTAAACTAACCTAAAACATCTTATATCTCTAAACTGAGGGAGTATATGAAAAAACACATGATAATGTGCATCACAAAACAAGTTCACAATCTTTTCGTGACATTTAATTATAGTAGGCTTATAACTTATAAGCCTGGTGATAACCCAGCCAGATGAGGGCACTTTCGGCAGGTGTATTCACAACCGTTGGATCTTGGATGAGAGCCATCTGGACCATTGATTAGGGCTGGTAAAGATGGGCTTTGTGTACCACATGCGTAGCCTTTCCTCACAAACAATTGGGCCCTACCCATGACCCTGGCCCGTGAGTCGCGACGCCTCTTCGGTGTACTTTTTGACTCCACGTACATCTGTCCCTTTTCCATGTTTAGTCCCACTCCATGTAGCCTAATGATCGTGCTAAATCATTATTATGAACTTCTATACAATGACAACTAGAGTAACTTCTACGAGTTATTGATATCCATACATTCAATCAACGGTTCAACACTGAAGCATCCGTATATACCACTACACCTCTTGATCTTTTAATATGAATAAACTTATGTGCATGTGCTAATGTGTGCATAAATCTGCCCATGTTGCTCCGTTTAGCAAGGTACAGATAGGCCCTAGGAGAACTGGGCATTTAGATTTGTTTCGTGAACTAAAAAAGTCTATAGATGAGATTTTTTTCTATAAATTGAGAAATTCATAGCTGAGTTTAATTTGTAAACTAAACCTTTTCTTTTTTAGCAGGGAACTGAAGTTATGATCTTCCACCTGGGGCTATAACTGAAAGGTATCAAATATGTGTATGTGTATGTGCACAAGTCACAAGTGGTGTGTGTGTTTAGCCCTTCTGTTGATATTGTTTGTAGCTCCCAAAAACGTTCATAAGAATCAATTACAATTTTCTCTTGCAGGTGATGTTCCTACGTACAGTGAAAAAGGTATCAATTACAATTTTTCTTCTTTCGCGCACCGATTATTATTTACCAGTCAGACATTTGAAACTAGCCATTGTTCCTACGAAAAAATAAAATTATATCTATGATATTGAGCTGATGTATAGCTGTACTTTGTTCCTTTCTCGATAATGGACATGATCAATATGTACTCCCGTCCTCTTTTTAATAGTTTACTTATTTTGAAGATGGATTCCTGCTCCTAGAGGTTAATAGAATGCTATAAGCTTGTGGGATTTTGCTTGGACATTGTTTTTTATAAGATTGGGGAAGAAATGGGAGCCTGACTTCATTAGTTTGGATCAATATTATGAGACCAATTTATTATCCATGTATGAAGGTCTAAATTTATTTCTCCGTAGCAACGCATGGGCAATTTTCCTATCATACTACAGCTTACATCTGGTGACAGACCTGCATGTTAAGCACAGTCTTAGCTGCATTTAACCGTAAAGTAAAATCCTTTGAACTGGACTATGGTTTGTTCCACCGGTTCAACACGTGAAGTCGGCAACCAAAATCTGGCCCGCACCAAACTCTCACCGTCTTTCTCTCTTCCCAGAAAAACTCTCTCATGCGGAGAGGTTTTCTGGTCGCCTCCATGGCAGCTCCGACAACGGCCTTCTGCTCCTCCCTCCACTCCACCTCCTTCCCCAATGCCATTCCTCACCGGATCTGGGTGCCAATCCGAGCTTCCTTGCCTACCACCACCCACGGTTCTCCCATGCGCCGTCCCGGCCATCCCGAGCACCCATTTCCTGGGGCGAGGGTTTCCGATTGGGTCGGTGGTTGTGGCTTACTTGCTTCCGGCGGCATTTGGTATTTTGTTTCCGCTAGAGGGTGCCCTTCTGTAGTTTGGCAGAGGGTTTGGTCATGATCGTTGGCGGGATTCTACAATTTGCGGGCTACAGATGTGCAGATGGTATGTTATGCTACATTTCTACTTTTAATGCTATTCTTTTAATTCTTTTATAAATTGGTGTATGATTGATGTACTCTTTCTTCTTAGTTTCCCGTTGATGTGTTGGGTTTGATCGGGGTGTGTTCTGCGCGGTCATCGACGGGCATTGGGTTCCATAGACTAAGGTCATAGGTGTGTATTTGACGTTTCTCTTCTCTAGAATTGCTATTTGCAATCCTTGAAATTACATGCCTACAAGAAATAGACAGATAGCTCGGTGATGGGTTCATTACCTAGGAGAAATAGTCAGTAAAATCATCTCGAGTTCAATATAGTACGGTAGTAGATGATACAACACTAGAAGATGGAGGCTACATGGCACAATCAAGATTCAGAGGGATAATAAGAAGTATCAGATTGCCTGGAGCATTGATTCCATGGGAGCCACTCTTGTATGACCTGAAAAAAAGCCTGTGTGAAGTTGATGCATCAGGAACCAAATGGCGGACTGCAGTTTTAGATATGTTTTTCCTTACACAAATACCTTGGCGTTCGAGGCATTATTTTCCATTTTGAATACGAGGACTCCATCTTTCCTATGCAGTGTGACATAATTTTTTTGCATTTGGAAGATTATTGTTTTCATCTGTCTATTTATCTATAGGTGGCCTGTTAAAAACTGTCATGATGTCATGGAAAAATTTACTTATTTGATCTTGAGTTTAGTCTATTTTATCTATCGAGTGGTTGTGGTCCAAATATTTGTTTCTGTATTATTCCAGGGACGATTACCTAGGGATGCATTGGTGATGCCTTATGTTCAAGTTTTTGTCCCACTTAGTGGCTAGCCCACAAAAAAATAGTTTCTAATGGAACTTATATATTTCCATTGGTGTTGTAACGCTGAATAAATAATATGGTTAATTACCAGGTCCAGATTATACAGTTTTACCTCTTGCGTGGTACATATTTTCCTGTTGCAGTTTCTTTGCATGCAGAAGCTCTCTGCTTTTGGTGCTATATAATTTGCTTTTATTACTAATAATCATGTAAGGCATATGGCCTACTTTTTCTGTTGGAGTAAGTTGATTTATTTCGGAGTGTGTGTCTTGGTGGTTTCGACTTACCTGTCCGTACCTTACATTTTAGATTTAAATGTCTTTTCGGTGTTGTAAATTTTCTTCACCTTAAGTTAGCTTTGTCTACTATCATGTTATCACTTATCAGCCATACCAAATGGATGCCTTGCATAAGTAGTATATTTTGCTATCTAAGATGCCATAATAAAAATGTAGGCATGTTTCTTCATTGTTCTGTGTTTGTATTAGGTTATCCTATATATTGCATCGCAACCTTGCCACTAATTTTTTATCTGGTAAAAAAACTATTAGTTGTGGGTATTCTGTAGTTGATTGAGTGAGACTAAGTTTGTATCTTTCGTTTTATGGCATGTGCCACTTATTTTGCGAGGCCTTCAAGCTAGGTATGCCTTTAGCACGCGGTTGATCACAAAGAGGTGTATAAGCTGTGTTATCAACAAATACCAGTTGATCTGTTATAGGTTTTGTCCTTGCTTATCTTTTCTCTGTTGCAAAATAAGGAATCATGTGACAAAGATCAAAGCGAGGTAAACAAGTTAGTCCTTTGCTATATTTATTTTGCTTCATTACCTTTTAGAACATCTGTATATGGGGTTATGAAAATTGGATATGACAATTTTGATCCAGCTCTGCATATGCATCATGATAATAATTTATCAAGCTTCTATATGCATATACAACATTGCCTTGATATTCAATAAATGTTTCCGCCGCCTTTTCCTGCAAACATAACAGTGCTCGATCTGCCTCCCACTTGCATTGTTGAAAATGAGATTATATGTTATTTTATCTCTTAGTAATTGGCTTATGCTAGACAAGATAGTTAATTTGTGAAAATTTTGTTGGTAGATTTGTATATATTCCCTATCATGCTCACATACGAATCCATTTACTTATGGTGCTAATAGTCATCAGTCCAATGATGTAGATGTTGCGAGACATGGTTGTTCTTTAAAGCCTATTTGTGAGGACAATTGTAAGATCCCTCCTTTGTAAAGGGAAGGATCCCTGTGATTGCAATGCTAGTCCCTGGATCAATGCTAGCATCCACAGTTTAAGATGAAGTACACAGATACAAAGGTCGTTTATTACATTCATTCCAGAGATAGAACATAGTCTTTTACAACTCAGGGCCAAAGGCCTAATACAAGAGTTTGTGGAATAAGTAAATAAACATAAGTCCTCATCTTCATGTGCCACAGGCAAGCATGTTGAGTGTAGACTCATGACTCCTACTTATCATCGGAGTAACCTGCAACATCACAAGTTACAGCCACAGTGGGTCAATACTTTGGAATAGTATTGGCAAGTGATACCTTAGTAAATTTTAAGTGGTCTATATTACTATATGCATTTTGGCTAAGTGTAGCTTGGCTTGCTTTGCTTGAAAATAGGTTTTCCCTATTAGTTGAAATCACTAAGTTTTTCTTTATCAAAACTTCCCAAGAAACCACCAATAGACATTGGGGTCCTTCACCCTTGTTCACCCACAAGTTTTACTTAGAAGTTGGAGTGATGAGATTCTTGTAGCTTCCATGTCTTGATGCTCAATTTGTCCATTGCCATGGACTTGGCTAAGTACTTAGATTTTTCCATCTACAGAGGTTGTGCACTTTCCCCACCAGACTTGGTTTCCCAAGACAGGACCTTTCAGAAGCCTTTCCTTAGTCCAATGGACGCGCTCCAACCTATCATTCCCACTACCACCAACTGTCCAAGTGACTAAGTTCTAGCAACCTATATGATCAAGGCAGAGCCCATATTGCCAAGTGGTTGCACTGTAAGCTTTCTCAACACTTGGCCTCCAAATCCCTTTGTGCCTGGGTGGCATACCACAAGTGAGATACACAAGCCAAATCCATGGCCTTGTGTAACCACTCAACCAAAAACCACCATTCAAGTCCCATTCCACCCAGGAAGTTCATTGACTTAGTTGTTTTATTAAGAAAAGCATGAGTCCCAAAGGACTTAGAATTATTTCACCATAGCATGTACATACTTTACCAACCCTTTGTTTTCTACTAGCTAGGCTAAGCATGGCATAGTATCTTAACTTAGGAAAATTCCCTAGCAATTCTACAATTCTATACTACATAGGATTTCCCACATAGCATTTGGCAAAAGTAGTATGCAAGACTTAGCAAAAATAATTCTAATGCATATTCAAGATAAAGGGTGGAAAATGTCATGAAGTATCACTTGCCTTGGTAATGGGGAGAGTAGCACTCTTCACAATCACAGCCACTAGCAAAATCTACACAAAAATTTGTAGCATACAATTACACTCAAATCATATACAATCAAAAATATGAATGTATGCATGCAAGAATCTACTAAGTGATGATTTTGAAAATTCTGCCAAGCAAGTGCATAATACAGAAACATAACAAGTCACAAAGTTTGCTATCTAAACTTATTTAGCCCTAAAATAATTTACTAAACTAAATCTATGCTCAAAATATACCTAAATATGTTTCTGCATACAAAGTCATTTTAACAGATACTATTTGTTAAACACATTGCAGATTCAGAAAGGTCTTGACTCACTGATTCCAACGGTATAAAGTTTGCAAAATTCTAACGTGGAAATCTCAAGTTATAGCCAATTGAATTCTGGATCTAAATCTGTTTTTGAATTCTGTTTTGAATCATCCCTAGACACGTGTCGCAGTATTACTGGCGCGTACCGATTCGTTTGGATCGACAAACGCGGACCGTAGGATCTAAGTGAGATCTGGCGGCTCAGATGCGCGCTTACCTTTTCGCCCACGTTCTAATCTACGCCGTAGGATCTACATCTGATGCTCCTAATCGTACTGACCATACACGGGCGGTGCTAGCGGCGTTGACTAGCGGCGGCGCGTCTGACTGCGGCGGTGCTAGCGCTCTAGGTCGCCTGGGAAGGAAGGGAGGCGCTTACCGGATCCGCAGTGGCGTGCTGAAGCTCGACGTGGTGTTGGTTTGTGAAGAAGGCGCTGCACGGTCTCGAGAACTTCGTCGAATGTAACGGGCGTCGGTAGCTGCGTCGTGGTCCTTGCGAGGTTTGGCGTCGCCCTAGCACGAACCAGTGGCATCAGAATTTGCGCCAAGACATAGGCGAACAAGCTCGCGTGAAGGAGGGGCAAGGGCCGGTTTTTACCTTAATTGGTCGCCGGAGTTTATCGGCGGCGGTGGTTTCGGTCATGACGGAGACGACGACCTGGGTCACGAGCAGGCAAAAGGAAGGTATCAGCGTAAGCGCGAGATCATTCCGAACATCCTCGTTTGAACCAGAGAGGGAGGGGCGGTCGAGGCTCACCGTAATTGGCCGCCGGAGTTGTCAGTACTGCGGGGTTTCGAGGGCAATTGCGCGCAGCCTGGTGGCGGAGTGAGCGAGGAGAGGGGGGATGCTTGCGGGGCAGAGGGGTTTAAGTAAGCCTAGGTGCGACAGGAAACGCTTGCGAAGTAATGGGCAATTACACCGCGCCATTACCGGCCTTGACAGCAGCAGCGACGTGGTCGCGATCGTGGTTTGAGGAAGACGAGGGTGACGTGGACGGGGCCCGCTGGTCGTGAAATAAGCGAAGGGCGTGGGGTCTGGCTGAATGGAATGGTTGTGCTCGCGCGTGAGAGAAGAAAAGAGATGCCCCGGGTGGGCTTGTTGGGCCTGCTCCGTTGCTGGGCTAAAATGGCAGCGCTCGGCCTTTTTTATTTGTTTGCTTCTTTTCTTTTTCTGAAACGATTTCTTGAATTGGTTTTGATATGAATTCAAACTCTTTTTGAATTCAAACTTTTCCTGGGTTTTTGCAGGGTGCAGTAGTCTCCAATTTAGGCATAAGATCATGTGGTTGCTTTGCAAAGGCTTGGTCAAGCTTGGAGATCAAAAATAACAGAGGCTAGGCACTTGGTTTGTAAAATTGAAAAATGGTTTTTGAATCTATTTCCAATTTGAAAAACTTGGTTTAAATTCTACACTCAAACCTATCCTCATAGAAGGCAACAAATTTGGTTCATAAACAATCAAACTCTCAAATGGTGTTAGCCATTTGATTTAAATCTGTTCACATAAAATCATAGCACTATGTGCTTCTGTTTTTCTGAAATGAGTTTGAAATTTGATCCCAAATCTATATGCATGCATGAATGATATGCAAACTTTGAAATTATGATTTTAGGGATGTTACAACAATGGACGTTCTTGGAGTGACAGGAAGGAAGGCAAAGCCATAATAATGCTCATTACACAACAAAGAGATGCAAGGATCGCTAATATCATGGGACAAATTTATATGGAATCCATGGACTAAAGTTTGTCTTTGATCACCTTGAAATTGCAGGTTGTCGTCTCCAGGGTACTCTGTAACATGGTGTGATATGATTGAAATATATTTGTTTATGCACTTTTTCCAACCGATATTCACTTTTCATCAGGTGCATCCCATCGATATTTATTTTACTATGGAATTTCATAGCAAATTGCTCTCATATTGTCATGTAAATGATGTCTGCATTAAGCAGTTGTGAATGTGGTTATTCTTTCATGTCCTTGGTATCACTTGTAAAAAAGATAGGAGGTGTGCACTTATTTCCTATAAATAATGAATAGCAGAGATGTAATTATTTTAAGATTTGTAAATTAAATACTAATGAGAGGTGGTGCAAATCATGTGTCTCATTTTTTTAGTTTCGAATAGTCTGACTTAGACATGTCTGCCGCTCCTCGCCAAACTTCGGATCAGTGATGTGCATGTTCTATTTAATTTGCTTAGACACTCACTAAAGGAATAAATAAATAAACGTGTTGCGTGCAAGTCCACCACATCTACCACACAATTCCCAGCACACTGTAGGCGGCGCGGCGAAGCGCGCTTATTCATCTAGTAAATTCCTATACATGGTTGTTACACCATTCCAAGTATATTCTTGTTTTATCTATCTTCCAAATTAAACTTGTTATGTGGAAGTTAGTGATTAAAGCTCTTACAAACTTGATGGCACACTTTATTTTTTTGCCCCTAATAAACTTGAACCATTGTGTTATCTATTTTGTATATGTTTACACTTATACGTTGGAATTAGCAAAACCATGCTGTCATGGGGAACGCTTTCAACATTGCACCTATACATTGTACACAGTTGATATCATGATCTTTTGTTTGCGGATGTCGTCGGTGTAAAATAACAGGGGAGCTTGTAAGTCCATGGAGTTATGTATGTGTGTTAGAGAAACACCTGGGCCGCTAGCCTAAGCCATGCCTAATCATGGTGGAAACTTGCAACATCACCATAGTGAGCAATCTATGAAGCATTCTTCTTATAAAAAGATAGAAAAAAGAGATGAGAAAAGAGGAAAGAGAGAAAAAAGCACCATTTTTCCATGGTAAATAAGAAGATTTCTGAGATGCTCATTGTCTGCTTGCCTTGTCATTTTGATATGACATAGCTCCTGTATCATGTGCAAGGGATACCCTGTTGGCTGTTCTCTATGATACACATGTATTTACTATGACAAGAACTTACCGGTGACTAAAGTTGAGTAGCATGAGGAGCGGCCCTCGTACTGAAGGGACATGAGATTGCCAACTTATACTTTGTCAAGCATATACTTCATCTTTGTTCACTTTAACCTTAATCACTTCAAGATGCTTATGATAGGGGCAATGAGAGCTGAAAGCTAACAAGTATCATAATTTTTGGAAGCTCTTTATGAAACTTGAAATCCCTGCTTCCCTTTTCAGGGGCCGTTCTTCGACTATTATATTGAGTCTCCACCTTCTATCCTTAGGCACCAATTAAGAGAGCATAGTTTCCATTCTTAGTTCTATGTGCATTGTCCCAAAACTTGTTGATTGATTCATAAGGTTGATATTGTTTGTTCTTGAACTATTTGTATCTAGTCACCCTTATGAACTTTGAAGGTGTCCTATGCATTTATGATTTGCTATACCATGAGGGATAAGCTGAATACCACTCTTATTATGTTTTCTTTGAAGGAAATATGCCCTGAGAGGCATTAATAAAGTGGTTATTATGTATATTCCAAGTATATGATATATGTTTATTTTGCATTCTATAATTGTATTAATACGGAAACGTTAATACATGTGTGTTTAATAAACAAACAGAAAGTTCCTAGTTACGCCTCTCCCATAAACTAGCTCATTGATTAACAAGATGATCAAGGTTTCCTGATCATGGACATTGGATGTTGTTAATAACGAGGTCACAACATCAGTGTAATGGTGTGATGAACATTCATCCGAAGTATAGCATTACGATCAAAGTCATTGAGTTTATACTGCTATAACATCATACGAAGTGATCCTAATACTTAGACCATAAGATCATGTCAATCACTAACACTGGAAGAGTATCTTGATAACATCAAACGTCACACCGTAATAGGGTGATTATAAAGATGGGTTCAGTACTGCTAAAGTGTTATGTTGAGGCCCATAGATCGAGAGTGGAATTTGTTCATCCTGATGACGGATAGATATGCTCTGGGCCCTCTCGGTGATATCACATTGATTAGCTTGCAAGCAAGTGATTTGATCACTAGAATGTTATATTACGGGAACGAGAAAAGAGTACATGCCAGTAACAAGATCAAACTAGGTATGGAGATACCGATGATCGAATCTCGAACATGTAATATATCGGAAACAAATGGATTAAGATACTAGTGTAAAAGGTTCTCGCGATGACAAGAAAGTCATCGCTGAATGTGTGGGAGTCAGTATGGATCTCTAGGTCCCGCTTCTGATTATTGATCTGAGAGGGGTCTCGATCATGTCCGCATTATTCGCGAACCGTAGGGTGACACACTTAAGAGACATCGACGCCATTTGGAGCAAAGGTTTCATGCCGAAAAGAATAACAAGCGCAGGAATTTATTTCACTAGATACCGAAACGGGTTTTTGGGTGAAATTGCATAAAGTGTTTTTGCATGTGAAATGAAATACTAGCAAGGGGTTATATGTGAATGTTTGTCATTAAAGTAATTGACAAAATTCTTAATAAATAAAAGGAGTTTTATTTAATGAGAGTTTGCATTAAATTTGATGGAAATTTAATGGGAATTTGAGTGGGTTTTTGAGTGGAGGGAATTGAAAGGCATTTTTGTGAGTGGAGTGTCCACCCACATGAATGAAGGAGGGGAGGGGGCAGGCCCATGGCCGGCGGCCACCCCCTTGGGTGCCCCCATCCTCCTATAAAAGGATCCCCCCTCCTCACTTCTCACTCACACCCCCTCGTGAAGGATTTATCCCCCATGGTCTCGGACTAGCGAGATACATGTTCCCGGTTGCTATTCGGCAAGAAAGAGTTGTGCTTCCGCTGCATCGCTGGAGTGAGGAGGCAGAGGTTGCTCGGTGCCTCGGACGTGTGTGCGAGCACGGATGCGCCGCTGATTTGCGGCACTAGAACTTCCTCTCGATCTTGAGATCGACAAGAGATCGTCTACATCAACCACGAGTTCAACCTCGTTAAGCTTTGTCGGTATTCAAGGTATGTTCTCTACGAATGTATATCCGCTTGTTGCTTGTATCAAGTAGATAGATCTTGGTACATAGTTGTTCCCATCGTAGGAATTTTTTTATTTTCTATGCTATGAACCCTACATTGTTTATGTGAAACAAACAATCTTTTTCAATGCATTATTATTCATGATCTTTGTTTGTAACCTTTTGATGTTGCAACTTGGTTGCTATGTCTTATTGTTAGAACTACATCTTTCATGCTCATGTTTAGAGTACTTTGATCCCAGTTATTCATGCTTTGCAAATGGTTTGATCAAGATTATGATGGTGCATGTCACCTCAAAAATTATATTGTTTTTATCGTTTACCTACTCGAGGACGAGCACGAACTAAGCTTGGGGATGTTGATACGTCCATAATCGTATCTATAATTTTTGATGGTTTCATGCTAATATTATGCTTTTGACACTTCTTTTTATATAAAGTTCATGACTCCCTCCGTTTCAAAATATAAGATGTTTTAGGTTTGTGAAGAGAATGTATCTAGACTTGTATTAGTGTATAGATTTACTCTAAACATGAGTGAACCTATATACTAAAAGTAGTCTAGATACATTTGCTTCACAAAGCTAAAACATCTTATATTTTGAAACAGAGGGAGTAGTTATTTATACTAACTTACTAATAGTTGCAAAAGTGCACAATGTTCTTGTTTTACACTTTGATGTGTAAGAATTATGAAGAATACAAGTGGAACCCTTGTTGGAGTCAAATTGGGGTTTTCCAGAAAATTGTCTCAAAACTCTTTTTGAATATGGTCACATTTCTGGTCGAAGACGGCGTCAAACGGAAAACTCTTCTCCTACAAAGTTGTAGGGAATTTCGCGACAATCGTTCTGTACATAAAATTTAGCTGATTCCGAGTACGGACGGGCCCTCTAGACCCGATTTACTACAGCCCAAGATGGGGTGACGGGAATCCGAGAAGCTATATAAAGGGAGAAAACCTAATTCGTAGAAGGGACCTCCACCCACGAATTTGCAGTCACCAAATCCACGTTTTTGCCTCCCCCATTGATCCCATCTCCATGGGGAGGGCTCCCAAGAATTCATGAAGGAAGGGGGCTAAGGGGCGGTGCTCCCCCACGATACCGGCGGCAGGGAAGGAGTCCCCCGCACCACCGCCGCCCTCTTCACCATCTTCACCGCCATATCCATCATCTAATCCTCCTAGTATGCAGTGGTTCATCCTCCCACACACCTCTGCACCGTCCTATGTAAACATGTGTTTGATGCTATAAGTTATAATCCTATGATCTATGTCATTTTTGTGTAGTTTCTTTGTTCTTAGATTGATTAGTTGAACGTCTTTGGTTTATTAGAGTTGTATGTTGATATGGTATAGTTCTTTGGTGTCCATTATATTTGTGCGCACATGGATTAAACATCATAGGGTTTGTAGTATGTGTAAGAGGAAGAGGGAAGTTCTGCCGGAGTGACAAAAACCTAAGGACGCGAACCAAGACATTGCACGTAAGGGAGTAAGAGGACCATTAACTTAAGGCTATGGTTGGGGAAACCTTAATGCATTGTTAGTATTTACGAATATTTGCTAACAATCCAATCATATAGTACATGTAATTCCAAGTAGTGAAGCGCGTGTATATTTAACCTCTTCCACATAGAAAACTGCATCAAAGACAATGAATCCGATTTATTCGCCAATTAAACTTGGACAAAGCCACCACAATTACCACCACTATTCCACACTCATGGTTCTGTTAGTTTACTGTATTTTATTGTTGCAGCAACTAGCTTTAATTTCTTGTTGTTTATTATCTTGCAAAGCTTTCTCTAGTACTCGTTTTGTTGCTCTAGTTTTATTTCCTAGATAATGCAAACGTTTAGTATGCGTAGAGTTGTATTAGTGGTTGATAGAACTTGAGAGAATATTTATCCTACCTTTAGCTCCTCGTTGGGTTCGACACTCTTACTTATCGAAAAGGCTACACACGATCCCCTATACTTGTGGGATATCAATAACCCAATAGTTTTCTTGAGTCTTAGAAGTTATTACTTCTGTAATAATCTCTCCTTATCCTTTTTATTTGATTTTTGTGCCAAGAATAACCTCTAATGAGAGAGAAGTAAGATTTGGGGAAGTTGTTGTCCTGAAACAGATTTTTGTGCTTCATTGTAAAAATTCGTGAAAAGTCTCTATATGTCGGATTGAATTTTCTGAGTAAATCCCCCAGGTTGTTATCTAACTTTCGTTAGTTCAACACTTTTCGATTTGAGCAACACAAGGTCTTAGAAAAAAATGGGGTTTTACCTGCTGGTCTGTTTTGATAGATTTCTGCCATTATTTGCATTTGCCTCTTTATCGATTTCTTTTTGGGTTCTCTTTGGTAAATTGAGCTTTTTGAAGGAATTGCTACAGTAGCTTGTGTTTTCTAATGAAAGGTTTGCTGTTTTTAAACTAAACCCAAAGGTTTATTACTTTTGAACGCACTAATGTTGCTAATGAAGATTGTGTGAAGTTTTGTATGAAGGAAATTTCGAAGTGTAGGGGAAGAATGATGTAATAAGATGAAGAATGGACAAAATCTCAAGCTTGGGGATGCCACCCCGTGTCATCCCAAGAAATATTCAAGAGGTACAAGCATCAAAGCTTGGGGATGCCCAAGGCACCCCCTTCTTCATCAATAAAATCTCAGGTCTCTTTCTAGACACTTCATTTATTGTTTCATGCACAGTTGTGTTGTTCTTGGAGCGACTTAGTTTTCTTTTTTGTTATTCATTTGCTTAGTTTGCTTGAATAAAGTAGTTGGACCCCCGATTTCACTGTGTTGTTTCAAATAAGTTGATTGATGTTGGAAAATAGTAGAAAGCTTCATGCTTATAGTGATACAAAAGGGATCTTATTTTGACTGTGGCTTAGACTTCATCATGTCATGCTAGATGTTGTTTTGACCTTATGCTTAGTGATTATTGTTGTAGCATGACTTTTTCCAAACAATTGAGATTGCTTAATGTGCCTTGCAAGAATCATGCGTTGTTTTAGCATACAAAAGCATAATATTGTGGTATTATCCTTTGATGCTTTGTTTGGGTTGATTTGGCACATTCTCACACCATGTTATGACTATGAACCAGTCACCTTAGCCTCTATGATCATTTAGTTTTTGACTTGTGACACCACTTTACTTTAGTTGATAATGTTTTGTCGCTCTGCATGATTATGGCCATTATTGCTCTCTTAGTTGGTTGCTCCCAGTCTTTTGCTAGCCTCCACTTGTATTGAGTAAGGTCTACTCATGCATCCAGCTCCCAAGAAACCAAGTTATTCCACAGAGTCCACCATAAATTTCTATGCATGGTATGTTACACCATTCCAAGTATATTCTTGTTTTATCTATCTTCCAAATTAAACTTGTTATGTGAAAATTAGTGATTAAAGCTCTCACAAACTTGATGGCACACTTTATTTTTCTTGCCCCTAATAAACTTGAACCATTGTGTCATATATGTTGTATATTCTTGCACTTATAAGTTGGTAATTAGCAGAACCGTGCTGTAACGGGGAACGCTTTCAACACCTGTAAATATCTACCCAGTTGATATCATGGTCTTTTGTTTATGGATGTCGGCGGTGTGAAATAAAAGGAGAGCTTGTAAGTTCATGAAGTTATGTATGTGTGTTAGAGAAATGTCTGGGCCGCTAGCTTAAGCCATGCCTAATCATGGTGGAAACTTGCAGCATAACCATAGTGAGCAATCTGTTAAGCATCCTCAATAAAAACCTATGCAAATAGCAAATAAAAAGATCGCTGAGATGCTCATTGTCTGTTGCCTTTTCATTTTGATATGGGATAGCTCCTGTATCATGGGGCAAGGGGTACCCCGTTGGCGGTTCTTTATGATACATATATACTTACTATGACAAGAACTTACCAGTGACTAAAGTTGAGTAGCATGAGGAACGACCCTCGTACTCAAGGGACATGAGATTGCCAACTTATACTTTGTCAAGCATATAATCACTTCAAGATGCTTATGATAGGGTCAATGAGAGCTAAAAGCTAACAAGTACCATAATTTTTGGAAGCTCTTTATGAAACTTGAAATCCCTGCTTCCCTTTTCAAGGGCCCTTCTTCCACTTTTATATTGAGTCTCCACCTTCTATCTTTATGAACCAACTAGGAGAGCATAATTGTCATTCTTAGTTCTATGTGCATTGTCCCAAAACTTATTGATTGATTCATAATGTTGATATTGCTTGTTCTTGAACTATTTGTATCTAGTCACCCTTATGAACTTTGAGGGTGTCCTATGCATTTATGTTTTGCTATTCCATGAGGGACAAGCTGAATGCCACTATACTATGTTTTCTATATGTGAAACAAACAAGCGTCTTTCAATGCATTGTTATTCATGATCTTTGTTTGTATCCTCTCATGTTGCAACATAGTTACTATGTCCTATTGTTAGAACTTCATGTTTCATGCTCATGTTTAGAGTACTTTGATCCCAGCTTTCAATGCTTGCGAATAGTTTGATCAAGATTGTGATGGTGCATGTCACCTCAAAAATTATTCTTTTTATCACTTACCTACTCGAGGATGAGCATGAATTAAGCTTGGGGATGCTTGATATGTCGTAAATGTATCAATAATTTTTGATGTTCCATGTTTGTTTAGTATCAATTTTGTTATACTTTGTCTACACTTTGAGGTATTTTTATACATTTTCTGGGACTAACCTATTAACAAGATGCCGCAGTGCCAGTAGCCTGTTTTATGCTATTTTTGGTTTCAGAAAAGCTAGTAAGGAAATATTCTCGGAATTGGACGGGACAAAAGCCAAAGTCAATATTTCATCGAGGAGAACACAGAGACCAAAGGGCGACTGGAGGGTCTCCATAGGGTGGCCACCCCCAGGCGCAGGCCCACCCTAGGCCACGCCTGGGCAGGGTGTGGGCCCCCTGGCCGCCCTCCTACCTTGCCCCTTTGCCTATAAAAGCCCCCCGATGCCAAAACCCTAAACACCCAATCAGATCTCCACGAAACAGTCTGTAGCCACCGCCAACATCGTCCCTAGATCCCGGGGATCTGAAGCTCTTCCCGTCACCCTACCGGAGGGGAGAGATCATCCCAGAGGCCTTCTTCATCACCATGCCAGCCTCCGGTATGATGTGTGAGTAGTTCACTCTTGGACTATGGGTCCAAATAGTAGCTAGATGGTTGTTTCTCCTCCTTTGTGCTATCATGTTTAGATCTTGTGAGCTCTGTGCATGATCAAGATCATCTATTTGTAATCATACATGTTGTGTTTGAAGGGTTTCGCAGCATAGTAAATCAAAAAATTCTACGGATGCGAACGGGAAAGCCAAGATCTAATCTAGGAGATGCAAACAACGAGGGGGATTAGATGAGATCTTCATACCCTTGAAGATTCGCCTGTGAACGTTAAATCGGCGTGGGTGATGTAGTCGCTCGCTTTTCCTCGCGATCCGATCCGATCTAACACCGCAAGTGGCGATGCCTCAGAGATGCACACATGCGGCACCTCGACGTCTCCTCCTTCCTCGGTCCAGCAAGTATGGTGGAGAGGAGTTGGATCTACAACGAGGCAGCGGTGCAAGTGGTGGAGAGTTTCTGCAGCAGGCTTCGCCACACGCAATCGGGAGGAGAGAGAGGAGGAGGCGGGCGGCTAGGGTTGTGGAGGAGGTGTGGGGGAGGTGCGCCCTCTATATATAGGGGTGGGCTCCAGCCCTAGCCCCTCCCCCAAGCCCTAGGCCGGCGACCAAGGAGGGAGGAGTGGGGGGCAAGTTCCCCCCTTTCTAGAAGCTTTCCTAGGGTTTGCCCTAGATCTGGCCGGCTGGGCCCTATGGGGCCTTGTGCCCCTGGCCCAATGCGGCCAGGGCACTCATAGGCCCATGCCCCTCCCGGCAGGTGGGGCCACGTTGGTCCCCCACCGGAAGGTTCTAGAAGCTTCCGGTACAATACCGATTAACCCGAAACAATTCCGAACTCCAAAAACTGCATTGCCTTATATGAATCTTATTCTCCGGACCATTCCGAATCCTCTGGTGATGTCCCGGATCCTATCCGAGACTCTGAACAAAAACTCATAAACCAATTATCCAATCTATCCTAGCGTCGAGACACGTTAAGTGTGTGACCCTTCGGGTTCGAGAATATGCAGACATGATCTTCTATCAATAATCAACAGTGGGTGCGAAACCCATATTGACTCCACACATTCATCGATGATCATATCGGATGAACCACGATGCCAGGATTTAATCAATCCCATATATATATTCCTTCGTCTCGCGATATTTTACTTGCCCGAGATTTGATCGCTTGCACTGGCCATACCTAGTTCAATCTCGTTCACAAAGAAGTACTTTACTCGCTCGTAATCCGATATCACTTTGTGATTAACTCCTTAACCACATGCTTGCAAGCGGTGTTGATATCGATTATGAGGGGCCCAAGTATATCTCCGACTTGGGAGGGACAAATCCCATCTCGATACATACAACCCAATGTACTTTCCGATCACCTGAGAGACACCTTTATGATCACCCTCTCATAGGATGACGTTTGATGACCTCAAAGCTTTCTTCCGATACCAGGGAGTTGTATTATCTCATGGTCTAAGGAATACAATATTTGACATAATAAAAGCTTCGCAAAGATGAACACGATGACACGATCTAATTGCTCCGCTTAGTTTGGGTATGTCCATCATATCATTCTCCCAATGATATGATCTCATTATTAATCGACAACTCATGTCTATGTTTAGGAAACCTTAACCATCATTAATCAATGAGTCCATAGAGGCATACTAGGGACACGGTGTTGTTTACAAACCACACAAGTATTAAAGTTTCCGCTTAATACAGTTCTAGCATGGAATATAAACTTTATCATGAACAAGAATTATAATAATAACATCTTTATTATTGCCTCTAGGGCATAATTCCAACAGTCTCCCACTTGCACTAGAGTCAATAATCTAGTTTACATTTGGCAACAATCTCACACCCATGGCACTAAGGTGCTGATCATGTTTTACACGTGGAAGAGGTTTAGTCAATGGATCTGCGACATTCAGATCTATATGTACTTTGCTAATCTTCGATCTCCATCGCTATATAATCTCGGATTATATGAAACTTGAGTTGATATACTTGGTCTTTGGATGATATCTTGGTTCCTTAGCGAGTGCTATGGCGCCAATGTTGTCACACAATATCTCCAGTGGGTCCAATGCACTTGGAACCACGCCAAGCTCAGTGATGAAGTTCCTGATCCAAACTCCTTCACTTGACGCTCGCAGCAGCCATGTATTCCGCTTCTCTGTAGATCCCACGATCACGCTTTGCTTGCGGCTTCTCCAGCTCACTCCTCCATTCAAAATATAAGCGTATCACGTCTCGAGATTTAGAATCATCCTTGTCGATTATCGAAACTAGCGTCGACGTAACCCTTCTGACGAGTTGTTCATCAACTCCATAGACTAAGAACATTTCTTTAGTCCTATTTAGGTACTTTAGGATGTTCTTCACGGCTGTCGATGTTCCACTCTGGATCACTTTGATATCTGTCGTCAAACTAAGAGCATTGGACACATCCGGTCTAGTACCAAAGATGGCATACATGATGGAACCTATGGCCGAGGCATAAGGCACTTTGCTCATAGCTTCCCTATCATTTACAGTAGTGGACCGAGCCTTGCTCAATATCTTACCCGACAACATAGGTAATCGAACCTTTCAATGCCTTATCCATTCGAACCTTTTCAGAACTTTGTCTAGGTATGTACTCCGCTTAAAGCTATCAGCGTCTTTGTCTATCTCTATAGATTTTGATGCCCAATATATAAGCAGCTTCACCTAGGTCTTTCATTGAAAACACTTGTTCAAATAACTCTTCACATCGTTAAGCATGTTGATGTCATTTCCAATAATCAATATGTCATCCACATATAGTACCAGAAACGTCACCGAGCTCCCACTCACTTTCTTGTAGATGCAAGCTTCGTAGCAATTTGGAACAAATCCAAAGCTCTTGATCACTTGATCAAAGCGAAGGTTCCAACTCCGAGACGCTTGCTTCAGTCCATAAATGGAACGCTGAAGTTTGCATACTTTATCAGCATCCTTAGGATCGACAAAACCTTCGGGTTGCATCATATACAACTCTTCATCAATGTTGCCATTGAGGAAAGCAGTCTTGACATCCATTTGCCATATTTCATAATCATGAAACGCAGCAATTGCTAATAAAATCCGAATGGACTTAAACATCGCTACGGGAGAGAAAGTCTCATCGTAGTCAACACCTTGAACTTGTCGAAAACCTTTCGCAACAAGCCGTGCTTTATAGACGGTAACATTACCATCCGCGTCCGTTTTCTTCTTGAAGATCCATTTGCACTCAATGGCCTTCAGTCGCTAGGAGGGTCCACCAAAGTCCATACTTGGTTTTCGCTCATGGATCCCAATTCGGATTTCATGGCCTCTAGCCATTTCTCAGAGTCTGGGCTCATCATCGCTTCCTCATAGTTCGTAGGTTCACTGTCTTCTACCAACAGGACAGTTAAGACAGGGTTGTCGTACCACTCAGGAGGGGCACACGACCTTGTCGACCTGCGACGTTCAGTAGCAGCATCGTCCGAAGCTTCATGATCCTTGTCATTAGCTTCCTCTATTGTTGGTGCAGGCAGCACTGGAACAATTTGAGGTGCTGCGCTACTCTCCAATTCAAGAGAAGGTTCAACAACCTCGTCTAGCTCTACTTTCCTCCCAGTCACTTCTTTCGAGAGAAACTCCTTCTCAGGAAAGGAATCGTTCTTTGCGACAAACACTTTGCCTTCGGTTCTGTGATAGAAGGTATACCCAATAGTTTCCTTAGGGTATCCTATGAAGACGCATTTCTCCGCTTTGGGTTTGAGCTTGTCCGGCATCAACTTCTTGACGTAGGCTTCGCATCCCCAAACTTTAAGAAACGACAATTTAGGTTTAGCACCAAACCACAGTTCATACGGTGTCGTCTCAACGGATTTAGATGGTGCCCTATTTAAAGTGAATACAGCGGTTTCTAATGCATAACCCCAAAATGATAACGGCAAATCAGTAAGAGACATCATTGATCGGACCATATCTAATAGAGTTCGATTCCGGCGTTCAGACACACCATTGCGCTGTGGTGTTCTGGGTGGCGTGAGTTGCGAAACGATTCCGCTAGCTTTAAGATGCGTGAGAAAATCATAACTCAAATGTTCACCTCCACGATCGGATCGTAGAAACTTAATCTTTCTGTTATGATGGTTCTCCACTTCATTCTGAAATTCCTTGAACTTTTCAAATGTTTCAGATTTATGTTTCATTAAATAGATATACCCATATCTACTTAAGTCATCAGTAAAAGTGAGAAAATAGCAATATCCACCGCGCGTCGAAACACTCATTGGTCCGCATACATCGGTATGTATGATTTCCAACAAGTCCGTTGCTTGCTCCATCATTCCGGAGAACGGGGTTTTGATCATCTTGCCCATGAGGCATGGTTCGCACATGTCAAATGATTCAAAATCAAGAGACTCCAAAAGTCCATCAGAATGGAGTTTCTTCATGCGCTTTACACCAATATGACCTAGACGACAGTGCCACAAATAAGTAGTATTATCACTATCTACTTTGCATCTCTTAGCCTCAATGTTATGGATGTGTGTTTCATCCCTTTCGAGATTCAGAAGAAATAAACCATTCACAATAGGTGCATGACCATAAAAGATGTTACTCATATAAATAGAACAACCATTATTCTCCGATTTAAATGAATAACCGTCTTGCAATAAACACGATCCAGAAATAATGTTCATGCTCAACGCAGGCACATAATAACATTTATTAAGGTTTAAAACTAATCCCGAAGGTAAAACTAAGGAGAGCGTGCCGACGGCCATCACATCAACTCTTGATCCGTTGCCAACGCACATCGTCACCTCATCCCTCGCAAGCCGTCGTCTATTCTGTAGCTCCTGTTTCGAGTTACAAATATTAGCAACTGAACCAGTATCAAATACCCAGGCACTACAACGAGGGCTAGTAAGGAAAACATCAATAACATGTATATCAAATATACCTTTGATGGTGCCAGCCTTCTTCTCCGCTAAGTACTTCGGACAGTTGCGCTAAAGGACCCTTGTCCTTGCAATAGAAGCACTCAGTGTCCGGCTTGGGTCCAGACTTGAGCTTCTTCTCAGCAGGGGCAACGCGCTTGCCGCCGCCTTTCTTGAAGGGCTTCTTTGCACCCTTACCTTTCTTGAAGATGGGGGGCTTGTTGACCATCAACACATGATTATCCTTTTTGATGTTCACCTCCGCAGCCTTCAGCTTTGCGAAGAGCTCGGTGATTGTATCAGTGGAACCAATCTGATTGTGAGTCACTACAAAACTTTTGTAGCTGGGAGGGAGTGATTGCAGAACCCTGTCAATCTTGAGCTCCTCTGGAATCTTGTAGTCCAGTTTCTCAAGGCGTTGAGTGTAGCCCGACATCTTTATGGCGTGCTCACTAACGGAACTCCCTTCCTCCATCTTGCAGTTAAAGAATTTCTCAGAGATCTCATATCTCTCAGAACGGGCCTGAGTCTGAAACATGGTTTTCAGCTCCTCAAGAATCTCAAAGGGCCCGGGATAGTCTTCAAAACGATTTTGAAGGTCCGATTCCATAGCAAACAACATGGTGCTCTTAATCACACCATAATCATCTTTGCACGACTGATAGACAGATTTCTCATCAGCCGGCGCATCTACAGCAGGGGCGTCACCTAGCGCATTCTCAAGGACATAGTCCTTTTGACCGCCAGAGAGAATGATTCTCAGATTGCGGAACCAGTTGGTGAAGTTAGACCCATTGTTTCTAAGCTTTTCTTTCTCAGCGAAAACGTTGAAGTTGAAGTTGGACTTAGCCATTTGATCTACAATGTTTGCAAGTACAAATTAGACTATGTTCATGATAACTAGTTCAACTTAATCAAATTACTAGATGAACTCCCACTAAATTCAACATCCCTCAAGTTTTTTAGTGAACACGATCCAAATTCACCACACCTAATCCGATCTTCACGAGAACAGATGTGGCTTCAATGGTGGACAACGAAGTGTCGATCATATCATTCATATGACTCATGCTTAACCTTTCGGTTCATGTGTTCCGAGGCCATGTCTATACATGCTAGGCTCGTCAAGTCAAACCCAAGTATTTCCGCATGTGCAAAACTAGCTTGCACCCGTTGTATGTGAACGCAGAGTCTATAGCACCTGATCATCACGTGATGCTTGGACACGACGAACTTTTGCAACGGTGCATACATGGGGAGAACACAGTTTTACCTTGATCTTTGAGTGAGGAATCATCTTATAATGCTACCGTCGCGATCTAAGCATAATAAGATACATAAAAGGATAAACATCACATGCACATAACTTTATGTGACATGGTATAGCCAATCTTCGCGCAATGTTCTCCATCTTGTGCATGCCGGCATGATCTCCATCACTCCACCATGATTGCCTCCACCACGAATAGCAACTACAACTATTGCTAACTACTTAGCGATAAAGTGAAACTATTACATGGCGTATAAGAAGTTGACACACAGGTCATACACAATTATAAAGACAACCATATATTCTTGCCGTTGTGTACTCATCGACATGCAAGTCGTGAAACATTACAAAACATGATCATTGCATACAACATACACATCACATCTTGGGCCATACCATATCACAGAAAACACTCCCTGCAAAAACAAGTTAGACGCCTCTACTTTGTTGTTGCATGTTTTACATGGCTTATGGGAGTAGCAAGCTAAGAACGATTCTTATCTACGGAAAGCCACAAAGGTGATATTATGGTTTCCAAACTCCGGTGTAAATCCCATGACAACTATAGTGAGAGAAACTGGCATCCACCAGCCGCATGTGTGGAGCAAGCCACACGTCAAGTGCGGAGCCGGTCTCGCGAACGACGTCGCGTAAGGTTGGCCTGGACCGCTTCAATCTCACTATCCCGCGTCATAAGAAGAACACAAACAAGAGGCTTGCAACAGAAAACATCAACGCCCGCAACAACCATGTTGTGTTCTGTTGGAATTATGCCCTAGAGGCAATAATAAAGATGTTATTATTATAATTCTTGTTCATGATAAAGTTTATATTCCATGCTAGAATTGTATTAAGCGGAAACATTAATACTTGTGTGGTTTGTGAACAACACCGTGTCCCTAGTACGCCTCTATGGACTAGCTCATTGATCAATGATGGTTAAGGTTTCCTAACCATAGACATGAGTTGTCAATTGATAATGAGATCATATCATTGGAGAATGATGTGGTGGATAGACCCAAACTAAGCGAAGCAATTAGATCGTGTCATCGTGTTCGTCTTTGCGAAGCTTTTCTTATGTCAAATATTGTATTCCTTAGACCATGAGATAATGCAACTCCCTGGTATCGGAAGAAAGCTTTGAGGTCATCAAACGTCATCCTATGAGAGGGTGATCATAAAGGTGTCTCTCAGGTGATCGGAAAGTATCTGTTGGGTTGTATGTATCGAGATGGGATTTGTCCCTCCCAAGTCGGAGAGATATACTTCGGGCCCACTCGGTAATCGATATCAACACCGCTTGCAAGCATATGGTTAAGGAGTTAATCACAAAGTGATATCGGATTACGGAACGAGTAAAGTACTTGCTGTGAACGAGATTGAACTAGGTATGATGATACCGACGATCGAATCTCGGGCAAGTAAAATATCGCGAGACGAAGGGAATATATATATGGGATTGATTGAATCCTGGCATCGTGGTTCATCCGATAAGATCATCGATGAATGTGTGGGAGTCAATATGGGTGCCCAGACCCCGCTGTTGATTATTGATAGAAGATCATGTCTGCATATTCTCGAACCCGCAGGGTCACACACTTAACGTGTCTCGACGCTAGGATAGATTGGATAATTGGTTCATGAGTTTTTGTTCAGAGTCTCGGATGGGATCCGGGATATCACGAGAGGTTCCGGAATGGTCCGGAGAATAAGATTCATATAAGGCAGTGCAGTTTTTGGAGTTCGGAATTGTTCCGGGTTAATCGGTATTGTACCGGAAGCTTGTAGAACCTTCCGGAAGGGGGCCAACGTGGTCCCACCTTCCGGGAGGGGGCATGGGCCTATGAGGGAGTGTCCTGGCTGCATTGGGCCAGGGGCACAAGGCCCCATAGGGCCCAGCCGATCCTAGAGAGTTTAAATCGTTTAAACTAGAGATAAGATAAGATAGGATTTCTAGATAAGGGAGAGTTTAAATTGTTTAAACTAGAGATAGGCTTGGAGGAGAGGCTAGGGCTGGCCGCACCCCCCCTCTATATATAGAGGGATGGTGCGCCCCCTCTTATACCCCCTTACACCTTCCTCCAAACCCAGTTGCCCTGCTGCCCTTCCTCTCTCCCTCCCGACTGTTTGTAGGCGAAGCCCTGCGGCAGAAATTCTCCACCATATACACCACGCCGCGTCTTGTAGATCCAATCTATCTCCACCATACTTGCTGGTCCGAGGAAGGATGAGGCGCCGAGGTGCCGCACGTGCATCTCACGGAGGCACCGCCACTTGTGGTGCTAGATCGGATCGGATCGCGAGGAGAAGCGAAGTACGACTACATCACCCACGTTCCGAACGTTCCTCTGCGAATCTTCAAGGGTATGAAGATCTAATCCAATCTCACTTGTTGTTTGCATCTCCTAGATTATATATTGGCTTTCCCTCTGCTCGCTTCCGTAGAAAATTTTGATTTACTATGCTGCGAAACCCTTCAGTGGTATCAGAGCTAGATCTATGCGTAGATGTGATTCACGAGTAGAACGCAACATGGTTGTTGTGGGCGTTGATGTTTTCTGTTGCAAGCCTCTTGTTTGTGTTCTTCTTATGATGCGGGATAGTGAGATTGAAGCGGTCCAGGCCAACCTTACGCGACGTCGTCATGAGACCGACCCGCACTTGACGTGTGGCTTGTACCACACATGCGGCTGGTGGATGTCGGTTTCTCTCACTATAGTTGTCATGGGATTAACACGGAGTTTGGCAACCATAATATCACCATTGTGGCTTTCCGTAGGTAAGAATCGTTCTTAGCATCTACTCCCATAAGCCACGTAAAACATGCAACAACAAAGTAGAGGCGTCTAACTTGTTTTTGCAGGAGTGTTTCGTGATATGGTATGGCCCAAGATGTGATGTGTATATTGTATCGATAATCATGTTTTGTAATGTTTCACGACTTGCATGTCGATGAGTACACAACCGGCAGGAGCCATATGGTTGTCTTTATAATTGTGTATGACCTGCGAGTCAACTTCTTATCGCCATGTAATAGCTTTACTTTATCGCTAAGTAGTTAGCAATAGTTGTAGTTGCTATTCCAGGTGGAGGAAATCATGGTGGAGTGATGGAGATCATGCGGAACGCACAAGATGGAGATCATTCTTGTGAAGATTGGCTATACCATGTCACATAAAGTTATATGCATGTGATGTTTATCCTTTTATATATCTTATTATGCTTAGATCGTGACGGTAGCATTATAAGATGATTCCTCATAAAGATCAAGATAAAACGTGTTCTCCCCATGTATGCACCGTTCGAAAGTTAAATCGTGTCCAAGCATCACGTGATAATCGGGTGCTATAGACTCTCGACTCACATACAACGGGTGCAAGCCAGTTTACTGCAGCGGAAATACTTGGGTTTGACTTGACGAGCCTAGCATGTACAGACATGGCCTCGGAACACATGAACCAAAAGGTTAAGCATGAGTCATATGAATGATATGATCGACACTTCATTGTCCACCATTGAAACCACATCTCTTCTCGTGATGATCGGATTAGGTGTGGTGGATTTGGATCGTGTTCACTAAACAACTTGAGGGATGTTGAATTTAGTGGGAGTTCATCTAGTAATTTGATTAAGTTGAACTATTTATCATGAACATAGTCTAAATTGTACTTGCAAATACTGTAGATCACATGGCCAAGTCCAACTTCAACTTCAACGTTTTTGCTGAGAAAGAAAAGCTTAGAAACAATGGGTCTAACTTCACCAACTGGTTCCGCAATCTAAGAATCATTCTATCTGGCAGACAAAAGGACTATGTCCTTGAGAAAGCGTTAGGTAACCCCCTGCTGCAACTACGCCGGCTGATGAGAAAGCTGTCTATCAGTCGCGCAAAGATGATTATGGTGTGATTAAGAGCACCATGTTGTTTGCTATGGAACCGGAACTTCAAAATCGTTTTGAAAACTATCCTGGGCCCTTTGAGATTCTCGAGGAGCTGAAAACCATGTTTGGACTTAGGCCCGTTACGAGAGATATGAGATCTCGAGAAGTTCTTTAAGCGCAAGATGGAGGAAGGGAGTTCCGTTAGTGAGCACGCCATTAAGATGTCGGGCTACACTCAACGCCTTGAGCAAGCTGGATCGCAAGATTCGGAGGAGCTCAAGATTGACAGGGTTCTGCAATCACTCCCTCCCAGCTACAAAAGTTTTGTAGTGACTCATAATCAGATTGGTTCCACTGATACGATCACCGAGCTCTTCGCAAAGCTGAAGGTTGCGGAGGTGGACATCAAGAAGGATAATCATGTGTTGATGGTCAACAAGCCCTCCTTTAAGAAAGGTAAAGGTGCAAAGAAGCCCTTCAAGAAAGGCGGCGGCAAGCGTGTTGCCCCTGCTGAGAAGAAGCTCAAGTCTGGTCCTAAACCGGACACTGAGTGCTTCTATTGCAAGAACAAGGGTCACTGGAAGTGCAACTGTCCGAAGTACTTAGCGGAAAAGAAGGCTGGCACCATCAAAAGTATATTTGATATACATGTTATTGATGTTTTCCTTACTAGCCCTCGTTGTAGTGCCTGGGTATTTGATCGGTTCGATTGCTAATATTTGTAACTTCGAAGCAGAGCTACGGAATAGACGGCGACTGCGAGGGATGAGGTGACGATGCGTTGGAAAGCGGATCAAGATTTGATGTTATGTCGGTCGGCAAGGTCTACTTAGTTTTACCTTCGGGATTTTTTTTAAACCTTAATAAATGTTATTATGTGCCTGCGTTGAGCATGAACATTATTTTTGGATCGTGTTTATTGCAAGACGGTTATTCATTTAAATCGGAGAATAATGGTTGTTCTATTTATATGAGTAACATCTTTTATGGTCATGCACCTCTTGTGAATGGTTTATTTCTTCTAAATCTCGAAAGGGATGAAACACACATCCATAACATTGAGGCTAAGAGATGCAAGGTAGATAGTGATAATACTACTTATTTGTGGCACTGTCGTCTAGGTCATATTGGTGTAAAGCACATGAAGAAACTCCATTCTGATGGACTTTTGGAGTCTCTTGATTTTGAATCATTTGACACATGCGAACCATGCCTCATGGGCAAGATGATCAAAACCCCGTTCTCGGTATGATGGAGCGAGCAACGGACTTGTTGGAAATCATACATACCGATGTATGCGGACCGATGAGTGTTTCGACGCGCGGTGGATATCGCTATTTTCTCACTTTTACCGATGACTTAAGTAGATATGGGTATATCTATTTAATGAAACATAAATCTGAAACGTTTGAAAAGTTCAAAGAATTTCAGAATGAAGTGGAGAACCATCGTAACAGAAAGATTAAGTTTCTACGATCCGATTGTGGGGGCGAATATTTGAGTTATGATTTTCTCACGCATCTCAAAGCAAGTGGAATCGTTTCACAACTCATACCGGAACACCACAGCGCAATGGTGTGTCTGAACGCCGGAATCGAACCCTATTAGATATGGTCCGATCGATGATGTCTCTTACTGATTTGCCGTTATCATTTTGGGGTTATGCATTAGAAACCGCTGCATTCACTTTAAATAGGGCTCCATCTAAATCCGTTGAGACGACACCGTATGAACTATGGTTTGGTGCTAAACCTAAGTTGTCGTTTCTTAAAGTTTGGGGATGCGAAGCTTACGTCAAGAAGTTGATGCCGGACAAGCTCGAACCCAAAGCGGAGAAGTGCGTCTTCATAGGATACCCTAAGGAAACTATTGGGTATACCTTCTATCACAGAACCGAAGGCAAAGTGTTTGTCGCAAAGAACGGTTCCTTTCTTGAGAAGGAGTTTCTCTCGAAAGAAGTGAGTGGGAGGAAAGTAGAGCTAGACGAGGTTATTGAACCTTCTCTTGAATTGGAGAGTAGCGCAGCACCTGAAATTGTTCCAGTGCACTTTGCACCAACAATAGAGGAAGCTAATGACAAGGATCATGAAGCTTGGACGATCTTGCTCTTGAGCGTCGCAGGTCGACAAGGTCGCGTGCCCCTCCCGAGTGGTAATGCAACCTGTCTTATTTGTCTTGTTAGTAGAAGACGGTGAACCTACGAACTATGAGGAAGCGATGATGAGCCCAGACTGAGAAATGGCTAGAAGCCATGAAATCGAATTGGGATCCATGGCGAAAACCAAGTATGGACTTTGGTGTGCGCTCCTAGCGACCAAAGGCCGTTGAGTGCTAATGGATCTTCTAGAAGAAAACGGAGGCGGATGGTAATGTTACAGTCTATAAAGCACGGCTTGTTGCGAAAGGTTTTCGACAAGTTCAAGGTGTTGACTACGATGAGACTTTCTCTCCCGTTGCGATGTTTAAGTCCATTCAGATTTTATTAGCAATTGCTGTGTTTCATGATTATGAAATATGGCAAATGGATGTCAAGATCGCTTTCCTCAATGGCAACATTGATGAAGAGTTGTATATGATGCAACCGAAAGTTTTGTCGATCCTAAGGATGCTGATAAAGTATGCAAGCTTCAGCGTTCCATTTATGGACTGAAGCAAGCATCTCGGAGTTGGAACCGTTTTGATCAAGTGATCAAGAGCTTTGGATTTGTTCCAAATTGCTATGAAGCTTGCATCTACAAGAAAGTGAGTGGGAGCTCGGTGACGTTTCTGGTACTATATGTGGATGACATATTGATTATTGGAAATGACATCAACATGCTTAACGATGTGAAGAGTTATTTGAACAAGTGTTTTTCAATGAAAGACCTAGGTGAAGCTGCTTATATATTGGGCATCAAGATCTATAGAGATAGACAAAGGCTGATAGCTTTAAGCCGAGTACATACCTAGACAAAGTTCGAAAAGGTTCAGAATGGATAAGGCATTGAAAGGTTCAGTACCTATGTTGTCGGGTAAGATATTGAGCAAGGCTCGGTGTCATTCTGATAAATGATAGGAAGCTATGAGCAAAGTGCCTTATGCCTCGGCCATAGGTTCCATCATGTATGCCATCTTGTGTACTAGACCGGATGTGTCCAATGCTCTTAGTTTGTGACGGATATCAAAGTGATCCAGGAGTGGAACACTGGACAGCCGTGAAGAACATCCTCAGGTACCTAAATAGGACTAAAGAAATGTTCTTAGTCTATGGGGGTGATGAACAGCTCGTCGTAAAAGGTTACGTCGATGCTAGTTTCGACACCGACAAGGATGATTCTAAATTCTCAGACAGGATACGTGTATATTTTGAATGGAGGAGCTGTGAGCTGGAGAAGCTGCAAGCAAAGCGTGGTCGCGAGATCTACAGTAGAAGCGGAATACATGGCTGCTGCAGAAGCGTCAAGTGAAGGAGTTTGGATCAAAAAATCATCACTGAGCTTGGCGTGGTTCCAAGTGCATTGGACCCACTGGAGATATTGTGTGACAACACTGGAGCCATAGCACTCGCTAAGGAACCAAGATATCATCCAATGACCAAGCATATCAACCGCAAGTTTCATATAATCCGAGATTATATAGCAGATGGAGATCTGAAGATCAGCAAAGTACATACAGATCTGAATGTCGCAGATCCATTGACTAAACCTCTTCCACGTGTAAAACATGATCAGCACCTCAGTGCCATGGGTGTGAGATTGTTGCCAAATGTAAACTAGATTATTGACTCTAGTGCAAGTGGGAGACTGTTGGAATTATGCCCTAGAGGCAATAATAAAGATGTTATTATTATAATTCTTGTTCATGATAAAGTTTATATTCCATGCTAGAATTGTATTAAGCGGAAACATTAATACTTGTGTGGTTTGTGAACAACACCGTGTCCCTAGTACGCCTCTATGGACTAGCTCATTGATCAATGATGGTTAAGGTTTCCTAACCATAGACATGAGTTGTCAATTGATAATGAGATCATATCATTGGAGAATGATGTGGTGGATAGACCCAAACTAAGCGAAGCACTTAGATAGTGTCATCGTGTTCGTCTTTGCGAAGCTTATCTTATGTCAAATATTGTATTCCTTAGACCATGAGATAATGCAACTCCTGGTATCGGAAGAAAGCTTTGAGGTCATCAAACGTCATCCTATGAGAGGGTGATCATAAAGGTGTCTCTCAGGTGATCGGAAAGTATCTGTTGGGTTGTATGTATCGAGATGGGATTTGTCCCTCCCAAGTCGGAGAGATATACTTCGGGCCCACTCGGTAATCGATATCAACACCGCTTGCAAGCATATGGTTAAGGAGTTAATCACAAAGTGATATCGGATTACGGACCGAGTAAAGTACTTCGTGAGCGAGATTGAACTAGGTATGACGATACCGACGATCGAATCTCGGGCAAGTAAAATATCGCGACGAAGGAATATATATATGGGATTGATTGAATCCTGGCATCGTGGTTCATCCGATATGATCATCGATGAATGTGTGGGAGTCAATATGGGTGCCAGACCCGTTGATTATTGATAGAAGATCATGTCTGCATATTCTCGAACCCGCAGGGTCACACACTTAACGTGTCTCGACGCTAGGATAGATTGGATAATTGGTTCATGAGTTTTTGTTCAGAGTCTCGGATGGGATCCGGGATATCACGAGAGGTTCTGGAATGGTCCGGAGAATAAGATTCATATAAGGCAGTGCAGTTTTTGGAGTTCGGAATTGTTCCGGGTTAATCGGTATTGTACCGGAAGCTTCTAGAACCTTCCGGAAGGGGGCCAACGTGGTCCCACCTTCCAGGAGGGGGCATGGGCCTATGAGGGAGTGTCCTGGCCGCATTGGGCCAGGGGCACAAGGCCCCATAGGGCCCAGCCGATCCTAGAGAGTTTAAATCGTTTAAACTAGAGATAAGATAAGATAGGATTTCTAGATAAGGGAGAGTTTAAATTGTTTAAACTAGAGATAGGCTTGGAGGAGAGGCTAGGGCTGGCCGCACCCCCCCTCTATATATAGAGGGCTGGTGCGTCCCCTCTTATACCCCCTTACACCTTCCTCCAAACCCAGTTGCCCTGCTGCCCTTCCTCTCTCCCTCCCGACTGTTTGTAGGCGAAGCCCTGCGGCAGAAATTCTCCACCATATACACCACGCCGTCGTGCTGTAGATCCAATCTATCTCTCCACCATACTTGCTGGTCTGAGGAAGGAGGAGACATCGAGGCGTGTGCATCTCACGGAGGCACCGCCACTTTACATCACCACGTTCGAGCGTTCCTGTGAATCTTCAAGGGTATGAAGATCTAATCCAATCTCTCTCGTTGTTTGCATCTCCTAGATTAGATCTTGGCTTTCCCTTTGTTCGCTTCCGTAGAAAATTTTGATTTACTATGCTGCGAAACCCTTCACGTTCTACTCGTGAAACACATCTACACATAGATCTAGCTCTGATACCACTGAAGGGTTTCGCAGCATAATAAATCAAAAAAATTCTACGGATGCGAACGGGAAAGTCAAGATCTAATCTAGGAGATGAAAACAACGAGGGGGATTAGATGAGATCTTCATACCCTTGAAGATTCGCAAATGAACGCTCATTAACGTGGGTGATGTAGTCGTACTCGCTTCTCCTCCTCGCGATCCGATCCGATCTAACACCGCAAGTGGCGATGCCTCCGAGAGATGCACACGTGCGGCACCTCGACGTCTCCTCCGTCCTCGGTCCATCAAGTATGGTGGAGAGACGGATTGGATCTACAACGCGACGGCGTGGTGCAAGTGGTGGAGAGTTTCTGCAGCAGGGCTTCGCCTACACGCAGTCGGGAGGGAGAGAGAGAGGAGGGCAGCAGGGCGGCTAGGGTTGTGGAGGAGGTGTGGGGGGAGGGTGCGCCCCAGCCCTATATATATAGAGGGGTGGGCGCCAGCCCTAGACCCTCCCCCAAGCCCTAGGCCGGCGGCCAAGGAGGAAGGAGTGGGGGGGCAAGGTTCCCCCCTTCTAGAAGCTTTCCTAGGGTTTGCCCTAGATCTGGCCGGCTAGGCCCTATGGGGCCTTGTGCCCCTGGACCAATGCGGCCAGGGCACTCCCTCATAGGTCCATGCCCGTCCCCCTCCGGAAGGTTCTAGAAGCTTCCGGTACAATACCGATTAACCCGAAACAATTCCGAACTCCAAAAACTGCATTGCCTTATATGAATCTTATTCTCCGGACCATTCCGGAACCTCTCGTGATGTCCCGGATCCCATCCGAGACTCCGAACAAAAACTCATAAACCAATTATCCAATCTATCCTAGCGTCGAGACACGTTAAGTGTGTGACCCTTCGGGTTCGAGAATATGCGACATGATCTTCTATCAATAATCAACAAGTGCTGAAACCCATATTGACTCACACATTCATCGATGATCATATCGGATGAACCACGATGCCAGGAATCAATCAATCCCATATATATTCCCTTCATCTCGCGATATTTTACTTGCGAGATTTGATCGTCTGCATCATACCTAGTTCAATCTCGTTCACAGAAGTACTTTACTCGCTAATCCGATATCACTTCGTGATTAACTCCTTAACCACATGCTTGCAAGCGGTGTTGATATCGATTACCGAGTGGGCCCGAAGTATATCTCTCCGACTTGGGAGGGACAAATCCCATATCGATACATACAACCCAACAGGTACTTTTCGATCAACTGAGAGACACCTTTATGATCACCCTCTCATAGGATGACGTTTGATGACCTCTAAGCTTTCTTCCGATACCAGGGAGTTGTATTATCTCATGGTCTAAAGAATACAATATTTTACATAAGAAAAGCTTCGCAAAGATGAACACGATGACACGATCTAATTGCTCCGCTTAGTTTGGGTCTGTCCATCATATCATTCTCCCAATGATATGATCTCATTATTAATCGACAACTCATGTCTATGGTTAGGAAACCTTAACCATCATTAATCAATGAGCTAGTCCATAGAGGCATACTAGGGACACAGTGTTGTTTACAAACCACACAAGTATTAAAGTTTCCGCTTAATACAATTCTAGCATGGAATATAAACTTTATCATGAACAAGAATTATAATAATAACATCTTTATTATTGCCTCTAGGGCATAATTCCAACAGTGTTTGAGGGGATCTGATGGATATTGAGAGACTATGTCAGATTGATTATTGATTCTATCATGTCTTATTGACTATTGATTCTATCATGTCTGTGTTGTTTGAGAGCTTGCATGCTCTCTGTTTCTAGTAGCTATCTTGGCCAAGTAGATTCTAGTGACTCCAAGAGGGAGTATTTATGCTCGATAGTGGGTTCATGCCGCTATTGAATCTAGGGAAGTGACATAAATCTCTAAGGTTGTAGATATGTTGTTGCCACTAGGGATAAAACAACAATCTTTTGTTCATAGAACAATTGTATTGTTTACTTTACACACATTGCTTAATGCAGTTATCCATTGCTTGCAACTTAATACTGGATGGGGTTCAGATGATAACATGAAGGTGGATTATTAGTCAAATATGCAGTTGGATGGCGGTCTATGTATACTGTTGTAATTCTCAATCAAATCTCATAGGATCATGAATGTCTAGTATTTGCATTGTTATGCCTTGCTCAGTTCCTGTCAATTACCCCGGTGTAATTTGTTTACCCAGCAAGTTATGTTATTTATCTTAAGGCGAACACCTCTAGTGAACTGTGGAACCCGGTCCAATATTTACCATTGATACATCATCTACTGTTACCGTTTACTTTCTACAAGCAACCATTACCTTCTACACTATACGTTTAATCCTTTGTTTTCAGCAAACCGGTGAGATTGACAACCTCACTGTAAGTTGGGGGCAAAGTCTTGAGTTTGTGTTGTGCAGGATTCCAAGTTCCTAGCATAACCTTGGGGTTGTTTCCTTGCTCCTACTGGTTCGATAACCTTGGTTTCATAACTGAGGGAAAACTTACTGCCGTGCTCATCATACCTTCCTCTTGGGGTCTCCCAACAAAACTCTACTATTGAACCACGTCAGCCCCATCGATCCCCGCCATTGCCGCTACGATCCACTCTTCCATGAGCACGCGTCGCCGCTCTCTGGCCAGGCTGAGTCTTTGTCCGTCGCCAGGGACCCTGCTGGGCCTGTCCTCCCGCTCTCTGCCCCACGACCAGTTGCCTCCGCTAGCATCGGCCGCCTCCTCCTCTAGTGCATCTTCAACCTCGCGCGTGTGCCCATGAAACATCATGCCTCCTCTATGCTGGCACATGGACATGTCGCTCTGCCTCCGAGGAATTTGACACCTGAAGAACATCAACTGTCTAGCTACGCCTAGGCCCCGTGACTTATTCCTAACTCATGTATGCACTTCCGAGTGTAGCATCCGCAAGATCAAGTACCCCTTGTGAGCGTCACATTTATTGCCAATAATGCTTCTGCAATGTCCCCGTCGATAAGATCTCCCCGGCTACCACTTCTTGCAAGAGCTTCCGAGACTTCCAACATGGAAACCAAGCTCTCCCTCATGGCCCCGAAGACGCCAAGACCCGTTCCTGGATCCGAAGCCCGATCCCAAGGATCCAAAGACCGAACCCTCGGTATGCCAAGATCTCCTCCCTGGAACCGCCATGACCTTCGTCATGGATCCAATGGTCGGGATACCGTCGATCCTGAACCCCGAACCAAGATCATCGATACCCTATGTGTGACCCTAAGTCCCTATATTTTTATAACATGATATTTAGTTTGTGCATATTGAATTGTCATGCTCTCATACATGTTTATCTCATTGGGGTATGTTGTCGATTCACCTCATAATTAAATATGAAGTCCATATGAGGGATATTATAGTCTTATATTGGCTCCATTTAAATTTGTGTAGAGAACGGATGCCATATTTTACCTTGTTAATACAACATCTAAATTGCAGGATATCTAAACAACATGAACCATCTAATTAACTGTCGGGACTCGTTTCCTAGGTGAGCAATGTCCCCCTTTCTACCTATTTTACATTTATAGTCTTCACTTCCTCCCGTTGATATATTGCTACATGTGTGTGATGTTTTAATCTTTTCATACCCATTATATCCCTTGCTGCCTATATTGCCTTGGACACCTCCTATTACATGTTGTTTGATAGACAGTCGGCCTTGCGAGTCATATTTGCTTGCTCAGGTGTTGCTTCGTGTCGTCGAGTTCCACCGTTATTGGGTGGTTGGCACATGCTTAATGGTGGAGATAATCATGGCTATATTTACAACTTGTTAAATTAAATGTTGGTGGTAGAGATAACTAATGCAGAGGCACCGGTGGGTAATAGTCAATATTTGGTTTTTAATCGCCCACTTGTGTCCACCTAGGACCCGAGTTCTTGACACCTGTTCCAAGATCGAGCGCGCTAACCACAAGTGGGGTGTGTGGGCACCCCTATCGATTTAGTACATGATTTCAAAGAACTGTTTTGGGGGCCACAAAATAGTTTGGGGGAGTTATTACTATCATGTACTTATGCCATGCTTTACTACTTTTATTTACTATTGTTGCTCGAGGAGCGTTTACTACTATACTGTTTAGGATCATGGCATGATTTCGAGGTATCGACAAGCCTAGTTACATTTTTGGGTTCCTAGTCGTTTACACCCGTTCTCGCAAACCTTGGGTCCGTCTAGGAGCCTGACCGATTTCGTTGCGGGTAGCTTAGTTGGATGGCCCCATGTACTTGCTTTGGGTGTGGGAAACATCATGTCCGAAACCCCGTTGAGATATTGATGGGTGTATGTTTTATGATCTTGTACCTACCTTATCTGGCAACAAGGGTGTAGGTGCATGTGGAAACTTTGGTGCACCCCTACAGGGTTAAATGTTTTTGAAAAGCCATTTCCGCGGTTATGGACGATTTGGAGCATAGTTTCTCGATCATAGACAACTATAACTAAAGTTTACTATTATGATTTGACTTGGATATGATATGACTAGTAATTTGGATAAACACCATGGAAAGAATGAATAAAATTGCCAATCGTGTGAGTTTCCTCGGCAGAACTTCCTCGTTTGGTCTCAAGGGGGAAATACCAGGATAGGTAGGTGGTAGTGTCAGGTTGGTTCCGCATAGGTATTTTCTTATCTCTCTCTGATAGCCGACAGTTGTATGAAATATCTATAGGTTGTTTAGTGCATGTTGCACCGCCACTTCAGTCCACCATACCTTTGTAGGTGAGAGCCGCCGAATTCTAAGTCTCGTTGTGTACTGGACTCAATATTGACCGGTCTCTTTTTTCCTTTGCCCTTGGTCGGCACCCCTTTTGTTTAGGAGGTTTGAGATCTCCATCGTTAGCATGTCTACCCTTCCGGATTGGCCTAGGGAGGGTTAGGGACGCTATTGGTTATTCTTCAGGGCTCTTAGCCCAATTTTCCTCTTGTCCGTACTTAAATGTTGTATCATTTTCAAGATGATTTAGATCTTCGTACTCGATATCTGTATTCTTGACTCATGGAGTCATTGTTATATATATATTTATGTTTCTGTGGGTTCCATCATGGACTATGTGTAATGATATTACTTCGTTTTGCACCTGCACGCAAGTGTCTGGTGGGCATCTTTGAATCATTTCTATGCGGTTTTGGCGGGAATCGCTAAAACTTGCATTGGGCCGATCCGAGGGTGTTACAGGGAACACAAAGTCAAGAAGATCTATCACAAGACAAGAAAGACCACTCACCCTTTTGTAGCGCCGGATTATTTTATGGGAGATGCTCGGGCTAGTGCTACCTCTCATGGGAGGCACCCCCAAGTGCCATCTATTGTATGAGAGGTGAAGAAATTCAACTAGTTCCAGCGCAACATTCTTTGCAAGGGTGTCGATACTCACAAGGGGAAGTATGAGGCTTACCGGCAGCTCCATGACATGGCTCACACTCATCATCTTATCCTTCACCATGTTTTCGGGGCAACATGGCACCCTCCTCCACAGTCTGCTCCTACTCCGTATGCTCAATGGAACACGTTAGACATCAACTATGGTGAGATGAGCATCAATTGTTCCCTCCATAAAGAGAAAATAGGTAGCAGGGGGAGAATGCTCACTTGGGAACCATTGCCGAAGATATATTAGAAGAACTTGTCGAAGCTTACAACATCTCATGCAAAGCACTCAATCGTTGGCTGAAGACGACGGTAACAGAGGGGCACCAGATTAGCATGTGAGATCCTAGCGCATGGCTCAACAGGATTGATAGGAAACCCATACCAACAATTTGCAACTTCTTTTCCGGAAGCTCATTTAAAAAGAACTCTAAGGTTAAGCGTGCTTGTCCTAGAGCAATTCTAGGATGGATGACCGACCGGGAAGTGGGTACCGGGTGCGCATGAGTGAGGACAAAGTGAGCAGAAAAGACTAGTGTTGGTCTGTGGGGTTAGTATAGAGATCCTATTGAGCTGCCAGAAGTGACAGTCGTCGGTCCGGAGTGACCGGGGGTGTTACATAGCACAATTTTGAGGAACACACTGGTAGAAGTAGGAGGAAGACGTTCTTGGTGGAGGCTATTTTTGGCATCTTGGATCGATCTTGGAGGTGCATAAGAAGCATGAATTTGTGGAGTTCTCCTAATGGCTCCATCTTATCTTCTGGCGCTCCATTGTGTCGCAGCGATGGTGAGGTTCTGCTCTATTTTAGTCGTGGAGAAGAAGGGGGGCCAGAGAGGACGATCTAGAGAGAGAGAGAGAGGTACACTACTAGGAAAAGGGCTATAGGTAATCCACACATCCGTGGCTCACATGGTTGAAGTGCCCAACGGGTAAAACAGGCGTGGCTCACCTATGGGCAGTGCCCTACTAGTAACTAGAACAACCGTGGCGCACGTGGTGATAGTGCTCCACAGATATGTGTGGGCCAGGGGCCTGCTGGCCGCATGCCACATACCCGTAGTGCACATGGGGTATGTGCACTACGGTTGTTAGGGTTAGCTGTGGCGCACATTAGGGGCGTGCGCTACGCCTAAGCGAAGGCCCCTCTGCTCTGTAAATTGGCAAACACATACGTGGCACACTACTGGCATGTGCGCCATGGTTGTGATTAGTCCCTGTGGCGCACTAGGGCCATGTGCGCCACGGATGTGTCGACGATTTTTTTGGCAGCTCCACTTTGCACATGTGACTATCCACTACCACATCCACACTTCACTTTCCCCTCCTTCTTCCTCCTTAGATCTAGTCGGGATCCTCCTCCTTCCCACCTCAATTTCTCCACTCATTCACCATTTTTAGCATGTACAACTTACCTTGGATGCTACATACATAATAGAGGAAGCTCTCCTTCCATACACGCCATCCTCTCGGTCGATCTCACGCACCTCTCATTTCCATCTTCTCGATCAGTCTCTCATCTTGATAAGTTGTCCATGTAAGGATGGTATCATGTGTATATGGATGATATGCTCATATGTATGTAGAGGATCGATGCTCATGTGTGTATGGAGAGGATCGATTCTCATGTGTGTGTATATGGAGAGGATCGATGCTCATGCATGTTTGTATGGAGAGGATGATGTGTTCATGTGTATGGATCAGTCTCTCTCTTGTGTTTGTGTGTGAATGAGTTGCCATTTATTTTCCAAAATGCTGATTCATTTCCATTTTGGAAAGACTTTGGCATTTCGCAAAGGTCCTTATTTTAGGATATGTCATGCCAAAATTTTCTATCGACCATTGCATGCATGCATTGATTATGTGGTTCTAATAAACTTCTAATTGTACCGTGTACACCGCGCAGGCAACCATGGTCCGCATAATGAGCGAAGGCATTATGGCTAGATTTTTGAAATGCGCGACGACCAACATGATACAAAATAACAAGACGGATATAAGATATCCGTGCAAAAGATGCAAACTCAACTGTATGATCGACCCAGATTCCAGGCATCTGCAAGCGCACCTGCTCCGCCATGGTTTCATGGATGGATACACTCGTTGGATAATCAATGATGAAGACGATGGAGACGGTGAAGGTGGGAAAGATGACGATGATTATCACGGCAAGGACTGGCGATATGATGAAGAGTCTCCTGGAGATGGTGAAGGTGCGGAAGCAGATCGGGATGATGATGGTCTAGATGCCGGAGGAGCAGACGACGATGGAACAACTTCAGGCTGGGTGCGTGACACTTATGTGCAAGAGCTGGTTCTTAAGCAGACGAGTAACGCCGGGGCTGCCGCTAGAGAGAAAGCCAAGCTTGCGCAATTTGAGAAAGACGTGTTTACTCCATTGTATGAAGGATGTAGGCTCGATGATACCCGGTTGAATGTAACGCTCAATGCTATGAAGATGAAGGCAAAACACAAATTGAGCGACACAAGCTTCGACGGTATGATGGCATTCTGGCACGATTGTCTCTCGAAGGGGAACACGTGTCTAACTAGTATCGAGGACACCAAGAAAATCTTCTATCCTCTCGATCTACCGCATGTTAGATACCACGTATGCATGAACGATTGCATCATTTATCAGGGCGAGGAAGCGGAGAAAACCACATGTCCGGTGTGCGGTGTGAGTCGATACAAGAAAGGGAAGAAAACACCTCGAAAAGTGGTATGGTACTTTCCTATCACTCCTCGTCTGTAGCGCTATTTCGCGGACCCTAAGGAAGCGAAACTCATGCGATGGCATGCGGAAAGGAAGAATCCAGGAGATGACAATGACCCCAAAAAGGACGAGTTGCTGACGCACCCTTCAGATGCTAGCCAGTGGAAAGCATTGGACCTTGAATTCCTAGAATTCGGTGGAGATTCGAGGAACATCAAGCTTGGTGCGAGCACCGATGGACTCAATCCGTTTGGTAGCCATGGAAGCACGCACATCACTTGGCCCGTGTTTGTATGGATGTACAACCTCCCTCCATGGTTGTGCATGAAGAAGAAGTACATACAAATTAGTATGCTAATTCAAGGGCCAAAACAACCTGGTACCGACATCAATCTGTATCTCGGGTTGTTGAAAGAGGAGCTAACCACGTTATGGGAATCTGGAGGCAATACTTACGACACCATCGCACAAGATTATTTCACTATGAGAGCAGCGTTGGTCACTATGGTGCAAGACTATCTAGGTTGCGGGTATATCTCGGGGCAGGTAATCCAAGGATTCTCCACATGCGTTAGGTGCATGGATAACACAAGCTATCTCCAACTAGAGAAAGATCCAGGGTCTTCGAAAACCGTGTTCATGGCGCATCGGAGGTGGCTTGGCAAGAATGATCCACGGAGAAAACGTGGAGATCTATTCGATGGCAAATCCGATGCCCGAGGAATTCCAAAGCAGAGGAGCAGCGAAGAAGTTGAAGAATTACTGAAAAACTAGAAAGATTGTCCTAAGCCTGGAAATAAGCGAAAGAGGCAGCAAGACAAGCCGCTGCTGAAGGTATGGAAAACAAGGTCTGTTTTCTGGAAGTTGCCATACTGGAAGTTTCTCCGCACGCCTCATAGCCTTGACATCATGCATATCACAAAAAACGTGTGCGAGAGTCTGTTCGCCACCATAATCAACATGCCAGATAGGACGAAAGATGGTCCGAAAGAAAGGCACAACCTGATATTCATGGGCATCCGGAAGGATCTTCACGGAGGACGCACTACTCCTGATGATCAGGAAGATGACGATGATCATGAGTCGGAGGCGACACAAGGTCGTCAGAAGGGTAAAAAGGTCAAGAAGAACGAATATTACTGCCCTCCTTCTTGCTTCACTCTAAGCGAGGATGAGATCAAATAGTTTTTCAAGTGCCTTCTAGGAGTCAAATTTCCTTACGACTACGCGGGCAAGATAAGCAGATACCTAGACGAGGCGAAGAAGAGGTTCAATGGCATGAAGTCTCACGACTGTGCCATGCTAATGACGCAGGTACTTCTGGTTGCACTAAGAGGGATAATGGACGAGCACGTCCGTGAAACGTTGTTTGGCCTCTGCAAGTTTTTCGACGTCATCTCTAGAAAGTCGATTGGCGTGAATCAGCTCGGGAGGCTATAGGAGGAGACCGTGGTGATACTATGCGAGCTTGAGGTCTACTTCCTTCCCGCATTGTTCGACATTATGGTGCATCTGCTGGTCGATGTCATGGAGGACATCGTCCAACTCGGGCTGATGTTCCACCGCAGCATGATGGCGTTTGAAAGGATGAACGTACACATCAAAGGATATGTTCGCAATAGGTCCCGTCCAGATGGAAGCATAGCCAAGGGCTTTCTGGCCGAAGAGTGCATCTCTTTCTGCACGAATTATCTAGACATCGAGAACCCTGACGGTCTTCCCGTCAACAGGCACCTTGGCAAGCTCGATGGATCTGGTCACCAAGAGGGTCGTCGTGTACTGCATGCAGACTTCAATTGTCAATGCGCAGACTTTGATCGAGCAAACCTCGTCGCGCTACAGCATTTAGAACTGTTCAATCCTTGGGTACAGAAGCACAAAAGGTTAATCAAGAAGAAGTACAGTGACCGGGGCATACAGAGGACGCAAGGAGAAATAATCAAAGAGCACAAATCAGATTTCACGCGTTGGTTTAGGCATACGCTCCTTGATAATCTCCCACGATTGCATTCTTTTGACATGTAAAAGATCATATTCACCTTGTCGTAGGGACCCATGCAAAACCTGGTGACCTATCAGGCGTATGATATCAATGACTACACATTCTACACGGAGGAAAAGGACAACAAGTGTGATTATCAGAACTCAGGCGTAACGTCAGAATTCTACACCGATGACAACATGAAGGAAAGATTCTATGGAAGTATCGAGGAGATTTGGGAGCTCGACTACTGTGGAGAAAAGGTGCTGATGTTCCGTGTCAGATGGGCAAAGAGCGTCGAAAGAGAATACCAGTATTTCATAACCATGGTTATACCCAAAGCAGCCAAATCCAAGGCCGGCGGTGCAAACGTGACCGCGAAAAATGAACCGTGGGTACTGGCTAGCAAAGTGGACCAATATTTTTTCATTACCGACCCGACAAATCCTAGCCATGTTGTCATGAGGAGAGGAAAAATAAACATCATAGGAATGGATAGAGTCATCAACGAGCAAGACTTCGACCAGTATGGCGATCCAAAGATTGAATATGACGACGACTATGATGCATCAACATATATCACAAGAAGAAGAAAAAGGACAACCCTACCTGTTCGAAATAAGAAACATTAAAGTGGTGGGGCTAAATTATTCAACCGCGACAAAGAAGGGAAAAAGATTGTAAAACTCTAGCTCAAAAATATTGTAAAACACGTGGTCAAAAAAGATTGTAATATTCATGGACAAATTATTATTTAATTTAGTTATTATTTGAATCATATTTGTACCACTTTTATGACATATATTATCACTTTTGGGCATTTTTTGAATATTTAAAAGTATTTAAAAACAAAACAAAACTTCCATGGCATATATCACCACTCATAGATTCAGAATAGAGCTAAGGGCGAAACCAGTGGGATAGGCTAGTGTAGTTGTTAGACAGTGGGGCTGCAGTCATCTTATACAGTCGTTAGAAGCCGATAGGCGTAGCGCACTAGCCCAGAGTGTGCTACAGATATCCCTAGCGCACTATGCCCAAGTGCGCTACGCCTATCTGGGTACGACTCTTCAACCGCGCCACGTATGCCTCTCATCCCCATCTCAGACACCGCAACTCAATCAAGCCCGAGCCCAAGCCCCACGCCGCCATGCTCTCGATCCGTCGCTGCGCTCTCGATTCGCCGCTGCCGCTCGAAGAGGAGGCCGTGGAGGAGGAGGAGGACCGCGTGCATCTCGATCCGAGGAGGAGGAGGCCCGTGCATGTCCGAGGAGGAGGAGTCCATGGAGGAGCCCTCATCCGCCCGCCAGCCATCGTCGTCCGCCCGCCCGCCCGCCCTCGTCGTCCTCATCTCAGAGGTGAGCGTCGCCCCTCCCCTCTCTCCCTCTCTCTCCCTCTCTCCCCTCTCTCTGCAGGCCATGGTTAGGGTTCAGATTAGTGGAAGCTCTCTGCAGATTAGGGCTGGGTCATATATCCATAGAGTTCAGATTAGGGATGGGTTCAGATTACGACATGTGCTGGTCCCATATATCCATCGAGTTGTCTGTATACATCACGCTTAGGTGTTGCAAATCCTAGCTAGGGGACGGATTATGCATAAATATGGTGTTGTGTAGATAGATTAGATTTGATTAGATAACTCCTCTATAAATTGACAAACTCAGTCTAAGCTGCTGCACTAGTATGATCTTTTACTGCCTTACAAAAAATCAACATGACAGAAGTGATATTTTGGCTGCTAATAGTTGTAGGCTTGTATAACCATAACTATTTTTTTTGTTAACACATTTTAATGCCATCTTTTATTCACGTGCCAATGCAGCCAGCTCTTGTTAGAGGGAACCAAATATTTTTTTTGTTTCGGTTCTCAAATCCATATGGATCTTGGTTGCTAAAACCTAATTATGATTAGTCTTTGAGACTTGAGTTGTATCAGTCCAACTAGAATATTGAGCTTCATTCCAGCTTAGCATGGCAGTGACAGCCTTTAGTTATGAACTGATGATCTGAAATTCATAATGTCTTCTCGCACTTGTTTTTAATGTCTGTCTGTTAGTGACATTGCAACTCTAACAATCTGTAGTGCATAGGTGATATAAAAATAGTATAAAAATAGGTAAATGACAGGTGATATAAAAACAGTATAAAAACAGTAATAATCTGCATGCATAGGAGTATCATCTGTTTGCTGTCAAGTATAGTATATCCAATGAATTTGTTCTGCATCATCTGATGCATAAGTGATATATTTTGATCCAAGAAGCAATCAAGTATAAATTCATTTCAACTAAATTAGAGCAGGTAAATGACAGGTTCAGAGCAGTAGTCTTGTTTAGAGTAGGTAAATGGTTTAGTTTTGCTCCCTCATATCCTTGCAAATATGCATCAGGTTTAGAGTTGTAGCATGACAGTTTGTACATTTTAGTTATGTTATCATCTTATAATAATGTTGTATTTAGTTCTATTATCCAAATAACAACCTATAGTGTAACACTGATCTTTGGTTTGCTTGTTGTTATCATTTGTAAGCCAACAAAATCTGTGGTTTGCTTGTTGTAATCATTTGCATGCTATCATTTGCTAAGTTCTGAGATGTCATGTTTTATTTGCTTGTTGTCATCATTTGCATGCTGTCATTTGATATCATCAAGCATTAATTAAGTTCTAAGATAGTTGTTTGGAAGCTAGCACTTGGTTATGATTAGAAGCACTTGGTTATGGTGTATTCTCATTTTTGTTATTTTTGTAGCACTTGAAATTGTGCTTGTGCTTGTATGAAGCACTTTCTTCTGTCGTGTATGCAGGTTCTTGTATGAAATGAGTCCTGATTTTTGCCGGAATATTCATTAACTTCCGTTTCGGCAGAAATCAGGCACTCCTAGTTTAAGAAAATTAGCAAAGTTCATGCCGGATTTTTCCGTGCACTTTATTACTAACCAATTATTTGCTTTTTATTAGTGCAAACATGTGTGAAAATGACGAGATTGGCTGTTCTAAGCGCATTAGCGCTGAAGGAGAAGTCTGACCTCCGAATAAACAATTAACATTCTGGGAGGCGGCCTAGCGGCTAGAAGACGATGAAGAATACCATCCTTCAGAGAGCAAGGACAATGAGATGGAAGACGCGGAGGAAGAAGCCGAAGGAATGGCGGATCATGAAACCACTGATGGCGGCGAGGGCACAAGGAGTGGTAGCAATTCTCCTAAGAAGAAGAAGAAGTCGAAGGAACGGCGCCCTAACACGGTCGGCACCGTTAGAGAGGAAATTACCAAAGTGAGCCCAACAGGGGTTCCTTCGGCGCCTGACCTTGTCGTCAGAGGGTACGGTGGGCAAGTGGCGGAGATCACCCGGACCACCATCTCGATCAACACCGAGAATCTCTGGGATAAAGATAATGGCCACTTGCGCAGACTCCTCTTTGAGAAGCTGCACGCAAGATACAAGTTCCCCACTGAGTATCGGAACACAAATTATCATGGGAATGAAGTAAAAAAATCCACCCTCACAAAGATGAGCACCGCCCTGGCCAGCTGAAGAACCCGGATAAAGAAGGCAAAAGTCTCGAGGAGATCCAGAAGATTGACCCGCTGATCACCAAAGATCAGTCGGCAGTTCAAGGAGAGGTGCGAATCGGAAAGACCATTGGCCTCGAGTAATCAGGGAAAGGTGCTGCAGGTGATGAATATAGGTCACCACCATCTCGGCTCTGTGGTTACAGAACCGTGAAGGCCAAATGGGATAAGGAGGGCGACAAGTATAGAGCTAAGGGGATAGCTAACCCATTTGTGAAATTCGAAAAGGGGCAGCTTCGAAACTTCATCAGGGCCCGTTACCATGTGGACCCAAAAACCAAACAACTCACCACAGATCCTGCGGTGGAGGAATTCGAGGAAATTATGGTAAGTAATTTAATTACCTCGGATCAACTCGATTGCATTGTAATCGATGAAGTCGAGTTTCTAAACGGTTCACTGTTACTTCTTCTGCAGGAGGAGGAAATTGCTAGTCATGGATCCCAGGGTTCCTCATCCCAGGGGTCGACGGCGGCCACCAGGTGGGATAACCCTTTGTAAGAGGGTGATGAACTGGGCCAAGAAAATCACACGGGTTACAAAGAAGTCGTCGTCGGCTGGCCATCTTGCCGGCCTCGGGGGTAAGAATTGGGTGGATCATTTTGGTCCACTGCCGAGGACGCGTGTGGCACCGTCGGGAAGGAGCGAGGACGAAAACCACGAGGTTCAAGAAATTAAGGAACAAGTGGAGCGGATCCCGCAGATCGTCCAAGACAACCTGGCAATCACCCTCACGTCCATCCTGCCTACCTTGGTGGAGTCAATAGGAAACTAGAGTGCGGGTGGTCGACAAGGGCCGTGACAGATTCCAAGCATGGTCAGCAGCCACTCGAACAACGTGGCACCGACGAATCAGGCGAATTATGTGTTCGTGACTCCGCCCACTAGCACCGTGGCGCTGGAAGTGTTGGTGACTATCCCTGCCATCACCGTGGCGCCGGACATGTTGGTGACTCCCCCTTCCATCGTCGCGGCGGCACCGGAGCTCCAAGCACCCGGTAGGGAGAATACACCGGCGGCCGACACCGCGCCATCAAGCATCCCCTCCGTATCTTGCACGCCCGTCGTCGTATGCGGTGCCTCGACATTAGCCGATCTCAATGCCATCACGGTAAACAAATTAGTTTACCGCCTTTCACGCCGTCTTTTACTCTTATGGCATCTCTCTGACGTCGTACATGTTTTCCGCAGACGGATGTTCCTTGCACTCTCTTATGCTACGTGAACAACGGGCTGAGGGATGTTGCCAAGGGTACCATCATTCAACCCTTGCAGCACACGTTCCACTCAAGGCCGATGCCAGATAGCGTGCACAGGGTTAAAATTAGTCGGGTGCTAAGGGGCTGCGATGACCTGGAACCTCCCATTCAACCCCCAGACGCGGATGAAGAAGAGCCGACTGTCATCATAAGTTGATTTGGCTTATTATTGCAATGGCCAAAGAGCATGATTCGTTTGGGGACCGCGGGGGCCATCACGCCAAAGGTAACAGCACCGCCTGTCGTGCCATGCCAGCGACAAGCGGTGGCAAGGCCCCCTTATCGCCCTCGCCGTCACGTCCACGCGGTGGGTCGGATGATCATGTTGATGATATGCACATGGCGCAGGATCCGGCCGAGGAAGACGAACACTTCGATGATCAGTTCTTCAACACTCAGTTTAGCAATGAAGACCCAGCTGGTGGCCCCATAGAGAAACCCACTATCACCAAGCGTCTGTTTGGTTCTTAAGAGATGCCTCCAGCTTGCGCCTTCACCGAGCCAGCTGATACGACCAACCGACCCTTTATTCTAAGCCCTGACACACTACATAGGGCGACCGGTGCTAAAATTGTGGTGCCTGCCCGCTCTCCAAAAGGAAAAAAGGTCAGGAAAAGAAAATCTAGCAGCTCGAGCCAGCCGGTGGCGTCAACTGCGAATCCGATCAGGTTTCAGGACAGGCCACCAAGACCCGAGGGTATTGTGTGGAGGATTCATGTGGAGGGTGAGCCCATGCTACCTAAGAATTTGCGGAGGCTCGCCAGTTCGGAACTGAAGAGTGTGCATGACGGTGTGCTGACGGTAGAGAGACGCCTTCTGGCGGATAAAGATCCCTCGCACCCGATATTCGTGGTTAAGGTGCCACCAGGCTTGGGATTCGTCGACAATGCCCTCGTGGATCTGTTCTTCCTGCGGTTTTACGACATCTTTAGTATGTTCCATCTGTACCCGCTGCACTATACCATGCGCCTGTTTTCTCTCAGCCTGGCCATGCAGATCATTAGAGAGAACACACCGGGCATCGCTATAGTGGACCCGTACTACATGCGTGATGGCTGCTTGGGAAGCGCCGGTGAACGACGTTTCGTGGCCTCGTACCTAAAAAGAATCTTCGTGGCAAACAAGACAAAGGAATACATTCTCGTGCCTTACTTTACCGAGTAAGTCATTATTCACTCGCCACCATCGATTGGCTTTATTAGATTATCATCATTCTTTTTCCAACACATTCCATTTGAATTTTTTTGCGTAGAGATGAACACTGCACACTCATCTCCTTATCGCCGAAGCATTCGCACGACACATATTTCGACTTGGGGAGTCTAGAAAAGAAGAAAAACTACGACAAGATCAAGGAAGTTCTGGATGATGCTCTCACTGGCTATGCCTCGACGGAAGGCACCACCTTCGTGCGTAAGAAGGTCAAGTTTGGCAAGCACGTCTTGAACCACGTAACGGAGTTCCTTGCGTGAAGAAGACGAAAGGCAGTGAGAAGGAAGCCTACTATGCACTCCATCACATGAGGGCGTTCCTACTATACCAGCAGAATTCTACGCTGCCAGCTCATCTCAAACAGTGGGCCGAAGCCAAGGCCAAGATCACTGATTCAGATATTAGACAAGAGATGTATCACATCCCGTAGCAGGTTGGGGAAATCATCTTTCGTGATATCATAACTCCGGGGGGGGTCTTCTATGGAGGAAATCTCCCAAATAACCGTGACATAGAAGATCGCCTAGAGATACAGGGTGACTATAGGAAGTTCATGACGAGACAAGGCGTCCTCCCGTTCCCTGAACCGAGCCAGAAGGCTTGATGTTGGCCTAGTTGTAGTTCCAAACTATAGATGAACTTTGTGTGTGTGGACAAGTGTACATGCTACTACTTATCTTATTAGGTTTATGAATCATCGCTTACTTCTTTTGCTTATTATTATTATTATATATGAATCAATGCTTGATTTTTTTTGCTTACTCTTTATTCCTTTGCTTACTTTGGCCTTTTTTCGAGAATTCTGATGATTGAAATGTCGTGGCACACTATATATATGTGAATATGCTACGACGGGATAGTGAGCCTTGTGATACGCACAAGTCCATGTGTTGTGCATCCTACTTGGCTTACTGTTCTGTCGTAGCATATTCCCGTGTCCAACGATTCTTTTTAAGTTACTTTGGTTTTTTTCGAGAATAAAGCCGATGATTGAAATGTCGTGGCACACTATATATGTGAATATGCTGTGACGGGATTGTAAGACTTGTGCTATGCACAAGTCCAGATGTTGTGCATCCTACTTGGCTTAAAGTTCCGTCATAGCATATTCCTGTGTCCAACGACCTAGTTATATATGAGGCATTATTTTTGAGTTACTTTGGTCTTTTTCGAGAATGTCGATGATTGAAATGTCGTTTCACACTATATATGTAAATATGCTGCGACGGGATTGTACGCCTTGTGCTATGCATAAGTCCAGGTGTTGTGCATCCTACTTGGCGTATAGTTCCATCGTAGCATATTCCTGTGTCCAACAACCTAGTTATATATGAGGCATGCTTTTTGAGTTACTTTGGTCTTTTTGAGTTGAGAGTACTTTCTATAAGTGTATCTTCATATGCGACTTTAATTATAAATGTTTTTTCAATCACCGGTTAATTATTATTGTCAACTTGTAGATGATGTGGTACGTCGTGTACAAGGGTTCCTGGAGTCTACGATGATTGGGAAGACTGCCGGAGACAGGTGCACCGTTTCAGCGGCAATAGCTACAAAGGGTACAACACTATGGCCGAGGCGGAAGCTAGATACACGCGCTATCTAGCGGGAGTTAGGATGAGAAACCGGATGAAGACCTACACCTTCGTCGCGGTGATGCTTATCGTCTTTGGTTATTTATCCCGCGCTTGTTTCTAGCTAGTTTAGATGTCTAGGCGAGCTTCCAAGCTATAACTTGTTCGAGGCACATGTATCCGCATGTCACCAACTACTTTGTAACTTGATCCAAACAATGTAACTTATACTATGTATTCATGTATGGGATTTATCTATATGTATTTGTTTCAATCTTGTTTTGCAAATTGTGTATTCATATATATATAATTGTATATCTTATATCTGTGTGTGTATATCTGCCTGTAATATTGTATATAATATGTATTATATATCATCTGGCTTAGAAATTAAAAAAAATGCCCGTGGCGCACATTGCATGGCGTTAGTGACGCACTACAACGAAAACGCACATGCCAGCAATCAGTGGCACACTGTCATGTGTGCCATAGGAAACATACCCGTAGCACACTATCCTTCCTAGCCGTGGCGCACTAGCAGATACGCTACAGATATGTCCAGGTAACCGTAGCGCACCAGGCAGTGCGCTACGGCTATGTTTTAGCCGTAGCGCAGGGATGGTGGCGCACCACTAGTGCGCCACAGATGGGCTTTCTAGGTGCGCCACGGACAACCCTTTTTCTAGTAGTGGTAGGCTAGGGTTTACTGGAGCTCGGCTATAGTGGCGGAGCCATGATTTTTATATCGGGTATTCGTATTCAAATGTATATATTTGAATTCAAAAAAAATATTTACATCACTTGAATATAATATATGTAGGTTCACAATAGTAAGAACCAAACTACAATTTGTTTGAAGTGAAAATTATGACCGAAACACTTCTTCTTACATCCAATGAACTGATCTGATCACTTTTGATTTTGAATTCAAGATTTTTTTTTGAATTCATGATAGAATTAGCACCAATTGATCACTTATTCTTATTCGGAATTCAAGGTAAAAAATTGTCATTTCCGATTCAAAATTTAAGGCAATTAAAATAACCGAAATTATAACTGAAGCTCGTGAAGGTCTGAAGCACAACACATAACGGAAATTATAACCGATCCCAGGGCTGCCAGAACTTAGACGCGTTGTTGGTCCTATCGAGCTCAATCTTGTGTAACACTGGTACGGTGGCCTGCGGCGAAAGGCGGAATTTAGATGACGGGAATGTCTTGCCTTCGATGATGCGACTGTGGAAGACGCCAGCGAGAGGGTGGGCGCGTGGAGAGGGGAGGGCAGCGACCAGAGGTTGATCGAGCGGACGCGTGGAGAGGGGCGGGCGATGGGCGAAGAGAGGGGGCCAGAGGTTGATCGAGTCGAGGAAGAGGACAAGTTGACATTGGTGTTGATTAAATGTCTCGGGTGGGAGCCCAACTAAATCCTAAATTGGGTATTTGGTCCAGGTTGGAAACAATAGACTCGGGAGAGCTCGAGACATCACATTTTTCGGGTTTTATGAGTTCAAAAGAATCCTGATAGGTTGAACTCGTAAAACCCGAAAATCATGATATCCCGAGCTCTGTATACCCGAAACGCCAGCTTGCATTGAAACGTCCCAACTCAAGTAGTACTAGGAAATTTGGCGCGGCAACATGCCACGCCCGTAAAGATACATAAATTATCATACAAATTCCATAGTACGATGTAACTGATATAAGTTATTAAACATGAATAAATAATTGACTATTATTGGTGCATTAGCTTTTTTCGTTGTACAAAGCCATGTAACAGTATAATAGATCATCAAAATTTATGAATTGTCATGTCAAAGAAATGTAGGAACAACAAATCTTACTGCTGGAGTAGAAGATGTTGGTATTGCGAAAGTAAAAACTGCACAAGATATCAGGATTGTGCAAAGAAAATCGATCTTGGTTGACAGACCTGACATTATATGAACACATGGAGGTGCAAATGCACATAACGCTGTTATCTTTAGACATTCAGTAAACATACATTGTAAGCCTATTACATGAATATAAAGCCAAAATGGATGGATACAATATACTTGACTATCCTTCAAAATAAATGGAAAGCTGGCAGGAAGAAACAACTGCAATAGAAGAGTCCTGTAAAGAGAAAAGCATCAGAATCTAACATCAGTTCCACTTACAGGAAAGCAAACCTTGTAAATGAAAAATAAAATAACATTAACCAACTGAATATATGGCAGGTACTGAAGATGGTGGCTTATATTTTAGGTCATCACAGATCATGGTGACGGCATCAGAAGACTATCGTTGTAGTAGGTTAGTAAGCCTAGATGAAGAATTTTAGTGTTCTGCCCCTGGTTGTAGAACTTTTCTCACGGTGCCACGCACATGGTTTTACAACACCACAATGTCGTCTTAAGAAAAGAATCGAGTCATTTGGATCAATGGTGAAATGAAAATAGCATATCTATGTTTACGTTAATTTTTGACAAATTAAATATTGATCATAGAATTATTTAACTAAATCTGCAATATAGTTATTGGATTTTTTTTCGTACATCTGAAAAAGCAATTTTAGAGAAGTCAATAGTGCCAGTGAATTATATAACCGGAAAATTATTGGGAAAGAGGTGGTACTGACCTTTTTTGACGTCCCTGCAATATTGTAAGGTAAAGAAACTTTTTTGATAATGCTTCAGCCATATACCACACCATCGCTAATGATTCTGGCATCCACACTTCAACAAACCAAAGGAACCTGTAACAAACCATTTTAACAACATGGCAGGCAGAAAACATTAAATAGTTTATGATAGATTTTCAGCAATTGACAGGATTCTTCTCGTAAACCACAACTGATCTGTAAGATGTTCAAACCTATTCTCTAGTTTGAATTCTAATTTTGTAGGCTGCACCATGTCCCATTAGCTGAGTGTTTTCTTGGGTCTTCCTCGCCTATAGATAAAAAAGCAAATATCCCGTAGCTGAATGTTTTCTTCAGTCTAACTTGCCTATGAATAAAAAAGCAAATAGTGATCAGCCTATAAGCACTGAATAGTAGATAGCAAGAAAGACATGAGCAGTCACATAGTGATTCAGGTAGATGTTTCATGATTCTACACACACTTTCAATACTAAACTGATCAGACAGGTAACTCGTGTCTTAATCTCACCATACAGAGGCATAATACGGTAAGTCTATGATTGATTATTTTCTGGTTTGCACATATATTTACTTGCTGACGGAAGCAACATTCAGATACTTGCTGCAGGAAAAGAGAAACTGAAATTAGTATTTTGCTATGGACCATGGTTACATTGTTCAATTTAAAGCTGCCTGGTAAGGTGCTGCCTTTATAGTTAGATGGAAATAATTCCGTAGCAGGTTTCTTCCTTTCATGGATGGTTATGCAAGATGAGTGAGTGAGTGATAAGTTCGTACTGTAATTGTAATTAACTATACAATCATGAGTTTTTTTCAAAAAGTCATGAGATAGATGCGGTCATGTACTTTCTTAGCTGATGTATTATATGACGTTGCATTCTTTATTTTCGTGCCCTGTTCTCGAGATTCTGTCCTTAGACAAAGAAGATTGCACCTTGTCAAATAACTTTCGTGTAGAAAAACTGTGTACTCAACTGGTAGTTTAATTTTAATGCTTACTCCTCTAAATCTGAATGTACCATTTCCATGAAAGCCTTGGTAGGTACTTGCCTCTGGATTTTGCTCATCCTTTGGTTGGTTTGGCATACCGCGAGATAGATTGATCGGTGTGTCGTGTTGCCTTCCAACATAAAGCACTGATAAGACCATACAGCAACCATCAATATCAGAAATTTTTTCAATGTAACCACAGATACATAGCAAAAAACAATGATCTGGACCTTCTGACCTCATCAGTGCAAAATGTGTCCTGCAAATAAAAACGTAATGCACTATCAATTCGCTGGATGCACAATATAGATATATTAGAATCATTGGCATGCCACTGAACATACATGAAATTGTAGAATCAAGTGGATATCTGTAACGGTACGGCTACTTCAGACCCTAGCTTAAATATGTATATTTAGCAGAGAGTAGACACCTAAACGTTATATTCAGATGATTACAATCAGCAAGGGCGCGCCTGCACGCAATTCCATACTTGCGACTCTCAACTCAGTTCTCGGATATATGCATAGATAAGTCAAGGTGACAAACAAAAATCAGGGAAATAAGAGCTAGCATATGTAAGCTAAAATTTAGAAGTGGATTTATCTCTAAAAACTCACTGATAATATACCATAATAGCCAGGATAAGGCTTGCAGCACCTTTCTTGTATAATCAGTAGAACCTTAACTGCAAGCTATGATGCACCTGCCTCGAGACAACACTTACTTGTATGTCATTCCACACAACCTGGATGAACCCACAAAAGATTAAACATATCAAGCCAATTTAGATAAAATAGACATATCAAACGCATGATGCTTCACATGGAAGTAGACGAAATTAACACGTTTGGTCACCTCTGCCTACCAGTCTTATTCAATATCACAAAGAGAGACATGTGAACTAAATCCAAAACCAACAGCTCAGTTTGATATAGCAGGGTTCAAACTATTACTATCCATGAGTGAAAAAATCAAAATTCTTTCACGCATTGTAGTACACATCAGACCAAGACATTTACATGTTGTCCAAACTGATTGATATAATCGGAAAACATCGTCCAAACTGATTGATATAGTCGGAAAACATCCAATAAGATGGGAAAATAGTTTTTCTGCCAAAATAATACCTTAGACTGTCAAGTAAACAGATGCACCGCAGTATCAACTAAATGATTTCACATATCAGATTCCCTTATCAAAGGTTGGAGCAAGCAAGAGATATTTAACCCACTTTGCACTAAGAACACAACAAATCAGCGTGCGAACATGAAAAAAAAAGATAAAAGCATAGATACCTATGAACGAAAATTTATAGATACCTATGAACGAAAATTTAATTGCCTATCAGTAGATATGTTTATGCATCCAGTACCTGATATTGAAGATCAAGTTATACCCATAAATAATAGTAATCAAAATCACAAGCTGAACAATGTTGTAAGAAGTTGTATCTTGCTTAATCTAAATGAAAGTTGAGAACTGAAACTACTTCACTTGATAAATAAATCGATAGGAAAAACATGAAAATTAGTAAAGCGATAAAGGATTTACCTCGTTGAGTAGACTATGCTTTCAGTTGTTCAATGTTGCTTTACCGACCTGCTGTTCGACAAAGCCGTGAAATGCAGCCTGAGAAGGCAAATGAGAGGAAGGAGACAATATTGCCTAGCTAAATCTCCTGTCTCCTAGCAGTCATGTCGGACATAACAGCTGAAGGATGAAGAGAACCTGAAACAACGGGCAAAGAATCAACATCACGCAGAGACAAAGTAGCAGCCAGAGAAGAACTTGTAGTGGAAGACACGGACGGAGAGCATCGATGCAGCCACAGAAACTGCAACTTGAGCCGGCAAACCACACATAGTAGAAGGCACACCAGAACATGATAAGTGAAGAAGAAAAGGCATGAGCTGATCGAAAGATACGGTACCTCAGCATGGCCAAAGACTATATGTGCGGCGAGGCAGCAGTGTCCGAGGCAGCAGGCGCAACTGCTTGTTTAGTGCGGGCGGCCTCGCTGGATGGACGCCGCCCTGGAGGAGCTCAACGACACGGTGCAGGGACGCAAAGACCAAGGAGGTGAACGAAGGGAAGAAGGCATGGCCGGCGGTGACGCGGGGAAAGCGCTCGTGATCTCTCGCCGTCAGACTCCGGCTTGGCGGTCTGAGGTGGAATTCCGATACGGTGAGTAGTCATGGCATCCCCGCGACGGGGCAGTCAGCAGACCCCTCGCCACCATTAAATGGCGCGCCTGCGCCACCGCCGTCACCGGCCGCTGCCGCCTGCGCACCGCACATGGGCAGTGTATCGTCTCATGGTGGTGCAGCGGACCAGTACACGGTCAAGGCCCTTGTCAACAACCTCGATCGACTGGCCTGGCCATCGAGGAACGTTAGGATGTGCTTCCAGGAGGAGAGCTAGAAGCGTTGGGGGAGTGGATGGAGAGTCGCCTCAACGCCCATGGCCATCCGAGGAGGAGCTTGATCTAAGGGAGAGAAAGGAGTGGAGGAAGAGTAAACAGAGGGGGCGCCGCCGTCTTTTATGGATAGGTCGGTCAAACCGCTTAAGGAAGATGTGGACGCGATTCTGGAGAGATCGAAGTGGTAGAAAAAATAAAGTAGGAATAAAAATGGCCCACGGTACAGTAGTTGTTTGGTTACTGTAGCGAATCTACAGTACCGAGTGCTGATGTGGCATGGCCCATCGATGGCTGAAGTGCTTAGCTTTCATATATTTAGTTATATACTACCGGCTACGATGAAGCACTTTGTGAATTTTTTGAGCAACCAAGGTCACAACATGTACCATCAGACTATGATCACTCTATTATGAAGTCACATAACGTGAATGTGCAGTTGAGAAGTAGTAGTGCAAGTGAGAAAACAATCCCTTAGCTCGGAGAACAGAAAAACCAATCGTGTCTCCCGCTCAACGTGTTTTCCGATGAGGATCCGAATGGTGCACGACTAATCACACAAATTTCTAGAGAACTTGGTGTTACTGTTGATCAATTTGTAGGCAAGAAACACATATCCATGACAGAATTAGCAAACATATACGAGTATAGGAAGCCTCCCATCAAACCTGAGAAGGTCCCGCATCTACAAAAAAATACGAAAATTGCATCAATGGTACATGAAAGCCGCAAAGGAAAGAAACATCATGCTCATAGTGGCGATTAGAAAGGAGCATTACTTCCATGGAGACGACGAGATACATATTGACTTTAAAGAATTATTTTAATTATTCAATCACGACGTCCTCGACAAATCTTTCATCAGTTGTTATTGTCCATAAGTGATTTATTTCTATAATTAAGTATCTAGCTCAACTCGCTCATTGCATGTATAATTATCCTCACTATATTCTTTTGTACGCTATTATACATAATGAAGATTCTCAAATGCAAAATAGAAAAAATCTATGACCTTGGGTTTATTGACCCAAATAACATTCATGAAGTTACGGTAAAATAACATGCCAAGAACATAGATGATTACTTGCTAAGGTTTTTAAAGAAGGGATTTCTATTTTCGTGCCCCTGGTTCATTAGCTATACTCAGTTTTCGCCAGCCGCTTAACTTTTTCTTATTATTGCCCATCTCCTTGTCCCAAACTCTCACACCATCTGAAACTCATTGTCCGTTAGCCTTGGGGTTACATGCTGATAAGTGGGGTCGCGTTCAGTCGGGTCCCGTCATAGACCCTCGCCGTTATGTGCTGACAAGTCGTTACGTGCTGACAAATGGGACCACGTAGGGCCGGTTGGTCAGGAACGTGTTATGATGACGTGTGGGTCGTGCCATGTTGGAATGCGTGGGTCCGGCTTGTTGGGAACACGTTTTGGAGGATGTGGTGTGCGACCATGTGGAGCGTGTTTGGTAGTTACGTGCACCCTATCGCCTAAATTAGAAGATTTCTTTTTTATTATTTTTATGATTGGCCTTTTTAAGAGCCTTTTCCTCTTTATGTCGCTAACAGTTATGTTTTTTTTGCCCAAAAAGGTCGCGAATCTAGAGCAGCTTCTCTCTTTAGTCATGGTTCCTTTTCCTCGTTTTTCCTGGTAGCAAATCTAACCAGCACCATAAATATATTCAGTAAACAGAGCAGATATAGATAAAGCAGCTAATATAGGATATATAAACAGAGTTTATGTAGATAAAGCGGCTAATATATGATATATATATAGTACGATACTTAAACGAGGTTCGACAATTAGGCTGCTCAGCAGCAGCAGCGGACAAGTTTAACACAGACAACAATACAAACAAAGAGGCTTTACAATAGCAGCAACACAATATCAGTGGCCCTTCATGGCCTCCTCTAGGAGGGCCTCCCCCTTCTACCTCTGGCGCTTCCTCCACTTCTTGTTGTCCAGTCCCTTGACCTTGGACGCCTTGGGCTTGATCGGGGGCATGCGACCCTCCTCGATGGACACCTTATGGAGGATGCGGAGGTGAAAACCGAGCGCCTGTTGCTTGTCTCTAAAGTCGTGGACGTTCATAGACAGGTCGTAAGTCTTCACGTCCTCGACATGCTTCACGAGGGAGTTGAAGTCAATGGCGAGGCTCCTGGCGCAGAAGGGGCACTTGTAGACGTTGCCGGCGAAGAAGCTATCGTACTGGCTGGACTTTAGCTTTCTCAGCACATGACGAGTCTTGGTGTCCGTGGACTCGTCGTCGCTGTAGACGTCGCTACTATTCACATGTTGGAAAAAACAGTAGAGTGCAATAAGGACATGATTGAGATACCTTGATTATCGGGATTGATTACTTGCATAAATTAACCGATTGAGATCCCCTGATTATTCACCAATTCCCAAATCTCTAACCAAATTGGATATTGATCCCAACTACAGATCGGTGCTAGTACTAACTAGGGAATCCCTTAACTACAACTCGGAGGAATAATAAAATAGGTTTGAAATATGAACAGGGGCATTCATTGAAATACGAGATCTAACACAAGAGGATTAGTCGAACCCTAATAACACACGATCTAGCATCCAATGATGGGAATGGGGGAAGAACAAAGGAAGGAGAGAAAACCCTAGTTACCTCCAACCAGGTCGATGATGCTGGTGTCGTAGGGATTCTACAGCCTGATGTACTCCTCCTCCTCGTAGGGTCCCAGCCGTGTGGGATCAGCCAGAGACCGGCGGGGGCCTCCTCGCCGGCGGCTATGGCGGAAGCGGGGAAGGGGGTCTGAAAGGGGACGGCGGCTGCCTTCGATGCCTCGACGAGGGCCTGTACGGGGATGGGGGCCTCCTCGCCGGCGGCCTTGGAGGCGACGATGACCACTGCGTCGTTCTTCTCCATTGTCGACGTGGTTGGGGTTTTATTGGGGGTTTGCAGAAGGTGATAGGACAGTGGAAATGGTTGCGTGAGTTAGTGAGCGAGTGATGAGTGAGAGTAAGGATGCCTCTATAAAGGTGAAGGGAGGAGATGTTTCATTGCACCACCGTGCACCGCGTAACCGCGTATGTTACTACACCGTGCACACCACACGCGTCCGCTACCGCCCTGTGCACCACGACACGCGTACCGTGCGTCACATTTTTCTCCTTGTGTCTAACCTTGGCCACTTAGTTGTGCTCAGTTATACCCTCGAGCGTAACACTGGCAGTTTGGTTGTACTCGGTTTTGCCCTCTAGCACTAACACTGCCGTGTGCAATATACTTACTTTTACTCTTCGGTGGTTGGTCAACAGAGAGTCAACGAATGGGTTTTAGCTAGCTAATTGAGTCATTTTGTGCACAAATTTTTTAAAAAGATCAAAACACAGTGGCATCTATCCAGGGAGTATTATTATGTGACCTTCCACCATAACAAATATATATAAATCAAGTTTTAACAAAATTCATCACTTCTCAAATCACCTACTATCTATGAAAGTTCATGGCTTTCTACTCAAGCCTCTTCCTAAAATATCCCTCCCTAAAATATAGTTTGTCTGAATGAGGCAATAATTGTCAAACTATTATATATTTGAATTGCAAATAGTTTGATGTATTCCAAGGTGTATTTTGTTGTATAAAAGAAGCATTTTCCATTTTTTAAATCTGTTTCTATTTTCTATTTGAATTCCTTTATCAGTTTTGCCCTTGGTTTTTAAGTTCTACTCAGTTTTGCTCTTGGTTTTTAAGTTCTACTCAATTTTCTCCTCTCTCTCTTAGTCGCAAACTCTCACACATGTGCACATCTTGGCTGCTACGCTCTGATTGGTCGAGACAGTTGTCATGCGAATCGTACCCACCAACCGTTGATCCTATGATTGATCCTTTGTGATCTAGCGGACATGATACCCCTGTATCTTTCGGGGGGCACCCTCTATCCATGCAAAATAACGAGTTTTCCATCGGTACTTTAACTTCATAAACAAATGATTTTGAATATAATTTGAAGGAAAAGTGTTCAAAGGTGTATAATTTTTATATATGCAAGTTTATGCATTATATTTCACTCCATGAAAATGATAAATGATCAGGATTTTATTAGCGCAATATTATCATGTCCTAAGTGTGATTTCAAAAAGTTCAAAGGTGTATAATTTTTTGCCATATGCAAGTTTATGCATTACATTCTATGAAAATGATAATCTCTCAAGATTTTCTTAGCTCATCATTATCACTTATTAAGTACGATTTCACAGTGTTCAAAGGTTTATAATTTTCGTATATGCAAGTTTATGCATTATATTTCACTCTATGAAAATGATAAATGATCAGGATTTTATTAGCACAACATTATCATGTCCTAAGTGCGATTACAGAGAGTTCAAAGGTGTATAATTTTCGTATATGCACGAGGCATAAAGATTTTAGTTTAGGGATCACTTTTCATGCTCTAAAAATGGTAAACTCTCAAGATTTCTTAGGACAATATTATTATATCCAAATTGTAATTTGAAAGTGTTCAATAGTTATGTCAATTATAAACACTCTTTTACATTATGAGTTGTATATTTTTTCAATTTGAAAGTGTTTAAGGGTTGTGTCAATTATAAACACTCTTTTACATTAAGAGTTGTATAATGTTTTTAAATTTGAAAGTGTTCAAGAGTTGTGTCAATTATAAACACTCTTTTACATTAAGAGTTGTATTATTTTTTAATTTGAAAGTGTTCAAGAGTTGTGTCAATTACAAACACTCTTATACATTAAGAGTTGTATAATTTTTTTAATTTGAAAGTGTTCAAGAGTTGTGTCAATTATAAACACTATTTTACATTAAAAGTTGTATAATTTTTTTTAATTTGGAAGTGTTTAAGAGTTGTGTTAATTATAAACACTCTTTTACATTAAGAGTTGTATAATTTTTTTAATTTGGAAGTGTTCAAGAGTTGTGTAAATTATAAACACTCTTTTACATTAAGAGTTGTATAATTTTTTTAATTAGAAAGTGTTCAATAGTTGTGTCAATTATAAACACTCTTTTATATTAAGAGTTGCATAATTTTTTTAATTTGAAAGTGTTCAAGAGTTGTGTCATTTATAAACACTCTTTTACATTAAGTGTTGTATATTTTTTTTAATTTGAAAGTGTTTAAGAGTTGTGTCATTTTCTTATTTCTTATACATCCATCTCCCTATTTTTTAATTATAAACACTCTTTCACTTGATTGCAGCTGAGACATTAACTAGATAAACCAATTAAATCATCGGAATGGCTTTCCGGCCGCATTCTCCACAACAAGCGCTCCCATCTAATCGGAATATTTTGGTACGAGATCTAACCTTCTCTACGCACGGTTGCCATTTTTATCCTTCATATAGGTCAACGGAACAACACCATACCGCGGTCAGGACGAACATGAGGCCGAAGTGAAACTCGACAAAGGGCCACCGTCGCCAAAGAAGGGCCGTTGTAAAAGGAGAAGAAGAAGAAAGGGAGGCAATGTCACGAGCGTGGGGGCGGGGCTGGCTCATGTGGATAAGATGTGGGTCTGATGCTCACGTGGATAAGCTGTGAGTCCTATGCTGATCTGGATAAGTGGAGAGAGGTGTCCACTATGGGAACCAACTTAACACGGTCCCACTTGTCAACATGTAATGACAAGGGTCCACTACGGGACCTGACAGACCGCAGCCCCACATGTCAGCACGTAACGGCGAGAGTCCACTACGGGACCCGACTAAATGCGGCCCTACTTGTCAGCATATAACGGCAAGGCCGACGAACAACGAGTTTCAGACCGTGTGAGAGTTTCATAGTAGGAGAAGGGGAAAAGTGAGGAAAAGCTAAGCGGCTGGGGAAAATTAAGTACAACTAACGAACCAAGGGCACGAAAATAGAAATCTCTTTAAAGAAACAACAAACCGAAATGGAAATACTATTTCCTTACAACATGATCAAGTGAGTGTTACTGTCTTGTACATATTCGATTTCGCTTACTCGATGTTAAGTGTAATTGACGAGTTATGCGGTACACAAATTTCACTTTAGTCTGCTAATCATTCAAGTTGACAACGGAATAATACTTGTCATGGACTCAAAACGTAAAAACCATGAGATATGTGCGGACCTGATTGAAATGCTTCACAGATAATTTCAATCATTATTACACTATATCAGCATCTTTCATTCATTTCCTAATATCAAGTAATTAATAACTCCTTTACTCATTTTTTGCCGGGTAGGATTTGAAAACGGTTCATTAAGACTGAATGGAAACAAGAGCTTCAATTTCAAGATCTCAATGTAAGTAGTACTATAGCAAGGTCATGCATCTCTTTGATTCTTGTTTCAACCATTATCATGCTTGATTATTATTTTGATTAAACTCTATTCTCGTAAAGTATTTGAGGCAGGAATACGAGAATAATTTATGTGGATACTACGTTCGCGAGTTTATTTCGCCAGACAGCCTGTGAGCAGGATAGAATTATCAAACAACTTGCAGTACGTCAACAATATTTACAATCTTATCTTATTACCATCAATTATGTTGATTTCATTCATATATAATCCCCTTCGTTAAATTACATTGAATGGATGCGAGACGGTCTCCTATAAAAGAATCGCGTACGAGCAATTCAAGAGGAATTGGCGGGATTCTTACTTAAAGAGGTCATATCTCCAGCCAGAGAATATTATCGACAATTTATATTTAGAGTATAATAGGGATCGTAAGAGAAATTATATTGTATATGCATGAACATGTACTATATGTAATATGTTCGATCAAGCATAAAGAAAGAGGTCACTTTGTGTAGTGTATGTAATATGTTCGATCTCTAAATTGAATGATAAACACAAAATGAAAATGAAAACACAAAAGAAAGGGACATAAAATAAAAAGAAAAACACAAAACCCTAAACCCTAAAACCCATCTCCTGTCGCGGCAGCCGATTGCCCCAAAACGCCCGAGCGCTCGAGTCCAGCTACGTGGAGACCCTTGAGTCCCAGTTCGCCACACAACCGGGACTAAAGGTGGGGGCCTTTAGTTTCGATTGCATAGTCCTGGTTGCACAAACCGAGACTAAAGGCGGGTATGAACCAGGACTTGATTGGCCTTTTTCTACTAGTGGTGGTTTGGTATTCCTATCATATCATGTGTCATTATGTCCAAGATAACGAATAATATGATGGTCAAAATCCATCACCTGTTCGCACTACAAAGGATTTTCTATTGCACATTTTTACATCTTGTCACTTGAAATCTTCTTGATGTACCAGGCAAATGAAGCGGAAGATAACATTCTTGATGTCATTCAAGATTTTTTACACGTGTCAAGAGAATATATCTTAGTTAATACGAGGTAAATATTTGGAACATTGTTTCCTATGCACATGTCGTCAAATTATGTGAAGTTAATCGGTGTCTTTGGAATACTAAGTGGGTTTTCTAATATACATAGCTATTTATATGTGTATTTTAGGTTTACTTGTACAAACGATGAAAAAACTTAATGCTTATGTATGCAATGAATTCGTCTAAATTTCTCCGTGTTTGATCAAGTGGAGACGCTCTTATCTGCTGGCTGTTGAGGAAATTTTGGCCACGGCTCGGTCAGAAAAAAATGGTTTCGTTGATCATGAACAAAGTCCGCCTACAACCCTGGATTCTGCACCGATATGTACGGACGCGTCTTCCTTCCAGGAACCAAACCGACCCGATCAATCGGCAATGCCTAGCTAGATCGATAACTATATTCGGTACCAGTGCCACACGTACGCGCATTCATCTACCCGGCCGCCGCGTTCGCGTCGACGATATGGCCGCCGCCGACCGTCTCTCCGCCCTCCCCGACGATCTCCTCCAGCACATCCTTTCCTTAGCTTCGGCCAAAGAGGCCGCGGCCAGCTCCATCCTCTCGCGGCGGGCGGTGGCGTCCGCTGTGGCGCCGCACGGGCGTCCTAAACCTCGACAGCAGGACCTACTCGACAGATCAATACGACTCCTACAACGGCTTCTTCCGCGAAGCAGCCGCCGCCCTTGCCGGGTCTCTCCGCCGCCGCAGCGGCCGGCGCAGTGGGCGCCGCCGCTGTCGCCGCGGGACGACCATCCGGAGGCTCACGCTCTTCCTGGAGGTACACGCCCACCGCCGCGCAGACTGGTACAACAGACCGGAAGACGACGTCAGGGTCGCAGGCCTCCTCGCCGACCCCGCCGCGGCCGGGCTGGAAGAGCTCCGTGTCGTCTGCGAGCGGTACGACCACTGCGATAAGATGTACTCTCCGCCTCTGGCCTCCCTTCCCTTCGCCGCCAGGCTCCGGGTGCTGGACCTCGAGAACTGCAACGTCGAGCCGCCACCATTGTCTGCTTTCCCGAGCCTGAAGGATCTGACGCTGCGCCACTGCTTCCTCCTGGAGGGGCATCTCCAGGACACATGGTCGACGCCGCGCCCGCGCTCACCTACCTTGTGCTTGTGGGTCTCACTCAGAAGTCGCCGCAGACGTCCGGTTCCGCTGCCAGGGAGGACCCCTACTACATGTCCAACTCTTACGGTCTGCGCCTCCGCCTCCGCTGCCCGACGGTCACCGCCTTGGTGCTCGAAACCATTGCCTGCTGGGATGAGCTCGAGGATTCCACTAACACCGGCTTCGAGATCGACATGCCGAGCCTGCGCTTCTTCCGCTACCGAGGAGTCGCCGTCAGGCTCTCTCTGGTATCGCCCGCGCCGGGGCTGGCACGAGTCGACATCGACGCCACTCGCAGCGACGACCAGCCAGGCCACCGGAATCGGAATTACGAGCCCTCGTCACGCATGCTCGAAAGCTTCGCTGGCACAAGGGCACTGAAGCTACGCCTCGACTCCATCGAAGACATAGCCCTCGCTGGCGAGGAGGGAATCATCCTGCCCATGTTCCCCAACCTCAAGCTCCTCGAGATAGACGGGCAATACATGTACATGAACAGAAACACGGCGGTGGCAGTGGCAACGCTGCTCCGCTCCTGTCCGGCCATGTCCGACCTCCGGCTCAGACTAGAAATGCGGTGGGACTACTACTACGAACGCAAGACGGAGGATCCAGCTGGAGGCCCCTTCGGCGAAGCCATGGACCGGTTCGAGAGGCTCGCGTCCATGTCCTCCGCACATCGCCATGACGTGGAGCTCGGCGGGATCTCAGAGCTGCCGGCCGCCTTGACCAACTCCTCGTTCAGCTGCCTAGAGACGAGCCTGCGGAAGGTGACGCTGCAGTTCAAGGCCAAGGAGGTCAACTGCTTCCAGGTCCAACTCGCCAAGTTCCTCGTGGAGAACGCCATGGTTCTCGACGAGATGCACATAGACGATGGGTCCCAGTTTTGGTTGGACCACCTCTGCCACAAGGTCGAGAGATGGAGAGCCGATTCGTTCCGGAGGAGGAACCTGCCTGACGCGGCCGGCTTTCGGGTGTACCAGCTAGCTAACACTGCCGTAGATTCAGGAAAATCGACGGATTAATTACGTTTATAGGATGACAAGTTTTGTAACTGCACGTCCTGAGAAAACAACGGTTGTTCATTTCTCTTTAAAAAAAAAAAAGATGAGCCAACATTTACAAGAACGGATTGGTTTTAACATTTCTGTCGTGTACGTTATGTCACAACAAAGATCCACCTTCTAGAATTGTTTTGGGCTTCGGACTCCGTATTTTGACCACTTTCATGGATTTCATATAAGAATTTGGTCATGTGTTTCAATAAATTCAATATTTTTTCCATGAATTTCGTAAAGGTTATTGTGATTTCATAAAATATCCCATGAGAATTGTGGGCAGTACTATTAACAAACATTCCAAACAAATTACCCAACCTAGAAATATTTCACACACAAATCCTAGTGGACTTCCGTTGATTCAAAACAAAATATGTCGAATTTCATAGAAATTCACCAAAAAAATTAAATTAGCTTCACTTTGATTTTATAAATGGTTCTGCTCTTGTTCACAAACATTCCGATTGAATCCAAGAATTCAGTATGATCTAAAATAAATTCAAATGGAAGTTCATTGATTTCGAGCACAAAACATACCAAATACGTTTAGTTTTTAAATAGTTGTCATCCCAAATTTCACATATCAATTGGATTCGAGGAAATTTCACATCTACAAACTCTCGAAAACCTAAAAGAAATATGCAAGAAAAGGAACAAAAATCGAAATAAAATCACTGAGGCAGTCCGTACCATCACCTTCATGGAGTAATTAAGTAGGCTTGTTGATGATTGTTCAAAAAAAAAGTAGGCTTGTTGATGATGCACATGCCTTGGATTATTAGCAGTTACTTTGCTTCTCTAGATAGAGTTCGCAACAGCTCACAGTCATGAGAATTTGAGCACCATGCGCGGATGAAGACAGTACACCGATATGATACACCGGCATGCATAAAGGAGCTTGTATACTGATTTTGTTGGCAAAAAATATTGGGTATTCATTGCATACTGTTGAGATAAGTGTTGTAGTATGTTTAGTCTCCTTGTAACATAAGTATTGTACCATGTAATTGTCTATATATATATATATATATATATATATATATATATGTGACAGTTGGTCCTATAGGAGCTGTGCAATCTCCCCTAATTCTTTTACATGGTATCAGCCTCCTCACCATCCTAACCCTAGTCGCCGCCCTCTCCTCTCGACGCTGCCGGCTCCTCCGCTTCCGCCCACCATGACCGACTCCTCTCTGTCCGGCCCCAGCAACCCCTTCAAGTCCTCTCGCTCCAGGAGAAGCAACCCCTTCACCGGCCCCTCCGTCATCGTCATCCGCGACGTCCCCATCCTCGAGCGTGTGCCGGTGAAGCTCTGTTACACCACGGATAACATCTTCGCCTGGAAGACCTACTTCGGCCTCCTCTTCCGCGAGTATGATCTCCTTGATCATGTCGACGACACCATCGACCTCCTAGCCATGCCCCACGACCCCGACTGGCTGACTGGCACATCCCAAGATTTTAGAAATTGAGACTAAAAAAAATTGCATATGTATTGCATTGGCATGGCATTATTTGCATTCATGCAAAAAATTGATCTCCAAAACCCTATTATGAAAACCCTAATTTGATTTGCCAAAAGGCTCCTACAAGAGATCAACTAAGGATTTTATAAATCCGACATCGATGATCAATAGAAAATACTACAAACTGGTCCTACAATGATCTACCGAATAATATAAAATTTTAGAAACAAAATTGAGCTCATATGGAAAATATATGGAATAAATACAAACAAACAAAGTTATAAAAGAAATGAAATATACAAGGATTATAAATCCACTACTTGAAAACTAGTAAAAAGATTACAAATATGATCCTAATATGATCTACATGATTTTAGAAACATTTGAAGACAAAAATCATTTCATTTGGAGTTATAAATAAAAAGATACAAGAGAAATACTAAAATAGAAAATGAAAAACAAAAAAAACAAAAAATAACAAAATCTAACATACCCGGCGCCCAACCCACCTAGCCTGCCTACCTACCTATCGCTCGCCCCAACCCATGCGCAGCGCGCAGACGCATCCGCCGCATGGGCCAGCCCAGCAAACGCAGCCAGCCGCCAGCCCGTCCCCTCCCGCTGCCACTAAATCGCGGGCCCCACCCCGTCATCCCCCTCCTCTAGCTAGGAGACCGCGACGGGCATGCCGTCGATCCCGAACGGGATTCCCGTCGATTCCGCGCGCCCGCTTGCCCCTTGTGCACGCCATCGATCTCTCTTTTTCCCAAACCCAAGCGCCACCCCAGATTTCCTCTGATCTCGTCGCAACTCCGCTTGATGGGCCTCTTCTCCTCTCCATCGTCTTACGCTTGATGGGCCTCTTCTTCCTGACCACTTTCCCCTCTGCAGATCGCTACTGCCTCGTGGAATTCCTCGCTGGAGTTTGCCCCGTCGCCGTCGCCGCCTCGGGAAACGAAACGCAACACCAATCACGTCGTCGAGCTCGCCGTGCACGCCCCATCCTCGTCCACTACCCCGCCGTCATCGGTGATCGCCTGAGCCGTCACCATCGATGCCACCTGAGCGCCACCGCCGCCACTCGCCATCGACTGCCGCTGGAGAGGAAGCAATTGTTCCCTGCCGTTCGATCGAGGATGGACACCCCTGATTAGATCAAGCCGTGAACCGGTATCAACCAACTGTATCGCACCATGTCGCCCTCCTCGTCAGCCCGTCAACGCTAGGTCAGCGCCCGTGCCCAGTCAGCAAGAATATTGCCTGGCATATTCTCTATAATTTGAAATTGAATTAAAAATTACAGAAAATTGTATGAACTTGCAAAAATCATATAAAAAGATTTGTAGATTCAAAAATAGCAAATAATATATAAATGGATTCATAAAATCATGTAGAATATTAATATGACAATAGATCTAACCTTTACGTTATACGTTTATGGTAATAATTTAAATAGTTTTAATATCCTTTTAGGGTATTAAATTCTTAGTAAATTATTTATAGGTCAAAAAATTATGAATAATATGTCTAAATAAATATACTATAATGTAGATTAATAATGTAAAATTAGATCTAATATTTGCAGTACATATTTATCATAATGATTTAATTAGTATTAATGACTTTTTAGATCATTAAATCAATAATAAATTATTTATAGCTCACAAAAATATAAATAATATACCAATAGAAAGTAAATTTCATGTAGATCATCAACATGCAGTTTGTTCAAGAAAATACTCTAAGGTTTTGTTGTAGATATTTAAACAAGTTAATGCCCTTTTTGGAGTAATAAATTTATAAGAAAATAAATATCGTTTAGAAAATTGCAAATAATATGTCCTTGGAATCACAATTCCGTGAAGATTATTGATCTGAATTTAGATTTATTTTTAGACAACAGAAATTATTTAAATGAATTAAACTCTTTTAAATACCCCTTAAATCATAAGAGAAGATTTATAACTCCGATTAAGATGAATCCAACGCCTACTGGTTCATATTAATGCCCTGTATCCATTAAACTCCAGATACAATTTTAATTCGGCAATAAGAATAGGCGTTATAATAGAACTATTAAAACCCCTATCCTTGCAATCCATGATTATTAATAAATATACCATTGCATTAATTGATCTCTTGCATGCATCATATACTTCAGTATTGTTTAGAGAACAAAAACAACAACCATTTTGATTTATTAAATTGTCAAGAATGCACTTGTGCAATTTTCTTTGATTGTATGATTGTTAATGTTGTATACAATTGTTTGATCGATAGATTGCGAGGAGTGCAACATGTGTGATTGCAACGAGTGTTTGAACGACTTCAGCTACAATGTTACATCCCAAAAAATTTGAACAATGATTATCAAATTCCAATCATGTCGTGCTATTGCCGACGAGTACGCCATGAAGGGGTCCTCACAGTGCGTGTTTAGAGACGTGGGGTAAGGCGGACGGTTGACGGGTACGAGGTAACACAGCTTACCTAGGTTCAGATCCCACAACGGTGGCGGAATCCTACTCCTGGTATAAATCACTATAAGGGCAATACGCCGAGTTACTGAGATAGGTTCGCTGTGCGAGGTTGTCTGAAGTTATCTATGATTGTGCCCTAAAGGCTCCCATAGGCCCGACTTATATAGTCGCCAGGTCCTAGGGTTACAGGGAAAAGTCCTAGCCGGACAGGTTACAGAGTCCTACACCGTCTATCACTAGTCTTGTGTATCTTGCACTCCAAGGCTCCGGGTACGCTGGTGACTCCACCGTAGCCTTCCTTTATCCGGCATGGGCCTCCCTTCTGGATCCACCTAACTGGGCCGCCCAGCAGGCCATAGGCCATGCTACTGACTATGGGCCACCCGGGTTAGTCGGATAAGAGACATGCTATTAGGATACCCATATAGCATATCCCCAACAGTAGCCCCCGGAGAACTCCGAGATCTTGCGCCGTCTTGCCTCTTCACGTGGAATGCTCCGTCTAGATGGATGTCGGCAAATCGTCAAGCAATATCTTGTAGTCCTACCAAAGAACCCTGCAAGGTTTTATCCGTCTTTGATTTGTAAGCCGGAGAAATGCTGAATCTTCCATCGTACTCTTCCATAGTCGGATTAAATCCGTCCATGCCGGAATCTTCGATGCGACGGCTCATCTACCCATGTCAGTTATGACGACGTAGGCTTAGGTCAGCGACGCCTCGTAACTCACACATGCAGAGAACGCAATCATATCCGATTTTCCTGCGCGAGCGATACAAACCGTTGGCGGCGGCGGTTAGAGACGTGGCGAAATTACCACGCACGTTCACGAACACGTCGTCTACTCGGCAACCGTCCGATTAGCTGCACGAATCTTGACGCAGGGTATGATAAATAGCAACCGTGGGGCATTTTCAACTTTTTACCTCATTCCTCTCGCGTCATCGTCTTCTTCCTCCAGCCGCACGCCTCCTTGAGCTCTCCGCGAGAAACCTCGAAAACCCTAGCTCCCATCTGCGTCAGTCGCATCCTTCCATCACTCCATGGCCAGCAGCAGCTCCTCCCCATCGATGGTGGCGTCGAGCGAATCCGCGGCGAAGCCGGCGAGCTCTGTTGTCGTGCCTCCAGAAGGCCTGGTCATCCCTGGATCGGCAGTGATTGAGACCACCGGCGGCGACCACAATCTAGCGGCGCTGGAACCACCGGAAGAAGAGCCAGACTAGCATAAGGGTGACTGGCGCGGCTCGGACATCACCGACCACGACATCCAGGAGATGGTCGCCAAAGGCTACCTCCCCGCGACGGAGGGGCTCGCCTGGCGGGCGGCGCTGGCCGGCGAGGTGACACCTTCTCCCCAAGTCGGAGAAAAGGTGTACCTCAAGGCTCAGCTGGTACGCGTCGTTTCCTTGCCCATCTCCCACTTCTTTCTCTCTGTCTTGAACCACTACAAGGTCCAACCCCACAACCTCTCCCCCAATAGCATCTTAGTGCTAAGAAACTTCGCGACACTTTGCGAGGGTTACCTAGGGATAAGGCCTAGGTTAGACTTGTTCGTGTACTTCTTCATCGTCAAACGTGAAACCGGACATAGTAGGGAGGAGCTTAGGAACTGCGGCACCATAAGCTTCAAGATTCGACCTGGCCGGCGGTTCCCCGACATCGTTGGCCACGACTCCTGCAAGAACTGGCAGCGGACGTACGTCTACGGCCCCGACATTCCTTTGGCGGGCCGAGAAGTGACGTACCCGGACTTCGTGGATGGAGCCGCCGCTGAAGTTTCTACATGGAGATCCCATGCCTCCCTTCCCTCCGACCTCGACGATTCTCGCGCAATAAGGCGGGTTGTCGTGGGAATGGTCACGGCAGATGCTGCAATCGGCAGCGAGTAGTAGAACGAGGGGCAAGGGCGGCCAGCCATCTGCGGTGCGATATGAGGGCGGAGACACAGGGTTTTACCCAGGTTCGGCCCCCCGGAGGGTAAAGACTTACTCCTGCTAAATTGTATTATGGAGGTAGTACAATGGGCGAGCTCGGCGGCTAGGCGGCGAGTCGCTTGGGTGTATGATGGAACGTATCTCTACACGCCCCGCAGGGAGGTTTATATAGGCTCACCTCCCCTAGGGTTTACATATCTCAACCGAATCAGTTAAGGCTTCGTACTGCTTAACCTAATCCGACTGGGCCTATCTACTCTTTGGGCCTTCAGCTTCCAGCCGCTTGATCCACGCCGGGCCTTGATCCGCCGCCATCCGCAGGCCCACTCGCCGCTTCTTGGGCTGTCGAAAGCGTCTGCTGGGTATACCCCGGTAGGCACATCCCCATCAGTAGTCCCCGAGGCCGTCATCGATTAGGCGTAGGTGGCTGCTGGCAGTCGGAGTATACGGCTTCAGAGTGTACATCTAGTCGAATCGTCGGCGGGCTCCTGTATAAAGGAGAAGACTAGTCATCCTGATCGCAACTTTGGCGAGTCGAGTCGGCGAAACACTGTCATAGTGATCGGGTCGGCGAGCCGAGTGGCTGAAGTTGGACCGTTAAACATGGTCAAACTAGCCGTTTGGGTAATCCAACGGTAACTTTTGGCGTAATCACCGCGTAGTAACGGCTCCCTGATTTGGCGGGTAACAACCGCTGTATAAGGGGAATGGCAGGCGATCAGAGAACCACCTTCTCGCCATTTCCTCCGATTGCACGCACTTTCGCCTCCCTTCGCATCGCGATCTAGCCAACCCGAAATCCTCCGACCCCCCACAAATCCTCCTGCCATGGCTCTCTCCACCGAACCTTTTGGTAGATCCAAGTGTACGAGGGCGCAACTGGCTTCCTTTGAAGAGGCCGGGATCCTGCGCGCCGGCTGCTGGCGCATCCCCGCGGCCGGAGAGGTGACCCCGAACCTGCGCGAGGGGGAATTCATCTGCTTCACCAGCCATCTAGAACGGGGGCTAGGATTCCCCACGTCCCTGTTCTTCCGGCGCTTCTGCGCCTACTACGGGATCCAACCGTCGGACCTGGGTCCACACAGCATCGAGCAGCTCGCCATCTTCGTGGCGTTCTGCGAATGCTACTTGGGCTGCCGGCCCTACTTCCCTCTATGGCAAGATCTGTTCCACGGACGGATCAGCCGCGAGGAAGCGGGCGGCCCAATGCTTTCCGCGGGCGGCCTAACCTTCCAGCTGAAGTTGAAGGCTTCGTTCTTCGACTTGATGCTACCCGCCAAGGCGGCGAGCGACTGGAAGAAATCTTGGTTCTATGTTGCCGAGGCGACCCCGGAGGGCGAGACGGCGATCCCACGATACTCCGCCAACCGGTCCGAACCGCGCTGTCTTCAAGTCGGCAAGCTCCCCAGCGACCAGCGGATGGTCGTGGACGAAATGCTCCAAACCATCCGTGGTTTGAAGAAGAAGGGCCTCCAGTCGATCAACTTATATAACTGCTAGCTCGGGCGGCGGCTCGTCCCTCTGGCTCGGCGCGACCACTACATGTACCAATACATGGGCCGAGAGGACTCAACGAAGTCCAGCCTAGCCCAGTGGAAGCTCGAGGACTACATCGCAGCACTGAAGAAGATCACCCAGGCGGTGTACCTGGACGCACAGGCTGGGGTCGCCCCTACACCGCAAAGCGTCCGGCCCCAACGGTAATCACCTCGCATCATTCGCAGTCGCAGTTTTTGCAGTCGCGGTCATTCTAATTTCATCTTGCGTTCATTGCAGCTATTCCAGGTGGTGGAAGGATGGCTCCCTCCTTCGGACGACGAGAATTCGAGCTCGTCCGTCCAGGACATGGGCGAGTCGCCTCCCGCCAAGGGCGACGCCGGGAGCGACGAGAGTAACGGCGACGATGAGTCCGAGGAGGAGGTCGCCCCGCTAGTCCGCAAGACCCGCGGGCAGCGTCAACGTGAGCTTGAGGCGAGCAAAAGCCTCGAGCGTCATGATGACGATGAAGAACTTCCAGAGACCACCTCACGCCGCCAGGCTACTCCGTCGAAGAAGAAGAAGAAGAAGGAGAAGGAGGCGAAGGCCCCTCCGAAGAAGAAGACGAAGCCGATGAGGCCGGCCTCACCACCGCACTTGGTGAGCAGCTCCGACGCCCCCAGCCCGGCCAAGGACGAGGCGCCACCGACGGCAGCCGCGCTGGACACGGCCACTGTCAAGGTGCCACTGGCTTCGATGCCTCCACCATTCGCCCCAGTTTCTGGGCTGGGGGATGCTCCGGCTGCGGCGGCTTCGCCTCGCAGGGAAGCTCCTGCCGAAGATGTCCCAGAGGCTCCTGTTGCAGCCTCGACGACGAAGAAGCCGTCCATGTCTTGGGCACGCGACGTCCTAGAGATGGGGCTTAGCCGCCGACTAGGCCCTGAACTGGAGAAGCCGCCCGGCCTCCGCACGGGGCTACGCTTCATTCCAGTCGCCAAGTGAGTTTGCTCACCTACCTTTGTCTTCCATAGCAGCTTGAATTATCTTGCTTACATGATTGATTTACAGGACCGGAGTGAAGAATATGGGCCACCCGACCGTGGCTAAGGTGCCACCCGTCATCAGCGAGGAGGATCCTTCCCGTAAGAGGAAGGCGGACGAGGTCGTCGTCCCTGCGGATGGCGGCAAGAAGGCCAAGGGCGACGATGTCGTCACGATCTCTGACGACACGGCGGTCGCTACCGATCAACCCGCAAGCAGGCCGCATCCACGAAGGAGGGCGCTCCCTCGCCTGGAGCGGCCGAGCCGACCTCCTTTGGTGCGGGTGCCTCCATCGCGACATTCCCGCGCTTCATGGCCAAAGCGGCCACAGCGAGTGGAACTTCGCCCTCGAGCCGTGCACCTGGGGTCGCCGATGCGGAAGTCGAGCAGCGTCGTGGGCACACGCCAGCTCTCCTCGCGTCCGTGGACGCGATACAACTTCATGGCATGCTTGGCGCAGCCATCCAGGTATGTCCAGTCCCCGAGGATCAGGTCGGTGTGTTGCAGCGGTCTGATTCTTTTGGTGTATAGTTGTTATTTTTCGCGTCCAGTCCCCGAGTGCGCACGTGTTGAATTTCAGCGGTGGGCACTTAGGAGTTTTTTGATTGCCAGTCCTCGTGCGCGACTTTCGCTGAATTTCAGCGGTGGGCACTTAGGAGTTTTTGATTGCGATCCCGAGCGCACTCGCTGAATTTCAGCGGTGGGCACTTAGGAATTTTTTGATTGCCAGTCCCCGAGTGCGCACTCGCTGAATTTCAGCGGGTGGGCACTTAGGAATTTTTTGACTGCCAGTCCCCGAGTGCGCACTCGCTGAATTTCAGCAGGTAGGCACTGAGGATGTTGCTTTGATTAACTGTTTGAATGATGTGCAGGGTCTGCAACGTGAATCAGCTGACCGATTGGCAGTGAAGCACCGCGCGGAGAAGGAACTGGCCACCGTCCAAGAGGCGAATAAGGGGCTTCAGGCGGTTGCCGTGAAGGTGGAGGAGGCTCGCCAGGGGCTTGTCCCAGCGGGTGAGTTGGCGGTGGCTCAATCGGCACTGAGCTCGGCTGAGAAGCGGATCGCCGAACTCGAGCGCGAGCTGAGGGAGGCGAAGGAGGAAGCGAACTCGGCGGATGGGCGAGCCAAGGCCGCTATTACCGCCGCCACAGAGGATCGTAAAGTGTCCGACGCCCTTGTTGCTGGGCTTCAGGACGACTATACTTCGCTTCAATGCTTCATCACGGATAACTCCCGCCCCTTGATTGGTAAGTGTATCTGCCTCTGCCAATAACATGTGTTCTGTTGTGATGCCCGACGTACTCATTGTTGTCTTCTATTCGCAGGTCGCATCCTTGATCGCGGAAGAGGCGAGCTCGTTCGACGCGCGGTAGTGTGTGGCCACGCTCGTCGACTCGGCGTCGTTGTTGGCGACGTGCATCCGAGCCTACCTCCAGGAGATATCACCCACGGAAGTAATTCCCAGCGACCTCGTCGAGGTGTGGAAGTACTTGGAGAAGGCGCCCTCGATCATTGAGTTCATGACGCGATCGGCGTTTCGGCGCGGAGCAGCGACGGCGCTTAGCCTTGGACTTGCTCACTTCCCGGAGGACTTCGACCTCGACGACGTGACGAGTGGCTACCCGTCATCGACTGGCGCAGTGGAGCTTTCCGAGGTGCTCAAGTTGATGGACCGCGTCGCGATGTACTCCGAGCGTGTCTGGGCAATGGGCGACCTCTTTCCGTACCAGGAGACGGTCGTCGCGCCCAACGACCCCGAGCCGCAGCACTGGGACTTCAAGGTCGAGCAGCCCTTCCGCACGGCGATGGCGGGTGAGCTGACGACGTACCCGTCAAACCCGTACACGGCGTTCATCCGCAATCGCCGAGGTGCTGGCGAGTCGTCGTCGAAGCCTGCAGAATAGGATAGTTTGCCCTGGGGCGTTAGTAGCAGGTCTGCCATTTGGGCATATTTTGTAATTTGAGACAATGCGACATGCTATTGAATGAGACATCGTGTTTGTTTTGGGATTTGTCATGTGTTTTGTGATTGAGGTTTGAACGAGTCCCCGAGCACGTCCGCCCTTTTGTGGGGTTTACCTCGTGTGTGATATGTTTGTTGTTTTTGAATGTTTTGTTATTGTGGTCAACTCGCCCAGACTCGAAGAGCCAGTCGCTAGGCGACTCCCTTGAGCTCTCTATACTTTGCCGTTTTCCCTTGCGCGAATGAGGTCGGGTGGCCGAGTCCCCGAGCGTGGTACTTGGTTGTTCTAGGCGCGACTCGAGGGTGGGTGAGGACTTGGCGCGTTAGTTTGAGCGCATCACTCCTGCCTGGCCCGTGGGGTCAGTCGCGTGGCGAGTCCTGGGCATGCTCTCATACTTGGCGTTTTCCCGAGCCGCTCGCGCTGAACTGGTCATCAGTCCCCGAGCGTGGTACGTGGCCGTTCGAGTCGCTATGTCGAGGATGCGGAGGATCGTGGTCGCTGTGAGAAGCAAAGGCAGTTGTCTTGGCTCGTAGAGCCAGTCGGGCTAGGCGACTCCAATGGGGCTCCGGGTAGGCTTTTTCGTGGACGATGTAAAACCTGAGGTGACCCAGTGCTTTTGCATCGCACTACTTAGCCGTGCCGATCGCTTGACCAAAGGTTGACTTCTGCGGTTAGCTTGACGCTGTTATTACGAGTGCGAGTGGCACAAGACACGGAGAGTAAGCGCAATTTGCGGTAACTAATTCTTTTTCTTTCATAGCGACTGGAGAGTACATATGTGGAATTCTAGGAATAGAACTTCCGTAGGAGGTTTACATTCCATGGTCGCTTGACGTCGAGTTCGCCGTCTCCGCGGACGTCGATGAGGTAGTAGGCGTCGTTGCCGAGTACGCACCCGATGGCGAATGGTCCCTCCCATGGGGGGGAAGCTTGTGCATGCCCTTTTTGTCCTGGATGAGGCGCAGCACCAGGTCGCCTTCTTGGAAGGTGCGCGTTTTCACCCGCCGGCTGTGGTAGCGGTGGAGTCCTTGTTGGTAGATGGCGGTGCGCGAGCGAGCTAGGTCGCGTGCCTCGTCGAGTTGATCGACTCCATCCTGTCGTGCGAGTTCGTTCGCAGCCTCCGTGTAGTGGACGACCCGCGGCGAGTCGTGCTCAAGGTCGGTGGGCATGACTGCCTCGGCGCCGTACACCATGAAGAAGGGGGTGAATCCTGTCGATCTGTTGACCGAGGTGCGGATGCCCCAGATGACGGAGGGTAGCTCCTCGACCCAACACCCGGCGGTGCGCCCGAGTGGTACTTGGAGTCGCGGCTTCAGGCCGTGGAGGATGCTTTGATTGGCCCGTTCCGCCTGGCCGTTGGATTCCGGGTGGGCGACTGACGCAAGGTCGAGCCGGATGTGGTGTTCTTCGCAGAATTCGGCCATGGCTCCTTTGGCGAAGTTGGTGCCGTTGTCCGTGATGATGCTATTTGGGAACCCGTGGCGATATATGAGCTCGCGTAGGAACTTAGTGGCGGTCTTCCCGTCGCATTTCCGGACTGGCTTGGCCTCCACCCACTTTGTGAATTTGTCGACTGCGACCAGGAGGTGGGTGTAGCCGGAAGGGGCCTTTTTGAAGGGGCCTACCATATCCATGCCCCACACGGCGAATGGCCAGGTGATGGGGATTGTCTTCAGCGCCGAGCTTGGCACGTGCGTCTGGTTGGCGTATTTCTGGCACCCGGCGCACCGCTAGACAATGTCGACGGCGTCGGCGTGTGCGGTGGGCCAGTAGAATCCATGCCGCATGGCCTTGGCGACTAGAGAGCGGGCACCGGCGTGGTGGCCGCAGTCGCCGAAGTGGATGTCGTGGAGTATCTTGCGTCCTTCGGCGGGTTGGACGCAGCGTTGGAACACGCTGGTGACACTGTGCTTGTGGAGCTCGCCGTCGATGATGGTGTAGGACTTGCATCGGCGTGCGATCATCCTCGCATCCGTCTCATTTGCCGACAAGGTGCCAGCCTCTAGGTAGGCGATGTAGGGCCTGGTCCAGTCGTCTGGCTCGGTGACGAGTGCGACCAGGGCTGCGTCCGGCTGTAGCGGGACTCCAATGTCGATCTCCCTCGGGGGGGAGACTGATGGCTTGGTGATCGTGTCGAGGAAGACGCCGGCGGGTGGTGCGAGTCGAGCCGACCCGATGCAAGAGAGTGCGTCGGCCTCCTCATTCTTCCGCCTGTCAATCCACTCGACGGAGTAGCCTGCGAAGTGTCCGCCCAGCTTGTCCACTGCTTGGCGGTATGCCGCCATGGTGGGGGAGACGGCGTCGCAGGTGCCGGCGACTTGTCCAGCGACGAGGTCGGAGTCTCCGTAACAGCGTAGGCGGTTGACGTTCATCTCCCTGGCAGCTCGCATGCCATGGAGTAAGGCCTCGTACTCGGCCATGTTGTTGGTGCAGGGGGTGAAGTCGAGGCAGAGGACGTAGCGGAGCTTGTCGCCCTTCGGCGAAGTTAGCACGATCCCTGCGCCTGCGCCATCCGCGTTCTTGGAGCCGTCGAAGTGCAGGCTCTAGTAATGGAGGTATGGCAGCTTCTCTGGCTGCTGGGCCTCTTCCCAGTCGGCGATGAAGTCCGCTAGGGCCTGTGACTTGATCGCTTTTCGTGGCTCGTATTTGATGTTGTGGACGCCGATTTCAACGGCCCACTTGGCGACCCGCCCGGTCGCCTCGCGGTTGCGGATGATGTCCTGCAACGGTGCTGAGGAAACGACAGTTATCGAGTGCTCCTGGAAGTAGTGCGGCAGGCGCCGCTGTGCTCTGAAGACCGTGTATACCAGCTTCTGGTACTGCGGGTATCGCTGGCGCGACTCGGTGAGGACCTCGCTGATGTAGTACACCGGTCGCTGCACTGGGCGCTCCTTTCCTTCCTCCGGTCGCTCGACGACCATGACGGCGCTGACGACGCGCTCGGAGGCCACGACGTAAACCAGCATGAGTTCTTTGTCGGCGGGGGCGGCGAGTAGCGGTGCGGCGAGTAGCACCTTCTTGAGGTCGCGAAGCGCGTCATCCGCCTCCTTGTCCCACTGGAAGGTGGGGTTCTTGCGCATCAGGCGGTATAGGGGCATCGCCTTTTCACCCAGGCGGGGGATGAAGCGACTGAGGGCCGCTACTCGCCCGGCCAGCTTCTGGACGTCGCACAGGCACTCGGGTTTGCCGAATCGGGCGATCGTGTCGATCTTGGTGGGGTTCGCCTCGATCCCTCGCTTGGAGACGACGTACCCCAGTAGTTGTCCTGCTGGTACGCCGAAGGTGCATTTGCCTGGGTTAAGCTTTATCTTGTATTTTCTCAAGTTGGCGAACGTTACCGCCAGGTCGGCGAGTAGGTCACCCTGGCGAGCGGATTTCACGACCACGTCGTTGATATAGACGTGGATGTTGCGGCCAATTTGGCTCGCGAGGCACTCCTGCATGCACCGCTGGTAGGTTGCCCCGGCGTTCTTGAGGCCGAAGGTCATGGCGGTGTAGCAGAAGGCTCCGAATGGCGTGATGAAGGCCGTCTTCTCCTCGTCCTCGACAGCCATTTTGATCTGGTTGTACCCAGAGTAGGCGTCGAGGAAACATAGCGACTCCAAGCCCGCGGTGAAATCGATTATTTGGTCGATCCGCGGGAGAACGAACTGCTCCTTTGGGCAGGCGCTGTTCAAGTTTGTGTAGTCGATACACATCCTCCAGGTCCCGTTCTTCTTCTCGACCAGGACTGGGTTTGCCAGCCACTTGGAGTACTTGATTGGTCAATGAAGCTCGCAGAGTAGACGCTGCACCTCCTCGGCGATGGCTCGGCGGCGCTCTTCATTGAAGGGCCACAGCGACTGTTTGACGGGTCGCACTTTGGGGTCGGCGTTTAGCTTGTGCTCAGCAAGCTCCCTAGGGACACCAGGCATGCCAGAGGGCTTCCATGCGAAGATGTCCCTGTTCTCACGGAGGAACTCGATGAGCGCGCCTTCCTAGGCTGGGCTCATTTCCCATCGTCCACCGTCTGGCCGAGTCGCCTGGGACCAGCTCGACGGTGCGAGTGTGCGTCGTTGCCTCGAAGGTTGAGGTGTTCGCGCCCTCCGAGTTGGGCTTCTTGAGTATGGTGGGGTCGTCGTTGTTGACCCCACTCGCGTACTTGGCGAGCTCGTCGGCGTGGTTGGTTTCTGCCGCGATGACGGCGTTGGCGAGTTCTGCTCCTTTGGCTTCGCACTCGGCGGCCATGTCTGGATCGCCATTGATGGTGATGACGCCGCACGGCCTAGGGAGCTTCATCGCGTTGTACGCGTAGTGTGGCGCTGCCATGAACTTGGCGAACGCCTGGCGCCCCAGGACGCAGTGGTAGGGGCTGTCGAAGGGCACCAGCTCGAAGACGATCCGCTCGGTGCGGAAGTTTGCTGGCATGCCGAAGGTGACTGGCAGCGTGACCTTGCCGATCGGGTACGCCTTCCGACCGGGGACGATGCCGTGGAACATGGTGTGGGTTGTCTCGATCATCGACTACGGGAGCCGCAGTCGCCTGAAGGTGTCCAGGTACAGGATGTTGATAGAGATGCCGCCATCCATCAATGTCTTGGGGAGCCAGTAGTCGCCGACCTTGGGCTTGACCACCAGGGCAACTCGGCCTGGGTACTCGATGCGTGGCGAGTGGTCCTGGCGGCTCCAGGTGATGGACTGCTCCGACCAGTTGAGGAACTGGGGAACGTCCACCTGAGCCACTGCATTGACGGCGACGGCGCGGGCGATGACCTTCTTGTCGCGCTTCGTGTTGAAGCCTGTGAAGGTATGGAGTGAGCCGACCACTTTGCCGAACTTTCCGCCGTTTGGCGGGTCGTTGTCGGGGTCCTCCCGTGCTCGCCGTGCCTTCTCGATTTCCCTGAGGGTGTGGCAGTCGGCGGTTGTGTGCGTTGCGAGCTTCCCTTCCCTGCTATGAAACGCACAAGGTTGGTTAAGGAGGGCCGCGGGGTCGAACCTTGGCTTGTATGTTGCCGCCCGTTGCGCGAAGCTCTGGGCTCGCGTTATGCGTGCGGCGGCAAGTCGACTTCGCCCGTCATCGCGGCGCTTTGCCGGTGAGGCGAGTGTTGCTGTAGCGTAGGTCGGACCGTCGTCGCTGTCGCCGCCAGGCGGCGTTGACCTCCCGACTCGTCGTCGGTTTCCTGGTTTGGATCTTCCTCCGCGTACCGTTTGGCGATCTCGAGGAGGTCCGGTATGTTGTCGAGTGTGCGAGAGTGTCGCTTCAGCTTGGCGACCAGCGGCTCGTAGCGGCACGAGGTCTTGAAGCAATGGATCGCGGTGTCCGGGTGGATGCCGACCGCGTACCAGAGTTCCTGCCACCGCTGGACCCGCTTGGGTCGACTCGCTGGGTCCTCGGACGATCGCTCCAGGTCCTCGATGGTGGTGGCGCGGGTGTAGGAGCACTCGAAGTGCTCGACGAAGGCGTACAGATCTCCTCCTGTGAGTCGATACTATCCTGGGAGGTGTTGATCCATCGCGCACGCCCCTCCATCATCGGGGAGGCGGATAGCAGGTCGGTGTGGCGCGATCCCCATCGCCATGAGGTATGTGTCGAGCGAGACGGCGGGTCGCACGAGGGTCGATTTTTCTATCTCCTTCGGCGCTTTGAAGTTTGGCGGTACTTCCGCCGGATCATTGGTCCGAAGCACTTAGGCGATCGAAGCGACCCATGGGCTCGCCGTCGCGGCGATTGGTTAGGGTGTGTCGCAGGTCGTCGGGCTAGCGTGCGCGCTAGCTTTGGTTGTTGATGATGTGGGTGCGGGCGTTGATGGCTTAACCGTTGGCGGCGACGAAGTTGGTCGCTGGCCGGGGTCGCAGGGAGAGTGCAGCGTTCGCGGGTCGGTGTTGGAGCTGCGGTGGCTCGTGGCGGGCGTTGAGGGTTTTGCCGCGGTGGGCGGCCGCTTGAGGCCGCTCGCTTCAAGAACGCGAGTACACACGACCTCGCGAGTCGGCGCCGCTTTTGCTGCTCGACGGCCAGCGAGCAGGGCCACGACATCTGGATCTGTAGGGCGCCGTCGGTGCCCGTGATGTTGTCGACTCGCCGCTCGCCACGAGGTTGTCCATCGGGGTGGAGAACAGTGGGAGGCCGTTTGCGTCTCGCTCCCGTGAGGAGACTACTATCCGCGGCTGGTCCCTGGGAGGTGTGCGGTTGGGTGGAGGTGGGGCGCCCATCGCCGTCGACCCTGGCGGGGGCCGGACGCTTCCTCCTGGTGGCGCGTTCTCGCAGATCGCGGGCTCGGCCACGCGGGTCGGGTCGTTTTCGTCGTCGAAGTTCAGGGCGCGCCCCTGAACGGTGGGGTTCAGGCGCGACCTGATCCGCTGGTGGTGGTAGCGCGATAGTTCCTTCGCCGTCACCTGCTCAAGACGAAATTTTTCGCGCTCGGCTTGCTCCTTGTGCACTGCCTCCGCCAGTTTCAGGCGTAGTTCCTCGACCTCCATCGCCGTGGCGTTAGGAGGGATTGGGGTGGAGAAGGGGTCCTCCGGCGGCTCGGTGCCGGTCGCCATGTAGGTCGTGGCGTGGCGACCGGTTCTGTCGCGGAGGTCGGCGGAGTTTTCCGACCCGGAGTCGAAGTCGAAGATCCCGAGGATGGAGGGGTCCTCGAAGTCTCCCATGTTGGAGACCTGGGTGATGGAGCCCGCGGGTGAAGCCGCGGTGATGGATCCGGCGAGTGACGCTGGGTCGCTGAAGTCGGCGTCGTTGAGGGCCGCGTCTTCTGCGGCCGCTGAGTTCTCGGCCACGTCGCTGTGGGCCGAGTTGTACTCGGAGGCAAGGCGATGGATCGTGCGGATCTGGCTCTCGGAGAGCCGATCGCGTGGCGGCGACTCGCGGATGCGAGCCGAGTCCTCCGAAACGATGACGTCGGTGAGGCCGACGAAGAGGCTGATCGTGCCGACCGGCAGGATCATGCTGGGCGTGACGGGTCGCGCCGCCGGGACGTAGCTGCTCGGCAAGATTTGGAGCATCTCGCCGATTGCTATCATGCGGCCGGTGGCGACCGTCTCGTTGATGGGCAGAATGGATCTCGCCGCAGAACACCGGCCAGACCGGCCAGGCCCCACGGTGGGCGCCACTGTCATGGGAATGGTCACGGCAGATGCTGCAATCGGCAGCGAGTAGTAGAACGAGGGGCAAGGGCGGCCAGCCATCTGCGGTGCGAGATGAGGGCGGAGACACAGGGTTTTACCCAGGTTTGGCCCCCCGGAGGGTAAAGACCTACTCCTGCTAAATTGTATTATGGAGGTAGTACAATGGGTGAGCTCAGCGGCTAGGCGGCGAGTCGCTTGGGTGTATGATGGAACGTATCTCTACACGCCTCGCAGGGAGGTTTATATAGGCTCACCTCCCCTAGGGTTTACATATCTCAACCGAATCAGTTAAGGATTCGGTACTCGTTTAACCTAATCCGACTGGGCCTATCTACTCGCCTGGGCCTTCAGCTTCCAGTCGCTTGGATCCACGCCGGGCCTTGATCCAGTCGCCGTCCTGCAGACCCACTCGCCAGTTCTTGGGCTAGTCGGAAACGTCCTGCTGGGTATACCCCGGTAGGCACATCCCCATCACGGGTCGAATGGTTCGTAGAGACGGGTTGGACCGGCTTGGACTTAGCCATGTGCTGGTTCATCAGGCGAATCCAACCTCTGCAGCACCGCGCGAAGTTCATGCACGAGTATACCAGTGATCGAAGGGATACCCTCCTAATCTCTATGGATAACTTCTCGAGTGACTCCGTCAAGCTCCGCCTAAAGGACATCGTCAAGGTGATGGATAAGAAGCGTGGCTTCACCATCACCTACGACATGTTCGTAGACGGCAAGTGCCCAAAGGTAGGTATTTATTTTCCGTGTACAACATTGCTCCAGTTTTTCCGTCTTGCTAATACCATCTTATCTAACACGGTGATTTCTCACTCAACAGCTTAGCGATCTAGATGAGGGCAACATGGCTGCCCAAATCTATGATCCAAAGATGAAGGAAGTCACGGGTCGTGTCCGACAACGATGTCCCGTTGGCGCAAAAGAGGAAGAGCTCCACCTCTGACGTTGCCGACGGAGGCAAGAAGAAGAAGACGGAGGATGGAGCCTCCAAGAAGACTACCGTCGCCCTGGAGGCGGAAAAGAGAAAAGCCACCGGGATTTTTGCCAAAGCGCCCCCCCTAGTGTAAGCCTCTCATTCTCCGACATTATCTATTTATCTGTCTTGTTCCTGTACTTATGCACTTTGCACGTTTCAGGAAGAAAGCCACGACCAGCCTCAAGAAGTCCTCCAAAACTTTGGGGGCTTCTAGAAATATCAAGGACATGCTGCATCGCGACTCCTCCCCCGCCATCGCCCCTGCTACTCCTGCCGTCAAGCCCTCCTCTGCTCCGACAAGCTCTCAAGTCCAGGAGGCACCAGGCCCTTCTGCCATGGAAGTGGATTTTGGCGCCTCTACCAAACTTGCTGTTGTGGGCGAGCAGGCGACGCAGGAGAGCGCTGCTCTACAAATGGCTGAAGCTCCGGCTAAGGATGCCATCGGTAGCGGCAAGGCGGTGATGGGAGCTGGTACCTCTGCCGAAGGCGGTGCCCCTACTCCCAGAAACCTTTTGAGTTTCCGAAGATAGTTTACCCGGCGCTCACACCGAGTAACACAACTCTGGTTCCTGGAGGAGTACCGTCATCTCCGACGTGCGGTCTTGAGGAGCTACTCCGACAAGCAGATATCTTGTGAGGAAATAGCATTTCCTTCGGCAAGCTGCTAGCCGAGAGTGCTACAAACCTCAAGATTATTGCACTTGTAAGTTTTTACTTTGCCTTTTGCATTTCATATGAGTATCCCACTGTAGCCCCCGAGGATGTAGACGGAAAACCATAGGTTTTTCATCTATATGCTCTAAGAGTGACTAAGTTAGAAAAAACTCTCACTGTAGCCCCCAAGCATTTAGATGGAACAAACTAGTCTGACTAGATGCTTTAAGAGTAGCATACGCAGTGTTCATATTTTTCAATACTGTAGCCCCCAAGCCTCTAGTTGTAACTGAATTAGTTCCGACTAGATGCTTAAAGAAAAGCTAAGCAGATTCCGAGTTAAAAAACTTTATACTGTAGCCCCCAAGCCTCTAATCAAGAACTGAATTAGCTCCGACTAGATGCTTAAAGAAAAGCTAAGCATATTGCTAAGTTAAAAACTCTCGCTGTAGCCCCCGAGCGTCTAGGTGGAAAGTTTCCGACTAGATGCTCCAAGCGGATCAAACAACGGTTTAACTTTATACTTGTTTTCACAGAACGAGAATGCTCGGAGGGGCATGGCCAACGACAAGTACCAGAAGATGTGCGCAGATCTTGAAGCCGAAAAGGGTAAAACTGCCATCTTGAAGGAACAGATCATCAAAAACAAGAGTCTGTTTTCTTTTTGCGCATTTACGTCTTATTTTTGTGCCCATAATCTCCGAGTACTCACTGTGTACTTTGTTTTCACCGACTTGCAGAACATGTCGCCAAGGCCAAGGATATTGTCGAGCAGTCCAAGCACATCCAGCAGCTGGACAGCGAGAACAAAATCCTTAAGAAGGAGAGGGAAGAGATGCTGAAGATGCATGAGGATTCCATGAAATCCCTGCAGGATTCCGCCACCGTGGAAATCAATCGCTTGAAGGAGGAGCTTGCGATCTTAAAGGATCAGAAGCAAGCTGCTGATGAGCAAAACCATCGCCATAGCGAGGCGTTTAAGCTCCTCCAACAAGAGAAGGAATCCCTGGCGGACACCCTCTGGCAGGCAAAGGCCAGCATCTTCAGTAAGTTTCCTCTGCCTTGTATTTCTGTAGTCTGGATACTTAGAGTCTATTGAACTCATGCGCTTCTTGTCAGAATTTTCAGCTCCTATGGGTTTAACCCGCTCGCCTCCTTTGGACAAGGAATGCATGGTTCATGCCGGCAACTTCATCAACACCGCCATCACCCAAGCCAAAGAGATTGCCAAGCCCCTCCAGATATACATCAAGGCCTCGGACTTCGTGACGAAGTACTCGGAGATTCTGCACCGAGCCCCCGAGCGTGTCACGAGCTGGAAAGCTTCATGTGCACGGGCTGGCGCAAGGATGGCGCTATCAATGGTGAAGGCACACTACGAAGATGCTGACATCAACACGGTGACCTCTGGTATCCCCGACGTGGATGATGACGGCAAGGAGATTGATCACGAAGCCATCTTGTCATCACTCGCGGGTTATGACACCAGAGTTGCCGAGTTGGTGGACATCGACGTTTTTGTTCCCATGAACACCATCGACAGCGTCAACCAAGATTCCTCCGAGTCTCATCATAGCGCCGACGTTGAGGGTGATTCTCCGGCTGGTGACGATGCTGCCTCCAAGTCTCCTGCACCCAAAGAATGAAAAACCCTTTGTAATTTCTGTTTCATCTTTGGTGTATGCGCGAAAAACTTGGCGATGTAACTTAAGGCGGAAAACAATGGTTGTTATGTCCTGCTACTTAAGAACTAATTTCCAGCATGTATATATTTTTTAAGCAAGTGCTGGTTTATCCATTACTTTGGTTCTTATGTTGACTTTTCGTGAGTCGGAAGACTCGTTGTCGAAACCATGCGCTTAGGTGATGATGCCCAATGGCACCGTCAATAACCCGAGCACAAAATCACCGACAACAAGTGCCGAAATTCACTACTCCAGAATCCACATAAAAATGACAAAGAATGTGTAGACCAGAAAACTTAAGCTAATGCCCGTAGGCGGAATTTTCACAAGTGCAAACGCAATACTTGTGCATAAAGGTTTTACATGATCCAAAAATGAATACTAAAGGAGGTAAAAGACTCAGAAATATGAGTGAACCAAAGAGCTTTATTTCATTGATCATATAAAAGGTACACAATTAGATAAAAAATGCTAAGTGTAAAAAGGACGTAGCTGTGCTATGTTCCATGGCCGATCAAGATCTGGGTAGTCATCATCCGAGTCACGTCGCTTACGCTTATGATCCTCATTGGGTCTATTCTTTAGTTCACGATTGTCAACAAGGTAGTAAGACCCATTGAGCATCGCCTTGCTTATGATGAACGGTCCTTCCCATGGCGGGGATAATTTGTGCGACTTCTTCTGCTTAAGTCGGAGCACCAAATCCCCCTCTTTAAATGAGCGATGCCAAACGCGGCGACTATGGTAGCTGCGTAGCTTCTACTGGTATATGGAGGATCTTTGGCATGCCAAAACACGCTCCTCCTCGAGAAGGTCCACATCTAGGCATTTGGATTATTCAGCGTCATCTTCGTCGTAGGTGGCAACTCTTGGTGCATCATGGAGGATGTCAGAAGTTAAGATGTCTTCTGCTCCGTATACCATGAAGTAAGGGGTGTAGCCGGTGGATCTGTTGGGTGTAGTTCATAAACTCCATAGCACAGATGGCAATTCTTCTGCCTAGGCTCCAGCTGCTCTATGTAGCGGTGCCTCAATATGTGGCTTGATTCCCTATAGAATTAATCCATTGGATTGTGGGTGTGCCATAGATGCAAGGTCAAGTCGAATGCCTTTGTCCCAGCAATAAGCCTCCACTTCTCCGAGTGACAAGTTGCTTCCGTTGTCGGTGATGATGCTATGTGGGAGACCAAATCTCACCACTAGATCCCGGACAAACCTGAGGGCAGTTGCCCCATCAAGCTTTCTAATGGGTTTAGCTTCTATCCATTTGGTGAATTTGTCAACTGCTACAAGCAGATGTGTAAATCCACATGGTGCCATCTGTAACAGTCCCACCATGTCTAGCCCCCAGACTGCAAATGCCCAAGTTATTGGTATTGTTCGCAATTCTTCAGCAGGAACATGTGGTTGTCGGGCATAATACCGGCATCCCGTGCATGTCTCAACCAGCTTGTAGGCGTCCGTCTTCGCGGTCAACCAGTAGAATCCTTGCCAGAGGGCTTTCGGGACCAGTGATCGGGGAGCGGCGTGATGCCCGCAATCTCCGAGATGGATCTCGCGCATGATTTCCATACCTTCTAGCTGGGAAACACACTTTAGGTATATACCAGTAGTGATCCTTTTATAGAGTTGCCCATTGATTATGGTGTAACCCTTTGCTCGTCGTACTATTTGCCGTCTTTCGACTTTGTCGTTGGGCAAAGTTCCGTGTTCGAGATATTCCATGAACGGTTTTGTCCAAGCCGGAGGAATCTTTGTCACCATGTTGACGAAAGAGTCAGCTCTATCCGGGTTGTCGATGTCGGCTCCCTTCACGGATGGTGTGCGTAGATGCTCTAGGAAAACTCCTGGCGGAATTCGCTTGCGCCCTGATCCGACCTTAGACAGCAGATCAGCCGCCTCGTTTTTCTCCCTAGGCACATACTTGACTTCGTAGCCCAAGAAACTCTTGGCTATCTCGTCCACTTCATCTCGATATGCCGCCATCATAGGGTTCTGCGCATTCTAGGTGCCAGCCACCTGCTGGGCAACCAAGTCGGGATCTCCACAGCAAACTATGCGCTTGATTCCAATATCCTTGGCTACACGTAGTCCGTGAATGAGTGCCTCGTACTCCGCCATGTTGTTTGTAGCCTCGAAGTGGATCTGCAGAACGTAGTGTAGCTTGTCTCCTGTTGGTGATTATAGCAATACACCAGCCCCCGAGCCGTTGAGCAACTTTGATCCGTCAAAGTGCATCACCCAGTACTCTGGCTCTGGCAACGGAGTAGCATATGGCATCTCCGTCCAATCTGCAACAAAATCCGCCAAGGCTTGTGACTTGATAGCGTTGTCGTGGTGGTATCACGGCATATGCCATGGGTAGGCTAAAGTTGGGGCCGATGGACGTGGAGGAATCCGGGGAGGGATGATGCGGTGAAGACCGCACTCATATGAACAAAGAGAAATACAATGTATACATCTATTCCCTCATAATCTTGCCATACATGTGGCTACAATCATGCTCCTTGAGATATTTCCCCTATGCTCCTATCTAAGCTCTCTGTGAGAGTGGAGGAAGAGGAAGGAGAGATCCTAGTGAGCAGAAAGGAGAGGAGCCCTTCGGGGCCTCCTCGGTGAACGATCCCCCTGGTGCTCCTTATAAAGGGGAGCCCAGGGGACAAGACTTGTTCCCCACGTTCGGTATCTAAGCGGCATATTCCTAGCATCTTCTTAGATGCTCAGCATATTCCTTGGCATCTTCGGAGGTGCCATGGCATATTCCTTAGCATACTCTTGATGCCAAGGGCATATTCCTTATGCCACGTGCCCGAGCCACAGGCGTCCTAAAGGCTGCGCAGGGACTTGATCTCTTGTCTTGGCACTGAAGGTATGTCGACGCGTGCAATGAGCGTTGAAGGTTGAATATGGGCGTGCAGGTGAACTGATTCACCCAGACGTCCGGCAAGCAGCTTCGGCCCAGGTCTTGGCTGATTCGGCCTAGGAGAAGAAGGGGCCCAGGTGGCGAGATGCCAGCCCAGCCGAGTCTTTGCTCAGCCCGGCCGAGGTAGCTCCTATTCGGCCCAGATGGAGCAGCCTGTTCCTGGGTTGGGCAGCGATATAGCTCCTATTGCCGCTGGGGTTAATTCGGCCCAGCCGGGTTGTTTCCCTTTCCTCCTAGTTAATTCAGCCATGGAGATTGTGGACTGGGCCGAGATTCCCCTTACTCGGCCCAGTTGTTCTTTCCTGTCTTTTCCCCTTTTCTATTTGATACTCTCTTCAAATATACTTTCGTCTATTCTTGTTTCTCATTTATGCAGCAACTCTGGGGTACCTGGGGGTACACCCCCGACATTAGTCCCCGAGGCCATGTGGGATTTGTAGAATCGCTCATGGGCTTTATATCTAAATATCCCCAGAGTTGTTTTCTGACATACAACCTCTTCGTCATATATTTCTTGGTCGCATAATCCTTTTGGGTAAGTTTTTTGACTTCTGGCCTTCTTGAGCACTGGTCATAACCCCTTTGAGTAAGTTTCTGGACTTCTGGCCTTCATGGGCACTGGCCATAACCCCTTTGGGTAAGTTTCTGACTTCTGGCCTTCATGGGCACTGGTCATAACCCCTTTGGGTAAGTTTCTGACTTTTGGCCTTCATGGGCACTCGTCATAACCCCTTTGAGTAGATTTCTAGTTCCTGCCTTCTTGGGCATTGCTCTTTTAACCTCATTGGGTAAGTTAGGAGTTCCTGCCTTCTTGGGCATTGCTCTTTTAACCTCATTGGGTAAGTTAGGAGTCTTGGCCTTCTTTGGCACTGCTTTTTTAACCTCTTTGGGTAAGTTATGAGTCTTGGCCTTCTTGGGCACTGCTCTTTTAACCCCTTTGGGTAAGTTATGAGTCTTCGCCTTCTTGGGCGCTGCTCTTTTAACCCCTTTGGGTAAGTTATGAGTCTCGGCCTTCTTTGGCACTGCTCTTTTAACCTCTTTGGGTAAGTTACGAGTCTTGGCCTTCTTTGGCACTGCTTTTTTAACCTCTTTGGGTAAGTTACGAGTCTTGGCCTTCTTGGGCACTGCTCTTTTAACCCCTTTGGGTAAGTTATGAGTCTTGGCCTTCTTGGGCACTGCTCTTTTAACCCCTTTGGGTAAGTTATGAGTCTTCGCCTTCTTGGTATTTGCTCTTTTAACCCCTTTGGGTAAGTTATGAGTCTCGGCCTTCTTTGGCACTGCTCTTTTAACCTCTTTGGGTAAGTTACGAGTCTTGGCCTTCTTTGGCACTGCTCTTTTAACCCCTTTGGGTAAGTTATGGTCAGTCATTTTTCCGAATCAGAGTTATTTTACTCAAAATTGACTTATGTCTTGAGTTGGAGTCCTCTGACTTGAATCCGAGGTATACGACTTAAATCCGAGTTGTCTCATTCCAAATCTGAGTTACTTTACTCAATTTTGACTTATTTCCCAAATCTGATTCATCTGACTCAAATCCGAGTTAACTCATCTCAAATCCGAGTTACTTTACTCAATTTTGACTTACATCCCGAATCTGAGTCATCTGACTCAAATCCGAGTTAACTCATCTCAAATCTGAGTTACTTTACTCAATTTTGACTTACATCCCGGATCTGAGTCATCTGACTCAAATCCGAGTTAACTCATCTCAAATCCGAGTTACTTTACTCAATTTTGACTTACATCCTAAATCTGAGTCATCTGACTCAAATCCGAGTTAACTCATCTCAAATCCGAGTTACTTTACTCAATTTTGACTTATATCTCGGATCTGAGTCATCTGACTCAAACCCGAGTTAACTCATCTCAAATCCGAGTTACTTTACTCAATTTTGACTTACATCCTGAATCTGAGTCATCTGACTCAAACCCGAGTTAACTCATCTCAAATCCGAGTTAGTTTACTCAATTTTGACTTATATCCCGGATCTGAGTCATCTGACTCAAACCCGAGTTAACTCATCTCAAATCCGAGTTACTTTACTCAATTTTGACTTACATCCTGAATCTGAGTCATCTGACTCAAACCCGAGTTAACTCATCTCAAATCCGAGTTAGTTTACTCAAAATTGACTTTATGTCCTAAGGATGAGTCATCTGGCTCTAATCCGAGTTATATGATTCAAATCCGAGTTATATGTTTGCCACGATATAACTTGATTTGGCGTGATGATGATAATTTGCCTTTGATATGGATCCAAGATATAGATCCGAGATTAAGCTTTGGGATATGATAATGATAATTTGCCTTTGATATGGATCCGAGATATAGATCCGAGATTAAGCTTCGGGATATGATAATAGGGCTAACCGCTGAGTGATCTGATTCGAGATGTAGATATGAGATATAGATTCGAGATATGATAAGCTGGCCAATAGCCATCCGAGATATGGGATAACCTGGCAAGATGGTGAGATATCAATCCGAGTCATAACATAACCTGGCAACCTGGTGAACTGAATAAAGCTTCGGCCTGAATCAGAGATATGATTAGTACGCTGAGTTTGAATACCAATCCGAATCATAATATACCCTGGCAAGCTGAATCAAATGTTAGTCCGAATCCAAGACAATCTACCGAGCCGAGTTAAAGGTTAATTTAAAGCATAAACAAATTGACTTCAAGTTATATCGAATCATCAATAAGCTGGTGGTAAGCTGAGTTAAAGGACAATCCAAAGCATAAATAAACTGACTCAAATTCTATCCGACTCATAAGTCGACTCAAATTCTACGAATCATAAATAAGCTGACTCAACTTCTGTCCGAGTTATAAATAAGTTGGCTAGGGAGCTGAGTTAATGGGTAATCCAAAACATAAATAAACTGACTCAGAATCTATCTGAATCACAAATAAGCTGATTCAACTTCTGTCCGGAGTTAAGCTGGCTGGTGTACAGATCTGAATCAACAGGATGTTCTCTTAATCCAAAGGTGACTCTAAGGATAAGTCGGCTAGTCCCCGGGTTAAGTTCTTTTCTCCCCGGGGTGAAGGATTGAGTGTAGGTGACGAGTTATCCGGCACTTATAGTATACTTGAGGAAGTGTTTGAGTGAGTCTTGCTAAGTCATCGTGCCTTGCTAAGTTATTTGGTACTTACTAGGGCTTGGAGTAGTGCTTGAGTCCTTGTTGAGTCTTACCTGTTTTGTTGAGTCAGACTTGGAGACCCTTTGCGCTTACCTCTTTGTTCTCTGTTCGCTTGGTGAAGCTGAATGAGCCCTATGAGGAAGAAGTTGATGAAGATGTTCCCGTCCGGATGGAAACCCAACCAACGCCACTAAAGGCCCCACGGTGGGCGCCAAATGTAAATGGTGGTATCACGGCATATGCCATGGGTAGGCTAAAGTTGGGGCCGATGGGCGTGGAGGAACTGGAGGGATGATGCGGTGAAGACCGCACTCATATGAACAAAGAGAAATACAATGTATACATCTATTCCCTCATAATCTTGCCATACATGTGGCTACAATCATGCTCCTTGAGATATTTCCCCTATGCTCCTATCTAAGCTCTCTGTGAGAGTGGAGGAAGAGGAAGGAGAGATCCTAGTGAGCAGAAAGGAGAGGAGCCCTTCGGGGCCTCCTCGGTGAACGATCCCCCTGGTGCTCCTTATAAAGGGGAGCCCAGGGGACAAGACTTGTTCCCCACGTTCGGTATCTAAGCGGCATATTCCTAGCATCTTCTTAGATGCTCAGCATATTCCTTGGCATCTTCGGAGGTGCCATGGCATATTCCTTAGCATACTCTTGATGCCAAGGGCATATTCCTTATGCCACGTGCCAGTCTGAGCCCTGGGCGTCCTAAGACTGGCACGGGACTTGTTGATCTTGTCTTGGCCTGAAGGTATGTCGACGTAGCGATCATGAGCGTTGAGGTGAATGGCCAGGCGTGCAGGGTGAACTGATTCAGCCCAGACGTCGGCAGCAGCTTCGGCCGGTCTTGGCTGATTCGGCCTAGGAGAAGAAGGCCCAGTGGCGAGATGCCAGCCAGTAGTCTTTGCTCAGCGGCCGAGGTAGCTCCTATTCGGCCCGGATGGAGACTGTTCTGGGTTGGCAGCGATATAGCTCCTATTCGGCCCGGCTGGGGTTAATTCGGCCCAGCCGGGTTGTTTCCCTTTCCTCCTAGTTAATTCAGCCATGGAGATTGTGGACTGGGCCGAGATTCCCCTTACTCGGCCCAGTTGTTCTTTCCTGTCTTTTCCCCTTTTCTATTTGATACTCTCTTCAAATATACTTTCGTCTATTCTTGTTTCTCATTTATGCAGCAACTCTGGGGTACCTGGGGGTACACCCCCGACATTAGTCCCCGAGGCCATGTGGGATTTGTAGAATCGCTCATGGGCTTTATATCTAAATATCCCCAGAGTTGTTTTCTGACATACAACCAATTAGTCATATATTTCTTGGTCGCATAATCCTTTTGGGTAACTTTTTTGACTTCTGGCCTTCTTGGGCCTTTGGTCATAACCCTTTGAGTAAGTTTACGGACTTACGGCCTTCATGGGCCCGGCATAACCCCTTTGGGTAAGTTTCTGACTTCTGGCCTTCATGGGCACTGGTCATAACCCCTTTGGGTAAGTTTCTGACTTCTGGCCTTCATGGGCACTCGTCATAACCCCTTTGAGTAGATTTCTAGTTCCTGCCTTCTTGGGCATTGCTCTTTTAACCTCATTGGGTAAGTTAGGAGTTCCTGCCTTCTTGGGCATTGCTCTTTTAACCTCATTGGGTAAGTTAGGAGTCTTGGCCTTCTTTGGCACTGCTTTTTTAACCTCTTTGGGTAAGTTATGAGTCTTGGCCTTCTTGGGCACTGCTCTTTTAACCCCTTTGGGTAAGTTATGAGTCTTCTCATTCTTTTGCGCTGCTCTTTTAACCACTTTGGGTAATTTATGAGACTCGGCCTTCTTTGGCCTTTGCTCTTTTAACCTCTTTGGGTGAGATTCTGAGTCTTGGCCTTCTTGGGCACTGCTCTTTTAACCCCTTTGGGTAAGTTATGAGTCTTGGCCTTCTTGGGCACTGCTCTTTTAACCCCTTTGGGTAAGTTATGAGTCTTCGCCTTCTTGGGCGCTGCTCTTTTAACCCCTTTGGGTAAGTTATGAGTCTCGGCCTTCTTTGGCACTGCTCTTTTAACCTCTTTGGGTAAGTTACGAGTCTTGGCCTTCTTTGGCACTGCTCTTTTAACCCCTTTGGGTAAGTTATGGTCCGAGTCATCTGTTTCCGAATCAGAGTTATTTTACTCAAAATTGACTTATGTCTTGAGTTGGAGTCCTCTGACTTGAATCCGAGGTATACGACTTAAATCCGAGTTGTCTCATTCCAAATCTGAGTTACTTTACTCAATTTTGACTTATTTCCCAAATCTGATTCATCTGACTCAAATCCGAGTTAACTCATCTCAAATCCGAGTTACTTTACTCAATTTTGACTTACATCCCGAATCAGGTCATCGACTCAAATCGAGTTAACTCATCTCAAATCTGAGTTACTTTACTCAATTTTGACTTACATCCCGGATCTGAGTCATCTGACTCAAATCCGAGTTAACTCATCTCAAATCCGAGTTACTTTACTCAATTTTGACTTACATCCTAAATCTGAGTCATCTGACTCAAATCCGAGTTAACTCATCTCAAATCCGAGTTACTTTACTCAATTTTGACTTATATCTCGGATCTGAGTCATCGACTCAAACCGAGTTAACTCATCTCAAATCCGAGTTACTGTACTCAATTTTGACTTACATCCTGAATCTGAGTCATCTGACTCAAACCCGAGTTAACTCATCTCAAATCCGAGTTAGTTTACTCAATTTTGACTTATATCCCGGATCTGAGTCATCTGACTCAAACCGAGTTAACTCATCTCAAATCCGAGTTACTTTACTCAATTTTGACTTACATCCTGAATCTGAGTCATCTGACTCAAACCCGAGTTAACTCATCTCAAATCCGAGTTAGTTTACTCAAAATTGACTTTATGTCCTAAGGATGAGTCATCTGGCTCTAATCCGAGTTATATGATTCAAATCCGAGTTATATGTTTGCCACGATATAACTTGATTTGGCGTGATGATGATAATTTGCCTTTGATATGGATCCAAGATATAGATCCGAGATTAAGCTTTGGGATATGATAATGATAATTTGCCTTTGATATGGATCCGAGATATAGATCCGAGATTAAGCTTCGGGATATGATAATAGGGCTAACCGCTGAGTGATCTGATTCGAGATGTAGATATGAGATATAGATTCGAGATATGATAAGCTGGCCAATAGCCATCCGAGATATGGGATAACCTGGCAAGATGGTGAGATATCAATCCGAGTCATAACATAACCTGGCAACCTGGTGAACTGAATAAAGCTTCGGCCTGAATCAGAGATATGATTATTTCGCTGATTTTGAATACAAATCCGACTAATAATATACCCTTGCAAGCTTTATCAAATTTTATTCCGAATACAAGACAATCTACCGAGCCGAGTTAAAGGTTAATTTAAAGCATAAACAAATTGACTTCAAGTTATATCCGAATCATCAATAAGCTGGCTGGTAAGCTGAGTTAAAGGACAATCCAAAGCATAAATAAACTGACTCAAATTCTATCCGACTCATAAGTAAGCTGACTCAAATTCTACCTGAATCATAAATAAGCTGACTCAACTTCTGTCCGAGTTATAAATAAGTTGGCTAGGGAGCTGAGTTAATGGGTAATCCAAAACATAAATAAACTGACTCAGAATCTATCTGAATCACAAATAAGCTGATTCAACTTCTGTCCGAGTTAACTGATAAGCTGGCTGGTGTACAGATCTGAATCAACAGGATGTTCTCTTAATCCAAAGGTGACTCTAAGGATAAGTCGGCTAGTCCCCGGGTTAAGTTCTTTTCTCCCCGGGGTGAAGGATTGAGTGTAGGTGACTGAGTTATCTGGCACTTATAGTATACTTGAGGAAGTGTTTGAGTGAGTCTTGCTAAGTCATACGTGCCTTGCTAAGTTATTTGGTACTTCTGATGGGCTTGGAGTAGTGCTTGAGTCCTTGTTGAGTCTTACTGTTTTGTTGAGTGGACTTGGAGACCCTTTAACTTACCTCTTTGTTCTCTGTTCGCTTGGTGAAGCTGAATGAGCCCTATGAGGAAGAAGTTGATGAAGATGTTCCCGTCCGGATGGAAACCCAACCAACGCCACTAAAGGCCCCACGGTGGGCGCCAAATGTCGTGGTGGTATCACGGCATATGCCATGGGTAGGCTAAAGTTGGGGCCGATGGACGTGGAGGAATCCGGGGAGGGATGATGCGGTGAAGACCGCACTCATATGAACAAAGAGAAATACAATGTATACATCTATTCCCTCATAATCTTGCCATACATGTGGCTACAATCATGCTCCTTGAGATATTTCCCCTATGCTCCTATCTAAGCTCTCTGTGAGAGTGGAGGAAGAGGAAGGAGAGATCCTAGTGAGCAGAAAGGAGAGGAGCCCTTCGGGGCCTCCTCGGTGAACGATCCCCCTGGTGCTCCTTATAAAGGGGAGCCCAGGGGACAAGACTTGTTCCCCACGTTCGGTATCTAAGTGGCATATTCCTAGCATCTTCTTAGATGCTCAGCATATTCCTTGGCATCTTCGGAGGTGCCATGGCATATTCCTTAGCATACTCTTGATGCCAAGGGCATATTCCTTATGCCACGTGCGGTCGAGCCACAGGCGTCCTAAAGGCCCACGGGACTTGATTGATCTTGTCTTGGCCTGAAGGTATGTCGGCGTAGCGATCGTGAGCGTTCGGTGAATAGCAGCGTGCAGGGTGAACTGATTCAGCCCAGACGTCCCGGGCGAAGCAGAAACTCGGCCCAGGTCTTGGCTGATTCGGCCTAGGAGAAGAAGGGGCCCAGGTGGCGAGATGCCAGCCCAGCCGAGTCTTTGCTCAGCCCGGCCGAGGTAGCTCCTATTCGGCCCAGATGGAGCAGCTGTTCTGGGTTGGGCAGCGATATAGCTCTATTGACCCGGCTGGGGTTAATTGACCCGGGTTGTTTCCCTTCCTCCTAGTTAATTCAGCCATGGAGATTGTGGGTGGGCGAGATTCCCCTTACTCGGCCCAGTTGTTCTTTCCTGTCTTTTCCCCTTTTCTATTTGATACTCTCTTCAAATATACTTTCGTCTATTCTTGTTTCTCATTTATGCAGCAACTCTGGGGTACCTGGGGGTACACCCCCGACAAGCGTCGCGTCTCTTGTAGGTGATCTCGAAGGCGACAAGTTCAATGCCCCACTTCGCGACCCTTCCTGTAGCGTCGCTGTTATTGATAATGTCGGACAGTGGAGTCTTGCTCACCACTGTGATTGGGTGCTCCTGAAAGTAATGCCTCAGCTTCCGAGAAGCGAGGAATACTCCATAAGCTATCTTTTGGTAGTGCGGGTAACGCTGCTTGGACTCCGTCAAGACCTCTCTTACGTAGTAAACTGGTTGTTGAACTCCGTGCTCATAGCCTGGTTCCTTCCGCTCTACGACGACGATGCTGATAACCCGGTTGGTTGCCACCATGTAAATTAACAGGGGCTCACCAGGCTCGGGTGCTGCAAGGATGGGCGCTGAGGAAAGAATCTCCTTGAGATGCTTCAATGCTGCATCTGCTTCGTCTGTCCACGTGAATTTGTCCGCCTTCTTCAGCAACTTGTACAGCAGCAAAGCCTTCTCTCCAAGTCGGCTGACGAACCGACTAACTGCTGCAACACAACCTGTTAGTCGTTGAATGTCCTTTAGGCATGTCGGACGGTTTATGTTTAAGATGGCCTTGATTTTCTCCGGGTTGACCTCGATTCCGCGTTGGGAAACGATGAAGCCCAACAATTTGCCGGCTAGAACCCCGAAGACGCACTTCTTAGGGTTGAGCATCATGTTGTATTTTCAGAGATTATCAAAGGTTTCTTTTAAGTTGGAGATTAAGTCGTTTGATTTTTTAGACATCACCACGATATCGTCCACATAGGCGTGAACATTCCGACCAATTTGGTCGTGAAGGCAACGTTGCATTGTGTGCTGGTAGGTAGCACCTGTGTTTTTCAGCCCAAAGGGCATCGTGACATAGCAAAACATGTCGTATGGGTAGTGAACGAAGTGGCCAATTGGTCCGACTTCCTCATCTTGATCTGGTGGTATCCTGAGTATGCATCGAGAAAACACAAAAGTTCCAAGCCAGCCGTCGAGTCAATGACTTGGTCAATGCGAGGCAAAGCAAACGGATCTTTGGGACATGCTTTGTTCAAGCCGGTGTAATCAACGCACATTCTTAATTCATTGGTTCCCTTTTTGGGGACAAGTACAGGATTGGCCACCCATCCGGTGTGAAGGACTTCTCGGATAAACCTAGCCTTAAGTAACCTAGCTATCTCTTTGCTAATGGCGCGTCTCTTCTCATCTCCGAAGCGTCATAGAGGTTGTTTCACTGGTTTACATTTTGGATCTATGTTTAAGTTGTGCTCGGCAAGTTCCCTAGGTACACCTTTCATGTCGGCAGGTTGCCAGGCAAAGATGTCCCTATTCTCACGGAGGAACTCGACGAGCGCGCTTTCCTATTTGGGATCCAGGTTCGTCCCAATGGCGACAGTCTTGGAGGCATCGCCTACCACAAGTTCCACCGGCTTGGTTTCAATGGAGGCCTTGAACGCAGGAGCGGATTCGGAGATCTGCTTCTTCGACATGGGCATCTTTGAGTCATTGACCTTGCTCTGGATCTCTTTCAATTCTTCGCTGTAGAGGACAGCTTCTGCAAAGGCTGCTTCATTGATCTCGCAGTCCCTTGCCTTGGTAAAGCTTCCGGATACGGTGATGACACCGTTTGGTCCGGGTATCTTGAGCTTGTTGTAGACGAAGCATGACTTGGCCATGAACGTGTGGAATATGTCGCGGCCGAATATGACGTGGTACACGCTCTTGAAGGGGACCACCTCAAAGGTCATGCGCTCTTGACGGTAATTATTAACATCGCCAAAGGCTACCTGAAGTGTAATGCACCCAAGGGACCGAGCCTCCTGACCAGGAACTACGCCGTGGAAACCGGTGTTGGTCCGCCTTAGATTTGCCTCCGTCAAGTTCATCTTTTGCAGTGTATCCAGGTACATGATGTTGATGCTGCTTCCACTATCCACCATGCACTTGGTGAACTCCACGCCGTCAATCAGTGGGTTGATGACCATGGCGTACTGGTTCTTCGTGGGCACAAGGTCTGGGTGGTCCGTCCTGTCCCAAGTTATTGGAACCTCCGACCAGCGCAATCTTTGGGGGCCCGGGGAGAGTGGCCATCAGGATCCTTAGAGAGGTCTTCTATTGTCGGACGGTGGGGGTGCCAAGGAAAGTGTGGTAGACTGGGGCCTTCTTTGCGAAGGGGTTCTTGCCCTTGTCGTCGCTCTTGGCGGCGTGCTTGGGGTCAACGTCCTCATCCATGTCACTTGAATCCTTGGACTCCTCCTCCTTCTTCTTCCCCTTGCCCTTGCCTCGCGGTCTGTTCTTTCGACTTTGCTTGTAGCCGGACTCCGGGTCTTCCTTGAGGTCGTTGATGAACTTGCAGTGTCCATTGGTATGGGTGGCTTTACCGTTAGCATCGAGGTGTACGAGGCACGGCATATCGCGGTACTCCTCGTATGTTGAATGCGGAGCGGCGTCGAGGTGGTTTCATTTCCTCGTTGCTGCCCGCGGCTAGCTCCCCTTCCTCGGCCATGTTATCCGCCTTCTCGTCGTCCTGCAAAAGTCATAGCGACCCTGTCGGTAGATTTCTTTTCTTCTGGAGCGGTTTTCCGCTTTGTACTGCTGTTCCTCCGAGCTTGGGTTGGAAAGGCCGTTGCCGGCAAGGAGCCACGAGCATTGTCGTCGGCAGCTGCGAACTCACTAGCTAATTGAATCATCTGATTCAAGTCAAGCTGATGATTGTCCTGCAAGCGCTTCAGCTTATGTCAGAGCAACGTGCCCCTTTCCAACCCATTGATGAAGGCGCCATGGCGGTCTGAGCATGCACTCCTGCGCAGGAATTCTTCATATACAACCAACGGGAGAGGTAGGCGCGAGATGTCTTGTCTTTTTCTTGCATGCACCGCTGTAGATCGCCCACAGTGCAGGGACGCTTGTATGTACCCTCAAAGTTCTTGGTGAATGCTTCTTGCATGTCTAGCCAGTTGTAGATAGATTTCTCCGGCAAGTCGTCGATCCATTGATGGGCCGTGCCCGCCAACATTAACGGGAGGTACTTGACGGCAACGTTGGGGTTGCCTCCGGCAATCTCCACCGCGTTGCCGTAGTCCTGCAACCATGTGGCTGGCTTGGCGGTGCCGTCGTAGGGTTTGATGGTCTTGTCAATCCGGAAACCTTTGGGGTAAGTTGCGGACCGTATTGCAGGTCCAAAGCAACGTGGTCCCAGGTACGGTCCTTCCCGGGCCTCGTGGATCTTATCGATCCGCGAACGTGCATCGTACGGCTCCGGGTTCTTCTTCTTGTTGTCAACAAGGGATGGGATGCATGAACGACGCGGGCCTCTTCCGCCATGGTGACTGCTTGGCGGTAACGGAGGCGGAGGTGGCAGTGGGTTAGCCTTCTTCTTTGTTACCCTCTGCGGCGCCTCCGTACATCCGGTTGCTTGTCGGACGTGGAGGGTCATGGTGTGACCTGCTCTTGTGTCCTTGGTGGCGCTCTTCATCGTGATGGGTCTGTGCCGCGTTGTCGCGGATGATGATGCCGCACTGCTTTGGCGGGGGCATATCCGTACAATGGTGAGCCTTGTGGTTTTCCTGACGTCGGAGGGATCGAGGTGGTGGCGATGGGCGACGAGGTCGGGCTTTTTCTCCGTGGTCAGAGGATATGGGGATAACATCCTTTCTGTTGCATGCATCCCTCCGTCTTCGTTCTGATGAACCCGTCCGTGACCCGACATCCTGAGGAGATCTGTCCCTTGGTGGTTTGTACTGGCTAGATCGGCAGAGCGCTGGGTCAGACTCAAGCTTCTGAGAGGTGGCCTTTTCCTGCTGCTTTACCGCCTTGGCCACTAGGTCATAGACTTGTTCTACTGCCTCAGGCGATCTATCCTGCTCCAGAAGGGCCTTGGCGATGGCGAGGTTAAGGAGTGGGGTGGGCATCACCTGCTTTCCTTCACTATCAATATATGGCTTGGCTTGTGCCGGCTTCGAGGGATCCCATCCTAGGTTGCGCCGTACACCAGGATCGTTGATGACGCGAGCCGGAGCTTTCTTAGCTTTCTGCTGCTGTAGTAGAGTCTTGTACTCGGCCTCCATTGCTCTAGCTTTCTCTATGGACTTCTGCTCGTTGACCAGATCTCGGTCTAATTTAGCGCCTTGCTCCGCGATGGCTTGCGCCTCCTCCAGCAGCTGCTGGCGCTTCTCGTCAAGCTGAGTCACGTTCCGGATATGAGCAACGGTTAGTGGCTCGACGAGGAGGTTGCCGTACATCACTCTATCAGCTGGAGTAACATGGGCTCTTTAAGCGTGGATGATGGGCGGCGGGTTTGCGGTGTTGTTGTTGCTTTCGGGCGGTGCGAGTTCTGCGGCTACTGCCTTTGGGTTAGGCGGAGGAGGCATGACCTTTACGCGATCATCGTCAGTAGCAATAAGTGGCCCCTTCCCCTTTTCCAGCGCCATAGGCGGAGCTTGCCCAGGCTGATCTTCATCCATCACCGTCCCAATGGAGACGAACACCCCTCGAGACGTGACAGTTTTGTTAGCTTGCTCGTCGCGCGAGTACTCCTCCTCCATCTCCTGCATAGCGGAGTCTAGCTCTTCTGGACTGAAGTCTATCTCCTCTGAATCTGCACTGAAATCAGCATAAAGTGCGTCAATGACAGAGTCGGAGGGTGCTAGGACTTCCTCGATGACAGGCGGTGGAGGTGCAACAGCCTCGACGATGACTGGAGGTGGTGGTGCTGCTACGACGATGGCGGCCGGAGGCGGTGGTGGTGGTGGCTGAATCGGAGGGGCTCCGTCAATGAGCGCAAGCGCCATTGCCGCCGCCGTCCTCCGCGTAGTTGTTAATGGTGTTCACCATGCCTTCGAAGGTAAGGCGTCCTGACGCCTGCTGCCGTCTAAGAGAATGTCGGAGAAGCGTGCCATTGTCCAGTCCTTCCACAAAGTGATAGATGGCATCATCATTGGGGTAGTGGTCCAGATCGGCTCGTATGCGGAGCCATCTGGCGAGTAATCACGGGTCTTCCTTCTCTCACGAATGCAGCGCCAGATCGAAGATGGTAACCACGCCGACGAACTTGGATCTCTGCTATCCAGACGCGCGGACAAAGCCGGCGGATTTGCAGTGATCTTCCACCTTTATATCCTGCACAGGGGCGATTTGGGTGGGCCTTGAATTTTTCTGATCTTTGCCGGCGAACTCCGAGGAGAGATCCGACATTGATCCTTCCGTGAACGTATCCTGCCCGTGGGCGGTCCGTGCGGGCCTTGGTGCTTTCCGATCTTTGTCTGCAAACTCCGAAGAGAGATCCGACATTGATCCTTCCGCGAACGTATCCTGACCGTAGGCGGTCCGTGCGGGTCTTGATGCTCCTCCGACTCCTAGGGAACTAGTGCCCGAGTCGGTTTCGCCGATGAAGAGGTGGATGTCTCCGATAGGAACGATCGAACACCACGTAGGGTTCATCTTCGCCGGGATCCAAAACTCGTCAGGAGGGACGATCGGAACGTTGCCGCAGAAGAGAACACGGTCGATGGCTATGGTTTCGCCGATTCCTGCGAAGATCTTGGTCCTCGCCCGCTGAAGAGCCTAAAGCGCCTCTTGCCCCGCGGTGGGCGCCAAATGTCGTGGTATTGCCCCGAAATGCATGGAGGGTCCTCACGGTGCGTGTTTAGAGGCGTGGGGTAAGGCGGACGGTTGTGGTATGAGGTAACCACTTACTCAGTTGAGATCCTAGCGGTGGTGGAATCCTACTCCTGCTATAAATCACTATAAGACAATCGCCGGAGATTCTGAGAGATAGGTTACGTGCGAGGTTGTTTGAAGTTATCTATGATTGTGCCCTAAAGGCTCCCATAGGCCCGACTTATATAGTCGCTAGGTCCTAGGGTTACAGGGAAAAGTCCTAGCCGGACAGGTTACAGAGTCGTACACCGTCTATCACTAGTCTTGTGTATCTTGCACTCCGAGGCTCCGGGTACGCGGGTGACTCCACCGTAGCCTTCCTTTATCCGGCATGGTCCTCCCTTTTGGATCCACCTAACTAGGCCGCCCAGCAGGCCATAGGCCATGCTACCGACTATGGGCCACCCGGGTTAGTCGGATAAGAGACATGCTATTAGGATACCCATATAGCATATCCCCAACAAATCACCAAAATTAGGGCTAACAAAAAACTTTTGTTAATTCAAATCATTATGAATACATGTGTGAATGTGATGTTTGTATGAATGAATGGACTTGTGTGATTGATGTAAATAGCAAGGAATGGGTTGAAGGTGAAAAAAACATCATCTAAAACATTTCCAAGCAGAAACAAATCAGGAGAAAATCAAAAACAAAAAATAAAGCAAATGGTCATTTTTGCCAATCTTGCTCACTAGGCCACTTTGAGTGTTTCTAGTCCAAGATTTCAAACAGAAACATTTCCATTCCTTTTCACCCCTTGCTATACCAAGTAAATCAAAGCCCACCTTTCAAACTTGCAGAAACATTTGGCAACTTGATTCAAATCACAATTCAAAATTGATCTAAATCATATGTGAAGATCACCATTTCTCAAAACCCAACCAAACCAATTCCACTTGACCAATCCCACTAACCAGAGACTCCCTAGTACGTAACCAACACATCCACAAAGTTTGATTCAAAAATTCGAATTTGAATCTCTTTCGGCCATTTCACCAAACACCTTGCAATCACCAAACCAACAAACATCAAACACTATTAGGTGCAGTGATTTTGGCCTAACTTGTTCCCTCTCTGGTTCACAGCAAGATCTTGTAGATCATCTAGCCCATTTAACAAGCTTTATCACCACTGTGAGCTTGCCATAGCCATCAATGGTGACCATGCCAAGCTCAACTTGCCACCTCTCTGTCGACAGCAGCTAGGAGAAGCACCAAGCCTAGAAACCATGTCTGGGACACTCTCCACCGTCCATCGCCACCCCCTGTCCAAGCCTCGAGTGCATCTAGTGCCTGGACCACACAGCCCGAGCATGCCAAGCCTATCTACGAGCGAGCCGAGAGCGCGCAAGAGCGCCAACCGCGACACACGCCCACAAAGCAGCGTCGCCCTGCAGCGTCTTGGCGATCCTGACACCCAACAACACACTGAACATGCCCGTTCGCCACCACACGGACCATAGATGCTGTGCGCCATTAAAACTGTCGTCGGACCCGCCCAGAGCGCAGCGACGTTCCGACCGTTTCGCACCGCCCCATGCCGCGTAACCATGTCATTGAGCTTCGCTAGGGAGCACAGCACCGCCCCCTATCGTCGCCCATGCCATTAGCCCACTATGCCGACGACCACGACGAGCTTAGCTCGCGCCCGTCGGTCCTCTTCAGGCACTATAAATAGAGGCCACCCCAACATGAATTCTTCACACCATCTCACTCCCCCCTCTCTCTCAGAAGCACCAACCTCACTCCCGGAGCAAGGCGAGCAGCACATCGCCAGAATTTTGTCAGAGCTTGCACTGTTGGAGGAGAAGGGTGCTGTTGATTGGAGCCGCCCCAGGAGGGTCTACCGATACCAGGAGGATCGCCTTCGTCGATTTCGTCGTTCGCCCCCATCGCCGTCCATCGCCTGAGCCCCGGTGAGCCTCCCACGATCCCCACTGGTCGCGCTAGGGTTCTGTCATAGCGGCGTTGCCCGACATGGACGATGAACCGCAGCCGTAGGATTAGAGCTTGATCGTGCGATCCACATCTGTACGATCCCAGCATTTAGTGATGGGGATATGCCTACTGGGGTATACCCAGCAGGACGTTTCCTATTGGCCCAAGCCGCCAGCGAGTGGGCCTGCAGGATGGTGACTGGATCGATACTTGGCGTGGACTCAGGCGACTGGAAGCTGGAGGCTCAGAAGCATAGCTAGGCCCAGTCGGACTAGGTCATAGAACCTTCAAATCCGTAACTAATTCGGTTGTAATCTGTAAACCCTAGCAAGGTGAGCCTATATAAACCTCCCTAGGGTACACATAGGGGATACGTTCCATCATACACCCAAGCGACTCGCCGCCTAGTCGTCGAGCTCGCCCCCTTGTACTCTCACCATAATACAATCTAACAGGAGTAGGTCTTTACCCTCCGGGAGGGCCAAACCTGGGTAAACCCTTGTGTCTCCGCCCTCATCTCGCACCGCAGATGGCTGGCCGCCCTTGCCCCATGTTCTACTATTCGCTGCCGATTGCAGCATCTGTCGTGGTCATTCCCACAACAGTGGAGCCCACCGTGGGGCCTGGCCGGTGAGGCCAGTGTTCTGCGGCGAGATCCAATCTGCCCATCAACGAGTCGATCGCCACCGGCCGCATGATCGCGATCGGCGAGATGCTCCATATCTTGCCGAGAAGCTACGCCCCGGCAGGGCGACCCGTCATGCATAGCGTGATTCTACCGGTCGGCACGATCAGCTTCTTCGTCGGCCTCACCGACGTCATCGTCTCGGAGGACTCGGCTCGCATCCGCAAGTCGCCGCCACGCGATCGGCTCTCCGAGAGCCAGGTCTGCACGATTCACCGCCTCGCCTCCGAGTATGACTCGGCCCACAACAACGTGGCCAAAACCACCACGGCCGCGGACGATGCGACCCTCAACGACAATGCCGATTCGGCGACCCCGGCGTCGCTCGCCGGATCCATCGTCGCCGCATCGCCCGCGGGCTCCATCACCCAGGTCTCCAACGTCGGAGACTTCGAGGACCCCTCCATCCTTGGGATCTTCGACTTCGACTCCGGGTCGGAGAACTCCGCTGACCTCCATGATGGAACCGGTCGCCACACCGCGACCTACATGGTGACTGGCGCCGACCCGCCGGAAGACCCCTTCTCCACGCCGATCCCACCAAACGCGACGGCGATGGAGGTCGAGGAACTCCGCCTGCGGCTGGCAGAGGCAGTCCGCAAGGAACAAGCGGCCTTGAAAAATTTCTTGAGCGGTGATAGCGCGGCTGTCGCTACCACCAACTCCGAATCAGGTCGCGCCTGAACCCTACCGTTCAGGCGTGTCTGGCGCTCGACCCCAGATCGCCGAGGCGCCCACCACCACCCAACCGTGCACCCCTAGGGACCAGCCAAGGATCATGGTCTCCTCACGAGGCGGGCGAAGCGGCCTCGCTGTTCTCCACCCCAATGGACAACGTCGTGCGAGCCGGCGAGTCGACAACATCAAATCACAGGGAAGGCGCCTGCAGATCCGATCGCCAAGGCTCTGCTCGCCAAAGCAGTCGAGCAACAAAATGCGGGCATCGACTCATAGGGTTGGATGTACTCGCGTTCATCAGGCAGCAGGGCAGCCTCGAGCGTCCGCCCAATGGCAGCGAATACCCTCAACTGCCCGCCACCCGAGCCCCTGCAGCTCCAACACCGACCCGCGAACGCGTCACTCTCCACCAACGACCCACATCGGCGAACAACTTCGTCGCCGCCAACGGACAGCCCGTCGACGCACGCACCCACATCATCAACAACCAGAGCTGGCGCGCACGCCAGCCTGAAGACTTGAGGCATACCTCACCAACCGCCGCGACGGCAAACCAAGGGGATCGCTGAGCCGAGTCGGACCCTAGTGCTTCAGACCGATGATCCGAGGCGAAAGATACCCGGCGAACTTCAAAGCGCCGAAGTAGATCGAGAAGTACGACCCCTCATACAATCCGTCCGTGTGGCTGGACACTTACCTCATGGCGATGGGGATCGCCGGCCACACCGATCTACTCGCCGCCCGCTACCTTCCCCTAATGATGGAGGGAGTGTGCAGGCAGTGGATTAACACCCTCCCTGCGGATAGCATCGACTCACAGGATGAAATGCATAGCGCCGTCGAGCACTTGAGGTTCATACACCCGCGCCACCACCATCGAGGACCTAGAGCGATGCGTCCAGGGACCCCGCGAGTCGACCCGCAGTTGGGTCCAATGGTGGCAAGACCTGTGGTACAACGCGACCGGAATCCACCCGGACACCGCGATCCACTGCTTCAAGACCTCCTGCCGCTATGAGCCCCTGGTCGCCAAGCTCAAGCGAGTGTACAGAACACTCGACATCATTCCGGACCTCCTCGAGATCGCAAAGAGGTACACGGAGGAGGATCCAAACCATTAAACCGACGACGAGTCGGGAGGAAATCTCCGCACGAGCGGCCACGACAACGGGAGGCGACCCGAACTATGCTACAGCAACACTCGCCTCACCGGCAAACACCGCAGTGACGGGCGAGTCGACTTTGTCGTGAACGCCGGATACGTGTCACATGGACCCAAGAGCTTTCGCCACGACGGAGGCCAGCGCCGCGACGGTGGCAACTACAAGGCAAAGCCAAGGTTCGATCCGACGGCCCTCCTCAACCAACCCTATGTGTTTCATAGCAGGGAAGGAAAGCCCGCCACCCACACGACCGCAGACTGCCACTCTCTCAAGGAGATCGAGAAGGCACAGCGCATGCTGGAAGACCCCGACAACAACCCGCCAAACAGCGGAAAGTTCGGCAGCATCGACGGCTCGCTCCACACCTTCACAGGCTTCAACACCAAGCGTGATAAGAAGGTCATCGCCCGCGCCGTTGCCATCAACGCGGTGTCACAGATAGACATCCCCCAGTTCCTCAACTGGTTCGAGCAACCAATCACCTAGAGCCGCGAGGACCACTCGCCACGGATCGAATATCCGGGCCGAGTCGCCCTAGTGGTCAAGCCCAAGGTGGGAGATTACTGGCTCCCCAAAACGCTGATGGACGGCGGCAGCTCCATCAACATCCTGTACCAGGACACGTTCAGGCGACTGCGGCTCCTGCAGTCGATGATCGAGACGACCTACACCACCTTCCACGACATCGTCCCTGGTCGGAAGGCGTACCCGATCGGCAAGGTGACGCTGCCAGTCACCTTCGGCACACCAGCAAACTTCCGCACTGAGTGGATCGTCTTCGAGCTGGTGCCGTTCAACAGCCCTATCACTGCGTCGTGGGGCGCCAGGCGTTCGCCAAATTCATGGCAGCACCCCACTACGCGTACAACGCGATGAAGCTACCTGGGCCATGCGGCATCATCACTGTCCATGGCGATCCCGACATGGCCGCAGAATGCAAGGCCAAAGGAGCCGAACTCGCTGACGCCATCATCGCAGCAGAGGCCAACCGCGCGGAGGAGCTCGCCAAGTACGCGAGCGGGGTCAACAACGACGATCCCACCATACTCAAGAAGCCCAATTCATAGGGAGGCAACTCCACTGCCTTCGAGGCAATGACACACACCAGCACCGTCGAGTTGGTCCCAGGCGACTCCAGCCAGACGTCAAAAATCGGGATGGGCATGAGCCCAGCATAGGAAGGCGCGCTCATCGAGTTCCTCCGTGAGAATAGGGACATCTTCGCATGGAAGCCATACGACATGCCTGGTGTCCCGAGGGAACTCGCTGAGCACAAACTCAACGCCGACCCCAAAGTGCGACCCATCAAGCAGTCGCTGCGGCCCTTCAACGAAGAGCGCCGCCGAGCAATCGCCGAGGAGGTGCAGCGTCTACTCGCTGCAGGCTTCATTCGGCCAATCAAATACTCCAAGTGGCTGGCAAACCCGGTCCTAGTCGAGAAGAAAAACGGCACCTGGCGAATGTGTATCGATTACATTAACTTAAACAGCGCCTGCCCAAAGAAGCAATTCGTCCTCCCGCGGATCGACCAAATCATCGACTCCACTGCCGGCTCGGAGGTGCTATGCTTCCTCGACGCCTACTCTGGGTACAACCAGATCAAAATGGCTGTCGAGGACGAAGACAAGACGGCGTTCATCACGTCATTCAGAGCCTTCTGCTACAATGCCATGACCTTCGACCTTAAAAACGCCGGAGCGACCTACCAGCGGTGCATGCAGGAGTGCCTTGCGAGCCAAATTGGCCGCAATATCCACGTCTACATCGATGACGTGGTGGTAAAATCCACTCGCCAGGGCGATCTACTCGCCGACCTGGCGGAAACCTTCGCCAATCTACGAAGGTACAAGATAAAGCTAAACCCAGGAAAGTGCACCTTCGGTGTACCAACTGGATAGCTACTGTGATACGTCGTCTCCAAGCGCGGGATTGAGGCGAACCCCGCCAAGATCAACACGATCGCCCGACTCGGCAGACCCGAGTGCCTGCGCGACATCCAGAAGCTGGCCGGGCGAGTCGTGGCCCTCAGTCGCTTCATCCCCCGGTTAGGCGAGAAGGCGATGCCCCTTTACCGCCTAATGCGCAAGAACCCCACCTTCCAGTGGGACAAGGAGGCAGACGACGCGCTCCACGCTCTCAAGGAGGTGCTACTCGCGGCACCACTACTCGCCGCCCCCATCAACAAGGAACCCATGCTGGTCTACATCGCGGCTTCCGAGCGTGTCGTCAGCGCCGTCATGGTCATCGAACGGCCAGAGGAAGGGAAGGAGCGGCCGGTGCAGTGACCCGTATACTACATCAGCGAAATCCTCACCGAGTCGCACCAGCGCTACCCGCAGTACCAGAAATTGGTATACGCGGTCTTCAGAGCACAGCGGCGACTGCCGCACTACTTCCAGGAGCACACAATAACGGTCGTCTCCTCACCACCGTTGCAGGACATCATCCGCAACCGCGAGGCGACCGGGCGAGTCGCCAAGTGGGCCATCAAGATCGGCGTCCACAACATCAAGTACGAGCCGTGCAAGGCGATCAAGTCACAGGCTCTCGCAGACTTCCTCGCCGACTGGGAGGAGGCCCAGCAGCCGGAGAAGCTGCCATACCTCCATTACTGGATCCTGCACTTCGACGGCTCCAAGAATGTAGATGGTGCAGGAGCGGGGATCGTGCTGACATCTTCGAAGGGAGACAAGCTCCGCTACGTCCTCTACCTCGACTTCACCCCCTGCACCAACAACATGGCCGAGTACGAGGCGCTACTCCACGACATGCGAGCAGCCAAGGAGATGAACATCAATCGCCTACGCTGCTATGGAGACTCCAACCTCGTCGCTGGGCAAGTCGCCGGCACCTGCGACGCCGTCTCCCGCACCATGGAAGCATACCGCCAAGCAGTGGACCAGCTGGGAGGACACTTCGCAGGCTACTCCATCGAGTGGATCGACATGCGGAAGAACGAGGAGGCCGACGCACTCTCTCGCATCGGCTCAGCTCGACTCGCACCACCCGCTGGCGTCTTCCTCGACACCATCACCAAACCCTCCGTCTCTCCCCCAAGGGAGATCGACATCAGAATCCTGTTGCAACCAGAAGCAGCCCTGGTCGCACTAATTGCCGAGCCAAGCGACTGGACCGCTCCATACGTCGCTTACCTAGAGGGAGAACCCTACCGGCGGACAAAACGGAGGCCCGGATGATAGCACGCCGCTGCAAGTCCTTCGTCATCATCAACGGCGAGCTCCACAAGCGTAGCGTGACTGGCATGTTTCAATGCTGCGTCCAACCCGCTGAAGGACGCAAAATCCTCCAAGACATACACTCCGGCGACTGCGGCCACCACGCCGGTGCCCGCTCTCTGGTCGCAAAGGCCATGCGACACGGCTTCTACTGGCTCACCGCTGCGCAGCAGCGTCGACATTGTCCAGCGGTGCGTCGGATGCCAAAAATACGCCAACCAGACTCACGTGCCGAGCTCGGTACTCAAGACAATCCCCATCACCTGGCCGTTCGCCGTGTGGGGCATGGACATGGTAGGCCCCTTCAAGAAAGCCCCCTCTGGCTTCACCCACCTCCTAGTCGCAGTCGACAAATTCACAAAATGGGTGGAGGCCAAGCCAGTACGGAAGTGCGACGGGAAGACCGCTACCAAGTTCCTACGCGAGCTCATCTATCGCTACGGGTTCCCAAACAGCATCATCATGGACAACGACACCAACTTCGCCAAGGGAGCCATGGCCGAGTTCTGCAAAGAACACAACATCTGACTCGACCTCGCTTCAGTCGCTCACCCAGAGTCCAATGGCCTGGCGGAACGCGCCAATCAGATCATCCTCCATGGCCTGAAGCCACGGCTTGAAGTCCCACTCGAGCGCACCGCCGGGTGCTGGGTCGGGAGCTCCCCTCTGTCATCTGGGACATCCGCACATCCGTCAATAGGTCGACAGGATTCACCCCCTTCTTCATGGTTTATGGCGCCAAAGCAGTAATGCCGACCAACCTCGAGCAAGACTCACCAAGGGTGGTCAACTACACGGAGGCCGACAACGATCTCGCACGCCAAGACGGAGTCGACCAGCTCGACGAAGCACGCGACCTAGCTCGCTCCTGCACCGCCATCTACCAGCAAGGGCTCCGCCGCTACCACAGCGGCGATGCGGATCGCACTTTCGGGAAGGCGACACAGTACTGCGCCTGATCCAGGACAAGAAAGGCATGCACAAGCTCTCGCCCCCTTGGGAGGGACCATTCGCCATCGGGCGAGTCCTGGGCAATGACTCCTACTACCTCACCGACGTCCGAGGCGACGGAAAACTCGACGTCAAGCGGCCATGGAATGTAAACCTCTTATGGAAGTTCTACTCTTAGAACTCCATACAAGTACCCCCTACCCGCTATGAAATAAAACAGAGTGGTTACCGAGAAATTGCGTCTACTCTCCGTGTCTTGTGCCACTCGCACTCGTAATAACAGCGTTACGCTATTCGCAGAAGTCAACCTTTGGCAAAGCGACTGGCACGGACAAGTAGTGCGGTACGAGGGCACTTGGAAAACTCAGGCCTCGTACCGTCCACAAAAAACGCTAACCCGGAGCCCCATTGGAGTCGCGTAGCTCGACTGGCTCCCCGAGCCAAGACAACTACACTTGCTCCCCTCAGCGACAAAGTCCTCCGCATCCTCGGCGCAGCGACTCGAACGTCAAAGTACCACGCTCGGGGATTGACACCCGACCAAAGAGGAGCGTCTAGGGAAAAACGCCAAGTATGAGAGCGTGCGGGACTACGCCATGCGGTCTTCTGGATCAGGCGGGGTGGCGCCTAACATAACACGCTTAGTCCTCACCTACCTTGGGCTTGCGACTAGAACGGCCAAGTACCACGCTCGGGGACTCGGCAATCCGACCCGGTTCGCGCCCGGGAAAACAGCCAAGTAAAGAGCACCCCTGGGGGTCGCCACGCGACTGGCTTTCTGAGCCATGGCGAGTCGGCCTTAATTCACTAACAGTTCACAAAACATATAAAACGAGGAAAACCCCACAAAAAGGGCGGACGCGCTCGGGGACTCGCACAACCAACATCCAAATCACAAAACGACTGACAAAATAACAGAAACATTCCTTTATAGCAGCAAAATTTGTTTCACGTACAAGGAGAGATACATTGTTACTCTACATTAACGCCGAATGGCAAAACACTTTTACTCCGCAGGCTTTGACGAAGACGCGCCACCGTCCCTGCTGACGGATGAAGAACGCGTAAGGGTTAACGGATGCGTCGTCGGCTACCGCCATCACCGCATGGAACGGCTATTCCACCTTGAAGTCCCGATGCTTCGGTTCAGGATCATTGGGGGCGACAATCGTCTCCTGATAGGGGATGAGGTCGCCCATCGCCCAAACACGGTCGTAGTATACCGTAGCTCGGTCTGTCAACTTCAACACCTCGGCAATCTCCACCGAGCCTGTCGACGAGGGGTAACCGCTCGTGACATCGTCGAGGTCGAAGTCATCTGGGAAGTGGGCAAGCCCAAGGCTGAGCACCGTCACCGCCCCACGACGGAAGGCCGACCGCGTCATGAATTCCACGACCGACGGGGCCTTCTCCAGGTAGCGCCATAACTCGACAAGGTCATTGGAGATCACCTCCGTGGGCGATATCTCCTGAAGATATGCACGGAGGCAAGTCGCTGATAACACGGCTGAGTCAACCTGGGTGGTCACACACTACCGCGCGTCGTACAACTGCGCCTCTTCCGCGTTATCAGTGATCCGACCTGCAGCATAGAAACAAGCAGTAAGCAAAACATCGAAACCACAACACAGTTCGTGCAATCAGAAGTCGGCTGAAGGAGGGCTTACCAATTTGCGGGCGATAGAGGTCCGTGATGAAACTTTGAAGAGAAGAGAAATCATTCTGCAACCCAGCAACGAGCACAACAGACACCTTTCGCTCTTCAGCGGCAGAAGTAACGGCAGCCTTTGCTCGTCCTTCCGCCGAGCTCGCTTCCGCCTTCGCCTCCTTGAGCTCACGCTCCAGGTCGGCGATTCGCTTTTCGGCCATGCTCAAAGCAGATTGAGCCGCCGTCAAGTCACCCAACGGTACAAGGCAGACCCGAGTGCCGGCGCAATGTCCAGAAGCTGTCCAGGCGAGTCGCGGCTCTCAGTCGCTTCATCCCCCGGCTAGGCGAGAAGGCGATGCCTCTCTATTACCTAATGCATAAGAACCCCACCTTCCAGTGGGACAAGGAGGCAGACGACACGCTCCACGCTCTCAAGGAGGTGCTACTCGCAGCGCCACTACTTGCTGCCCCCGTTGATAAGGAGACCATGCAGGTCTATGTCGCGGCTTCCGAGCGCGTCGTCAGCGCCGTCATGGTCGTCGAACGGCCAGAGGAAGGGAAGGAACGCCCGATGCAGCTACCCGTATACTACATCAGCGAAGTCCTTACCGAGTCGCGCCAGCGCTACCCGCAATACCAGAAATTGGTATACGCGGTCTTGAGCAATGACTGCCGGCTGCCACTACTTCCAGGAGCACCTAATAAAGGTCGTCTCCTCAGCACCATTGCAGGACATCATCTGCAACCGCGAGGCGACCAGGAGAGTCGCCAAATGGGCCGTCGAGATCGGCGTCCATAACATCAAGTACGAGCCGCACAAGGCAATCAAGTCGCAGGCCCTCGCAGATTTCCTCGCTGACTGGGAGGAGGCCCAGCAGCCCGAGAAGCTGCCATACCTCCATTACTGGAGCCTACACTTCGAAGGGAGACAAGCTCTGCTACGTCCTCTACCTCGACTTCACCCCTGCACCAACAACATGGCCGAGTATGAGGCGCTACTCCATGGCATGAGGGCAGCCAAGGAGATGAACATCAATCGCCTGCGCTGCTACGGAGACTCCGACCTCGTCATGCAAACGAAGTCGTGCCTGCGGCCGTCTCCTCCACCATGGTGGCATATCGCCAAGCAGTGGACCAGCTGGGAGGACACTTCGCAGGCTACTCTGTCGAGTCGATCGACAGGCGGAAAAACGAGGAGGCTGACGCACTCTCTCACATCGGCTCGGCTCGACTCACACAACCCATCGGTGTCTTCCTCGACACTATCACCAAGCCCTCCGTCTCTCCCCCAAGGGAGATCGACATTGGAATTCCGTTGCAACCAGAAGCAGCCCTGGTCGCACTAATCGCCGAGCCAAGCGACTGGACCGTGCCATACGTCACTTACCTGGAGGGAGGCACCCTACCGGCGGACAAAACGGAGGCCCGGATGATAGCACGCCGCTGCAAATCCTTCGTCATCATCAACGGCGAGCTACACGAGCCCAGCGTGACCAGCTTGTTCCAACACTACGTCCAACCTGCTGAAGGACGCAAAATCCTCCAAGACATCCACTCCGGCGAGTACGGCCATCACGACGGCGCCCGCTCTATGGTCGCAAAGGCCATGCGACACGGCTTCTACTGGCTCACCACACACGCAGACGCTGTCGACATTGTCCAGCGGTGCGTCGGATGCCAAAAATACGCCAACCAGACTCACGTGCCGAGCTCGGCACTCAAGACAATCCCCATCACCTGGCCGTTTGCTGTGTGGGGCATGGACATGGTAGGCCCCTTCAAGAAGGCCCCCTCTGGCTTCACCCACCTCCTAGTCTCAGTCGAAAAATTCACAAAATGGGTGGAGGCCAAGCCAGTCCGCAAGTGCGACGGGAAGACCGCTACAAAGTTCCTACGCGAGCTCATCTATCGCTACGGGTTCCCAAACAGCATTATCACGGACAACAGCACCAACTTCGCCAAGGGAGCCATGGCCAAGTTCTGCAAGGAGCACAACATCCGACTCGACCTCGTCTCAGTCGCCCACCCGGAGTCCAATGGACAGGCGGAACACGCCAATCAGAGCATCCTCCATGGCCTGAAGCCACGGCAACAAGTCCCACTCGAGCGTACCGCCGGGTGCTGGGTCGAAGAACTCCCGTCTGTCATCTGGCGCATCCGCACATCCGTCAACAGGTCGACAGGGTTCACCCCCTTCTTCATGGTGTACAGTGCCGAGGCAGTCATGCCAACCAACCTCGAGCACAATTCACCCATGGTGGTCAACTACACGGAGGCCGACAACGAGCTCGCATGCCAAGATGGAGTCAACCAGCTCGACAAAGCAAGCGACCTAGCTCGCTCCCGCACCGCCATCTACCAGCAAGGGCTCCGCCTCTACCACAGCAGACGAGTACAGACTCGCACTTTCCAGGAAGGCGACCTGGTACTGCGCCTAATCCAGGACAAGAAAGTCATGCACAAGCTCTCACCCCCTTGGGAGGGACCAATCGCAATCGGGCGAGTCCTGGGCAACGACGCCTACTACCTCACCGATGTCCGAGGCGACAGAAAAGTCGACGTCAAGCGGCCATGGAATGTAAACCTCCTGCGGAAGATCTACTCTTAGAACTCCAGACATGTACCCCCTACCCGCTATGAAATAAAACAGCTTGGTTACCGCAAATTGCGTCTACTCTCCGTCCCTTGTGCCACTCGCACTCGTAATAACAGTGTTACGCTATTCACAGAAGTCAACCTTTGGTAAAGCGACCGGCATGGCCAAGTAGTGCGGTACGAGGGTACTAGAAAAACTCAGGTCTCGTACCGTCCATGAAAAAAGCCAACCTGGAGCCCCATTGGATTCGCCTAGCTCGACTGGCTCCCCGAGCCAAGACGACTGCACTTGCTTCCCATAGCGACAAGTCCTCCGCATCCTCGCGCAGTGACTCGAACGGCAAAGTACCACGCTCGGGGACTGACACCAGACCAAAGACGAGCGGCTAGGGAAAAACGCTAAGTATGAGAGCACTCCCAGGACCCGCCATGCGACTGATCTTACGGATCAGGCAGGAGTGACGCGCCTAACATAAACGCGCTTAGTCCTCACCTGCCTTGGGCTTGCGACTAGAACGTCCAAGTACCACGCTCGGGGACTCAGCGACCCGACCCCATTCACGCCCGGGAAAACGGCCAAGTAAAGAGCACCCCTGGGAGTCGCCACGCGACTAGCTTTCCGAGCCATGGCGAGTCGACCCTAACTCACTAACAGTTCACAAAACATATAAAAATGAGGTAAACCCCATAAAAAGGGCGGAAACGCTCGGGGACTCGCACAACCAACATTCAAATCGCAAAACGATTGACAAAATAACACGAGCATTCCTTCATAGCAGCAAAATTTGTTTCGCATACAAGGAGAGTAACATGGTTATCCTATACTAATGCTGAATGGCAAAACATTCTATTCCACAGGCTTTGATGAAGACGCACCACCGTCCCTGTGGCTGCGGATAAAAAGGCACATAAGGGTTCGACGGGTACGTCGTGAGCTCGCCCGCCATCGCCGCACGGAACGGCTGCTCCACCATGAAGTCACGGTGCTTTGGCTCAGGGTCATTGGGGGCGACGACCGTCTCCTGGTAGGGGATAAGGTTCCCCATCGCCCAAACACGGTCGGAGTATACCGCGGCTCGGTCCGTCAGCTTCAACACCTCGGCAATCTCCACTAAGCCCGTCGACGAGGGGTAACCACTCGTGACGTCGTCAAGGTCGAAATCGTCCGGGAAGTGGGCTTGCCCAAGGCTGAGCGTCGTTGCCACTCCACGACGGAGGGCCGACCGCGTCATGAATTCCACGACCGACGGGGCCTTCTCCAGGTAGAGCCATACCTCGACAAGGTTGCTGCGAATCACCTCCGTGGGCGATATCTCCTGAAGGTATGCCCGGAGGCAAGTCGCTGACAGCGCGGCTGAGTCGACCAGGGTGGTCACACACTGTCGCGCGTCGTACGACTGCGCCTCTTCCGCATTATCAGTGATCCGGCCCGCAGCATGCAAACAAACAGTAAGCAAAGCACCAAAAACCCAACGCGGTACGTGCAATCGGAAGTCGGCTGAAGGAAAGCTCACCAATCAGCAGGCGGCATAGGTCCGTGATGAAACTTTGAAGAGAAGAGAAATCATTTTGCATCCCGGCAACGAGCGCATCAGACACCTTCCGTTCTTCAGCGGCAGAAGTGATGGCGGCCTTGGCTCGTCCTTCCGCCGAGCTCGCTTCCGCCTTCGCCTCCTTGAGCTCATGCCCCAGATCGGCGATTCGCTTCTCCACCACGCTCAAAGCAGACTGAGCCGCCATCAAATCACCTACCGGGACAAGGCCTTGGCGAGCCTCCTTCACCTCAGCCGCACTACTCTCTATTTCCAGAACAAAACGGTCAACACCGCGACAAGTTAGCGACCAGCGCCAATTAAGGTATATACTCACCCGCAGCCGCTTGAAGCTCCTTGTTCGTCTCCTGGACGGCGACGATCTCCTTCTCCACGCGGCACTTCGCAGCAAGCCGCTCGGCTGATTCGCGCTGCAAGCCCTGTGCAACAACCACAACATCAACAACCAAACAATTCCTAAGTGCCCAGTCGCTGAAATTCAGCGACTAGGCACTCGGGGACTGGACAACAAAATTCCTAAGTGCCCAGCCGCTAAAATTCAGCGACTAGGCACTCGGGGACTGGACAACGAAATTCCTAAGTGCCCAGCCGCTGAAATTCAGCGACTAGGCACTCGGGGACTGGATAACACCAAAAATATTAAGAATCCGACCACTAAAACTCAGTGGCCAGATCCTCGGGGACTGGACATACTTGGATGGCAGCACCTAGCATGCCATGAAGTTCCATCGCATCCACCGACGCGAGCACAAGCGGAGTGTGGCTACGATGTTGTTCAACCTCCATGCCGGCGGCCCCAGGAAGCTGGCTCGACGGCACTGAGGCACTCACCGTGGCGGCCTTCGCCACGAAGCGAGGGAATGTCGCCACTGCGGCCCCTGCGCCACTCGAGGCCAGCTCGGTCGCCTCAGTTGAGCTAGCAAGCACCGTATGCTGCGACCCCGCGTCCTCCGTGTCCTTCAGAGCTACGTCCACTGCGGTTGGAGGCTCGCTCGGGGCAGTCGTCGGCTCGTCAGAGATCATGACAACGTCATCGCCCTTTGTTCTTTTGGTGCCTTCGGTGGGAGCAATGACTTCGTCGCCCTTCCTCTTCCATGAGGGATCAGCTGGCACCTCTATGGCGACTGGTGGAACCTTGGCCACTGAAGGGTGGCCTATCTTCTTAACTCCAGTCCTGCGAAACAACTCTATCAATAAAGCTCTGCGATCAAAACACAAAGCAAGCCGACGGGTAAAAGATCAAGGAGCACTCACTTAGCAACCGGAAGAAATCGCAAGACAGTGCGGATGCTGGCCGGCTTTTCGGTCGAGGCCCCGATCTAGCTACATTGTGTGCCCAAGACACTGATGGTTTCTTTGAAGATGAAGCCGCGGCGGGAGCCTCCATGGCAATCGTTGTGGGAGTCCCCCTTGGCGGTGAGGCCCCTGCGGCTGGAGCGGCCCCCAAACTGGTGACTGGGGAGAACGGCGGTGGCAACGACGCCAGTGGCACTTCGTCCATTATGACGGCAGCGCTAGTCGCCGCGGCCACGTGCGCCGCTGTCTCCTCGGCCGAGCTGGTAGCGTAGGAGCTACTCGCGGACCGAGGCAGAGACGCCGGCTTTGTCGGCTTCACCTTCTTCTTCGGTGGCGCTTGCTTCTTCTTCGATGGTGTAGCCTCACGGTGTGAGGTGTGCTCAGGGAGCTCGTCGTCATAATCGTCATGGGCCTCGAGGCTCTTGCTGGCCTCGAGTTCGCGCTGGTGCTACCCGCGAGTCTTGCGGACCGTGGGGGCAGCAACCTCCACGGGCTCGTCGTCCTCATCGTCGCCATTACCACCCCCGTCACTCTTGACGTTGCCCTTGTCGGGTGATGACTCTCTCCCGTCCTGGGCGGACGAGCTCGAGTTCTCATCGTCTGCGGGCGGAATCCACCCTTCCACCACTTGAAACAACTGCACCAATCAAACGACATCAGAACAACTACGAGTGCACAAACTGCGACTGCAAGTGAAAATGGAATAACAGCTTACCATTGGAGCTGGGCGCCTTGCGGTGTAAGGCACGACCCCGGCCTTCGTGTCGATATACACCGCCTGGGTGATCTTCTTCAGGGCCAGGGTGTAGTCGTTGAGTCTCCACTCAACAAGGCAGGATTTCGTCGGGTCGTCCTTGCTTAAGAGCATTAGATATGATTTGGGGCTAAATAGATGGTTGGATCTTCTAGTGAGCCTATGAATGAGATTAATGACCCAAATTAGTTTAAACCTGTGGAAAATCAATAATAGTAACATCCCTAACACAATTGCAATCCAATTAGACTACCTTGGTCAATTTAGAAAACAAATCTTGCATAAGTACCATGTTGCATGCATGCATGCATGTTATCTCTGTGGCATATTTTGTGCAAATTGTGATTAGATCTATGTTTGTGTTTTGTTAGATTGTTCGGAGTGCGCTGAGGAGTGCTATTGTGTAGAGTGCTGCTCAGATCAAGGCAAGTTACACCACTTGTTTATATCTTTTGTCCCAGTTTTGATTCTATGCATGTAATCTTCAAAATTCTGTAGTATGCATGTGTAGGATGTTCTAGTAGATTTTTCCTTAGTATTATTTTGCAAGTGCAATGAATTTGTAGTAAGCCACGAGTAGCTATGTACTTAGGGTTTCCCTTCCTAATAGGTTCCCCTGTTTTGCTCATTATTGCATGCTATGTTATATATATGTAAAGTACCGTTGGGGGGTTCGAAAGACAATGAATTTCTTCTAAGTATAAAGGCTCTCTTGAGCAATTATTTTTTCTCAGATCCGCTTCAAAATAAAACTAAGTTTTCTTCTGGGCGGAATGGTTGTCGGGTCAACGAGTGAGATTTTGGTGGAGGACGGCCGCCCAGGAATCAAAGAAGTCTGCCATGTTTCAGAATTCAAAAGCTTCCAGTGCAACCACAATACATATGGGCTCTGTCTTGGCCTAGTACTTAGTGGGAAACCTCACCTGGGTACCAACATCTGGAGGTTATTGGAACGGTTGGATCTAGAAGGTAGAGGGGCTACTAAGGGAAAGCCTCGCCATGGTCTTGTCTGTAAAAGGACTTGATCGTGGATTGTGGGTAAAGTGCACAAACTCTCGAGAGTATTGCAATCTGATCGATCAGCCGTGTTCACGGAAACAGAACAACATTGAGCATCTGAAGGATGCAGCCTCTGAAGGATCTTACTCTCTCTCTCTCTCTCTCTCTCTTTCCAAAACTTAAAAGTTTTCTAAAACCCAAGGCGTGAGTCATATCGCTATTGGGAGGGTTTGGGGAACTTGGTGAGTAATATCCAAGTGTTAGGTTGATTGGACACTTGGTGTGTAATATCCTCATGTGCCATTCGACCATATATTACTTAAAACAAAAGTTTACAAAGTAGGGAAAATCTTCTCTTCTTCTCTATACTTAAGAAAACTAGCTTTGATCAAATAAACTCTACAGCCTAAACTAGCCTTGCATGTAGAGATAGTCTTTTCTTTCCTTGGTGTAATTTGCCAATACATTCAAAGTATTGACCCAACTTGTTGGCTGCACGTCTTATGTGTAGAATCCAAAGATTGAAAGGTGCGTAGGGATCGCGAGTCTACACTCGACAAGCCTGGGGCGTTGATGGACTCAAGATGCTTTTATGTTTCCGCTGTTATTTGAGCTAGCTTAATGCTAAGCAAATTTGTAATAAATTCATACTCTGGTTCTCCGTGTAATAATGACTTTGTGTTTTACATGATATTCATCGACTGTGAGTGCTAGCTATTGATCCAGGGACTAGCATGTAAATCATAGGGACTTAGGATCTTTATTGATCCAAGGTCACTACAGATGGTATCAGAGCACATCGTTGCCATTAGGATGTGACCCTAGGATTGGAACCACCTTTTAACGTATGTGCCTTACTTGCTTTTCCTTCTAAGTTATTTTCGCACTTCTAGTACCTGCTTTGGAAGACGAGATGAGGAAGGAATTCCCATGGAGTTAACCTTTGAGGAAAGGACTTCTACCAAGCGCCGAAGGACCCAATATCAAGACTTGGAGTGCCACATCCATGACCTTGAAAAAGGTAGCTTCCTCGAGATGTTAAAGAACGATGAGCTATGCGCTCTCACCAAGGAGAAGGAGGAAATGATCAAGCAGCAGGAGGAGGCAATGAAGCTCCAAGAGATAAAGTTCTAGGACCAAGAGAAGAAGTTCGCTAACCAGATCAGGAGCAGCATCATGAGGAGAACCAGATCAGGATAGCCACACAACCAGCAAGATCAAGCCACAGGATCAGCAAGTTACAACCCCAACAACTCCACTGTTGTGGTGAGTAGTATAAAACCATCACATGATTTATCTATCTAAGCTAGACAAGAATTCATGTGTTGTCTTATACTCAACTTCTTAGAAAAACAACCAAGTGGGGTGAGTCCATCATTGAAGATTTTAAACATTAAAAACCATTAGAAAACTATATAGATCCAACCAGGATCTCAGAACAACCTCGTTGATCCTAGCTATAAATCCATATCTTAAATTCCAAGAATAAATATAGCTAAGATCTGGAATTCTAGGCACATCTCTTAAACAGGAGTAGCACCTTAGAATTTCTAGATCTTATGGATCTATATAACTTAATCTGCCTACAAATCATTTTTCCCAACTTTGACTCAAGAATTAGTAGCTGGTATCACTACCAGAACAGATCCATGAGGAACAACAAGATAAGGACCTAGTCCCTAAGCCTCAGACCAACATCATTAGCATTGGGGTTTAAAGAAAGAAAGTTTCAACTTATCTTTGGTATCAAGCCAATCTTAAGCATAAACACAATCAAGCCAAGTAGTAGAACCTAGTCTTATGTGCCATTTTAGAATGGTGTCACAAGAACAGCTTCTAAACCAAGCAGATTAAGTATCTAGCTTTCACAGATAAACTCATAGACAACTAAGCATCATTTTCCTGGTATTAATCACAGGATTCATTTCCAGGTATATATATATACATAACATCACTGTAAGAGACCAATTTATCTCAATCTGTATAATCCATAAGCCAACAATTATAGATATAGTGACTACATCACTCACAAATCACTGTCAATAGCCAAGTAATGACAGTGGTGAACTTTCAAATCACTAGGATTTCCAAGCAGTGATTCTACTGTAACACTATCATTTGAACCACATCAAATTAACCAATGGAATCAATATGGTAAGCCACTAGCATCACCAAAGCCAGCTATAAGCAATAATCCACAGCAAACAGTCATTCATCATGCTCAAGGATTATCACCACTAGATCGAAATCATCATATATATGCTCAACAGAGGGATATGAACCCTAAACAGAACAAGAACCCTAATCAGGATATGAACCCTAATTAGAACATAAGCACTAACCAGGGGTAGCCACTAGAAACACATAGCATAGGGTGGCATAGCATAGAGGACATGAGAGGAAGAAAGAACAACTTACTAAAGGTTGTTGTTGTGGGCGAGAAGAGGAAGCAGAGGGTGTCGACAAGCACGACGACACGGGGAGCACCCCAAGGGGGCACTGCAACCCGCACCACGCCGAGGCGACGACCACAGCCATACCTAAAGGTGAGGGACACCACCACAACACACGGGAGCTGCGGCGGCGGCGGCACCAGCACCACCCCAAAGCCTAGGGTTCGGGACAGAGCCGGTCTAGCCACAAGAGGGCCCCAGGTCCAAATCGAGATGGACAGGTAGGAGGAGCAGGGTCAACAACCACCCCATGCATCACGGCAGCGGCCGAGGAGGTCCACGGCGGCGTGAATCACCGGCGGTGGCATCGCCGACCACAGGGTCGAGGAAGGAGAAGAAGAGAGTTCGAGAGAGAGAGAGATGGTGTGAGTGGGCCGATAGGGCCAGTACCCCTTTGGGGATCCCGTTTGATCATAGCCAATTGGGACAAAATGTCCCAATAAGCCAACACAGCCAGCCCAACCACTAAAAAATTGTTTTAATAATTAAGAAAAGACCAAAATGCCCTTGAATTTAAATAAATTCTAGAAAATAAAATAAAAAGCCAAAAATTATAAATAAAATATTTTTGGATTCACAATAATTCAATCTATCTAAATAAATTAAGAAATAAAATTTTAGGCATATAACTTTTTATCAAGAATTTTATAATATATATATTCCTTATGGAATTTTATAAAATTAATGAAAGATGATAAAAATAAATAAAAATCACTTTTATTATATACCAATATTTTAGTATTTTAGAAAAATACTAAAGAAATAATTTACATATTTTGTTAATGATAATTCTTAAAGGAATTATTAAATAAGTAAAATTCAAATAAAATGAAAGAAAATAAGGAATACAATATTCAATAAATATTAATAATTAATATTTATAAATTATTTACTGATGAAAAGAGTTTTTATAATTTAAAATAATGGGGGAGAATACACACCAAACTAAATAATGCATTACATTACTTTGCATAATCATTTTGCTTCTTTAAATATTGTCCTTACCGGGCAATAATGATGTTTTATAAACATAAAAGCTCAAGGTCCAATGCAAGCATCCGACTTCACTACCTTTCAATAACAAGGCAAGTTAATCATTTGCTCATGTCCTTTGAAGAGTCTTTATCAAAGTATTTGCAAATTTGTGTGTTGTAATATATACTCCAAAGAAAGAAAATATTATTTTCTCAAATAAAGACATCTTAGGTATCATCCTAAGTGATGATATAATGGAGCAATAGAACTTAGGTTTCTATTTTCAACAATGATGATCAATTAGGGACTTAATAACCCATGAAATCAGTGATTCTAGTGTCGTATATCACGCGTTAACCATGAGATTTGGAATGGGACAGAGAAGCCAGCTGTATCTTCTTCCTCTCGCATGTAGCCGGATGTGCAGGTCGTGTATGTTATCACTCGTAGCATGCATATTAATTGGTAATTCGTAGAGGATATGCAGCGTATGGGTGGCAACCCTCAACGTCCCACGATAGTTCTGGCATCTAACGGTCTGTACAAACCATTGCCGTAATTCAATATGTGGGCATGGTGTACACCAAGGAGGCATGCGAGGTCGCAAAGGGGGCAGTGATTAGCTTGGATCACGTATTGGGCCCCATATCATGGAATTGTGGACGGGAAAGTATGCCCGGTTGTGCAACAAGGAGTTGATCTCTCATGGGTAAAGTAACGCACCTCTGCAGAGTGTAGGAATTGTAACTTGTTACTCCCTGTTCTGGGAAGGAGCTACAAACGCGGCAGGAAAGGAACTCCATAAAAGTTCTGGTCAACCTGTGAAGGCTGATGGTCATAGATTTTCATAATAAAATCAATCTTTGAAGAAAGATTTACAAAAACTGCAGAGTACCAAGGACTTATAGTCTGAGGTGGTAGTTAGAGCATCAAAACTTCCCACCTTGCATATAATGAACTTGCTGGGTAACGCTGTTACTCATCCTTTTCTTTGATCCCTTGCTTAGACTCTGAGGATCTCGAAGACACGCCAATGTATGCAGCCGAATGCCAAGAAGATGTGTTCTACAAGGAGCATGACCTGTTAGGAGGTGTTGAAGGAGTGGATTATGAAATCCGCTATGGTGTCAATGACAACGAGTCAAACTAAGTAACCTAGTTAGTAGTAACCGACGGAGCCGAGCAGCACGAACCATATAGAATAAGCTGCTGAGCTCAACTCTTAGTTGGAGTTGTTACTTTTAAATTCCGCTGAAACACTTTATATTTTGGTTTGTAAGTTGAATCTTTTCGAAGTCTTGAACTTCTGGTACTGTAATAATAATAATGTGTGAATGTTTGTAATATGGACCATAATGTTTACATTTGTACCACTCCGAGGGATGTGATATTTACAGAACGGTGTTCTGTGGATGTCATGTCAACGACTATAGTGTACTACACATGCAGTGGTATGCTGGGTCACCGCAATTGGTATCAGAGCAAATTACTTTGACCTTAGGTTGGAAACCTAGTAAAGGGTATTACCTGTAGGAGTGTGTAGAAACGATAAAGAATTCTCTAAAAGAAATATAATGGGTATTCAACTGAGAATATTCTGTTACATGTTTTAGTGCAATAATTCTTTGTTATGATGCAATATATTATTGGTTACTAATATAAATATTTTTATTATATACAGAGCTATGGCACCAAAGTTTCCAAAACAGACTTTGGTAAGGAAAGAGGATACTCTTGATGATTATCAAGGATCATTCACAAACCAACTTCGTCAACTTTTAAAGATTTTTAGTTGTCCAACTAGAATTCCAGTGAATACCATAACCTATTATGATTGTCGTATGTTATCCAAGTATCGTGTGAGTACCCAACTCCCAGTGGAGCTTGGATTATATCACGATCTACCTATAGGTGAAGGTAGGAGTCACTTAGCAGCATATCATGTTGCATTGTAGGAGCGATAGCTAATATCCGGGAGCATAAATCCATGGAGATGGATGGTAGCACATTTTCTGTGATACCTCATGATTCTATAGACTCGGAGCCTGTACCAGATCATCTTACTTTGGTTAAGAAGCACCCTAAGTTAGCTTCCAAGTTTATGGATAGATATCGAACACTCGTTGCGTCTTTTTATAAGACACATCAAGTGATTGTCGAAGATAAAAATGACATGTTAGAGGATATAACTGATCTGGAAAGGAGGAAGCAGTTAGCATTCCAGTTGGAGAAGGAAGTAAGTAGTAGTACAGAACCCAACTTTAAGGATATACCGATAGATCCTAAATCTTTTACACCATATCCTTATTCACCAAGGCCTGAACCTATATATGATCCTACTCTAGATATGAGGTATGCAGTACCACAGGGTTCAGAGGATGGTTCTGATTCAGAACTTCCTATTGAGAATTCTGATTGTTGGAGAATGGGATCATCTGAAGGATCCCATGAACACCAATGTCCATAGATAGTTCTGACAGAAATGTTGGACAATCTAGCTGGATGGGTGCAAGAATTAACCCTAGTAATAGTAGTAGAAATGCCATGTTCATAGATAACCAGGATGAAGAAGAAGATCCCGAGGAGAGAGTGTTTGAATCATCAACACCTTCTCAAAACCCAGGGAATATACATTATCCAGTGTTTAACTATCTTGCCCAACAGAGCACCTGGGGAGCAAAAGGATCTGCGTATTCTGTTGGCGACTCAAGGAATGAAGCTCAGGAGATGCAAGTGGGAGATAATGTTGAATATGTTTCTAAAGACTTTTTAGCTAAGCTGGAGGGAGTCAATGCGCTAAGGTTGAGTAATGACTCAAGTCCTGACACTTCAGATACTGAGTATGTTCCTTCTGGAAGGCCATTTGTTCCACAAACTGTGCGACGAACATCACGTCATCACGGTTGGACATCAGGCATGTATGATGAGCGTAGTAGTTACTAGAAACAGGCGGCTATTTAGAAGTATCAGGTACTGTGTATTGTAATCCGAGAAAATAAGGTAGTTAGATAAATAAGGCAGTGTTCTGATTATACCTATATGGTATGTGTTGTAATGAATTTGTATTATTAAGATGTTGTAATGTATAATATGTGAAATGCATATTTGGATTTTATTTGGATTTTCATTGTGTGACTAGTTCCGTGCGTAAAGTCGAGCTCAGAACACATGTGCATGATGTAACTATGAGTATTCGCTTTATGTTGCATGACTGGGGGGTCAAGGATACGGGTGTAGAGACCGAATCTGAACAGCAGCGAATAGAACGTGAGGCCAAAGAGAAGGCCGATGCAGATGCAGGAAATCAGGGAACATTACCACCACCACCAGTGAGGCCGTTAATGGATCAGAACTTTATGCAGTGTATGCAAATGATGCAAGAGACCCAGAACAAGTTCATGGAAGAGCTTCTGGGATGAGCTGAATCGAGAGCACTGAAGGTGGAGGAGTGAGTCTTCGACTTCCAATGCAAGGCCGTTACCTTTTGCATCAGCTCCTGAACCAATGGATGCGTAAGATTGGCTAGCAGACATGTAAAGGAAGTCAAGACTATAGGTTGCAATGATGAGGAGAAATTGAGGTATGCAACTCATCTTCTGACTGGACCTGCAGCATCATGGTGGGAATATCAGTTAGCCATGTAACAGCCAGGAAGGGAGTACACCTGGGAAGAGTTCAAACAGAGATTCCGTGAATATCATGTTCCGGAAAGTGTTATGGAGTTGAAGTGAAGAGAGTTTGAGGAGCTTCAGCAGGGATATACTAGTGTCATGAAGTATATCCGGGAGTTTAGTCAACTCTCTCGTTATGCTGAGGAAGATGTTAACACAGAAGAGAAGCAGAAGAAGCGTTTCCTGCGTGAGTAAAATCCATTTGTGAGGATGCAGTTAAGGTTGGCTAATAAGCAAACTTATCAACAGTTGCTGGATGCAGATATCACTTTCGAAGATGACTACAAGAATGTCCAAGAGGATAGGAGGAAGAGAGCCAAGAAGGAAACCAAGAGAATTCAGGCAAGTTAACCTAAACCCAATCTGGAGTTCAAACCTCGGAACAAGGCCTATGGTAACAATAACAATAACAAGGGCAGTGGTGGAAATAAATCCAATCCTTGGAGGAATGTTATCTATAACAACTGTGGAATTTAAGGGCATTTCCAGAGGGAATGCAAAAAGCCTGTAGTGATCTGTTACGGTTGTGGTCACAAGGGGCATATCAAGCCCGATTGTCCGAGCAAACCACCAGGTGGTTGGCCTACCAAGGGAGGAGGACAAGCCAGTGGAGGAAATGAACATCCTAATCGAGGAGGAAATAATGTCAAGAACAACAATGGCAAGAGGAACATACCTACTAGGAAGCTAAATTGCGCAACCCTAGAGGAGGTGGATAACTCGGAGCATGCAGTGATAGGTACGCTCAATATCCTTACCAATCCTAGCAAAGTTCTATTTGATACTGGTGCAACTACTTCATTCATTTCTGAAGAATTCTGTGATAAATTCGGGATTAGCAGGTCAATGTTAGAAATTCCTATGACTGTAGTGATGGAAGGGGGAATGTATGTGTACGCCACATTAAACAAGATCAGGTTATCTCGATCTGTGGTTGTACATACTTTGCGGACCTTTATGTGATTCCTTTGAAGGGAATTGTAGTAGTGCTGGGGATGGACTGGATGACTGAACATGGGGCTCAAATAAATTGTGAGGAGAAAAGTGTCTCAATAAAAACTCCAAGTGGAGCAAGAATAGTGTATCAAGCAGATAGGCATAGTCATATCATGGTGGATCTTCAGTTGAACTCAATGAAGGAGGTCAAGTTGGAAGATATTCCTGTAGTAAATGAATTTCAAGATGGTTTTCCAGCAGAGCTACTGGAATGCCACCAGATCGGGAAATAAAGTTCACTATTGATCTAATTCCAGGTACAACACCAATAGCTCAAGCACCATATAAGATGGGACCAAAAGAATTAAAAAAACTCAAGGAGAAAATTGATGAGTTAGCCAGAAAAGGATTTATTCAAGAAAGTGTATCCCCATGGGGAACACCAATAATCTTTGTGGATAAAAGGGATGGTGGTAGAAGGATGTGTGGAGACTACAGAAATCTGAACAATATTACCATAAAGAATAAGTACCCTTTACCAAGGATTCAAGATTTGTTTGATCAAGTGAAAGGAGCTGGAATATTTTCAAAGATCGACTTAAGATCTGGATACCATCAAATAAAAATTAAGCCTAAAGATGTTCCAAAGACAACATTTGTCTCAAAGTATGGACACCATCAGTATCTGGTTGTACCATTTGGTTTGACCAATGCACCAGCAATATTCCTGAATCTGATGAACAAAATCTTCATGCCATATTTGGATAAGTTCATCATAGTCTTTATTGATGATATTCTGATATATTCCAAGGATAAGGAAGAGCATGCTGATCATTTGAGAATAGCATTGCAGACTCTAAGAGAACATAAACTTTATGCTAAGTTCAGTAAGTGTGAATTCTAGCTAGATGAGGTAGAATTCCTCGGCCATGTGATTAGTAAAGATGGAATTGCTGTAAATCCATCCAAAGTTCAATCAGTACTAGAGTGGACTGCACCAACCAATGTGAAACAAATTCGAGGTTTCTTGGGGATGGCTGGTTATTATCGGAGATTCATTGAAGGTTTCTCCAAAATAGCTAGACCAATGACCAAATTGTTAAGAAAGAATACACCATTTAATTGGGATGAGAAGTGTGAAGCAAGTTTTCAGGAGTTGAAGACCAGGTTAACCACAGCTCCAATCTTAGCAGTTCCAGAAACAGGAAAATACTTTACAGTATACTGTGATGCATCTAAAGAAGGTTTTGATTATGTATTAATGCAAGATCGGAAGGTGATTGCTTATGGTTCAAGACAACTGAAACCACATGAATTCAACTATCCAACTCATGATTTAGAGTTAACAGTAGTAGTCTTTACGCTGAAAGAATGGAGGCATTTTCTTTATGGAGCCATATGTGAGTTATATACTGACCATAAAAGTCTTAAATATTTCTTCACCCAAAAGGAATTGAATATGAGAGAGCGTTGGTTGCAACTAATCAAAGATAATGATTTAACAATCAACTATACTCCAGGAAAAGCAAATGTTGTAGCAGATGCTTTAAGTCGTAAAAGTGCAGATATTCAGCCTAGCAATCGGGTGCTACCAAAAGAGTTACAGATGGACTTGGAAAGATTAGATCTTCAATTCATTAGAACAAAGATGCTTGGAGGATTAGCTACTATGTAGGTAGTTGCAGAGCAGGACAGTGATCTTAAGAACGGAATTTTTAGACATCAAGCGGAAGATCCTTTCATTGCTGAAGAAATTCGGAGGATATCTCAAGGGCAAACATCAGTTTTTCACCTAGGAGATTATGAGTCTTTGTGGTTTCAGGACCGTCTTTGTGTTCCAGATGTCACTGAGATTCGTGAAGTCATACTCAGGGAAGCTCATGAAACACCATATTCTATACATCGAGGAAGTACTAAGATGTGCATGGATTTTAAAGAACTATTCTTGTGGAATAACATGAAAAGAGACATTGCTAAATATGTATCTGAATGCCATACTTGCCAAAGGGTGAAGGCTGAACATCAAAGTCCAGCAGGACCATTGCAACTTTTGGAAATTCCCGAATGGAAGTGGGAGGAAATAAGTATGGACTTCATCACCGGATTGCCCATGACACCTAAATGGAAGGATATGATATGGGTAATTGTGGAGACTCACTAAAAGTGCACATTTTATTCCAGTAAATCAGAAGGATAATGCCGAGAAGTTAGTAGAAGTTTACATTAAAGAAATAGTAAGTAAGCACGGAGTGCCCAAAAATATTGTAACTGATAGGGGATCAGTGTTTACTTCAGCATTTTGTAAGCAATTACATGAAGCACTTGGTTCAAAGTTAGATTTTAGCACAGCGTATCATCCAGAAACAGGGGGTCAAACGGAACGAACCAATCATATACTGGAGGACATGTTAAGGGCTTGTGCATTAGATTTTGGAGGTACATGGGAAGATCATCTACCATTGGCAGAATTTTCCTACAATAATAGCTATCAGAGTAGTCTAAAGGCAGCTCCATATAAGGTTCTGTATGGAAGGAAATGTAGATCACCAATATGTTGGTATGAGCCTGGAAGCAGCAAAGAATTTGCGCCAGACTATATCCAGGAAAAACAAGATATCATTGATAAAATCAAGGATAGATTGAAAATAGCTCAAAGTAGGCAGAAAAGTTATGCTGATCAAAGTCGAAGATCATGGCATCCTGAAGTAGGAGACATGGTATATTTGAAGGTAAGCCCAATGAAGGGATTTAAAAGGTTCGGAGTTAAAGGAAAACTGAGTCCAAGATATATCGGGCCATTTAAGATACTGAGTTAGAACAGGACTATAGCTTATGCTTTAGAGTTACCCTCAAGATTGGCTCAAGTTCATAATGGTTTCCATGTGTCACAACTCCAGAAATGTCTGAAGGTTTCGGATGATGCGATTGCACTCAAGAGATAGAATTACAAGTAGACTTGACCTATGTAGAGAAACCTGTAAAATTTTGGAAGAAAACTGGAAAAGGTTGAGGAACAGGGCAATCAAGTATTGCAAGGTATAGTGGGAACATCACCCTGAGAGGGAAGCCACTTGGGAGAAAGAAGATGATTTAAGAAAAGCCTATCCAGAACTGTTCAGGTATACTTCAGCAAACTTCGGGATGAAGTTTAATTTAAGGGGGGAAGTATGTAACATCCCAGCATTTAGGAACCAACGAAGGGTAGATTTAGGAATCTGTGCAATTGCATGCATTCATCTGAAAAAATGTGGGTAAATTTTTTGCCAAATAAAAACCTAAAGTTATCAAAGTTTCTTTCACTCTTTAAGATTAGGAATAGCCTTGGAGAATGATCATTATAAACTTTGATAAGATCTTTGTGGATTAGTGTGTTTTGGGAAACGAAATTTGAAATGAAACTTAAGTGTTGGATTTATAATTTAAAAGGAATGAGAATTATGTTTAAGTAATTTGATTGAATCAAGAGTTAACAATAAGTAACTCAAACTTTAAATAAAATAACATAATCAAGAAAGTGAATATTCATTCCATATCTTTATTCAATAAATAAGTTACAAAATGTAACTTGTAAAAGTAATCAAGGATCTTTACAATAGTAAATGAATTAAAAGAAAAACATTATATATTGATTAATATTACAATCTTTATTACAAAAGGATAAAATAAAGATTACAAAAGAATAAAATAAATATTACAATGGAATTATTCTATCTAAAAGAAGACCTATTCTAAATGTTGAATCTAGAAGACCTATTCTAAATCTTGAATCTTCAAGTTTTGTACCTACAAAACAAATCACAAACTAAAAGAAAGAAAATAAAAGATTAGGATATTTTTTTACTCTCAGTAGTGACAGTGAGGTGCACTGTTCAACTTTACATCACTAAGTAATCTTTAGGGGAAAATTTCACCAATATGAAAGAACTAAATCTTTCATAATTTTTAAGCCACAAGTCAAATAATTTTAATCAGAGAGAGGGGCAAGTTTCACCAAGCAGTTAAGTGGTAAACAGATAAAAAGGTAACTTTCATTCCTTGAGCATATCCACAAGGGTGTAGCAGGCACACAAGCAGCACACACACCTAAATGCATGGTGTGTGCTGTCAACACAGCTACAACATCCCACACAATCAAAACAGATCAACACAGCCGTGGGAAAGAACCCTAACCTCATTTCCTTTCTCATACACATCTAGCACCAGCAGCCAAATCAAACCAAACCAACCACACACTTGATCATCCCACCAAGATGGTGACATAAGGATGGGGTGGATCAGGTGGATAGCAAGAACAAGGCAAAGCTAATAGGACCAGGAGGTGGACATCATGAACAAGAACAAGTTCCATGAGCTCGAAGTAGCAGGAGCAGCATTAGGAGGAGAACCAGATTAGGCTAGCCACACAACAAGCAAGATAAATCCACAAGATCAGCAAGTTACAACCCCAACAAATCCACTATTGTGGTGAGTAGTATAAAACCATCACATGATTTATGTATCTAAGCTAGACAAGAAGTCATGTGTTGTCTTATACTCAACTTCTCAGAAAAACACCCAAGTAGGGTGAGTCCATCATTGAAGATTTTAAACATTAAAAACCATCAGAAAACTATACAGATCCAACCAGGATCTCAGAACAACCTCATTGATCCCAGCTATAAAGCCATATCTTAAATTCCAAGAATAAATATAGCTAAGATCTGGAATTCTAGGCACATATCTTAAATAGGAGTAGCACCTTAGAATTTCTAGATCTTATGGATCTATATAACTTAATAAGCCTACAAATCATTTTTCCCAACTTTAACTCAAGAATTAGTAGCTGGTATCACTACCAGAACAGATCCATGAGGAATAACAAGATAAGGACCTAGTCCCTAAGCCTAAGACCAACATCATTGGTATTGGGGTTTAAAGAAAGAAAGTTTCAACTTATCTTTGGTATCAAGCCAATCTTAAGCATAAACACAATCAAGCCAAGTAGTAGAACCTAGTATTATGTGCCATTTTAGAATGGTGTCACAAGAACAGCTTCTAAACCAAGCAGATTAAGTATCTAGCTTTCACAGATAAACTCGTAGACAACTAAGCATCATTTTCCTGGTATTAATCATAGGAATCATTTCCAGGTATGTATATATATACATAACATAACCGTAAGAGAACAATTTATCTCAATCTGTATAATCCATAAGCCAACAATTATAGATATAGTGACTACATCACTCACAAATCACTGTCAATAGCCAAGTAATGACAGTGGTGAACTTTCAAATCACTAGGATTTCCAAGCAGTGATTCTACTGTAACACTATCATTTGAACCACATCAAATTAACCAATGGAATCAATATGGTAAGCCACTAGCATCACCAAAGCCAGCTATAAGCAATAATCCACAGCAAACAGTCATTCATCATGCTCAAGGATTATCACCACTAGATCAAAATCATCATATATATGCTCAATAGAGGGATATGAATCCTAAACAGAACAAGAACCCTAATCAGGATATGAACCCTAATAAGAACATAAGCACTAACCAGGGGTAGCCACTAGAAACACATAGCACGGGGTGGCATAACACAGAGGACATGAGAGGAAGAAAGAACAACTTATTGAAGGTTGTTGTTGTGGGCGAGAAGAGGAAGCAGAGGGTGTCGACAAGCACGACGGCACGGGGAGCACCCCAAGGGGGCGCTGCGACCTGCACCACGCCGAGGCCGCGACCACAACCACATCTGAAGGCGAGGGACACCACTAGAGCACACGGGAGCAGCGGCGGCGGCAGCAGCAGCACCACCCCAAACCCTAGGGTTCGGGACGGAGCCGGTCTGGCCACAGGACGGCCCCAGGTCCAAATTGAGATGGACAGGAAGGAGGATAAGGGTCAACAACCACCCCATGCATCACGACGGCGGCCGGGGAGGTTCACAACAGCGTGAATCGCTGGCGGTGGCATCGCCGACCACAGGGTCGAGGGAGGAGAAGAAGAGAGTTCGAGAGAGTTCGAGAGTGAGAGAGAGAGAGAGATGGTGTGAGTGAGACAGTACCCCTTCGGGGAGCCCTTTTGATCATAGCCAATTGGACCAAAATGGCCCAGTAAGCCAACACAGCCAGCCCAACCACTCAAAATAGTTTTAATAATTAAGAAAAGACCAAAATGCCCCTGAATTTAAATAAATTCTAGAAAATAAAATACAAATCCAAAAAATATAAATAAAATAATTTTGGATTCAAAATAATTCAATCTATCTAAATAAATTAAGAAATAAAATTTTAGGCATATAACTTTTTATCAAGAATTTTATAATATATATTCCTTATGGAATTTTATAAAATTAATGAAAGATGATAAAAATAAATAAAAATCAATTTTATTATATACCAATATTGTAGTATTTTATAAAAATACTAAACAAATAATTTATATATTTTTTAATGATAATTCTTAAAGGAATTATTAAATAAGTAAAATTCAAATAAAATGAAAGAAAATAAGGAATACAATATTCAATAAATATTAATATTTAATATTTATAAATTCTTTACTTGTGAAAAGAGTTTTAATAATTTAAAATAATGGGGGAGAATACACACCAAACTAAATAATGCATTACATTACTTTGCATAATCATTTTGCTACTTTAAATATTGTCCTTACCGGGCAATAATGATGTTTTGTAGACATAGAAGCTCAAGGTCCAGTGCAAGCATCCGACTTCACTACCTTGCAATCACAAGGCAAGTTCATCTCTTGATCATGTCCTTTGAAGAGTCTGTATCAAAGTATTTGCAAATTTGTGTGTTGTAATATATACTCCAAAGAAAGAAAATATTATTTTCTCAAATAAAGAAATCTTAAATATCATCCTAATTGATGATATAATGGAGCAATAAAACTTAGGGTTCTATTTGCAACAATGATGATCAATTAGGGACTTAATAACCCATGACATCAGTGATTCTAGCGCCGTATATCACGCGTTAACCATGAGATTTGGAATGGGACAGAGAAGTCAGCTGTATCTTCTTCCTCTCGCATGTAGCCGGATGTTCAGGTCGTGGCTGTTATCACTCGTAGCATGCATATTAATTGGTAATTCATAGAGGATATGCAGCATATGGGTGGGAACCCTCAACATCCCACGATAGTTCTGGCATCTAACGGTCTGTACAAACCATTGACGTAATTCAATATGTGGGCATGGTGTACACCAAGGAGGCATGAGTCGCGGAGGGGCGATGATTGTCTTGGATCACCTACTAGGCACATCATGGAATTGTGGGCGGAAATCGCTTGTGCAACAAGGAGTTGATCTCTCATGGGTAAAGTAACGCACCTCTGTAGAGTGTAAGAATTGTAACTTGTTACTCCCTGTTCCGGGAAGGGGCTATGAACACGACAGGAAAGGAACTCCATGAAATTTCTCGTTAACCTGTGAAGGCTGATGGTCATAGATTTTCATAATAAAATCAATCTTTGAAGAAATATTTACAAAAACTGCATAGTGCCAAGGACTTATAGTCTGAGGTGGTAGTTAGAGCATAAAAACTTCCCACCTTGCATATAATGAACTTGCTGGGTAATGTTGTTACTCATCCTTTTCTTTTATCCCTTGCTTAGACTCTGAGGATCCCGAAGACACGCCAATGTATGCAGCCGAATGCCAAGAAGATGTGTTCTACGAGGATCTTGACCTGTCAGTAGGTGTTGAAGGAGTGGATTACAAAATCCGCTATGGTGTCGATGACAACGAGTCAAACTAAGTACCGTAGTTAGTAGTAACCGTCGGAGCCGAGCAGCACAAACCATATAGAATAAGCTGCTGAGCTCAACTCTTAGTTGGAGTTTTTACTTTTAAATTCCGCTGAAACACTTTATATTTTGGTTTGTAAGTTGAATCTTTTTGAAGTCTTGAACTTCTGGTACTGTAATAATAATAATGTGTGAATGTTTGTAATATGGACATAATGTTTCTATTGTACCACTCTGAGGGATGTGATATTTACATAATGGTGTTCTGTGGATGTCATGTCAACGACTATAGTGTACTACACATGAAGTGGTATGCTGGGTCATCGCACTAACTGGGCCAGCCCACGGGGCACAACGCACTCGCGGGTGGGTTTAAGTGAACGAACCCACTAGTAAGTGAGACAGAGGGGTGCGAAGCAGTATGGGGGGATGTTGCGGTGACCTAGCACACCACTACATGTGTAGTACACTATAGTCGTTGACATGACATCCACAGAACACCGTTCCGTAAATAGCACATCCCTCAGAGTGGTACAACAGAAACATTGTGGGTCCATATTACAAACATACACACGTTATTATTAGTACAATACCGGAAGTTCAAGACTTCCAAAAAATTCAACTTACAAACCAAAATATATGTGTTTTAGTGGAAGTTTCAAATTTAAAACTTAAACTCCAAAATGAGCTCAACAACTTACTGTTATAGATTGTTCATGTTGCTCGGCTCAAGTGGCTACTAGAACTATAGTAATTATTCGGACTCTTGGAACTCTCCCCCGTAGACGATGTCGTAGTCCTACCCTTATACGGCTCCATACAGGTTGGGCTCTTCATAGAAGACCTCCTCTTGACTCAGATGCATACATTGGAGTATCTTCGGGATTCTTAGAGTCTAAGCAAGGATTCAAAGGAAAGGATGAGTAACAGCGTTACCTAGCAAATTCATTATATGCAAGATAGGAAGTTTGATGCTCTATCTACCACCTGACTATCGATCCTTGGCACTATGCAATTTTCATAAATCTTTCTTCAAAGGTTGATTTTATTATAAAAACTATGACCATCAGCCTTCACAAGTTGACGAGAACTTTCATGGAGTTCCTTTCCTGCTGCGTTCGTAGCTCCTTCCCAGAATAGGGAGTAACAAGTTATAATTCTTACACTCTACAGAGGTGTGTTACTTTACCCATGAGAGATCAACTCCTTGTTGCACAAACAGGCGTACTTTCCCGTCCACAATTCCATGATGTGGGCCCAGTAGTTGGTCCAAGCAAATCACTGCCCTCTCCGCGACCTCATATGTCTGCATGATCCTTCGGGGCTCGCTCACCTCCATTAAGCCCCCTTTCGGGCAGGCTAAAACCCTGATGAGTTCCCGAATACTCTATGACCTGGTGATGCCCAGACGAGTACCATTTGACTAGAATATATCCCTAAACACCATTCATAGATAATATAGACACCAAAAGTGTGGGGTGTGTCGTGGGAATGACCACGGCAGATGCTGCAATCGACAGGGAGTAGTAGTAGTACATGGGGCAAGGGCGGCCAGCCATCTGCGGTGCGAGATGAGGGCAGAGACACAAGGTTTTACCCAGGTTCGGCCCCCGGAGGGTAAAGACCTACTCCTGCTAGATTGTATTATGGAGAGAGTACAAGGGGCGAGCTCGACGACTAGGCGGCGAGTCGCTTGGGTGTATGATGGAACGTATCCTCTATGCGTACCCTAGGGAGGTTTATATAGGCTCACCTTGCTAGGGTTTACATATTACAACCGAATTAGTTAAGGATTCGGAGGGTCTTTGACCTAGTCCGACTAGGCCTAGCTACGGGGCCTCCTGCATCGCTTTGAGTCCTCGCCAAGTCTCGATCCAGTCGCCGTCCTGTAGGCCCACTCGCTGACTGCTTGCGCCAATAGGAAATGTCCTGCTGGGCATACCCCGGTAGGCATATCCCCATCAGTAGTCCCCGAGGCCGTCGTTGATTTGTCGCAGGCGTTTGTTGGCAGTTGAAGTGTGCGGGTCCAATACGGACGCCCTGTCGAATCGGCGGTGGAATCCTGAACAAAGGAAAGAACTAGTCATTTTAGTCGCAATAACAGCAACCAATCATGTCGCAGCTTGGCGAACGGGTCGGCGAATAATTAGTCACCATCATAGTGATCAGGTCCGCGAATCGTCAGTCGCTGAAGGCGATGAGTCGAGTAGAGTTGGACCGTCGTGGTCAAACTAGCCGTTGGGTAATCCAACGGTAATATTGGCGTAATTACCGCGTAGTAACGGCTCCCGAAAATGGCGGGGTAACAACCGCTATATAAGGAGAGTGACGGCAAGAGGGAACGCCGCTCACTTCCTCCCATCTTGCGCATCCTCGTTTCCCTATTCCGCGTGGCGATCAGAACGACTCAGAGTGATCCGCATCCCACAACCCTCCAGCCGATGGCTCCTCCTACCGAACCATGGGGCATATCCAAGTGCACGAAGGAACTGCTAAAATCTTTCAAGGAGGCGTGGATCCTCCGTGTCGGGAGATGGTGCATCCCCGCGGCCGGAGAAGTAATTCGAGATCCGCGTGAAGGGGAATTCATCTGCTTCACCAGTCACCTAGAGTGGGGCTCGGCTTCCCAACCTCCCTCTTCTTCCGTGCTTACTGCCTATTACGATATCCACCCGTCGGACTGGGTCCGATAACATCGAGCAGCGTCGCCATTTTGTGGCGTCATGAAAGTGCTACCTGGGCTGTAGGCCCTATTTTCCCTTGTGGCAAGATCTATTCCACGGGAGAATCAGCCGCGAAGATACATGCAGCCCAATGCTAGCCGCGGGCGGCTTGACTTTCCAGCTGAAGTCGAAGGCATTGTTCTTCGATTTGATGCTGCCCACCAACGCAGCTAACGAGTGGAAGAAGTGCTGGTTCTACGTCACCGAGTCGACTCTAGGCGACGAAGTGGCGCTTCCAAGGTACTCCGCCGACCGGCCCGAGCCGCGCCGGCTCCAAGTTACCAAAATACCGCTGGAGCAGCGGATGGTCGTCGACGAGATGCTGCAGACCATCCGCAATTTGAAGAAGAAAGGCCTCCAAACCATCAACCTCTACAACTGCTGGCTCGGGCGACGGCTCGTGCCCCTGGCCAGCCGTGACCACTACATGTACGAGTATACGGGCAAGGTTCTATAATTTTGTTCAGTAGGTATTGTAAAAACAAAGTCAACGCAACAAGAATCAACTAAAACGGGGTTTAATTATTTTTTTATGGATTAAACACTCTAATCTAGAGATTAATTTCTACATGGAAAAACTTACTGCAAACTTGTAATATTATTTCAGATCTGTGTTCTATACAATTTTGTGAATCCAACGGTATATTATACTCAAAATTTGGCCAAGTATTTGATTTTCTATGAATTTCGCAAGATTTAACCTCAATCTGCCAATTAAATCTAACCCTATCGAGAACGAGACATGTGGCAGCATCTGATTGGGCCAGCTAAGCAAGCGGTCTTGTGCGGCCTTGATCGATGCAGCGTCGACGCTGCTTGCCACGCGTCATAACGCGATAGGTGCGCATTCTCCGGTTTTGCTTCTAATCTGAGCCGCATCTCGCAGATCTAACGGACAGGGTAAGATGGCAACTCACTGTGGCGGCATCGATGGCGATACGGCGGCGACGCTGTCGGACGTGGTCCTCGGCGACGGTATGGTGGTTCCTCGAGGCATCGAAGCAGACGACGGCGCGGGTCTCCTCCTTGCGGTCCCGTGTGCGAGGTCGGTTTCGACCCTCTCTTCCTCGTCGATCGACGCAGCTCCGTCGGTCCCCACGAACTCCGGCGATGCGTCGGCGAGCAATTCTCGTCGATTGACTGCAATTGAGAGACGGAAAAGCATACGGGGTGAATTAGTAGTGGATGGGGGAAAGCTCCAGAGGGAGAGAAGGGCAAGGGTAAGCTCCTAACCGTCTCGGCGACATCAACCCGACGGCGGCCGGCGCGGGAGTTCGGTTGAGCTAGGGTTTTAGGAAAAGAGAAGAGGGGGTTCGATGCGAGGTTATTTAAGGAAGGGGTGGCGTGGATAAGGGGCCAAGGCACGAGAGAATCACGGAGTTTGGCTCGGGGCGATCCCGAGTTCGACAGGGACTCACCGTCGTCGTGGGGGAGACGACTAACGGGTGGGTCCTGCGTGTCAAGCAGCGGAGGAAGCGGTCTTGTTGAGGCTGGCTGTTGTGGTGGCGACGGACGCTAAGCGCTTAAGCGACGCTGCTGTTAGTGGGTTGGCGCAGCCGGCCCAGTAGGTTAGGCAATAGGTTTTTTTCTTTACTTTTATCTTTTCCATTTCTGTTTTACTAATTCTCTAATAACTTTTTCATATCAAGTCCAAAATCAATGAAACCAATTTCTAAGTTTTTGTAAAAAGGAGGTGGTCATCATAGAATCGTAGATTATTATTATTACATAGTATTTAGAAGGGTCAAGCATGATTACATCATTTCTTTTTGCTCACATAGGGGAAATCTTTATTAGGGTTTTGTCAGGGTTTTTTGATGGTAGGGTTTTGATACTTTGTATGCAATGGTGCAAGGATGATGCATGTTTCTAGTAACATCCTACAATAAAATCTAGGATGTTACAAACCTACCCTCCTTAAGAAGAATCTCGTCCCCGAGATTCGGGCTGGCTAGCAAATAGGTGTGGGTGTTCTGCCTTCAAATCTTCTTCATGTTCCCACGTGGTTTCTTCCTCGGAATGGTGGTTCCATTGGACTTTGCAGAATCTGATAGTCTTGGTGCTGGTAATCCTTTCGGCCGTTTCCAGTATTTTGATGGGTTTTTCCTCATAGGTAAGGTCATTCTCCAATTGAACCTCCTCCAGGGGAACTGTATCTCTTAGCGGTGTTTCAGCCATTTCTGGGTGGCACTTCTTTAGTTGTGATACGTGAAACACATCATGAACGGTCACCGCCTAGTATCTCCAAGCGATAAGCAACTTCTCCTCTACGGGCCAGAACCTTATATGGTCCTATGAATCGTGGGGCTAACTTACCCTTGATTCCAAACCTCTTAACTCCTTGCAGTGGTGAAACTTGGAGGTACGCACGGTCCCCTATTTTATAAGCCACATCTCTGCGTTTGGAATCAGCATAACTCTTTTGTCGGGATTGGGCTACCTTTAGCCTATCCTGAATCTGTCGTACCTTTTCTTTGGCATCCTTTATCAATTCAGGTCCAAAAAGACTACGTTCACCAACTCCACTCCATAACAGCGGAGTCCTACACTTCCTGCCATACAGAACTTCAAACGGAGCCATCTTGATACTTGTCTGGTAGCTATTGTTGTATGAGAACTCAGCATACGGCAGGTTATCATCCCAACTAGACCCATAGTCTAGTGCGCAAGCTCTCAACATATCTTCCAGAATCTGATTCACCCTTTCTGTTTGGCCATCTGTTTGAGGGTGGAAAGCAGTACTAAATTCTAGTCTGGTTCCAAGAGACTCATGTAACTATCGCAAAAACTTTGAAGTGAACTGGGTGCCTCTATCTGATACAATTCCCTTAGGGACACCATGCAGACTTACAATCCTTGACATATATATCTTGGCAAGCTTAACACTTGTATATGTGGTCTTTACGAGGATGAAGTGAGCCACCTTGGTAAAGTGGTCCACCACTACCCAGATAGAGTCAAATCCTGAACGAGTCCGGGAAATCCTGTGATAAAGTCCATGCCTACCTTGTCGCATTTCCAGTCTGGTATGGGTAGTGGTTGCAGTAATCCGGCCGGTTTCTGATGCTCGGCCTTAACTCTATTGCATACGTCACATAGAGAAATATACTCGGCAATTTCTCTTTTTAGGTTATTCCACCAAAATCTATCCTTCACATCCATGTACATCTTCGTGTTACCTGGATGAATTGAGTAAGGTGAATGATGAGCTTCTTGTAAAATCAACTTCCTGATATCGGGGTCATTGGGAACGCACAAACGCTTCCCATACCAAAGGGTTCCTTGTTCGTCCAGACGAAATTCTTTTGTCTTTCCTTCACTTATTTTGACTCTTATTTCATCCAACTCTTATCTCCCTTTTGTGCTTCCTTGATTCTACCTTGAAGAGTAGACACTATTTCCATAGTCTCTACGTGTCCTTTTGGAACTATTTCTAGCTGAGATCCTTGAATTGCTTGCATAAATCCTCTAGAAGTTCCTCTACGGTAAGTCCATTCACAAAAAACTTACGACTTAAGGCATCAGCCACCACGTTTGCCTTTCCGAGGTGGTACTGTAAATCCAAGTCATAATCCTTAATTAGTTCAAGCCATCTTCTTTGCCTCATATTCAACTCCTTTTGGGTGAAGATGTACTTCAAACTTTTATGATCTGTGAACACATCACAATGTTTGCCCATGAGGTAGTGTCTCCATACCTTGAGTGCATGTACCACAGACGCAAGTTCCAAATCATGTGTGGGGTAGTTGTGTTCGTGGTTCTTGAGTTGTCGAGAGGCATAAGATACCACTTTCCCATCTTGCATCAATACACTTCCAAGTCCTTGTCGAGAAGCGTCACAATAGACTTGAAAATCCTTTTGGATATCAGGCAGACACAGTACTGGTGCCGTTACAAGGCGTTTCTTCAACTCCTGAAAGCTTGCTTCACATGCCTCGGTCCATAGGAATTTCTTTTCCTTCTTCAACAGTTCCGTCATGGGTTTCGCTATTTTGGAAAAGTTTTCAATGAACCTCCGTAATACCACGCAAGGCCCAAGAAACTCCTAATATCTCCCACATTCTTGGGTGACTCCCATTACATTATGGAAGATACCTTACTAGGGTCTACTACGACTTTTTTCCAACACAACATGACCAAGGAATCCACTTCCTTTAACCAGAATTCGCATTTGCTGAATTTGGCATACAACTTGTGTTCTCTTAATTTCTCCATAATTAGGCTCAAATGCTTATCATGTTCCTTCTCATACTTGGAGTATATGAGTATATCATCTATGAATACCACGATAAACTTGTCTAAATATTCCATGAACACCTTGTTCATCATGGTCATGAAGTATGCCAGGGCATTGGTTAGACCAAATGACATCACGGTGTACTCATACAATCCGTATCTCGTGGTGAAGGTTGTTTTGGGCTCATCCTGTTCTCGAATTTTTAGCTGAAAGTAGCCTGATCGTGACATCGATCTTTGAGAACACACTGGCTCCCTTTAACTGGTCAAACAAGTCATTGATGTTGGGAAGAGGGTACTTATTCTTGATCGTCACTTCATTCAACGAGCGGTAGTCCACAACCAGCCTCTTGGTTTTATCCTTCTTTTCCACGAATAGGACAGGAGCTCCCCAATATGACGCGCTGGTTTGAATGAATCCCTTGTCCAATTGTTCCCTAAGCTGTTTCTTGAGTTCCTTCAACTCTTCCACATCCATCTTGTATGGTCTCTTAGCTATCGGCCCTGTGCCCGACATCAAGTCAATGAGGAACTCGATATAACGGTCGGGAGGCATCCTGGTTAACTCTTTCGGAAAGACATTTGGGTATTCCTTCACAATAGGTACATCCTCCAAGCTAACTCCCTTAAGAGAGTTCACCATGACTTCCTTAAGTGCGAAATTTGACTTGATACGAATCCTCTTCCCTTCCGATGTTGTGAGCGTGACAGTCCTTTTGGCACAATCTATGACTCCTTCATATTCGGTCATCCAATTCATGCCCAAGATTATGTCTAATCCTTGTGACTCCAGAACTACTAGACTTGTGGGAAAGACGTGTGTCCCAATCCTTAGTTCTAATCCCCGACAACCAGAGTTTGCCACTATTTCTCCTCTAGGAGAACTTACCCTTAGGGGAGAATTTATAGTCTCCGTAGGTATCTTGCCTCTATCCACAAATACCCTTGATATGAATGAATCGATGCACGTATCAAAAGAACAACGGCGGGGAATAGAATTGAGCTTGAGCTTACCAATCACAGTCGGTTGAAAGAACATGTGGGCCCCATGTGTGGTTTTGGTAATTAATGACAATCTTTATGAACTAATGTGTGTATTAAGTTATACTTGTAGGATTTATCCATTAGCATCGCTTGGAGCATGTGTTGGCTTCAAGGTCGATGAAATGAGAAGAAGATGTGTTATGTAAGCTCAAAATGCGCTATCTATAAAAGATCTCATGTTTGTTGCTTGCCATCCTCCGTGATCATGGATCGATGATGAGGAATTAAGAAAGGCGTTCCATCTTGAGAAGGGCAAGATTGTCTACATCAAGCTCATGTGGAATGCTCAAGGCAAAGGTATAATCTTGATAGGTTTTCCCTTTTGCCGGTCTCATGTTGTGTGTGGGAGACCGGATTTAGGATAGATAACCGTACTATCAAGAGAGGCTCTTGAATGAGTAATTCGGTCACATCGTTCGGAGAGAGCTCAAACCTTTGCATACTTCCATCATCGTATTTGGTTGTTATTTGGTCTTATCCATGTGAGGATATAGAGCTTGTGGTAATCTCCATAACAAGCTCTTGTTCATCAAAATCGAATCTCCCATATGTATCTTGTTGCGATTTTGATTTATGCGGCTTTTCGGTTTCTCACCAAGTAAGGTATCTCACATTATATTAATTGATACACTCTCACTTGGTATCGGGTCAATCGAAGCTTCCAGTCAAAAGTTATGACCGTTTGAATATTTGCCGATTTTATTCATAAGAGAAAATGCTTTCTTCCTACGAATCAGTAGGGCCGGGCCGGCATTCACCGCTAAGCGCTGTAATATCTGCTTTCTCTGCCGCTAGTATTTCATTATCGGGTCGGACCGATAGTACCGCCTCGTGGGCGGGTAGCACCGGCCAGCTTTCGATATTTTTCCCAAGTTGCGCCGTAACCTCCTGCGCCGATCGCCTCCGCTTGTTTGACCGCGCGCCCATCGCCTCGATTGCTGCGCCGCCAGATCCTCGTCGGCGTAATAGCTGCCAGCGTTGACCTGCTTCGGCTGCTTGTTGCTGCTCCCTCGCAATGCATTGCTCGCCTCGCAGGGTCCGCAGCCTGCCCAAGCGTTTAGCCGCTGGCCCACCGCTGGCCCATCGCCATGCGCTGCCTTGCTTCACGCTGCCAGCGCCGCGTTTAGGCCGCAGCGCTGCCGCTTCGCCCAGGTTGCGCACAGACCGCCTTCTGGGCTCCCCACGTGACCCGTCTCGTGCTGGCGCCATACCCCACGCAAGCTGCTAGCCTCGCTAAATCTGTTCAGATTCATTTGTCGGCCTGTTTTCCTGGATCGCATGCGTACCCTTTCTGCTGGCTTGCTCGCTGGGTCCTAGGTAATCCGTCCGATCCGGTACTACCGGTCAGTCCAGGAAAAACACCCCAACGGGCAGATTCTGGTCGTTTCTTCAAATAGCTTTTCCCCTTTGTCTTTTAGGGTAGCTTCTCACTCATCCTTTTGTCTAAGCTTTGCCCTCATTTGCCTTACACTTTGAGCTTGATTTATACTCACCCCTCCATTGATTCTTGCATATATTTGAGGGGTAGTTGGAGGTGATCTAGATCTACGTTTTGACCTAACCGATTTATCTCTTTGTGAGTGTATCTTTGGGGATCTAGATTTGGGGGATTTTGTGTCTCTATTTGATTACTCCTCTCTTGTTCCCCCAATAGCTTTAGTAGCTTTGTTTGAACTTGAGATTGAGGGATTTGAGCACCTTTGTGGTGTTCTTGCCATTTGCATTTGGTGCATCGGTTTGTGTTCTCCTCGGAGGATTTGGTTTGAGTTACTCATTGGAGCTTGTCCCTCTTGGGTTCTTGGAATCCTAGACGGTTTGTGGCCTTGGTGGCATTGTGGCCTTTTGTGGCATTTGTTGGGAGCCTCCGATTAAGTTGTGGAGAAGTGCCCCAACCTTGTGGGAGGTTCCGGTTGCCACTGACAAGTGCACCGATAGTGGAAGCGTGGATCGATACCATTGGGGTGAGATTCATCGGAGAAGGGAGGCCTTTGTGACGTTGGTGGTTTGATACCACCCCCTCTCCACACGAGACATACTCATGTTGGGAGGAACTCGGTAAAATATCGTCGTCTCCGCGTGCCTCGGTTATCTCTATACCCGAGCTATTTAATTATGCACTTTACATTGTGATAGCCTTCGTGCTTGAAGTAATATATATCTTGCTACCACTTTGTTGCTTGTATTGCTTAGCATAAGCTGTTGGTGCACAAAGGTGAACCCTAGTTGTTCTAGGTTGTGCTTGACACAGTAAACACTAGTTTTATTCCGCCTTTGTTGAGCCACTCTAGGAAAAGTTTTAATCGCCTATTCACCCCCTCTAGGCGACATCCGTATCCTTTCAGAAGGTTTCGTGAAATATTGATCGGGTTCCTAGGGTTTCTGCATCGGGGGTTTCTTATAGGCAAAAAGGCGAGGCTGGGAGGCGGCCAGGGCCCTGGACCTACCTGTGAGGCAGAGGCCCACCAGCGCCTAGGGGTACACGCGCCTGGCAGTTTTCTCTCTCATCATGCAGTTTGTGTCCCCTCCTGGTAAAATATTGACTTTGGCTTCTATCTACTTCAATCCCAAGAATATTGATTTTTTTTTTTTTCCGAAAAACAAAGAAGAAAAGAAATGTGCAACTAGCGTCGTCGCTTCGCTTCCGGATTTGTGTCCTCACACTGAAAAAATATGAAATATTCTATCATCTAGATTCCCAGAATATTGATTTTTTTTACTTTTCGAACCAAAAAACGTAAGAAAAACAAAGCATAGTGGCAACTTGTTAATAGGTTAGTTCCAAAAAAGATATAAAAACACCTCAAAGTGTAGACAAATCAAACCAAGTAGATACTAAACAAGCATGGAGCATCAAAAAATATAGATACGTTTCCGACGTATCAAGCATCCCCAAGCTTAACTCCTGCTCGTCCTCGAGTAGGTAAGTGATACAAAGAATAATTTTTTAGGTGACATGCACCATCAAAACCAAGATCAAACCATTTGCAAGCATTGAAAGCTAAGATCAAAGAACTCTAAACATGTGCATGAAAGACGGAGTTCTAACAATAAGACAAAGTAACTATGCGTGCAACATGACATGCTACAAACAAAGATCATGAATAACATGCATTGAAAAACGTTTGTTTGTTTCACATGCAGAAAACATAGCATAGTGGCAATCAGCTTGTCCCTCATAGAATAGCAAATAGATGCATACGATACCTTCAAAGTTCACAAGGGTGACTAGAAACAGATAGCACAAGAACAAGTAATATCACAATATGCATCAATCAATAAGTTTTGGAACACTTCACACAGAATGACAACTATGCTCTCTTAATGGTGCCTAAAGGTAGAAGGTGGAGACTCAAATAATAGTGAAAGAAAGGCCCTTCACAAAGGGAAACAGGGATTTCAAGTTTCAAAAAGAGCTTCCAAAAATTATGATACTTGTTAGCTTTTAGCCTGCATTGCCCCTATCATAAGCATCTTGAAGTGATTAAGGTTAAAGTGAACAAACTATGGAGTATATGCTTGACAAAGTATAAGTTGGCAATCTCAAGTCCCTTGAATACGAGGGCCACACCTCATGCTACTCAACTTCAGTCACCTGTAAGTTCTTGTCACTGTAAGTATTTACATATCATAGAGAACCGCCAATGGGGTACCCCTTGCACAAGGTACATGAGCTATACCATAACCAAAATGACAAGGCAAGTAGACAATGAGCATATCATCGATCTTTTTATTTACTATACGCATAGCTTTTTTATTGAGGATGCTTCATAGATAGCTCACTATGGCGATGCTGCAAGTTTCAACCATGATTAGGCATGGCTTAGGCTAGCGGCCCGGGCGTTTCTCTAACACAAAATACAAACTCTATGGACTTACAAGTTCCCTCTTTATTTCACATCGATAACATCCATACAAAAGAGCATGATATCAACTGAGTACAAAGTACAAGTGCAATGTTGAAAACATTCCTCGTGACAACACGGTTCTGCTAATTCCAACGTATAAGTGCAAGCATATACAACCTAGGCGACACAATGGTTCAAGTTTATTAAGGGCAAAGAATATAAAGTGTGCCATCGAGTTTGTGAGGGCTTTAATCACTAAGTTTTCACATAACAAAATAGTTTTTAATTGGAAGATAGCTAAAAACAAGAATATACTTGGAACGGTGTAACACACCATGCATAGGAATTTATAGTGGACACTTTGGAATAACTTGGTTTCTTGGGAGTTGGAAGCATGAGTAGAACTTACTCATACAAGTGGAGGCTAGCAAAAGACTGGGAGCAACCAACTAAGAGAGCAATAATGGCCATAATCATGCAGAACAACAAAGCATTACTAATCAAAGCATAGAGTGGTACTACAAGTTAAGGACTAAATGATCATAGAGGCTATGGTGACTTGTTCATAGTCATAACATGGTGTGAGCATGTGCCAAGTCGATCCAAACAAAGCATCGAAGGAGAATACCACAATAGTATGCTTTTGCATGCTAAAACAACGCATAATTTCTTCAAGGCACACGAAGCAATCCTAATTGTTTGGAACAAGACATGCTACAACAATAATCACTAAGCATAAGGTCAAAACAACACCTAGCATGTCATGCTAAAGTCTAAGTCACAGTCAATGCAAGCTCCTCTTGCACTTACAAGCAAGAACTTACTACTCCTTTCCAACACCAAGCAACTTATTTGCAAAACAACACAGCGAGAACAGGGGTCCAAACTACTTTATTCAAGCAAACTAAACAACCTAAGCAAAGCAAACAAAAACTAAGACGCTCCAAGAACAACATAATTGTGCATGAAACAATAAAAACAAAGTGTCTAGACAGACCTGAGCTTGTTATTAATGAAGAAGGGGATGCCTTGGGCATCCCCAAGCTTTGACACTTGTACCTCTTGGATATTTCTTGGTGTGACACCGGGGTGGTATCCCCAAGCTTGAGATTTTGTCCATTCTTCATCTCATTACATCATTCTCTCTCTACACCTAATTTTTTTTCCATCATACAAAACTTCACACAATCTTCATTAGCAACATTAGTGTATTCAAAATATATTAGACCTCTGGAAAAGCTTTGGAACAACAAGACTTTTCACTAAAAACACAAGCTACTGTAGCAACTCCTTCAAAAAGCTCAATTTACCTAAAGATAACTCAAAAGGGAATCAATAAGAAACAAATGCAAATAATGACAAAAATCTCTCAAAATAGACCAGCAGGTAGAAACCGGTTTTTTCGAACATCTTATGTTGCTCAAATCAAAAAGTGTTGAACTAACAAAAATTAGCTAACATACTGGGGGATTTATTCATAAATTTTGATCTCAATCCGTGTTACACAGACTCCTCACAAATTTTTATGTTGAAGGATAGAAATCTGTTTCGGGACAACAACTCACCAAATCTTAATTCCCTCTCATTAGAGGTCATTCTTGGCACAAAAAGCAAACAAAAAGGATAAGGAGAGGTCATTACTGAAGTAATAACTTCCAAGACTCAAGGAAACTCTTGGGTTATCTCCCAACAAGTGCTTTTCTTTAACACCTTTAAGTTAGGCACAAGAAGCAAAAAATCAAGTATTTTCAAATGAGGAAGCAAGAAATCAAGTATTTTCAAATGAGGAAGCAAGAAATCAAGTATTTTCAAATGAGGAAGCAAGTACTTTACTCGTTTCGTAATCCGATATCACTTTGTGATTAACTCCTTAGCCACGTGCTTGCAAGCGGTGTTGATATCGATTACCGAGTGTGCCCGAAGTATATCTCTCCGACTCGGGAGTTGTATTATCTCATGGTCTAAGGAATTCAATATTTGACATAAGAAAAAACTTCGCAAAGATGAACACGATGACACGATCTAATTGCTCTTCTTAATTTGGGTTTGTCCATCATATCATTCTCCTAATGATATGATCTCATTATTAATCGACAACTCATGTCTATGGTTAGGAAACCTTAACCATCATTAATCAATGAGCTAGTCCATAGAGGTGTACTAGGGACACGGTGTTGTTCATAAACCACACAAGTATCAAAGTCTCCGCTTAATACAATTCTAGCATGGAATATAAACTTTATCGTGCACAAGAATTATAATAATAACATCTTTATTATTGCTTCTAGGGCATAATTCGAATAGTCTCCCACTTGCACTAGAGTCAAAAATCTAGTTTACATCTGGCAACAATCTAACACCCATGGCATTAAGGTGCTGATCATGTTTCGCTCGTGGAAGAGGTTTAGTCAATGGATCTGCGACATTCTGATCCGTATGTACTTTGCTAATCTTCAGATCTCCATCTGCTATATAATCTCGAATTATATGAAAACGGCGGTTGATGTGCTTGGTCTTTGGATGATATCTTGGTTCCTTAGCCAGTGTTATGGCACCAGTGTTGTCGCACAATATCTCCATTGGGTCCAAGGCACTTGGAACCACACCAAGCTCAGTGATGAAGTTCCTGATCCAAACTCCTTCACTTGACGCTTCTGAAGTAGCCATGTATTCCGCTTGTGTTGTAGATCCCGCAATCACGCTTTGCTTGCAGCTTCTCCAGCTCACAGCTCCTCCATTCAAAGTATAAACGTATCCTGTCTGAGATTTAGAATCATCCGGGTCGGTGTCGAAACTAGCATCGACGTAACCTTTTACGACGAGCTGCTCATCACCTCCATAGACCAAGAACATTTCTTTAGTCCTATTTAAATACTTTAGGATGTTCTTCACGGCTGTCTAGTGTTCCACTCCTGGATCACTTTGGTATCTGCTTGTCAAACTAAGAGCATTGGACACATCCGGTCTAGTACATAGCATGGCATACATGATAGAACCTATGGCCTAGGCATATGGCACTTTGCTCATAGTGTCTCTATCATTTACCATAGATGGACACTGAGCCTTGCTCAATATCTTACCTGACAACATGGGCAATGAACCTTTCTTTGCTTTATCCATTCTGAACCTTTTCAGAACTTTGTCTAGATATGTACTTTGGCTTAAAGCTATTAGGCGTCTTTGTCTATCTCTATAGATTTTGATGCCTAATATATAAGAGCTTCTCATAGGTCTTTCATTGAAAAACATTTGTTCAAATAACTCTTCACATTGTTAAGCATACCAATGTCATTTCCAATAATCAATATGTCATCCACATATAGTACTAAAAATGTCACTGAGCTCCCACTCACTTTCTTGTAGATACAAGCTTCGTAGCAATTTGGAACAAATCCAAAACTCTTGATCACTTGATCAAAATGAAGGTTCCAACTCCGAGATGCTTGCTTCAGTCCATAAATGGAACGCTGAAGTTTGCACATCTTATTAGCATCCTTAGGATCGACAAAACCTTCGGGCTGCATCATATACAACTCTTCATCAATGTTGCCATTAAGGAACGCAGTCTTGACATCCATCTGCCATATTTCATAATCATGAAATGCAGCAATTGCTAATAAAATCCGAATGGACTTAAACATCGCTACGGGAGAGAAAGTCTCATCATAGTCAACACCTTGAACTTGCTGAAACCCTTTTGTGACAAGTCGTGCTTTATAGACAGTAACATTACCATCCGCGTCCGATTTCTTCTTGAAAATCCATTTGCACTCAACGGCCTTATGGTTGCTAGGAGGGTCCACCAAAGTCCATACTTGGTTTTCGCTCATGGATCCCAATTCGGATTTCATGGCCTCTAGCCATTTCTCATAGTCTAGGCTCATCATTGCTTCCTCATAGTTCGCAGGTTCACTGTTGTCTACCAACAAGACGGTTAAGACAGGGTTGGCGTACCATTCAGGAGTGGCACGTGACCTTGTCGACTTGCGAATTTCAGGAGTAGCATCGTTCAAAGTTTCATGATCCTCGTCATTAGCTTCCTCTCTTGTTGGTGCAGACGGCACTGGAACAATTTCAGGTGCTGCGCTACTCTCCAACTCGAGAGAAGGTTCAATAACCTCGTCTAGCTCTACCTTCCTCCCACTCACTTCTTTCGAGAGAAACTCCTTCTCAAGAAAGGATCCGTTCTTTGCAACAAACACTTTGCCTTCGGATCTGTGGTAGAAGGTATACCCAATCGTTTCCTTAGGGTATCCTATGACGACGCATTTCTCCGCTTTGGGTTCGAGCTTGTCCGGCATCAACTTCTTGACGTAAGCTTCGCATCCCCAAACTTTAAGAAACGACAACTTAGGTTTATCACCAAACCATAGTTCATACAGTGTCGTCTCAACGGATTTAGATGGTGCCCTATTTAAAGTGAATGCAGCGGTTTCTAATGCATAACCCCAAAATAATAATGGCAAATCTATAAGAGACATCATTGATCGCACCATATCTAATAGAGTTCGATTCCGGCGTTCAGACACACCATTGCGCTGTGGTGTTCTGGGTGGCGTGAGTTGCGAAACGATTCCGCTTGCTTTAAGATGTGTGAGAAAATCATAACTCAAATATTCACCTCCACGATCGGATCGTAGAAATTTAATTTTCCTGTTACGATGGTTTTCCACTTTGTTCTGAAATTCTTTAAACTTTTCAAATGTTTCAGATTTATGTTTTATTAAATAGATATACCCATATCTACTCAAGTCATCAGTAAAAGTGAGAAAATAGCGATATCCACCTCGCGTCGAAACACTCATTGGTCCGCATACATCGGTATGTATGATTTCCAATAAGTCCGTTGCTCGCTCCATTATTCCGGAGAACAGGGTTTTGATCATCTTGCCCATGACGCACGGCTCGCACGTGTCAAATGATTCAAAATCAAGAGACTCCAAAAGTCCATCAGAATAGAGTTTCTTCATGCGTTTTACACCAATATGACCTAGACGGCAGTGCTACAAATAAGTTAGATTATCACTATCTACTTTGCATCTCTTAGCCTCAATGTTATGGATGTGCGTTTCATTGCTTTCGAGATTCAGAAGAAATAAACCATTCACAACAGGTGCATGACCATAAAAGATGTTATTCATATAAATAGAACAACCATTATTCTCCGATTTGAATGAATAAGCGTCTTGCAATAAACACGTTCCAGATATAATGTTCATGCTCAATGCATGCACATAATAACACTTATTAAGGTTTAAAACTAATCCCGAAGGTAAAACTAAGGAGAGCGTGCCGACGGCCATCACATCAACTTTTGATCCATTGCCAACGCGCATCGTCACCTCATCCCTTGCTAGCAGCCGTCTATTCCGTAGCTCCTGTTTCGAGTTACAAATATTAGCAACTGAACCAGTATCAAATACCCAGGCACTACAACGAGCGCTAGTAAGGTAAACATCAATAACATGTATATCAAATATACCTTTAATGGTGCCAGCCTTCTTGTCCGCTAAGTACTTGACGATTGCGCTTCAAGGACCCTTGTCCTTGCAATAGAAGCACTCAATGTCCGGCTTAGGTCCAGACTTGAGCTTCTTCTCAGCAGGGGCAACGCGCTTGCCGCTGCCTTTCTTGAAGGATTTCTTTGCACCCTTACCTTTCTTAAAGCTAGGGGTCTTGTTGACCATCAACACATGATTATCTTTCTTGATGTCCACCTCCGCAGCTTTCAGCTTAGCGAAGAGCTCAGTGATTGTATCAGTGGAACCAATCTGATTGTGAGTAACTACAAAACCTTTGTAGCTAGGAGGGAGTGATTGCAGAACTCTGTCAATCTTGAGCTCTTCTGGAATCTTGCAGTCCAGTTGCTCAAGACGTTGAGTGTAGCCCGACATCTTAATGGCGTTCTCACTAATGGAACTCCCTTCCTCCATCTTGCAGTTAAAGAACTTCTCAGAGATCTCATATCTCTCAGAATGGGCCTGAGTCTGAAACATGGTTTTCAGTTCCTCAAGTATCTCAAAGGGCCCGGCGAACTCCTCAAAATGATTTTGAAGGTCCGGTTCCATAGCAAACAACATGGTACTCTTAATCACTCCATAATCATCTTTGCGTGACTGATACACGGCCTTTTCATCAAGGCGATCAATGTGGGCGTCACCTAGCGCTTTCTCTAGTACATAGTCCTTTTGTCCGCCAGCGAGAATGATTCTCAGATTGCGGAACCAGTTGGTGAAGTTAGACCCATTGTTCTTAAGCTTTTATTTCTCAGCAAAAACGTTGAAGTTGGACTTAGCCATTTGATCTACAAAATTTGCAAATACAATTTAGACTATGTTCATGATAACTAGTTCAACTTAATCAAATTACTAGATGAACTCCCACTAAATTCAACATCCCTCAAGTTGTTTAGTGAACACGATCCAAATTCACCACACCTAATCCGATCTTCACAAGAAGAGATGTGGTTTCAATGGTGGACAACAAAGTGCGATCATATCATTCATATGACTCATGATTAACCTTTCGGTTCGTGTGTTCCGAGGCCACGTCTGTACATGCTAGGCTCGTCAAGTCAAACCCAAATATTTCCGCGTGTGCAAAACTGGCTTGCACCCGTTGTATGTGAACATAGAGTTTATAGCACCCGATCATCACGAGGTGCTTGAACACGACGAACTTTCGCAACAGTGCATACATGGGGAGAACACAATTTTATCTTGATCTTTAAGTGAGGAATCATCTTATAATGCTACCATCGCGATCTAAGCATAATAAGATACATAAAAGGATAAACATCACATGCATATAATTTTATGTGACATGGTATAGCCAATCTCCGCGCAATGATCTCCATCTTGTGCGCGCCAGCATGATCTCCATCACTCCACCATGATTGCCTCCACCACGAATAGCAACTACAGCTATTGCTAACTACTTAGCGATAAAGTAAAGCTTTTACATGGCGTATAAGAAGTTGACACACATGTCATACACAATTATAAAGACAACCATATGGCTCCTACCGGTTGTGTACTCATCGACATGCAAGTCGTGAAATATTACAAAACATGATCATTGCATACAACACACACATCATGTCTTGGGCCATACCATATCACAAAACACTCCCTGCAAAAACAAGTTAGACGCCTCTACTTTGTTGTTGCATGTTTTACATGGCTTATGGGAGTAACAAGCTAAGGACGATTCTTACCTACGAAAAGCCACAATGGTGATATTATGGTTGCTAACATCCGGTGTAAATCCCATGACTACTATAGTGAGAGAAACTGGCATCCACCAGCCGCATGTGTGGAACAAGCCACACGTCAAGTGCGAAGCCGATATCGCAAACGAGGTCGCGTAAAGTTGTCCTGGATCGCTTCGATCTCACTATGCCGTGCCATAAGAAATACACAACAAGAGGCTTGCAACAGAAAACATCAACGCCCGCAACAAGCATGTTGCGTTCTACTCGTGAAACACATCTACGCATAGATCTAGCTCTGATACCACTGAAGGGATTCGCAGCATAGTAAATCAAAAAATTTCTACGGATGCGAACAAGAAAGCCAAGATCTAATCTAGGAGATGCAATCAACGAGATAGATAGATGAGATCTTCATACCCTTGAAGAAATTGCACAGCGGAAACGTTCAACAAAACGTGGTTGATGTAGTCGTACTAGCCGTCTCCTCCTCGCGATCCGATCCGATCCTACGTCGCAAGTGGCGGCGCCTCCGAGAGATGCACACGTACGGTGCCACGACGTATCCTCCTTCCTTGGTCTAGCAAGTGGGGTGGAGAGATAGATTGGATCTGCATCACGACGGCGTGGTGCTTATGGTGGAGAATTTCTGCAGCAGGGCTTCGCCTACGCGCAGTCGGGAGAGAGAGAGGAGGAGGGCAGAAGTTGGCGGCTAGGGTTGAGGAGGTGTAGGGGGAGGCTGCGCCCTGCCCTCCTTATATAGGGGGCTGGACGGCCCCCCTTGGCGCCTCCTCCAAGACCTAGGCCGGCGGCCCCAAGGGTGGAGTGGGGGGCAAGTTTCCCCCCTCCTTCTAGAAGATCTCCCCTAGGGTTTCCCCTAGGGCTGGCCGGCTGGGCCTATGGGGCCTTGTGCCCCTGGACCAAAGCGGCCAGGGAACTCCCCCTTAGTCCCACGCAGGCCTCCGACAAGTGGGCCCATGTTGGTCCCACTCCGGAAGCTTCTAGAACCTTCTGGTACAATACCGATAAACTCCGAAACTATTCCGAAATCCAAAAACTGCTTTCCTTTATATGAATCTTATTCTCCGGACCATTCCGGAACCTCTCCGTGACGTCCTGGATCTCATTAGAGACTCTGAACAAAAACTCATAAACCAATTATCCATTCTAACCTAGCATCGATGCACGTTAAGTGTGTGACCCTACGGGTTTGAGAATATGTAGACACGATCTTCTATCAATAATCAACAGCGGGATCTGGAAACCCATATTGACTCCCACACATTCATCGGTGATCATATCGGATGAACCACGATGCCAGGATTCAATTAATCCCATATATGTATTCCCTTCGTCACGCGATATTTTACTTGCCCAAGATTCGATCGTTGGTATCGGCATACCTAGTTCAATCTCGTTCACAGCAAGTACTTTACTCGTTCCGTAATCCGATATCACTTTGTGATTAACTCCTTAGCCACGTGCTTGCAAGTGGTGTTGATATCGATTACCGAGTGGGCCCGAAATATATCTCTCCGACTCGGGAGGGACAAATTCCATCTCGATACATACAACCCAACAAGTACTTTCCGATCACCTGAGAGACACCTTTATGATCACCCTCACATAGGATGACATTTGATGACCTCAAAGCTTTCTTCCGATATCAGGGAGTTGTATTATCTCATGGTCTAAGGAATTCAATATTTGACATAATAAAAAACTTCGCAAAGATGAACACGATGACACGATCTAATTGCTCTGCTTAATTTGGGTATGTCCATCATATCATTCTCCTAATGATATGATCTCATTATTAATCGACAACTCATGTCTATGGTTAGGAAACCTTAACCATCATTAATCAATGAGCTAGTCCATAGAGGCGTACTAGTGACATGGTGTTGTTCATAAACCACACAAGTATCAAAGTTTCCTCTTAATACAATTCTAGAATGGAATATAAACTTTATCATGAACAAGAATTATAATAATAACATCTTTATTATTGCCTCTAGGGCATAATTCCAACAACATCTATAACCGAAGAGATTTCTGTCACTTCCCTTGGAAACTAGAGGCATGAACCCACTATCGAGCATAAATACCTCCTCTTGGAATCACTAGCAACTACTCGGCCAAGATAGCTACTAACAATGGAGAGCATGCAAGATAAAAAACAACACAAACATGATAGAATCATAAATACAAAACCATTCATCAATCTGACATAGTAATCTCAATATCCATTGGATCCCCTAAACACAACATGCATGATTACAAATAGATTAGATCTTGATCATGAACAGAGCTTACAAGATCTATACATGAAAGCATAAGAAGGAGATACAACCATCTAGATACTACATGGATCCATAGTCCAAGGTGGAACTACTCACGCATCATACCAGAGAGAAGTCCTCCGGGATGATCTCCTCTCTGGCAGGGTGCCGGGAAGAACTTCAGATCCCCCCGATCTAGGGACGACGATGGCGGCGGCTACAGAAGGTTTCGTGGAATATTGATCGGGTGTCTAGGGTTTCTGCCTTGGGGGCTTCTTATAGGCGAAGAGGCGAGGCTGGGAGGCGGCCAGGGGCCCCACTCTACCTCTAGCGGAAAGGCCCACGCTGCCTAGGGGTGCAGGCGCCCTGGTTCGCTTCTCCGTCTCGTCTTCTGGATTCGGTCCCTCACGGTAAAATATTGACTTTGGCTTTTGTCCCATCCAATTCCGAGAATATTGATTTTTCGCCTTTCTGAAACAAAAACAGAAGAAAAGAGACAACTGACACTGTGACAACTTGTTAATAGGTTAGTTCCAGAAAAGATATAAAAATACCTCAAAGTATAGACAAAGCAAAGCAAAATAGATACTAAATAAGCATGAAACGTCAAAAATTATAGATACGTTTCCGACGTATCAGTGTCGCGCACAACATGGGATCCTGCAGCAACTGCGCAACGCCAAGGGGCGGCAGCGCTTCTGGTCTATGCCCGACCACATGATCTATGATATTATCACTACGACACGTCGTGAGGTGTTCATGAGGGAGGCAAACACCACTAGGATCATGGACATCCACTTCGACGAGGAGGACGAGGAGGAAGCTAGCAGGTATGTGGTAGAGGACGCCAAGGTCAACGGCTATGACAACATTGATATAGTCGACTAGATTTAGGGTTGGCTTGAATTTCTATGTATAGTCCATTTTGTTAGGAAGAATATGTAGGAGCCGACCGTATTGGGTGTGCCGGTGTGGACAACCCCTCCCTATTCGTGAGTATCGTGTGCCGACGCTTTATAGCATTGTGCCGGCAGTGCTGCCGGCTACAATTTGTGCATACGACTCGATTAACACACTCCAGACGACATTGGTGCATGATGTACTCCCTCCGTCCACAAATAAATGTACTTCTTTTTTTTCGGAAAAAGAACTACTGATATTTAGCACAAGGTTCTTACAGAAAGGTCCCGAGACAAAAAAATACATTGAAACCCCTCATCACCCTGTTGACGACGACGCAGACGTATCGCCGACGCGCCGCCACTGATGCTCCACACATGCCTTGGATTTGGAGCAGACCCTCTGCATACAGGAAGTCGATGAAGCTCAGCCCCGGAGGGCCTCCATCCCGCGCCGTCTAAGCCAACACCCTGCACCGCACCACCAACACGGTTCAGATCTTCGAGATCCCGGATCCGCTGCCCCGCGGCCTCCGGCGAGGGAAAGGCGCACCCAGCAGCTCCACCGAGCTCCGAGCACGCAGAAGACGGAAGAACGACAGCGGAGCTCCTCGGACATCTACCGTCGGAGAGGAAGACCTTCGTCACAAAATGCCACTCCGGCCGCGTCGCCCACTCCCAACGCCGCTGACTAGCTCCCGAGCCGAACCTACGTTATATACACGCCGCAGATCGGGGCTTCCCCATCCTCGCGCTGCCGAAGCAGCCGCCGGAGGGTGAGGAACCCGCTGATCTGGCGACGGCGAGGTGGATCGCCCGGGGTCGCTCAAAAGTCACCCTTTCTCTACCGTGGACGGGGAAATGGTAAGGCTCCAAGTGTACTTCTAGCTTTTGGCTAAGTTAAATTTTATTAAATTTGATTAACCTTACATATAAATATAAATATAGCAATATATATTACTCTCTCCGACCCATATTAGTTGACTTGGATTTGTCTAGATTTGGATGAATCTAGACACTATTTCGTATATAGGTTCATTTAAATTTTGAAAAATCCAAGTCAACTAATATTGATTCGGAGTACATAATTTTTTTATATTATAAAACTAAATTTAAAAATAAATTACTAATTTAGAGTTATAAATATTGATACGTTTTCACAATGTAATAACACAGCAGAGGCGTGTCGCTCCGTCAAACGAACAAGAAACGCCGACACGAGTCCAAGTGGCGGAGGTCCTTTTGCCCCTTTCCCTCCCACCGGTTGCATTTGCGCCCGTTCGCGCCAGATACACCGCCTCCTCCTTCCCCACTCCTCTCCTGCCCCATTCCTCTCCGTAACCCTTCAACACTCTCGGAACCTTCCGCTGCCGCCGCTGCCGCCGCCGCCGCCGCAGCAGCAGACATGGCCTCGTCGTCCTCCAGTGTCGCCCTCAAGGCTGCATTCGACGGCAACCTCCGCCTCCTCAAGAGTAATCTCCACCGCCTCTTCCTCCCTCCCTCCCTCCCTCTCCGCCGTTTATGGAACGATGTATGATCGATAAGTCTTCCTTTGTTCCGGATGCTCGCGTGGTGCAGTTGTCGTACGGACGAACTTGGGGCGGGGTGTAGGCAAATCTATTGTTTCATGTGGAGCGGTTGCGAGTTTTTCTGAGAAAACTTCGATCTGTTAATCTAGGCGGAAACCCCCAAAATATTTTGAAGGAAGAAACCCTAGATTCGACACTGGGTGGAATCACTTCACAGAATATTTTGAATGAATCTCCCTAGTGTCACCGATTTCGGAATGATTGTGTTGTCTGACTTCAGTTGTTCCTGCCATTTCCACCTTCCTAGGAATGGCGGAGAAGGTGGACCTGCGGCGAGCCAAGGACTCCAAAGGGCAAACCGCGCTTCATTTTGCTGCGGACAAGGGGTACCTGGAGATGTGCAAGTTCCTGGTGGAGGAATCTGGGCTTGATGTCAATTCTGTGACTAAAACAGGTGTGCGCCTAGTTGGAGTCAGTTTGCATCCACAGCAGAAAATTCTGTTTCTAGAAGTAATGAGATGCTGTGTTCACCTTGTAGGTGTCACACCGATGTTCTATGCGGCGCTTGGGGGAAATGTCCAGGTTATGAGGTACCTTCTCGACCATGGTGCCGACCCTGTGATGCCCGAAGAGAGGGGATCCACGCCATTGCATAATGCCGCCGAGGAAGGTGGGCTTTCTCATCCTAAAGTTTGCTTTTCAGTCCATTAAACCGAAGGGATGACATTGATTCCATACAAAAGGAGTTACTCTGTAGAATCTCTGGTTCTGATCTACTTGGGTCTGCACTATGTTTGTTGTTCCTCCAGGACACTGTGAGGCTGTAAAGCTATTGCTGTCCAAAGGAGTTCATGTCGATCCTATGGATCATCGGGGTTCGCCATTACACTTGGCGGCTTCAAAGGACCGTGTTGAGGTTGTGAAGGTTTTGCTGGAGCATGGTGCTGATGTAAGTTTGTCTATTCCATCGTCAGCTAGTTGGATGCATGTTATAAATTGGAAAGGCAAATGGAATAAACCGTGTCTGGCTTGATGATGCAATTGTTAATTCTTTGAGGTGCATCAGAATACTACTAAGGCTCAATTTAAAATATAGTTTATTTGATCTAATTGATTCCTTTCAAAACTATGGTTTGTTGCTCTTTTCAGCCCAGCAGAGTGGCTAATCACGTCTTTTCACCACTCATGTTGGCTATCTGTGGAGAATCCTTGGAAAGCATGAGGCTACTGATTGAGGTCTAATTACTCATTGACTTGATGAATTTTCTTATGTTCTTTATGTTTGAATGTGTCCATATTTCGTAGAGTAAGTTGTTTTTTTTCTGGTTGGATATGTCATGATTACTCGTGTAAATGCTATCTCTTAAGCTATGTTTCTTTTATTCATAGGCTGGTGCTGATGTGAATGCCCGTGGTTACTCTGGGCCAACCGCATTGACAGAGGCAGTTGATGATGGCTTAACCGACTTTGTCAAGGTGCTGCTAGAGGCTGGAGCTGACCCTAACATTCCTAACGAGGTGTTTATAGCGCTGTCGACATCTCTCTGTTTACTAGCTTCTATGCTTCAAGAGTTGCATTCTTGACCCCTTTCTCCTTGCATAACCAGTGTTGGATGGCATGTTACTAATATCTCCTGATAGACAAGTGCATTGTATAGATTGTTCAGACGTCAAGTATTGTACTGTAGGATTGTATCCAAGTGCATCTATTTTGGTTAGGTTCAGAGTTCAGACTGCACTAACCTAGTCGGACATCCGAGATTGCAGTTCGCATTTATCTCATGACAATCATGATACTAGTATGCCACTGGAATTCTATTCTTAGTGTTTGTGTAAGCCCATGCACTATCATTTTACTTTTTCCTCTGGCCTTTGTTGTAAATTGAGTTGTATTCTCTGTGGAGTCTTTTGGCTCCTGGTTTAACATACTGCAGGGTTTTTTATAAAAAAAATTGTGCAGACTAGGGTTCAAGAGGTATACTTACTTGCAGGGGCGTATCTAGTGGGGGTGCCATAGGTGCCATGGCACCCCCTAAAAAAATGCAGATTCTTTTGACTTGTAGGGATTTAGTCTAATTTTATATCTATTATATGTGTTTAAAATATTTATACATGATATTTAAGCTAATAATACTAAACTTGGCACCCCCTCTAATTTAGTCCTACATCCGCCACTGCTTACTTGGTCTAGCTTTCCTTCAAATTCTGATATGTTCATTTAGCAGTATCTAGGACTGGATGAATTCAAGAATATATCGTTCTCTCTTAATATTGATTGCTTGGCCTTTTTCATGCTTGATTATTTAATATGTTATCTTCTGTTTGATGATATAGCATGGCGTAATTCCAATCGAGCTAGCAGCATCTCGTGGTCAACGTGAGCTTGTTGAAATGCTGTTTCCTAGGACAAAACCAATTCCTTCCCTGCCAATTTGGAGTGTTGATGGGATAATGAATACTGATAGATTTCCACATATCGATCCTAAGGTGTGGAGATGATTTCCTCACTACTTAATTCCACCATAACCTGTGTTCCTGAAGTTGCATGATTGGTTCGTATTTTGTATTTAAAATGCAGTAATATGGTATGCTGCATTCTCCTTGACAGTGAAAAGTGCACCTGGCAGTACAACACGCTCATGACCTCTTTACATGCATAGATCAGACCGGTTTTTTGATTTATCACTGGTCCACTAATAGTTTTCATTTTAATATCATTAGAAGAACAGGGTAATGGAACATGATAACAATGGAGAAATTTTAGCCCCCCAGTTCTCTCCGCAAGCCTGCATGTTCTTGAAAAATTTAAGAACTAGTAAAAGAAAGTACAATATCAGCACTGGTTAGACCTTGAATCGAGTGGTACAGGCGCTCTTTTGGGTATTAAGATGGTGGATGTTATACCTAAGCAGATTTACGTATTCATGACTGAAGTTGTTGTTCTGTTTAGACAAGTTTGCAATGGTAACAGAGGAAACAACGTATATTGGTTATTCAAGGATTTCGGACCAGGACCATTATTTTAACTATCCAACTGTAACAGTTATTGTGTTTTTTTTTGGCTGAACACTTATTGTGTGGTTGGAACCTGTCATTCATTATGCATGCCTGTAGCTGAACATGGTTCTTTGTTCAGGACGCACTTCCTGTGGAACAGCGGATAGCTGATTTGAAGTCACAAGGAAAGGAAGCATTTGGAAAAGGGGACTACCCTACAGCGATATACTTCTATAGCCTGGTAATTGCTTTGAATCATCTAATACATGCTTTGAACATCAGATTTGGGGTTGAGGAGTGCTGGTTTGTAGTTTCTATTATAACTGTACGACTAAATCTGCTTAATGACTGCTCACTGGACTGACTGGTGGTATATGTTGAAAATTCCATAGAAGTATGGTTGCCTTACGTCAGATTGTTGGGTGATTACACTGCACTTCATAGGATTGACCAAATGTTTACCACTTTATCTGGAACCAGCCACAAATTATCTGTAGTTTTGTTAGATCAGATGATATGTTGAACTAATGGAAAGACAATGATATGCTCCGTAGAGCCTGTTAGATCCATTTACCACTGCTTCAAGGAGACACCCAAAGCTGAGCTTGCTGGTTGTAAATGCAGATAATGGAGATAGACCCACTTGATGCCACCATGTATGCCAACCGGAGCCTCTGCTGGCTGCGGATGCGGGAAGGGGGCAAAGCTTTGGAAGATGCTCGGCAGTGCAGAATGATGCAACCCAGCTGGGCCAAGGCATGGTACCGCGAGGGCAAAGCTCTCAGTTTCATGAAGGTACAGAGCTAGCTGCTATATGTCAACTCTACCCTCAGCAATCCGATTCAATATCTCGACTTCTGTGTACCTCCGTCTTGTGACTACTTGTTTCCATGTGCAGGATTACAAAGGAGCAGCCGACGCGTTCCTGAAAGCACTGCAACTTGACCCCAAGAGCGACGAGATCAACAAAGCGTTGAGGTAGCAATGCTGGTCAAATGATTGAATCCATTGTATCTATCTATGGAGAAATATGAGCATCTAAATCTCTTTGAGATCTGCTGATGGTGACAGCTGTTTTTTGACGCCTTTTGATTGTCGCGACTTGCTTGCAGGGAGGCCGTCAAGGCTATGGAGGAGCTGCACGTTTGATATAAGCTGCTGCCGATGCTGGGTCGCTCAGACTGAAGGAAGAAAGGAGAACATTCTGGATTGATTCTTCTCGCATATCTTTAACGACCCTGCTGTATATCCCTGCACTAGAAATACCGGATACTACCCTAATAGAACTACTCCGTAATAGGTAATCTGCTCGTATGTTAGAAGGTGTTGCGTGGGCAGGAACGAAGGCTGACAAGGCTGCTGGCTAATTTCAAACTGTGCTTGATCAAAGGTGTTGATTTTGGCAGGTTATGGTGACGAGACCTCAGTGTTGTATATATGGATGGATGCTCTGCTATGTTACCGAGTCAATGGGATGTTTGGTTTTAAAAAAACTCACGTGTGACTAGTCACTATTGAAAAGTGAAAATGTGTAGCTAGTGTTAAATACTGAGAGGAATGGGGAATTTGCCCCAATCTGGAACTCAAAATAATTGTTAAATTCCATTCAGAAATAGATGATGGCCTGGGCTGGATTTCCTGGTGAGGTTGTTGTGCAACGACGCCAAGAACTCTCATAACAGCTTCTTGTTGGTGTTTGGATCGATGGAGCAGGTCCGTTGACGCTTGCCTGGCGTTTTATCCTTGTGGAAAGAACGTCCATCCATCCTCTTCAGTGTTCTTTCTGTCGCATGACCAAAGCCCCTAAACCAGTCGTTGGGATATTTATTTTGGATAACTTTCTTTTTTCAAGAAGGGTACGTCCTGTGAGACGTATCTTTTTCAAGAAGGAGGGCCAAGCGGCCAAGATATACAACATCCCGAGCGCAATACCATGCTGCCACGAGGGCAACACACACCCCCTAACCGACTACTCGCGACATCTCCACCTATCTACTTGGCTCAAGCAGTCACGAAAGAGCCGCGCAGCTATCCACAAGCCTGCTTCCTCAGATATCTTCTGAATGACTACTGCAGCCGAGGGGGAGGCACCTTCGAAAACGATATCATTTCGGTGGCGCCAAAGCGTCCAACACACCAGGGAGACTCCTGTCCAGAGATCACGCTCTTGGCCTTTCCCGCCGCGCCTCTCCTGTAGCCAAGCCACCAACTTCGTGTCATGCTCGGGCAACCACTGGCTCTTGCCCCACCACCCAAGACATGTGCACCACACCTCACGAGCTAGGACACATCCCATGAGGAGGTGGTTAATGGATTCTCCACACTGATCGCAAAATGGACATGCCGTCGGGTGCTGCAACCCGCGCCGGCTCAACCTATCAGCAGTCTAGCATCTATTCCTCACAGCTAGCCAAAGAGTAACCTTGCAACTGGCGGGGGCTCGAGAGCGCCAGATCTGCAGTGCACCTGCCATCGAGGTCCGACCAGCAAACATAGCCAGGTAGCAGGACTTCGCCGTGTAGCAACGGATGGATCCCAGCTCCACTTGAGGATATCCTGCGTCCCTCTGTCGGGTGACTTCCTCCAGCGATCTGCGACGAGCAGCTCCCGTATGGCTCTGCATTAAGGTCGGGGGACATCGTGAAGCGGGCCCCGCAAGACCCTCGCGTACCCTACGAGTTGCGATTGCGCCACCGCACCATCGCGAATAAGTGCGGTGCAGCGTCTCAAGTCTTCCACGGTATCCACTTGTCATCGAGGAAGAGAGTGTTGGCTCCATCTCCAAGCACCGAGGTCGTAGCCGCGTCAAAGAGCTGCTTGGCAAGCGCTGGTACCCGAATACTGAGATCGAGCCAGGGCCTGTCCAACTCCACTCGCCTCAACCACAACCATCTTGCCCTGAGTGCAACATTTAGGAGGCACAGGTTTGGGATGCCCAGCCCCCCAACTCTTTGGGCATGCATACCCTGTCCCATGCCACTAGACAATGGCCACCATGGACGTCCTTTCTCCCCTTCCAAAGAAATCCACGAATGATCTTCTCAATCGCAGTGATGGTCTCAATCGGAATATCTAGGGACATCATGGCAAAAACAGGAATGGCTGAGAGCGTGGTTTTCACGAGCTCCAGCCGCCCTCCTCTGTTGAGCATAGAGGCCTTCCACGATGGCAACTTGGCGGCCACCTGATCCACAAGTGACTGGAGTTGAGATGCGGATGGTTTACGTAAGGAGAGTGGCAGCCCCAGGTAGCGGAGTGGGAACTGCGTGATAGGGCAACCCAGTTCTCGGGAAACCATATCCCTATCCTCGGTCGAACATCGGATCAAGTTTGCCGTGCATTTGTCAAAGTTGGTCCGTAGACCCGATGCCACCCCAAAGTCCTCGATGATCCCAGAGATCACCTGGAAATCCACCACTGACGGTCTCAGGAAAGTGACCACATCATCTGCGTAGATTGAGGTGCGGTGTTGGAATCCCGTTGTCGCGAGTCTAGTGAGGAGGCCCAAACTTTCCGCTTTGACGACCATCAAATGAAAAACCTCCATGATCAGGATGAACAACTGTGGGGAGAGAGGGTCCCCTTGTCGGAGGCCTCGCCTGTTCGCCACCTTAGAACCTGGGCAGCCGTTCATTAGGATGCGCGTGGTGGCCGTAGAAAGAAGGCCAGATGCAAGAGAGCAACTGTTCCTGAAGCCTAGCTTCCTCAGGACCTCAAAGAAAGCCCAATCCACCGTGTCGAACGCCTTGGTGATGTCAAGCTTTAGAATCTTTGTTGGGGTCTTGCTGGTGTGAAGTTTGCGAGCCGTCCCTTGCACCATCATGAAGTTATCATGTAGGCACCGTCCACGCACGAATGCACTTTGGTGAACCCCCACCATCTGCGGGAGGACGGGCGCCACTCTGTTTGCTATTACCTTGGCCACCCATTTGGCGATCCCGTGGATAAGGCTAATCGGCCTATAATCCCAGATTCTCCTCCGCCTAGCTTCTTGGGCAGCAGTGACAAGGGCCCCATTCACCGCTTCCAAATCCCGGATCAGCGCCTAGAGAGAGAGTTGAAGGCGTCCATAACATCATCCTTGATAATGCTCCAGCAGGTCACGAAGAAACGTGCGGAGAACCCATCCGGCCCTGGGCACTTGTCCAATGGCATGCCCCTGATGGCTGTCAGCACCTCCTGTTTCGAGAATTCGCCATCAATGTGTTGGAGGTCCCTCGACTGCAGCCCTAGGAAATCTAGGTCAAGCGAGAAAGGGCGATCCCCAGATTCCCCCAGAAGGTTCGCGAAGAAGCTATCCACGGCCTCAGCCTTATCATCATGATCTGAGATCCGAACATTATCTACGAGGAGGTGACTAATGAAGTTCTTCCGCCTTCGGTGGCTCGCATGCGTGTGGAAAAAACGCGTGCATGCATCTCCCTCCCGGAGCCAAAGGATCCGCGACCTCTGCCGCGCCAGCGTCCTCTCTAGGGAGGCGAGTCCCAGTAGCTTTTTCTTCAGCAACCGACGAAGCCCGCGTTCTTCTGGCGAGAGCTGCCTACTTTCCATAGCTACATCGAATCGAAGGATCAACTCAGTAGCCAAGAGGATCTGCATCTTGACATTCCCGATGAATCTGGTGCTCCATCCAAACAACTTCTTGGCCACGGCTCTCAGCTTAGCATCAAGTCTCTTGAAGGGGTTGGGATCCCAGGGTAGCGAGTTCCACGCCTCTTGAACGACTTCCATGAAGCCGTCCACTTTGGGCCAGAAGGATTGGAACTGGAATCTACGCCCGTGCTGCAAGTCTGGCGCAAGGCAGAGTAACAAGGGGCAATGATCAGATGGGCCTGAAGATAGTGCTGATAGGAAGGCGTTCGGGTAACGATCCTCCCAATCCACCGTCACAAAGACCCTGTCAAGCTTCTCCAAGGTCGGTTGCGCTCGCTCGTTCGTCCAAGTGAATCTACGCCCGTTGAGGTAGAGCTCCTTGAGCTCCAGGAGGGATAAAGTGCGTCTGAATCTGGCCATCATGCGGCCATGGAGGGGCCCCTGGTTCTTGTCCTCCGGATTGGTGATGAGGTTAAAGTCACCTGCCACGATCCACGGACCGGTATGAAGGTCCCTAATATCTTGGAGTTCCTGGAGGAACGCCCTCTTGTCGTCATCGCTTTGGGGCCCATAGACACCAGTGAACCACCAACTATGATCCACGCCAGTCGATAAACGTGCAGTAATTGCGTTGTTGGAGTAGTGAGGGTGAGTGACGGAGACCATGCAAGATTGCCAAGCTAGCAGAATCCCACCACGGGTCCCATCTGCTGGTAGGTAGAAGAACTTATCAAAGGAGGGGCCGAGCGTCTCCCTCACCACACGGTCAGAGATGACCGCCATCTTGGTCTCCTGCAGACATACCACCGCCGCCCTAGAAGGTGACAAAACTCGCGAAAGCGCAAGACGACGAGCCGGGGAGTTCAAACCACGCGCATTCCAGCTACCAATACAAAAGTCAGGGTCGTCCATTATTACACAGATACTAGGCGAGGCTAGCCACGAGCGAATAAAAAGCCCCAATCAGATAAGGCACTCCACCGGTGCGTCATCAAGCAGGGGTAGGGCCTCGGGCATCCAGCCGAACAGCCGGAGAACCACGTCGATGTGCTGCTGTCGTAGAGGTCTCGCAAAAAGATCCAGGTAGGCGTCCAAGGCTTCGTCCCCAATGACCTCGCCCTCCCTAGCAATCCCGAGCCTGGTGATGAGAGTACGCTGCTGCTGGCGGATAGGCGTGCCGGCGGCGAAGCGTCCACGAAGTCGCCCACTCCTCCTGACCGGCCCTGAGTACTTCTTCTTGCGGCTTCGCTTGGCGACTGGCCTGCTCAGAATGGAGTTGATCGGCATCTTGCAGGCATCTCGGAAAGCATCCGAGCCCTGCGCTCCTACCGGTGTCGAGCCAGGACCCATAGCCCGAGGCCCATGCAGCTGATCTGAGCCACCGTCCGCGGGCGAAAGGTGAACCGAAAACACATCAAGCATGTCAAAAACCCGATCTCGGGGACTCGGTCTGGCCAGATGCCGCCGCCCAACAAGTGTCGCCAGAGGTGTCTGAGAGGGACGGCAGCAGTCCGGGCGATTCCAACTGGCAGGCCTCGCCTTGGTGTGGGCATGGAGTCACACACGCGCGCGCATCTGGTTCAAAAACCTCCCGAGCTGCCAGGTCCACGTGAGGCTTGGTCTTGGTCAAAAGTGACAAGAGAGGGGCCACCAAATCTTCCTCCACCTTTCCTGCAAGGGGTCACACACGCCGCGCGCATCTGGATAACTTTCCTGCTTGAGGATGATGGTAATGAAAGTTGAAGAAGAATGCATAGCTAGTGTAAACTGCGGGGGAAGGGGCAGTACTTCTGTTCCTTTTATTGAATCCAAATTATTCATAAATTTCATTCAAAATTTGTGTGTGGGGTAGAGCTGAAATGACATGTAGTGGTTAGGGCTCCTGGTGCTGATGAGGTTGTCCGTGGATTGACGCGAAGAACACTCACATCAACCCTTTGCAGGTCTCGGGTGAAGACTAAGCAATGCTAGGTAAACACAATCGGATCGAACAAAAGAATCGGTGGAGTATATGTATTCGAGGGACTAGGTTTACCATCCGCTCAACGTGGCCTCTCTGGTGATGCGTTGGAGGACGGCCTGACGGGGATTGGGAGAGGCAGACGTCTGTTTGCACACTGGCTATTTCTGCCAATTTTGCCAGCTGAACTGTTTGATGGGTCAACACCGTGCCACGTCAGAAAAGTAGCACTTCCCGGCGTATAGTGACTCTCTGGAGAAATGTAGAGTGACATTCCAAATACTCCGTCTGTCCTAAAGGATGTTTTAGATTTGTTAAAATTTAGATGTGTCTAGATTTATTCAAATTTAAAAAAATATGCGACATCCTTTCTGTGACGGAGGGAGTATACCGCACGTTACAGGAGCGCGTACTCTAGAACAGGGGATATAACTTACAATATCGTATCAAAGCTAGAAAAAGAAGAGACCCTGGAAACCAATCCCACGAAATCCAACCAAAGTGGCTAAATTCCGCTGACTGGGAGTTGATCCCAAACTGGGCTATCAGCTAATTTCTCCTACATAGCTAGAAGGGAACAACCATACTTGAGACCATATATGTACGCACCATAACCGAGATTACACATTAGCAAATTAGTACTGAACCTATGCTTGATTTCATCTTATACTTTTCGGAGCTCCGCTGAGGAATCACCTTGTGCACCAGTGAAACTTGTATTACTCGGTCAGTATTCAGCACACCTTGTTCCCTTCACAGAAAGTAAAATGTTAAAATTGCACAAGGTGTTAACTGAAGTTTTCTTGCAGAAAAAGTACATATGCGAATAAATGCTGTTTTCTTTTTCTGGTGGTCATTACTTTTTTTTATCCAATTTCCTCCCTAAACAGGTTTGAACTAAATACCAAAACTTGTCCACCTTAAACAGGTCTCCTTGCTCTATCAAATGTCTGTGTGTTCCCTTTTATAAGATTATTAACTTTCTTGTGACCTGATTTCATTAATCTAACTGAATCTTAGAATAATAAACGTTTCAAAATCTTATTACTCAGCCAGTCAGTATTCAGTTACAAGCAGAAAACAATATGCAACTCTGGAAAGACGTAATGTTTCTTCCAAACTAGTAGCTGCCCTTCTCCATCCACTGAAGTTTTCTTGCACAACAAGTACATATGCAAATAAACGCTATTTTCTTTTTCTAGTGGCCATTCCTTTTTTATTATTTAATTTCCTCCCAAGACAGGTTTTAGCTAAATACCAAAACTTGTCCACCTCAAACAGGTTTCCTTGCTCTATCAAATGTCCATGTGTTCCTTTCATAAAATTATTATAAGTTTCTACTGAAATGATTTCATTGCTCTGCTTGAGTCTTAGAATAGACGTTTTAAATCTTTCTCAGCCACTCAGTATTCAGTTACAAGCAGAAAACAATATGCAACTCTGGAAAGACGTAATGTTTCTTCCAAACTAGTAGCTGCCCTTCTCCATCCACAGCAACCAATATATTTCATGGTAATGAGTAAGGCCCGTTTTGGTAAAATCCGGCAACTTTATCGGTAAATACATGACCCCAGTTATGCAATTTGTTTTTCACAGAACTCATAAATCAAGTTTAGGGAACACTGCTTATGTTATTCTTACCTAATCAAACAAGGTTTTAGACAGCTAGGTTCTAAAACAAGTTTGACAATACACAAGTATTAGTAGATAAAATCTATTCAACTGGTGACTTATATGAACTACCCACTTTAATGCTGAAAATTTTGAAATGTCAAGTTAGCGCATTTAAAGAGATAAGACATCAAAAGATCAAGTAAAACTTTATACTAATACTCTTCAGTTGTACTATATGGGGACATTATCTCATATAAGAACAAGTACACAAACATCATATGCGTACCAAACACAGCGGGACCATAATCTCATATAAAAAGGGACTATAGAAACATCATATACGTACCTATAACTATAAGAGCACAGCTTAAGGCAGGTAATTTTCAAACCACGAAAGACTCAGGTCAACTTGATCATCACTCATACTGGAGTAATTGGTCTCCAGGTAGGTTGTAACCTCAGGGTGTCGATCATGCTCAAAGAAGATGTAATCATCAATTAGTGGTACATTAAATCCTGAGGTAGGGTCTTTCCTAAATAGTTCAGCCATTTTAGTGTCTCTGTCCTCAATGTAATCACGCTGTCCATTGAACTCCTCGCCAACAGGATGGATAAGTTTCATTCCCATAAACTCACAAACAAAGCATCCACCTGATTATGAAGAAAGGAAAATTAGCTTGGATCACAATGCAAGAATTCACTTACCAGTAAAATGTTGTATTCCCTCAGTCCCAAATTGATTGACTCAGCTTTGTCTAGATACGACACTAAAACATGCGCATCTAGACAAAGTTGAGTCAATTAATTTGAGATAGAGGGAATATTATATTCTTCATAATTTCATATTAAATTGAGGATACAATACAAAATTTCCACTTATTTTAAAATTAATTGGAATGTACCTGTAATAAGCAGGTTCTCTACAAAATTAGATGTTCTGGCAAAAATGTGCTTGCCCCACAATTAGTCTTAGCAAAAAAAAATTCATGGTAATGAGTAAATATTTTTCAATATGTGATCTTAAAAAACTAAATCTGGTCTTATGTGAAAGTGAAAGTTCAGTTGCTAATACCAACAACCCTATTATATATAATACGAAATCAGAAAGTCCATGTTTAACACAAAATTAATTTGAATGTAACTGTAATTAATCGATTTGTAATTTTTTTCTAGTTTCCTCCTACTCCCTTCCCGTATCGGAAACTCACTCATTCTGTAAAAAGTAAGTAAACAGGTTCTAACACCTTCCAATAGGAAAATTCAGATAATAATACGATTGCATAGACTCTTGGTCAAATGTTAATTTTGAGAATTCAGCTGCATGAACAAATGAAAAACAAGGAAAACTTAGCATACCAGTTCCTCCTAACAATGTCACAGGACAGCACAATGTCACATCATCTACACCTTTAAGTGAAGCACGGACTTCGGTGAAAAACAGCTGATTAGGCCCGCCCTCGCGAGATGCCAGGAAATTTACGTGATACTAATAGCTACCGGAAGGCAGAGTGAGCAAATTTTGGCCACATAGTAGATGAATCTGATAAGGTTCCTGAATAACAGAAATCAACACCATGTTATGGATGCAGCGGATAGAAGAAAAACAAGATATAAATCAGCGACAAAGCAAAAGGGACCCCAAACTGGATGAAAAGCTTCTCCAGTGCCATGTTTACTACGGAGTATATTAAGGCAAAACTCCTGATCCATCTTGAAGCGATGCATCTTGAGCCTTAGCGCTCTATATGCTCCTCGGCTTAAGCTCGCCGAGCTTGGTGTCATCGGCAGTGAGCGAATTAGACGAGACACATCGGACTTCAGAAAATCGAGTAGTAAAACCGACGCGTTGCTTTGTGACAACCTCGAGTCAGAAAATCCAAAGGCCGCCAATGGGTGACCACAAATTCCGTGCCTTGCCAGAAAGGCATCAGTAGGAGCGCAGTTAACAAGAAACCAAAATTGGGCTAAGCGGGCTGCGTGACTAGGGAGATTCGCAGCCAGAATTGCAGCCTTGAAGGCGCCATCCATGCTGTCTGTGTGGCTGACACCTTCTCTGTCGACAAGCATGGCGGCATGGCGAAGATTTCCATGGCTTCTGCTCAGGTAGGAGATGGCCTCTTCAGCGGACAGGCTGGGCGCGTACGCCGTCATGAAGGCGACAAGGGCGTCGAGGGAGCGGCGAGCCAAGCGGAATATGGCCTTGCAGCTCAGGAACTTGGGCTGGACCTCCTCCTCCTGGCTCGAGGAAGGGGGGAAGACCGCATCGTACCAGACACAGTTGGCGACGATGTTGCAGACGGGGTCGTAGAGGCCGTAAGCGTAGCCTGCGAGAACCATGCCTCGCGCGTGCCGGCGGACCATCTCGCGGTCCATCGTCGCGAGCGCCTGGAGGTGGTGCCGGTGAACGGTGTCCAGCAGTGCTGCCTCGAGCGGGCTCGGGTTCGCCCGGCGGTGAAGCTTCGTGCCGGCGGTAGGAACTGGATGGGGCGGCACCTTCACGACGCGGCGGGGCTCGACGAACGACGAGCCGAGGGGCAAATAGTCTATGGTTCCGGATTTATAGCTCCTATGCGACGTCTTTACATGGAATTGGAAGTAAAGCGACATCGTTGCAAACAATAACTGGCATGCGACGGTTGTAAGGCGGCAAATAGCTCTCGTGCGACATTTCTACTTAACCCCACGAGACCGTCAACGAATTCGAATCAGCTGAGCACGATGGGACCCCAGCTTCCACGCCACGGCGAACTCACGATGTCCACCTCATATCGTGGGACCCACCGTGGTCGAAGAGAGCCGTTGGCCCCGATCCGTCCCGTGCCGAGCACTCCCGCCACTGCTCCAGCATCTCATCCCTTCCGCTTTTCTCCAAAGCAAGTGTGGCAACGCCCGAGGGATGTCGAGCTCGCTTCTCCCACCGCCATGGCCTCGGTATGGTGCGGTGCCGATGAGGAGGTGCCCGATTGCCCTGCATCACGCTTACAAGCGCTTGTCACATCCACCGACAAGAACGGCAACATTGGCCGGGAATTTGTGAAGTGTGAGAGCAAGCCCGAGCCGGGAAAGGTGAGATCTGAGTGTTTCGAGCGCCAATTTCTCACTTTTCTTTCAAAATTTCATGTATTTCATCGAATTTGGGATTTAGGGTTAATCTCTGCGATTTCAGGAACTGCCAAAATGTGGGCATTTTGAGTGGCTTGATGAGTACATCGAGCGAATTGGGGTGGAGGTAGCATCCCGGAAGCTCGAAAACCCGTCCGTGGTGGAGCAATTGGGATGTAGCAACCCCATTTCCGCTGGTACTATGGTGGATGCGGAAGTGAAGGCCGAGCTGAAGAAGATGAACAAGCAGCTAAGGCAAATCATCGAATTGAAGAAGCAGGACAATCTGATGGCCGGTTTTTTTATTTTTGTGTAATTTCTCTCGGATTAGTTTATCTCCTCATCGTTAGTCATTAGACAGTAGCAATGTTGTTCGAGTGATGCTTTGTAATGGATGTAATGGTCTATGTCTTTGGCTTGAATAAAATGCAACACAAATTCGGGCTAATTTTTGAGCTGCTCTGTTTTCGAAATCAGTGTTCCTTCGGCCACGTTGTTCCTTTTATCGGTGTGGGGCGCCTGTGTGTGGGAGGTTGAAAAGTAAAAAAAACAATTGACGAGGATTGAAAAAGGCCAGGCCCAAATATAACTTAGCCATGCCAAAATAGACGTATCCAGGCCCAATAGTAACTATATGTTGATTGGGCAAAAAAAAAGGTACTCACGTTACAATCTAAATAGGGACGTGTGGATCTGCAGATACTCGTGCTCAGGTTGCATTTTTTTTTTGCAAAAGTAAATATATAAATGAAGTCCAAGGACATCCATTTAACTAACATAACTTGGGCGCTCCTTTAACTTATGTAAATATGTAAATGACTTATTTGAAAATGAACCATGTGTTGTATAGACTTGTTTTTGTGTCTTTTGTTTTATACACTTGTAAATATATAAATATTGCACGAGTATTATATGAACTTGTTTTTGTGTCTTTTGTTTTATACACCTGTTGTTTTGGGTGTTTTGACAAATGACAATACAATAAAACACAGATTACAATAAAACAAGGGGATAGATAATATTGGGATAACATTACTTATATTAGATAGGGGGATCGATAACATTACAATAAAAAGAAAAAAGTACAATAATATAGAAGGGAATAGGCGCCACGCCTAAACCCTCGGCTAGCCCCTAACCCTAGCTACCCTACTCCATCGGCGGAGGCGGTGTCAGGTGCAACCTCCTTCGGCATTCCACGCCGCCAGCCTCTCCCGGTGCTCCGCTCTGCTCCTCCCGGAAGGCTCAGAATTGGCCTCCGTCGCCGTCAGTCTCCTGTCGAGCCTTTTCTTCAAGGCGCGCTGGACCGCTTCTCCTCCCACTGGCGATAGCAGCCTCGCTTTGCCTCCTCCTTCGCGCCTTAGCCCAAGAGGGCTTGAGGGAGGTCGCCGCCGGGGAGGTTGGGGACTGGGTTGGTGACGATGGGGCCCTGCTTCTGAGGGGCGGGACTTCTTCTTCTTGCCACGCTTGGGGCGCGTGGGCGCCCCCTGCTCCCACCACTGCTTGTGGTCCGGGTGGTTGTCCTCGTCGCTTACTTCGGTGTCGGAAGGGAAGCGGAGGGGGGAGGTCGCCATGGTCGCCGGAGTGTTTGGGGGCTGGGAGGAGGCAAAGGGACGGGCACGAGGTTGAAGATGAGGGGCAAGATGAGATGAGGAGGCAAATGCGTTTTGCCTATTTATTGAGGGCGGGGCGTGGAGGGCGGCGTGGGAATCCAGCGTCGCGTTGACGCAGACGCCGAGACGAGACGCGTGCGCTGCGTTGCGTGTGGGAAGCGGGCGTGATCAATGCGAAAGAGAGAAAAAATAGCTAGGATGCGACGTACTGTAACCCCTGCACCGCCGCCCCCGCCCCTGCATGCATGCTTGCACTAATGCGAAAGAGAGAAAAAAACGTCCAAGGTAGTTGTTCATTGGCAGTGAAAAATAAAAGGGAAAAATAAAAGGTACTCGTTCGTTTTTACACACCGCATGCAACAAACTCGTTCGTTTTTACACACGCAAGAAAAATCGGTGGGAGTAATATTGACTTTTTGTATGGCGTATGAACCAGATGGGAGTAAGTTTGACTGAAGAAAGTTGTTCTACGTACACTTAATTAATGCGGCAGCGCTGTTGCACGCAAAATAGCTAGACTGCGACGCTAGGGGCAGCTGCTGCATGCAGGGCATGGTGCAGCCCGCCCCGCCCAGCGCCCTCGCATGCCACGCTCGGTCCAACGGTCAATGGAGTGTGCCAACGCTGTACGTTATATTTATTACATATTTTAGATTTTGATATTTTTTCTTAGTCTGGTCATAGTGACATGCATACTCCCTCTGTCCACAAATAAGTGTACGTTTGGCTTTAAAATTTGTCCACAAAAAGTGTACTTCTACCTTTTCAATGCACTTGGGCATCCAATGCACAAAGTCCATAAAATTTGTCCACAAAAATTTGTCCACAAAATTTAGAAGATTTTCCTTAAGGGTGACCTACAAGCTTATGGGTTGCCTAGAAGCAATAAACAATTATTTTACTCTCTCCTCTCTCTCTTGCTTGTGTGTACTTTTAACAGACATGTGGGTCCTAGCTTATGGTGAACTTGACCTTATAGCCATTTTCATAAGCTGTGTGGGTCCCATCTTATAGCAAAGGTTCACCTTATACATAGGTGATGTGGTATCATACGTATGTTATTAGTCTAAGTTACTACTCCATAGTGCAAAATAACATAAATATGGTATCATGCAAAGTCTCATTTATTACAATGAACCTGAGGGGAGTAAGTTTGACTGAAGAAAGTTGTTACACATACACTTATTTAATGCGACGGAGGGAGTAAATACGCTGCAGCGCTGTTGCACGTAAAATAGCTAGACTGCGACGCTAGGGGCAGCTGCATGCATGGTGCAGCCCGCCCCGCCCAGCGCCCTCGCATGCCAGGCTCGCATGCCATGCTGTTGCACGTAAAAACGATGAAGCCAATCAGATTCCAGAATCATCCATCCCACGGATCGCCAAGAGCTAGCCACGAAATCCTTCTAAGAGACGCCAACCAATCAGGTTGCAGAACAAGCCCTTCCACGGATCGCCCAGAGCCACCCGCGGAATCCTTCTAGAAGACGCGATCGGACGGCCACAGTGTCGCGCTAGGGTTAGATCTACGGTCCTCATTCGGCCTTAGGGTTAGCGGGGTTTAGGATGCAGTCAACGGGGTTTCACAAGTTTGACCAGACATTCAAATGTGCATAACTAATTCAAAAAAATCAAAAAAATACAAAACCTTCGCATGGTGTCATGTTATGTGACATAGTTGTGAGGAAAAATATCAAACTTGGTCTATTGATCATATTTCAAAAAACCCTTCACAAAATGACCTATCTCCTCCGAGGTTTTCTGGCTTTCGGGTCAAATGACCAATGATATGGCTAGAATCAAGGCATAGTTTGTGATAATGTGCCCATATTTGGCATGCATGTCTATAATGGGATGACTAACAATGTTGTAGCACAAAGTTTTCCTTTTCGACGCACAGAAAAATCATTTTCTATTTTCTGAGTCTTAAAGAGGGGGGATTTGTGAAGCAACCACCAAATTGAAGTTTCAAAATGGTAACATCCTATTTTTCAAAAATACTAGACCACCTAGAATGTACAATTTCCCAACTTGAGTATCTCAAACCTTTTATTCCATCCCTGGTGAAAAAGACAAATCCTTAGAAATCGGTTGGAAGTGGGTAAGATATGAACTACAGTACATGATTCCATGCTGATGATTTTTGTAAAAATCATTTTTAGGTTCACAACATGCTATTTCATCAGAGATCCAATGCTAGTTTTGTGAGCCTCAGCCCCTAGCTAAGAATATTTATGAAAACCCTTCAAGTTTGACCAGACATTCAAATGTGCATAACTAATTCAAAAAAATCAAAAAATACAAAACCTTCGCATGGTGTCATGTTATGTGACATAGTTCTGAGCAAAAATATCAAACTTGGTTTTAGAAATGGTCGAAAAAAACTTGCTTAGAAATGGGGTGGTTTATCCTAGCTTTGGAGCCCATTTCTACCCCATTTTGGGTGAGGGTGAGTTGTACTTCACAAAAAGGATCAGGGTGAGGATGAGTTGTATTGTACATATGAGAAAAACGTTGGAAGATCATACAAACATAGAAAAGTGACATAGCTACATTTGTTGAAATTCAAATTTACCATCATATTTGAATTTTGTCCAAATTATCAACAAGTGACAAATTATTATAATAAAAAATGTTTACAACAACAAGTGCCAAATTATTACAACAAGTGTCAAATGTTTACAACAATAACAAATGTTTACAATAACAAATGTCTATTTCTTTTGGCTCTTCTTACCCCTCGTTTTCTTCTCCTTCACAAGTTTCACACCACACAATAGGTTTATGCTCTTCTTTTTCTTACCATTACCATCTGGCCTCCCCACAGCACGTCCAAGAGTCTCCTTCACCTCCTGCACCTCCTCAACAACCTCATGATCATGATCCAGAACCTCATCAACATGGTCACTTTGCACCAGAGCCTCAACAACATGGTCAGTTTGCACCAGAGCCTCAACAACAGGCTCATTTTGCACCAGAGCGTCAACAACAGGCTCATTTTGCACCAGAGCCTCAACAACAGGCTCATTTTGCACTAGAGCCTCAACAACAGGCTCATTTTGCCCCTCATTTTGCACCAGAGCTTCCAAATCAGAAACGGTGTGCCCTAAAGCCTCAACAGTTTGCACATCATCCTCCAAAACAAGTTCAGATTGCACCTCAGCAGCACCAAACATGATCTGGTTAGTTCTCTTCTTTCTTTGGCCATTGATTCTTGCCATTTTCAGCGGCATTAAATCAACAACAAGAGGTGGGCCTTTTCTCCACGCTTCCTCCACGAAAACAAGCAAGTTATGGGGAGAAAAATCATCAACAAGAAATGGGATAGATTTTGGATGAACATACTTTGGCTTTTCAGCGGTGTATAGCACTTGGTAGAGCCAGCTCGGTGTCCAAGTTCTTCACAGAGTTTACATCTATTCTTGTTACCTTTTTGGGCCCTTTTTGGCTTGGCATCTTTCTTTTCATCTTTCTTTACCTTCTTGCTGCTCCCACCTTTCTCAAACCAAGCCTTGAATCTACTCTGCTTGGGCTGACCTTTCTTTTCATCAAAGGAGGACACAAGGAGAACTGAATGTCCACTTTAGGCCACTGAGACGATCTGTAAGTGCTGGAATTGGTGTTCCATATGCAGCCTTGAATTTTGCTACAGAATAATACTCATGCAAATATGGGTGCATATTTAGCTTGTGTTTGGAGGCCAAGAAAAGTATGACATGCTCACAAGGCTTCCCAGTGTGTTGCCACTCAAGGCATGTGCATTCATGCAATTGAGTGTCAACAACATGCCTCTGCCGATCTTTGTATCTCCGACTTCAGCACCCCATAATGAGGATTTCTCAACACGCAAATGTGCAAGATTTACGCTCTGTTGACCACTGCTGCACAACATCAGAAGCTTATCTCCTTGAAGAACATCACCAAGCCTTCTTCTCAATTCCCACAACCTCATGATCATGATCCCGATCCTGATCGTCAACCATGTCATGGACCAAGTCTTTTAACTCCTTCACTTTGTTGTTGAAACTTTCGCCAAATTATTGTTGATATGATCACATTTGATGGCGGTGTTAAAACCAGACTGTACCATAAAGAGAATGGTAGGTTTCCAACCATGTACAAAACTTGACCCTATCCTCCTCAGAGCATGCCGCCTTAATCTTCTCAAGGTGATATGAATGTGTTTGCCTGGTGTAAGATCTTGCTGCTGGCCACATGCGTCCAAAATCATCTCCTCTGAATTTTTTGATCAAATTCATCCACATATGGTCAAGCACTCCCTCTTCGCATGAGGAAAACAATCTTCACTGCATTTTCTAAACCTTTACATGCATCTGTGCACCGCCAATGGAGAGCGGCCCTATGCATCTTTTCAACTGCATCATGAACCATGTCCATGATGCCTCATCTCATCTGAAACATGCCAATAGCTACTGAGGAACATCCAATTGTGTCCATCTAAAGCATTGCATGCTGCTAGTTGACCATTCCACTTTCCAGTCAAGAAAGATGAGTCTATACTCAAATATGGACGACAACCTGCTTTGAAGCCATCGATGCAAGGCTTTAAAGCCATGAAGAATTTTGAGAAGAAGACTTTCCCATCAGCTGTTACCTCAGTATCTATCTCCACAACACTACCAGGTGACCTCTTCTCTACTTCTGCTTTGAAGTTATAAAGCATTCGAAAGGTATTTGCCCAATCACCATATAGCTCTTTCATTGCCCTTTGCTTTGCCTTCCACACTGTAGTATAATTCAGCTTAATGGGGTACTGCTTTTCCAAGTCTATTTTCAGTCTCTTTGTAGTGCTGTTTGGTGTTGTGGCTAAAATGGGCTTGATCTTTTCTGCAACCCATAATTGTGATGTCATCTTTGTAACTGTTTGAGAACTTGTAATGCAAGTATGAGGTTTTGGAATTTGATTCACTCTTATTGCCCTTCCATCAGGTTGGCGTCTAGCAGATATATACCACTTGCAAGGCTTGGCACCACCATCATAACCTACGCATTTTGCATAGAACTTCTTTTTATCAGTCCACATAGTCTTGGTAGCAAACTCACGTTTGACTGCATATGTCTTGAAACACATCCTGAATTCATCCATGCTTGGAAACAATCTCCCAACTTCAATAACTGGGTCCTCTTTGTCATAAACTGTTACTAGCTCATCATCATGTGCATCATCTACATGAACTGCAGCATTTTCCAACAACTCTAGATCTATATCTGCCTCTTCATCTCTTAAATGGTTGTCACCATCATTTGCAGCTTCATCCTCTTCTTCTCCTTGTCTCATCATCTATAGGAATGCCAAAAAGCTTTGCCATTTCAATGTCATCTATTGGTGCAATGACCAAATCAGTCCGGTCATGTATCTCAACTGAATTCCAATCAACAGTTACAATCCTTTGTGCATTACCATCTGCCGCCTCCCCTTGTGCATTAGCATCATCATCCTCCACTGTTAACACTTCCAACTCAGTAAGTATAGGCATTACTTGCCTTTGTGCAGCCCAATCATCCTCGACCATCTGAGCAGCGAGCTTCGAGGCCACATATCCAACCCTCGAATCAGGTTTCAGATCAATGAGCTCTTCTAAAAACAGAACAATTTTGCTTGTCCAACCATTTCGCTCATCGATTTCATCAACTATATGTTCCCCTGTCTCAACCCTAACATAGTCACATATCATCAAATCGTAACAAAGAAACTTCTTGCTCTGGCCCCCCAAACCACACTATCCCCAATTTTTTCCACCATTTTCCGTACTGCCTCCTCTCCCATGTTTATTAGCTCTTGGGGATCAACATGTTCTAATTCCACCTCCCATTTAACAACCGTGTCTCTCTCAATGATCTGCGTGCTGCCATCAACTAAAACAGCCCTAGAGGAAAAGAAATTGATGCGAAATTCGAAGGTTTGGCGCGCAACATCGTCTCCCCTATTTTTGGCGGGCACTGTGAGCTAGCGGAAGCGAACAAAGAGCTCAACCTTAGAGAAATTAAGTGCAGAGATACGGGATATACCGATTAGAAGTCCCCTCTCCATGCTCCATATTGTTCCCCTCGCCTGTTCAGACACCCTCGCCTCCACAATCTAGCATCAATGGGCACGCCAGATCTCGAATTGAGAAGAATGGGAGAGAATTAGCTTTCAAATGGAACTCACCACCTTCGTCGAACAGCGCCGCCGCCTAAATTAATTGCGGCCGCCGCGCCGAAACGATGGGTGAGGTCCGCCGCTTGGGAAGCTTCTGATCGGTGTGTGCGCTCTTGGTCGGAAGCGGTTGGTTTGATGGCTTGGCTGTCCCAACCAACTGGTTTGGCTTAACCCTAATCTTGGAACAAAGTTAAATGTGTCCTTACGACCGTTTTAAGGCCCGTGTGGCCCTGGGATATTAGCTGCCTCACAACCGTCGCATGCGAGCTATTCTTTTCAACGATGTCGCTTTCCTTCCAATTCCATGTAAAGACGTCGCATAGGAGATATAAGCCCATGGTTCCGGGTGTTGTAATTTGGTGAATTTTGGTCTGTTGGCCCATTAGACAAATTCTAAAATTCTTTTTGGTCTATTTGTATATGGCAGCATATGGCTGTGCTAGTGGTGCTAAAGTTTAGTGCCACATTGCTAGTTGAAGGGGAGTTGGACCACCTTATATAGTAGAGTGTTGCATCACTCACTAAGGTGTGACAAGAAGAGTAGTCCTCGCGCACTCCTCCTCCGACGCCGCCCGCCACGACGCGCGCACCGTTTCCAGTTTTATGGACGTGGTTGTTACCGACCTAATCGGCACCGAATGAATCCACACACGCGCCTACCTCCAGAACCTTGCGTCGCCGCTTTCGTATTTCCCATCCTGACTTGCGGCATGCACCGCAGATCGGGACAGTAGGCCTCCGGGACCCCGTCTCTCGTGAACCTGTACGGGTGAGGGGCGATCAGGTTTTTGGGGAGCGCTCAAGCGCGACTACTGGCAACCGCGACGACGTCCGACGAGGAGTTCCCGTACGACGACTTCTTCTCGGACATCAACGACCTCTTCGGCAACCTCAACATGGGCGACAGCTCTGCTGCGACTACTGCCACAACTGCATCGTATGTGATCTCAATCTCTCTATTTTGGATTATGCTAGAGTTTCTAGTTCTAGCGTTTGACGTAGATGTGATAGGTTTATCTTGTATAGATGTAATCTGTTCATCTACTTTGTTGATCTACATGATTGGTTTCACTACTGTCTGTATGATCATGTTTTATCAGTTTATGATTAAACCATATGTATTATTGCTTATATTTCCAACAATCCAAAAACCTGATTATAGGCAACTGAATTTCACTGGTGTAGCCGCGGCTACTAGGCCGCCTCCTTTTGATGGCATGCACTATAAGAGATGGCGCAAGAGAGAAGTTCTCTGGTTTGAAAACCTAAACTGCTATAGCGCCACTCTTGGCAAGCCTGAAGGAGATCTTTCTGCTGAGCAGGAAGCGAACTTTAAGAAAGCCGATACCATGTTTATGGCGGCTTTGTTCAGTGTTCTTGGGGACAACATTGTTGACCCTTATATGTCATTTGATAATGGCAAAGACGCGTGGAAAGCGCTCGAGGCCAAGTTTGGGGTCTCGGACGCTGGCACTGAGCTGTATGTCATGGAGCAATTCTATGACTATAGGATGGTTGATGAGCGCTCCGTCGTTGAGCAAGCTCATGAGATACAATCACTTGCCAAAGAACTTGAGTAGTTCAAGTGTTCCTTACCCAGACAAATTTGTGGCTGGTGGCATTATTTCCAAGCTTCCTCCTTCGTGGAGGAACTTTGCTACTTCTCTAAAACATAAGAGACAAGAGTTTTCCGTTAAGGATCTCATTGGGTCTCTTCATGTGGAAGAGAAGGCGAGAGCAAAGGACAAAACTGCTCGAGGACTTGAGGGAAGTTCTACTGCCAATTTAGTGCAGAGGAAAAACTTTCAATCCCACAAGTTTAAGAATAAGAACAAAACAAGAACAAGGCCACGCACTCAACCAACTTCAAGAAGAAAAATGATAAGAGGAAAGGCTCTTGTCACGTCTGTGGTGATCCGTCTGTGGTGATCCTGGTCATTGGGCTCCTAGTTGCCCTAATCGCTTTGACAAGCGTCAACATGGGAATAGCGGCAATGTCGCTAATGTTATTATTAGTGATACTGAGATAAAGGATGTTGGGTACGGTATTTTACCTACTATCCTTTCAGTATGCCATTCTCCTGATTGGTGGATAGACACGGGTGCTAATACACATGTATGTTCTGATATTTCCATGTTTTCCTCTTATTAGGTCTCAAGGACTTCTTCTGTGCTGATGGGAAATAGCTCACGTGCTTCTGTTCATGGTGTTGGTACGGTAGATCTGAAGTTTACTTCGGCAAAGACCGTACAGCTGAAGAACGTGCAGCATGTTCCCTCCATCAATAAGAATCTTGTCAGCGGATCGCTTTTATGTCGAGATGGCTTTAAGTTGGTTTTTGAGTCCAATAAAGTTGTAATTTTTAAATATGTACAATTTGTTGGAAAAGGTTATGAGTGCGGAGGTCTGTTCCGCTTGTCTTTGTCAGACTCATGTACTAAAGTTATTAATCATGTTTGCAATGATAATGAGTCCAATGTTTGGCATTCACGACTCTGTCATATTAACTTTGGTTGCATGACGCGGTTAGACAATATGAGTTTAATTCCGAAATTTACCACTGTCAAAGGTTCTAAGTGCCAAGTTTGTGTGCAAGCAAAGCAACCCCACAAGTCTCATACGACTGCGGAGCCGAGAAACTTAGCACTGCTAGAACTTATACATTCAGATCTTTGTGAGATGAATGGTGTGTTGACAAAAGGTGGAAAAAGATACTTTATGACGTTGATTGATGACTCTACTAGATATTGCTATGTTTATCTTCTGAAATCTAAAGATGAAGCTTTGGACTACTTCAAAATCTATAAAGCTGAGGCAGAAAACCAACTTGATCTTAAAATCAAGCGGCTAAGGTCGGATCGTGGTGGAGAGTACTTTTCAAACGAATTTGATTTATTCTGTATGGAACATGGTATTATACATGAGAGGACGCCTCCCTACTCACCTCAGTCAAATGGGGTGGCCGAAAGAAAGAACCGCACTCTAACTAATTTGGTTAATGCCATGTTAGATACATCGGGTCTTTCCAAGGAATGGTGGGGGGAGGCGCTAATGACTGTGTCATGTCCTAAACTGTGTTCCTGTAAAGTATAAAACCATGACTCCATTTGAGGAATGGGAAAATAAAAGTCTTAAACTCTCTTACTTACGAACTTGGGGTTGTTTGGCAAAAGTCAATATTCCAATACCCAAGAAGCGAAAGCTTGGACCCCAAACCGTTGATTGTGTTTTCCTGGGATATGATTTTCATATCATTGGCTATAGATTTTTGATAGTAAAATCTGAGGTATCTGACATGCATGTTGGTACAATTATGGAGTCGAATGATGCGACTTTCTTTGAGGACATCTTTCCTATGAAAGGCATGTCTAGCTCATCAAATCAGGAGATGACTAGTTCATCTAGTAAGGAATTTTCTATAATTCCTGAACCCACTATGTCGATAGAACACTCTGATGATCGTGTGGAGGATGACAATGAAGCTCCCAAAAGGAGCAAGAGACAAAGGACTGGAAAGTCATTTGGTGATGATTTCATTGTATACCTTGTGGATGATACTCCCACTTCTATTTCAGAAGCCTATGCATCTCAAGATGCTGACTACTGGAAGGAAGCTGTCCGAAGCGAGATGGACTCCATCTTAGCTAATGGTACTTGGGAAATCACTGATCGTCCATATGGGTGTAAACCTGTAGGATGTAAATGGGTGTTCAAGAAAAAGGTTAGACCTGATGGTACTATTGAAAAGTACAAGGCATGTCTTGTGGCTAAGGGTTATACCCAAAAGGAAGGTGAAGACTTCTTCGATACCTATTCACCTATAGCCAGATTGACCACTATTCGAGTACTACTTTCCTTGGCTGCCTCACATGGTCTTCTCGTTCATCAAATGTATGTTAAGACAACTTTTTAAATGGAGAGCTAGATGAGGAAATTTATATGGAGCAGCCTGATGGATTTGTAGTAGATGGTCATGAAGGAAAGGTGTGTAAGTTAGTGAAGTCTTTATATGGTCTTAAGCAAGCTCCTAAACAATGGCACGAGAAGTTTGAAAGAACTTTAACTGCTGAAGGCTTTGTTGTAAACGACGCTGACAAATGTGTGTACTATCGCCATGGTGGGGGCGAGGGAGTTATTATGTGTCTCTACGTTGATGACATATTGATATTCGGGACCAACCTCGCTGTTATCGAGGAGGTCAAAGAGTTCCTTTCTCACTGCTTTGAGATGAAGGACTTGGGAGTGGCTGATGTAATTTTAAACATCAAGCTACTAAAGGATGACAATGGTGGGATTACACTGCTTCAGTCTCACTATGTGTAAAATATATTGAGTCACTTCGGGTATATCGACTGCAATTCTTCTCCAACGCCTTATGATCCGAGTGTGCTACTTCGAAAGAATCGAAGGACTGCTAAAGATCAATTGAGATATTCTCAAATTATTGGCTCGCTCATGTATTTAGCCAGCGCTACTAGACCTGACATCTCCTTTGCTATAATCAAACTGAGTCGATTTGTGTCAAATCCTAGAGATGATCATTGACATGCTCTTTTTTTTTGGAAATGGGCGCTTTATTACTTAACATTAAGTTTACACCCGGCCTCTGCATAGCTAGGATGCACACAGCCGATCAATCACACAGTCTCGGACCAAGGCAATAAAAACAAGATTACAAAATAATGTAAATGAAGACACAGTTCTCCAAACTAGCTAAGGAAGATCTATCAGCAGCGATTGCTGCCATCCATGCCGGGAGAATATATCTCGCGCCGTATCCTCTAGCCGCCTACAGCCCTCCGCAAACAAGTCGTGGAACTCCATTCGTTGTAGAGAAGTCCATGATCGGAGGACAGCCGTAGCTCGATAGATAACCTGCAAGGGAGAAGATACAACATTATTAAAAATCTTGTCATTTCTACATAGCCAAAGCGACCAAATAATGACAAGCGCTCCCACCCTAAATAAAGTCCCATATTTATCCTCAATCCCATTCATCTGGTTGCCAAATACATTGACTACCGATCGAGGAGGAGATAAACCAGAGGCTATTTGGATGATTGGCCATATAGCACGAGCAAATTTACAATGGAAGAATAAATGACGTATTGTCTCATTATGATGACAAAATACGCATTCAGTGCTACCATGCCAATTCCTCCTAACAAGATTATCTTTTGTGAGAATCACCCTTTTACGGAGATACCAAGCGAATATCTTTGTTTTAAGGGGTATCCTCATTTTCCAAATTTTACTATTGTCATCGACTGGAATATTAGGTTGGATCAAAGCACTATAAAATGAATCAACAGAAAATTTACCACTATGTAGTAATTTCCATTTGAATTCGTCCATTCCCTCAGATAGCTGAATCCTGGATAATCTCACTAAAAGATTATTCCAAGACACCAGTCTAGGACCTAAGAGACTTCTTCTGAAAGACACATTAGGAGGATTGGTTTCCATTACCTCAGCGAGAGTATCCCCTTTGTGCCTAACAATTGAGTATAGAGCTGGATATTGTTCACGAAGAGAATTTTGGCCAAGCCATTTATCTTCCCAGAACCTAATCTGTGAACCATCCTTAATATTAAAATTGCCAAAACGGAAGAAATGCTTTTTGGAAGCCATTAGCCCAGCCCAAAAGTGTGAGTCGCCTGGTTTCCAAACCAGTTTAGACACAACTTTTGAGCCAACATATTTCCTCCATAGAATGGTTTGCCATACCCCTTCTTCGGTAAGAAGTTTGTATAACCATTTACCCAGTAATGCGGTGTTTTTGACTTTTAAATCATGTATTCCCAGTCCACCATATTCTTTGGATCGGCAAACAACATTCCATTTGGCCAGTCGATATTTCTTACCGATATTTGGCCACCATATTTTGGCATGCTCTTGAAAGAGTTTGCGCTATTTGAAAGGCACTGCGAGTTATGGTATTCACTATACTGGGTATCCACGGGTACTTGAGGGTTATAGTGATTAAAATTGGATATCTGATGCTGATGAGATTAAGGCCACAAGTGGTTATCTATTTACACTTGGTGGTGGCGCTGTTTCCTGAAAGTCTTGCAAGCAGACCATCTTAACGAGGTCAACAATGGAAGCAGAACTCACAGCATTAGACATAGCCACTGTTGAAGCAGAGTGGCTTCGTGAACTCTTGATGGACTTACCTGTGGTTGAAAAACTAATACCCGCCATCCCGATGAACTATGATAATCAAACTGTGATCGTCAAAGTAAACAGTTCTAAGGATAATATGAAGTCATCAAGGCATGTGAAGAGGAGATTGAAATCTGTCAGGAAACTGAGAAACTCCAAAGTTATTGCGTTAGATTATATCCAAACATCTAAGAACCTGACAGATCCCTTCACAAAGGGTTTATCACACAATGTGATAGATAATGCATCGAGGGAGATGGGTTTGAGACCCACGCTATGAGTTGATCCCAGTGGCAACCCACTCTATGTGATCGGAGATTCCGTGAATTAGAGATGGGAGACAAGCTGTTGGTCAGCTGAGAGGAGAGTATTCACATATTATATTTATATCTCTATAAAGATGCAATACTCTCTTAATCTGCATGGCTGGTTGATATTTATCTTAATGTGTTCCAAGTGGCTTTTTATAAGCGAAGATGTTGTCCTGCAGAACATCTCTTGAGGAACACACCTATATGAGTCTGACTGTCAAACGTTGCAGTCCGTGAGAGTTGGGTGCTCTCTAATAAACTTATGAAAGGCCCTGGAGTATGACGCATAAGCTCCAAACCGCGGGGAAGCCGACGGTAGCCCTGCACCGGTCTATATTTTGTGTGAAACTAGCGCGCAGAAAACTTGTAGTTCAAGGCATAGTCCACTATTCAAGTTGCTAGCTAGCGTAGCATGAAGTTTAACGTGGAAGTTCAAATTAACAGTCTCCACTACACACCGGTATATAAAACAATGTTCTGGAAGAAAAGTGTTGTGATGTGCCAATGAGACTTTGTGGGGGATTGTTGGAATTTGGTGAGTTTTGGGCAGTTGGCCCATTAGACAAATTCTGAAATTCTCTTTGGTCCACTTGTATATGGCAGCATATGGCTGTGCTAGTGGTGCTAAAGTTTAGTCCCACATTGCTAGTTGAAGGGGAGTTGGACCACCTTATATAGTAGAGTGTTGCACCACTTACTAAGGTGTGACAAGAAGAGTAGCCCTCGCGCACTCCTCCTCCGACGTCGCCCGCCTCACCACGCCTCGCCTCATCACGACACGCACGCGCCGCGGGTTGCGGGAATCTCGCCGAGCCGAACTTTATTTTGCTGGTTGGGAAAACTGATTATGAGTCATTAACGGACGCGTTAATTACAGCCGTTTCCAGTTTTATGGACGTGGCTGTTACCGACTCGGACGTGGGCTGAGCCCACGATCTTCCTAACCTGCACTATATAAGCGTCCGGGCTAAACCTAATCGTCACCGAATCAATCCACACACGCGACTACCTCCAGAACCTTGCGCCGCCGCTTTCGTCTTCCCCATCCTGGCTTGCGGCATGCACCGCAGATCGGGACAGTAGGCCTCCGGAACCCCACCTCTTGTGAACCTGTATGGGTGAGGGGCGATTAGGTTTTTAGGGAGCGCTCAAGCGCGACTACTGGCAACCGCGACGACGTCCGACGAGGAGTTCCCGTATGATGACTTCTTCTCGGACATCAACGACCTCTTCGGCAACCTCAACATGGGCGACAGCTCTGCTGTGACTACTGCCAACTACATCGTATGTGATCTTAATCTCTCTATTTCGGATTATGCTAGAGTTTCTAGTTCTAGCGTTTGGCGTAGATGTGATAGGTTTATCTTGTATAGATGTAATCTGTTCATCTACTTTGTTGATCTGCATGATTGGTTTTACTACTGTCTGTATGATCATGTTTTATCAGTTTATTATTCGGATTAAACCATATGGATTATTGCTTATATTTCCAACACCGGGGGTCACAGGTCACTCCATACTTCTTCGCCAAATCCATCATCAGGCTGCTATTCTCCGCCGTGAAATCGGGTTGCATCGCTGACGGAGGAGGGGGAGACGGCAAGACTGATAACAAGGGTTTCTCTGAATTGAAGATCTGGGAAAGCGAGGGCGGGGGTTGATTAAGTTATCAACGCAACAGAAGAGGAAATCTAAAAGTAGTAAAAGTGCACGTGCCATATAAGACAATTATCATCGAAACATGAAAGATGTTTAATATCATTATTATCCAAGTGAAAATCAAAATACTCCATCTGTCCCCGTTTAAAGGCCTACGCGTATCTCTAGATCATTAATTTGATCAACAAAATATTAATTATTTAATATAAAAATTATATCATTAAAAAAATTAAATACTATACTTTCTAATAATATAATATTTGTATTAAATAATTTATATTATATTGGTCAAATAAACGATTTAGGTATACGTGTAGGTCCTTTAAGCTGGGACGCTGGGAGTATAACAAAATCCTCACAGCGTATCTAGGACAACTCTAACGCCTCCTACACTAGAGCCGTTCGATTTTGTCTGAATGGACACTAGGCAAAGACCCAACGGCACCTGCGAACGGACCGTGTCACCGGTCCGCTTCCCCGCATTACCAACACAAATTTAGACTGACTTTATTGTCCGGGACACGCGTCTATTTGTTTGGCTTGGTCCCTTTAGGCAGGCACACACCAGCCACACTAGCCCTCATTCGTGTCTCGTCTTCCACTCTCACCAAGCCGTCACTCGTTGCTGCCGGATCCTAGATCCATGGATGCGGGCTGCGGTCGTAAGAACAGTCCCTTCCCGTCTCCTCGAGCAAGCTCAGGAGAAGCTCGACAAGCAAAAGGCGGCTGTATGCTGCCCCAAGGGGGTGTGTGGCCTCGTTGGACCACCGTAACATCCTGGCCACTCCGGACCGGCGGCCGTCAGCCCCGTCAGCTTTCTAGGATCTCTAGATTGGTCTCACAGATCAACACTAATTTTTTCTGCACACTTTTTGCTCACTCGTGCACACCCGAGAACAACTTTTTGCTCAATCACTCATCCTCAAATTGCTCCAGACCAAACACACTTAACATGGAGTTCCTTTCAAGATGAGCTCTGAAAAGAAGTTGCAACTTGTTGTTATGAGTATGCTATCAATCTTATTAAGCTCTGCACCAGGATCTCACAACCACCGAACCCGGTTGACGAGGCAGTCTTCCGCCCCTCGACCTCTGAGGATCTACGTCCGGTGACGATGAGTAGCATTTCCCTTCCGCTCGCTACCTCGACATCTGAGGGCTTGCGCTCCGGTGGCGATGAATAGCCCACCGATCTAGGGTTATTGGGTCGTAAAACTAGTAGACCAACCTACTAGTTTAGTTCGCGTGTTTACTAAATTTCAACCTTGTAATGTTGCCATTTTAATTAAATAAGAACTATGTTTGTTATGAAAAATGCCCAACCATGAAAAAATTGGGTGCAGTAGCCTATTCTGGACGGACATGGGCCTCCGGCCTGTCCGCGGGCTAACGCAAACGGACCAGATCGAACACTTTTGGTGTCTAAAATAAGAGATGCCCTTGGAGTTTCCCTAATAATGTAGGTATCCATGCTCAAAATAAATGAACCGGCAAGTTGAAAGAAAAAAATCTATTCCAATAAACTTGACTAGATCTTGTACAACTTGGGGGATGTTTGCTTCAGATTCGTTGTTGTGTAAGTCAGCATGTGTACCAATACCTTGTTTAGCAGGTCGTACTCGTTCTGCAAATGCTTTTTATATAACCATCACGAAAGATATCAGCCATGTTTCCGTTGTTTGATTGTATTTAACTGCAGACTCTACGTGTATTATTTTGTATTTACATGCACTTGTATCATGTTTCTTAAATTTGCAGCAGATGTTGTCGGCAAGTTATGAGTTATGTTGATGTAGCATGAAATCAATGATTCGAAATAGTCATGCTTTATATGTACCATACTTCTATTTAAGTAATGAATAGTTTGTGGCAATAGATCTTTGCTTCTACTTACTTATATCAGTAGTTTTTATTGCCAGGAGCACCGTATTTAAACGTTACCCTCATGCTTCATGCATTTCCTTCTCATATATGTTACTCATGATGCAAATCCACGTCTATCAGATTACATTTTCTTTCAATGGGCACAACATGCTTGCCAAACTAGCTTTTTCAATGAAATAATAATGCAGGTAGATTTATTTGTTTCATGCAATGTTATGTAATGGTTACTCTTTTGTTCATTCATCTGCATGTCTACTTCCGTAGCATCCATACTTTTTAATCAACCGACTGATTCGAACTTCCTAATTTTTGTTTGGCCATTCTTCATCATCAAAGAGCCGAAACAAAATTTATCTAGGGGAATGGTCCCACGGTACTTTGTTTCAATGAGATTTTGGAAGGGCGCAATCCACAATGAAGAGCCCTTGTTCACATATTCTGGAAGCTCAAACTTTGGGAATTTTTAGCAAGCCGAACAAGTACACGGAACAAGTGGACCAAGCATAAGGTCGTTTTTTTTCAAAGGTACAAATTTGATGTACATACGAAGCGAAGATTCTTAGTACTTGAAACAATGTAATAAGGTGTTAGAAATAGTTTTCATAGAAGATTGGAGCACTATAATAGATGTTACTAAAGGAAGCAAATATCTAGATCATATCAGGAAACATTTATATCGACTGATAATGAAACATATATTATAGACGCATGAAGCATTGTAATGTTGGCTTTGGAAGCTACAAAAAATGTAGGAAACATGTTTTATGAAGGTAATGCAAATACTACTATAAGTAACTTTAGCATCATCTTCACTCGCCTACGCATCAGTGAACTTGGAGTGCTACCTTCATGGGTATCACACTAGTAATCCAAATTTATCAAAATTTGGATGAATTTAGACACTATTTAGTATATAGATTCATCTAAATTTTGAAAAAGCTAAGACATCTATTTTGAGACGAAGTGAGTACTAGTTAACTAACTGTGTGGCGACACCTTGTTCTTTTTTAGGCCTGCATGCTCTTGATAACGTTGTGGACTGGCGAAAGGAAGTCACGAAATCAGCAGTGGAAGTTAGTGAACCTAGTCATGCAGCAGGCTTTAGTAATGGAAAAGCTACCAATTTCACCAATGTATAGAGCTAGCTGCTGCCTGCTAGTATATGTAAACTGTACCCTGAGCATATCTCCAGCCGTGTGTACACCTCCCTCATGTGTTAGTTATTGTCCATGTGCAGGATTAGAAAGCACAGGAGAAGCCGACGCGTTCCTGAAAGCACTGCGACTCGACCCAAAGAGCCACTGTTATTTGACGCCTTGTATCTATCTTGCCAGTCGCTCCAAGAGAAGAAAGGAATTTTGTGGGGGGGGGGGGCTTTGATTCATCTAGTGGTAGTAGCACGATTAGTTCGTCTGTTAGGAGGCGTTGTGCTTGTGCTGGCAAGCTAGCTAGTTTCAAACTGTGTGCTCGATCGATCAGGGGTCTAGATTTTGGCAGGTTACAGTGATGGGATCTCATGTTTGTGACAGCATGCGTCTTTTATATATACTAGATGGATGGATGCTTCAGATGTTGTACTACCTCCGTTCCAAAATACAGTAGTTTGAGTCACAGGCCATCTGGGAACGCATTCAGAACTCCCAGGTTCCGAACTGATAGAAATACTCTACCTTAGACCGGTCTAACTCTCTGAACAAACAACATGTCCACAAACTAGACAAGTGTTTGTTCCCTGTAAATCGACAGGTTAGGACAGTCGGCAACAAACCGTGGGAAGATGAAAACGATCATACTACATGCAATCCTCCAAGGCAAATTGGGTAAAGTCTAGAAAACCTCCCAAGGCATCAGGCAATAACACTACATATGAAACCAACCAAACAGAGCCACCAAGACTATCAGCCATTTGGTCAAACAAATCACGCCCAGGTGCAACGGTAAACTCCACTCCAGCATACGAGCTCAGAACTCCCAGGTTCCGCACTGACAGAAATACACGGATCCCTGTAAATCAACAAACAACATGTCCACGCACTAGGCAAGTGCTTGTTCCCCTGTAAATCAACAGGTTAGGACAGTCAGCAACAAACACTGGGAAGATTGAAAATTCCACTCCAGGATACGAGCTCCTGGCAGGCAGTTTGTTGACCCCCTTCCAAACGAAGAGTGAAAATATATCATCGCTTTATCCAGCCTCAACATCAGTCAACTTCGTCCGAGTTCCGAACTACAAGGCATTTCATCTCTATGTAACAACGGTATAAAACGAACCAAGAGGAACAACGAATAAATCCATCCTAAGAGAATCGGACAACATCCAGCAGCATCAGATTGATTGAGAGCACAAGGTGCCCGGGCTGGCTGCGAAGCGAGCCAGCCACATTCTTTCGAGTATTATGTCGACTGGGGAGAGAGCCCATTCGTCTTTGAAGGACCTCCTCTTCCCCAGGGCAAAGCGCGGCGCAGCCCTCCTGATGAATCAGGAGATCGCCGGGCTCAAGACTTTGGCCGCCCATAGGATACCACCATCACGTAGTCTCCGCCAGAGGAGCCTACCGTTGTCTGCAGAGGACGCGCCGGGCCCACCCTCAGCCACCTGTCCATCAGGTTGCGGAGAGGTTGCACAGGGTTCACTGACTGCCCACAGCAGTTCATTTCAACCTACAAGACACCAACATCAGTTACTGTTATCATACAAGCTATTTTTCTTTTTTTTTTTTAAACGAGGCAAAAGGCTTGCCATTAGACAAGCTATATATGGTTCTGAACTCGAGTAGAGTATTTTAGCAGGCTGTTATCATTCGTTCTGTGAGAGAACTGTGCCCTATATTTACGTTAAATGGATGGATAGCTGGCAGCAGTAAAAGTGATAACAAGTGCTGGTAACAGCAGGTGAATTTTCCACGTCTACTTCTAAGATGATAACTTCTATGTTTCAGAACACACCGACATGTACACTGGTTCCAGTTTACTACCATGCACATTCTTCTATGCAATGTGCTTATAGTTTTCGATAACTGCAGTAAACATTAAGCACATGGAAGAAAATAACCCGACAGTATTGCAAGGTAGAGAAGTCTTACCTCAGACTCACTTTGAAGACCGAGCTTCTGCATAATGTACCTCTGGATGGACGATGCGGGTATACTTCCATCTCTGTCATTAGAAAACGCATTAGCCACAACTGAAACAACTAAAAGATATATTCAACTGCGAAATAGCATAAACATCTGCTTATTGCAACAATCCAAATGCAAAGGACAGAGGCGAAGGACTAAGTTCACAACCAAGTTATGCAAGTTAGCTGCATTTCTATTTAATTTTATTGTATGCAGATGAAGTTAGATGTATTTACAGAAGAAACTTTTGAAGTTCACTTCAGTTCCCAGCCAAGTTACTTGCACATTGTACAAACGGACTAAAGTGATCAGGGGTGGAAAAGAAGAACAAGCTAATGAGTTGTGACAACTGCATTACTACAAGACCATAAAGAACAAGCTGCATATCTAAGCCCCTTCAGGTGCAAAATCCAAGCTAAGTAATTACGAGCCTAGTCAAATTAGTTATTCTCAAATAGAAGATCGCCAACCTTCACTAATAGGACACATGCTTCACAATTGGAAATAACTAGATTTTGCAAATAATAGACATCTTCATCGTACAATCACCTAAGACCATGGCATAGTATATCTGAACAGAGTTTCTTTCCATTGAAGTTCTTAGCGAATGCCTTTTTCCTTAGATTTTCCTATTTTCATGCTTTTCCATTAGAAGCAAATCATAACAGTTCATACCTCAATGCCAAGGACATCCTTTTAAAACATAGGATTTAGGGAAGTTTTGTGATAAATAAGAAAATTGGTACATCTGTAGCAGAGCGGACTTACTTTATTCTCAAATAATGGGCAGGTATCTGTGGTAAGGGCGGGGCACCTTTCCTGAGAACATTTGGATGACAGAAGGTCAAGGGTGAGGCAGACACACCTAAGATATAACTTCCACTGAAACGAAGATAGTTGATACAAGGATCATGACTTACTGCTCAAACGAGGCAATCAATGAGAACCATATGGGGTTTGGCCTACTGTTCTCGGCCTTCTGGCTAGCTGCAGCAACAGAAGCTGCACTCTTCCCCCTGCCAGGCCCTTTCCTTTTAAGCATTACCAACAGAGGAACATCTTTCTTGTCATCTTGAAGTTTGGACTTACGCAGGAGCTCCCCAGACTTTTCTCGGCTAGCATGTTCACTACTAGGAGATCCATTGGGAGGATCTGCCTTAACAGCTGGAGTATGCGGACTTGACCTGAAGGACTTTGTTTTGCTTGCAGCATCTACAAGACAATTCAAAGGTTTCCAGAGCTCTGCTTTATCCAAGTCCTTATCGTCACCTGCTTTATCTTTATTAGAATGACGACTTGATGTTTCTGCATTTGACGATGCCTGCAAATAATATCGGCAAATTACTGCTACTGATCATTTATTCTTCCATTGATTAGTTTCAAAGTGATATGCACATGATGCAAAATATACATGTAGCTGATGAGAAAATATAAACTGCAAAGTAAAGAAATAACAGTACATGATTCAGTGGGTTGTAACAAACTCTATCTTTGCAATATAATGAAACGCAAAGCTTTTGCGTTTTCTCAAAAACAGTACATGATTCAGTCAGAATGCTACAGCTGTTCTTACCTTTCTTCTTGTTTGAGGCACTTTGCTCAAGCTATCTAGCAAACTTATATTATCAGCATGCTTATTGGCACTACCATTATCCTTTTCTACAGGACCAAGGATTGGACCAAGGCCGCGTAGTGCAGCGGCAGCCTTCCTAGTAACTGCTCTTGTTCGGCGCCCTGTCAAACCCGTTGTTATTCGGGGTGTATCAACCACCAACGAAGAGATGGACCTCTCTTTCCTTTTAGGCAGTGAAATGGGAGATTCAACTTTAGCATCACCAATCTTTATTTTTCTTGACGGAAAAATCTTCGACCTCACGTCTTGTTTATTGTTATCGGCTCTGAAATCAAGATATCAGAAACGAGCAGAAGAAAAACACAAGTTCAGAATGTACAGAAAATTCACCAATAAATCCCAATTCAGAAGAGCTACATGGACAGTTTTCTCATAAAAAGAAAAATCAAAAAGATAAATTGACCAAACAGCACTTGTATTTTAGATGAAAACAATTCTCTACTGCAGGCACAGAGTTGCGTCTTGCCCAGTGTACAGACCAATATAAATGGCTTTCTCCATGAACAAATGCTTGACAAAAGATTTTGAAACAGTGGCATAATTACAGCAACATTTTGGTATTAGTAACGCTCAAATTGGTGTCAGGCGACTACTGAAAACACAATGCTGACAAGAAAGAACGCTGGAGGTCAACTGTGGATATATATTTTCATACAAGGGATTCTTTTATCAAGCTTAGTGAATATTCTGTTCCACTATGCATAGCCATGGTAGGAATCTCAGAGAAGTATATTTCTGACTGCGTATAGATAGTTTGTCCAATTGCGGCTGTACTGTTCACTGGTGTGTAACAATCCCAGAAGGATGCTCCTATTACGCAGGAGTAACATCACTATGTATTTCAGCTTGTTCAGAAAGCTGGATAAGCCCTTTGTACTGCAGATTTTGTGGTTTCTTATGCTTCTACTGTTATTCACTTCATTCAATCTGCAGTTCAGTGTAACTATCTGCTATGATAATTTAAGCTCAAAGTTTGAGTCTGACATATTTTTATCTAATGAAAATATATGCTAGCAGAGTAAGAAATCAAGGGAACCTAGCTGTGATGTAAAAAAGTTAAAGCACATAAACATGCATTTTGGCAGTAAAGAAACGTATAAGAACATTTGGCAAAGCAAACAATCTGTAGTAGAATAAACATGTAAGTCCCTCTCTCCTCATAAAAATGTAAGGTTACGAGAAGAATACCTAAGCTTCTCAAGTGGAGCACAGCCAAGATCAATTCTACATACTGGACAGTAGTCTAACTCCTCATCATTAAGCTTCTTATGGATACACTTTCTACAAACTGCATAATGCCAGGAAAGAAGTTCAAAATTTGTGAGGACTCAAGATGTGTGTATCTCATAGCATGAAAAGACTGGCATAAAGAAATGCGCTTAACTTAGAAGGAGTAACTAAAGAAACTGCAGCATGAAAATTCCTTTCTATGGAAAACACAAAGAATGTTCTGAAGTGTGTGTACATCATGGAAACAAAATCATCCATGCAAATGCATGAAAACCTGACTCTAGCATCGGCCATATAGCATAAAATCCCCACAAACTACTACTCCCTCCGTTTCCAAATATAAGATAAGATGTTTTAGGTTTGTGAAGAAAATGAATCTAGACCCCTTTTAGTGTGTAGATTCATCTCAAAGTCTAGATTCATCTTCTTCACAAACCTAAAACATCTTATATTTTGAAACGGAGGGAGTACAATTAAACAAAGGAGCTCGATCAACAAAAAATCGCATCAACTATGTTTTTATACCCAAAATCAGATAGAATCATAGAAGAAACACCATTAACTTGAAACATTACTAAGTTTTCTTATATCCTGGAGATTTAAGCAAAGCAACAAGATGTGCATTTTTTCGCAGAACAAAAAAAATCAGTATAAGTGGAGATAATAATTTTATCAATCAATTGAAACTGTTATCTAGTTGACATGCATACATGCCAGTCTGAAAACAAGGAAAATAAAATAAATAATAAACATTGGGAACATGCACATCCCACCCAATATGTGAGAGATCAAGTGCATGCAACATTTTACAGCAAGGATTAAAGCTTGAATCGTCTTCCTAGAAATATGAGTTCCATTCCTAACATAATCAAAGACACTGGGAACAAATCAAGATTCAAAATATCTCAAGGGCACAGACGACATGAACAACTACACCTATGCATGCAGAGTAATTTAGATGGCCTGCAAATATTTACACCACAATGATTCCACGTTGAGGACCCGAAACTATGTGTAATGTTCCACCAATTACAGGCCAGCATTGCAAGAACCCCACGTGCAAAACAGAAACAAATGCAGGCTGAACTCATCATTCTAATCTCTTGCAGGATCAATATAAATCATGGACTCCAGGTAGATGCTATCTCAGAACAGAGTACTGCAAGTGCATGTAAGATCATGAATAGTAGTAGCACTAGAGAACCAAACAACTATCTAAACAAGATTACATGCACGAAAGCAGCCGACAGATTAGCACAAATATCACAAATCTACGTAAATCCATCCACTGAACCGCAGATTGAATCTTTTTTTTTTTTGGTGAATGAACTGCAGATTGAATCTAGAAGCATGTAAGTTACCAAACGCATGAACGCGGGGAACGGGGACCCCTGATTGACGTGGAATCAGGAGGCGGACCCGCGACACGAGTATAACGCCAGGATTCGAGAAACGCAAGAACAATGAACAATGCAAGAACCATGTTGGGGATGGCAATACAGCATCCCCGGATCACGAATGGCGAGCTCGGCGCAACCAAACCCGACGTCGGCGGCCGCCGAATCCGGAGCGCCAAGAACCAATAACGCGTCCAATCGCGGCCGCAATGCTCGATACCGCGGGAATCTTCGTAGAGATTGAAACATTCAGTCCTACCGGAGTACATGGTTGCGGCGGCGGAGCGGGGTACTCACATGTGTGGAGGCACTCGGAGATGGTGGTGGCCTCGCGGAGAAGGCGGTTGCAGATTGGGCACGTCATGCAGCTCGCGAGCAGGTCCCTCTTGACCATCACCACCCCGCTCCCCTCCGCCGCGGGCCGCCGCCGCGGCCGCCCCCGCCCCCGCTTCACTGGCTTCTCCGGTTCCGCCTCCTCCATCTTCAACGCATCCTCCATAGCCTGCTCCCTGTCAGCCTCCTCCACCACCTCCGCCTGAGCCACCGCCGCCGCCGCCAGCGGTGTGTCCTCCGGCGGGGCCGACGATGCGGACCCGCTCTGCATGGCGTGGGTCCTCCTCCGCGCGGCTAGCTGCACATGCCGCAGAGGCGCAAAAGCAGGGGCTTTCTACCCGCCGCCTCTCCCCTGAGCGTTGAAATGGGAGGAGAGATCGAAGAAGAGGAGGACGCCGACGAGGAGAAGGGAGTTGAATATGAGAGAGCGGAAAAAAAGTATTTACGTATTTATCGAGGGAAGGGAGAAGGCCAAGAACGAAGGACAGATCGAGAAGGCAAAGGCCAAGGGGTTATTGCGTTGATTGCGTTGTTTTTATTTTGATTTTCTCATCTTCCTTTTATGCTTGTTTTGGTTTTTTTTGTGCGGTAGTACATGCTTATTTTGGTTTACTATTCCTTTGTTGTGCAAAACAAAACAATGTGTGTACACATGTTCGTATCACAAGATAAACATGACAAAAAATGACAATGGTGACAAGATTGTATCACGGTAATCTCTATACAGCTTCTCGGCCTGTCACGCTGCTCAAGCGCATGCATGCTGGGAAAAACAAAATCTTTTGTACATTTTGTAGCATGCTTTTTTTTGTCAATTTTACTGTAGAAGAAGCCTCTACGGTGTAAAGTAGCACGAGTTTTCGGAACCTGTAACGGACAATTTAAGTTTTTTAATTGCTTCCAAGGTAAATAGATAATTGACACCTATCTTTTTCTCTCATCAATACTAACTCTGCATGCATATGGTTGAATACAGCAATATATGTATATCAAATGTGTATTCTAATACACTAAGAGTTATTCTATAATATTATTTTTGTGTATCTCTTTGCTCTTTCTCTTAGATATTGCAAAGATTGCGGATCTTATGTATAAATGATCGCCTTTTGAGAGCTAGTACGAGAGGATTAAAATGGTAGGCATGTATTATCGTAGAAACCCGTTGGTTGCCAGCTACATTTTGTTTTATTGGTGGCATCGTCTGTACGCGGGGCGGAATTAATTAGCCGCGTCATGCTGATCACCTAGGCTAGTCTGCTATAATCCAGTATGACGTGTCCTAATAAAGGTGTAATCGTATTGAATAATTGCAATTGTATTTATATCTTGCTTCCATTTCAATTACATGATTCTATTTTGCTTGTATATATGATTCTACTTTTCTTGTATATTCTTTGCATCCTTGCCTAGCAGCGGTTCTGTTGTTGATTCATTGCTAAAATCTCTTTAAAAGGTATTATTGTGTAACCGGATTTGAAAGCATATATGTTGTTAGAGATGATCTTGATCTAGACATGCATACAAACAATATGAGATATACAAAACACAATCCTTAATAAAATTATATTGAAACACAACGACAATGTGTGCTTCTGGCATGTACACATGTTAACTATAACATACCAAAGAATCACTTTGGAATATGTCAAAATATATTCATTTAATTAAAAATTGAATTTCCCTTGGTTTTGTTGAATTTTTTGAAGAAACCAAAACTTTTTGAGAACTTCTTTAAAATTTGAAACCTCTAAAAATGAACATTACTTTAGAGTATATTTAAAATGACTTTCCAATATTATAACTATGAGTGAAGGTGTTAACTATGAGTATATTTAGAGTAAGCTCGGTCATCATTGGAGAGGTGCGGGTTACCATGAAGGACCCCTAGACGCTACTAAGCTCACCTTCTTCGATCACCTTCACGAAGTTAGGGTCCTTTTATGGCTAGCTTTTAGTCCACTAAGGAGATAGAAAGCTCCATAATCACTTCACAAGCTCCATAAAGGTAAAGCCTATGCCTCTTCAAAATCTTCCACGAAGAGGTCACCATGGTACAAACCGCTAAACCAACTAGGATGTCACCCTCTAAGACTAACAACCTCATGGTCTCTCACTCAAACCAATCGAAATGGAGAGTTCAACACTATGCAATAATGCAAAGTAAGAACACCGAGAAACATGCTCAAATAATTTTCTCTCAAATCCCGCCAAAGCAACAAATGCTAGGGAGAAATTAGAGAGAAAGAATAATGGATTAAATTAACTAATGATTCCAAGTTCTAGATCCAATGGATTCTCCTCACTTAGAGAAGAAACATATTGGTGGAGATTGTAGATCTAGATCTCCTCTTTCAAACTCCTCGATAATATGCAAGAATCATAGGAGTGATGGGGACGAAGCAAGCTTTTGAACGTAAGAAAAGGTGGGCAATTACATGCTCAAGAATCCTATTCACTTGGGGAAGAAGACCCACTTATATAACCCCTAAAAAAGATGAGCATTGTGTCTTTAAGATTCCGTTCAGATTTCTAGACAAAATTCGATCAATACAGAGTTTGTGAACTAGATTTGAGCTGATTTCAAGAAGATCCTAAATGTATTGGACCCCGTACATGTAACATCCAAAAAATCATGTTTTGTTAAAGTTTGCACTTTATTCATAGCATTTGGTCTTTTCCAAACAAAATTTCAATTAAGAAACCATGGTATGCCTGTTATTTTATGCAAACAAGGCAATGGTTGTATTTTTATTTTCAAAGTATGTGAGTGCTTTGGATTGATCAGTAATGTTTTAAAATGGTGCAAAGCTTGCACAAAAATTTTCAAAACAAAATTCAAAGTAAAACCATTTATATGCCTAATATATATATACCAATAAAGGCATGATTTATTTTATTTTTCAAAGTGTCAAAGTGAATTTGACCATACAACAAGGGTTTCTACTCAATTAAGTGCAAAGGTTTCACTGAAAAAATCCAAAGGTGATTGGAATTCAAAATCATTTGAATTTGATGTGATTTGGTTTCCTGAAAATCTAATTGGAAAAAGAGTAAAGAAAAGGAAACAGGATGGCGCCACCATTTCAGCCCAACAGCAAAGGCATCCCGCGAAGCCCACCCGACCACCTCCCCCTCCCCTCTCTCTCACGCGCACAAACCTACCCACAGACACTGACGCGCGGACCCCGCAGCCACGCCATATTCTTCCCCGATCAACGCCGCAGCGACGCCGTCGCCGCCCGTTTCTGGCCGAGTGATTCGCGAATCAATTCGCGATTAAATCCCGTAGTAATCCTGCGCCCAGACCCCTCTACTTAACCCCCTCCCCACTCCGCTCCTTTCCCCTCACTCGCCATCCTCTGAGCGCTGCTAGGCTGTCCACATTCGAGCTCACGTCGCCTCTGTCCTGAACCACTCCGGTGAAGGATTACGGTAAACCCTAGCCCCCTTTTTTCTCTCTGGCTGATGCACGTGTGCTCGCCATGACCATACGTGTCTAACGCCACCTCTGGTTCGTCTTACCGTGCCTTGTAGTGTCATCAACAACCACTCCCAAGTGAGCCCGACGCTGACGCCAACTCCGACGAGGAATCAACGCCGTGACCATGCGTCCCCGCCCCGTCCATGAACACGTCGAGCATCACCGCGTCTCTGCGATCTCAGTAAGCGCCCACACTCTCTCCCGTACCCTCTAGCCTCTCCGGAACCTCGCCGTCCGACGCGTAGCCGCCGTGGTGGCCATTTGCGCCGCCCGCGTGTGGTCAGAGCAACGAGATCTGCTGGATCTAGATCTAGTGGTCGTGATTAGAACAACTAGCAAAGGGGTACGCGAGGATCTGAGCCATAGATCTTAGATCTGGCGGTGTAAGTTAGATTAAGCGCGAAGGGGTAAGAATCGATCTGGTGCGTCGGATCTGATTAGATCCAACGGTGCAGAAGCGCGATCCATCCGAAGCGGTACTGTCCAATCAGGAGCTGCCGCGTGGCTTGTTTTTTGATTTAAAAACCAGATTTGGTTTCAAACTTGTAAAATTCATAACTTATTTTCTTTTTGGCCAAATTTTGAAAATAATATATCAATGGATTCACAAAAATAAACCCTACACTATTGTGGGATTAGTTTTGTATTTAGCTTTTATAAAAATAGAAAATTATGCAGAGACAATTATAGGCCTATTTTGAATATATAAATTATTTTGGAAATGTTTATAAGGCCAAATTAAGTTTATTTAGTCTATAAATGTTTAGTTTGGTGTTTAGTACTGTTTACTTGTCTTGTTTAGTTTAAGAAAAATCATCACATGGTATTTGCATGCATTCATATATTTTTGCTTGATTATTTGGAATGTAAATTTAGTGCTATCATTTTATGTGTAGATTTTGGTGCTAGTGGTGATTGTGATTGTGAGGATTGTTGCTACTCTCCCAACTACCAAGGCAAGTGGTGCTTCATGTATTTATCCCATTATTTTGACTATGCACTAGTGATATTTTGTATAGGGCTTGCATGGAATTTTGCTAAGTATCTATATGCTATGCTATGGGAAATCGTATTGGTAGAAATATTCTCTAAGTTAAGTTACTTGTATGATATCATGCTTAGCCTAGCTAGTAGTAAACAAGGGTGTATTATATACACATGCTATGGAAATTTTACTAAGTATTTTGCTTAATAAAACAACTATGTGAATGAATTACCTGGATGGAATGGAAGGAATGGTTTGTGTTGAGTGGTTACCCCAAGGGCAATACCTGGTGTATCTCACTTGTGGAAATCCATCCAGAAACAAAGGGATTTGAGATACTTAGTGTTTAGAAGCTTCTAATGCAGCCACATGGCATATGGGCTCTGCCTTGATCATATAGGTTGCAATAACTTAGCCAGATGGACAGAAGGTGGTAGGGGTGATAGGTTTGGAACACGTCCATTTGGTCTAAGGGAAGGCTTCTGAAATATCTCGTCTCAATGCATGTCGAATCTTGTGGGGAAAGTGCACCACCTCTCGAGAAGGAAAAATCTAAGTACTTAGCCGTGTCCCCGACAATGGACAATTTGAGCATCAAGACACTGAAGCTATCAAGGATCTCCTCATCCCAATTTCTAAGTTAAAAACTTGTGGTTAAACAAGGGCTAAAGGATCACCAATTTTATTGGTAGATGCCTTGGGTGTTTTGACAAACAAAAACTTAGTGTTTTCAACTGATAGGAGAAAACCTATTTTGAGCAAAGCAAGCCTAATCTACACTTAGCCAAATTCATATAGAAGATAGAAACTACTATTATACTATGGTATCACTTGCCAATACTATTCCAATGTATTGACCCACTGTGGTTGTAACTTATGATGTTGCAGGTTACTCTGATGGAGATTAGGGTTATGAGTCTACACTCAACATGCTTGCCTATGGCACATGAAGATGAAGACTTTACTTTATTTACTTATGTTATGAACTCTTGTACTAGCCTATGGCTATGGAGTTGTAAAAGACTATGTTATCTCTGGAATGACGATGTAATAAAGACCTTTGTATCTGTGTACTTCATCTTAAACTATGGATGCTAGCAATTGATCCAGGGACTAGCATTGCAATCACATGAATCCTTTAGCTTATAAAGGTGGGGTCTTACAAATGGTATCAGAGCATTGTGTTGCCTGTAGATTATGACCCTAGGTTGGATTAGACTAAGAAAACCACTAAGGAAAAATGCAACTCTTTACAAATTACACACTTGTCTTTTTCTTCTCGTAAACCTTTCCTAATCTTCTTTCCCATATCTATTTGTAGATGGCCGCCATCAATGAAGCCATCAAGAAGGGACCACTCATGACCATGACTTTAGAATATGAGACGGAGTTTCCCAAAGCATTCAAAACCCTTGTGTTAGCTTGGGAATACATGGTGAGGCCGTGTACAAAGGATTTCCAGTAATGGATGAAGAAGAAGAATAATTGTGGGTGCAACTTCACTTGTACAAGAACAAGGGAGACAACCACAAAGAGTCGGGATTCTACATGGGCACCAACTTAGAAATGTATACAACATTCTTTGACTGTGCAAGAAATGCAGCTTGGAATGCTATCAAGGAGCTTGGTGAAAGACTCAAGTGTAGAATGATCAACACTAAAAATGACCTTGAAGAGGAGAAGAAGTATACCCAAGACTTAGAGACCACCATAAAACGTCTAAGGGAGGATATCATAGACTTAGTGTATGAGTGAGAATTGTAACGTACTCCACTAGTTGGACCACCACACTTGTCGTTTTTCTCGCAAAAAAATGTCTAAGTTATGTTGAACCTTAGTGTTTGTGTTGGATTTGTGTATTCCATGACTTGTATGTTTTATTGATTGAAGGTGTGTTTGTGTTTTATTGTCTTGTGATTTTCTCTACTTGTATTGATTCTAACCTTTCTCTATCTTATACAATAGATGCCTAACGTTGTTATCGGCACTGCCGAGGAGTTCAAGGGAACTCGTTTCGGTTCTCGTCTCGTGGAGCTCACTAGTGTGCTCAACCTCCCACTTCCTAGTATTACGACACTCCAGCTCACCAAGTTTGAGAGGAAGGACCTTTGGGGCTTCAGAGTCACACAGCCGGGACGCCAGACTGAGCCACCCACGGAGGACATAACCTTCAAGTTGATGCATGATGACAAGGAGAAGGGCTTGGATGTAGTCATGCAGGAGTTACTTGGACGCCTGGTTGGGAGGCACTCCACCGAGCTTAGAGGCCTCTACTTTCACCCGTTTGGGAGACGCGACGAGGAGGGTGAGGCTGTAGAGTATGATGACGCTACTAGAGAGACGATTGAGCCAGTTCGTCTGTACCTTCAGGACCTAGAGGGCCTTATTAGACACCTCGACACGGAGAGGACCAACGTCATGCTTAGCAATGACGAGCTCCAGGTTCAGTTGATGGAGAAGGATAAGATCTTAGCAGAGCAAGATGAGATCGTCAAGGAAATGGAGGCCAAATTCGAGAGCCAGGACAAAAAGTTCAAGAGTCAGGAGAAAAGAGTCCAAGACAAAAACAAGAAGATCAGGGAGATGAAGGCTAAGTTAGAGGCCAAGGACTTCGAGCTCGAGCACCAACGGGGAGTGATCGAGAGGCTGCGCTCACAGAAGAGAGCTCTCCGCGTGAAGATCGAGGCCTTGACCACTAGTGTTGATGAGTACAAGACCGCCATGGAGAATGCAGGTCTTACTCTTGTTGACGTGGAGGTCGACATGGAGGAGGAGTATAGACTACTCGACTATCATTTATCTATCATACTTTGATTATTGAGTCGCAATGACCATCCAACATGTGGATGGCTTGCTATTGTGTGTTTGAATTTTCAAAACCTGTTGTTTATGTTGTTCAAACTCTATGTTATTTTGAGCTTGGTTATTGTGATGTTTTCTTTGTGATGTATTGTGCATGTTAAGCATCTATGTGTATCCATTCTTATCCTTATTGAAACCATAGATGCCTCCCTGACGTGCTAACCCCAACCAAAACAACAACAATAACGTCACTCCCGAGATGCAGTAGTTGATGACAGATCAAGCTCAACTGATGCAGATGATGACGTAGTTTATGCAAAATCAGAATCAGAACAATAATAACAACAACAATCAGAACAATCCTCCAGCATTTGACATGCTCACCAGATTTCTGAGACTAAGTCCTGCAAAGTTCTCTGGAACAACTGATCCATTGGTAGACAATGACTGGTTACGTTCAGTAAACAAGGACTTGGTCACTGTTGGCTGCACCGACGAGGAAAAAGTCAGGTTTGCAGCACATCTGCTCGAAGGACCAGCAGCAACCTGGTGGGACAACTTTCAGATCACCACTCCCCTTGAGGATGTGACTTGGGCTATTTTTGAGGATGGTTTCCGTACAGCTCACATCTCATCCGGAGTGATGAACTTGAAGAAGAAGGAGTTCCACAATCTGAAGCAGCGTCACCGCAATGTGGCTGAGTACATTGAGGAGTTCAACAATCTGGCACGCTATGCATCGGATGAAGTTGATACAGATGCCAAAAGGAAGGAGAAGTTCCTTGAGGGACTTAATGATGCGTTGAACCCGCAGCTATCTATTTTCTATGTCCCAACATATCAATCACTTTGTGACAAGGCCACCATCTTGGAGAACAAGATGAAACAGGTTGAGGGCAGGAAGAGGAAACATAACTTTGATAAGCATGGCTCGGGATCGTCTCACAAGCGTTCTCATCATGATGATAGTGGAAGTTCTGGATTCCACAAACATGGGAAGTACAACAGCCACCACAACCACAACCGCCACCATGACAATAAGCATCATCGCAATCATGACAACGACAAGTATAAGAACCACATGAGTGGACACAAGAGCCACCACAATGGAAGTGGTAATGGAAGTCAGCCAGTAAAGAAAGATCTCAGTCAGGTTGAGTATTTCAAGTGTAAGAATATGGGGCACTATGCTAATGATTGCCCAGAAAAGAAAGTTGAAGGAGCCAACAAGCCCAACCCTTTCCAGAAGGGACAAGTGAACCACATCAATGTGGAGGATATCTATGAGGAGTCTGATGTTGTGGCTGGTAAGTTCAAGCTCAATTCTTTTACAGCACTTGTTCTTTTTGATACTGGTGCATCGCATTCATTCATATCAAAAGCATTTATTGATAAAAATGGACTTCCAACTGAAACCATTGGGTGTCCTATAAAAGTAAGCTCTCCCGATGGAGAGATGATAGTGAACCTTGGATGTCATGATCTAGTAATAGAGTTTGGAAGGTATAAGTTTCCGGTCAGTTTGATAATCCTAGATTCCCAAGGATTGGATGTAATTTTGGGAATGTATTGGATGACTAAGTATGAAGGAGTACTAGATTGTGCCAATCGTACTGTCACACTCACTACCCCAGATAAGAAACGAATTAGGTTCAAGTCCAACCTCGAATCTAAAGGGAGTAAGCTAAATTATCTTAAGGGGGTTAGCATAGACAGTGTGCTAATTGTGAGAGAGTATCCGGATGTGTTTCCGGAGGAATTGCCTGGAATGCCACCAGGTAGAGATGTAGAGTTTCTGATTGACTTGCTGCCAGGATCTGGACCAATAGCAAAGAGACCCTACAAAATGTCATTTGATGAGTTGAAAGAACTCAAGAAACAACTAGGAGAACAGTTGCATACAGGATTCATTCAACCAAGTTCTTCGTCTTGGGGAGCACCAGTTCTGTTTGTTGAGAAGAAAGATAGAAGTCAAAGGTTATGCATAGATTACCGTTCACTCAATGAGGTGACTATCTAGAACAAATATCCTTTGCCTAGAATCAATGATCTGTTTGATCAGCTAGAAGGAGCTCGTGTGTTCTCAAAGATTGATCTCCAACCAGGCTACTTTTAGCTTAAAATTAGAGAGCAATACATACCTAAGACTGCTTTCACCACTAGGTATCGTTTGTATGAGTACACTGTAATGCCATTTGGTTTGACAAATGCACCAGCCTATTTCATGAATATGATGAAAAAAGTGTTCATGGAGTTTCTCAACAAGTTTGTTGTCGTATTCATTGACGACATTTTGATCTACCCCAAGAGAAAAGAAGAGCATGAAGAGCATCTGCGTTTGATACTTGAGAAGCTTAGGGAGCACAAGCTGTATGCCAAATTCAGCAAGTGTTAATTCTGGTTGAATGAAGTGGGATTTCTCAAACATATTGTGTCGGGAGATGGTGTAGCTGTCGATCCCGCAAAAGTGTTAGCTGTAACTGAGTGGGAGTCACCTAAGTCAGTAAAATAAGTTCGTAGTTTCCTCGGCTTGGCAGGATACTATAGAAGATTCATAGAGAATTTCTCAAAGGTAGGTAAGCCAATGACGGAGTTACTTAAGAAAGACAAGAAGTTTGACTAGACGGGAAGATGTGAACTCAGTTTCCAAGAATTGAAGAAGAGACTAGTGACAGCACCAGTCTTATGTCTACTAGATTTGGAAAAGGATTTCCAAGTATATTGTGATGCATCTCACCAAGTATTGGGTGGAGTATTGATGCAAGAAGGGAAATTTGTGGCTTATGCCTCGAGACAACTCAAAACCCATGAAGTAAACTATCCTACTCACGATTTAGAGCTAGCCTCTATTGTGCATGCACTCAAAACCTGGAGGCATTATCTTTTGGGTAAACGTTGTGAAGTGTTCACTGATCACAAAAGTTTGAAGTATATCTTCACTCAGAAGAAAATCAATATGAGACAAAGAAGATGGCTTGAGCTCATCAAGGACTATGACTTGCGTTTGAAATACCACCCCGGTAAAGAAAATGTTGTAGCGGGATGCTTTAAGCCGAAAGGTTTATGTGAATGGCCTTACTAAAGGAGAATTGCCAGATGATCTGTGTGCCCAATTGAAGGATCTCAGGTTGGAGATAGTAACAGAAGGACATCTCATGTCATTGGATGTTCAACCTACGTTGTTGGACAGAATCAGGGAAGCTCAAAAGATAGACAAGGAAATTGATGAGATCAAAGGATTAATGAAAAAGGGGAAAGCTAAAGGTTTCCATGAAGACGAACAGGGTACTTTATGGTATGGAAAATGTATCTGTATTCCGCAAGATCCGGATCTTCGGAAACTGATTTTGCTAGAAGCACATAACTCACCATATTCCGTTCATCCGGGTAACACCAAAATGTACATGGATGTGAAGGAAAGATTCTGGTGGAATAATCTCAAAAGGGACACCGCAGAACATATTGCCTTGTGTGATGTGTGTAGTCGAGTGAAAGCGGAACATCAGAAACCGGCAGGATTACTACAACCACTACCTATTCCTGATTGGAAGTGGGATAAGATTGGTATGGATTTCATCACTGGACTACCAAGGACTAGACCATGATATGATTCTATCTGGGTTGTTGTAGATCGCCTAACTAAGGTGGCTCATTTCATTCCCGTGAAGACAACCTACACAAGTGCTAAGTTGGCCAAGATCTATATGAACAGGATTATATGTCTGCATGGAGTACCCAAGAGTATTGTGTCTGATAGAGGAACTCAATTCACTTTGCATTTTTGGCGACAATTGCATGAGTCATTGGGAACAAGATTGGAGTTCAGCACAACTTTTCACCCCCAAACTGATGGACAGACAGAAAGAGTCAATCAGATTCTCGAGGATATGTTGAGGGCATGTGCCCTAGACTATGGTGCTAGTTGGGATGAAAGTCTACCTTATGCGGAATTCTCTTACAATAACAGCTATCAAGCCAGCATTGATATGACACCGTTTGAATTTCTCTATGGAAGGAAGTGTACTACACCATTGCTATGGAGTGGTGTAGGAGAAAGAAATTTGTTCAGACCAGAACTGATTAAGGAAGCTGAAGAGAAAGTCAGGTTAGTAAGGGACAAATTGAAGATAGCACAGTCCCGACAGAAAAGCTACGGGGATTCTGTCACATCCCAAAATTCTCCTAATTTTGGAATGTGAAATAAATAAATAAGTTTGATTGATTGTTTGACTATGTTGAAAATTCTCAAAGAGAAGAAACTTTTTGAATAGAAAATCCTCTCAACCTTGAGTTCAAAATCTTATATTCTTTTGTTATGACCTAAGTAGCCATATAGGCAAAAGGGCATGGATTGATTATGGATTGTAAAATTTGTGTGCAGGATTTCAAAATGAAAATCATGAAGCATTCATAAGCATTTCATTACATCCATGCAAAGTTCTCACAAACTGAATCCAAATCCTGGTATCTAAATCCTATAGTTGATTCGCCCAAATGTTCCTAAAGGTAATTGAATTAACTTTATAAAACCCACTATTTAAGGCAGCGATTATTGCTAAATTATAGCCTAAAAATATCCAATTAATATTACAAAATTTTAGAAACAAAATTGAGCTTATTTGAAGCTATTAGGAAAAAGTTATGGAATAAATACAAACAAATAAAGATATAAATAAAATAGAATATACAAGGATTTATAAACCCACTGCTTGCAAACTAGTAAAGGGATTACAAATATGATCCTACAATGATCTATTCGATTTTAGAAAATTTTAGAAACACGAATAATGTCATTTGGAGTTCGTATGCAAAAGATATGAGGGAAACAAGTAAATAGAAGAAAAAAACCTAAGCGGGCCGGCCCACCCGGACCGACCGGACCGAGCCAGCCGGCTGGACGCGTACGTTGACTCCCAGGTTTGCTTTAAAAAGCGTGCAAAATCTGTTTTGTCAAACCTATCTCTACTCAAACTCTTATAACTTTTTATATACAACTCCGAATCGACTTTTGTTTGTTTCTACTTGTTCCCTACTCCAATACCTATCTCTACACCATCCTAAATCTCCATATAAACTCATAGAGCCACAACGGTATGAGTTTCTCTTTTCGAAATCCCGAATCTACACATGCCCGAATCTTATTTCGCTTTTTAACCCATCTAGACTTCGTTGTTTGTCTTCGGCCAAAAAACGAAAGTTGTAGAACTCGTCGAAATATTTCAATCCCGACAAACCTCACCTATTTTCATCCACCACAGCCGGAGAATTTCGCACCGCAATATTTCAGATCTGACGGTGTAAATCCAAGATGTACTCGCGCTCGTTCCTTCAAATCCAAATTCCTTTGGTGAGAAGGTAGGAATAATGATTCCCCACAACTTTCATGTTTTAAGTTTTTCAATTTGACCTACGTATTTGTCTCTCTAACACTGATCTCTTTCTTGTCTATTCTGAGCCAAAATCGGGTCAATCCCCTCTCCTAACCACTGGATCTCATCCCAACGGCCAGGATTAGATCGATTTCTCGAAGGGGTACGAGCCAACCGGATCTCGCCACGTGTCAATTGTCAGTTCAACATCTAGTCCCAGTCAGCATGCAAAGTCAATCTGTCCAGTAAGCGGAATATTCTCTGGAATATTCCGTTCGAATTTAAAATTGCATATTATAGATCTAACTTGTAAAATTCATTAAAAATTCATACCACGTCCAAAAATTACGTATAATATATTAAATTGAAGATAATTTTACGTAAAATCATCTTATCAGAATATATCCAACTTTTACTGTACGTGGTTACTGCAGTAATTTAATTAGTTTTAATGGTATTTAGGTTAATAAATTTATAGGAAATTATCTGTAACTCCGAAAAATATGAACAATATATCAAATTGAAGCTACTATAATATACATTAATAATATCTGGTTGGATCTAGCCTTTGCTGATTATTTAACCCATAGCAATTTAATTAGTTTTAATAGCTTTATAAATCATTAAATTCATAGTAAATTAATTGCTTGTCACAAAAATATAAATGATATACCGATGGAAAGCTTGTTACATGTATATCATCAATATGCAATTAGTTCAGCCTTTGACCGTAAGGTTTTGCCATGAAGATTTAAATGATTTAATGGCTTATTTAGAGTAATAAATTCATAAGAAAATAAATACTGCTCAGAAAATTACAAATAATATGTCCCTGGAATCACAATTCTGTGGAGCTTACAGATATAATTTTAGTTTGATTTTTATGCAACAGAAACTATGTGAATCATTTAAAACCTGTTAAACACTATTTAAATCCTACAAAAAGATCTATAACTCCGATTAGGGTGAATCCAACGCCTACTGGTTCGTATTAAAGTCCTCTATCTAGTAAACCCAAGAAACAAATTTAATTCGACGGTTAGAACATGCGTTACAACAGAACTATTAAAAAACCCTATATTGGCAAGTAATTATTAATAACAAGTACTCCATTGCATTACTTGTCCTCTTGCATGCATCATATGCTTCAATATTGTTTAGAGAAAAGTAACAACCATTGTGACTTATTAAATTGTCATGCATGCATTTGTTGTATTTGTTTGATATCTATGTGCTATTGTTTATGTTGTATGCAATTGTTTGATCGATAGATTGCGAGGAGTGCAACGTGTGTGATTGCAACTATTATGATTGCAAGTATTGTGGTTATAATGAGTGCAACCATTATATATATGAGGATTGTGAGGATCATCTAATCGACTACATCTACAACAAAGGCAAGTGGTGCTATCTTGGTCATAAATGTCCTATTGTTTTCCTATGCATTGTAGATGCTTTTGTAGAATTGCATATATAGGAGTTGATGTGTATATGCTATGCTATGTCCCATATTATTCCCTAGAATTCCTTGTTTATGAGCCATCGTATTGGTAGGTTGCTTAGCTATGCTATTTAGACGAGGAAGGAAATCACACCATGAAAAGTTATATGTTTTGAAAGGCTTATATTTTGTTAAAAGATAAACAAACATGATTTTAATGAACCACCTGGGCGGAATGGCATTGATTGGGTCATCGAGTGTGGATTTATGGTGGGGAATGCCACCCAGGACACTGAGAAAGGATTGGCTTCTTTATTTGGTAACTTACGTGTACAACCATGTGCCAATAATGGAATGAGCGATTGGTTGGACTCAGTAGGTTGTGGTAACTCGAACCCACGTATCCAGAGATGTAGATAGTGTAGGTTGGACCGGTGCTTGTCGGGTTTGGGGAGCTACTTCCCGAATGATTCCTTCTTGGACTTCTCCCTATCATCACCCAATATGAGAGTGGTGGTATGAGCTGGGCTGGCCAAGTCACATGGGTAAAGTGTACTAACCCCTGCAGGCTATATAAACTAAGTGCTTAGCCGTGTCCCCGGTTATGGACAATTTGAGCGACCTGATATTGATGCTATGATATTTCTCACTCATCCTTATTTCTTAATTACTTAAAACTTGTTGGGTGAACATAATTGGGTAGGAGCACCTGGGAGTGAACTAGAGTGTCCTATTTATTGTATTGGAAAACTACTTTGTTACAAATGTTAGGATAAAACTATTGCTTTATGCAAATGAGCCTGAACTCCACTTGGCCAAATAAGCATGTAGTTGATAGATATGTTGTTAACCACTTTAGCCTACTTGCCATACATTCAATGTATTGACCATTCGTGGCTGCAATGTTTCATGTTGCAGGTTATATCGTATCTGAGTGATCGTTCATAGGTCGCGAGACTCCACTCAACAATTGTTCGCCTGTGGCACATTTGAAGGATGGAGTTCTACCTTGTATTCGTTTTCCGCCGTGTACTTGAATAAATAATGTAAATTCTGGATCATATTCGTTGTATTTATGATGCATAGTTATATTTGGTATCATTTTGTACTGTGTGTGCCAGTGAACCGATACAGGGATTGGCACTATACACATGAACTCAGCCTTATCAGGCGAGGGTGTTACAGATTCAAAGCGTAGAGAGGTCACCTATGAGGTAGGTGATAGAGCCTATCTTAGAGTCTCACCACTCCGTGAGGATTGAAGAGGTTTGGAAACAAAGGAAAGTTGGCTCCAAGATATATTGGACCATTCAAGATTTTGAGCCGCAAAGGAGAAGTGGCCTATGAGATTGAATTACCTTAATCACTGTCTGCCGTTCACAATGTGTTTCATGTAAGCCAGTTGAAGAAATGCCATCCGGAGATGGAGGAAACTTCTTTAAAGGATCCTATACCTTTGTAAGAGGTTCAGTTGGAGAGTGATCTCACTTACGAAGAGAAACCTATCAAGATTCTTGGGACTGCAGAAAGAGTTACTCGTACTAAAACTATCAAATTCTACAAAGTTCAGTGGAATCATCATTCTAAAGAGGAGGCAACTTGGGAAAGAGAAGATGACCTTCGGAAAGATCACCCTCACCTATTTGCTATCCAATCCGAATCTCGAGGGCGAGATTCATCTTAAGAGGGTTAGATTTGTAACATCCCAAAAATCATGTTTTGTTAAAGTTTGCACTTCATTCATGCATTCATAGCATTTGGTCTTTTCCAAACAAAATTTCAATTAAGAAACCATGTTATGCGTATTATTTTATGCAAACAAGTCAATGGTTGTATTTTTTATTTTCAAAGTATGTGAGTGCTTTGGATTGATGAGTAATGTTTTAAAATGGATGCAAAGCTTGCACAAAAATTTTCAAAACAAAATTCAAAGTAAAACCATTTATATGCCTAATATATATATATATATACCAATAAAGGCATGATTTATTTTATTTTTCAAAGTGTCAAAGTGAATTTGACCATACAGCAAGGGTTTATACTCAATTAAGTGCAAAGATTTCACTGAAAAAATCCAAAGGTGATTGGAATTCAAAATCATTTGAATTTGATGTGATTTGGTTTCCTGAAAATCAAATTGGAAAAATAAAAAGAGTAAAGAAAAGGAAACACGCCAGCGCCACCATTTCAGCCCAACAGCAAAGGCAGCCCGCGAAGCCCACCTGACCACCTCCCCCTTCCCTCTCTCTCACGCGCACAAACCTACCCACAGATACTGACGCGCAGACCCCGCAGCCACATCATCTTCTTCCCCAATCAACGCCACAGCGACACTGTCGTCGCCCGTTTCTGGCCGAGTGATTCACGAATCAATTCGCGATTAAATCCCACAGTAATCCTGCGCCCAGACCCCTCTACTTAACCCCCTCCCCACTCCGCTCCTTTCCCCTCACTCGCCACCCTCTCAGCGCCGCTAGGCTGTCCACATTTTAGCTTGCGCCGCCGCTGTCCTAAACCACTCCGGCGAAGGATTACGGTAAACCCTAGCCCCCTTTTTCCTCTGGTTGATGCACGTGTGCTCGCCATGACCATACACATCTAACGCCACCTCTGGTTCGTCTTACCGTGCCTTGTAGCATCATCAACGACCACTCCCGAGCGAGCCTGACACCGACGCCAACTCCAACGAGGAATCAACACCGTGCCCATGCGCCCCCGCCCCGTCCACTAACACGTCGAGCATCACCGCATCTCTGCGATCTCAGTAAGCGCCCACACTCTCTCCCGTGCCCTCTAGCCTCGCCGTAACCTCGCCGTCCCACGTGCAGCCGCCGCGGTGGCCATTTGCATCGTCCGCGTGTGGTCAGAGCAACGAGATCTGCTGGATCTATATCCAGCGGTCGCGATTAGAACAACTAGCGAAGGAGTACGTGAGGATCTGAGCCGTAGATCTTAGATCTGGCGGTGTAAGTTAGATTAAGCGCGAAAGGGTAAGAATCGATCTGGTGCGTTGGATCTAATTATATCCAACGACGCGGAAGCGCGATCTACCCGAAGCGGTACTATCCAATCAGGAGCTGCCGCGCGGCTTGTTTTTTGATTTAAAACCAGATTTGGTTTCAAACTTGTAAAATTCATAACTTATTTTATGGTTGGCCAAATTTTGCAAATAATATATCAATGGATTCACAAAAATAAAACTTACACTACTGTGGGATTAGTTTTGTATTTTGCTTCTATAAAAATGTAAAATTATGCAGAGACAATTATAGGCTTATTTTTAGTATATAAATTATTTTGGAAATGTTTATAAGGACAAATTAAGTTTATTTAGTCTATAAATGTTTAGTTTGGTGTTTAGTACTGTTTACTTGTCTTGCTTAGTTTAAGAAAATTCATCACATTGCATTTGCATGCATTCATATATTTTTGCTTGATTATTTGGAATGTAAATTTAGTGCTATCATTTTATGTGTAGATTTTGGTGCTAGTGGTGATTGTGATTGTGAGGATTGTTGCTACTCTCCCAACTACCAAGGCAAGTGGTGCTTCATATATTTCTCCCATTATTTTGACTATGCACTAGTGATATTTTGTATAGGGCTTGCATGAAATTTTGCTAAGTATCTATATGCTATGCTATGGGAAATCCTAGTAGTTGTAATATTGGTAGAAATATTCTATAAGTTAACTTACTTATATGATATCATGATTAGACTAGCTAGTAGTAAACAAGGGTGGATTATATACACATGCTATGGAAATTTTACTAAGTCTTTTGCTTAATAAAACAACTATGTGAATGAATCACTTGGGTGGAATGGAAGGAATGGTTTGTGTTGAGTGGTTACCCAGGGGCAATACCTGGTGTATATCACTTGTGGAAAGCCACCTAGGAACAAAGGGATTTGCGATAATTAGGGTTTAGAAGCTTCTAGTGCAGCCACATGGCATATGGGCTCTGCCTTGATCATATAGGTTGCAATAACTTAGCCAAATGGACATAAGGTGGTAGGGGGTGATAGGTTTGGAACACGTCCATTTGGTCTAAGGGAAGGCTTCTGAAAGATCTCGTCTCGATGCATGTCGAGTCTTGTGGGGAAAGTGCACCACTTCTCGAGAAGGAAAAATCTAAGTACTTAGTCGTGTCCCCGACAATGGACAATTTGAGCATCAAGACACTGAAGCTATCAAGTATCTCCTCATCCCAATTTCTAAGTTAAAAACTTGTGGTTAAACAAGGGCTAAAGGATCACCAATTTTATTGGTAGATTCCTTGGGTGTTTTGACAAACAAAAACTTAGTGTTTTCAACTGATAGGAGAAAACCTATTTTGAGCAAAGCAAGCCTAAGCTACACTTAGCCAAATTTATATAGAAGATAGAAACTACTATTCTACTAAGGTATCACTTGCCAATACTATTACAATGTATTGACCCACTGTGGCTGTAACTTATGATGTTGCAGGTTACTCTGATGAGGATTAGGGTTATGAGTCTACACTCAACATGCTTGCCTGTGGCACATGAAGATGAAGACTTTACTTTATTTACTTATGTTATGAACTCTTGTACTAGCCTATGGCTATGGAGTTGTAAAATACTATGTTATCTCTGGAATGATGATGTAATAAAGACCTCTATATCTGTGTACTTCATCTTAAACTATGGATGCTAGCAATTGATCCAGGGACTAGCATTGCAATCACTGGAATCCTTTACCTTATCAAGGTGGGGTCTTATAGTACAGAATCACCTCAGATTCATACCGTAAAAATTTGATCATTACGAAGTTTGTCTAGGTTCCTTGGCTTGTACAATAGAACCATTTTTTGTCATAATACACGTCTAATGGATTGTACGAGCCTTGAACCACACCAAGATCAATCAGAAAGTTCCTGATCCAAACAGCTTCCTTTGCCGCCTCCGAGGTAGCAATATACTCAGCCTCTATCATAAACGCATACACAATCTCTTTTCTTGAAAGTATTCTAGCTCACAGCCCCTCCATTCATTACAAAGACTTATCCAGACTGCGAACGAGAATCATCTGAGTCAGTAAGATAACTCGCATTTGTGTAACCCTTTACACCGAGATCAACCTCACCTCCATAAACTTAGAACACATCCTTAGTCCTTAAATATTTAAGGATGTGTTTAATCGCTGCTGAGTGTATTTCTCTACGGTTAGCATGGTATCTACTCACAACACTTAAAGCATAGGAAACATATGGCCTAGTGAAAATCATGGAATACATGATGGATCTGACTGCCAAAGCATATGAAATCGCACTCATTCGACTTCACTCATCAGTTGTCGAAGGACACTGAGTCTTGCTAAGATTTACACCATGGGACATCGGTAAGAACCCCGTCTTAGATGATTCCATGCTGAACCTCTTCAACACTTTCTCGAAATATGTACTCTGACTCAATCCAATGATCTTCCTTGATCTATCTCTATAGATCTTAATTCCTAGTATGTAAATTGCCTTACCCAAGTCCTTCATTGAGAAACTCCTTTCCAATGATTCCTTAGTTTCTCGCAACATGTGTACATCATTTCCAATCACTAGTATGTCATCCACATATAAGATCACAAAGTTTACTTTGCTCCCACTAAACTTCTTGTATAAACAAGAACCATGATCACTCTTGATGAAGCCAAATGATTTGACTACCTCATCAAAGCGAATGTCCAACTCTGATATGCTTGCTTCAACCCATAAATGGATTTATGAAGTTTGCATACCTTGTCAGCATTAGACGCATCTCTACGGATTCGAAAGTCTCGTCGTAGTTAACTCCTTGAACCTGTCGGAACCCCTTCATGACAAGCCATGCTTTATAGACATGAATATTTCTATCCATATTAGTTTTCTTCTTAAGACCCATTTGAACTCGACGGGACTTGCACCGTATGGTAGATCAACCAAGTTCTAAACCTGATTTTCATCCATGGACTTTAACTCGGATCTTATGGCTCCAAGCCATGACTCAGAATCAGATCCCACCATCGCTTCCAGAATAAGTTGCTGGCTCATCACTGTCTAATAGTAATACATCACGAACACTTCATAATCTGGCAGATCTTCGAGGTTCGAATGAAGTTGTCGGCTTAACTAACATGACCAGATCAAACTCTAAGGATTTTGTCAAGACGCTACTGGATATGTACTAGTCCCAACAAGTCAGACGCTCTTTCACAACTCTTTGCAAAAGGTGTCTTGGTCATTTTTCCGAGTTTCAAGATTCACATGTATCGAACGAATCCAAGTCGAACAAAGTGAGGAGTCCATCATCATGGAGCTTCTTCATGCGTTTCCAACTTATATGACCAAGAAGACGGTGCCAGAAGAATGTAATGTTCAGATCATTTGGTTTCAACCTTTTAACATTTATGTTATATACCGATTCACTATCAAGATTCAAAATAAATAACCCGTTCTAGATGGGTGCAAAGCCGTGAAACATATCATTCAAATATAAAGAATAACCATTATTCTTAATACTGACTCATAGCCTTGTCTCATCAAACATGAGGCAGAAATAATGTTTTGACTTGCACTAGAACATAATAACAATTATTTAGCTCCATTAATAATCCTGAAGGTAAATGAAGTTGCATCGTGCCAACTTCCAACGCACGAATCTCGCCTTGTTGACGGCTCGAATGTCAACCTAGTCTATTGCTATGCTCTAGTTCTTACTAGTCCCAGCAACGAGTTCCATATGTGAATTACTGATCCGATATCATATACCCAAGAACTATTAGGTGCATCAGTAAAATAAATGTTTATAACATTGCAAACAAGCATACCTGAGTTGGAAGTCTGACCTCCACTCTTGGCTTTGGCAGCCAAATACTTGCTGCAATTCCTCTTCCAATGGACATATGCCTTGCAATAGAAGCAAGTGGATCCAGCTGAAGAAGACGACTTAGTCCTTGAGGAAGCGATTGGGATCGAATCCTGAGCATTACCTCCTGATTTAATCTTCTTCTTCTTTTTAGTCTAAGAACTCTTCTAGAAATTAGCCTTATTTTGCACCATCAAAATTTGACTGGCACCTTTCTTGAGATTAGCCTCTTTCTGCTTGAGCATCCCATGTAATTCAGGGAGCTTCTTATCCATACCATGCATGTGGTAGTTTGATGTGAACTGGCCATATGCACTAGGATGAGAGTTCAGAATTATGCCTGTAGCAAACTCTTCGCTAATAGTATAACCTAGCCTTTTCAGAGACTGCACGTAACCAACCATCTCAATCACATGCGAACTCATTGGATCACCATCCTTAAGCTCACAACTCAACAAAGCTTGAGAGACTTGATATCTCTCGGTCTTTGCCTAAGCCTAGAACATGCTTTTGAGGCTTTCGATCATATCGTAGGCCTCAACATTCTCGAATTGCTGGTGCAAGTTTGATTCCATGTGACCAAGCATAAGACAACTAATTTCCATGGACTCATCACAAGTACTATGGTAGGCATTGGTTGCAACAACACTCGCATTCTCATTCGGCTCATCTAGAAGTGGGTTGTCTAGGACATGGTCCATACTTTCTTGTTTGAGAACAATTCTCATATTACGATACCAGTTGGTAAAATTAGTTCCATTAAGCTTATCTTTCTCTAGGATTGTCCTCAATGTAAAACTAGATAACTAAGGGAGACTGCTACTAGGTGTCATTGATCTACAATAGAAAATATGCAAAACAGTTAAGACATGTATCCATAAAAGATCAAGCATATTAAACATTTTAATACTTATGTTCCCACTAGAACCAACACCCCTCCATTGGTTACTAAGTGATTCAGGACCCTAAATAAGCAAGCTGACTAGTGAGCTTTAGCATCACCCTAGTCGTCAAGTGATTTAGGTAGACAACGCCTTGCCAATCACATCTCATGCGACTCATGTTGGTCGTGTGTCATCGCATGCCTCATCTCCCGACCGACTTTTCCCTGAGTCCCACAACCGTTGTGATGAACCCGTCTAGCTTACCGAGTGCTTCTTCTATAAGAGTCTGAGTCGAACCCACCTAGTTGGAAAGAATTGACAGCACCTCAGTTTTATGAGCCCACTACCAAAAATGTCCAACTTGTGATGGTGCAGCACTTGGCGAGGCAACCGACTAGACCTTCTTTGAGGGATTACTTTCTACCAACTATCTAACAGAGATAAAACAGAGGCATACCAAGAACACAAAATAAAGCAATTATAATGTGAAATGATATGGCTCTCTTCATGGCGATCTCCATCTCCACGAAGCTTGTAAGTCAACTCATGCCAACTCTTGTAATGTGCCATCTTACTCCATGTCATCAACTTGTACATCGAGTTGCATGCCATCCGGGTTCTCCAAAAAGCTACACTAGCTTAGTAAATAAAAATTACATAGAGAATTCAACACGCATGTCGCTATACAATAAAATGACAGTACCTAGGCTCCAGCTAGCTAACAAAACCATGATACACAGATCACATATGATTACAAACATACTTCACATGCACATGAACCATACCATTCACAACATCCTACAAAACAAGTTATGCATAGATACGATATCTCCAGTGTTGTAAAACTCGTAATGACATCTAAGGCGCTACGAGAGGGCGAAGCCAGCAGTCCTGCTAGCCGGATAGCGGGTAGGGATTGAAGGGGAAACACTCAACAATTTTTTAGAAAACAAATATCTCATATGCATTCTGAACATGGATTTATTCATCATATGAAACAATTTTACCCAAATCCGATTGATACCCGATCCAATCAAACTCCTTTAATCTTTGATCACCGCATATAGATTTACGTGTCACAATCTACCCCATTGGGGGAAGCTGTTCGGTAAGGTTAATTCATTCCACGACCTCAGGAGTATGATCACGGAAACCAAACCATCCATTTGTAGGGTTCGCAGCATAGAAAACAAAAATTTTCCTACGATGGGAACTATGTACCAAGATCTATCTACTAGATACAAACAACGGGCGGATGTATATCCGTAGAGAACATACCCTTGTAGACCGATAAAGCTTAACGAGTTCAACTCGTGGTTGATGTAGACGATCTCTTGCCGATCTCAAGATCGAGAGGAAGTCCTAGCGCCACAAAGCAGCAGCGCATCCGTGCTCGCACACACGTACAAGACACCGGGCAACCTCCGCCTCCTCGCTCCAGCGATGCAGCGGAAGCACAACCCTTTCTTTTCGAATAGCCACCGGGAACATGTATCTCGCTAGTCCGAGACCATGGGGGATAAATTCTAGAGGGGGAGAGAGATCCTTCACGAGGAGGTGTGAGATACAAGTGAGAGGAGGGGCTCCTTTTATAGGAGGAGGGGGAACCCAAGGGGGTGTCCGCCGGCCATGGGGGCTGCCCCCTCCCCTCCTTCATTCATGTGGGTGGACACTCCACTCACAAAATGGCCCTTCAATTTTCTCCACTCAAAAGTCCACTCAAATTCCCATTAAATTTCCACCAAATTTAATGCAAACTCTCATTAAATAAAACTCTTTTATTTTATTCAGAATTTTGTCAATTACTTTAATGACAAACATTCACAAATAACCCCTTGCTAGAATTCCATTTCACATGCATAACCACTTTATGCAATTTCACCCGAAAACCTGTTTCGGTATCTAGTGAAATAAATTCCTGCACTTGTTTATTCTTCCGGCATGAAACATTTGCTCCAACTAGATGCCAGTGTCCCTTAAGTGTGTCACCCTATGGTTCGCGAATAATGCGGACATGATCGAGACCCTTCTCCGATAAATAATCAGTAGCGGGACCTGGAGATCCATACTGACTCCCACACATTCAACGATGACTTTTCCTGTGATCGTCGGAACCTTTTACGCTTGTATCTTAATCCCTTTGTTTCACGATATATTACATGTCCGAGATTCGATCATCGGTATCTCCATACCTAGTTTGATCTCGTTACTGACATGCACTCTTTTCTCGTTCCCGTGATATAACATTCTAGTGATCAAATCACTTGCTTGCAAGCTAACCAATGTGATATCACCGAGAGGGCCCAGAGCATATCTATCCGTCATCGGGATGAACAAATTCCACTCTTGATCCATGATTCTCAACATAACACTTTAGTAGCTTTGAAGCCATCTTTATAATCACCCAGTTACAGAGTGACGTTTGATGTCAACAAGAAACTCTTCCGGTATTAGTGATTGGCATGATCTCATGGTCTAAGGATTAGGATTACTTCGTAGTTTGTTTATAGCAATATAAACTCAATGACTTTGATCGTAATGCTATACTTTGGATGAATGTTCATCACACCATTACACTAATGTTGTGATCTCGTTATTAACAACATCCAATGTCTATGATCAGGAAACCTTGATCATCTTGTTAATCAACGAACTAGTTTATGAGAGAGAGGCATAACTAGGAACTTTCTGTTTGTTTATTAAACACACATGTATTAACGTTTCCGTATTAATACAATTATAGCATGCAAAATAAACATCTATCATATACTTGGAATACACATAATAAACATTTTATTATTGCCTCTCGGCATATTCCTTGATCTCCCACTTGCACTAGAGACAATAATCTAGTTACATAGTGATGTATCTAACACCCATGGAGTTCTGGTGTAGATCATGTTTTGCTCGAGGGAGAGGTTTAGTCCACGGATCTGCTCCATGGAGATCCGTATGTACTTTACAAATCTTTATATCTCCATCCTTGACATGCTCGCGGATGGAGTGAAACCGGCGCTTAATATGCTTGGAATGCTTGTGAGACCTTGGCTCTTTGGCATTGGCAATGGCACCATTGTTGTCACAATAGATCACCATTGGGTCCAACGCGTTTGCAACCACACCTAGTTCGGATATGAACTCCTTCATCCAAACTGCTTCCTGAGCCGCTTCTGAAGCAGCAACATATTCGGCCTCCATTGTTGATCCCGCCACCACAGGTTGTTTGGAGCTCCTCCAACTAACCGCTCCGCCATTCATGAGAAATATGTATCCGTATTGAGACTTAGAGTCATCCGGATCAGTGTCAAAGCTAGCGTCGACATAACACTTAGCGATGAGCTCTTGTTCACCCCCGTATACAAGAAACATATCCTTAGTTCTTCGCAAGTACTTAAGGATATTCTTGACCGCTTTCCGATGTTCGAACACGGATCCGATTGGTACCTACTAGTCAAACTAATAGCATGTGCCACATCTGGTCTTGTACATAGCATGGCGTACATTATAGAGCCTATGGCTGAAGCATAGGGGACCTTGTCCATTATCTCTCTTTCTTCCGCCGAAGCCGGACTTTGAGTCTTACTCAATGTCGTGCCTTGTGTCATAGGTAAGAACCCCTTCTTACTATCTTCCATTTTAAACTTATTTAAAATCTTATCAAGGTATGTACTTTGCGATAGCCCTATTAGGCGCCTAGATCTATCTCTATAGATCTTTATGCCTAATATGTATGACCCTTCACCTAGGTCCTTCATTGAAAATTTGCTGTTTAGATAACTTTTAACCTTTAAAGATCTATATCATTTCGATCAATAATATGTCATCCACATATAATATCAGAAATGCCACATTGCTCCCACTCACTTTCTTGTAAATACAAGCTTCTCCATAAGTTTGGACAAATCCAAACTCTTTGATCACCTCATCAAAGCGGAGATTCCAACTTCGTGATGCTTGCTTCAATCCATAGATGGATCGCTGAAGCTTGCACACCTTGTTATCATCCTTAGGATCGACAAAACCCTTTGGTTGTATCATATACAACTCTTCTTCAATATTACCATTGAGAAACGCGGTTTTTACATCCATCTGCCATATCTCATAATCGAAATGTGCAGCAATTGCTAACATAATCCTAACTGACTTTAGCATCGCTACGGGAGAGAATGTCTCATCGTAGTCAACTCCTTGAAATTGTCGAAACCCCTTTGCGACAAGTCAAGCTTTATAGACGGTTACATTACCATCAGCATCAGTTTTTCTTTTGAAAATCCATTTGTTCTCCACGGCCTTTTGGTCGTGAGGTAAGTCCACCAAGTTCCAAACTTGATTTTCATACATGGATTCCATCTCGGATTTCATGTCTTCTAACCATTTGTTGGAATCCGGGCTCATCATTGCTTCTTCATACGTCGCAGGGTCATCATTTTCATCAACCATGAAATTCATGACAGGATTTCCGTACAGCTCGGGAGCTGCACGCGTCCTGCTTGACCTGCGAGGTTCGGTAGTATTCTCTTTCGGAGTTTCATGATCATTATCATTAGTTCCCTCTTCAACAGGTGGAGCCAACTCCGGAACAACTTCCGGTGCTGCGCTACTCGCCATACTTTGAAGAGTAGGTTCAATAACCTCTTCGAGTTCTACCTTCCGACTACTCACACCTTTCGCGAGAAACTCTTTCTCTAGAAAGGATCCATTCTTGGCAACAAAAACCTTGCCCTCGGATCTGTGATAGAAGGAATACCCAATAGTTTCCTTAGGGTATCCTATGAAGACGCATTTTGCGCTTTGGGTTCGAGTTTATCCGGTTGAAGTTTCTTCACATAAACATCGCATCCCCAAACTTTAAGAAATGACAGCTTAGGTTTGTTTCCAAACCACAATTCATACGGTGTATTTTCAACGGATTTAGATGGTGCTCGATTTAAAGTGAATGCAGCAGTTTCTAGTGCATAGCCCCAAAATGACAACGGCAAGTCCGTCAGAGACATCATAGATCGAACCATATCTAATAAAGTATGATTACGACGTTCCAACACACCATTTCTCTGTGGTGTTCCGGTAGGTGTGAGTTGTGAAATAATTCCACACTCTTTCATGTGAGTGCTAAACTCGTAACTTAGATATTCACCTCCACGGTCTGACCGTAGAAATTTGATCTTTCTATTATGATGATTTTCCACTTCATTCTGAAATTCCTTGAACTTTTCAAAGGTTTCAGACTTGTGTTTCATCAAGTAGATATAACTGTATCTACTCAAATCATCCGTGAAAGTAACAAAATAACGATATCCACCTCGCGCCGACACACTCATTGGACCGCATACATCAGAATGTATGATTTCCAATAAATCTGTCGCCCGTTCCATTGAACCGGAAAACGGCGTTCTAGTCATCTTGCCCATAAGGCATGGCTCACATGTATCAAATGATTCATAATCAAGTGATTCCAAAAGTCCATCCGAATGGAGCTTCTTCATGCGTTTAACGCCAATATGACCTAGACGGCGATTACCACATATATGCGGATATATCATCATTTAGTTTAATCCTTTTAGCATCAACATTATGAATATGTGTAACATTATTATCGAGATCCAAAAGAAATAAACCATTCATCATCGGTGCATGACCATAAAAGATTTCATTCATATAAATGGAACAACCATTATTCTTGGATTTAAATGAATAACCACTTTGCATCAAACACGTTCCAGATACAATGTTCATGCTCAGTGCAGGCACCAGATAATAATTGTTCAAGTTTATAACTAACCCCGACGGCAAGTGGAGAGGCAGCGTTCCGACGGCGATCACATCAATGCTTGATCCATTGCCGACACGCATCTTGACCTCACCCCTTGCTAGCGGTCGCTTGTTCCGCAGCCCCTGATTCGAGTTACAAATATTAGCAACTGAACCGGTATCAAATACCTAGGTGCTACTGTGAGCACTAGTCAAGTACACATCAATAACATGTATATCATATATACCTTTGTTTGCCTTGCCGGCTTTCTTGTCTGCCAAATACTTGGGGCGATTCTTCGATGGCGATCCCTTACAATAGTAACACTCGGAATCAGACTTAGGTCCAACTCGGGGTTTCTTTTCAGGCACGACAACAGGCTTGCTGCCCTTACTACCCTTCCGTTTTCCCTTCTTGTCTTTCTTGAAACCAGTGTTCCTATTGATCATCAGCACTTGATGTTCCTTTTTGATCTCCACTTCTGCAGTTTTAAGCATTGACAGAAGCTCGGGGAGAGACTTCTTCATGCCTTGCATATTATAGTTCATCACGAAACTCTTATAGCTAGGTGGCGTAGACTAACACACGATGGATGCCTAAGTCAATGGGAATCGATATTCCCAAGGACACAAGCTTATCGGCGTAACCCGACATCTTGAGTACATGCTCACTAACGGAGCTGTGCTCTTCCATCATGCAGCTAAAGAACTTTTCTGAAGCATTGTAGCTCTCTACGACAACATGTGTGTCGAAAATCATTTCCAACTCACCCATTGTATCAAATGCATTGCTGTTTTCGAAACGCTTTCGAAGTTCCGGCTCTAGCCCATACAATATGCCGCAATGAACTAAGTTGTGGTCCTCCTGACGAGTCTGATAGACATTCTTCTCCTCGTCAGGGGCATCCTCTAAAGGTGGGGGGGCCTAACGGCGCTTCTAGCACATATTGCTTTTGTGCAGCAGAGAGGAGAATCCTAAAATTCATGGCCCATTCGGTAAAGTTGCTACCGTTCGTTGCAAGTTTCTCTTTCTCCATGAACACATTGAAATTAAAAGCAGGTGGTGCCATCTACAATAGAATTTGTAAAGTTTATACTAAGTGTATGATAGATTGAGTTCAACTAATCCATATTATGAATGAACTCCCACTCAAAAACGACATCCCTCATGCCTTTTTGGTGATTACATGAACCAAATCCACTACACCAAGTCCGATCATCACGTGAGTCGGTGTAGCTTCAAAGGCGAGCATCAAATGGGCATCATATCTACTATATGACTCATGCTTAACCTTTCGGTCCGTGTTTCGAGGCCATGTCTGTACATGCTAGGCTCACCAAGTTAGAACCTTATTATTCGCGTGTGTAACTGTTTTACACCCGAAATATGGTCGTGGATCCAAGAACACCCGATCATCACGTGATGTCTTGTAGCGACGAAAACATAATCGGTGCATACTAAAGGAAGAACACATTCTTATCTTGATATTTAAAAGAGGGATCATCTTATTATGCTAACAAAGCGCTAAACAAGCAATATAAGATGCTATCAAACATCACATGTTTATTAGTGAAATGATATGGTTCCCGCATATGATCTCTATCATGTGCACCGTGGTATGATCACTATCATACCTATATGTGTAAATCCAAGGTCTATGGAGTTTACACGTTATGTGTGTTGTAAGAGTATCATCTCATACTTCTACTTACAACACTAACATATCATAACACTAGCCCAGCAACAACCTAAACTAGACGCCTCTAATTTATCCATTGCAAGTTTTACATGGCTTAGGGCTTTCGAGATAGAACCGTTCTTACCTACGAACATGAACCACAACGAGGATAACCAAATTGTTGACAACTCTTTTGCAAAATAGATATTGACTATAGTAGGAGAGACAGACACCCGCTAGCCACTTATGCAAACTAGTTGCATGTCAAGCGTGGAACAGGTCTCATGTGCGAGGACATGTAAAGTTTGTCCGGCCGCTTCATCCCACTATGCCACCAATATCCAAAATTACAACAAAGGAGCAACAACATGATCATCGTCGCCCACATATTCATATGTGTACTACCCGTGTAAAGTATCTACGCATAGATCTGGCTCTGATACCACTGTAGGGTTCGCAACATAGAAAACAAAAATTTTCCTACGATGGGAACTATGTACCAAGATCTATCTACTAGATACAAACAACGGGCGGATGTATATCCGTAGAGAACATACCTTTGAAGACCGACAAAGCTTAACGAGTTCAACTCGTGGTTGATGTAGACGATCTCTTGCCGATCTCAAGATCGAGAGGAAGTCCTAGCGCCGCAAAGCAGCAACACATCCATGCTCGTACACACGTACAAGACACCGGGCAAACTCCGCTTCCTCGCTCCAGCGATGCAGCGGAAGCACAACCCTTTCTTGCCGAATAGCCACCGGGAACATGTATCTCGCTAGTCCGAGACCATGGGGGATAAATTCTAGAGGGGGAGAGAGATCCTTCACGAGGAGGTGTGAGAGACAAGTGAGAGGAGGGGCTCCTTTTATAGGAGGAGGGGGGCACCCAAGGGGGTGGCCGCCGGCCATGGGGGCTGCCCCCTCCCCTCCTTCATTCATGTGGGTGGACACTCCACTCACAAAATGGCCCTTCAATTTTCTCCACTCAAAAGTCCACTCAAATTCCCATTAAATTTCCACCAAATTTAATGCAAACTCTCAATAAATAAAACTCTTTTATTTTATTCAGAATTTTGTCAATTACTTTATTGACAAACATTCACAAATAACCCCTTGCTAGAATTCCATTTCACATGCATAACCACTTTATGCAATTTCACCCGAAAACCTGTTTCGGTATCTAGTGAAATAAATTCCTGCGCTTGTTTATTCTTTCGGCATGAAACATTTGCTCCAACTGGATGCCAGTGTCCCTTAAGTGTGTCACCCTATGGTTCGCGAATAATGCGGACATGATCGAGACCCTTCTCCGATAAATAATCAGTAGCGGGACCTGGAGATCCATACTGACTCCCACACATTCAACGATGACTTTTCCTATGATCGTCGGAACCTTTTACGCTTATATCTTAATCCCTTTGTTTCACGATATATTACATGTCCGAGATTCAATCATCGGTATCTCCATACCTAGTTTGATCTCGTTACTAACATGCACTCCTTTCTCGTTCCCGTGATATAACATTCTAGTGATCAAATCACTTGCTTGCAAGCTAACCAATGTGATATCACCGAGAGGGCCCAGAGCATATCTATCCGTCATCGGGATGAACAAATTCCACTCTTGATCCATGATTCTCAACATAACACTTTAGTAGCTTTGAAGCCATCTTTATAATCATCCAGTTACAGAGTGACATTTGATGTCAACAAGAAACTCTTCCGGTGTTAGTGATTGGCATGATCTCATGGTCTAAGGATTAGGATTACTTCGTAGTTTGTTTATAGCAATATAAACTCAATGACTTTGATCGTAATGCTATACTTCAGATGAATGTTCATCACACCATTACACTAATGTTGTGATCTCGTTATTAACAACATCCAATGTCTATGATTAGGAAACCTTGATCATCTTGTTAATCAACGAACTAGTTTATGAGAGAGAGAGGCATAACTAGGAACTTTCTGTTTGTTTATTAAACACACATGTATTAACATTTCCGTATTAATACAATTATAGCATGCAAAATAAACATCTATCATATACTTGGAATACACATAATAAACATTTTATTATTGCCTCTCAGGGCATATTCCCTTCAGTCTCCCACTTGCACTAGAGACAATAATCTAGTTACATAGTGATGTATCTAACACCCATGGAGTTCTGGTGTAGATCATGTTTTGCTCTAGGGAGAGTTTTAGTCAACGGATCTACTACATTGAGATCCGTATGTACTTTACAAATCTTTATATCTCCATCCTTGACATGCTCGCGGATGGAGTGAAACCGATGCTTAATATGCTTGGAATGCTTGTGAGACCTTGGCTCTTTGGCATTGGCAATGGCACCATTGTTGTCACAATAGATCACCATTGGGTCCAACGCGTTTGCAACCACACCTAGTTCGGATATGAACTCCTTCATCCAAACTGCTTCCTGAGCCGCTTCTGAAGCAGCAACATATTCGGCCTCCATTGTTGATCCCGCCACCACAGGTTGTTTGGAGCTCCTCCAACTAACCGCTCCGCCATTCATGAGAAATACGTATCCGGATTGAGACTTAGAGTCATCCGGATCGGTGTCAAAGCTAGCGTCGACATAACACTTAGCGACGAGCTCTTCTTCACCTCCGTATACAAGAAACATATCCTTAGTTCTTCGCAAGTACTTAAGGATATTCTTGACCGCTTTCCAGTGTTCTGAACCTGGATCCGATTGGTACCTACTAGTCAAACTAATAGCATGTGCCACATCCGGTCTTGTACATAGCATGGCGTACATTATAGAGCCTATGTATAACACCTCTGTCGGTATCCACACGTACGAGGAGGAGATCCGATGGCGGACTCCTAGGTCCAGTGCATCGGCTAGACTCATTGGGGCTAGGGTTTCCAACACATGAAGTGGTCTAACTATGCATCATGTGCCCCAGTATATGTAAGGAGTGAAAGTGGGATTTACTTACTTGTGGACCATTCGCTAAAGTTTATACTAGTCACCGCGAGTCCAACTCATTGACTTAGTCTGTGTCCGGTTTGGGTCCAACCCAAACAACTTGCTCCTGCTCTTAAGTGTGTGACCCCGCATGCTCATGTTGACTTGGACACGATTGGAGTCCGAGTCACAATCGATCAATCGGTACCATCTCCTAGCAGAACATGACGAATACCAAGTACCAAAGAGTCATGATGACATACCTTCTAATGTGACTTACCTTTGAGTCCATTTTTCCTCACGATATACCTTATCGAGCTATAGACGAATTATCAACATCCCTTAAATACCTCAACCTTCTTCTCAATCCGTGATATATGATTCGTCCGACTAACTCTTAGTTGATCGACTCGCTTAACACTTAACCGAGTCACGCATGGCCATGTTTTCGAATCATATCACACGAGAGGGCCCAGAGAATATCTCTCTAGTCAGAGGGGCAAAATCCCATCTTAATTATCCACATCACACAACTGGATTCTTAGCTGACCCGAACTCTAACTTTATAATTGTCCTACTACGAAACAACGTTTGAAAGAACCTAAGTTGGTGATCCACAACTCGGATTGTGCGACAACCTCAGGTATAAGGATTACATTGATTGTGACATACAAATGATGACTTATTCGTTGTATCTCAATATGTGTCAGTCTGACTTGATAAACTCTTTAGCCGAATCCGTGTAAGTTGGAATAACATCACCATGCCCATGCCAAGTGGAACTGAGTAATCATCCAACTTTCACATTAGTCTAAGTTGTGTGTCCATCACAACCTCAACGACTAAGCACATCTAGTAGGAATGCATATATAGTTCCACGACCAAATCACATATTCTATGATACATATCAGATGTTGATACTAGGACAACTTGATGACTTTATGAATACATTGGGAATTACATCATACATGATTTCCTCGAGGGCATATTCCCAACATATTCATCATGGAGACATTGGCGATGATGTTGGAGAGGTTGGAGATGTAACCCGGGATGACTTTGACAATGTTTCCCCCCTCCAATCCTTGAAGCCTCCCGCTTTTGTATCTAGTTCTATATGTTTTTGCCTTCATTCTTGTAATATACCATAGAATATGATACATGAGAATGGGTAGAAAATAGATGTGTGCATTGCATCCATGCATATAAAAATCCGGGATAACAAAAAACTTTTTGATAGAACTTGTCAATGTAGGGGTTCGTAGCATGGAAAAGACAAAATTTCTATCGCATGAACACACACAAGCCAAACTACGATATTGGTGCAAAGAGTTGGTAGAGTACTAACTCTCGAATATCCAAAGCGTTTAACGAGATACGGATCTCTCGTGGGTGTGTAGTCGTTCACTTGTCGATCTCAAGATTGCGTAGACGATCCTTCCAGCGACGCGTTCCGGTAGTGTTTGATGTGGCTCAGATCACCGTACAGCTTCATTAGGAAACCCCAAGAGGAAGGTATGATGAGTACATCAATAAGTTTCCCTCAGTATGAAACCAAGGTTATCGAACCAGTAGGAGGAAGTAAACAACTCAAAGGTGTTGCTAGCAACTTGGAATCCTGCACAACACAAACTCAAGAATTTACCCCAACGAACAGTGAGGTTGTCAAACCCACCGCTTTGCTGAAAACAAAGGATTAACTATATGGTGTGGAAGGTAATAGTTGCTTGCAGAAAGTAAATAGTAGCAGTGGAAGATGTATGTAGAGGTCCCAACCTGATAAGGTACAGATCCTGTTGGTTGTAGACTTGTAATCCCTACTCAACAAACTTCCCTAACATCAAACAAACTTGCAACATAATAAGTTACCGCCACAAGGGTCAATACATTTGAATTATATTGGCAAGTGATATCATATTGATATGGATAATCTAAAATTTACATGAATATATGGCTAAGTGGAGTTTTTGGCTGGCCTTTGCATAAAACAATTTTTCCCTATCCTTTGAAAATAGTTATCTCTTTTCAAAACATTTCATCACACAATGGCACACTGGATACACAGCAGGTGCTTCCCTTGTTCACCCAACAAGTTTTAACTTTGAGAAATTGGGATGAGGAGATCCTTTATCATTTTAATGTCTTTGATGCTCAAAATGTCCATTACCGGGGACACGGCTAAGTACTTAGGTTTTACCCTCTCGAGAGGTGGTGAACTTTCCCCACATGACTCGACATGCACCGAGACGAGACTTTTTAGAAACAATCCCTCAAATCAGCACAGACGCATTCCATCCTATCATCACTACCACCAGCGGTCTGCTTGTCTGAGTTCTTGCAACCTATGTAGTCAAGGCAGAGCCCATATGCCATGTGTTGCACTAGAAGCTTCTCAACACAAAACATCTCAAATCTCTTTGTTCCTGGGTGGCCATCCATAAGTGTGATACACAAGGTAAACCATATACATGGGCCTTGTGTAACCACTCAACACAAACCATTCTCACCATTCCACCCAGGTGATTCATTCACTTAGTTGTTTTATTAATCAAAAACTTAGTCATAGTCTTTGCATAATATCATAGCATGAACATTCCACCCTTGAGTTCTAATAGCTAGGCTAAGCATACTAGCATAACTTGTCTCTTATCTTAGGGAAATTCCTACCAAGATATATTCTATAGGATCTACTATAGCATAGCAATATATAGAATTAGTCCTATCATGCATACTACAAAAATATCACTAATGCAATATTGAAAAGATAGGACTTTTGATGACCAAAGTATCACTTGACTTTTTTAGATATCTAGGTACTCTCCTTGATCTTGCAATTGTCACACTCCTCAAAGTTCACTACAATTCAATCAAGCCAGGACACATTCAAAACTAGCCCTCAACAATTCACATCACAAAAATAATAAAAACAAGGAAATGCATGCAAGCATGCAAAATGTTGTTTTATTGAAAAAGTGGTTTCTAACAAGGCTCTAAACATTTCAAGACACCTACTGGTCATTTATAAATGAGGGAAAATCATTTTAAAACAAGTTAGTGAAAATAGGCCTTTTAAATCATTTTTGTTTTACTAGAAATCCTTTTATTCAAAGGAATAATTCCTAGTGTTAACCAAATATATTTTTAAATTAAAAAGTTAGTGTTTATGGTCAGAGGGTTCAAAACAAACCATTTTCAAAAGGTTTCACGCAAAAATCATTTTTAGAACAATTTTTATACTCAAAATAGTCCTAATAATGTTTCTGCAAAAACAACTAATTTTTCAGAAGCAAATGACCAAACCAGGGAGATAGTTGCAAAGGTTTCATTTTTCTTAATCCATTTATATAAAGTTTGTAATTTTTGGACATACAGATCAAAAGTTATGGATTTTACAAATTCAAACATTCACTAGAATAAATTCTGGTTTTTAAATCGAAGCTTGGCCACGTGTCTGATTCTAATTGGCTGGTACCGCTTCGGCATGATCAGCCTCGTGGGACGTTAGATCTAAGTGGATCTGGGCATCTTAGATCAACCAATACCGATTCGTCTAAGTTATCTATCTCAACCACTAGATCTGCATCCAACGGTCTACATCGGCTGACCGGGCGATGAGCGATCTTTGCGGCTGTGGCGGCCAAGGCTCTATCTATGGTGGTCCGACGAAACTAGGAAGCAATGAAGGGGGTAAAGGGGCTCACCAGGTTCGCAAGGTCGTCATGGTGCTCAAGGTTGTCGTAGGAGGGGCATGGGCGCACGGAGTCGTCGCAGATTCCTCGCCAGAGTCGGGTTCGTCGTCGGGCACGCACGGTCATCATCGGAGGCAAGCCTGCAGGAGACGCACAGGACCATGGAGATCAAGTTAGCAAGAGCCAGAGAACAAGGTGTGCACGGGTTCATACGCTAGGGCTCACCAGAGTTGCGCTTACCGTCGGTTGGTTGCAGACGAGGTTGTTGTCGAGCGTCAGGGGCGCGCGCAAGCAAACTGGGTACGACAGCAAGTGCGCAAGACATTGGCGAGTGAGCTAGTGTGAGCCAGGAGGCAGGGGTGGTCTGGGATCGCCGGAATTGGTGTCGGAGCACGTCGGAGTCAGTGGTGATGTGAGCAGCAATTCGAGCCGCCTGGGGGCTCCGGTGGCATGGGAATTGAGGGGAAACAGAGAGGAGGGGGTGGCGGTTAAGAGGGCGTGGTCACGGGGAAAGATTATTGTGCCATTTAATCGAATTAACGCGAATCAAATTAGTCCATAAACGACAGAGGGAGAAAGGGCGAGGTCAGCGCACTAGAGACGACGATGCTAAGGTGGCAGTGGGTCTGGCGCGTCAGTGGGGGTGCGGGTACGGGTGCGGATGAGAAAGCCGTGGGGAGAGAGGGGAAGTGCCACGTGGGCTGGTTACTGGGCTTGCTGTTGGGCCTGGTTCGCTAGGGGTTCCTTTTCTATTTTTTTTATTATTCTTTTTCTATTTCTATTTTCTGTTTTAATTCAAACCATTTGATTCAAACCTCCATTTGATTTCAAATCTTTTCCAAACTTTTAGTAGGTTTTTATACCAGTTATTTAGTGTGTTTAAAAGTCCACTTTGTAATAATCCAAATATTTTCTTATGATTTAATAACCATTTAAGCGTGGCATTTTGTCCTTATTTAAATAAAATTGATTATGGTTCATAACCCCATATAATTTTATTTAAATAATCTTTTATTCTTTTATTTTATTTTGAATTACTTTTATTCCATTTGCTTATGGATTTGGCCAAGATTTAAATTGTCTTTTAAATATTTCTTATTTATTTAATTCATCCTTTATCTTGTAAAATTCATATCTTTTTATTTATAGCTCCAAAATTGGTGATTTCACTTTGTAAAATTTTATTTAATAATTATTTATATTTTCAAATCCTTTTAGGATTACTTTGCTCACAATTTGGTATTGTTTTTAGTTAGGAGATTTATTAGCCTTGGAATTTTATTAAAATCATAAGTTTTTATCCATGGTTCCAAATTAAATGAAATCAATTCCCATGGTTTTATAATATTTTTGATCATTTAGAAATGTTTGTTGCTGAATTTTTATATGGAACAAAGCCATAGTTTTGGAGTGATCTTGATGATGATTTGTTTTCATTAGGGTTTAGAGTTTTGGTTCATCTTTTCCAAGTGCTTTTAAATTCAAGATATATTTAATTGATGAATGCATTTGATTCTTTATATACTTGTTTGTTGATTTTTCATTCAAATTTTGTTCAAGTAGGGTTTTTATGTTTCCATTTAGAAGCAATAAGTTTCTTTTCTCCCTAAATTTCAACAATTATTTGTTTTGTTTGTTTATTTTTCACATTTCAAAATGTGGAGAATTTTGGGATGGGACGATGTATCAATGGTAAATATTGGACCGGGGTCCACAGTTCACTAGAGGTGTTCTCCTTAAGATAAATAACATAACATGCTGGGTAAACAAATTATAGCAGGGCAATTGACAGGACAGAGCAAGGCATAACAATGCAATACTAGACATTCATGATCCTATGAGATTTGATTGAGCATTACAACAATATACATAGACCGCCATCCAACTGCTTCTATGACTAGTAATCCACCTTCAGGTTATCATTCAAACCCCCTACAGTATTAAGTTGCAAGTAGTGGATAACTACTTTAAGCAATGTGTGTAAAGTAAACAATACAATTGTTCCATGAACAAAAGATCGTTGTTTTCTCCTAGTAGCAACAACACATCTACAACCTTAGATATTTCTGTCACTTCCCCAGATTCAATAGAGGCATGAACCCACTGTTGAGCATAAATACTCCCTCTTGGAGTCACTAGCATCTACTTGGCCAAGATAGCTACTAGAAACGGAGAGCATGCAAGATCTCAAACAACACAGACATGATAGAATCAATAAGATAGAATCATTAATCAATCTGGCATAGTAATATCAATATCCATCGGATCCCCGAAAACACAACATGCATGATTACAAATAGATGATCTTGATCATGAATGGAGCTCACAAGATCTAAACATGGTAGCACAAAGAAGGAGAATTTTGCGATGTGACAGACTACCACCCTTAAAAGGAATCTCGTCCTGAGATTCATGAAGGCTAGAGGCAACAAGTTGGTTTCAAGACAACTAGGGTATTACCACCCTTAAAATATTTTTAACTAGATTACAACTTGGCTTACTTGGTGTCTTGATGTAACTTCTCTGGAAAGTTGTTTGCATAGTGTCCTTTGTTACCACATTTCAAACATGTGACAAGGTTGATGTCTCTCACATGTTTGCTTGTCTTGTCCTTCTCCTTTTCTGGACAATGTGATGCATAATGGCCTATCTCTTTGCATTTATGGCACATCACTTGGCTAATATACCTGTTTATCTTTGGTATCACTATCTCTTGTTTGTTTCCTTGGCCCTTCTTCTTTTTGGGTCTCTCCAAAGCTAGGAGTTCTGTTAGTTCATGTTCTTCATACTTCATCACAAATGTGGGAAAAATTCCTCGGTTCTTTGAACGGTTCCTAGGATAACGTCCATGTTTCCTCTTTTATCCACCATAATGGGTTATAATGTATGGAGGTGCATACTGAGGTTTGACTTTGTCTTCATCCTTCTTGGTAGAAGTTGTACCTTCATGAATGTTTCCAAACATTTGATGTTTTCCATGCTTAGCTTGATGCTTCATCTATTGAACTATAGGATAGATATGGCATTGGACTGGGACATGATCATTTCCTTCACATAGGAAACAAGAAACTTGAGATGTAGGGCATTGTCTAGCTAGATGTTTTTCTTCACAATTAGGGCATTGGTCCATATGCTCTTTGTAAGTGTGTCCTATTTCTCCACAAATTTTGCAGGCTTGAGTTCCTTCTATAATATCATCCTTGATATCATTAATGTCACAATCTCTCTGGGAAGGGTTGCTTCTCATGTTGATCATCTGATTGGTCATCCTTTGCAACAATAGAGATTGGGATTCCAAGAACTTTAGCATGGCTGGGTCTAACTCAATGTTGTTAGCTAAAAACTGGCTTGTCACTTGATTCAACCGAGCTTGGGTTGCTAGCAGTTGTTCTGTCATATGCATCTCTTGGTAGTTGTTGTCATCATCCTTGTTGTTGGAGTTTTGGTCTCTTGGAGAAGTCATCTATTTGGGCTGGATTGGGATTAGATTAGGCAAAATATTTCTAGAGGAAGAATTTTACTCACACACAACAAATCACACAAAGCAATGTGCAAGCAATCATAATCATACATTCCACTCAAACAACAAGATTCAAGCATATTTTAGGCAACAAATATTTTTGCTACACCACATAAGTTGGTGTGATCAATAAATTGATTTAAACTAAACACTAGTGTGGTGGTCCAACTATGGGCATCACTTGAGATCATTCAATCCTTCTTATTAGCTAGTACATAGGGAGCAAGATCATGGTTTCTTTGGAAGAAATTCTTGCATCTTGATCACAAGGTTCAAAGGTGATGATGGTTCCTCCTAAGTTGTGTTTCCTTAGTCTCCAAGTCTTGAGTATTTTCCTATCTCACTTGAAGTCCTTAGTGATGTCTAAGTTGAAGTCCTTGGTGATACCGAAGTTGAAGTCATTAGTGATGTTGAAGTCCTTTCTCATGTTGAAGTTTTTGTCCATCAAGTAGAAAAGGGAGAGATGTAGAATCAAAACAAAATGCCGAGGAAAGAGTTTACAAGATTGTTTGTAAATAAGTTTGAACAAATACAACTCCTATTTTTCTAAGGGGTTTTGTCCAATCCTAGGGTTACAATCCTACAGGCAACACAGTGCTCCGATATCGTCTATAGAGGTCCCAACATGATAAGGTAGAGATCCCTGTGTTTATAGTGCTAGTCCCTGGATCGAATAGCTAGCACCCACAGTTTAAGATGTAATATCAAGAAACAAAGGTCATATTACAACTTATAACTAGGAGTAAAATAATTCATTACAACTTACATAGCTCATATGGATATCTTATTACAAAGCAGCAAATATGCCACAGGCAATCATGTTGGTTGTAGACTTGTAATCCCTACTCAACAAACTTCCCTAACATCAAACAAACCTACAACATAATAAGTTATAGCCACAAGGGTCAATACATTTGAATTGTATTGGCAAGTGATATCATATTGATATGGAGAATCTAACATCTACATGAATATATGGATAAGTGGAGTGTTTGGCTGGCCTTTGTATAAAACAAGTTTTCCCTATCCTCTGAAAATAGTTATCTCTTTTCAAAACATTTCATCACACAATGGCACACTGGATACACACCAGGTGCTGTTGGGGATATGCTATATGGGTATCCTCATAGCATGTCTCCTATCCGGATAACCCGGGTGGCCCACAGTTGGTAGCATGGCCCATGGCCTGCTGGGCGGCCCAGTTAGATGGATCCAGAAGGGAGGCCCATGCATGATAAAGGAAGGCTACGGAGGAGTCACCGACGTACCCGGAGCCTTGAAGTGCAAGACACGCTAGACTAGTTGTAAGCAGTGTAGGACTCTGTAACCTGTCCGGCTAGGCTTTTCCCTGTAACCCTAGGACCTGGCGACTATATAAGTCGGGCCTATGGGAGCCTTTAGGGCACGATAACTTAGACTCTCTAGTCACTTCGCACAGCGAACCAATCCCTGTAACTCGGCGTATTTGCCCTTATAGTGATTTATAGCAGGAGTAGGATTCCGCCACCATTGTGGGATCTGAACCTGGGTAAGCTGTGTTACCTCATACCCGTAAACCGTCCGCCTTCCCCCACGTCTCTAAACACGCACTATGAGGACCCCTCCATGGCGTACTCGTCGGCAATACCACGACAGTTAGCGCCCACAGTGGGGCAAGAGGCGCTTCAGGCTCTTCAGCGGGCGAGGACCAAGATCTTCATGGGAATCGGCAAAACCGTAGCCATCGGTCATGTTCTCTTCTCCAGCAACGTTCCGATCGTCCCACCCGACGAGTTCTGGATCCCGGCGAAGACGAACCCTACGTGGTGCTTGATTGTCCCCATCGGAGATATCCACCTCTTCATCGGCGAAACCGACTCGAGCACTAGTTCCCTGGGAGTCGGAGGAGCATCAAGACCCGCACGGACCGCCTATGGGCAGGATAAGTTCACGGAAGGATCGATGTCGGATCTCTCCTTGGAGTTTGCCAGCAAAGATCGGAAAAATTCAAGGCCCACCCAAACCACCCCTGTGCAGGATATAACGGTGGAAGATCGCTACAAATCCGCCAGTTTCATCCGTGCGTTTGGACAGCAGAGATCCAAGTTCGTCGGAGTGGTGACCATCTTTGATCTAGCGTGTTGCGTTCAGAGAGAGGGTGAAAACCCCCGCGATTACCTCGCCAGGTGGCTCCGTATATGGGCCAATCTGGCACACTACCCCAATGATGATGCCATGTATCACTTTGTGGAAGGACTGGACCAAGGTACGCTTCTCCGGCATTCGCTAAGGCGGCAGCAGGCTTCAGGATGCCTCACCTTCGAAAGCATGGTGCACACCGTCAACAACTACGCGGAGGCTGAGGAGGCAGCCTAGATAGCTCTTGCGATCATTGACGGAGCCCCTCCGCCTCAGCCACCGCCGCCTCCGGTCGTCATCGCCGGAGCTACGCCACCCCCAGTCATCGTCATTGATGTTGCACCTCCACCCCCCGTCATCGAGGAAGCTCTGGCACCCTCCGACTCCGTGATTGACGCGCTCTACGCCGAATTTAGCGCAGATTTAGAGGAGATAGACTTCAACCCGAAGGAGCTAGACTTCGCCATGCAGGAGATGGAGGAAGATTACAAGCGCGACGAGTAGGCCAACAACGCCTCCACGTCCCGAGAGGTGTTCGTCGCCATTGGGACAGTGATGGATGGAGATAAACCGAACAAGCTCTACCTACAGCGCTGGACAAAGGGAAGGGACCACCTGTTGCTGCCGACAATGATCGTGCAAAGGCCATGCCCCCTCCGCCTAACCCAGTGCAGCAGCCGCAGGAACTCAGCACCGGTCCGAGCAACAACAACACTGCAAACCCGCCGCCTCCGGCGTCTATGTCTGCTACTGCCCAAGTTACTCCACTGATAGAGTGATGTACGGCAATCTCCTCATCGAGCATATGATAGTGGCTCATATTTGCAACGTAGTCCAGCTTGATGAGAAGCACCAGCAGCTGCTGGAGGAAGCACAGGCCATCACGGAGCAAGGCTCAAAGCTAGATCAAGATCTGGCCAACGCGCAGAAGTCAATAGAGAAGGCTAGAGCAATGGAGGTCGAGTACAAGACTCTGCTATAGCAGTAGAAGGCCAAGAAAGCTTCGGCTCGTGTCATCAACGATCCTGGTGTACGGCGAAACCTAGGATGGGCTCCCTCGAAGCCGGCACAGGCCAAGCCATATATTTATAGTGAAGGCAGGCAGGTGATGCCCACTCCTCTCCTCAACCTCGCCGTCGCCAAGACCCTTCTGGATCAAGATAGATCACTCGAAGCGGTGAACCAGGTCTATGACCTAGTGGCCAAGGCAGTGAAATAGCAGAAAAATGCCACCTCTCAGAGGCTTGAGTCTGACCCAGCGTTTTGCCAGTCTAGCCAGCATAATCCGCCAAGGGATAGATCTCCTCTTGATGTCGGGTCTCAGACGGGTTCGTCAGAACAAAGACAGAGGGATGCGCGTAACAGGAAGGATGCTATCCCCATATCCTCCGACCATGGAGGCAAGGCCCAACCTCGTTGCCCATCGCCGCCGCCCCGATCCCCCCGACATCGCGAAGATACAAAGGCTCACCATCATACGGATATGCCTCCGCCAAGGCAGAGCGGCATCATCATCCGCGACAACGCAGAGCAGACCCGTCATGACGGAGAGCATAACCAAGGACACAAGAGCAGGTCGCGCCACGATCCTCCATGTCCGACAAGCAACCGCGACAATATGAGGTGTCGCAGGAGGGTAACAGCAAGAAGGCTAACCCATCGCCACCTCCGCCTCTGTCGCCACCTAGAAGCCACCATGGCTGAGGAGGCCCACGTCGTTCACGCAGCCCATCCCCTGATGGCAAGAAGAAGAAAAGAAGCCCGGAGCCATACGAGGCACGTTCACGTTTGGACAAGATCCACGAGGCCCGGGAAGGACCATACCTGGGACCACGTTGCTTTGGACCTGTAATACGGTCCGCAACTTACCCCAAAGGTTTCTGGATTGAAAGACCATCAAGCCCTATGACGGCACCGCCAAGCCAGCTACATGGTTGCAGGATTACGGCAACGCGGTGGAGATCGCCGGGGGTAACCCCAACGTCTCCGTCAAGTACCTCCCATTGATGTTGGCGGGCATGGCCCGTTAATGGATTGATGACTTGCTGGAAAGATCCATCTGCAATTGGTTGGACATGCAAGAAGCGTTCACCAAGAACTTCGAGGGTACGTACAAACGTCCCTGCATTGTTGGCGATCTACAGCGGTGCGTGCAAGAGAAAGACGAGACATCTCGCACCTACCTCTCTCGCTAGCTGGATATGAAGAACTCCTGCGCAGGAGTGCACACTCAGACCGCCATGGCCGCCTTCATCGACGGGTTGGAAAGGGGCACGTTGCTCCGACATAAGCTAAATCGCCTGCAGGACAATCACCAGCTAGACTTGAACCAGATGATTCAGTTGGCCAGTGAATTCGCGGTTGCCAACGATGATGCTCGCGGCTCTCTGCCGGCAACGGCCGTTCCAACTCAAGCTCGGAGGAACAGCAGCACAAAGAGGAAGACCCCGCCTGAAGAAAAGCAAACCCCCGACATGGTCACTATGACTTTTGCAGGGCGAGGTGATGGCGGACAGCGTGGCCGAGGACGGGGAGTTGGTCGCGGGCAGCAGCGAGGCGGTGAAACTAGCTCGGCAGTGCTCCGAGTTCCCCAAACCTACGAGGAGTACCGTGATATGACGTGCCTCGTACACCTCGACACCAACGGCAAAGCCACCCACACTAATCTCCATTGCAAGTTCGTCAACGACCTCAAGGAGGACCCGAAGTCCGGCTATAAGCAAAGTCGGAAGAACAAACCGTGAGGCAAGGGCAAGGGGAAGAAGAAGGAGAAGGAGTCCAAGGATTCTAGTGACATGGACGAGGACGTTGACCCCAAGCACGCCTCCAAGAGCGATGGCAAAGGCAAAAACACCTTCGAGAAGAAGGCGGCAGTTTTCCACACTTTCCTTGGCACCCCCACCGTCCAACAACAGAAGACCTCCATGAGGATACTGATGGCTACTCTACTCCCAGTTCCCCAGTTCCTGCGCTGGTCGGAGATTCCAATTACTTGGGACAGGAAGGATCACCCAGACCTCATCCCTACGGAGAACCAATACGCTATGGTCATCAACCCCCTTATTGATGACAACGAGTTCACCAAATGTATGGTGGATAGTGGAAGCAGCATCAACATCATGTACCTGGATACACTACAGAAGATGAACTTGACGGAGGCAAACCTAAGGCGGACCAACACCATCTTCCACGGTGTAGTTCCTGGTCGGGAGGCTCGGTCCCTTGGGTGCATCACACTCCAGGTCGTTTTTGGCGATGTCAATAACTACCGCCAAGAAAGCATGACCTTTGAGGTGGTCCCCTTCAAGAGCGTGTACCACGTCATATTCGGCCGCGATATATTCGACACCTTCATGGCCAAGCCAGGCTTCATCTACAACAAGCTCAAGATACCCGGACCAAACGGTGTCATCACCGTATCCGGAATCTTTACCAAAGCAAGGGACTGCGAGATTGGAGAAGCAGCCTATGCAGAAGCTATCCTCTATAGCGAAGAATTCAAGGAGATCTAGAGCAAGGTCGATGCCTCGGAGATGCCCGCGTTGAAGAAACAGATTTCTGACTCCGCCCCAGCATTCAAGGCTGCCATCAAGACCAAGCCGGTGGAACTTGTGGTAGGCGATGCCTCCAAGACCACCGCCATTGGGACAAACCTGGAACCTAAATAGGAAAGCACACTCATCGAGTTCCTCTGTGAGAACAGGGACATCTTTGCCTGGCAACCTGCCGACATGAAAGGTGTACCTAGGGAACTTGCCGAGCACAGCTTGAATATTGATCCAAAATGTAAACTAGTGAAACAACCTCTATGACGCTTCGGAGATGAGAAGAGACGTGCCATAGGCAAAGAGATAGCTAGGTTACTTAAGGCTAGTTTTATCCGAGAAGTCCTTCCCAGCCGATGGGTGGCCAATCCTATACTTGTCCCCCAGAAAGGGAACCAAAGAATTAAGAATGTGCGTTGATTACACCGGCTTGAACAAAGCGTGTCCCAAAGATCCGTTTGCTTTGCCTCGCATTGACCAAGTCATTGACTCGACGGCTGGCTCGGAGCTTTTGTGTTTTCTCGATGCATACTCAGGATACCACCAGATCAAGATGAGGAAGTTGGACCAATTGGCCACTTCGTTCACTACACCCTACGACACGTTTTGCTATGTCACAATGCCCTTTGGGCTGAAAAACGCAGGTGCTACGTACCAGCAGACAATGCAACGTTGCCTACACGATCAAATTGGTCGAAACGTTCACTCCTATGTGGACGATATAGCGGTGATGTCTAAAAAATCAAACGACTTAAAAGAAACCTTTGATAATCTCTGAAAATACAACATGATGCTTAACTCTAAGAAGTGCGTCTTCGGGGTTCCAGCCGACAAATTGTTAGGCTTTATCATTTCCCAACATGGAATCAAGGTTAACCCGGAGAAAATCAAGGCCATCTTGAACATAAAATGTCTGACATGCCTAAAGGACATACAACGGCTAACAGGTTGCGTTGCAGCAGTTAGTCGGTTCGTCAGCCGACTTGGAGAGAAGGCTCTGCCGCTGTACACGTTGCTGAAGAAGTCAGACAAATTCACGTGGATGGACGAGGCAGATGCAGCATTGAAGCAGGTCAAGGAGATACTTTCCTCAGAACCTATCCTTGCAGCACCCGAGCCTGGGGAGCCTATGTTAATTTACATGGTGGCCACCAACCGGGTAATCAGCATCGTTGTCGTGGTAGAGCAGAAAGAACCAGGGCATGAGTACGGAGTTCAACGACCAGTTTACTATGTAAGAGAGGTCTTGACGGAGTCCAAGCAGCATTAACCGCACTACCATAAGATAGCTTATGGAGTGTTCCTTGCTTCTCGGAAGTTGAGGCACTACTTCCAGGAGCACCCTATCACAGTTGTGAGCAAAGCTCCACTGTCCGACATCATCAACAACAGTGACGCTATAGGAAGGGTCGCGAAGTGGGGGCATTGAACTTGCCGCCTTCGAGATTACCTACAAGAGACGTGACGCTATCAAATCACAAGCCTTGGCAGATTTTATCGCAGATTGGACGGAGATGCCAGATGCTACCCCAATGCTAGAGCCAGAATACTGGGTGATGAACTTTGATGGATCAAAGCTACTCAAAGGCTCGGGGGATGGTGTACTGCTGCAGTCACCAACTGGGGAAAAGCTACACTATGTTCTGCAGATCCACTTCGAGGCTACGAACAACATGGCGGAGTATGAAGCACTCATTCACGGACTACACGTAGCCAAGGATATTGGCATCAAGCACATAGTTTGCTGTGGAGATTCCGACTTGGTTGCCGGCCAGTGGTCGGCACTGGAACGCGGGACCCTATGATGGCGGCATATCGAGACGAAGTGGACGAGATAGCCAAGAGATTCTTGGGCTATGAAGTTAAGTATGTACCTATGGAGTAAAACGAGGCGGCTGATCTACTATCTAAGCTTGGATCAGGGTGCAAACGAATTCCGCCTGGAGTTTTCCTAGAGCATCTACGTACACCATCCGTGAAGGGAGCAGACATAGACAACCCGGACAGAGTTGACTCTTTTGTTCACATGGTGGCAAAGGTTGCTCCGGCTTGGACAAAACCATTCATGGAATATCTCGTACACGGAACTTTGCCCGACGACGAGGTCGAAAGATGGCAAATAGTACGTCGAGAAAAGGGCTATACCATAATCAATGGACAACTCTACAAGAGAGGCATCACTGGTGTATACCTCAAGTGTGTTTCCCAGCAAGAAGGTATTGAAATCCTCCATGAAATCCATCTCGGAGATTGCGGGCATCACGCCGCTCCCCGATCATTGGTTGCTAAAGCTTTATGGCAAGGATTCTACTGGATGACCGCGAAGGTGGACGCCGACAAGCTGGTTGAGACATGCATGGGATGCCAGTATTATGCCCGACAACCACATGTTCCAGCTGAATAATTGCGAACAATACCAATAACTTAGCCGTTTGTAGTCTGGGGGCTGGACATGGTTAGTCCGTTGCAGACAGCACCATGTGGGTTTACGCATCTGCTAGTAGCAGTTGATAAATTCACCAAATGGATAGAAGCTAAACCCATTAGAAAGCTCGATGGGGCGACTGCCCTTAGGTTTGTCCGGGATCTAGTGGTGAGATTTATTCTCCCACATAGCATTATCACCGACAACGGCTGCAACTTGTCACTCGGAGAAGTGGAAGCTTATTGTTGGGATAAGGGCATCTGACTTGACCTTGCATCTGTGGCACACCCACAGTCCAATGTTCAGGTTGAGAGAACCAATGGATTAATTCTACAGGGGATCAAGCCGCGTCTTGAGGCACCGCTACATAGAGCAGCTGGAGCCTGGGCGGAAGAATTGCCATCTGTGATGTGGAGTTTACGAACTACACCCAACAGATCCACCGGCTACACCCCTTACTTCATGGTATATGGATCAGAAGCCATCCTGCCTTCCGACATCCTTCACGATTCACCGAGAGTTCCGCCTATGACGAAGATGACGCTGAAGAATCCAGAGGCCTAGATGTAGACCTTCTCTAGGAGGAGCGCGTATTGGCATGTGAAAGATCCGCCATCTACCAGCAGAAGCTACGCAGCTACCATAGTCACCGCGTTCGGCATCGCTCATTTAAAGAGGAGGACCTGGTGCTCCGACTTAAGCATAAGAAGTCACACAAATTATCCCTGCTATGGGAATGACCGTTCATCATAGGCAAGGCGCTACTCAATGGGTCTTACTACCTTGTTGACAATCGTGAACTAAAGGATAGACCCAACGAGGATCATAAACGTAAGCGACATGACCCGGGTGATGACTACCCGAAGCTTGATCGGCCATGGAACATAGCATAGCTACGTCCTTTCTACACTTAGCATTTTTTATCTATTGTGTACATATTATATGATCAATGAAATAAATCTCTCTGGTTCACTCAAATTTCTGAGTCTTTTACCTCCTTTAGTGTTCATTTTTGGATCGTATAAAACCTTTATGCACAAGCTTTGCGATTGCACTTGTGAAAATTCCGCCTACGGGCGTTAGCTTAAGTTTTCTGGTCTACACGTTCTTTGTCGTTTTTATGTGGATTCTAGAGTAGTGACTTTTGGCACTTATTGTCGGCGATTTTGTGCTTTGGTTATTGACGGTGCCATTGGGCATCATCGCCTGAGCGCATGGTTCCGACAACGAGTCTTCCGACTCACGAAAATTCAAGCATAAAAACTAGAGTAATGGATAAGCCAGCACTTGCTTAAAAAATATATACATGCTGGAACCAGGTCTTGAGTAGTAGGACATAACAACCATTGTTTCTGCCTTAAGTTAACAAGTAGTTTTTCCGCATACAAATTCCAGAGGAAACAAGTATTACATATTGTTTTTCATTCCTCTGAGGCAGGCGACTTGGACGTAGCATCATCAGCAGTAGGAGAGTCAAGTCGGCGGTGTTGAGGGGCTCGGAGGAGCTTTGGCTGTCACCGTCAATGGTTTTCATGGGCACGAAGACGTTAGGGTCGACCAACTCGGCGACTCTGGTATAAAAACCCGCGAGCGACGCCAAGATAGCCTTGTGATCTATTTTTTGTCCATCGTTGTCCACGTCGGGGATACCGGAGGTTACCGTGTCGATGTCGGTGTTTTCGTAGTGCGCCTTGACCATTGACAGCGCCATCCTCGCGCTGGCTCGGGTACATGAAGCTTTCCAGCTTACAATACGCTCGGGGGCTCAGCGCAAGATCTCCGAGAACTTCGCCACGGAATCCACCACTTTGATGTTAATCTGGAGGGGTTTGGCTATCTCCTTGGCCTGCTTGATGGCGGTATTGATAAAGTTGCCGGCAAGGACCATGCATTCTTTTGGCATAGGAGGCGACTGGGTCAATCCAATAGGAGCTGCAAATTTCTGACAAAGGAACGCATGAGTTCAATAACACAAAAAGTTTAGAGTATCTGACTTACAGAATTACAAGGCGGAGAATCACTTACTGAAGATGCTAATCTTGGCCTGCTGGAGAGTTTCTGCCATAGAATCCCGTTCTTGTCGAAGGATCTTGTATGCTTCAAGATTGCGCCGATTCTGCTCATCGACAACTTTCTTCTGCTCTTTTAGCATCTCGATCTCCTCCTTCAAACGGTTTATCTCTACGTTGGCGGACTCTTGCAGGAATTTCATGGAGTCCTCATGCATCTTCAGCATATCCTTCCTCTCCTGCTTAAGGATCTTGTTTTCACTATCCAGCTACTGAATGTGCTTGGATTGCTCAACAATATCTTTAGCCTTGGAAATGGTTTATGCAAGTTGGAGAAAGAACAGTACACAGTGAGTACTCGGAGAATGTTGGCAGAAGACCAAGTCGGAATATGAAAAAAAGGAAAAACATACGCTTGCTCTTGGTGATTTGTTCCTCCAAGAAGGCAGTTTTACCCTTTTCGGCTTCCAAGTCCGACGCATCTTCTGGTACTTCTCGTTGGCCACGCCTCTCCGAGCATTCTCATTCTATGGAAAGAAAATTTAACGCTGCTTAGTCTACTTGGAGCATCTAGCCGGATAACTATCCACCTAGAGGCTTGGGGGCTATTGTGAGTTTTTTTAACTTAGCAATATGCTTGGTATTTCTTTAAGCATCTAGTCGGAACTGATTCAGTGTTCAACTAGAAGCTTGGGGGCTACAGTATAAAGTTTTTAACTCAGTCATATGCTTAGTCTTTCTTTAAGCATTTAGTCGGAACTAATTCAGTTACAAATAGAGGCTTGGGGGCTACAGTATCGAAATTTACAAACACTGCGTATGCTGCTCTCAAAGCATCTAGTCGGAATAATTCATTCAAACTATATGCTTGGGGGCTACAGTGAGAAGTTTTCTAGCTTAGTCACTCTTAGAGCATTTAGATGCAAAGACCTATGGTTTTCCGTCTAAATCCTCAGGGGATACAGTGGGATACTCATATGAAATGCAAAAGGCAAATAAAACTTACAAGTGCGATGATCTTGAGGTTTGTAGCGCTCTCCGCAAGCAACTTGCCGAAGGATAGACTGTTTCCTTGCAAGATTTCTGCTTACTGGAGAAGCTCCTCAAGACCGCGGGTTGGAGATGTTGGCGCTGCACAAGGAACCAAAGCGGAGCTACTCGGCGTAAGTGCCGGATAAACTATCTTCGGGAACTCTACGATTTTCCTGAGTGCGGAGGCGCCGCCTTCGGCAGACGTACCACTCTCCACCACCGCCTTACCGCTACCGATGGCATCCTTAGCCGGAGCTTCAGCCATTTGAGTTGCGGTACTTTCTTGCGTTGCCTGTTTGCCGACAACGGCAAGCTCCACGGAAGCAGCTGACTCCACTTCCATGGCGGAAGGGCCAGATGCATCTTTGGCCTGTGAGTTTGTCGGAGAATACGTAGGCTGGACACTGGAAGTGACAGGGCGATGGTGGGAGATGCGTGGGTAGACACGTCACGATGCAACATATCTGATATTTCTAGAAGCCCCCAAAGTTTTGGAGGTCTTCTTCAAACTGGTATTGGCCTTCTTCTTGAAACATGCAAAAAGTATAAGTACAGGAATAAGAGAAGCAATGGACAATGTCGGAGAGAAAGAGGCTTACACAACAGGGGGTGCTTTGGCAAAAGGAATCCCGATAACCTTTCTTTTCTCCGCCTCCAGGGCGGCGATAGTCTTCTTGGAGGCTCCACCCTCCGTCTTCTTCTTCTTGCCTCTGTCGGCATCGTCAGAGGTGGAGCTGTTCCGCTTTCGCACCAACGAGACATCGTCGTCGGACACGACAGTGACTTCCTTCATCTTTGGGTCATAGATTTGGACAACCATATCGTCCTCCTTTAGACTCTTAAGCTGTTGAGTGAAATCATAAGGTGTTAGGTGACAAAGGCAAGACGGAAAAACTGGAGCAATTGTCATACACAGAGAATAAACAGGTACCTCTGGGCACTTGCCCTCCTCGAACATGTTGTAGGTGATGGTGAAGCCACACTTCCTATCCTTCACCTTGACGATGTCCTTGAGGTGGAGCTTGACGGAATCGCTAGAGAAGTTGTCCTCGAAGATGCGGAGGCTATCCTTCCTCTCCTTAGAGTACTCGTGCATCAACTTCGAGCGGTGCTGCAGAGGCTGGATCCGCCTGATGAACGGCCAGGTCCAATCCGGTCAGACCCGTCTCTACGAACCACTCTATCCGCCTTATAGCGCGGGAAGCATCGATGTCGGAGGGGAGGGAGGCTTGGGATATCCATGTTGAGGCTTCGACGACAGCTCCATCAATGAAGTCCGGATACGTTGCTTCTCGGCCAGCCAGAGGGATATCTGGGCTGTAGAAGTACATCTGTTGCCAGTTTTTACATGAATCATGGCCGACTATGTCGGGGAACCGCCGGCCAGGCCAGATCTTAAAGCTAATTGTCCTGCAGTTCCTAAGCTCGTCCTTGCCGGCTTCGGCTTCCCTCTTAACAGTGAAGAAATAAATAAAGAGATCTAGGCTAGGCCTAATCCCTAAGTAACCCTCACAAAGAGCCGCATAGTTGCTGAGCGCGAGGATGCTATTGGGGGAGAGGTTTTAAGGCTGAACTCGGTAATGGTTGAGGACAGCTAGGAAGAAATTGGAGATGGGCAGGGCAACGCCGCATACCAGTTGGGCTTTGAGGTACACCTTCTCTCCGGATTGGGGAGAAGGGGTGACCTCGCCAGCCGGCGCCACTCGCCAGGCGAGCCCCTCCGTCGTAGGAAGGTAGCCCTCGATGAGCAGCTCCTTGATATTGCGGTCCATGATGTCCGAACCATGCCAGTCCCCCTTGTGGGAGTCATTTTCCTCTTCCAGCAGCTCCAGCGCCGCTAGATTGTGGTCGCCGCTGGTGGATTCGACCACCGCGGACTTGGGGATCACCAGGCCTTCTGGAGGCATGAGGACGGTGCTCGCCGGCTTTGCCACGGCATCGCCTGACGCCGCCATGGAGGGAGCAGAGCTGCCGCTGGCCATTGGAGAGATTGAGGTGGTGACTAGGAGGATTGACGGGTTAGGGTTTTTCGCAATTGCGTGGAGAGCTCGAGGAGGCGCTCGCTGGAGGAAGAAGATGACGCCGGAGGAGAATGAGGTGAAAAATAAAATTACACCGCAGTTACAATTTATAACCCCTCGCATCAAGATTCGTGCAAGATGATCGACTGGTTGACGCGTGGGCGACATGTGCGTGCACGTGCGTGGAAATTTCGCCACGTTCCCAACCATCGCCGCCAACGGTTCGTATCGCTCGCGTGGGAAAAATGGACATGATTGTGTTCTCTGCATGTGTGAGTTACGAGGCATTGCTGACCTATGTCTACGACGTCCTAGCTGTCACTGGCAGATGGACCATCACATCGGAATATTCCGGCATGGACGGATCCAGTCCGGCTACGGAAGAGTATGATAGAAGATTCAACAATTCTCTGACTTATAAGTTGAAGACAGAAAAGCCTTGCAGGGTTCTTGGGAGGACTACAAGATATTGCTTGACGATTTGCCGACATCCATCTAGACGGAGCATTCAGCTTGAAGAGGCAAGACGACGCAAGATCTCGGAGTTCTCCGGGGGCTACTGTTGGGGATATGATATATGGGTATCCTCATAGCATGTCCCCTATCCGGATAACCTGGGTGGCCCATAGTTGGTAGCATGGCCCATGGCCTGCTGGGTGGCCCAGTTAGATGGATCCAGAAGGGAGGCCCATGCCGGATAAAGGAAGGCTACGGAGGAGTCACCGACGTACCCGGAGCCTTGGAGTGCAAGACACGCTAGACTAGTTGTAAGTAGTGTAGGACTCTGTAACCTGTCTGGCTAGGACTTTTCCCTGTAACCCTAGGACCTGGCGACTATATAAGTCAGGCCTATGGGAGCCTTTAGGGAACGATAACTTAGACTCTCTAGTCACCTCGCATAGCGAACAAATCCCTGTAACTTGGCATATTTTCCCTTATAGTGATTTATAGCGGGAGTAGGATTCCGCCACCGTTGTGCGATATGAACCTGGGTAAGCTGTGTTACCTCATACCCGTCAACCGTCCGCCTTCCCCCACGTCTCTAAATACGCACTATGAGGACCCCCTCCATGGCATACTCGTCGGCAATACCACGACATGTGCTTCCCTTGTTCACCCAACAAGTTTTAACTTTGAGAAATTGGGATGAGGAGATCCTTGATCATTTCAATGTCTTTGATGCTCAAAATGTCCATTACCGGGGACACGGCTAAGTAATTAGGTTTTACCCTCTCGAGAGGTGGTGCACTTTTCCCACAAGACTCAACATGCATCGAGATGAGACTTTTCAAAAACAATCCCTCAGATCAGCACAGGCGCATTCCATCCTATCATCACTAGCACCAACTGTCCGCCTGTCTGAGTTCTTGCAACCTATGTAGTCAAGGCAGAGCCCATATGCCATGTGGCTGCACTAGAAGCTTCTCAACACCAAACATCTCAAATCTTTTTGTTCCTGGGTGGCCATCCATAAGAGTGATACACAAGGTAAACCATAGACATGGGCCTTGTGTAACCACTCAACATAAACCATACTCACCATTCCACCCAGGTGATTCATTCACTTAGTTGTTTTATTAATCAAAAACTTAGTCATAGACTTTGCATAATATCATAGCATGAACATTCCACCCTTGAGTTCTAATAGCTAGGCTAAGCATAATAGCATAACTTGTCTCTTATCTTAGGGAAATTCTTACCAAGATATATTCTATAGGATCTACTATAGCATTGCAATATATAAAATTAGTCCTATCATGCATACTACAAAAATATCACTAATGCAATATTGAAAAGATAGGACTTTTGATGACCAAAGTATCACTTGCCTTTTGTAGAAAATCTAGGTACTCTCCTTGATCTTGCAATTGTCACACTCCTCAAAGTTCACTACAATTCAATGAAGCAAGGCACACATTCAAAACTAGCACTCAACAATTCACATCACAAAAATAATAAAAACAAGAAAATGCATGCAAGCATGCAAAAGGTTGTTCTATTGAAAAAGTGGTTTCTAACAAGGCTCTAAACATTTCAAAACACCTAATGGTCATTTATAATTGTGGGAAAATCATTTGAAAACAAGTTAGTGAAAATAGGCCTTTTAAATCATTTTTGTTTTACTAGAAATGCTTTTATTCAAAGGAATAATTCCTAGTGTTAAACAAATATATTTTTAAATTAAAAAGTTAGTTTTTATGGTCATAGGGTTTAAACAAACCATTTGCAAAAGGTTTCAGTCAAAAATCATTTTTAGAACAGTTTTTATACTCAAAATAGTCCTAATAATGTTTTTGCAAAAACACCTAATTTTTTAGAAGCAAATGACCAAACCAGGGCCGTAGTTGCAAAGGTTTCATTTTTCTGAATCCATTGATATAAAGTTTTTAATTTTTGGACATACAAATCAAAAGTTATGGATTTTACAAATTCAAACATTCAATATAACAAATTCTGTTTTTTAAATCGAAAGCTTGGCCACGTGTCTGATTCTAATTGGCTGATACCACTTCGGCATGATCAGACTCGTGGGCCATTAGATCTAAGTGGATCTAGGCGGCTCAGATAAACCAATACCGATTCATCTAAGTTATCTATCTCAACCACTGGATCTGCATCCAACGGTCTACATCGGCTGACCAAGGACTGGCGGCGCTGGCTGGCGACGCACGGCGGTGGCGCTCTATCTATGGTGTTTCGGCAAAACTAGGAAGCAAGGAAGGGGGTACAGGGGCTCACCAGGTTCGCAAGGTCGTCATGGTGCTCAAGGTTGTCGTAGGAGGGGCAGGGGCGCACAGAGTCGTCGCGGATTCCTTGCCGGAGTCGGGTTCGTCGTCGGGCATGCACGATCGTCATCGGAGGCGAGCCTGCAGGTCAAGCGCGAGTGAATGGCGAGCCTCAAGAGACGCGCAGGACGATGGAGATCAAGTTAGCAAGAGCCAGAGAACAAGGCGCTGACGGGTTCGGACGCTAGGGCTCACCGGAGTTGGCTTGGGCGCTTGCAGCCGGTAGTTGCCGGCGTCGAGGCCGGGCACGAGCAAACGGGGTACGACAACAGGTGCGCAAGGCATTGGCGAGTGAGCTAGTGTGAGCCAGGAGGCAGGGGGTGGTCTGGGCTCGCCAGAATTGGTGTCGGAGCACGTCGAAGTCAGTGGTGATGTGAGCGGCAATTCGAGCAGCCTTGGGGCTCCGGTGGCGTGGGAATTGAGGGGAAACAGAGAGGAGGGGGTGGCGGTTAAGAGGGCGTGGTCATAGGGAAAGATCATTGTGCCATTTAATGAAATTAACACGAATCAAATCAGTCCAGAAATGACAGAGGGAGAAAGGGCGAGGTCAGCGCGCTAGAGACGATGATGCCAATGTGGCAGTGGGTCCGGCGCATTAGTGGGGGTGCGGGTACGGGTGCCGGTGAGAAAGATTCTGCGGGGAGAGAGGGGAAGGGTCGGGTGGGCTGGTTACTAGGCTTGCTGTTGGGCCTGGTTCCCTGGGGCTTCCTTTTCTATTTTCTTCTTCTTCTTCTTCTTTTTCTTTTTCTATTTCTATTTTCTGTTTTAATTCAAACCATTTGATTTCAAATCTTTTCCAATTTTCAGTAGGTTTTTGAACCAGTTATTTAGTGTGTTTAAAAGTCCACTTGGGAATAATCCAAATATTTTCTTATGATTTAATAACCATTTAAGTGTGGCATTTTGTCCTTATTTAAATAAAATTGATTATGGTTCATAACCCCATATAATTTTACTTAAATAATATTTTATGCTTTTATTTTATTTTGAATTACTTTTATTCCATTTACTTATGGATTTGGCCAAGATTTAAATTTTCTTTTAAATATTTATAATTTATTTAATTCTTCCTTTATCTTATAAAATTCATATCTTTTTATTTATAGCTCCAAAATTGGTGATTCCACTTTGTAAAATTTTATTTAATAACTATTTATCTTTTCAAATCCTTTTAGGATTACTTTGCTCACAATTCGGTATTGTTTTTAGTTAGGAGCTTTATTCTGGCACTCTGTCGGGACGGGGAATTGGAGGAGATCATCGCCATCATCATCACTGACTCCTCTCCATCAAGCATCCATGTTTCCCCCATCCATGAGTAAGTAAGCCCCCACTGTAGTCTATGGGGATGGTAGGGATTGGATGAGTTCTATCATGTAATCGAATAAGATTGTTAGGGCATGGTGCCTAGTATATTTATTAGTGCTATTTGACTTTGTTGCAACTTGTTGTGCTTAATGCTTGTCACTAGGGCCCGATTGCCATGATCTCAGATTTGAACATGTTATTGATTCATGATGATAGTATTGTTTGTGATCTTATCTGCAAGTTGTGTACACATATTATTGTCCAGAACCGAAGGCCCCGAAGTGACAGAAATTGGGATAGCCAGAGGGTATGGCTGTGATATGAGGATCATGTGTGTTCATGGAGTGTGAATGCTTTGCTCTGGTGCTCTATTAAAAGGAGCACCTTAATTGCCAGTAGATTCCCTTGAGGCCCCGCTGCAACGGGCTGGCTGGACAAAAGATGTTGTGCAAGTTCTCATTTCGAGCACGTATGACTATATACGGAACACATGCCTATGATTGTTTGGTACTTGGATGCTTTATCTTATTTATCTGCAAATGCCCTGGATCTTGAAGTTACATGAATAGTCTCATCCATGCAACACCCGTCCATCCATCCCTATGCCTGCCGCACTCATATCCTATTGTTTGCTACTATTGTTACTACTGCCTTTGTTTTATTGCTGTTGTTACTTTGCTATTTCTATTACAAAACTGTTGCTACTGATAAAATACTATGAGCTGCAGCTGAATTGACAACTCAGTTGTTAAGGCTAATAAGTATTCTTTGGCTCCCCTTGTGTCGAATCAATAAATTGGGTTATACTACCCTCGAAGACTATTGCGATCCCCTAAACTTGTGGGTCATCGAGACTATTTTCTGGCGCCATTGCCAGGGAGCATAGCTTTATTTGTAAGTTCACTTGGATTTATTATTGTTTGTTTCTATCATTTTTCATCATGGGGAAGTCTCGTGATGGAAAGTTTCCTATTTTACCATCCACTACAAGAAGAGGTACAGTTCTAAACACCTATGTTGCTGTTGATTCACCCTCTGTTCTAAGTAAGCTTGCTACACCACCACCACATACACATGCTACACACATTGCTACTACTATTGAATCTGAAATTGCTTCTAATACTCATGATGTTACTTCTACTGTGCTTGATGAGAGTGGTTCATTAGGTCCTTTCCTAGATGCTACAATTGCTAGAACTATAATGGGAAACACTGAAACTCCTAGTGAAGACACTATTACACCTGTTAGCTCACCTGAGTCTAGAGAAAGCTATGATATTAATGATGGTTACATTGAAATGAGTGATGAATTTATTGAAAAATATCGAAACACACGTGGTGCTAGTGCTATTAGGAGTCTCCTTGAGAAACATACTATTATACCTAAACTATCTCCTGATGCTAAGTTTGCTACTTCTCGCATAAACATTAAAGATAAAGATTATGATTTCTCTCTTGATTTATTTTATATAAAAATTGTTGAGAAAGAACCTTTTTATGGGACTGAGAATGAAAGGGCTGTGGCACATATGAATGAGCTTTCCACTATGAGTGACTTATTTTCTGATGATGTTAAGATGTGTACCTACTTTGTTGCGAAAATATGCTCTTTTTCACTAAAACAAGCTAAAGCTTGGTTTAATAGTTTACCTCCTAGATCCATTGATAGCCCTGAATGCTTGATTGCTACTTTCTTTTAGAAATATTTCCCTCCTAGTGCTAGACATGCTGCTTTGTAGAAACTTTTTTGCTTTTAAACTGGGAGAAGAGGATAAATTGCCCGAGTCATGGACAAGGTTTTGTGCCTTGATTCATGCACATCATTACCTAAAAATGAGCTTCTAGATATATATTATAATGGACTAACTGATGAATCTAGGACATACCTAGATAGTTTTGCTGATTGTGTTTTCAGGAAGAGAACTCCTGCAGAAGCTGAGGAATTAATTGCTAAAATAAGAAAGAATTATGATGATTGGACTTCAACTGAGCCAATTACACATAAAGCCAGCTACACTTGAACCAATTGTGCCTGAACCAACTCCAACACCAACACCCAAGAAGAGGGGAATGATTGTATTAAATGATGAAATGATGAAAGAAGCTAAGAAATGTTTTAAGGAGAAGGGTATTAGATATGAAGATGTGAAGAATTTACCTCCTATAGAAGAATTATGTAAGCCAATTTCCCACTCATCCACTATTGAGGTACACTCTCTCCAACACTTTTATGAAGGTGATATTCCTTATGGTAAACCTCCCGATCAATGCTTAGAGGAACTTGATACTTTTATTGTTAAACAAGGTAATTTTAAACAAGTTCAGAATCATTTATTGGAAAACTCTAGAGCTATTAATGAGTTGAAATATATTGTGGAAAGAACTTCTAATGATGTTAAAATGCTTGTTAAACACTTCCAAATGGTTCAAACCCAAATTGATCAACTTGCTAAAGTCCAAAAAGATATGCTAGTCAATTCTTCTGGAGATAAACATGCTTATGAAATTAGAACTAGGGTGGTGCTACCACTCAGGATCCTCTTTATCCTGAGGGACATCCTAAAAGAATTGAGTAGGATTCTCAACAAGATAAGAATAGTGGTAGTCCTTCTAAGAGAAAGAAAAAGAAACATAAAACAGTTGAGGAACCTTCTGAACCTGCTGTAGATCCTAATAGTATATCTATCTCTGATGCTGAAACTAAAAGTGGTAATGATAAAGATGATGCTCCTGGTAAGGAATAAGTTGAAGAAGAACCTGAGAAGCACACTAAGAACACTAGGTACACTAGATTTTATTGCTAATAAACATAGTAGTGAAAGAGAACCTTGGGTGCAAAAACCAATGCCTTTTCCTAATAAGAAACACAAGTCAAAGGAGGAAGAACACTATAATAAGTTTTGTGAGTGGATGAAACATTTATTTTTTCAAATTCCTTTGACTGATGCTATTAAGTTGCCTCCTTATTCAAAGTATATGAAGGATATTGTCTCTAATAAAAGGAAGATTCCTAATGAGGAAATTTCTACTTTGCATGCTAATTATTCCTTCAATGATAAGGTTCCAAAGAAACTTGGTGATCCAGGTTTTCCAACTATTCCTTTCTCTATTAAAAATAATTATGTTAGAACTGCTTTGTGTGATTTGGGAGCTGGAGTTAGTGTTATGCCTTTTTCTCTCTACAAGAGACTTCAGCTAGAGAAATTGATACCAACTGATATATCTTTGCAAATGCCTGATAAATCTATTACTATCCCTGTTGGTATATGTGAGGATGTTCCTGTTCAATTGGCTCATAATGGCTTGGTTTTAACTGATTTTGTTGTGCTTGAGATGCCAGAAGATGATAATATGTCTATTATTCTTGGGAGACCTTTTCTTAATACTGCAGGTGTTGTCATCAATTGTAATCAAGGAAAAGTAACTTTTAATATTAATGACAAAGAGCATACTGTCTATTTCCCAAAGAAGATTGATAAGAGCTATGGCCTAAATTCAATTGAAAATATTGAGAGCATCAAAGTTGGAGAAATATATTGTCCCATTCCACAAGAAAGTTTTGAAACTATTATGATTGGACTATTGCTATGAAGATTGATGTAACATAATCATTTTGTGAAATGCAAAGTTTCGTTTCATATAAGATTGCTTTGGTAACAAGACTTGATCAACCTTGTTAACAAAGGGATTTTAATGAACAAAACAATGTTTTACCATGATTATCCTTGCTCACTTTAGTTTTCTCCTTTCCAATCTTTGCTCTTCGTCTTGTTTGTCTTAGTTTTGCTACTTGCTTGCTTGTTAGAGTGTCTTAGAACTTCTGTAGTTTTGGTTTTGGTTTTCTTTTGTGTCTTCCAAAAAAATCTTTTTCTACGAGAAAATCAATTTTCATAATCTCAAAATTGGCCAAAAATAAAGTTTCCCAAAAAATTCCAGAAAATTCATATTAAATTGTTTCCTCTAAAAAAGGGACAGTGTGGCACCTGGAATGACCTAGAGGGATGCACCAGGCCAGCACACCCCTGGTGGCGCAGCCAGCCCTAGGTGGTGTCTGGCCTGGGTGTGGCCCACCCCTGGCCCTCCAAGTTGACTCCTTCTAGCCACTTCGTTCTCTCTTCTGAAAAACACCAGAAAACTTCTCAAAGCTCAAGTTCCTACTATTCTTGCTCCCGATTTTCGATCTCCTTGCTCAGTCCATCTTTGCTGCTGATTTTTTGGAGGGATTGCTCTCCGTTATGTGCCTCTTCCGCTTGTCCAATTAGATTTTTGATTGGTGGATTGTATCTTTGGTATTTTGCTACTGTAAGTGACAACTTGTGTGAGATTGCATGCTTGTTCTATGCTTTGAGATTTCATTTTGATGCATGTTTATTCCCCTAGTAAGTTCCTATAGTAGTTCCTCATCATTTATCAACTTGGAAATCACTTGGTTTGATGTTTGTCTAAAAATTTCAGAAAAAGGTCATGGACAACCACACCTTTGGAGAAGTGTTTGAAAGTGATGCACCTAGGACTACAAGGCCTTCGAGATCAGACTCTCGAGCTAGGCCATCATACAATGAGGATCTTATTGCGCCACTCTTTGGCAACGAGGGAGATGAGGGGGATGCGCACCCTTCTACCTTCCCTTGTTTTACCTTTTTGAAAGCTACAGGGATTCTCGATGATTTCTTAACTCTTGTTCAGAGGGTTGGTCTGACCGATTATATGCAGGATGGGAGTGAGCAATATGCTATGCTCACCAAAACTTTTGTGGAGAGTTTCTCTTTCACTAACACCCCTTTTAGGACAGAGGTTTCATTCAAAATCTATGGTAGGCCTTTTACCCTGACATGGAAAAGTTTTTGCAGCATTATAGGTATAGGCATGGCTGGGATGATGAAGAAGATTCAAGGTTGACCCGCTGATTTGTTGGATATCTACCGCGGGGTAACAAATGATGATGACCGCACAACCCAGCGCGGGAAGATAAGAAATATTGAACTCCCAGCTATAAGATATTTTGCTTATTATCTTGCCACTAGTATTCTTGGTAGGGAGAACACTAGCAATATTTCCAACTATCATTTGGCCTTTATAGCTGCTGCACTTAACAATGAAACCAGGTATAATCTTGGTTCTCTCATTGCTCGTCGCCTAGCTGCTAGAGGACCCATCTATGGGGGTATTATTGTTGCACGTGTTTTTGTTGCCTTAGAACTTTCTATTGATACAAATGATGCAATATTGGCTCCACAGAGGCTTGATTTAGCTGTCATGAAAGTGCATCACTTTGTTACTGCTAGCTCTAGCCTTGAGAGTTTAGTTTATAGGATGATGTTTACTGTCGGGGACGAGAGGGAAATTTCTTTGCCACAGTCTACTTTGTTCAGTATTTGCAGGGGGCCTTGGTCTCGCTCGAAGGAGGATATGGACGATCATCTCCTCATTCGTGGTTTCCACGTGCACTACTAGGGGGACGAACACTCTTATGACTACTCTGTGCACTACACAGGGGCTTCCTCGAGCACGTACCAGGACGAAGGGACCTCTTCGTCACAGTATGGAGGCACTCCTTCTTGGCCAGGTTGGGATTGAGCCGCACTTAGGCCAAAAGCCTAAGCTTGGGGGGAGGTGTACTGACATCACACTCATCTACATATCATTTTCCGTCGGTGCTTTGTATATCCATGTTTCGCTTTGTTTTTAGTTTTTGTCTCTGATTTCCAAAACACAAAAAGACCAAAAATATTTTCGTTTTCTCTTGGCTTGTTTCTTTGCTTTTTAGCTTTGGTTTCCTTTAAGAAAATCCAAAAAGATTTTGCTTTGTTTTTTTGCTTTGAGTGCTTTCTTTGAAAAATCGAAAACACAAAAAATATTTGTTGTTTTTCTTTGGTTTTGTGAAGTTCGTTGCAGGGTTCAGCGGTGAAAGGGTAATTGCCCCTATGTGTGGTTTTGGTGATTAATGACAATCCCTATGGTCTAATGTTTTCACTGAGTTTTATATGAAGGAATATTCCATAGGTCATGCTTGTAGTCCATGTGTTGGATTCAAGTATGGATGCTATGGAGATAAAAATATACCTTGAGTATTGGCATCAAAATCATCGAGTTGAAGAGAATAATATGATATGATCAATATCTTGAGAGTGTGATCCCAATAGAAGAATTCAAGATATGGCTCTAAGTAGGTGTCATGATAGCCTGATTATTTGAGCTATCATTGACTAAGATTTAGAGCATGTAATCAAATGAAGAGTTATTTATGTACCTCAAGATATTGGATGGAGCACGATAAGATACTTGGTTGACCAATACAAAGAGTGAAGAGTGATTTCAAGTTGGTCAACACATGAAGCATAAAGAATGTACCACATGGTCTTGTGGTATGGTAAGCCTTGTCAATTATGCATCATGAACTAACCCATTATATATGTGCCTTTGCGTTTTCTATATGGGATAGGTATCTTTCCATGGGCATGCTTCAAAAATGAAGATATTATATAGCCCATGAGAGGATGACATCAAGTGGTGATCGTCATCAAGGTTGAGAAGGGCAAGTTCAAGATAAGCATCTCGAGAAGATCATTTGCTTGAAGCTTGCCGTCCATATTGGTGATAATGGACATGTGAAGACATGTATTAATGAAGATATCCCATAGTGGTGTATGGGGAGCAAATTAGGAGTCTTCACGAATCAATAATGATCAAGTGTTGCATTCTGGCTTGGGTGGAGATTTAAGCATTGTCATCAAGATCAAGCGGAATGTGCAAGGCAAAGGTATGGCCTTGCTAGGTTTTCCTTTTACCGGTCTCAAGGTAGTTGTTGGGAGACCGGGTTATAGGATAGATAGCCGCACTATCAAGAGGGGCTTTAGGTTGGGTAACTTGATCACATTCTCATAGGGAGCTCAATCCTTTGCATACTTTGCATATTCCTATTTTGTTGCTTCTTGGTGTTTCTCCATGTGAGGTTCTTGATATTATTTCTAGCTATTCAACAATCCCAGGTTCATCGAAAATGGAATTCGTATGCATCTTCTATGGCGTTTTCGAGTTTGAAGGTTTTATCGGTTCTTATTTAGGGAGGCTTTTACCTTTCTTCATTTGGTTCTATCCTCCTTTTGGTCTATGATGTTTCTCCACACAATCTTGTAGAGCTTGTTTTCCTCGTCAAAACAAGCCCAAGACCATCAAAATCAGAGTCCGGATGCAAACATTATTGCGTTTTTCGTCAAGCCTATTTCATCCCGGTTGTGGATCCGGTTCAACCGGCTCCCAGACCGGGTGGTCCGGTGTCAGGACCGGAAAACCGGATCTTAAACCAGGATTTTCGGTTTTGCTATACCGAGTCTATCCAAGACTATGGTCAGTACCTAATCCTGGTTTTAAGTTTGGTTTTTTGGTCCAGGAACGAGACCGTCCAGTGTGAGGGCCAGTCCAACCGAACTTTCAACCGAGTTCGCACAGATTTCTTCCAACGGCCATATTTGCTTTCCCCTATAAAAGGGGTTCTTCCCCCAATGCGTTTTGAGTGTTCTTAACCACGAAATTGACCTCCATTGTTGAACCTCTTGAGCTTGCTTCCTCCCCCTTCCCTCCTATGATTCTGCCATCTTTTTGAGGGCTTTGGAAGAGGAGATCTAGATCTACAATCCCCACCAATCAATTCCTCCACTAAGTGAGGGGAACCCATTGTATCTAGATCTTGGAGTCATTTTTTGACTTCCACCATTGTTCTTCCTCTCTTATTCCTCCCTAGCACTTGTTGCTTTGGTGGGATTTGAGAGTGAAGGATTTGAGCACCCTTGGTGGTCTTGCTTTGCATTCTTGCATAAGTGTTGAGCTCTCCATTACGATTTGTTCGAGTGAGAGACCGTGAGCTTGTTACTCTTGGATGGTGACCTCCTAGTTGGTTTGGCGGTTGGTGCCACGGTGTCCTCTTCATGGAAGATTGTGAAGAGACCCGGGCTTCTCCTTCGTGGAGCTTGTGAAGTGGTTGTGGAGTTTGCCATCACCGGAGTGGAGGAACATCTAGCCATAAGGAAAGGTCCTATTCCTTCGTGGGATAGACTCAGAGAAGAAGGTGAGCCTTAGTGGAGTTGGGAAATCCTTCGTGGAATCCCACACCTCTCCAACATGACGTGTCTAACTTGTAAGGGAACACGGGAATACATCTTCGTCTCCGCGTGCCTTGGTTATCTCTATACCCGAGCTTACTTTCCTTGTGATATCCGTCGATCTTGAAGTACTTATATCTTGTTTATCACTTGTGGTATATTTATCTTGTGATATCTTGCTTAGCTTAACTTGTCGTTGGTGCACTTAGTTGAGCCTAGAGTATTTAGGTTTTGTGCTTGTAAAATAAACGTTAGTTTAATTTCGCATTCTATCAAGCCAAAACCATAATAGTTTTGAAATTGCCTATTCACCCCACTCTAGGCGACATCTCTATCCTTTCAAGCGGTCCTCAGTGGAGTTTGGGTTTCATGTTATTATTCAAGCCGCACAAGTGAAATGCAACTATGATGATTTATGACAACTCGAGGTGTGGTAAGAGGCTGGTAATGAACTCTATTTGTCTTCATTTTTGTACATATACTCATCATTGTGGGCATGCTTAGTCTGTTCATGTAAGGTGTATGTATTTATTGGATGCTTAGTAGTTCTTGCTCTCTTATGATTAGATCCAGCTTGCTAATAGTTTGTAGCATGTCATATGAATGTTTGCTTGCATTGTTCTATTCATAACTTGATATGACATTGTGGTATCCTCCTCTGAATGTTTCATTTGAATCGATTGGCACATGATCACGCATGCATATGACTGAACAAAAGTCAGTTAAGCCTCGACGATCTATTTTGCCTCAAAGTTCCTGTATCACTTTTATGCCATAATTAGTTCTGTTTTGTTGCAAGCATATTTATGACGGCTATTGCTCTCTTGGTTGTCGCTCCCTTTCTATTGCTAGCCTTCACTTGCACTGAGTATGAGCTCTACTCATGCTTCCAACTCCCCAAAACCATTATTGTCAAAAGTGTCCACCATACCTACCTACTAGCATCATTTGCTATTCCGTGCATATTCATTATGCCTTGTTTTCTTCCAAATAAAATGTTTGCTTGTTATGAGAAAGTTAGTTAGTAAAGCTCTCACGAACTTGATGGCACACTTTATTTTCTTGCACTTAATAAACCTGAACCATTGTGACTGTCCATGAAAGTTATATGCTTGCAAATTATAGGTTGGGAGTTAGAAGAACCGTGCTGTCACGGGGAACGCTTTCAACACCTGTAAATATATACCCAGTTGATATCATGCTCTTTTGTTTACGGATGTCGTCAGTGTGAAATAAAAGGGGAGCTTGTAAGTCCATGGAGTTATGTATATGTGTTAGAGGAATGCCTGGGCCGCTATCCTAAGCCATGTATAATCATGGTGGAAACTTGCAACATAACCATAGTGAGCAATCTATGAAGCATCCTCAGAAAAAAATATTTAGAGAAAAAAAGAGAGAAAAAATTATGCACCATTCCTATGGTAAATAAAGGATCGCTGAGATGCTCATTGTCTGCTTGCCTTGTCATTTTGATCTGGGATAGCTCCTATATCATTGGGAAAGGGATACCCCGTTGGCGGTTCTCTATGATACACATGTATTTACTATGACAAGAACTTACCGGTAACTAAAGTTGAGTAGCATGAGGAGAGGCCCTCGTACTCAAGGGACATGAGATTTCCAGTTTATGGCTTGTCAAGCATATAACTCATATTGGACCTCAGTTTAAATTTAACCATCTAAAGATGCCTATGATAGGGGCAATGAGAGCTGAAATCTAATGATTACGATACTTTTAGCATTTGGAAGCCTTTCAAACTTTTCAAAACCGTTTCACTTCCTTGTTGAGTCACCACTTATTCTATGAGCACATTCTTGAGAGCATAGTTGTCATTCTTAGTGTAATGTGCTTGTCTCAAAACTTGGCTAATTATGTCATGACTTTGATGCTTGTATCTTTGATATCTTTACTTCTAGTCTTCACTTGAACTTAAGAGGTGCCTTAGCATTTATGTTTTGCTCCACAATCAAAGGCAAGCGATATACCACTTTATCATACCTCGTTATGAGCATTGCAATGTTGCTTATGTTTATGTTTCATGCTACTTATTATTATTGTGTTGGAATCTCTTCATAGCTTGCAATGACTATTGGGTAGACTTAGTTGCATACTCCTTATTATGAATTGTCTAAGTATCTACTCATGTGCTGAGAATATTTACATTACATGAAGCAAATGTGTTCATGAAATTTTCTTTTATCGCACTCAGTTTTCAACTAAATTGCTTGAGGACAAGCAATAAGCTAAGCTTGGGGGAGTTGATACGTCCAAAATGTATCTACTTTCCCGAACACTATTGCTATTGTTTCTCCTCTAGTTTGTGTGATTTGGATAAAACTAACACGGACTGGTGCTGTTTTCAACAAAATTGCTTTGGTGTCTAGTTTTTGTGCAGAAAATCAACTTTTTCAGGAAAATCCAGAAAATATGCCAAAACTCCTATTTTACCAGAAGATTCACGGAGCCAGAAGATGATATGGAGGAGGGCCACGAGGGGCCCACACCACTAGCCGCGCGGGCCAGGCCAGGCCACGCCCGGAGGGGGTGTGGCCACCTCGGGCACCCCCTCGGCCTCCCTCTTCGCCTACATAAAGCTTCCTGACCTAAAAACACCGGGGGGTTCAACGTTTTTCCAGAGAGAGTTCCGATGCGCCGCCACCACCAAAAAACATGATTCAGAACCAGAAACTCCATTCTGGCACTCTGTCGGGACGGGGAATTGGAGGAGATCATCGCCATCATCATCACTGACTCCTCTCCATCAAGCATCCATGTTTCCCCCATCCATGAGTAAGTAAGCCCCCACTGTAGTCTATGGGGATGGTAGGGATTGGATGAGTTCTATCATGTAATCGAATAAGATTGTTAGGGCATGGTGCCTAGTATATTTATTAGTGCTATTTGACTTTGTTGCAACTTGTTGTGCTTAATGCTTGTCACTAGGGCCCGATTGCCATGATCTCAGATTTGAACATGTTATTGATTCATGATGATAGTATTGTTTGTGATCTTATCTGCAAGTTGTGTACACATATTATTGTCCGGAACCGAAGGGCCCGAAGTGACAGAAATTGGGACAGCCAGAGGGGATGGCTGTGATATGAGGATCACGTGTGTTCACAGAGTGTTAATGATTTGCTTTGGTGCTCTATTAAAAGGAGCACCTTAATTGCCAGTAGATTCCCTTGAGGCCCCGCTGCAATGGGTTGGCTGGACAAAAGATGTTGTGCAAGTTCTCATTGCGAGCACGTATGACTATATATGGAACACATGCCTATGATTGTTTAGTACTTGGATGCTTTATCTGCAAATGCCCTAGATCTTGAAGTTACATGAATAGTCTCATCCATGCAATGCCCGTCCATCCATCCCAATGCCTACCGCACTCATATCCTACTGTTTGCTATTATTGTTACTACTGCCTTTGTTTTACTGTTGTTGTTACTTTTCTATTGCTACTACAAAACTGTTGCTACTGATAAACTACTATGAGCAAGACTATTTCTAGGTGCAGTGATGGCATGTACCCAGTGTTGTCGTGGGACGCTTAGTTGGAAACCCCAAGAGCAAGGTGTGAAAAGCACAACAACAAGTTTCCCTCAGTAGAGGCCGAGGTTATCGAACTAGAAGCAGGAAGGAAACGTCACACAGGTGTTGCAAACAACGCGGAGACCTGCACAACACAAACTCAAGACCTTGCCCCAACGAATCAGTGAGGTTGTCAAGCTCACCGGTTTGCTGTAACAAAGGATTAAACGCATGATGTGGAAGGTAATGGTTTGCAGCAAGTAAACAAGTAATAGTGGAGGATGTATCAATGGTAAAGATTGGACTGGGGTCCATAGTTCACTAGAGGTGCTCTCCTTAGATAAACAACATTGCATGAAGGGTAAACAAATTACAGCAGGGCAATTAATAGGAACTGAGCATGGCATAACAATGCAATACCAGACAAAAAGATCATATGAGATTCGATTGGGCAATACAACAATATACATAGTCCGCCATCCAACTGCAGCTATGACTAGAACTCCACCTTCAGGTTATCATCCGAACCCACTCCAGTATTAAGTTGCAAGCAACAGACAATTGCTTTAAGCAAAGTGTGTAAGGTAAACAATCCACTTGTTCCATGACCAAGAGACCGTTGTTTTCTTCCTAGTAGCAACAACACATCTACAACCGAAGAGATTTCTGTCACTTCCCTTGGAAACTAAAGGCATGAACCCACTATCGAGCATAAATACTGTAGGGGTTCGTAGCATGGAAAACAAAAAATTTCTACCGCATGCACACAAACAAGCCAATATCTATCTACTAGATTGTAGCAACGAGTCGATCGAAGCACTCACCCTCGAAGATTCCAAAGAGGTTAACGAGAGCAGATTCTCGTGGGTGATGTAGTCATACACTTGCCGATCTCAAGATCGCGTAGACGATCCTTCCGGCGCTGTGTTCCGGCAGCGCTTCCGCAGTCGGTCACACGTTCGGTACTCGATGAAGACCTTCCTCTCCCTTGTTCCAACAGGCAGCGGAGGTTGTAGTTCTCCCCTTGTGATTCCGGCAGCACGACGGTGTGGTGTTAGAAGTAGAAGGAAGATCCTGCAGGGCTTCGCCTAAGATGGTGCGAGTTATGGCGGATTAGGGTTTCCCAGAAATCTAGGGTTTAGAAAACTGGGAGGAGCAGAAGATGTCGGCGGCGTCTAGAGCGATGGCGACGGACCGGCGGCGGCGCAGCGACGGCGCGGCGGCGGGTCGGCGGTGGCAGCTCAGGTGGAGAGGGGCTAGGGCTTGTAGTGTTGGGGCAGCCCTCCCCCTCTATTTATGAGAGGGGGCAGCCTTGGGAGGGGTGGGTTTGAATCCAAACCCAAACCCAAGTTGGATTGAGAGAAGGACTTGTTTCTTCTCCAACTAGGAAACCATTGTTCCAGTTTGACTTTTCAAACTTCCCGTTTGACTTTCAATTTAGAGTTTTAATTCTCTCTTGCAAATGCCCACACCAGTGACCTAGGATATGATCCAATCATTCCACTTACCCATGACACTTTCATGGACCATTCTCCTTCCGGTTCTAGAACCTCTCCGATGAAAATATCGGAATCTTTCCCGAACTCCGGAATCGGACTTCCCTTATATGAATCTTATTCTCCGGACCATTCCGAATCTCCTCGTGATATCCCGGATCCCATATGAGACTCTGAACAACATTCAGTATCCCTACTAACATTCCATATCTACTAAACAACATCGAATCCTTAAGTGTGTCTCCCTACGGTTCGTGAATTATGCGGACATGACCGAGACACTTCTCCGATCAATAACCAATAGAGGAATCTGGAAATTCATATGGCTCCCACATATTTCTACGATTACTTTGTGATCGAATGAACCACTTACATACGATACCAATTTCCCTTTGTCTCGCGATAGTTTACTTATCCGAGGTTTTGATCGTCGGTATCTCTGCATACCTAGTTCAACCTCGTTACCGATAAGTACTCTTTTATCGTTCCCATGATATGTGATCCCTTGTGAGCCAGTCACATGCTTGCAAGCTAATTGGATGACATTCCTCTGAGAGGGCCCAGAGTATATCTATCTGTCATATGGATGGACAAATCCCACTCTTGATCCATGTGCCTCAACCCATATTTTTCGAACACTCAATGCCACCTTTATAGCCACCCAGTTACAGTGTGGTGTTTGATGTCATCAAAGCATTCTTCCGATGATGGTGATTAGCATGATCTCATGGTCGAAGGAATTAGGTTACTATGTATCAGAAAGATTATAGAAAACGAACTATTGAAATGACTTGATCTTAATGCTATGCTTATCTATAGGAGTATGTCCATCATACCATTCTCCTAATGCTATGATCTTGTTGTCAACAACATCTCAATGCTCATGATCGGGAAACCACGATCATCTATTAAACAACAAGCTAGTATTTCAAAGAGGATTTACTAGGGACTCTAATTTAGTTTACAAATCACACAAGTATTAATGTTTCCTTTTTAATACTGTTATAGCATGAATGTAAACATTTATCATAAACACAAAGATATAATAATAACCACTTTTATTATTGCTTCTAGGGCATATCTCTAACAAATACCCCCTCTTGGAGTCACTAGCAACTACTTAGCTAAGATAGCTACTAACAACGGAGAGCATGCAAGATCACAAACAACGCAGACATGATAGAATCATAAAGACAAAACCATTAATCAATCTGACATAGTAATCTCAATATCCATCGGATCCCCACAAACACAACATGCATGATTACAAATAGATTAGATCTTGATCATGAACGGAGCTCACAAGATCTATACATGAAAGCACAAGGAGGAGATACAACCATCTAGCTACTACATGGACCCATAGTCCAAGATGGAACTACTCACGCATCATACCGGAGAAGAAGGCCTCCAGGATGATTTCCCCTCCGGAAGGGTGCCGGGAAGAACTTCAGATCCCCCCAATCTAGGGATGATGGTGGCAGCAGCTACAGAAGGTTTCATGGAGTTTTGATTGGGTGCCTAGGGTTTCTGCATCGAGGGCTTCTTATAGGCGAAGAGGCGAGGCTGGGAGGCGGCCAGGGGCCCCACACCCTACCCAGGCACGGGGTGGGCCCACCCGCGACTAGGGGGGTCTGGCCATCCTGGTTCGCTTCTCCGTCTCCCCTCGGGACTTCGTGTCCCCCGCAGTAAAATATTGACTTTGGCTTTTGTCCCGTCCAATTTCGAGAATACTGATTTTCTGCCTTTCTAGAACCAAAAACAGAAGAAAACTGGCAACTGGCAATGTGGCAACTTGTTAATAGGTTAGTTCCAGAAAAGATATAAAACACCTCAAAGTGTAGACAAAGCAGAGAAAAGTAGATACTAAACGAGCATGGAGCATCAAAAATTATAGATACGTTTCCAACGTATCATGCAGCTGAATTTACAACTCAGTTGTTAGGGCTTATAAGTATTATTTGGCTCCCCTTGTGTCGAATCAATAAATTGGGTTATACTACCCTCGAAGACTGTTGTGATCCCCTATATTGTGGGTCATCAGGCCTCCGGGATGATCTCTCCCCTCCCCTTGTGTTCAGATCCCTCGATCTAGGGATGATGGTGGCGGCGGCTACAGTCTGTTTCGTGGAGATCTGATCGGCTACTTAGGGTTTTGGCATCGGGGGATTCTAATAGGCGAAAGGGGAGACCGAGGGGGTGCCCGAGGTGTCCGCACCCCCCAGGCATGGCCAGGGGGTGTGGGCCCCTCGTGGCCCTCCTCCGTCTCGTGTTGTGGCTCCGTGTTCTCCTCGGTGAAATATTGACTTTGGCTTTCGTCCCGTGTAATTCCGAGAATATTTATTTTCTGGCTTTTCTGGAACCAAAAACAGCAAAAAACAGGCAACTAGCACTGTGGCATCTTGTTAATTGGTTAGTTCCAAAAAACGTATAAAAATACCTCAAAGTGTAGACAAAGCAAAGAAAAGTGGATACTAAACAACAGGGAACATAAAAAATTATAGATACGTTTACGACGTATCAAGCATCCCCAAGCTTAACTGCTTCTCGTCCTCGAGCAGGTAAGTGATAAAAAGAATAAATTTTTAGGTGACATGCACCATCATAATCAAGATCAAACCATTTTCAAGCATTGAAAGCTGGGATCAAAGAACTCTAAACATGAGCATGAAAGATGAAGTTCTCACAATAATAGAAAGTAACTATGCTGCAACATGAAAGGATACAAACAAAGATTCATGAATAACAATGCATTGAAAGATGTTTGTTTGTTGCACCTATAGAAAACATAGCATAGTGGCATTCAGCTTGTCCCTCATGGAGTAGCAAAACATAAATGCATAGGACACCTTCAAAGTTCATAAGGGTGACTAGATACAAATATTTTAAGAACAAGCAATACCAACAATACGAATCAATCAATAAGTTTTGGGACAATGCACATAGAACTAAGAACTGCAACTATGCTCTCTTAATTGGTGCCTAAGGATAGAAGGTGGAGACTCAATATAAAAGTGGAAGAAAGGCCCTTCAAAGGGAAGCAGGGATTTCAAGTTTCATTAAGAGCTTCCAAAAATTATGGTAATTGTTAGCTTTCAGCTCTCATTGCCCCTATCATAAGCATCTTGAAGTGATTAAGGTTAAAGTGAACAAAATATGGAGTATATGCTTGACAAAGTATAAGTTGGCAATCTCATGTCCCTTGAGTACGAGAGCCACTCCTCATGCTACTCAACTTTAGTTACCAGTAAGTTCTTGTCATAGTAAGTACATGTGTATCATAGAGAAACGCAAACGGGGTACCCCTTGCCCCATGATACAGGAGCTATCCCATATCAAAATGACAAGGCAAGAAGACAATGAGCATCTCAGCAATCTTCTTATTTACCATGGGAAAATGGTGCTTTTTTCTCTCTTTCCTCTTTTCTCATCTCTTTTTTTCAATCTCTTTTTTTCTATCTCTCTTTTTTATAAGAAGAATGCTTCATAGATTGATCACTATAGTGATGCTGCAAGTTTCCACCATGATTAGGCATGGCTTAGGCTAGCGTCCCAGGCGTTTCTCTAACACACATACATAACTCCATGGACTTACAAGCTCCCCTTTTATTTCACACCGACGACATCCATAAACAAAAGAGCATGATATCAACTGGGTAGATATTTACAAGTGTTGAAAGCGTTCCCCGTGACAGCACGGTTCTGCTAATCCCAACTTATAAGTGCAAGCATATACAATATAGATAACACAATGGTTCAAGTTTATTAGGGGCGAGAAAAATAAATTGTGCCATCAAGTTTGTCAGAGCTTTAATCACTAATTTTTACATAACAAAGTGACTTTTTAATTGGAAGGTAGATAAAACAAGAATATACTTGAAATGGTGTAACACACCATGCATAGGAATTTATAGTGGACACTTTGGAATAACTTGGTGTCTTGGGAGTTGGATGCATGAGTAAAGCTTATTCAATACAAGTGGAGGCTAGCAAAAGACTAGGAGCGACCAACTAAGAGAGCAATAATGGCCATAATCATGCAGAGCGACAAAACATTACTAATCAAAGCATAAATTGGTACCACAAGTCAAAAACTAAATGATCATAGAGGCTAAGGTGACTAGTTCATAGTCATAACATGGTGTGAGCATGTTCCAAGTCAACCCAAACAAATCATGAAAGGAGAATACCACAATACTATGCTTTTGTATGCTAAAACAACGCATGATTCTATCAAGGCAGATTAAGCAATCCTAATTGTTTGGAACAAGTAATTCTACAACAATAATCACTAAGCATAAGGTCAAACCAACATCTAGCACGACATGATAAAGTCTAAGTCACAGTCAAAGCAAGATCTTCCTACTCCTTTCCAACACCAATCAACTTATTTGAAACAACACAGTGAAAATGGGGGTCCAACTACTTTATTCAAGCAAACTAAGCAAACTAAAACCAAAAACGAAAACTAAGACGCTCCAAGATCAACACAACTATGCATGAAATCATAAAAACGAAGTGTCTAGAAAGACCTGAGATTTTTATTGATGAAGAAGGGGATGTGTCAACACCCGGATTTTTAATCCCAGATGCATGTTATGCCATACCTCGCAATCCCAGGATTACCATTTTTGCGACACATAACAGAATTGGATACAATAGTACATCATCCATTACAAATGATACATAAGTTCTTACACGGATAGGGATCTCATGATCCAGTTCTTAATACAACATCAAGCAGCGGAATACGTAATAATAACGGTAGCGTAGGCGAAGCTCCATCTTCGGGGCCACAGGCAATGCTGACGATGGGAGATGATCCTAGTTGTCGTAACCTTCCTGGGGTCCATCTTCGAGGTACTCCTCTTCATAGTCTGGCCATGGGAATAGCCAGGGACAAAGCCATGAGTACTCTTTAATTACTCGCAAACTAATACTAACAGGTAAAGGTTTTTTTGGATAATAGGACACTAGGCTCTAAGGTTGTTTTGCAAATGCCAGATTTATCTCTACTAAGTTCCAAAGCTAGTCACAATTTTAGAATTCCTAAGTGGGATCTTGTAACTCATGTCACAACTCTGTTGTGGTCAAGTCAAAGTCTAAATTCATTTCACAAGTCATTTTTGAAAAGTCTAACGGGGGAACAGTATGGCCACTCCAACTGTCCATAACCGCGGACGCGGCTATTCGAATAGTTTGACACTCTGCAGAGATTGTACACTTTCACCACAATATTCGATACATCCGTCAGGAACAAATCCTGAATTCACCATACTCAGTATGCGGATAATCAATCCCAACCTTTCAATTACACGCCCTAGTATAAGCACCTCTCCTGTGAGTTTGGCCTCCCAACCATGACCAACTGTCATCTTGGGTACTGCACGGGTGGACAATCTTCACAAGGTAGCCTCAGCTCAGACCTTGGCTGTGAGGGAGCTAATACTAAGGTACATAAGTTTCCAGTCAAGCCCTACCCAATCTTCGGGTATTGTGGTTGTACGATAAAATTGGAATGGCATTGCATCCAGACAACCATCAGTTTTATAAAAGGGCTAAGGCTCATGCCTCAACATTTTCATCACCAAAATCATCAGGTATTTGGAAACACATGTCCAAAACATTTCAATCGAATGATCCATCATTCTAAGGTTTTCATAACCATTTTCTCACCAATTATTCCCATCTAAAGTTGATCAAGTTTTATGCTTAGCACTAGCATCTACAAGTGGGGGTAGGCACTAATGAGGGGTGGTAGACTAGTGGAGTTTCAACTAAGTACAACCTTATATCTTAGGATGATATCAAGGTTTCTAACTTAGGCCAAAATTTATGATCTTTATGCAACCTTCAGATAACTTTCTAGTATCTACCAAACTCTTAAGTAAACTCTAAGTAAGCTTTGATAAAGAAATAAAGTAAGAAGCTTGCAAATAAAACTAGGATTGGTTTATCAAGTGGGTATGATCATATATGCTTAAAGCATATAGTAGGCATAGTAACAAGTATTGGCTTGCATAGGTAAAGTATCTTGCAAGTGTTAGCTTGCATCAATGTCAATATTGAAGGGAATATGCCCGAGAGGCAATAATAAAGTGGTTATTATCGTATTCCTTATTTATGATAAATGTTTATTTTGCATGCTATAATTGTATTAATACGGAAACGTTAATACATGTGTGTTTAATAAACAAAAAGGAAGTTACTAGTTATGCCTCTCTTATAAACTAGCTTGTTGATTAACATGATGATCAAAGTTTCCTGATCATGGACATTGGATGTTGTTAATAACGAGGTCACAACATTAGTGTAATGATGTGATGAACATTCATCCAAAGTATAGCATTACGATCAAAGTCATTGAGTTTATATTGCTATAACAACTTATGAAGTGATCCTAATCCTTAGACCATGATATCATGTCAATCACTAACACCGAAAGAGTTTCTCGATGACATCAAACGTCACACCGTAACTGGGTGATTATAAAGATGGCTTCAGAACTACTAAAGTGTTATGTTGAGACCCATGGATCGAGAGTGGAATTAGTTCATCCCGATGACGGATAGATATGCTATGGGCCCTCTCGGTGGTTTCACATTGATTAGCTTGCAAGCAAGTGATTTGATCACTAGAATGTTATATCACGGGAACGAGAAAAGAGTGCATGTCAGTAACGAGATCAAACTAGGTATGGAGATACCGATGATCGAATCTCGGACATGTAATATATCGTGAAACAAAGGGATTAAGATACTAGCGTAAAAGGTTCACGCGATCACAGAAGTCATCGTTGAATGTGTGGGAGTCAGTATGGATCTCCAGGTCCCGCTGCTGATCGGAGAGGGGTCTCGATCATGTCTGCATTATTCGCGAACCGTATGGTGACACACTTAAGGGATACCAACACCATTCGGAGCAAATGATATGCCAGAGAAAGAAAAAGGAAAGCGCGGGAATTTATTTCACTAGACACCGAAACTGTTTCGGTTGAAATTGCTGAAACTGGTTCTGCATGTGAAATTGAAATATTGTAAGGGGTTTTATGTGAATGTTTGTTAATTAAAGTAATTAAAAAAATTCTGAATAAATAAATAAAAGAGTTTTATTTAAATGATAGCTTGCATTAAATTTGGTGGAAATTTAATGCATGTGAGTGGATTTTTGAGTGGAGGCTTTTTAATGGGAGTGGAGGCTTTTCATTTTGAGTGGGAGCTCCACCCACATGAATGTGGAAGAGGTGGGGGAAGCCCCCATGGCTGGGCGCCATGCCCCTTGGGTGCCCCCCTCTCCCCTATAAAAGGCCCCCCTCTCCTCCTCTCAAAGCACACCTCCTCGCGAAGGATCTCTCTCCCCCCTTTAGAATTTCCCCATGGTCTCGGATCAGCGAGATACATGTTCCCGGTGGCTTTTTCTGGAAGGATTTTTTGCTTCCGCTGCTTCGCTGGAGCGAGGGCGCGGAGGTTGTCAGGGTACCCATACGTGTGTGCGATCACGGATGCACCACTGCTTTGAGGTGCTGGACTTGATCGTGTTGGACCGGCTGGACCAGATGGACTTCATCACGATCTTGAGATCGGCAAGCGTTCGTCTACATCATCCACGAGTACAACCTCGTTAACGCTATTCGGTATTCGAGGGTATGTATTCTATGGATGTATATCCACCCGTTGCTTGTATCTAGTAGATAGATCTTGGTACATAGATGTTCCCATCGTAGGAAATTTTTTGTTTTCTATGCTGCGAACCCTACAGTGGTATCAGAGCCGGATCTATGCGTAGATACTCTGCACGGGTAGTACACATATGAGTATGTGGGCGATGATGATCATTTTATTGCTTCTTAGTTGTACTTTGGATATTGGTGGTATAGTGGGATGAAGCGGCCCGGACAAACTTTACATGTCCTCGCACATGAGACCTGTTCCACGCTTTACATGCAACTAGTTTTGCATAAGTGGCTAGCGGGTGTCTGTCTCTCCTACTATAGTCAATATCTAATTTGCAACGGGTTGTCAACAATTTGGTTATCCTCGTTGTGGTTCATGTTCGTAGGTAAGAACGGTTCTATCTTCGAAAGCCCTAAACCACGTAAAATTTGCAATGGATAAATTAGAGGCGTCTAGTTTAGATTGTTGCTGGGCTAGTGTTATGATATGGTGATGTTGTAAGTAGAAGTATGAGATGATACTCTTACAACATACATAACGTGTAGACTCCATAGACCTTGGATTTACACATAAAGGTATGATAGTGATCATACCACGATGCACATGATAGAGATCATATGCGGGAACCATATCATTCCACTAATAAACATGTGATGTTTGATAGCATCTTATATTGCTTGTTTGGCGTTTTATTAGCATAATAAGATGATCCCTCATTTTGATATCAATATAAAAATGTGTTCTTCCTTAAGTATGCACCGAAAATGTTTCGTCGCTTCAAGGCATCACGTGATGATCGGGTGTACTTGAATCCACGAGCATATCTCGGGTGTAAGACAGTTACACACACGAATACTAAGGTTCTTACTTGGCGAGCCTAGCATGTACAAACATGGCCTCGGAACACGGACCGAAAGGTTAAGCATGAGTCATATAGTAGATATGATGCCCATTTGATGCTCGCCTTTGAAGCTACACCGACTCACGTGATGATCGGACTTGGTATAGTGGATTTGGTTCATGTAATCACCAAAAAGACATGAGGTATGCCATTTTTGAGTGGGAGTTCATTTCTAATTTGGATTAGTAGAACTCAATTTATCATAAATTAAATCAAAGTGAATTTGCATAATTTGCTGTAGTCATTGGCATTCGTTCACCACCTTATGCATAGTTGTAATTGAGATAATAGAGCTATAGAATTTTGGATATATACTTTACAAACTGGTATCGTATTGTGTTGAGTGTCAATCTAAAGTTTAAAGTCCTATTGCAAACTTTCAGCAAAATTCTATTTACTCCGTGAAATTTAATAATTGGTATTAAATCGAGAGTAACAATTCCAGTGTTAGTATCTGTAGAGGGAATTCCCAACCTTTAAAAAATATATAAGGTAGAGTCCCCTGTGTTTACAATGCTAGTCCCTGGATCAATAGCTAGCATCCACAGTTAAGATGTAATATCAAGAAACAAAGGTCATAATACAACTTTATAACCAGGAATAACATAATTTTATTACATCTTACATAGCTTATTTGGCTATTACATTACATTGCAGCAGAATATCTATAAGCATGGGGTCCTTCATCTTCAAAGTGCCATAGGCAAACATGTTGGTTGTAGACTTTGTAATCCTAATCATTCAATCTTCACTAAAATCAATCAAACCTGCAACATTACAAGTTACAGCCACAAGGGTCAATACATTTGAATTGTATTGGCAAGTTTCACTACTATGTAAAATATAAGTGGATCCTATCATTACATGCATATTTGGCTAAGTAGAGTTTTAGGCTCATTTGCAGAAAGCAATAATTTATCCTATCTTTCAGAATGGTTTTGGTCTTTTGTCAAATCTTTCTGAACTCCTTGGTAAATCCCCAAGTGTCTTTGCCAAAAATCCCTTGAGCTCCTTGGTAAATCCCCAAGTGCTTCAAGTTTTTATCCAAATCTCTTGAGCTCCTTGGTACCCCCAAGTGCTTCAAGTCTTTTGTTGTTACTTTAAAGTTTTTCTTTTAGAAATTGGAATGTCGAGATTTCCCATAGCTTCAAGCTTTAGTTGCACAGTATTGTCCATAACCGGGGACACGGCTAAGTACTTAGATTTTATTATCTTCTGCAGAAGTTGTACACTTTACCCACATGTCACACTCTCATCTTGTTGCCACCAGTGGCCGCTGGATAAGTGCTCACCAAGATGGAGTACTGGCAGATTGAGAATGTGACGAAGTCTTTCCAGAGGGTCCTCCCATACACCATTGCTAGCTTGTCTTCAGTACCCATGTAGGATTCCGAGTTCCCTCATTTTCAGTAACCTGAAGACAATGCATGGGTCTTCCCAATGTAGTTGACTAAGCCAGAGCCATATGTAGCATGTGGTTGTACACGAAAGCCACAATTGGAGAAACATGTTCAATCTCTAAGTTTCCTGGGTGGTTTTCTTTTGGTGCACAACACAAAGAGATTGCCATAGACATGGTTCCTTTTGTTGCCACCTTGTCCAAAACTCAAAGTATCCTTGTCCACCCAGGTGGTTCATTGAGTCCTTGTTTTATTATATAAAACACAAGTCTTTTCTCAACTCCATAAAAATCTCAACATGTATCTCTTCTCAAAATATTTAGCATGGCTAAGCATTTTACAACTACATTGTTTTCACTAAGGAATATATAAGATATCCTATTAGGATTTAGCATAGCATAAGTTTAGAAATTCTTTTCATGCATGTTTTAAAATCCACTAAGTATAATGAAAATAGTAGGACTTTAGATGATAGTGTAACTTGCCTTTTTGGTAGGGAATGTTGGTTCACTTCTTGATCTTGCTAGTTTCACACTTTTCTATTTTCACTACAAATCAATCAAGCAAACACAATATCACTAGCATTCCAACCAAAATCAATCAAACAAATTAACACACATAAAATAATGAGATCTAAGTCATGCATGCAAGCATGCATAAGATAGTTTTATTTGCCAAGTTGGTCTCTACTAGGCTCTACACATTGTAAGGCTCAAAGTGGACATTTTCCAAAGTGGAAAAGTCATTTGCAAAAGGGTTTTATCTATAAACCATTTTTAAATCCATTCATTATTTTATGTGGTGGAAAATGTTTTTATCAAATCAAAACTTTATGTCTTTCACAAATAAGTTGCTAATTTTCAAAACATGGTGTTTAGGGTCAGTAGGTTTGATTCAAATCATTTTCCCAAAGTTTTTACTCCAAAAACATTTTCATAACAAAACCAATATTTTTATTTGGCTAGAAATGGGCTCAATCAATTAATCCATCCTAAACTTCACCAAATCCATTTTTAAAACCACAAGTTGGTTCCTAAGATCAGTAGGTTCACAACAAACCAGTTTGCAAAGATTTCAACCTCAAAAACAATTTTGAATAATTTTTATAACCTAAACAAGCATACAAATGTTTCTACAAAAACAAACATTTTACCAGAGGCTTTTTACTAAACAACTTGCATGGTTGGCTAGGGCTTGTTCCACTGATTCCGTTGATATAAAGTTTGCAAATTTTGGACGTGTGGATCAAAAGTTACAAGGGTTTCAAATCTGCATCTAAATCAGATTCAAACTTTGTTTTTAAACAGAACCGGTGACACGCGTCGCGTTTTTATTGGGCGGTACCGCTTCGTGCGGATCAGCCTCTGCGGGGCGTTGGATTAAACTACATCGCACGGCTCAGACTGCGTACCCTTTCGCTGTTAAGTGATCTAATCGCATTCTTTGGATTTTCATCTAACGGCCATCGTCACCTTGACCAATATCTGGCGGCGCTCGACGGCTGCGCGCGGCGGCGAAGGTCAGACGACGACGAAACTGGCGATGTAGGAAGCGAGGAAGAAAGGGAGTAGACTCACCGTGTTTGCAGTAGCGTGGGGGAGCTCAACGTGTTGTTGGTTCGACGAGGGGCGCGCAAGGTTGCGGTTAATTGCTCGCCGGAGACGTGGTCGGCGTCAGATGGTCCTGGAGCTCGTCGAGGGTGGTGCTGTGGTTCGCCCCGTGGAAAAGCAAGGGCATGGTTAGATGCAGCCGAGGTTGGGGAGTGCAGGAGCATCATCGGGGAAGAGCGGGGCGGTCAGGTGCTTACCAGAAGGGTCGCCGGAGAAGGAAGCGAGCCGGCGCCGAGGTCGTCGAAGCCGAGGTTCTAGGGCGCACGCGGTTGAACGGATGGCACAGGAAGAAGCGCCTGGGAGTGGGGGTCACGGTCGTGTGCTCAGGGAGGCAAGGGGTGGCGAGGTTGGGCCGGAATCGAGGAGGAAGCTTGTCAGAGACAGAGGTGCTCGGAGAGGAATTATGGCGGCCCGGGGGCATGGCAAGGTGGGGCGACTGAGGGAAAATGGAGAGGGGGCGTGGGCGTTTAAGCGTGCGTGATCACTGCGAGTAATGGTGGCCACGTTAAGGCGAATTTAAGCCGCGGAATCATAGCCAGAAACGACGACGAGGGGAGGGAGAAGAGGTCGTCGCGGAGACGATGAGCTGAGGTGGCAGGTGGGGTCCTTTCGTCAGTGGGGGAGAGAGAGGGGAAGAGGGGCCACCGTGGTGTCGGTGGGTTAGTTAACAGGTGCGAAACGTTTTCCTCGGGAGGGAGAGAGTGGGCTGGTACTGGGCCTTGTTGGGCTGGCTTAGTTGGGTCAGGTCTGTTTCTATTTTTTTTTCTTTCTGAATGTTTTGTCTTTTTCTAATTCTATTTTCTGTTTTGAATTTCAATCAACCAATCAAACATTCAAATCAAATCAAATATTCACCACACTTGTGTTGAGATTTTGGTTCTGTTTAACAACATAAACCAAAGTCCTAAAAACAAAAATAATATTTTTATTTTAGGGTCCATTATTAATTAAATAAATAGACCTTGTTTATTAAATCAAAATAGGATTTGATTTATTTAAAATATCCATTTGAAATCTAAAATGGTACCAAAACCAAATCAGTAGGTTTTATTTGGAAATAAAGAATACTTGGAAAACTTATTTAAAATAAATAAATAAGTTTTGATGTTTAATAAAAAAAATAGTAACCTTTATTTTTAATAAACTTGGATATTAAATCCTTATTATTTTATTTAAATAAACCTTTATTTTATTTTTTAATAAATAGAAATATTTTATTTCAAAGGCTTGGCCAAGTTTTAATTTGGCTTATAAAATAATCTTTATTTACATTTTTCTTCCTTTTCAATTGAAAACCCAAATCTTTTTATTTAAAGATTCAAAATAGTAATTCCAAATATTTTTATTTTTTTCCTTTATTAAATGTTTATCTGTTTAAAACCCTTTAGGATTTATCTTGATCAAAATAGGTTTGAAGGTTCCCATTTGAATTCAGAAAGTTTCTTCTCACCCTGAAAATCAACAAAGTTTTATTTTATTCATTTATTTTTCACATTACAAGATTTGGAAAATCTTGGGATGTGACAGTATCTTAAGTATCATGTTTGCCTCTATGATTCTTGATTGTTTTAATATCAAGTTTATCTAGGAGCTGAAAGAATTGTTTTAGAAACCATCATGTGTGACAGATATAACGATATCTAAAACAATGTTTTGGTTGCAATATGATAGAGTATAATATATGTTCTCATATTGGATGAGAATTTACAAAGGTTGGAGATGCTAGACATCCTAATCATCCAAAAGGGTTTTGGAAAGTAACGTTATACTCACGATTCATCTTTATAAGCTACAATAGCTTGATCATGATAGTTGTCATGATAAGGATGAATAGAATATGTATGTAAAGTGTTTACTACACTAAAAGATTACTAAAGAATGGATTTTGAAAGAACGCCGATCATTTGATGATGGTGATCTACTTCAAAGTGCAAGTCCAAAGGTATTATTATTTGAATATACACGCTTTGGACTATGTGTCATGTATATGGCGCCACTTTTGATGTTGATAGATTCTTTTAAAAGGAAAGGGAAATGCTGAAAGAGAATCTATAAAATATATTTGGCAGAAAAGAATAGATTGGAAATATCCAATTTAGGTATATGGACGATATACATGTTATGGTTGTATTCTTTGCTTGTTAAATAATGTGGTTCTTAGGTATTGGATACCGAATTGGTTGGTATGAAATTTCATACGGAACAACGCAATTCATGAACCACAATGGCCTAAGTAACTAGCAAGAGAATATGTGATGATGTTCATCGAAAACAAACAAACCATTGTTTGTATTTCTCGTTGACATCAAATCTTGACTTCAAGATTTGTTTAAATAATTGTTATTTAAATCAGGTATTATGAGAACAAAGGTTGTTCAAATAATTACCATATTCCATATAAGATGGATGATTTACAAATCTAGTTGGAGAAATCACATCCATAAAGCCTAATGCTAAAATGTCGCAAGACAAATGATTGGAAGATCACTTACGAAGTGACATCGCTGTTTAATTATATTGGAAATAAAACATGAAGAAACTCCATTTTCATGGATTTTTGGAGTCTTTGATTTGATCAAGTGACGCTTGTGAGACTTTCCACATCATAATTAAAACTTCGTTCAAAGGCCAAAGAAGAACGAACGACTAAATTATTGGAATTTATACATGTCGATGCATGTAGTCCATTATGTGTAGTCGTAAGCGATGGGTTTCAACTTCATATGCTTTCTCCGGAAATTTGAGTGAATATTCACTTAATGAGAAAGAAGTATGAAATATTTGAAAAATGTTTCAAAGACTTTCAAGATGAAGTGGAAAATCATTGTAACAATAAAATAAATGGTTTATGATTTTATCATAAGGAATTTGTTTGAGTTACAAGTGTAACAAGAAAATAAATGAATTATGATTTTATCATAAAGGGATTTATTTGAGTTACAAGTTTAGCAAAAGACCTAGATTTACATATCCCGAAACACCATAGGAATATGGAGTGTTTGAGATTTGTAATGAAACCTTGTTTGACATGGTTGGATCAAAGGTGTTATTGATAAAACTGCCATTATGTTTTAAAAGATTAAAGCTTTAGAGACTACCGCTTTTACACTGAAAAGAGCTCCATCTTGATCCGTTGAAATGACACCATGGAAGTTATGGTTTGGGGTAAAACCCAAGTTGTCATTTCTTAAATTTTGGTATGCTAAACATAAGTAAGATGTTTACAACCAAAGTCGGATGAGCATGTCTTTGTAGGTTATTTCGAATAACAATTGGTTATTCCTTCATAACACCAAGGACAAAAGGGTTTGTCGCTTGAAACGTGAAGTTTCTTGGAGAAGGAATTTTTCGTAAAAGTTAAGTGGGAGGACAATAGAACTTTGATAAGGTTAACGAACCTTAGCTATATGTGCTGAGTTGCGCAGCGCCAGAAATTGTTCCAAAGGCTGCCATAATGCTCATAGCTTATGTGCCTCAAAGGTTGTGGTCACGTAGATCTAAGTTTCTATTGAACCAAGTAGGTCGGTTAAACAATCAAATGCTAAGATTTGAGAGTAAATCATTATTGTTTGACAATGATGAACCGAATACATACAAAGAAGCGATGATGGGCCCTGACTCCGTCAAATGGCTTGAAGCCATAAAATCCGTGATAGTTCCATACACGAGAAATCAAGTTTTGAACTTGGAAGACCCTCCGGAAAGGTGTAAAAACCTATCGGTCGTATTTGGATCTATAAAATAGTCGACATGTCGTAAAGTATTTTATGACAATGTTCAAGGAGTTGACTATGACAAGATTTGATCTTTCACAGCGATATTTAGTCTGGACGGATTAAAGTAGCAACCAATACATATAATTTGGTATATGGTAGATGAATAAACAAAACAAAGTTCTTCTAATAGAATGGTTACCTAGGACGTGTACATGACACGGTCCAAAGGGTTTTGTTAATTCAAAGGATGCTAAAAAGGGCATGCAAACTTCAATGGTTGAAGTAAGCATCGTGGAGTTGGAATCTTCACCGTGATGAAAAAGAGTTTTCATCAGGAGACGATGAAGATGCTTGCATTTGCAAGAAATTAAGTGGGAGCGCTGAGACATATTTCTAATACATTATGTGGAGGACATCTTGTTGATTGGGAATGATGTATCTTTTATTGACAAAGGTTAAGAATTTCATTTTGATGAAAGACTTAGGCAAAACCCGAATATTTAGCGTGAATGTCTATAGTGGATAGACTGTGACGCCAATATGGTTGTGCCAAACGTACATATATGAGATATTGAAGGAGTTCAATATAGAAACGACAAGAAACAGTTCTTGTTGCATGGAAAAGGAATTGAATCAAGATTCAAGTGTATGGACACTTGATAAGTGAAACAAGATTCAAGTGCTTTGACACTTGATGAGTGAAATCACGAGAATGTTTTGATCAATCATACCATGATATGTACACATCCAGATATGTCTGATGCTCTAAGTGTTATGAGCATATACCAGAATGAATCATAAAATGATCATTGGACGATAGTGAGGATATTCTTATGATCTTTTTTAAAGAACTAAGAATATATTTGTGTAGAGGTGACAAACAATTACAAATAGTTCATTGTAAAGCGTTACATTGATATTAGGTTTGTCACAAGATACAAATTAAGTTTATCTCAATTTAAACTATGGGTGGCACAATGAAATGGAAATAAAGTTTCCATGATGGATTTGGATGAAATCCAAAGTTAAGACATTGTGACGAATACTACAACAAAAGGCTAAGTATATGACTGCTATAGTAGCACTAAAGGAGGGAATTTGTGTCAAGTAGTTTGTTATCAAACTAAGGTGTGGTTCGCAACGGGCTAACACTAAAGATATATTGTGTGACAATAGTATCGACGTGTTTTAACCCCAAGGAACTAAAGGTCTCACCAAAAGACCAAATTTATACAATGCCATCTCATTGGAGAATGAGTGATGCGTGAAGACACAAAGACATGCAAATACACACAAACCTGAAAGTGTCAGATTTGTAGATTATGTTAACCACTTGTAATTGCGTATATGGAACACCAGAAAGCCATAGGTGTTCAATACGCAAAGTTTTCAAACTAGATTATTGTCTCTAGTGCAAGTGGGAGACTGAAGGGAATATGCCCGAGAGGCAATAATAAAGTGGTTATTATCGTATTCCCTATTTATGATAAATGTTTATTTTGCATGCTATAATTGTATTAATATGGAAACGTTAATACATGTGTGTTTAATAAACAAAAAAGAAGTTCCTAGTTATGCCTCTCTTATAAACTAGCTCGTTGATTAACATGATGATCAAAGTTTCCTGATCATGGACATTGGATGTTGTTAATAACGAGGTCACAACATTAGTGTAATGATATGATGAACATTCATCTGAAGTATAGCATTACGATCAAAGTCATTGAGTTTATATTGCTATAACAACTTACGAAGTGATCCTAATCCTTAGACCATGAGATCATGTCAATCACTAACACCGAAAGAGTTTCTCGATGACATCAAACGTCACACCGTAACTGGGTGATTATAAAGATGGCTTCAGAACTACTAAAGTGTTATGTTGAGACCCATGGATTGAGGGTGGAATTTGTTCATCCCGATGACGGATAGATATGCTCTGGGCCCTCTCGGTGATTTCACATTGATTAGCCAGAGAAAGAAAAAGGAAAGCGCAGGAATTTATTTCACTAGACACCGAAACTATTTCGGTTGAAATTGCTGAAACTGGTTTTGCATGTGAAATTGAAATGTTGTAAGGGGTTTTATGTGAATGTTTGTTAATTAAAGTAATTAACAAAATTCTGAATAAATAAATAAAAGAGTTTTATTTAAATGAGAGCTTGCATTAAATTTGGTGGAAATTTAATGCATGTGAGTGGATTTTTGAGTGGAGGCCTTTTAATGGGAGTGGAGGCTTTTCATTTTGAGTGGGAGCTCCACCCACATGAATGTGGAAGAGGTGGGGGCAGCCCCCATGGCTGGGCGCCATGCCCCTTGGGTTCCCCCCTCTCCCCTATAAAAGGCCCCCCTCTCCTCCTCTCAAAGCACACCTCCTCGCGAAGGGTCTCTCTCCCCCCTTTAGAATTTCCCCATGGTCTCGGATCAGCAAGATACATGTTCCCGGTGGATTTTTCTGGAAGGATTTGTTTCTTCCGTTGCTTCGCTGGAGCGAGGGTGCGGAGGTTGTCGGGGTACCCGTATGTGTGTGCGATCACGGATGCACCACTGCTTTGAGGTGCTGGACTTGATCGTGTTGGACCGGCTGGACCAGATGGACTTCATCACGATCTTGAGATCAGCAAGCGTTCGTCTACATCATCCATGAGTACAACCTCGTTAACGCTATTCGGTCTTCGAGGGTATGTATTCTATGGATGTATATCCACCCGTTGCTTGTATCTAGTAGATAGATCTTGGTACATAGATGTTCCCATCGTAGGAATTTTTTTGTTTTCTATGCTGCGAACCCTACAAATATAATCTTGCAAGTATGGGCTTGCATAGGTATAGTTTCAGCTTGCCTTGTGCAGAGCAATGGTTGAAGTTCTCCTCGGCTTCTTCTTTGTAGTATCCTCCTTCCTCCTCGTATCCTTGGTCGGTACTAGCGTCTATGAATAAATACGAGGTACACAATCACCAAACAATACTTAACTACTTGCAATCATCACACACAAGTGTCATATAGATGATCTAGCATCATCTCTAACATTACAAGGTTAAGGCTTGGTTTAATTCCTTTTATTTTTAGAAAAGTAATTTCTACTCATTGAAAAACTACTTAAGATTTAATATTCTCCAAACCAAACATGGTATCATGTTGACACATGTCATCACCACATATTGTAGTCCAAGGGAATGTGATTTAAAGTGGTGTCACAATTTAATAAGGTTTTACCCTTTTATTTTATTTAAATATAATGACTAGAAATGCCTATGTAGCATTCTTTTATTACTTGAACATTATTTCTGCAAGTAAACCTATATATTTTTATATATTCTAAAAGGTATGGTTAAATGTGATTTTTGAGAGTTGGAATCAACTCAAAAGCTAGTATGGTTTAAATTTGAAAAGTGTTTGAATGCAGAAAAGCTTCTGCCTTGTTATTTTTACTAAGGATGATCTACAGATCCAAATGACTTGAATCCAACGGGCTTGGATTCAGCATTCACAGACCTTTCCAACAAAATTGGTTTCATTCAAATTGGTGCACTGAATTGATCTGGATTGATTTTTGAAAATGGGTACAGAAGTTTGTTTGAATTAAAAAGAAAAAGATTTACTTCAAATAACTGGGCTGCATGGGAAAAGTTACTGGGTCGGCCTGCTAAGCGCAGTGCTCCCGCGGGCTGCTTAAGTGGGTGTCCCCACTCGTCAGTGACACGGTGAGGGGCGAAGCGGTACGGGGCAACGTGGGTCGTTCGATCTGATTCTAATCCAACGGCTGAGAGTCATCAACGACGCGAGACAACGCCGGCGAGAAAGAAACCTAGCGCGGCCAGTGAGGGTTGCTAGGGGCTCACCGGGGTGCTGGCGAGGGTCGGCGAGGCATTTAAGTCGACGGCGAACTCAGGGGTGGTCGCGGCATCTCCTGGGGTGGACGAAATCGATGGCTCCCTTCTTCTCCAGAGGCGGCGGGCTCCGGTGAAATTCTGGCGAGGTGGTGCTCGCCTTGCTCTAAGAACAGTGTGGCACGATCAGTGAGGAGAGGGGAGTGAGATGGTGTGAAGAAATCGAGCAGGGGTGGCCTCTATTTATAGTCGAGCGAGAGAACCGTCGGGGCGCACGGTGAGCTCGTCGGGAGCGATGTTATAGGCAGCTATTGGCATGGGCGATGGTAGGGACGGTGCGATATTCCCTGGCGATGCTCAACGACATGGTTTCGAGGCGTGGGGCGGTGCGGCTTGGTCTGGAACATGCGGCCTTTCTGCGGCGCGGCGTCTTCGATGGCGAGCGGTGGCTGTGCGTCACGGGGCGGTGAACGGGGATGTCTGGCGGTCTCCTGGGTCGGTGGGGATTGTGTATGCACGCGGCAAGGGCGGCGCGCGGTCTGTGGGCTTCGGTCGAGGGTGGTGCTCTGGCGCACGCTCGGCATGGTCGCTGGCGGTCTGGGCGCGGGTCCATGCGTGTGGTCCAGTGGTTGGCCAGGTTCGAGCGGTGGAGAGGGAGTGGCGGTGGACGGTGGGCTGCCTCCCAGACATGCTGGCTAGGCTTGTGTCTCCTCCTAGCTTGCTGTCGACATGGGGGTGACATGGGTGTGCTCGGCTATTCACCATTGATGACAATGGCAAGCTCACAGTGGTGCTAGTGCTTGGTTAATCTTGCTAGATGATCTACTGAGCTAGTTGTGAGCTAAATAGGGAACAAGTTAGGCCAATTTTACTGCACACTATAGTGTTTGATGTTTGTTTGATTTGTATCTGCAACCTGTTTGATGAAATGTCCGCATGAATTCAAGTTTTGAATTTTGAAAAGATTTTTGGTGGGTTTGCTAGGTTGGTGCTGGTGAGTCTGCAGATGCTTGGGTTTTGAAAGTTGAGCTTGTTTGAGTGGTTTTTGAAAAAGTGGGATCTTCCCATATGATAAAGATTCAATTTTGAATTGTCATTTAAACTATGCATTGAAAGTTTCTGGATGATCACAAAGTGGGCCTTGATACTTTGTTATGAGTACATTAAAGGGGTGCAAAGATCCAGAAAAGTTTCTGTTAGGTTCTGAAAGTTTGAGACAGCCAAAGTAGGCATGGGAGTTAAATTGGTCAAAATGACCATTCCTTTAATATATTTGTTTTGATTTACTTGTCTTTAGGAAAAGTGTGGGAAATGTTTTAGATGATGTTTATTTCACCTAAGAAACATTTTACAAGCAATGAACAATCAAACAAGGTGGTTCCAAAGAATTTCAAAATCCATGCATACACATATGCATGCATTCATAATTTTATTTAGAAAAGTTTTTGTTAACCCTAAATGTTGATGACTAGTTCTTGATGATCCAAGCTTAGTATTTTTGGGATGGTACAAACCTTCCCCCCTTAAACAAAATCTCATCCCAAGATTTGAAAAAGGACAAAAAGATTACCTAGGACTTGAAGAGATCGGGAAACTCCGTCCTGATGTGATCTTCGCGCTCCCAGGTAGCTTCCTCTTCTGTGTGGTTGCTCCACTGAATCTTGAGAAACTTGATGCTTCGGGTTTGGGTAGTTCGAAAAGCTTCTTCCAAAATACGGATGGGTACTTCAGGATAGGTCAGGTCATCGTTGATCTCTATGGTCCGATGGTCGATATTCTTAAACACTTCGGTCTTCTCGGGGACTTCGAGACACTTGCGAAGTAACGAGATATGGAACACATTGTGCACGGCTGACATCTCTTCGGGTAGCTCCAATTGATATGATACTTCCCCTCGACGGTTCAGAATTTTGAAAGGTCCGATATATCTGGGGGCTAACTTTCCTTTGAGTTGGAAACGCTGCATTCCCTTCAATGGAGACACTTTCAGATAAACAAAATCTCCTATGTTGAAGGTGAGGTCTCTACGTCTCTTGTCGGCGTAACTCTTCTGTCGGGATTGGGCGGTCTTGAGGTGCTCACGAATCTTGTGAACCTTCTCTTCTGCTTCTTGTAGGATGTCGGGTTCGAAAATCTGACTCTCTCCTACTTCCGACCAGTTCAAAGGGGTGCGACACTTTCTTCCGTACATGAACTCAAATGGGGCCATTTGCAAACTGTTTTGGTAACTGTTGTTGTAGGAAAATTCTGCAAACGGCAGACAGTCTTCCCACTTGGATCCATATTCTAACACACATGCTCTCAGCATATCTTAGACTATTTGATTTACTCGCTCCGTTTGTCCATCGGTCAGAGGGTGATACGTGGTACTAAAATCTAGGCGGGTTCCTAAACCTTCTTGAACTTTCTTCCAGAATCTCGAGGTAAACTGCGTTCCTCGATCCGATACTATGTTCTTAGGGACTCCGTGCAAACTAATGATTCTAGCGATGTAAAACTCCGCTAGTTTCGAACTCTGATATGTGGTTTTAACGGGCAAGAAATGGGCGACTTTGGACAATCTGTCCACTATGACCCAGATAGAGTCATTTCCCCTACTAGAGGTAGGCAGTCCAGTGATAAAGTCCATTCCTACAGAATCCCATTTCCATTCCGGAATCTGCAAAGGTTGCAACAATCCAGCGGGTCTTTGATGTCCTGCCTTGACTCGCTGACATATATCACACTTGGCGATATAGCTTCCGATTTCTCTCTTCATCTTATGCCACCAAAATTGCTCTTTCAAATCTTGATACATCTTAGTTCCTCCGAGATGGATAGAATAAAGAGTATCATGAGCCTCCTTAAAAATAACTTCTTTCCACTTAGAATCTGCCGGTATACAAAGGCGTCCTTTGTACCACAGAAATCCTTCTTCGTCTTCGGTGAATCTGGGTACTTTGCCTGTACCGATACGACGCTTGATTCTGTCGATACTGGCATTTCCCTTCCGCGCCTCTTTAATCTGACTGATCAAAGTGGGCTGGAGTTCTATGCTAGCCAAAAATCCTTCACTTACTAATTCTATTTGAAAATCTTCCATATCTTTGTGCAGACTTGGTTGCTCCTTCAAAATCATGGAGTTCAAGCGGTACGGCAATCTGCTAAGGGCATCGGCTACCACATTGGCTTTACCAAGGTGATAGTGAATGTCCAGATCATAATCCTTGATTAGCTCAATCCATCTTCTTTGCCTCATATTCAGTTCCTTCTGAGTGAATATATACTTTATGCTCTTCTGATCCGAATAATTCTCACAACGATTTCCCATCAGGTAATGTCTCCATGTCTTCAGGGCTAGAACTACGGCTGCGAGTTCGAGGTCACGGGTTGGGTAATTTTGCTCAGGTTTCTTCAATTGTCGGGATAGATAAGATATAACTTTGCCTTCTTGCATTCGCACACATCCGAGACCACTTGGATGCGTCACAATACACATCGATGGGCTTCATGATATCCGGCATGATCAAGATTGGGGCTGAAATCAATCTCCTCTTGAGTTCTTGAAAACTCGCTTCACACTTGTCTGTCCATTCAAACTTCTTGTCTTTCTTCAGCAATTGGGTCATGGGTCGGGCGATACTCGAGAATCCTTCTACGAACTTGCGGTAATATCCCGCCAATCCGAGAAATGCACGAACTTGGGTTTGAGTGGTTGGGGCTTGCCAATCTTCTACATATTTCACTTTTGCAGGGTCAACGGCAATTCCTCCGACTGATACAATGTGACCGAGGAATCCTACCTCCTGTAACCAGAATTCACATTTGCTAAACTTGGCATACAAATGATGCTCTCTAAGGGTTCCAAGAATGGTCCTTAGGTGTAGCTCATGTTCTTCTTCTGATTTGGAATAAATCAGAATGTCATCGATGAAAACAACGACAAACTTATCCAGGAAGTCCATAAAAATCTTATTCATGAGATTCATGAAATAAGCGGGGGCATTGGTTAATCCAAAAGACATGACTGTATACTCGTATAGTCCATATCTGGTGGTAAAGGCAGTCTTTGGAATATCCTCTGCACGAATCTTGAGTTGATAATAACAAGTCCTAAGATCAATCTTAGAAAACACTTTGGCACCGGTCAACTGATCAAACAAATCTTCTATTTTGGGAAAGGGGTACTTGTTCTTGATGGTGACATCATTCAATTTCCGATAATCCGTACACAAACGGTTACCTCCATCCTTCTTGTCCACAAACAAGACAGGTGATCTCCATGGTGACGCACTTGGTTGAATCAATCCAATTTCCAACATGGAATCCAGTTGCTTCTTCAGTTCTGCGAGCTCTGACGGGTTCATACTATAGGGTCTCTGGGCTATGGGTCCTGTTCTGGGGATTAGTTCAATGATAAACTCGATATCCCGATCTGGGGGCATACCGGGCAAAATATCTGGACATACATCGGGGTATTCACAGACTATCCGGACTTGGTCAATGGTAGGTTGGGCTATACTCTTGTTGCATTTGAATTGACGAGGTAAGGTTTCAGATATATGCTCGACTGATATTCCGGCTGTACTGGGCATGGTTATTGCTTTCTTGGCACAGTCAATCAATCCTTTATGTTTGGACATCCAATCCATTCCTAGTACTACTTCCAAACCTTTAGTTCCGAGTACTATCAAATTAGCATAAAAATCTATGCCATGGATTCGGATAGGGACGGCTTTGCAAATTTGCCTAGCCTTTGTGGTTGATCCGGGAATTTGCACAATCATCACATGCTTCAATTTGGTTGGTTGAATTTTACTAGTGCATGCAAATTCTTCGGTGACAAATGAATGCGATGCACCAGAGTCAAACAACACTCGTGCAAGTACTGAATTAACATAAAACATACCCAGCACGACGTCTGGCGCTTCCTGAGCTTCTTCAGCATGCATGAGAAAAAGACGGCCATTGCGGTTGAGTGAATTCCCTGGGGCAAATCTTCTTCCGGGCTGAACACGACACTGTTGCTGAGCTGGGGCATTGGCATTGGGGGCGGTAGCATTCTTCTTGTTTGGGCACTCGTTGGAATAGTGGCCTTTATTTCCACAGTCATAACAAGTCACTTGCGACTTGTCCTTGGCTGCGACAGGCATAGCATTACTTCCAGTCCTAGGGGCAGTGTTGGTGTTGGCGGTAGCATTGTTATTGTTGAACTTGGGTGGGGCACGGTTGAAATTGCTAGAGTTGCCGGGGTTGTTGTGATTTCCTCCGGGTCTAGGGTTTCCACGGTTGGGATAGGTCGGACGGTTTATCGGGGGTCTGCTGGTTCTTGGGGCAAATCCTGGAAATAGGTTGGGGCGATACTTTGGGGTCTGATGGGTTCCTGGCTGATGCATCATGCGACGCTTGCGGTTCTCATTGGCTTGGTTGTTCTTTCCTTCCATCTGGATGGCAGAGTCGACAAGGGCTTCAATATCCGCAAAGGGGATATTGACTAACACTGTCTGCATCTCGTCATGCAGACCATTCAGGAATCTTTCTTTCTTCTTGGCTTCGGTGTCGATCTCATCCGGGGCTTACCTAGATAATGACAAAAATTTGTCACGGTATTCCACTACAGTCATCCTTCCTCGCTTCAGCTCTCTGAACTCGTCTCTCATTCTCTTGATCAAACCCGGTGGCACATGAGTTCTGCTAAACTTGACCTTGAATTCCTCCCAGGTCATCATCTGGCCTCCGGTCATTGCATGAACACTGTTCCACCATGCCCTGGCATCTCCGGCTAGATAATGGGTGGAAAACAGAACTTTCTCATTGGCTTCCACTCTAGCGACTTCTAGGTTATTTTCCATGGTTTGCAGCCAATCATCGGCGTCTAGGGGCTCTTCCGACTTAGTGAAAACAGGTGGGTTGGTATTCTGGAAATTCTTGAGCTTAGATCCATGGTTGTCCTGATTTCCGTGGCCTTGGTTGTTGTGGGCTAGCTAGGCTATCTGCTGCAGAGTGGCTAGGTTGCCTTGACGTTCCGCTCTTTCAGCTTCGCGGTCAGAAGTCAACATTTGCAGAATCTGCAACATCGGGTCTGGGGCTGAACCACTTCCTCCACGTGGCATCTGAAGATTGAGATAGATCATGAGAAAAGAGGGAAATTTCTAAGGTTTCGGGTACTTTGAAAAGTTTCAAAGGTTTGACTCAGATTTTTCTAGCAACTTGCTTTTTCATTCATTCATTCATAGCACACAGTACAACACACACCACAACAAAGAAAAATAGATGGTTTTAAGAACCATTCTGGAAACTACGATACAGTGGGACCGAATACTACTCACTACACTAGTGCTCAAGTGCTACTACTCCTAGGAGTCTATGGCTTCATCATCTTCATCATCATCGATGAAGGCGAAATCATCCTCATCGGTGAAGAAGTCCATGGCCTGATCCTCCAGAAAATCATCGTCATCGCTGAGATAGGAGTAAGGGTCTCCACGAAGATCCTCTCCGGCATTCTCCCTTTCCTCCAACTGCATGTCTCTCTCGTGGATGGCCTCCTCCAAAGATGAGATGCGGTGGCGAAGACGGGCAATGATGCGCTCCTTCTTGTCGAGCTGACGGCGGCGAGACTTGCGATCCTTTGCTAGCATGGCGATGGTATGATCCTTCGTCTTGATGATGGCAGACTTGTGGTTGGAGTAGTCACGGCAGTTGTCCAACTCCTGCTGACAATCGTACATCATGAAGCTAAGGTGGTCCAATTGAGTCTTCAGCTCGGGGTGGTATGGGGCTTCCAGGGGTTGTCCATTTGCATCACGCCTTGGGCAAAACTCAAAGCGAGTACCCTTGATCTGATTGATGCTCTGCCCACACAGACGGGAAAGAGCTTCCTGCATTGCTCTGGCAAGTCCATCGAGCCAGTTGTTTTCCCTCAAGGTAAACTGAATTCCCTCCGCAGTGGGAGGTTCATTTTTTCCTCGGAGACTTGCAACAATTAGCCACTGCAGATCTTCTCCTCCTTGATCATTGAGCTGAGCTCCGAAGAACTTGGGGTGCAGACTCTCCAGAAGTTCCGAAAGCTGGTCCAAATCCCTCTCAAAGATAAGGTCTCCTCCATTACCAAGTTGGTAAAACTTGCTGTACTTCATGTCCATCTATTAAAATAGAGGATGAGTAGGTTAGCAGAGTGATCAAGTGTGTCAAAATTTTATGTATTTTGCATGAGTTTTTGAGGAACATGAATTTTTATGAAAGAATCAAATAGATAAGAATGAGAATAAGTTTTTGTAAATATTTGTTTTCTTTGGTTTTGAAACTAAGTTTTTGGTTCAAACGTCCAGTCTAACTAGGGTCTCCTATGGTCAGGATGGCTCTGATACCAACTTGTCAACACCCGGATTTTTAATCCTAGATGCCTGTTATGCCATACCTCGCAATCCTAGGATTACCATTTTTGCTAGACATAACAGAATTGGATACCATAGTACATCATCCATTACAAACGATACATAAGTTCTTACACGAATAGGGATCTCATGATCCAGTTCTTAATACAACATCAAGCAGCGGAATACGTAATAATAACGGTAGCGTAGGCGAAGCTCCATCTTCGGGGTCACAGGCAATGCTGACGATGTGAGATGATCCTAGTTGTCGTAACCTTCCTGGGGTCCATCTTCCAGGTACTCTTCTTCATAGTCTGGCCATGGGAATAGCCAGGGACAAAGCCATGAGTACTCTTTAAGTACTCGAAACTAATACTAACAGGTAAAGGGGTTTTTGGATAATATGACACTAGGCTCTAAGGTTGTTTTGCAAATGCCAGATTTATCTCTACTAAGTTCCAAAGCTAGTCACAACTTTTTAACTCCTAAGTGGGATCTTGTAACTCATGTCACAACTCTGTTGTGGTTAAGTCAAAGTCTCAATTCATTTCACAAGTCATTTTTGAAAAGTCTGACGGGGGAACAGTATGGCCACTCCAACTGTCCATAATCATGACGGCTATTCGAATAGTTTGACACTCTGCGAGATTGTACACTTTCACCACAACATTCGATACATCCGTCAGAACAAATCCTGAATTCACCATACTCGATATGGATAATCAATCCTAACCTTTCAATTACACGCCCTAGTATAAGCACCTCTCCTGTGAGTTTGGCCTCCCAACCATGACCAACTATCATCTTGGGTACTGCACAGGTGGACAATCTTCACAAGGTAGCCTCAGCTCAGACCTTGGCCGTGAGGGAGCTAATACTAAGGTACATAAGTTTCCAGTCAAGCCCTACCCAATCTTCGGGTATTGTGGTTGTACGATAAAATTGGAATGGTATCGCATCCAGATAACCATCAGTTTTATAAAAGGGCTAAGGCTCATGCCTCAACATTTTCATCACCAAAATCATCAGGTGTTTGGAAACACATGTCCAAAACATTTCAATCGAATGATCCATCATTCTAAGGTTTTCATAACCATTTTCTCACCAAGTATTCCCATCTAAAGTTGATCAAGTTTTATGCTTAGCACTAGCATCTACAAGTGGGGGTAGGCACTAATGAGGGCTGGTAGACTAGTGGAGTTGCAACTAAGTACAACCTTATATCTTAGGATGATATCAAGGTTTCTAACTTAGGCCAAATTTTATGCTCTTTATGCAACCTTCAGATAACTTTCTAGTATCTACCAAACTCTTAAGTAAACTCTAAGTAATCTTTGATAAAGAAATAAAGTAAGAAGCTTGCAAATAAAACTAGGATTGGTTTATCAAGTGGGTATGATCATATATGCTTAAAGCATATAGTAGGCATAGTAACAAGTATTGGCTTGCATAGGTAAAGTATCTTGCAAGTGTTAGCTTGCATCAATGTCAATATAAGCTTGCAAGTATGGGCTTGCATAGGTATAGTCTCAGCTTGCCTTGTGCAGAGCAGTGGTTGAAGTTCTCCTCGGCTTCTTCTTCGTAGTATCCTCCTTCCTCCTCGTATCCTTGGTCGGTACTAGCGTCTATGAATAAATACGAGGTACACAATCACCAAACAATACTTAACTACTTGCAATAATCACACACAAGGGTCCTATAGATGATCTAGCATAATCTCTAACATTACAAGGTTAAGGCTTGGTTTAATTCCTTTTATTTTTAGAAAAGTAATTTCTACTCATTGAAAAACTACTTAAGATTTAATATTATCCAAACCAAACATAGGATCATGTTGACACATGTCATCACCACATATTGTAGTCCAAGGGAATGTGATTTAAAGTGGTGTCACAATTTAATAAGGTTTTACCCTTTTATTTTATTTAAATATAATGACTAGAAATGCCTATGTAGCATTCTTTTATTACTTGAACACTATTTCTGCAAGTAAACCTATATATTTTTATATATTCTGAAAGGTATGGTTAAATGTGATTTTTAAGAGTTGGAATCAACTCAAAAGCTAGTATGGTTTAAATTTGAAAAATGTTTAAATGCAGAAAAGCTTCTTCCTTGTTATTTTTACCAAGGATGATCTATAGATCCAAATGACTTGAATCCAACGGGCTTGGATTCAGCATTCACAGACCTTTCCAATAAAATTGGTTTCATTCAAATTGGTGCACTGAATCGATCTGGATTGATTTTTGAAAATGGGTACAAAAGTGTGTTTGAATTAAAATAACTGGGCTGCGCGGAAAAAGTTACTGGGCCGGCCTGCTAAGAGCAGTGCTCCCGCGGGCTGCTTAAGTGGGTGTCCCCACTCGTCAGTGACACGGGGAGGGGCGAAGCGGTACGGGGCAACGTGGGTTGTTCGATCTGATTCTAATCCAACGGCTGAGAGTCATCGTCGACGCGAGACAACGTCGGCGAGAAAGAAACCTAGCGCGGCCAGTGAGGGTTGCTGGGGGCTCACCGGGGTGCTGGCGAGGGTCGGCGAGGCGGGCGAACGACGAAGTCGACGACGGCGAACTCAGGGGTGGTCGCGGCAGTTCCTAGGGTAGACGAAATCGATGGCTCCCTTCTTCTCTAGAGGCGGCGGGCTCCGGTGAAATTCCGGCGAGGTGGTGCTCACCTTGCTCTGAGAATGGTGTGGCACGATCAGTGAGGAGATGGGAGTGAGATGGTGTGAAGAAATCGAGCAGGGGTGGCCTCTATTTATAGTCGAGCGAGGGAACCGTCGGGGCGCACGGTGAGCTCGTCGGGGGCGATGTTACAGGCAGCTATTGGCATGGGCGATGGTAGGGGACGGTGCGGTGTTCCCTGGTGATGCTCAACGACATGGTTTCGAGGCGTGGGGCGGTGCAGCTTGTCTGGAACATGCGACGCTCTGCACGACAGAGGCGGCGTCTTCGACGGCGGCGGTGGTCGAAGGCCACGGGATGTCTGGCGGTCGCGCGGTCTGTGGGCTTCGGTCGAGGGTGGTGCTCTGGCGCACGCTCGGCATGGTCGCTGGCGGTCTGGGCGCGGTCCGTGCGTGTGGTCCAGTGGTTGGCAAGGTTCGAGCGGTGGACAGGGAGTGGCAGTGGACGGTGGGCTGCCTCCCAGACATGCTGGCTAGGCTTGTGTCTCCTCCTAGCTTGTTGTCGACATGAGGGTGACATGGGTGTGCTCGGCTATTCACCATTGATGGCAATGGCAAGCTCACAGTGGTGCTAGTGCTTGGTTAGTCTTGCTAGATGATCTACTGAGCTGGTTGTGAGCTAAATAGGGAAAAAGTTAGGCCAATTTTACTGCACACTATAGTGTTTAATATTTGTTTGATTTGTATCTGCAACCTGTTTGATGAAATGGCCGCATGAATTCAAGTTTTGAATTTTGAAAAGATTTTTGGTGGGTTTGCTAGGTTGGTGCTGGTGAGTCTGCAGATGCTTGGGTTTTGAAAGTTGAGCTTGTTTGAGTGGTTTTTGAAAAAGTGGGATCTTCCCATATGATAAAGATTCAATTTTGAATTGTCATTTAAACTATGCATTTGAAAGTTTCTGGATGATCACAAAGTGGGCCTTGATACTTTGTTATGAGTACATTAAAGGGGTGCAAAGATCCAGAAAAGTTTCTGTTAGGTTCTGAAAGTTTGAGACAGCCAAAGTAGGCATGGGAGTTAAATTGGTCAAAATGACCATTCCTTTAATATATTTGTTTTGATTTACTTGTCTTTAGGAAAAGTGTGGGAAATGTTTTAGATGATGTTTATTTCACCTAAGAAACATTTTACAAGCAATGAAACAATCAAACAAGGTGGTTCCAAAGAATTTCAAAATCCATGCATACACATATGCATGCATTCATAATTTTATTTAGAAAAGTTTTTGTTAACCCTAAATGTTGATGACTAGTGCTTGATGATCCAAGCTTAGTATTTTTGGGATGTTACAGGATGCCTTGGGAAGGCATCCCCAAGCTTTGACGCTTGTAACTCTTGAATATTTCTTGGGGTGACACGGGGTTGCACCCCAAGCTTGATCTTTTGTCCATTCTTCATCTCATTACATCATTCTTTCCTTACACCTGAAAATTTTCCTTCATACAAAACTTCACACAATCTTCATTAGCAACATTAGTGCATTCAAAAGATAATAAACCTTTGGGGTTTAGTTTCAAAACAACAAAACTTTCATTAAAAACACAATCTACTGTAGCAATTCCTTTAAAAAGCTCAATTTACCAAAGAGAACACAAAAAGAAATCAATAAAGAGGCAAATGCAAATAATGGCAGAAATCTGTCAAAACAGACCAGCAGGTAGAAACGGATTTTTTCGAAGACCTTATGTTGCTCAAATCAAAAGTGTTGAACTAAAGAAAGTTATCTAACAACCGGGAGGATTTATTCAGAAAATTACAGCTCAATCCGAATTACATAGATTTTTCAAGAATTTTTATAGTGGAGCACAAAAATCTGTTTCGGGACAGCACTTCCCCAAATCTTACTTCCCTCTCATTAGAGGTTATTATTGGCACAAAAATCAAACAAAAAGGATAAGGAGAGTTTATCACATAAATAATAACTTCCAAGACTCAAGAAAACTATTGGGTTATCTCCAAAGAAGTACTTTTCTTTAACGCCTTTAAGTTAGGCATAAGAAGAAAGAATCAAGTATTTTCAAATGAAGAAGCATTAACATCAAATTTCTTGCTCCTACCTTTCTTACCCTTCTTCTTATCTTTAGGGAATGTATGATTGCTTATTGGAGAAGCAAAATGCATAATGCCTTTTCCCACATCTATTATTGCTTCAAGGTGTTTCAGTGGGGATCTTCCAAGTGTAATTTGTCCTTTTCCTACACATTCAATAAAAAAATAATCAGTAGACACCACTTTCCCTGAGATCTTTGTAAGCACACTTTCAGCTATTCCAATGGGTAATATAGTTGTATTATTGGTAAGAGATATTTCTTATCCTCCTTCAGAAAGTCCCCAATTATTCAAAGACTCGTAGATATCTTTAGGCATAAGAAAAAATTCAGACATGATATCACAACGAGCATCAAAAGTTTCATTGTTTATAGCAACTTTTATTGTAGGAAACCATTTTGAAGGCTCAAAATTTATTAGAACATAATTATGGTGCTCTCTAAGTATGTTATAGCAATCTTTCAAAGCAATTGTACTGGTCTCAAGAGTGTTCAACCTAGCATAGATATTTATAAAGGAAGAATCAGACTTGCTAGGCAAATTATAAATTGTAATCAACTTCTTTATGGCATCCAAAGCTTCATTATCATTACACAAAATATCTCTCCTTGCTACAACATCCAAAGCATATCTATAAAAAAGAGCAATACCATGGTAGAAACTGCTAATAACTAGGCCTAGACTCATTTTAGGCTCAGTTTTTTCCATGTAAATCAGAAATTCTAGACCAAGCTTCTTTAAAACTCTCTTCACTTCCTTGTTTGAAAGTAAAGATCCTTTGCATAGGTGAAACAGTGATAGGAACAACACCAGACATGGTAGCAACTAAAGTAGGAACTATTTTTTGTGTGTTTTTTATAAGAAAAGGCAAACCAAACGAGACTATTTTTTTGTAATTTTTGATAAAAAGAAGCAAACAAAACAAGGCAAAAGAAACTAAGCAAAACAAAAACAAAGTAAATAGAAAGGATGTGAAGGACTCCCCTTTTGAAGCCGTCCTTAACTCCCCGGCAATGGCGCCACAAAATGTCTTGATGCGGCTCAGATCACTGTAGAGCTTCGTTGGAAAACCCCAAAAGGAAAGTATGATGAGTACAACAATAAGTTTTCCCTCAGTATGAAACCAAGGTTATCGAACCATTAGGAGGAAGGAAATGACTCAAAGGTGTTGCTAGCAACTTGGAATCCTGCACAACACAAACTCAAGACTTTGCCCCAACAAATAGTGAGGTTGTCAATCCCATCGGTTTGCTGAAAACAAAGGATTAACTGTATGGTGTGGAAGGTAATGGTTGCTTGGAAAAAGTAAACAATAACAGTGGAATATGTATCAATGGTAAAGATTGGACCGGGGTCCACAGTTCACTAGAGGTATTCTCCTTAATATAAATAACATAACATACTGGGTAAACAAATTACAGCAGGGCAATTAACATGACAGAGCAAGGCATAACAATGCAATACTAGACATTCATGATCCTATGAGATTTGATTGGGCATTACAACAATATACATAGACCGCCATCCAACTACATCTATGACTAGTAATCCACCTTCAGGTTATCATCCGAACCCCCTCCAGTATTAAGTTGCAAGCAACGGATAACTGCTTTAAGCAATGTGTGTAAAGTAAACAATACAATTGTTCCATGAACAAAAGATTGTTGTTTTCTCCCTAGTAGCAACAACACATCTACAACCTTAGAGATTTCTGTCACTTCCCCAGATTCAATAGAGGCATGAACCCACTATCGAGCATAAATACTCCCTCTTGGAGTCACTAGCATCTACTTGGCCAAGATAGCTACTAGAAACGGAGAGCATGCACGATCTCAAACAACACAGACATGATATAATCAATAAGATAGAATCATTAATCAATCTGACATAGTAATCTCAATATCCATCGGATCCCTGCAAACACAACATGCATGATTACAAATAGATGATCTTGATCATGAACGGAGATCACAAGATCTAAACATGGTAGCACAAAGGAGGATAAACAACCATCTAGGTACTGTATGGACCCATAGTCCAAGGTGGAACTACTCACGCATCATACCGGAGGCTGGCATGGTGATGAAGAAGGCCTCCGGGATGATCTTTCCCCTCCGGCAGGGTGCCAGGAAGAGCTTTAGACCCCTCGATCTAGGGATGATGGTGCTCGAGGTGGCCGCACCCCCTAGGCGCGGCCAGGCCTGGCCCGCGTGGCCAGGGGGTGTGGGCCCCTCGTGGCCCTCCTTCGTCTTGTCTTCTGGCTCTGTGTTCTCCTCGGTGAAATATTGACTTTGGATTTCGTACCGTCCATGTAACATCCCAGCATTTAGAAACTAACTAAGGGTAGATTTAGGAATATGGAATGTTGCATGCATCTATTTGTGAAAATGTGGGTAAATTTTCGCCAAATAAAAATCTTTCATACTTTGAGATTATGTTTAGTCTTAAAGGATGATTGTTATAAACTTTGATGTGATCTTTAAGGAATTAGATGTTTTTAAAATGAATTTGAATTTTAAACTTGAGTGATTGAATTATAATTCAAATGAATTAGATATAAGTTTGAATCTTAATTTAATTAAGAGATAAATATTACCACTTAAATTCTATCAAAAGAAAAACAATAATGAATATGAAACTTATTTCATATTATCAATATATAAACAAGTTACAAAGAATGTAACTTACTGAAACTATTTTCAAACTTCACAATTTACAAAAGAATATTATTTATTAATAATAATATAATCTTTATTACAATGGAATAAAATAAAGATTACAAGAATAAGAAAAGAAAATTACAGAAGAATAAGAAAATTACATTGGAACATTTACTAACTATCCTATAACTAAACCTAGACTAAATCTTCATCTTTATATTTGTACATGCAAGATAAACAGAAAATATAAAGGGAAATAAAAGATTAGTGTTAGTATTATTTCTCTCAGATATGTCAGTGAAATGCACTTGACAAATTCATCATTGAGAAATTTATATAAAAGGGGCAAGTTTCACCAATATGAAAGAATCCATCTTTCATAAATTCAAAGCCAGAAGTCAAATGACAGCCAAGAGGGACAAATTCACCAGCCAGGTGAAAGTAACCTGGTAAGAGTAAGTTCAAAATTCTGAACATATCCACAAGTGCATAGCAAGCACACAGGCAAGACACACACTAGCATGCATGTGGTGTGCTGTCAACCGCACAGAACATCCCAATCTCACAAAACCACAAGCATAGCCATGGGAGGCACTAGTGCATCACCCCACTGCACAGCACACAAGAACAGCCAGTGTTGACTGCAGCTAAACCAAGCACCACAGCCAACAACCACACCAACTAAGGATCAACCAAACATCACCAGGATGGTGACATGAGGAGGGGGATGGATCAGGTGGACAACAAGATCAAGCCCAGGAGCTAGGAGGAGCAGGTTAGCTCAAGAGCAAGCACAGGAGTCCAGCAAAAAACCAGATCAAGATCATCATCACCAACTTACTACACCATCATCAGATTCTGTGGTGAGTTTCATAAAACCTTCACATAATTTAATCATCTTATTCAGAGAAAAGCATGTGTTGTTTTATAAAACAAACCCTCAGAAAGCACCCAAGTGGGGTGAATCCATCATAGGGATTTCTGAAACTCTAAAGGCAAACAACAAAGTACCAGGATCCAACCAGAGCTCAGAGCAACATCCTTGCTCTGGTTTTCAAACTATATTTTACAATTCAATCATACATATACCTATGATCTATTCTAGGCACATCCCTAAAGGAAGGGTAACACTTTAGAAACAAATCTTTGGGATCCGTAGATTGATTAATCTCACTATCATTTTTTTCCAAGATTCGATTCAATAAAGAATAGCTGGTACCGCTACCAGGACTATCTAGATGAACCAATTAGATAAGATCTGAATCCCTAAGCTTCAGACCAACATCATTGGTCTTAGGGAATTCAGAGAAGAGCATCTCTATTTATCTTTCAAAGCCAAGATTGTCTTATGCATAAACTAACCAAATCCATGGTTTAGAATCAAACTTGTGTGCCATACATGATGGTGTCACAAGAACAATCCAATATAAATTAGGAAAGACAGTAAATCATCATAGATTCAGACAATCAACTAACTAATCATTTTCCTGTTAACACAGGAACCATAACTAGGATATTTCTATGTTACACTTCACTGTTTGAGATCCATATGTTAATTTCCAAGCTAACAGCACTAAGACAGTAGCTGTATCCTATCATAATCATGACCATGAATCAAATAAACAGTGGAAAGCTATCAAGTCATTGGCTTTACCAAGCATGTTTCCCAAACAACTACATCATCTGAATTAGATGCAATCCAAGCATCAAATCATCTAGTAAGCCACCAGAAACATCATAGATCATTTTAAGCAACAAGCCTCAGGCCAATAATCATTTAGCATGTGTACAAACCATCCAAACATGATTCAATTCATCCAGCACATGATCAATCACATCACAGGAACCCTAAATGGATAATCATCCTAATCTGAATCATATAGAGCCATAGAGGACACTCCCAACATATAGCATCGAATCAGCAAGCACAGAGAGCACCAGGAGAGGGGAATCAAACTCATCGTAGGTCCTCACTTAAGAATAGAAGAGGAAGCAGAAGGGCCGACGACCATGCCGGCACGGGGAGCACCCCAGAGGGGGCGCTGCAACCCGCATGGCGCCACGACAGCGACCCTGATCATGCCTGGAGGTGCAGAACAACACCTCGACGCACGACGACCACGGCATCACTTGAATCTATGCCAATCCCCAAACCCTAGGGTTTGGGACAGCATCGACCCATCACAGGAGAGCCCTAGGCTCGAACCTAATTGGATAGAACGAACGAGCATCGTTGACAACCCCCTGTTACACCACGGCGGCATCCAGAACGGCCGACGGCGGCAGGAATCACCGGTGGCGGCATCGCCGGCCAAGGGGTCGGGGTCAGAGGAGGAGAGGATAAACTCGAGGGAGAGAGAGAGAGAGGAAGTGAGGAATGGGCCGAGCTGGGCCAGGCCCTTCGGGGTGGCTCTTTTGTCTAGGACTAATGGGCCACCAGGGCCCAATAAGAATAACCAGCCCAGAAACATTTCCAGGCCTGTTTTAATAAAAAGGAAAAGACCAAAATACCCCTGGACCTAATTAAATTTTAAAAAATAAAATAAAAGTCCAAAAATTATAAATAAAATACTTTTGGATTCACAATAATCCATACTATTCAAATAAAATGAAATATAAAATTTTGGACATTTAAATTTTTTAAGAATTTTGTAATTTATATATTCCTTATGGAATCTTACAAAATTATTGAAAGATGATAAAAATAAATAAAAATCACTTTCATTATATATTAATATTATAGTATTTTTGAAAAATACTAAATAAATATTTAATAACAATTTTAAGATATAATTGATAATTCCTAAAAGAATTATTAAATCAATAAAAGTCAAATAAAAAGGAAATAAAATAAAATAATTCAATATATGTTATAGATATTAAAAAGTAATATTTATAAATCCTTTATTTCTAAAAAGGAACTTTTTGGGGAAAATGCATATAAAATTAAATAATGCATTACATTACTTGCATAATCATTTTGCTTCTTTAAATATTGTCCTTACTGGGCAATAATGATGTTTTTGTAGAACTAGAAGCTCAAGGTCTAGTGCAAGCATCCGACTTCACTACCTTGCCATCACAAGGCAAGTTCATCACTTGCTCATGTCCTTTGAAGATTCTTTATCAAAGTATTTGCAAATTGTGTGGTATCATATATGCTATAAAAGAAAGAAAATATTATTTTCACAAATAAAGAAATTATAGATATCATCCTAAGTAGTGATATGATGGAGAAATAGAACTTAGAGTTCTAATTGCAATGATGATAATCAAGTAGGGACTTAATAACCCCTGACAACAGTGATTCTAGCGCTGTATATTACGCGTTATCCATGAGATTTGGAATGGGACAAAGAAGTTAGATGTATCTTCTTCCTCTCGCATGAAGCCGGATGTGCATGTCGTGGCTGTTATCCTTGTAGCGTGCATATTAATCTATAATTCATAGAGGATATGCAACATATGGGTGGGAACCCTCATCGTCCCACGATAGTTCTGGCATCTAACGGTTTGTACAAACCATTGCCGTAATTTATTATGTGGGCATGGTGTACACCAAGGAGTCATGCAGGGTCGCGAAGGGGGCAGTGATTGGATTGGACCAACTACTGGGCCCCACATCATGGAATTGTGGATGGGAAAGTACTCCCGGTTGTGCAACAAGGAGTTGATCCCTCATGGGTAAAGTAACGCACCTGTCACATCCCAAGATTTTCCAAATCTTGTAATGTGAAAAATAATTGAATAAAATAAAACTTTGTTGATTTTCAGGGTGAGAAGAAACTTTTTGAATCCAATTGGAAACTTTCAAACCTATTTTGATCAAATAAAATCCTAAAGGGATTTAAAAAGATAAATAAACAATAAAGTTAAAAATATTTGGAATTACTATTTTGAATCTTTTAATAAAAAGATTTGGTTTTCAAATGAAAAGGTAGAAATATAAATAAAGATTATTTTAAAGAGCCAAATTAAAACCTTGGCAAAACTTTTGAAATAAAATATTTCTATTTGTTAAAAATAGTAAAGGTTTATTTAAATAAAATAATAAGGATTTAATATCCAAGTTTATTAAAAATAAAGGTTTTACTATTTTAATTAAACATCAAAACTTATTTATTTATTTTAAATAAGTTTTCCAAGTATTCTTTATTTTCAAATAAAACCTACTGATTTGGTTTTGGAAATATTTAGATTTCAAATGGAGATTTGAATTAAATTAAAACCCATTTGATTTAATAACTAAGGTCCATTTTATTTAATTATAAATGGACCCTAAAATAAAAATATTATTAAGGGACCCTAAAATAAAAATATTATTTTGTTTTTGGACTTTGGTTTTATGTTGTTAAACAGAACCAAAACTCAAGGCATAAGTTTGGAAGAGTTTTGAATTGATTTGAATGTTTGATTTGTTGTTGAATTCCAAAACAGAAAATAGATTTGGAAAAAGAAAAAGCAATCAGGAAGAAAAAATATAGAAATGGACACAGCCCAGCCGGCCAGCCCAACAAGCCCAATAGCAAGCCCACCCCACTCCCTCTCTGCGAATCGTTTTTCACTCTTTCTCGCACCCGCAGAGCGACAGACAGGTGGACCCTTCCCCTCACTCCCTTTCTCGCTGACAAGCATGTCCCACACTGCCTTGTCATCGTCTTCCTCGCGCAGACCCCGCCCTGTCGTTGTAGACAAGAAACGCCGGTGTTGATTGCGCGTTGATGAAGCCTTGATTCCTCGTAGTAACAGCGCCCATTTAACCGCCTGCGTCTTCTCTCTCGTTCCCCCAGATAGCTCCCCCTCTCTGCCTCTAGGCTGCCTCAATTCAAGCCCGCACCGCCACTGCTCCGGCAAACCTCTCCAGCCAATTCCGGCCGAACCCTGCCGCCCCTCGCCTTCCTGAGCACACAGCCGCGATCCCTAATCCCAGGCGCTTCTGCCTGTGCCTCCCATTTAACCGCGGGTGCCCCAGAACATCGACTTCGACAACCTCTGAGCGCCGCCGCGTCTGCTACCTTCTCCGGCGACCTCCCCTGGTAAGCCCGACCACCCCGATCTCTCTCTACCATACTCGCGTGAACCCCAGGTCTGCCTGCGTCTAACCATGTCCTCGTTTTGCCTCGGAGTAAACCACAGCGTCGCCCCCAACAACGACCAGAGCCGCCCGACGCCGTCCTTGACTTCGGCGAGGAATCCCGACGGATCCTGAGCGCCCCTCGCCTCCTCGCGACCACGTTGAGCATCACCACGATTCCCTGAGCCCGGTGAGCACCTCCCCCTCCCTCTTTGCTTCCTGCATCGCCAGTACCGCCACCGTCTGAGCATCGCCGCCGTCTGCCGTCGTGCAGCGCCGCCAGTTAGTGGCAAGTTGATTGTAGCCGTTAGATCGATATCGTGTGGTTGTGATAGAACGTGGACGAAGGGGTATCGTATGCCTCTGTGCCACTCGATTTAAGTTAGATCCTATGTTCCAGAAAGCACGATCCGACCGAAGCGGTATCGGCCAGTGATATCACGCCGCGTGGCACTGGATGATTTAAAACAGAATTTTGAAATCAGATTTAGATGCAAACTTGTAAACCTTGTAACTTTTGATCCACACGTCCAAAATTTGAAAACTTTACATCAATGGAATCAGTGGAACAAGCCCTAGCCAACCATGCAATTTGTTTAGTAAAAAGCTTCTGGTAAAATGTTTGTTTTTGCAGAAACATTTGTATGCTTGTTTAGGTTATAAAAATTATTCCAAAATGATTTTGAGGTTGAAATCTTTGCAAATTGATTTGTTGTGAACTTACTGACCCTAGGAACCAACCCATGGATTTAAAAATGTATTTGGAGAAGATTAGGATGGATTAATTGAATTAGCCCATTTCTAGTCAAATAAAAATATTGATTTTGCTATGAAAATGATTTTGGAGTAAAAACTTTGGGAAAATGTTTTGATTCAAAGCTACTGACCCTAAACACCAAGTTTTATGAACTAACAACTTATTTGGTGAACCATATAAACATTATTGCTTTGCTAAAAACATTTTCCAACACATAAAATAATGTTTGGATTTAAAAATGGTTTATGGATAAAACCTTTTTGCAAATGACTTTGCCACTTTAGGAAATGACCACTTTGATCCTTACAAAGTCTAGAATCTAGTAGAAACCATCTTTGCAAATAAAACTATCTTTTGCATGCTTGCATGCATGACTTAGTTCCTATTATTTTATGTGTGTTTGATTGTTTGAATATTGGTTGGAATGCTAGTTGATATTGTGTTTGCTTGATTGATTGTAGTGAAGTTAGAAAAGTGTGAAACTAGCAAGATCAAGAAGTGAACCAACATTCCCTACCAAAAAGGCAAGTGACACTATCATCTAAAGTCCTACTATTTTCATTATACTTAGTGGATTTTGAAACATGCATGAAAAGGATTTCTATACTTATGCTATGCTAAATCCTAATAGGATACCCTTATATATTCCTTAGTGAAAACAATGTAGTTGTAAAATGCTTAGCCATGCTACATATTTTTGTGAAGAGATACATGTTGAGATTTTATGAAGTTGAGAAAAGACTTATGTTTTATATAATAAAACAAGTACTCAATGAACCACCTGGGTGGACAAGGATACTTTGAGTTTTGGATAAGGTGGCAACAAAAGGAACCATGTCTATGGCAATCTCTTTGTGTTGTGCACCAAAATAAAACCACCCAGGGACTTAGAGATTGAACATGTTTCTCCAACTGTGGCTTTCGTGTACAGCCACATGCTATTATGGCTCTGGCTTAGTCAACTACATTGGGAAGACCCATGCATTGTCATCAGGTTAACTGAAAATGAGGGAACTCGAAACCCTACATGGGTGCCTGAAGACAAGCTAGCAATGGTGTATGGGAGGACCCTCTGGAAAGACTTCGTCGCATTCTTAATCTGCCAGTACTCCATCTTGGTGAGTACTTATCCAGCGGCCACTGGTGGCAACAAGATGAGATTGTGTCATGTGGGTAAAGTGTACAACTTCTGCAGAAGATAATAAAATCTAAGTACTTAGTCGTGTCCCCGGTTATGGACAATACTAAGCAACTAAAGCTTGAAGCTATGGGAAATATCGACATTCCAATTTCTAAAAGAAAAACTTTAAAGAGACAAAAAAAGACTTGAAGCACTTGGGGATTTACCAAGGAGCTCAAGAGACTTTGATAAAAACTTGAAGCACTTGGGGATTTACCAAGGAGCTCAAGAGATTTGGATAAAAACTTGAAGTACTTGGGGTGTACCAAGGAGCTCAAGATATTTTGATAAAAACTTGAAGCACTTGGGGATTTACCAAGAAGCTCAAGGGATTTTGACAAAGACTTGAAACACTTGGGGATTTACCAAGGAGTTCAGAAAGATTTGACAAAAGATCAAAACCATTTTGAAAAGATAGGATAAATTATTGCTTTTTGCAAATGAGCCTAAAACCCTACCTAGCCAAATATGCATGTAATGATAGGATCCACTTATATTCTACATAGTAGTGAAACTTGCCAATACAATTCAAATGTATTGACCCTTGTGGCTGCAACTTGTTATGTTGCAGGTTTGATTGATATTAGTGAAGTTGATTGCTTAGGATTACAAGTCTACAACCAGCATGTTTGCCTGTGGCACTTTGAAGATGAAGGACCCCATGCTTATAGATATTCTGCTGCAATGTAATGAAATAGCCAAATGAGCTATGTAAGATGTAATAAAATTATGTTATTCCTGGTTATAAAGTTATATTATGACCTTTGTTTCTTGATATTACATCTTAACTGTGGATGCTAGCTATAGATCCAGGGACTAGCATTGTAAACACAGGGATCTCTACCTTATTAAAAGGTTGGGAAACCCTACAGAATCCTTGTCCACCGAGGTGTGCAACAAGGAGTTGATCCCTCATGGGTAAAGCAACGCACCTCTGCAGAGTGCGCGCGGTGACGGCGAGCGGCGGAGCGCTCTGTCCGTGGCGGTGCCGGCGTTCTAGGTCGCCCGGGGAGGAAAGAGTGAGCTCACCAGAATCGCAGGGTCGAGGCGAAGCTCAACGTGGAGGCGTCTTGGCAAGGGGCGCACGGCAGGGGCTGATGGAGCTCGTCGGAGTCGTGCACGGTGTCGGGAGGTTGCAGACGATGTAGTTGCCGAGGTTTCGCGTCGCCCTAGCACGAACCAGGGGGATTAGGAGACGCGCAAGACAGTGGCGAACATCCTCGTATGCAAGAGGGGGCAAGGGGCGCGCTCTGCTTACCGTAATTGGTCGCCGGAGTTGAGCGGCGGCTCGGTCGGTTGCGGGCACAAACGGGGACGGCGTCTTGGGTCATGAGAATGCAAAAAAAGAGTATCAGGAGATGCACGAGATCCCGCTGGGCACGATAGTTTGAACCAGAGAAAGGGGGCGGTCGAAGCTCACCGGAATCAGTCGCTGGAAGTCGTCGGTGCTGCAGGGTTTCGAAGTCGAATGCGCGCAGCCTGGTGGCGGAGTGAGCGAGGAAAGTGGATGGGAAAGTACTCCCGGTTGTGCAACAAGGAGTTGATCCCTCATGGGTAAAGTAACGCACCTCTGCAGAGTGTAAGAACTGTAACTTGTTACTCCCTGTTCCGGGAAGGAGCTACGAACGCGGCAGGAAAGGAACTCCATGAAAGTTCTGGTCAACCTGTGAAGGCTGATTGTCATAGTTTTTCAGAATAAAATCAATCTTTGAAGAAAGATTTACAAAAACTGCATAGTGCCAAGGATTTATAATCCGAGGTGGTAGTTAGAGCATCAAACTTCCCACCTTGCATATAATGAACTTGTTGGGTAACGCTGTTACTCATTCTTTCCTTTGATCCCTTGCTTAGAATCTAAGGATCCCGAAGACGTGCCAATGTATGCAGCCGAATGCCAAGAAGATGTGTTCTATGAGGAACCTGATCTGTCCGGAGGAGTTGAAGGAGTGGATTACAAAATCCGATATGGTGTCGATGATAACGAGTCCAACTAAATATCCCTAGTTAGTAGTAACCAACGGAGCCGAACAGCATAAACTCTATAGAATAAGCTGTTGAGCTTAACTCCTAGTCGGAGTTGTTACTTTTAAATTCCTCTGAACACTTTATATTTTGGTTTGTAAGTTGGATCTTTTGGAAGTCTCGAACTTCCAATATTGTAATAATAATAATGTGTGTACTTATGTAATATGGACCCGCAATGTTTCTGTTGTACCACTCTGAGGGATGTGATATTTACGGAACGGTGTTCTGTGGATGTCATGTCAACGACTATAGTGTACTACACATGTAGTGGTATGCTAGGTCACCGCAGTTGGTATCAGAGCAAATTGCTTTGACCTTAGGTTGGAAACCTAGTAAAGGGTATTACCTGTAGGGAAAATTTAGCAACGATAAAGAATTCTCTAAAAGTAATATAATGGGTATTCAAATGAGAAATTACGTTATATATTTTAGTGCGATAATTCTTTGTTATGATGCAATATGTCATTGGATACTAATCAAAATTATTTTTCTGATATACAGAGATATGGCACCAAAGTTTCCAAAATAGACTTTGGTAAGGAAAGAGGATACTCTTGATGATTATCAAGGATCATTCACAGACCAACTTCGTCAACTTTTAGAGCTCTTTAGTTGTCCAACTAGAATTCCAGTGAACACTATCACTTACCTTGATGGTCGAATGTTATCCCAGTATCGTGTGAGTATCCAACTTCCAAAGAAGCTTGGATTATATCACGATCTACCTATAGGAGAAGGTAGGAGTCATTTAGCAGCCTATCATGTTGTTGTTATGGAGGCGATAGCTAATATCCGGGAGCAGAAAACTAAGGAGTTAGAAGGTAGCACATTCTCTGTGATACCTCATGATTCTATAGACTTGGAGCCTATACCGGATCATCTTACTTTGGTTAAGAAGCATCCTAAGTTAGCTTCCAAGTTTATGGATAGATCTAACACTGCTATGCCTTTTTATAAGACCCATCAAGTGATTGTTGAAGACAAAAATGACATGTTAGAGGATCTAACTGATCTGGAAAGGAGGAATCAGTTAGATTCCAGCTAGAGAAAGAAGCAAGTAGTAGTGCAACACCTATATTTAAGGATATACATATAGATCCTGAATCTTTTATACCATATCCTTATTCAACAAGACCTGAACCTATACATGATCCTACTATGGATATGCGGTATGTAGTACCACAGGGCTCAGAGGATGGTTCTGACTCAGAACTTCCTATTGAGAATTCGGATGGATGGAGAATGGGATCATATGATGGATCTCATGAACACCAGATGTCCACAGATGGTTCTGACAGAAATGTTGGACAATCTAGTTGGATGGGTGCAAGAATGAATCCTAATAATAGTAGTAGAAATACAATGTCAATAGATAATCAGGATGAAGAAGAAGATCCTGAGGAGAGAGTGTTTGAATCATCAACATCTTCTCAAAACCCAGGGAATATACATTATCCAGTGTTTAACTATCTTGCCCACGGGAGCACCTGGGAAGCAGCAGGATCTGCGTATCTTGTTGACAACTCAAGAAATGAAGCTCAGGAGATGCAGGCTGGAGATAATGTTGAATATGTTTCTGAAGACTTTTCAGCTGAGCTGGAGGGATTCAATGCGCTCAGGTTGAGTAATGACTCAAGTCCTGACACTTCAGATACAGAGTATGTTCCTTCTGGAAGGCCATATGTTCCACAAACTGTGCGACGAACAACACACCATCACGGTTGGACATCAGGCATGTATGATGAGCGTAGTTACTACTAGAAGGAGGCAATTAGTTAGTAGTATCAAGTACCGTGTCTTGTACCCCAAGTAATAAGGTAGTTGTGTGATTATACCTATATGGTATATGTTGTAATGACTTTGTATCATTATGATATTATGTAAAATATGTGAAATGCATATTTGGATTTTCTGTGGATCTTCATTGTGTGACTAGTTCTGTGTGTAAAGTTGAGCTCAAAACACATGTGCATGATGTAATTATGAGTATTCGCTTTATGTTGTAGGACTAGAGGGTCATGGATACGGGTGTAGGAATGGAAACTAAGCAGCAGCGGATGGAGCGAGAGGCCAAGGAAAAGGCCGATGCAGATGCAGCAAACCAAGAAGCATTACCCCCACCACCAATGAGGCCATTAATGGAACAGAATTTTATGCAATGCATGTAAATGATGCAAGAAACCCAGAATAAGTTCATGGAAGAGCTGCTGGGACGAGCAAATCAGAGGGCACCTGAAGGTGGAGGAGTGAGTTTATCTGATTTCCAGAATGCAAGACCGTTACCTTTTGCATCAGCTCCTGAACCAATGGATGCAGAGGACTGGCTAGCAGATACTGAAAGGAAGCTGAAAACTGTAGGTTGCAATGATGAGGAGAAATTGGGGTATGCAACTCATCTTCTAACTGGACCTGCAGCATCATGGTGGGAAAATCAGTTGTCCATGCAACAACCAGGAAGAGAGTTTACCTGGGAAGAGTTCAAGTAGAGATTCCGTGAATATCATGTTCCGGAAAGTGTTATGGAGTTGAAGCGGAGAGAATTTGAGGAGCTTCAGCAAGGATATACTAGTGTCATGAAGTACATCCGGGAGTTTAGTCAACTGTCTCGCTATGCTGAGGAGGATGTTAACACTGAAGAGAAGCGGAAGAAGCGTTTCCTGCATGGATTAAATCCATTTGTGAGGATGCAGCTAAGGTTAGCCAATAAGCAAACTTATCAGCAGTTGTTGGATGCAGCCATTACTTTTGAAGATGACTACAAGAATGTCCAAGAGGACCGGAGGAAGAGAGCCAAGAAGGAAACCAAGAGGATTCAGGCAAGCAAACCTAAACCAAACCTGGAGTTCAAACCTCAGAATAGGAATTATGGCAACAATAACAATAACAGTAACAATAATAAGGGCAGTGGTGGAAATCAATCCAATCCGAGAAGGAATGTTATTTGTAACAATTGTGGAATTCCAGGGCATTTCCAGAGGGAATGCAAAAAATCCTGTAGTGATCTGTTACGGTTGTGGTCAGAAGGGGCATATCAAGCCAGATTGTCCGAGCAAACCACCTGGAGGATGGCCTACCAAGGGAGGAGGACAAGCTAGTGGAGGAAATGGACAGCCCAATAAAGGAGGAAATAATGTCAAGAACAACAATGGCAAGAGGAACCGACCTATCAGGAAACTGAATTGTGCAACCCTTGAGGAGGTGGATAATTCGGAGCATGCAGTGATAGGTACGCTCAATATCCTTACCAATCCCGGCAAAGTTCTATTTTATACTGGTGCAACTACTTCATTCATTTCTGAAGAATTTTGTGATAAGTTCGGGATTAGAAGGGCAACGTTAGAAAGTCCTATGACCGTAGTTATGGCAGGAGGAAATGTGATTGTACGCCACATAAAAAAGATTAGGTTATCTCGATCTGTGGTTGTACATATTTCGCAGACCTTTATGTGATTCCTTTGAAGGGAATTGCAGTAGTGCTGGGGATGGATTGGATGATGGAACACGGAGCTCAGATAAATTGTGAGGAGAAAACTGTCTCAATCAAAACTCCAAGTGGAGTAAGGATAGTTTACCAAGCAGATAAACACAGTCATATCATGGTGGATCTACAGTTGAATTCAATGAAAGAAGTTAAATTGGAAGAGATTCCTATAGTTAATGAATTCCAAGATGTTTCTCCAACAGAGTTACCAGGAATGCCACCAGACCGAGAGATAGAGTTCACCATTGACCTAATACCTGGTACAACACCAATAGCTCAAGCACCATATAAAATGGGACCCAAAGAGTTGAAAGAACTCAAGGAGCAAATCGATGAGTTAGCTAGAAAAGGATTTATTCAGGAAAGTGTATCTCCATGGGGAACACCAGTAATCTTTGTGGATAAGAGGGATGGTGGAAGACGGATGTGTGGTGATTATAGAAATCTAAACAACATGACTATCAAGAACAAGTATCCATTACCAAGAATTCAAGATTTGTTTGATCAAGTGAAAGGAGCTGGAGTATTTTCAAAGATCGATTTAAGATCTGGATACCATCAAATAAAAATCAAGCCGGAAGATGTTCCAAAAACAGCATTTGTCTCAAGATATGGACACCATGAGTATCTGGTAGTACCATTTGGTTTGACCAATGCACCGGCAATATTTATGAATCTGATGAACAAGATCTTCATGCCATATTTGGACAAGTTTGTCATAGTATTTATTGATGATATTTTGATATATTCCAAGGATAAGGAAGAGCATGCTGATCATTTGAGAATAGCATTGCAGACCTTAAGAGAACATAAGCTTTATGCTAAGTTTAGTAAATGTGAATTTTGGCTTGATGAGGTAGAATTCCTCGGTCATGTGATCAGTAAGGATGGAATTGCTGTGAATCCATCTAAAGTTCAGTCAGTACTAGAGTGGACTGCACCGACCAATGTGAAGCAAATTCGAGGTTTCTTAGGAATGGTCGGTTATTATCGGAGATTCATTGAAGGTTTCTCCAAAATAGCCGTACCAATGACCAAATTATTAAGGAAGAATACACCATTCAAGTGGGATGAAAAATGTGAAGCAAGTTTCCAAGAGTTGAAGACTAGATTAACCACAGCTCCAATCTTGGCAGTTCCTGAAACAGGGAAGGATTTCACCGTATACTGTGATGCGTCTAAGGAAGGTTTGCGTTGTGTATTAATGCAAGATCGGAAAGTGATTGCTTATGGTTCAAGACAACTGAAACCACACGAAGTCAACTATCCAACTCATGATTTAGAGTTAGCAGCAGTAGTTTTTGCACTGAAAGGATGGAAGCATTTTCTTTATGGAGCCAGATGTGAGTTATACACTGACCATAAAAGTCTCAAATATTTCTTCACTCAAAAGGAATTGAATATGAGACAAAAGCGTTGGTTGGAACTAATCAAGGATTATGATTTAACAATCAGCTACACTCCAGGGAAAGCAAATGTTGTGGCAGATGCTTTAAGCAAAAAGAGTACAGATACTCAGCCTAGCAATAGGGAGCTACTAAAAGAGTTACAAATGGACTTGAAAAGATTATAACTTCAATTTATCAGAACAGAGGTTCTTGGAGGGTTAGCTACTATGCAGGTAGTTGCAGAGCAGGACAGTGATCTTAAGCAAGAAATTTTTAGGCATCAAGAAGAAGATCCTTTTATTGCTGAGGAAATTCGGAGGATATCTCAAGGGCAAAAATCAGTTTTTCGCCTTGGAGATTATGGGTCTTTATGGTTTCAAGACCGTCTTTGTGTTCCAGATGTGACTGAGATTAGAAATGTCATACTCAAAGAAGCACATGATACACCATATTCTATACATCCAGGGAGTACTAAGATGTATATGGATTTGAAGGAACTATTCTGGTGGAATAACATGAAAAGAGATATTGCTAAATATGTATCAGAATGCCATACTTGTCAAAGGGTGAAGGCTGAACATCAAAGTCCAGCAGGACCATTACAACCCTTAGAAATTCCTGAATGGAAGTGGGAGGAAATAGGTATGGACTTCATTACAGGATTGCCTATGACACCAAAAAGGAAAGATATGATATGGGTAATTATGGACAGACTCACTAAGAGTGCACATTTTATTCCGGTGAATCAAAAGGATAATGTCGAGAAGTTAGTTGAAGTATATGTCAAAGAGATAGTAAGTTAGCATGGAGTACCCAAAAAGATCATAACTGATAGGGGATCAGTGTTTACTTCAGCATTTTGGAAGCAATTGCATGAAGCACTTGGTTCAAAGTTAGATTTCAGCACGACATATCATCCTGAGACAGGAGGTCAAACTGAAAGAACAAATCAAATACTAGAAGACATGTTAAGAGCTTGTGCACTAGATTTTGGAGGAACATGGGAAGATCACCTACCATTGGCAGAATTTTCTTATAACAATAGTTATCAGAGTAGTCTGAAGGCAGCTCCATATCAGGTTCTATATGGAAGAAAGTGTAGATCGCCAATATGTTGGTATGAACCTGGAAGCAGCAAAGAGTTTGCGCCAGATTATATCAAGGAAAGACAAGACATCATTGATAAGATCAGGGATAGATTGAAAATAGCCCAGAGCAGGCAGAAAAGTTATGCGGATCAAAGTCGAAAATCATGGCATCCAGAAGTAGGAGATATGGTGTATCTGAAAGTAAGTCCAATGAAAGGAGTAAAAAGATTCGGGGTTAAAGGGAAATTGAGTCCAAGATACATCATACCATTCAAGATACTGAGTCAAAACAGAACTATAGCTTATGCTTTAGAGTTACCATCAAGATTGGCTCAAGTGCATAATGTTTTCCATGTGCCACAACTTCGTAAATGTTTAAAAGTTCCAGACGATGCAATCACACACCAAGAGATAGAACTACAAGCATACCTAACCTATATTGAAAAGCCTTGTAAGATTCTGGAAGAAAACTAGAAAAGATTAAGAAACAGAGCAATCAAATATTGCAAGGTACAGTGGGAACATCACCCTGAGAGGGAATCCACATGGGAGAAGGAAGAGGATTTAAGAAAAGCTTATCCAGAACTATTCAGGTACATCTCCACAAACTTCGAGACGAAGTTTAATTTAAGGGGGGAAGTTTGTAACATCCCAGCATTTAGGAACTAACGAAGGGTAGATTTAGGAATATGGAATGTTGCATGCATCTATTTGTGAAAATGTGGGTAAATTTTCGCCAAATAAAAATCTTAAGTGATCAATGTTTCTTTCATACTTTGAGATATGTTTAGTATTAAAGGATGATTGTTATAAACTTTGATGTGATCTTTAAGGAATTAGATGTTTTTAAAATGAATTTGAATTTTAAACTTGAGTGATTGAATTATAATTCAAATGAATTAGATATAAGTTTGAATTTTAATTTAATTATGAGATAAATATTACCACTTAAATTCTATCCAAAGAAAAACAATAATGAATATGAAACTTATTTCATATTATCAATATATAAACAAGTTACAAAGAATGTAACTTACTGAAACTATTTTCAAACTTCACAATTTACAAAAGAATATTCTTTATTAATAATAATATAATCTTTATTACAATGGAATAAAATAAAGATTACAAGAATAATAAAATAAAATTACAGAAGAATAAGAAAATTACATTGGAACATTTACTAACTATCCTATAACTAAACCTAGACTAAATCTTCATCTTTAAGTTTGTACCTGCAAGATAAACAGAAAATATAAAGGGAAATAAAAGATTAGTGTTAGTATTATTTCTCTCAGATATGTCAGTGAAATGCACTTGACAAATTCATCATTGAGAAATTTATATAAAAGGGGCAAGTTTCACCAATATGAAAGAATCCATCTTTCATAAATTCAAAGCCAGAAGTCAAATGACAGCCAAGAGGGACAAATTCACCAGCCAGGTGAAAATAACCTGGTAAGAGTAAGTTCAAAATTCTGAACATATCCACAAGTGCATAGCAAGCACACAGGCAGGACACACACCAACATGCATGTGGTGTGTTGTCAACCGCACAAAACAGCCCAATCTCACAAAACCACAAGCATAGCCATGGGAGGCACTAGTGCATCACCCCACTGCACAGCACACAAGAACAAGCAGTGTTGACAGCAGCTAAACCAAGCACCACAGCCAGCAACCACACCAACTAAGGTTCAACCAAACATCACCAGGATGGTGACATGAGGAGGGGGATGGATTAGGTGGACAGCAAGATCAAGCCCAGGATCTAGGAGGAGCAGGTTAGCTCAAGAGCAAGCATAGGAGTCCAGCAAAAAACCAGATCAAGATCATCATCACCAACTTACTACACCATCATCAGATTCTGTGGTGAGTTTCATAAAACCTTCACATAATCTAATCATCTTATTCAGAGAAAAGCATGTGTTGTTTTATAAAACAAACCCTCAGAAAGCACCCAAGTGGGGTGAATCCATCATAGGGATTTCTGAAACTCTAAAGGCAAACAACAAAGTACCAGGATCCAACCAGAGCTCAGAGCAACATCCTTGCTCTGGTTTTCAAACTATATTTTACAATTCAATCATACATATACCTATGATATATTCTAGGCACATCCCTAAAGGAAGGGTAGCACCTTAGAAACAAATCTTTGGGATCCATAGATTGATTAAGCTCACTATCATTTTTTCCAAGCTTTGATTCAATAAAGAATAGCTGGTACCACTACCAAGACTATCTAGATGAACCAATTAGATAAGATCTGAATCCCTAAGCCTCAGACCAACATCATTGGTCTTAGGGAATTCAGAGAAGAGCATCTCTATTTATCTTTCAAAGCCAAGATTCTTAAGCATAAACTAACCAAATCCATGGTTTAGAATCAAACTTGTGTGCCATACATGATGGTGTCACAAGAACAATCCAATATAAATCAGGAAAGACAGTAAATCATCATAGATTCAGACAATCAACTAACTAATCATTTTCCTATTAACACAGGAATCATAACTAGGATATTTCTATGTTACACTTCACTGTTTGAGATCATGATGATCTCAAACCATATGTTAATTTCCAAGCTAACAGCACTAAGACAGTAGCTGTATCCTATCATAATCATGACCATGAATCAAATAAACAGTGGAAAGCTATCAAGTCATTGGCTTTACCAAGCATGTTTCCCAAACAACTACATCATCTGAATCAGATGCAATACAAGCATCAAATCATCTAGTAAGCCACCAGAAACATCATAGATCATTTTAAGCAATAAGCCTCAAGCCAATAATCATTTAGCATGTGTACAGACCATCCAAACATGATTCAATTCATCCAGCACATGATCAATCACATCACAGGAACCCTAAATGGATAATCATCCTAATCTGAATAATATAGTAGCCAGAGTGGACACTGCCAACATCTAGCATCGAATCAGCAAGCACAGAGAGCACCAGGAGAGGGGAATCAAACTCACCGTAGGTCCTCGCTGAAGAATAGAATAGGAACCAGAAGGGCCAACGACCATGGAGGCACGGGGAGCACCCCAGAGGGGGTGCCGCAACCCGCACGGCGTCACGGCAGCGACCCTGATCATGCCTGGAGGTGCAGAACAACACCTCGACGCACGATGACCACGGCAGCACTTGAATCCATGCCAATCCCCAAACCCTAGGGTTCGGGACAACATCGATCCATCGCAGGAGAGCCCTAGGCTCGAATCTAATTGGATAGAATGAACGAGCATCGTCGACAAACCCCTGTTACACCACGGCGGTGTCGACGGCCGATGGCGGGAATCGGCATCACGGCCACTGAGGTCGAAGGAGAGGATAAACTCGAGGGAGAGAGAGAGGCAGTAAGGAATGGGCCGAGCTGGACCAGACCCTTCGGGGTGGCTCTTTTGTCTAGGACTAATGGGCCACCAGGGCCCAATAAGAATAACCAGCCCAGAAACATTTCCAGGCCTGTTTTAATAAAAAGGAAAAGACCAAAATACCCTTGGAGTTAATTAAATTTTAAAAAATAAAATAAAAGTCCAAAAAATATAAATAAAATACTTTTGGATTCAAAATAATCCATACTATTCAAATAAAATGAAATATAAAATTTTAGACATTTAAAATTTTATAAGAATTTTGTAATTTATATATTCCTTATGGAATCTTACAAAATTATTGAAAGATGATAAAAAATAAATAAAAATCACTTTTATTATATATTAATATTATAGTATTTTTGAAAAATACTAAATAAATATTTAATAACAATTTTAAGGTATAATTGATAATTCCTAAAAGAATTATTAAATCAATAAAAGTCAAATAAAAAGGAAATAAAATAAAATATTCAATATATGTTATAAATATTAAAAATTAATATTTATAAATCCTTTATTTCTAAAAAGAAACTTTTTGGAGAAAATGCATATAAAATTAAATAATCATTTTGCTTCTCTAAATATTGTCCTTACTGGGCAATCATGATGTTTTTGTAGAACTAGAAGCTCAAGGTCCAGTGCAAGCATCAGACTTCACTACCTTGCCATCACAAGGCAAGTTCATCACTTGCTCATGTCCTTTGAAGAGTCTTTATCAAAGTATTTGCAAATTGTGTGTTATCATATATGCTATAAAAGAAAGAAAATATTATTTTCACAAATAAAGAAATTATAGATATCATCCTAAGTGGTGATATGATGGAGCAATAGAACTTAGAGTTCTAATTGCAATGATGATAATCAAGTAGGGACTTAATAACCCCTAACATCAGTGATTCTAGCGCCGTATATTACGCGTTAGCCATGAGATTTGGAATGGGACAGAGAAGTCAGCTGTATCTTCTTCCTCTCGCATGAAGTCAGATGTGCAGGTCGTGGCTGTTATCCTCGTAGCATGCATATTAATTGGTAATTCATAGAGGATATGCAGCATATGGGTGGGAACCCTCATCGTTCCACGATAGTTCTGGCATCTAACGGTTTGTACAAACCATTGCCGTAATTCATTATCTGGGCATGGTGTACACCAAAGAGGCATGCGGGGTCGCAAAGGGGGCAGTGATTGGCTTGGACCAACTACTAGGCCCCACATCATGGAATTGTGGACGGGAAAGTACGCCCGGTTATGTAACTAGGAGTTGATCTCTCATGAGTAAAGTAACGCACCTCTGCAGAGTGTAAGAACTGTAACTTGTTACTCCCTGTTCCGAGAAGGAGCTACGAACGCGGCAGGAAAGGAACTCCATGAAAGTTCTGGTCAACCTATTAAGGCTGATTGTCATAGTTTTTAGAATAAAATCAATCTTTGAAGAAAGATTTACAAAAACTGCATAGTGCCAAGGATTTATAATCCGAGGTGGTATTTAGAGCATCAAAATTCCCACCTTGCATATAATGAACTTGTTGGGTAATGCTGTTACTCATTCTTTCCTTTGATCCCTTGCTTAGACTCTAAGGATCCCGAAGACGTGCCAATGTATGCAGCCGAATGCCAAGAAGATGTGTTCTACGAGGAACCTGATCTGTCCGGAGGAGTTGAAGGAGTGGATTACGAAATCCGCTATGGTGTCAATGATAACGAGTCCAACTAAATATCCCTAGTTAGTAGTAACCAACGGAGCCGAGCAGCATAAACTCTATAGAATAAGCTATTGAGCTCAACTCCTAGTCGGAGTTGTTACTTTTAAATTCCATTGAACACTTTATATTTTGGTTTGTAAGTTGGATGTTTTGGAAGTCTCGAACTTCCGGTATTGTAATAATAATGTGTGTACTTATGTAATATGGACCCACAATGTTTCTGTTGTACCACTCTAAGGGATGTGATATTTACGGAACGGTGTTCTGTGGATGTCATGTCAACGACTATAGTGTACTACACATGCAGTGGTATGCTGGGTCACCCGCAGTCCAATTCCGAGAATATTTATTTTCTGGCTTTTGTGGAACCAAAAACAGCAGAAAACAGGCAACTCGCACTGTGGCATCTTGTTAATAGGTTAGTTCCAGAAGACATATAAAAATACCTCAAAGTGTAGACAAAGCAAAGTAAATTGGATACTAAACAAGCAAGGAACATCAAACATTATAGATACGTTTACGACGTATCAGTGCTCCCACAGCCGGTCACACGTTCGGTACTCTATGAAGACATTCCTCTCCCTTGTTCCAGTAGGTAGCGGAGATTATAGATCTCCTCGTGATTCCAACAGCACGACGCTGTGGTGGTGGAGGTGGAGGTAGAGGTGAGATCCCACAGAGCTTCGCCTAAGCCAGAGCGGGTATGGTGGAGTAGAGAGATCCTCAGCGACTAGGGTTTAGGGGCCATGGGGTGGAGGTGGTGGCGCTGGCGTCTAGGCTAGGGCTAGGCGACGGCGGTTTAGAGGAGGCTCTAGGGCGTCGGTGAGATGGGAGGGGGCAACCGGCCTAGGGTTTTGGGGTGAGGGGTAGGGAGGCACCCTACCCCTCCTTATATAGGTGGGGAGGGGAGGCCGAGTCCTCCCCTAACTCCCCTTGGCGGTCGGGAGCAAGGGAGGGAGGGGATACCTCTCCCCTCTAGGTTTCCTCTCCTCCATCCACTAGGCTTTCATGTTGGGATTTGACTTTTTCAAATTGGAGTTTGACTATTCAAACTAGAGTTTGATTTATCTCTTCACATTGCCCAGCCAAGTGACCTAGGGTATGATGCAACAATTCCACATTGTCATGGCATATTCCAAGTACCCATCCCCCTGGTGTGGTGGACCTTCCAGAACCTTCTAGAAGCTTCCGGTGAAATCACCGAAAACATTTCTGAACCCCGGAATTGGACTTTCCTTATATGAATCTTATTCTCCGGACCATTCCGGATCTCCTCGTGATATCCCGGATCCAATCCTAGACTTCGAACAACATTTGGTCTCTTACTCACATTCCATATCTACTAAACAACATCGAATCCTTAAGTGTGTCTCCCTATGGTACATGAATTATGCAGACATGATCAAGACAATTCTCTGATCAATAACCAATAGAGGAATATAGAAATTCATATGGCTCCCACATATTTCTACGATGACTTCATGATTAATGAACCATTTACATACGATACCAATTTCTCTTTGCCTCGCGATACTTTACTTATCCAAGTTTGATCATCGATATCACCAATACCTAGTTCAACCTCGTTACCAATAAGTACTCTTTACTCGTTCCATGATATGTGATCCCTTGTGATCTAGTCACATGCTTGCAAGCCAATTGGATGACATTCCACCAAGAGGTCCCAGAGTATATCTAATTGTCATATGGATGGACAAATCCCACTCTTGATCCATGTGCCTCAACACATACTTTTAGAATACTCAATGCCACCTTTATAACCACCCAGTTACGAAGTGGTGTTTGATGTCATGAATGCATCCATCTAGTGATGGTGATTAACATGATCTCATGGTCGAAGGATTTCAGTTACTATGTATTTGAAAGCTTATAACAAATGAACTATTTAAATGACTTGATCTTATGCTACTCTTAACTATAGGAGTAGTATGTCCATCACATCATTCTCCTAATGATATGACCTTGTTATTAATAACATATGATGGTCATGATCAGGAAACCATGATCATCAATTAATCAACAAGCTAGCATAACAAGAGGCTTACCAGGGACTCTAACATGTTTACAAATCACACAAGTATTAATGTTTATGGTTAATACAAATGGTATGTAAACATTTATCATAAACACAAAGATATAATAATAACTACATTTATTATTGCCTCTTAGGCATATCTCTAATAGTCTCCCACTTGCACTAGAGTCAGTAATCTAGATTACATGGTAATATACCCAACACCCATGGCATTCTGGTGTTGGTCACGTTTTGCCCTAGGGAGAGGTTTAGTCAACGAATCTGCCACATTCAGATCTCTGTGTACTTTGCAAATCTTTATGTAACCATCTTGGACATGCTCGCGAATAGCGTGAAAACGTACCTTGATATGCTTAAGCTTCTTATGCGACCTTGGCTCCTGCACATTGGCTATGGAACCCATGTTGTCATAGTAGATGGCCATCGGGTCCGACACACTAGGAACCACACCAAGCTCCATAATGAACTCATTCATCCATATCGCCTCTTGTGAAGCCTTTGAAGCAGCTATGTATTCCGATTCACTTGAAGATCTCGCCACAACGTTTTGCTTAGCACTCCTCTAGCTCACTAATGCACCATTCAAAGTAAATACGTATCCAGATTGTGATATAGAATCATCCGGATTGGTGTTCCAAGTAGCATCGGTGTAACCATTTACAATGAGTTGTTCATCACCTCCATAAGAAAGAACCATATCCTTAGTCCTTATTAAGTACTTTAGGATATTTTTGACCTCTATCTAGTCATCTACTCCTGGATCACTTTGATATCTGCTAGTTAAACTAACATCATATGCAATATCCGGTCTTTTACATAGCATGGCATACATGATAGAACCTATGGCTGAGGCATAGGGAGTTTTATTCATCTTCTCTCTATCTTCTGTTGTAGCTAGACTTTAAGTCTTACTCAAGGTCATATTGGGCAACATGAGCAAGAACCCTTTCTTGCTTTCTTCCATTCCAAACCTCTTTAGAACCTTGTCCAAATATGTACTTTTTGAAAGCGCTATTAAGCATCTTGATCTATCTCTATAAATCTTGATGCCTAATATGTAAACAGCTTCGCCAATATCTTTCATTGAAAAACTATTATTCAAGTAGTCTTTGACACTTTTAAGAAGTTTTATATCATTCCCAATCAAAAATATGTCATCTACATATAGTACTAGGAATGCTACAGAGATCCCACTCACTTTCTTGTAAATACAAGCTTCTCCATAAGTTTGTATAAATCCAAAGCTTTTGATTACCTTATCAAAACGTTGATTCCAACTCCGGGATGCTTGCTTCAATCCATAAATAGATTGTTTAAGTTTGCATACCTTGTTAGCATCTTTAGGATCGACAAAACCTTTGGGTTGTACCATATACAACTCTTCCTCAATGTCACCATTAAGGAACGCCGTTTTGACATCCATATGCCATATCTCATAATCGTAATATGCAGCGATTGCTAACAAAATCCTCACAGACTTTAGCTTCGCTACCGGTGATAAAGTCTCATCGTAGTAAACTCCTTGAATTTGTCGGAAACCTTTCGCGACAAGTGGAGCTTTATAGACAGTTACATTACCATCAACATCTGTTTTCTTCTTGAAAATTCATTTGTTCTCGACAGCCTTCCGGCTATCCGGTAAGTCCACCAAAGTCCATACTTTGTTTTCGTACATGGATCTAATCTTGGATTTCATGTATTCTTGCCATTTGTTGGAATCTGGGCTCATCATTGCTTCCTCATATGTCGCAGGGTCATCGGTGTTCTCCACCAACATGACACTCATAACAGGATCATACCAATCTGGAGTTGTACGAGTCCTCGTCGACCTACGAGGTTCAGTAGTAACATCGTTCGAAGTTTCATGATCATTATCATTAACTTCCTCTCTTATTGGTGCAGGCGCCACAGGAACATCTTCCGGTGTTGCGCTACTCTCAAATTTGAGAGAAGGTTCAATAACCTCGTCGAGTTCTACTTTCCTTCCAGTCACTTCTTTTGAGAGAAACTCCTCAAGAAAGGATCCATTCTTGGCAATAAAGATTTTGCCTTTGGATCTATGATAACAGGTATACCCAATAGTTTCCTTAGGGTATCCTATGAATACGCATTTTTCCGCTTTGGGTTCTAGCTTGTCGAGTGATGTCTACGCACGCTTCTATTCTTGTAGACAGTGTTGGGCCTCCAAGTGCATAGGTTTGTAGAACAACAAAAAGTTTCCCTTAAGTGGATCACCCAAGGTTTATCAACTCAGGGAGGAGGAGGTCAAAGATATCCCTCTCAAGCAACCCTGCAATTAAGATACAAGAAGTCTCTTGTGTTCCCAACACACCCAATACACTTGTCAGGTGTATAGGTGCACTAGTTCGGCGAAGAGATAGTGAAATACAAGCAATGTGGATGATTATAAGTGGTAATTGTAATCTGAAATAAAATGGAAGCAAGCAAACATGTAGCAGGACTGGTTGTAGACGGCGTTTTAATGCTTAGAAACAAGTCCTAGGGATCATACTTTCACTAGTGGACACTCTCAGCAATGATAACATAATTGAACACATAAATAACTTCTCTTCACTATGCTACCCTGAACTACTCTCCGGTTGGATAAAAAACACCAATTCACCATGTAGGGCTATAAAAGCACACCTTAAAGTTCGCATTACCCATCTAGGTAACCCCACACTATCACCTTGAGCGCTAGATGGTTCCAGACAAACACCTCAATTTCATAGAGACATCCAACTCAAATTATAACTCATGATAAGTATTTCTGTAATCTTTAGCCTAAGAGACACACACACACACACACACACACACGGTGCACACGCTGTCACCTTCACACACGTGGGACAAGGTGTCTCCGGAGATCACATTAATAAAAGCACTTGGGTAGCATAATAGACAAAGAAAATAATCTACTTATCCAACTAGATTACAAAGCTCATGATCACAATAAGATCACACCATGGAGAGAGATGAACACATAGCTACCGGTAAAGCCCTTAGCCTCGGGGGAGAACTACTCCCCCCTCATCATGGGAGTCAGCAACGGCGATGGAGATGACGGTGGAGTCGATGGAGATGGCTCCGGGGGCAATGCCCCATCCCAGCAGGGTGCCAGAATAGAGACTTCTGTCCCCCAAATCTCGTCTTCCGTGGTGGCGGCGCTGTGGAACTTTTCATGTAATTCTGATCTTGTGATTAGGGTTTTCGTCTCGGGGGATTATATAGGCGAAGGGGCGAGGTCGATGGATGCCAGAGGGGCCCACACCATAGCCAGGCGCGACCAGGAGGGGACTCGCGCCACCCTATGGTGTGGCCGCCTCGGTGCCCTCTTTCGTCTCTTCTCTGGACTCCGTCTTCGTGTCGGGAAAATAGGAACATCGGCTTTTGTTTTGTCCAATTCCGAGAATATTTCTTTACTAGTTTTTTTGAAACGAAAAACAACATAAAACAAGAAATTGGCTCTGTGGCACTTGTTAATATGTTAGTTCCAGAAAATTCATTAAAATGCCACAAAGTGTGGACAAAAACATAATATAATTGGTGCAAAACAAACATGAACATCAAAAATTATAGATACGTTTGCAATGTATCATCGAGCTATAATGTCTTTACATGAGCTTCGCAGCCCCAAACTTTGAGGAACGACAATTTAGGTTTCTTACCAAACCACAATTCATACAATGTCGTTTCAATGGATTTAGATGGTGCCCTATTTAAAGTGAATGTGGCTATTTCTAATGCATAACCCCAAAATGATAACGGTAAATCGGTAAGAGACATCATAGAACGAACCATATCTAAGAGAGTTCGATTACCACATTCGGACACACCATTACGTTTTGGTGTTCCCAGCGATGTCAATTGTGAAAGTATTCCACATTTCTTCAAACGCTCGCCAAACTAGTAACTTAGATACTCAGCTCCACGATCAGATCGTAGAAATTTAATCTTCTTGTTATGTTGATTCTCTACTTCACTTTGAAATTCCTTAAACTTCTCGAAAGTTTCGGACTTATGTTTCATGAAATAGATAAACCCATATCTACTCAAGTCATCCGTGAAAGTAAGAACATAACGATAACCACAACGTGATGCCACACTCATCGGGCCACACACATCGGTATGTATGATTTCCAATAAGTCCGTAGCTCGCTCCATTATGCCAGAGAATGGAGTCTTAGTCATTCTTGCCATCAGACATGCTTCGCATCTTTCAAGTGATTCAAAATCAAGTGATTCAAGAAGTCCATCAGAATGGAGTTTCTTCATACACTTCACTCCAATGTGACCAAGACAATAGTGCCACATGTATGTAGAATTATCATTCAATTTCAAACGTTTAGCATCTATATTATGAACATGTGTATCATTACTATCGATATTCAATAAGAATAGACCATTTATCATAGGTGCATGACCATAAAAGATATTACTCATATAAATCAAACAACCATTATTCTCGGACTTAAACAAGTAACCGTCTCGCAATAAACAAGATCCTGATATAATGTTCATGCTCAACGCAGGAACCAAATAACAATTATTTAAGTATAAAACTCATCTCGATGGTAGATGAAGAGGAAGTGTGCCGACAACGATCACATCAACCTTGGAGCCATTTCCAACGCGCATCGTCACCTTGTCTCTCGCCAGTCTTCGTTTATTCCGCAGCACCTGTTTCGAGTTACAAATATGAGCAACTAAACCAGTATCAAATACCCAGGCACTACTACGATTACTAGTAAGATACACATAAATAACATGTATATCGAATATACCTTTCTTATTGATGTTGTTGTTCTTAAGATCTGCCAGGTACTTGGGGCAATTCCGCTTCCAGTGACCTTCTCCCTTGTAGTAAAAGTACTCAGTATCAGCCTTAGGACCAGCCTTGGTCTTCTTTGTAGGCGCGGCAACTTTTTTGCCGCCCTTCTTGAAGTTACCCTTTTTCTTAGGCTTGCCTTGCTTCTTGAAATTGGTGGTCTTATTGACCATCAACACTTGGTGATCTTTCTTGATCTCCACTTCCGCAGACTTCAACATGGAGAAGAGTTCAGGTAATGACTTATCCATGTGTTGCATGTTGTAGTTCATCACAATGTTCTTGTAACTAGGTGGTAGTGATTGGAGGACACGATGAATCCCCAATGCATTAGGAATCACTATTCCCAAGCTTTGGAGTTTATTGGCGTGCCCACACATTTTGAGCACATGCTCACTAACGGAGCTACCCTCTTCCATCTTGTAGTTAAAGAACTTTTCAAAAGCTTCATAACTCTCAACTGCCGCATGAGCCTCAAATATCATTTTGAGTTCTCGGACAATATCATGTGGGTCAAAGTTATCAAACCTTTTCCGAAGATATGATTCCAAACCATACAAGATAGCACACTGAACTATGGAGTATTGATTCGTCCGAGTGAGATAAACATTTTTCACCTCATCGATAGCATCAACTGCAGGCGGGTCACCTAGCGGTGCATCCAGCACATAGGTCAACTGACCAGCATTAAGGACAATCCTCAAATTGCAGAACCAATTCGCGAAGTTGCTTCCATTGTTTTCAACTTTTCTTTCTCTAGGAACGCATTAAAATTGATGGTAGTGGCTGCCATGATCTAATATATTTACAAAAGTTTAGACTAATTCTATGACAAATTAAGTCATATTGAATACTTGAATTAACTAGGTGAACTCCCACTCAAAACAATATCCCTCACATTGATTTAGTGATCACACGAACCAAATCCACTACATCAAGTCCGATCATCACGAGATATGATGTAGTTTCAAAGGCGAACAATCAACATGTTCATCATATCATATATATGACTCATGCTTTACCTTTCGGTATTCCGTGTTCTGAGACCATGTTTGTACATGCTAGTATCGTCAAGGTTAACCTTAGTATCTGCATGAGTAAATCTGGCTTGCTCCCATTATATGCACACGTAGAATCTATCACACCCGATCATCACATGGTGCTTCGAAACGACGAGTCTTAGCAACGGTGCCTACTAAGGACGGACACTTTATTACTTGATATTTAGTGAGAGGGATCATCTTATAATGCCACCGTCACGATCTAAGCAATACAAGATGCATACAAGGATTAACATCACATGCAATTCATAATATGTGATATGATATGGCCCTTTCTTCTTATGCCTTCGATCTCCATCTTCAAGCACGAACATGATCTCCATTATCACCGGCGTGGCGTCAAGGTCAATGGCGCCGCTTCATGGTTGTCCTCCACCAACGATAACTATTACAACTACTTCGATGAATAGACACGCGGGTCTTAAACAAAATTTAAAGACAACCATATGGCTCCTGCCGGTTGCCAACTTACAATAAGGATCATTGCATACATCACATATAATCACAATCATGGCCATATCACATCACAACACAAGCCCTGCAAAAACAAGTTAGATGCCTCTTATCTTTCTTTGCATGTTTTACGTGGCTAGGGCTTTCGCAAAAGAACTGTTCTAACTTACGAACATGAACCACAACGTTGATACAAGTATTGTCAAGTGCCCGTTGTAAATTGAATCTTCACTAAGGTGGGAGAGACAGACACCCGCAAAGCCACTTGTGCAATGCAAGTTGCATGTTGAGCGTGGAGCAAGTCTCATGAACGATGTCATGTAAGGTTAGCCCGGGCCGCTTCATCCCACCATCCTGCAAAATGCAAAGTACACAAAAAGCAATCGACAACAAAAACATCAACACCCACAATAACCATTGTGTTCTACTCGTGCAACAGATCTACACATAGAGTCGGCTCTGATACCACTGTAGGGGTTCATAGCATGGAAAACAAAACAATTCTATCGCATGAACACACACAAGCTAAGATATAATCTACGAGATTGGTGCAACGAGTTGGTAGAGTACTAACCCTCGAAGATCCAAAGAATTTAACGAGATACGGATCTCTCGTGGGTGATGTAGTCGTTCACTTGCCGATCTCAAGATCACGTAGACGATCCTTCTGGCGCCGCGTTCCGGCAGCTCTCCCGCAGTCGGTCACACGTCCTTCACTCGATGAAGACCTTCCTCTCCCTTGTTCCAGTAGGCAGCAAAGTTTCTAGATCTCCTCACAATTCCAATAGCACGACGGTGTGGTGGTGGAGGTGGAGGTGAGATCCCGCAGGGCTTCGCCTAAGCCGGAGCGGGTATGGTGGAGTAGAGAGATCCTCGACGACTAGGGTTTAGAGGCCGAGGGGTGGAGGTGGTGGCACCAGCGGCTAGGCTAGGGCTAGGCGGCGACGGTTTAGAAGAGGCTCTAGGACGGCGGCGACTTGGGAGGGGGCAGTCGACCTAGGGTTTTGGGGTGAGGGGTATGGTGCCCTCCTTATATAGGTGGGGAGGGGCGACTAGGGGAGGCCGAGTCCTCCCCTAACTCCCCTTGGTGGCCGTCAACAAGGGAGGGAGGGGAAACCTCTTGATGAGTGCATATTTGCATCATGTTTTACATTATTATTTTGCATTGTAGATGTAGGATCTTGGTATTTTACGGTGTTCGCATGCACTTTTTATGTTTATTTTCACCTGGATCAGATCATATGATGGATCCAATGGATACAATTCTTGGACCAGTTATATTGGAGTGAAAAGGAGCAAAAATCTACGTAAATTTCTTATTTGGGAAATATTAATAACACTAGAAGAAAACCCGAAGCAATTGGAGGATATAGAAGTGTTAACGACCAACTATATGGGCCGCCACTATGTAGCTCCGTCCGTATAGTTGGCGCCGCCTCCTCAAATATTTTCACCCCGTGCAACTAGATCGGAGAGACGACATACATAACATCTAGAAATCGCTTAAATCTCACCTCTGGAAGGCATCTGGAGGGGGAACTTTCCCTAGGGATCCATCTTCGCCCTAAGCAGATCTACGAGGCCACATCTTCATCAACCGCTGCATCTTCATCACCTCCATCCATCTGATCTAGATCTTGTTGTAATTCTTGCACTAGTTGTGGATTTATACAAGTATTATTCATCGATAATCGTTTCCATTACCATTGCCATGATGTTGTTTGCGTCCATGTCTGAGTAGATCATTAGTTCTTAGGGAGATGGAGAAACCCTAGCATGAGATTTAAATAAGATAAAGTTTATTATGATATTCATCGCTATGACCATGTGTTAGATTGTCTTTATCTTGATGTTGGGAGAAGTCGACCTCTCAATATTTGCCTCTTATGGGGACTTGATGGAGGGAACTACTTGTTGGTAGACGAAGGGATGTTAGCACTTATAGTGACTATAAAGTTGTTGTCACTCCTTACGTATCAACTTGGGAATCGAGGAAACTCACAAAACACTATCCATGTCATGGGATATGTCTTGCGGGGTTATGTCCCTTAATAGCGCAGTAATTCAATTGATGTTGATTGCTGTCTGTTGTGGTTATGAGGATGATTTGAGCTGTGGTTGCTGACTATTTGTCCAAATATGGAGTTCCTCCCACACATACATAGTTGAAAGTGTTCATGATAATAATATTTACCTTAGCCCCTTTATAATGCTAGTGATGTATCTGCTAAACCCGGAGAACGCTTTTTTCCACTGAAGTTTCAAATCTCTTTTACATACGCGATACTTATTTTCTATATTTAGTTTTGTTTAATTTACTCATTGTTCTCTTATACCAAAAACCCAAAAACACCTTTTTATGCAATACTCGCATTTTGTCTTGTCGCTTAGAACTTTATTTAGCAATTCTATTTTCAGTATTTATTTCAAGAATTCCTAGACTTTAGACTCCTACTCCCTGTGGGATCGATATCTTTATTTCGAAACTAACTACAACCAATATGTGCACTTGCAGTCATTACCCCTCCCCTCTAGGTTTCCTCTCCTCCCTCCACTAGGCTTTCATGTTGGGATTTGACTTTTTCAAATTGGAGTTTGACTATTCAAACTGGACTTTGATTTCTATCTTCCCATTGCCCAGCCAAGTGATAAAGGGTATGATGCAACCATTCCACATTGTTATGGCACATTCCAAGTACCCATCCCCCCGGGTGGTGGACCTTCCAGAAGCTTCCGGTGAAATCACCGAAAACATTTTTGAACCTCGGATTAGACTTTCCTTATATGAATCTTATTCTCTAGACCATTCTGGATCTCCTCGTGATATCTCGGATCCAATCTGAGACTTCGAATAACATTTGGTATCTTACTCACATTCCATATCTACTAAACAACATTGAATCCTTAAGTGTGTCTCCCTATGGTTCGTGAATTATGCAGACATGATCGAGACACTTCTCTGATCAATAACCAATAAAGGAATCTGAAAATTCATATGGCTCCCACATATTTCTACGATGACTTCGTGATTGAATGAACCATTTACATATGATACCAATTTCCCTTTGTCTCGCGATACTTTACTTATCTGAGGTTTGATCGCCGGTATCACCAATACCTAGTTCAACCTCGTTATCGATAAGTACTCTTTACTTGTTCCATGATATGTGATCCCTTGTGATCTAGTCACATGCTTGCAAGACAATTGGATGACATTCCACCAAGAGGGCCTAGAGTATATCTATCTGTCATATGGATGGACAAATATCACTCTTGATCCATGTGCCTCAACACATACTTTCTGAATACTCAATGCCACCTTTATAACCACCTAGTTAAGAAGTGGTGTTTGATGTCATCAAAGCATCCATTCGGTGATGGTGATTAACATGATCTCATGGTCGAAGGATTTAGGTTACTATGTATTTGAAAGCTTATAACAAACAAACTATTTAAATGACTTGATCTTATGCTATGCTTAACTATAGGAGTATGTCCATCATATCATTCTCCTAATGATATGACCTTGTTATTAATAACATCTAATGTTCATGATCAGGAAACCATGATCATCAATTAATCAACAAGCTAGCATAACAAGAGGCTTACTAGGGACTCTAACATGTTTACAAATCACACAAGTATTAATGTTTCTGGTTAATACAATTATAGCATGGGATGTAAACATTCATCATAAACACAGAGATATAATAATAACTACTTTTATTATTACCTCTTGGACATATCTCCAACAGTCAAAGTGATTGAAGTATAAGTGTTAAAAACTTTAAAAACAATCTTTGGTAAATTTCTATGTTAGGAAGGGTAGATGTAGAACTCATGAGTTAAAATGAAACAACACATAATACATTCTTAAGAATCAAGTAAAACTTGATGCATAACTCATATTCTCTAAACCTAATTTAACACTTGTGTTGAACAACTCTTAACACATGACCATTCCCCCAAAATAGGATAAAATCTATTCTTACCCTATGTTTGGATGTATGAATTTGATCTCGGAATTGAATTGGACTAAAAATTCCAAATCCAAGGTGAAAAGGAAATGGTCTACAATTTCAATTATGTTGTTTGGTTGCGTATGGAATTTGCTATCGGAATCAAGGGATAACACCCAATTATGTTTCCCGTTTGGATGTACAAACCAGGAATCAAATGTTTAGTTGAGTTTGCATCATATAAACTTGTCTAATGTTTGAAATCCAATTATTCAAAGAATACACACTAGATGAACCAATCACATATCATATTTCATATTCATTTTCCAACATTTAAGCATAGACATGAAGAACAACACATGTACATATTGCACAAATTCATATGTCGGATCATAGAGTGTAGAAAATGATCTTGTATATCTTCAATTGAACTCAGCACCTACTAATTTTGCAGTTAAAAAATCAAACATATAAATATTTGAGAAGGAAAAATAGGAAGAAGAAATTGGAAGGCCGGGGAGAGGTCGTCTTGGGGAAGGCCATGGAAATGGATGCCATTTCCCTCTCTATGTCGTTCCCCTCCCGCTATTGTTCCCCACCCGCTGCTTCTCCTCCTGACACCGTTCACCTACGATGCTCTATCTAGGGTTTGGGGCCGACGCCGTAAAGTGGAGGACGACGTCGCCCCTGCTGGCTTGCTCTTAGGATGAGAGGAATGGGAAGGGAAGGGGGAGAATAGGGCGGGGAAGAGGAGAGGGAGGGGAGGAGTCACCGGAGCCACCGCCGACGGCGGCTAGCTGCAGTTCCAGTGCGGTCGTCTCCAGTCGGTTTTATCTGAGGGAGATCGAACCAGTACGCTGGGCCGTTTCCGTGCATTTCCGAGCGGGGGAGCTCGGGAACTTGCAAGGCAGCGCGGACGCTCCGCGGAGGGGGTCTTGGAATTGCTTCTACTTTCTAGGCAACGATTCCGAGTCCACTCCAAACAACTGAATCCGGCCCACAGATTCCAAACGAGCAATTCCAGGGCCGAATTACGACATCCAAATACGGCGTTATCTTATTCTATCTTATGTTAAACATCATTCATTCTACCAAATCTATTCTTCTTGATCAAAGACATTCCTCCTTTTCTAAATCTAAAGCCACTCAAAAGGATCTCTTAACACCCTATATAGAATTATGGAAAACCACAGGGTCTAAAGTGCATAATAGCCATGCATTCTTAATCAAATCATAACTTAATAAAGATATGGAATATGATAAAACTAAATTCATTTGCATTCCATCAAATAGATCCAACTATTTAAATCAAATCAACTATGAGTGTTTTGCAACTCAAAGAATCATGTCTTGATGAGATCAAATCATCTGCATTGCTAATTAAGTTAAGATGGAGACATACAATTATCAATTAAATTTGCAAATTAAGTTTTCACTTGAGATGCAAGTCAACCCATATATCCAATTTAGCCCAAGGCCCATCTAGTGAAATCTTTCTTAATACCACATAGGAAACTTTTTAAAATTCCTTCTAGCACAAGGAACCTTAGGAACCCTGGCCACCAAGGTATGTTATGATAGCTTTACACTTAGTAGCCTAGTTATCCATGCAAGTGATGATTCAGATATCATCCTTCCATGAACGGTAATGAATCTACACATAAGTCAAACTACAAGGACGGTTACATAGTTATTAAAGTACGAGTCACCCATACAACCTAGTGAGGTGTCACCATCCTATGCATCCTCACACTATAAATAGTCATGCACCCAAGACCCCGAGTCTCACAACTCACCATCCTAGCTTGGACCAAAAACACACAGACTCACTTTAGAGAGAGATCTAGAGGAAGCAAGGAAGCAAGAACTTAAAAAATAACTTCAAAAACATTAAAAACAAGGAGAAGGAGCATCTACAGATCTTCAACAAGCAAACTTAGGAATCTAGAAAGGTTTTAGTCTAGTCTGTAGGATCAAATAGTAGTAGATTAATGCATAGAGAGAATGAATAGTGAGGGATGATATATGCTTCAAAGAGTTGCCTGCTGATTTTCGCAACACTTCTGATCTGAGGATTGTGTATAAATATAATCATTTATGTTTTGAACTTTTGGCATCAAGGATGTTCTGATTTGACCATGCTAAAAGAACATAAATTCGGTCTTTCATCTTTGTGTTTGCAGTTGACCAGCTCAATTGCTTTCCGTTTATTTGAAGCGACATATCATCACTACGAGACCAGTTTGGAGACGGCATTGGACGTCGGCTCTGTGGCATTCCATCAAAAAGAGTCGAGGAACACCACGATGCTACCGTGAGCGCCACTGCGAATCAGACACTATTGTGCCCTTGGAGAGTACGGTCAACGTCAACTGAGAGGTGGACATGGTCACGAGACGAACACCATGACAGTTAGAGGAGAGACGTGCCATGGCTTTGCCGATCCTTATCAAACTGTGAATAGGTAAACTTTCCTCTGCTACCAAAACTACCAATAAAATAATACTCTATCCGTTTTAAAATATAAGATGTTTTAATTTTATGAATCAAATATATCTATATTTCTTTTAGTACGTAGGTTTACTCATGTTTAGAGTGAATTTATAGACTAAAAAAAGTCTAGATACATTTTTTTTATAGATCTAAAATATCTTATATTTTAAAACGGAGGGAATAGATACTTTCTCCGTCTCGAAATAGATGTCACATGTTTGCCAAATTTGGATGAATCTATATATTAAATAATGTCTAGGTTCATTCAAATTTTAACAAATCTGAGCCATCTATTTTGAGACGGATGGAATACTATTTTTTTCTCATGCTTAAAAATAATATATACTTTTTTCTCATTTTCATAAATTTAGCTTCTAACTGAGGCGAGTCATATGTGCACATTCACGTAGAATGCTCAGACCCATTTCACTGCTTGATTTCTCATTAGCTCCCAAGAGTCGACACTCATTGTCAGCACACCTTGAAAATAAAATTACAGCCATCAGTATATGCAGTTGTGCACTGACAGGCAATGGTCATGGCAAGAGATGTTCTGAAAGAAATCTGCACGTGAGTGATGTGCTAACACAAGAAGCTTAGGACATCAGTTGGATTATCTGGTAGGAGTATGTTCTTTCTTACAATATGTTGTAAGCTGTTTGGCACAAGTCAAATGCTAGCACTGGAGCATTTTAACATGGTCCTTGATTTTATTTTATATGCAGTTATCTTGGTATGGGCCATGGAAACAGAAGAACGTGCTGAGATAAAGAAAGAAATAAGAAAAGGTCTGCTGCTTGAGCGATGACAAAAGACCCATAAGTTCTGATGATCAGACGAGGAAACAAATAGGAAGATGTGCATTTGATTGTGTCATGACTGACCCAAGAATTCCTGATAATTCCAACTGCAAAATTCATTAGGAACCTCATGTACATCATACGCCGGCACTTCTTTCCGTTGATATATAGATATCTATGTTCAGTAAGTCTCTGTTTATTCCTATGTCGATGTTTCAGGTATTTGCATCCGACAATTTCCCATAAATGACATAATATAGCCGTGGAGAGATACTGGGAACAAATTGGAGGTGAATGGTGGTCTCATCTTACCCATTTATTTCACAAATTTAGTCGAAAAATATTTAGCACCTTTGCGATATGGGATCTCTGTTGCTCCGCATTTTTCTATTTCAGTTCTAGCATTTTATAGCATAAGACTAATCCACAACTTTCCAGTTGCTTCCTTGTCCTCCTTGCGGGGTTTTTTGAAGTCTTGAAGCTAACAGTTCAACATTACAGAAAATCAGAGTTGACATACATATATAGAGGTATGTTAACACTCACATACTTTGCATGGTCAAATTCATGGAAGCATATGATTCAATATTCTTTTTGTCATTGTTAGAAAATTATTTGAAACTGAAACTGAAGTGAAAAAAAATCTAGGCCTAAGTCAGCTGATTTTTTTACCATATTTCTGTGTAGATGTATGCAAGGGCGGAGGACCCAGTAGGGATAGGTAGTCCCTACCTTCAGTTTTTCGTTTTTATCCTATATATACATAGGCATGTAGTAGCCGATATGAGGAGAAGTTGCAGCCGCCATGAAAATCCTCCTGTGTTCGTCGTTGTGGTAGCGAGAAAGAACCAAGGAGAAAACTAGATGAGCGAAGCGTTATGGGCTCGTGGTGGTGGGCCAAAAGGGAACTGTGTTGGTCCATTAGCTGAACTGTGTTGGGCCAAACGGTAATCCAGTCAGCGGGTTGACCTGCGTGCAGTTTCTGCTGAAAAAAGGAGAGCTGAGAGTAGCTCCAGTTCAACTTTGGAGCGCCTCGACAGTAATTTATATATTTACCCCAAGCCCACAATATAACCACTATCAAGTGTCCCCGTTCTCCTTTAGTTTACTAATCAGATTTCTCCTTTCTCTTGTGCAACTAGGCAAGCAAAGAAATTTTAACACGAAGGAGACATTCACACTGCTCTCCTTCTCAATCTATCTTTTTATTCTCACATCAGAGCTTTTTTTTTCCTTCTCATTTCGGAGTATCTCCAAGTAGAAAATTTTGTTAGTAGTTCAGTGGCGTCAATTTGTAATAAGGTTCCAATTTAATGCAGATTGGAAACAAATCCTAATCTTTCAGCTTGGAGCAGCAAATCATTTCCCTATGTCTTAGAATTTCAAAAGTAAGACATTCTTGCAGTTTATAGTGAAAAGTCAGGAAGTTTGATATATTTTTTTTAGGGAAAGGAAGTTTGATATTTGAAAACAAAGGCGATAAATTATTTGGGAAACATGCGGGATTATTTTGCTGAACATGCTTAGATTCTTTTTGGATCTTCATGTAAGTGGTTGTACTCTTCGTGAAAAATCTTTAGAGTGGATTCATGTTCATTGTAGTACCACTCTTAATAAAAAGTTTGTCAAATGGTTGTGTGTCCTACAATTGTTTTCCATGATACAATTTCCGCCCTACCTCAACTGGATGTATGTATATTAAAGAGTAATAACTAGGTGTTCTCCGGAGTGTCGTGCAGTTCTCAAGGACTCTAACAGGATAAAAGGCTCCTCAGCAGTCACCATGTAAAAAATATACAGTGCACAATTACTACTTTTCTGAACTTCCACGTTTTGATGTAATTGATCTACTTGAAAACATTCATTATCCATGAAGGGATGTGTAAGATATGGGCACCCTCTCTATTTCTTTTTGCTCTTCTTGACCATGAGTTGATACCTGCTAAAATGTTATGATTTCAGGCAGTGCAGTGCAAATTTCTTCTGCACCACGACCTGAAGATACATGACTAGCATCGTCGTTGTTGATCCTAACATATTCTAGTACCCAAGAAGGCACAAAAAGGCCAAGATTGTAAATTTTCTGAACACACTAGGGATGCAGAATCTGTGAAATATATTGATTTGGCTGACCATGAGAAATATATTGCTAAACTTGTCAGACCTGATAAGGGTCCTCCAAATGGCAGAATTGCAATATGGATAGTTACATGATTTTTCAAGATTTCATTTTATTTTCAGAAGAGATTACAAAGAATGACATTTTTATTAGCTCCTGGTTCAAGGATAGAAATGGTACCAAAAACGTATCTGTGGGGAGTTTGCCTGACAAAATGTATCAGAGATTTACATATGCAACAACAATGTCCTTTGTACATAGTTTTATACATATTGATACTCCCTCCGGTCCATAATAATTGTCACTAACTACTAACAAAATTAATAAAGTTGGCATATGCTAATGGGCACAGCGTGTCGCTGCGCTAAGTTTCCTAGTAATTTAATAAGGATCTCAAAATAATGCCAACTGCGAAGATATCACTTGAAAGAGCTCTCGATGTCGATTATAAACCGGTACCTGACATCCCGGTTAACAAGCCTCTCAAGAGCCTCGTTGATGTAGTCTATCTTTATCAACTCAATATCAGGGTAGATTTTGTTTGCCGCACAGAAGTTTATCATCTCCTGGGTGTCCTTCGTGCCTCCGGTTACGCTGCCAGATAAACTCCGTGCGCCTGCACAAGTTCAGACTAATTATTTTTCGATGAAAAGGCTGAAACCTGGTTTCATTAAAATGAAACACATGTAACAAGGTTTGGATGCTGATAGACCGTCAGCTCGTCACCAAGTTTTGAACCAGGAAACCAACTAGTGGCATGTTTTATGGGATAAAATCTCATACAGCCACAGAGATAAAGAACCTAACTATTTGTTGATGAAGCAAACTTCTCACTCAGCAACTATTTCGACTGCATTGGTAACAGAAAGCTATTTTACCCAGGTTAAGTGTTGCAGGATGCACTCTGATTTCTCCAGGAAAGCCGACCAGCGCCATTACGCCACCAACTTTCAGAAGCGCGAGATAAGGGTCGAATGGGTGGTTACCAGAGGCAGTATCCACAATGAAGTGCAGGGAATTTTTCAGGGACTACAAAAATAAAACAATTTGTTATTCTCACGCCCATGTATAAGCAGAGTGAGAAGAATAACAGACATAATTCTGCACGATGAATTCATTTTGCAAGATAAATTCTGTCATATATGCTGTCAGAACAATGTGGCAAATAACTTCAGGGCAACTCTATACAGATGCCATAAGTTATACATTGTACATGTACTGTTACAAAAGAAAAGAAAAGTAAACTAATATCTTGTGTTGGTGAAAAATGTTCTCAAGTAAAAACAAAAGGAAGAGATCTTTCAAAGGAAGGAGGGAGACATCCAACAGTTTCTTTTCAACCTCCAATATTTCCCCAGCTGCTGTTTGTGCAAAAAGTAGTGGAATGCTGACATACGGAATGGTGAAACATATTCTATGACCGGCATTGATGCCAATACTTTGATACCACAATTCTGCTATCATTTTGCAATTATGTGTAGACCTCTTTAGTTTAGTGACAGGATGAAGTGTTTAATGGAAGCATAGAACAAATTAGTAAAGCACACTAACTGAGGGAAAATTTACTTGCAATTTCAGCTTACTGTACTACTTTGAAATATGCAGTAGGTTACTAGGTTATACATTCTAGCACGGTTCAATTGGAATCCAAAACAAGGTAAGGAGATGCATACTGATGTAACGGTTTGTCATAAGTTGTTTCGCACTTGGCTTTAAAGGAGATTAAGAATGTTCAATACCCCCATCTGTTTTTCATCTGATGATAAAACAAAATTATCTGCACCAAGAAGGCTGATAGCTTCATCTCTCTTGGATTCACTGGTACTAAAAACTGTCACCTTCAATCCAAAGGCTTTTCCAAATTTTACTGCCATGTGACCCAACCCACCAAGACCAATGACACCAAGTGACTTTCCCGGTTGGTTCATGTTATGTCGCATCATTGGAGTGTACACAGTGATTCCAGCACAAACTAAAGGTGCTGCCTTTTCCAGCGGGTAACCATCAGGTATTTTGTAGCAGTACCTGTAACGAAAATAAATTATCAGGAAATGTAATATCCTTGTACATGCCACGACTATTAGTCGCTTTGAAAAAAAAGGCTACACCGAAGTTCACTTGAGGATCGACTTTGCAGTTTAGAAGTTCAATAGCGGTAGTTTGTCTATTCAAAACCTCCAGAAGAAAATGTAACCCTACCGTTCATGGACTACGGTGTGAGTGGAGTATCCTCCCTTTGTGACAGTACCATCTGTATCAACACCATTGAAAGTGAAAACAAATTTTGAGCAGTGGTTCTCGAGGAAGCTATTGCAGTTGTCGCAGTCACGGCATGAATTCACATACGTCCCAACAGCCACATGGTCCCCCGCTTTGAAGCCCTTGACGTCTGAACCAACCTCAGTTACAACTCCAGCAATCTCGTGCCTGAATTGTAGGCACCCGACTTAGCACGCAAACATTTATTTATGTGTACAATACACTAGAATGCGTAGTAACTAATTGGATTAATAACGTTAACAGAAAAAAAATGGATTAATTTCTTTCCCCCAAGTAGAAGGATCTGGAAAGCTGCTTACCCAGGGACTAAAGGGTAGACCGAGTCATTGTGCTTATTTCTTGTCCAGACAACATCAGCATAACAGACTCCACAATGCGTGATTCTCAATGAAATATCGTCACGTTGCACAGTCCTGGTAATAAAAATCAGGGCAGCAGGTATATATGCATAAGAGCTAGTTATAGGACGAAACTTAACTCTGCATACAAATCAATCAGCAGTCCGTCGTTGTTCACTGTCTTAGTAAACATCACCACCAGTAGCGAAGGTTTCTTGACACATGACGAGGAGGTGTGAAGTGTTAGGTGGTGTAGTAGTAATTACCTACGGCTGAATCTGTATGGGGAGAGTACTCCTGAAGGATCATTCGCTGCCCATGCATCGCAGTTGCAACTCTCGGATTCAGCAGCCATCCCGACTGAACTGCAGAAATAATTATACTTTTAATGCTAGATACAACCGAATCTAGACAAATCTGAGGTCATTAATTTGGATCGGAGGGAGTAGTACAAATAAATCAGAGTAAATAAAAAGGTTAACACATGGGTTGTTTCTTGGTGATCCCAGAGATGGATAGACAGTAAGAGAACTGAGCGATAAGATTAGAGGTCGCACCTGTGGAAGGTGATCGTCGGGAGGAACAGGAAGCGGGAAGGGAACCAGCCAGCCGACGCGGTGCCTCCCTCTCTCTAATAGCGGGTGTGGGGAGGAAGAGCTGTAAATAGATCTCGTGTGCTCCCTTGGGTAGGAGAGGTGTGCGGCGGTGGTGAGTCATGACGTGGCTTGGTTCGGCTCGACCTTTGACTGGTGGCCGGAAGGTTTGGTGTTCGGCGCGCGAGCGTGGTGCCGGTATGTTAGTTGGGTAGTTGTGCAGAATCCCCGACGGGGTTCGCTCGGAGCTCGAGTACTGTCTACTCTCTGCTCCTAGGAAAGAGAAGTTCGTGAACAAACGGTTTAGGAGGCGTTTGGTAGCTTGTATTATGCCTTGGAGCTGCAAAATGGAGATGACGGTGTGCGCGGGGCATCCGCGGCCGCGCATGCGGGAAACGGGAGATTGCCCCCTGTTTCGTGCCAAGCGGTAGTATCACCTATCATTGGCGCTCACCTCTCTGCATTGACCCTCCCAAAAAAAGCCCCTTCTTCCTCTTGCCACCTCCGTGATGGCAGCGGCAGGGGGAGGGAGGATATTGGCGGCTGAAACGCAGATCTATCATAGTGGTTGCTTTCTCGGACTCCTGCAGCTGAGCGACGGCAAGATAGATCGCCACACATCTCCCTCCCTCTCTCCGGCTTTTTACCCCTTCCTGCCATGGTGGAGGTAAATCACCGTCAATCCCTCTTTCCTACTATTTCGAATGGGTTTGCAATCTCGATTTATGAAGAACTCATAGTAGAACCGCCTCATTAGGTCGACGGGGCGACACTTATCCATCGAGCAGCTGCACTTGTAGCTATCATTCAGGTCTGGATCTTGTTGTTGCGCAAGAGAACTGTTAGGCGTGCAGCCTATCTTCGACTGACGTACGGTCCTATGTTAACCCGAGATTAGGAGCGGATGAAAAATCTAAACTACATCTACAACTTCAACTCTATAGAGGCTCTCCAGGTGCTCCGAATGAAAAGAGCCCCCTTCTTTGAACTCGCAAGAAGGTTGCAGGGGAGTGGTTTATTGAAAGACAGCATCCACACCTCCGTCGAAGAGCAACTTTGTATGTTCCTTCATGTGGTCGGTCATAACCATAGGTTCAGGGTCATCCACAACACATTTAGAAGAAGCATGGGACATTGCCACGCTATTTCAAACGGGTGTTGTTTGCAACTGGGGAGATAAGAGGAGAGATGATCAAGTCGCCAACTCGTCAAATCCATCAAGTATGGAAAGAGTTAGAGTCAATCACATCACAAATTTTCGAAATCCCGAAATTGCTTATGTACTCTTTAGTAATCTGGGGCTAAATGTTGCGTACGTACTCCGTTTGGTACATGTTTTATATGAAAAATCATCAACCTAAAATTACCTACAACTTTCATGTTTTGACTTTTTCCAGTTGGCGCCATCTTCAGGGGGTTCCGTGGAAATTTTCAAAAGCTGTTCTGTAGGGGCAGATTTCAGAAAACTCCGAATTTCACCGTAATGACTGGTTTCCTTCCATATTCGCATATTTTCTACACAACAAAATTTGAAATAAGAACGGGTGCACTTTTTCAACTATTAGTAGGTTAATCTTAATAACTATAATAAATTTACAAGATAATAAGGATTTTGGCACAATAAACTACAAAGTTCATGAATGCATTTTACATGCATCAAGCGTCCCCAAGCTTAACATGTGCTCGTCCTCAATCATAAATGTGATAAACTAACATGGAATTTGAAGTTTGTTGCTTACCTTGGCTAGCAAGTATCACAAATAGTTAAATGGTCTATTCATTAAAGAGTAACAATAAACAAGCATATCATAAAGTGATATTTCTTATAATCCGCATACATGTCTAGCAAAATGTAGTAATGACTAACAAATGAATAAAGTATCATGAACAATGTTTTGTAATGTTTCGCATAAAAATTATGTATGCATATATGGTGAACAGTCCTATGGTCAGAATAAAGGCAATAGAAGGATAAATGCATGCTGGTAAGCAAGGAATATCATATGCAAGACACATCCAACTTTCAAATACTATCCCTTAAGTTTATGGTCGAATCATAGTTTATCATTAGTGTTTGGTTCCATTGCCCCTTATTACACGATTCTTTTGGCATTCTTATTTTTGGAACCTTTTGCTTCTTTTGTCCCTTTTTTAAATATCTGCCATTAAGTGTTGCGTAGATAATTTAAGTAATCTTGAGGATGCCATTGAGATTGATAGGTCTCATACTAACTGACTGACTAGCTAGAGCAAGAATAGCATGACATCATGATCATCTTTTTTAAGATCAAGTAAAAACCTCCTCTCATGATACCATGGATTTGGATAACACTTCAATCCAATGTCATCCTCAATCCCACAAAAATATTCATACAACCAACTCATAATGTATCATTTTTATTTTCCTATTTCTTTTTATTTTTCACTTTTTCCTTTTTGTATTTGCTTGATATTTGAGAGGCCTAGCCTCCTGCATACTCATTCTCTCTCTCACTTTGGTCATGCCATCAATAGAGGGTTTTTGCCCTCATCTTAGCGTTGGTATACTTGGAGGGTTTTTTCCTCATCTTTTATTGTATGCATAATCTGGTTCTGGTTGCAAGGGGTACACTTATGCCCTATGAGTTCATGGTCACCCCACAACTAACTTCTCCATGTCAACCATACACACAATTGATATTGTTTGGAAGCTAAATAATGACTCACACATGATAGTATACTTTGGGATATAGCTATTTGAGTATGTTATCCCTATTATGATAGCTAAGTTCCTTCTTCTAATGGATGGTGTTTCAATATGGTGGGGCTAGCAAGTTTGACCTTCTACAAGCATGCAAAAGGTGTCCATAGCACTAGATCATTCCTAATAGACAATATAAACATTGTACTATCCATCTATGTTGAAATAAGAACTAGCACTAGATGAAACACTTGTAAGTTGTCACTCCATAAAGCATATGAACAAGATAACTAGAAGCAACAACATGCATAGCTTCTTATTACCTTCTTATTTATCATGGCATTCAAACATGGCATCAATTATTTCAGTAGCTCTTTCTTAGGCATGCAAAACATCTATCATGGTGGTCTTATTTATTATCAAGGTAACATGCAAAACTAAACATAAAAATAGACAAAGACACTCCAAGTTTCTACGATCATCTTATGTTGCTCGAAAAAAAGTTTAGAGGTTTGCAAACCATGAGTGTAATAGGTCCAGTGGGGTGTCTTGTGCATCCCCAATCTTATGGTTTCCTCCATTTCCTATCAAAAAACTTCAAAACAAAACTTTCTCCCATTTATGTTCTATGGGGTGACATTAGTGGTACAAAGATATGTTGCTACCTACCATATAATCCTTAAACAAAATTTCATTTTAGGTCTCCAGCAAGTATATCATGTTGTATACATTCTTAGAATATCAAAAGACAAGGGAAATCGTTTTGAGACTCAAAAGAATGGCTTAAACAATACAAGGCGAAATCTGTATAGATTTTTAGCAGCAACAAAACGTATTTATTTCAACCACTTAAACATGTTAGGAATTTTAGCCAATTTATGTGCCTATATAGGGTGAAACATTATAACTTAATTTTAAATATTACCGCAATCAGAGCTACATAACTCCGTAGAGAATTTTTCTCGTGAACATCAACATGCTGAAGTCTGCAGCTCTGCATATATGTTTCAACTTAAACATCCAAAATGGGTAAAAGTAGGTAATTTATTTTTCTAAATTGTAAAAAACATGCTAAAACATTATTTTAACAAATAACAAAATTTTAAAATAAAAAATAAGCAAAAATAACCAAGAAAGAATCAAGAGAAACAAACAAAAAAGAAACAAAATTGTTTTATGGTTTTTGTTTTATCAAAGAGGAAAAACAAACAAGAACCAAATAAAGAAACAAGAAAAACAAACAAAGAAGTAAGAAAATATTTTTGTTATTTTAAATAGGATTCAAAAGAAAAACCATACAAAACTAAAGGAAAATAAAAACATGGTCTCCACAAACATACAAAATAGATTAAGAGGATAAAACTAAAACATGAGTTTTAAATTACTAATAGAAGAGGGGGATGCATGGGAAACCCCAAGCTTGTGGTTTTGCTAGTTCTTGTCCTTTACTCCTTCCTCATCACATCATGTTACTCGTATCAAACAAATAAATATTTTCATCTTCATAATATTTCTATGCCTACAAAATGGTTAGTTCTCCAAACAAATGATATAATAATTCTACCAAGATGCAACCTCTAGTAATTATTGGAAAACCATTTTATTCAAGAGGCAAATATATACAAAGGAAACACTCTTTTTATTTTGTTTTATTATGGGAAAAGTTTTAATGATGTGGACTTTGCAATGATTACATTGGCATGAACATCACATGATCAAGGTCGACCCCAACTTCTCCATTGCTAATCCTTCTCATTTACTTTCCAAAATTTTAGTTTTTACTTAAAATCTTAAACTAAGTGTTAGATAATAGTAGATAAAGTTATTTTACATGTTACAAAGATATCATGGTGTGCTCAAACTAGATAGTATTTGAAAGCATATGGAACACACCACTGTTGGCGCTGTGTTAACATGGGAGCTTCTTCTTCTTTATTCCCCGGCAACAGCGCCAGAAAGAGCTTGATGGCGGCGCTGTATCAACGTGAAAGCGCTTCATCGGAAAACCCCAAGAGGAAGGTGTGATGCAGCACAGCAGCAAGTTTTCTCTCAGTAAGAAACCAAGGTTATCGAACCAGTGGGAGGAAGGAAACGACTCAAAGGTGTTGCAAGCAACTTGGAGACCTGCACAACACAAACTCAAGACTTTGCCCCAACAAACAATGAGGTTGTCAATCTCACCGGTTTGCTGTAACAAAGGATTATGTATGGTGTGGAAGGTAATAGTGTTTGCAGAAAGTAAATAGTAACAATGGAGGATGTATCAATGGTAAAGATTGGACCGGGGTCCATAGTTCACTAGACATGTTCTCCTTAGATAAATAAACATGGCATGTAGGGTAAACAAATTACAGCAGGGCAATTGATAGGACTGAGCAAGGCATAACAATGTAATACTAGACATCATGATCCTATGAGATTCGGTTGGGCAATACAACAAGATACATAGATCGCCATCCAACTTCATATATGACTAGAAGTCCACCTTTGGGTTATCATCTGAACCCCCTCCAGTATTAAGTTGCAAGCAACAAACAACTGCCTTAAGCAAAGTGTGTAAGGTAAACAATCCACTTGTTCCATGAACAGGAGACCGTTGTTTTCTCCCTAGTGGCAACAGCACATCTACAACCTTAGAGATTTCTGTCACTTCCCTTAGATTAAATAGAGGCATGAACCCACTATCGAGCATAAATACCCCCTCTTGGAGTCACTAGCAACTACTTGGCCAAGATAGCTACTAACAACGGAGAGCATGCAAGATCACAAACAACATAGACATGATAGAATCAATAAGACAAATCCATTAATCAATCTGACATATTAATCTCAATATCCATCGGATCCCCGCAAACACAACATGCATGATTACAAATAGATGAGATCTTGATCATGAACAGAGCTCACAAGTTCTAGACATGAAAGCACAAAGGAGGAGATACAACCATCTAGCTACTACATGGACCCGTAGTCCAAGGTGGAACTACTAACGCTTCATACCGGAGGCTGGCATGATGAAGAAGAAGGCCTCCAGGATGATCTCCCCTCTGGCAGGGTGCCGGGAAGAGATTCAGATCCCCCCTGATCTAGGGACGATGGTGGCGGCGGCTACAGACGGTTTTGTGGAATACTGATCGGGCACTTTGGGTTTAGGCATCGGGGGCTTCTTATAGGCGAAGAGGCGAGGCAGGAGGGTGGCTAGGGGCCCACGCCCTGCCCAGGCGCGGCTTAAGGTAGGCCCGCGCCTGGGGGTGCAGCCGCCCTGTGGCTCCCCTCCATCTCTCGTCTGGACTCCATGTTCTCCTCGGTGAAATATTGACTTTGGCTTTTGTCCCGTCCAATTCCGAGAATATTTCCTTACTAGCTTTTCTGGAACCAAAAACAACAGAAAATAGCCAACTGGCACTATGGCAACTTGTTGATAGGTTAGTACCAGAAAACTTATAAAAACACCTCAAAGTGTGGACAAAGCAAAGCAAAGTAGATACTAAACAAGCATGGAACATCAAAAATTATGGATACGTTTCTGACGTATCAAGCATCCCCAAGCTTAACTCCTTCTCGTCCTTGAGTAGGTAAGTGATAAAAATAATAATTTTTTAGGTGACATGCACCATCAAAACCAAGATCAAACCATTTGCAAGCAAAAAGATGGGATCAAAGAACTCTAAACATGAGCATGAAAGAAGGAGTTCTAATAGTAAGACAAAGTAACTATGCATGCAACATGAAAGACTACAAACAAAGATCTTGAATAACATGCATTGAAAAACGTTTGTTTGTTTCACATACAGAAAACATAGCATATTGGCAATCAGCTTGTCCCTCATAGAGTAGAAAATAGATGCATAGGACTCCTTCAAAGTTCATAAGAGTGACTAGATACAAATAACACAAGAACAAGTAATATCAACAGTATGCATCAATCAATAAGTTTTGGGACAATGGACATAGAACTAAGAATGGCAACTATGCTCTCTTAACTGGTGCCTAAAGGTAGAAAGTGGAGACTCGATATAATAGTGGAAGAAAGGCCCTTCATAAGGAAGCAGGGATTTGAAGTTTCAAAAAGAGGTTCCAAAAATTATGGTACTTGTTAGCTTTCAGCCCTCATTGCCCCTATAATAAGTGATACGTCCAAAATGTATCTACTTTCCCGAACACTTTTGCTATTGTTTCTCCTATAAACTTGTGTGATTTGGATACAACTAACACAGACTGACGATGTTTTTAGCAGAATTAACTTGGTGTCTAGTTTTTGTGCAGAAAATCAACTATCAGGAAAAATCCCGGAAAATATGAAAAAATCCTATTTCACCAGAAGATCCATGGAGCCAGAATACGAGACGGAGGGGAGACCTGGGTGGACCACACCCCCTGCCGCGTGGGTGGGCCCACCCCGCGCCTAGGAGGGGTGTGGCCAGCCCAGGCACCCCCTCGGCCTCTCTCTTCGCCTATAAGATGCCCTCTGACCTAAAAACTCAGGGGGGTCATCGTTTTTCAGAAAGAGTTATGCTGCACCGCCACCACCAGAAACCGCAATTCGGATCCAGAAACTCTGTTCTGGCACCCTGTCGGGACGGGAATTTGGGGAGGATCATCGCCATCGTCATCACCAAAGCCTCTCCATCAACCATCAATGTTTCCCTCATCCATGAGTGAGTAATCCCCCGCTGTAGGCTATGGGGATGGTAGGGATTGGATGAGTTCTATCATGTAATCGAATAAGATTGTTAGGTCAAGGTGCATAATATCTCTATTAGTGCTATTTGACTTTGTTGCAACTTGTTATGCTTAATGCTTGTCACTAGGGCCCGAGTGCCATGATCTCAGATCTAAACTTATTATTGAATCATTATGATAGTATTGTTTGTGATCTTATCTGCAAGTTGTGTACACATATCATTGTCCAGATCCAAAGGCCCCGCAGTGATAGAAATTTGGACAACCGGACGGGATGGATGTGATGTGAGGATCACATGTGTTCATGGAGTGTTAATGCTTTGCTTCGGTGCTCTATTAAAAGGAGCACCTTAATTGCCAGTAGTTCCCTTGAGGCCCCGCTGCCACGGGCTGGTAGGACAAAATATGTTGTGCAAGTTCTCATTGCGAGCACACATGATTATATATGGAGTACGTGCCTATGATTTTTTAGTACTTGGATGCTTATTCTTATTTATTTGAAATTGCCCTAGATATTGAGGTTACATGTTTAGACTCGTCCATGCAACGCCCGTCCATCCATCCCTATGCCTACCGCACTCATATCCTACTATTTGCTTCTACTGTTACTATTGCTCTTGTTTTGCTGATGTTGTTGCTTTACTGTTGCTACTACAAACTGTTGCTACTGATAAACTTCTGTGAGCAAGAACTATTTTTAGGTGTAGCTGAATTGACAACTCAGTTGTTAAGGCTTGCAAGTATTCTTTGGCTCCCCTTGTATCGAAAAAATAAATTGGGTAATGCTACCCTCGAAGACTGTTGCGATCCCATATACTTGTGGGTCATCACAAAAGCATCTTGAAGTGATTAAGGTTAAAGTGAACAAAATATGGAGTATATGCTTAACAAAGTATAAGTTGGCAATCCCTATCCCTTGAATACGAGGGTCACTCCTAATGCTACTCAACTTTAGTCACTTGTAAGTTCTTATCATAGTAAGTACATGTGTATCATAGAGAACCGCCAACAGGGTACCCCTTGCACATGTTACAGGAGCTATCCCATAACCAAAATGACAAGGAAAGCAGACAATGAGTATCTCAGAAATCTTCTTATTTACCATGGGAATATGTTGCTTTTTTCTCTCTTTCCTCTTTTCAATGTGTCTCCTTTTTTTATAAGAAGAAAGCTTCATAGAAGTCATTATGGTGATGCTGCAAGTTTCCACCATGATAAGGCATGGCTTAGGCTAGCGGCCCAGACGTTTCTCTAACATACATACATAACTCCATGGACTTACAAGCTCCCCTTTTATTTCACACCGACGACATCCATAGACAAAAGAGCATGATATCAACTGTGTACAAAGTACAAGTGCAATGTTGAAAGCGTTCCCGTGACAGCACGGTTCTGCTAATTCCAACGTATAAGTGCAAGAATATACAACATAGATGACACAATGGTTCAATTTTATTAGGAGCAAGAAAAATAAAGTGTGCCATCAAGTTCATGAAATCTTTAATCACTAAGTTTTCACATAACAAAATACTTTTTAATTGGAAGATAGCTGAAAACAAGAATATACTTGGAATGGTGTAACACACCATGCATAGGAATTTATAGTGCACACTTTGGAATAACTTGGTTTCTTGGTAGTTGGAAGCATGAGTAGAGCTTACTCATACAAGTGGAGGCTAGCAAAAGACTGGGAGCAACCAACTAAGAGAGAAATAATGGCCATAATCATGCAGAGCGACAAAACATTACTAATCAAAGCATAAAGTGGTACTACAAGTCAAGGACTAAATTATCATAGAGGCTATGGTGACTTGTTCACAGTCATAACATGGTGTGAGCATGTCCCAAGTCAACCCAAACAAAACATCAAAGGAGAATACCACAATACTATGCTTTTGCATGCTAAAACAACGCATGATTTTTTTTCAAAGCACACTAAGCAATCCCAATTGTTTGGAACAAGTCATGCTACAACAATAATCACTAAGCATAAGGTCCAAACAACACCTAGCATGACATGCTAAAGTCTACGTCACAGTCAAAGCAAGCTCCTCTTGCACTATTCAAGCAAGAACTTTCTACTCCTTTCCAACACCAATCAACTTATTTGAAACAACACAGCGAGAACGAGGGTCCAAACTACTTTTTATTCAAGAAAACTAAACAAACTAAGCAAAGCAAAAGGAAACTAAGATGCTGCAAGAACAACACAACAATGCATGAAACAATAAAAACGAAGTGTCTAGAAAGACCTGAGATTTTTATTGATGAAGAAGGGGATGCCTTGTGCATCCCCAAGCTTTGACGCTTGTACCTCTTGGATATTTCTTGGGGTGACACCGGGGTGGCATCCCCAATCTTGAGGTTTTGTCCATTCTTCATCTCATTACATCATTCTCTCTCTACACATGAAATTTTTCCTTCATACAAAACTTTACACAATCTTCATTAGCAACATTAGTGTATTCAAAAGAGAATAGACCCTTTGGTTTAGCTTTAGAACAACAAAATGTTTCACTAAAAACACAAGCTACTGTAGCAACTCCTTCAAAAAGCTTTATTTCCCAAAAAGAACCCAAAAAGGAATCAATAAGAAGCAAATGCCTCTGTCATCATGAGCTCAGGAAACAGTATGGGTTGAATCATCATGAGCAGTTAAAAAATCTGTTGAATGGGGTGAGTTTGAATCAGGAGAAAGACAGGCCAGTATGGATGTGGAATAAATCTGGCAAGTTCTCTGTCAAGTCGATGTACTCCCATCTTTCAAATGTGGGGGTTGATAGGAGTTTCAAGCATCTATGGAAAGCAAAAATTCCCTTGAAGATTAAAATTTGGTTGTGGTTGATTTGGCACAATGCTATTCTCACTAAAGATAACATGAGGAAGAGAGGATGGGAAGGGGATTTTACTTGTAGATTCTATCGTGATGATGAAAACATTGGGCATTTGTTTTTTACCTGTGTGGCAGCTAGATATGTATGGGGTGTGGTTGCTAAAACTATTGGTGCTGTGAATAGGCCTGGGTCCTTTTCTCAGTACTTATGGTGGGATCCTCAGTTTTTGGGGGTCAGCAGGAACGTGCAAATTACGGTGGTGGCGGCGATTTGTTGGGCTATCTGGAATCTCAGAAATAGGGCTTGTTTTGAAAAAAAGCTTATTAATTCACCTATTGATTTGGTTATATATGCATGTGTGTTCATCCGTTATTGGGCAGGGCTGCATGGAGAGGAGGACCGGGAGGTGTTGCATGCTGGAGCTGATATACTGCAACAGAATGCACTGGTTGACGCTGCGGCTATGGATGTGGCTCCTGTTCCGTTTCTGGGACTACCGGCGATCCCTGAAGATCATGCCCATGAAGCTCCTGAGCTTGAGAGGGGGCGGGAGAAAAGAAGGAGGATTTGATGTCGATCGATGCGACAAGAAAGGAGTTTGAATCTTCGAGGATCCTTGTTGGTCTAGGGTGGTAGTTTTATCTTCATGTTTTGAAACTGTTTCCACTAGCCGGAGGGCGGTGTTCTTGCGTCTCCAGCCTCTCCCTTTATTTATGCATTCCAGTTAAGTTTGCTTTGGTCTGTAATATGGAGACTAAGTCGCTTTGATCCCCTAGGTGGATTAGTACTCTTGTGTGATATGGATCCATGTGGTTGTTGTTCCGTTATCTGCTGATAATGGAACCCGATCCCTCTTTTTGGGGGATTGTATGGGGGAAAAAGAAGCAAATGCAAATAATGGCAGAAATCTGTCAAAATAGACCAGCAGGTAGAAACCGATTTTTTCAAAGACCTTATGTTGCTCAAATCAAAAAGTGTTGAACTAACGAAAGTTATCTAACATACTACGGGATTTATTTGTAAATTGTTAGCTCAATCCGACTTATAGATACTCCTCACGAATATTTATGGTGGAGCACAAAAATCTGTTTCGGGATAGCAACTCCCCAAATCTTACTTCCCTCTCATTAGAGGTCATTCTTGGCACAAAAAGCAAACAAAGAGGATAAGGAGAGGTAATTGCTAAATTAATAACTTCTAAGACTCAAAAAAACTCTTGGGTTATCTCCCAACAAGTACTTTTCTTTAATACCTTTAAGTTAGGCACAAGAAGCAAGAAATCAAGTATTTTCAAATGAAGAATTAAGATCAACTCTCTTGCTCCTACCTTTCTTACCTTTATTCTTCTCTTTTGGGAATATATGGTTGCTTACTGGAGGAGCAAAATGCATAATGCCTTTTACCACATCTATTATTGCTCCAAGGTGTTTCGGCAGGGATCTTCCGGGTGTAATTTGTCCTTTTCCTACACATTCAATAACAAGATAATCAGTAGACACCATTTTCCCTGAGATTTTTGTAAACACACCTTCAGCTATTCCAATGGGTAATAAAGTTGCATTATTAGTAAGAGATATTTCTTCTCCTCCTTTAGAAAGTCCCCAAAGACTCAAAGACTCATAAATATCTTTAGGCATAAGGCAAAATTCAGACATGATATCACAACAAGCATCAAAAGTTGCACTATTTATAGAGACTTTGATTGTGGGAAACCACTTTGAAGGCTCAGAATTTATTGGAACATAACCATGGTGCTTTCTAAGTGTGTGATAGCAACTGTTCAAAGCAGTAGTACTGGACTCAAGAGTGTTCAACCTAGCATAAATGTCTATAAAAGAAGAATCAGACTTGCCAGGCATATTATAGATTATAATCAACCTCTTTATAGCATCTAAAGCTTCATTCTCAGCACAACGAAAAATATCTCTATCAGCCACAACATCCAAAGCATATCTATAACAAAGAGTAATACCGTGGTAGAAACTATAAATAAGCAAGCTAAGACTCATCTTAGGCTTAGTTTCCCTTTGTACAACAGAGATTCTAGACCAAGCTTCTTTGAAACTCTCTCCACTTCCTTGCTTGAAAGTAAAGATCTTTTCCATAGGTGACACGGGGATTGGACCAAAACCAGACATAGTGGAAACTAGAGCAGGTACTATTTTTTGTGTGTTTTTGATAAGAGAAAGCAAACCAAAATAAACTATTTTTTTTTTGAGTTTTTGATAAAAAGAGGCAAACAAAACCAAGAAAAGAAACTAAGCAAACCAAAAACAAAGTAAAGAGAAAGGTTGTGAAGGACTCCCCTTGTGAAGACGTCCTTAGCCTCCCCGGCAACGGCACCGGGAAACTTGTTGGCGCTGTGTTGACGTGGGAGCTTCTTATTCTTTATTCCCCGGCAACAGCGCCAGAAAGAGCTTGATGGCGGCGCTGTATCAACGTGAAAGTGCTTCGTCGGGAAACCCCAAGAGGAAGGTGTGATGCGGCACAGGAGGAGGTTTTCCCTCAGTAAGAAACCAAGGTTATCGAACCAGTAGGAGGAAGGAAACGACTCAAAGGTGTTGCAAGCAACTTGGAGACCTGCACAACACAAACTCGAGACTTTGCCCCATTGAACAGTGAGGTTGTCAATCTCACCGGTTTGCTATAACAAAGGATTAACTGTATGGTGTGGAAGGTAACAATGGTTTGCAGAAAGTAAACAGTAATAGTGGAGGATGTATCAATGGTAAAGATTGGACCGGGGTCCATAGTTCACTAGAGGTGTTCTCCTTAGATAAAAAAAACATGGCATGCAGGGTAAACAAATTACAGTAGGGCAATTGACAGGACTGAGCAAGGCATAACAATGCAATACTAGACATCATGATCCTATGAGATTCGATTGGGCAATACAACAAGATACATAGACCGCCATCCAACTGCATCTATGACTAGAAGTCGACCTTTGGGTTATCATCCAACCCCTCCAAAGATTAAGTTGCAAGCAACAGACAACTTCTTTAAGCAAAGTGTGTAAGGTAAACAATCCACTTGTTCCATGAACAAGAGACCGCTGTTTTCTCCCTAGTGGCAACAACACATATACAACCTTAGAGATTTCTGTCACTTCCCTTAGATTAAATAGAGGCATGAACCCACTATCGAGCATAAATACCCCCTCTTGGAGTCACTAGCAACTACTTGGCCAAGATAGCTACTAACAATGGAGAGCATGCAAGATCACAAACAATACAGACATGATAGAATCAATAAGACATAACCATTAATAAATCTGACATAGTAATCTCAATATCCATCAGATCCCCGCAAACACAACATGCATGATTACAAATAGATGAGATCTTTATCATTAACGGAGCTCACAAGATCTAGACATGAAAGCACAAAGGAGGAGATACAACCATCTAGCTACTACATGGACTCGTACTCCAAGGTGGAACTACTCACGCTTCATACCGGAGGCTGGCATGATGAAGAAGAAGGCCTCCGGGATGATATCCCCTCTGGCAGGGTGCCGGGAAGAGCTTCAGATACCCCCGATCTAGGGACGATGGTGGTGGCGGCTACAGACGGTTTCATGGAATATTGATCGGGTACTTAGGGTTTAGGCATCGTGGGTTTTTCTTATAGGCGGAGAGGCGAGGCAGGAAGGTGTCCAAGGGGCCCACACCCTGCCCAGGCGCGGCCTAAGGTGGGCCCGCGCCTAGGGGGTGCAGCTGCCCTGTGGCTCCCCTCTGTCTCTCCTCTGGACTCCGTGTTCTCCTCGGTGAAATATTTACTTTGGCTTTTGTCCCGTCCAATTACGATAATATTTCCTTACTAGCTTTTCTGGAACAAAAACAGCAGAAAACAGGCAACTGGCACTGTGAAAACTTGTTAATAGGTTAGTACGAGAAAACTTATAAAAACACCTCAAAGTGTGGACAAAGCAAAGCAAAGTAGATACTAAACAAGCACGGAACATCAAAAATTATAGATACGTTTCTGACGTATCAACCACAAAGCACATGACTATTGACATTTAAGTCTAACTTTCTTCCTATGCATTGGCATTTTATATATGAATAAATAATAGTAACTTTTTGGTATCCAATGCACATAATGATTAGTAGCTTGCATTTTAAGCAAAGTGGGAACATAAAGAGGTCTTTTATCTCTTACTCTTTCATAATTTTCACAAGCATCATAAGTAAACTCAACAATATAGTTTTGATTAGAATCACCACATAAAGACTCTCATATAATGAGCATAATGGATCACCTAACTCAATTATATCACTTCCATCCTACCATATATTAGTTGTAATTATTTCGCATAGAGGACTTGTCACCCCAAATTTCTCCTAATTTTGGAATGTGAAATAAATAAAATAAGTTTGATTGATTGTTTGACTTGGTTGAAAATTCTCAAAGAACAGAAACTTTTTGAATTGAAAATCCTCTCAACCTCGAATTCACAACCTTATATTCTTTTGTTAAGACCCAAGTAGCCATATAGGCAAAAGAGGGTGGATTGAGTTTTAGTTTTAGTATTTGAGTGAATGTTTTCAAAAAAATGAAAATCATGAAGCATTTCATTACATCCATGCAAAGTTCTCAAAAACTAAATCCAAATCCTAGTATCTAAATCCGATAGTTGATTTGCCCAAATGTCCCTATAAAGAATATAAAGAGATTTATGAAACCACCATATTTAAACTAATGAGAATATTACAAATATAATCCTATAATAATCTACTGAATTTTAGAAAAATTTAGAAACAAGAATCGTGTCATTTGGAGTTCGTATACAAAAGATATAAAGGAAATACAAAAATAGAAAAGAAAAAAGAGAAAAAAGAAAAATAAAAAAACACTAATGGGCCAGCCGGCGGCCCAGGTAGCCGGCCGACTGAACCAGCCGCGAGGCGCACTAGAGGCATGGTTGCCCAGCTCGCATCAAAAGGCGTGCGGAATTTTGTTTTCTCAAACCTATCTTCATTCAAACTCTTATATCTTTTTATCTACAACTCTAAATTGACTTCCGTTTGTTTATAATTGTTTCATACTTCAACCTCCATCTCCCCATCATCATAAATCCCCATATAACTCCCCGGAGCCACAACTATATCATTTTTTCTTCTCGAAATTTTGAATCTACACCTTCTCGAATCATATTTCGCTTCTAAACCTATTTAAACTTCGTCAGTTGCCCTCGGCTCCAACACGAAAATTCTAGATCTCAGCAAAATATTTCAATCTCGATAAATCTCACCTCTTTTCATCCACCACAGCCGGAGAATTTTGCAACACAAAATTTCATATCTAATGGTGTAATTCCAAGATTTACTCGCACTCGTTTTTTCAAATCCAAATTCCTTTGGTGAAAAGGTAGTCCTGATGATTCTCTACAACTTTCATGTTTGAAGTTTTTCGATTTGATCTATGGATTTGTCTCTCCAACACAGATCTGTTTCTAATCTTTTCTGAACCAAAATTAAGCCTATTTGGAGCCAACTTCTCTCCTAGCCACCGGATCCTTTCCCGACAGTCGAGATTCAATCATTCCGGTCAGTTGCCTTGTCACCGCCACGTCATTGTCAGGTCAGCATCTAGGCCCGTTCAGCATGCACAGTGAGTTTAGTCCCGTCAGCAGAATATTCCCTGGAATATTCCGTTCGAATTTAAAATTATAGATTATAGATCTAACTTGTAAAATCCATAACAAATCCATATTGTGTCCAAAAATTGCATATAATATATCAAATTGAAGATAATTACATTTAGTTTATTAATATCAGACTAGATCTAACTTTCGCGCTACAGTTAACTGGTAATAAATTAAATAGTTGTAATAGTCTTTTGGAGTAATAAATTCATAGTAAATTATCCATAGATCCGAAAAATATAAATAATATGTCCCTGGATTCACAATACAGTGTAGATTCTAGATCTGGCATTAGATTTATTTTTGGACGTGGTAAACTATTTAGATAATTTAAACTCTATTAATTAGTAATTAAATCATAGAAAAAGATCTACAACTCCATTTAGGGTGAATCAAATTGCTACTGTTTTTTATTGAAAATAGCTATCCATAGAAATTGTGTAAAAAATTAGCTACCGTCTCTAAATTGCATTACCTATCTAGTAGAATTTATTTCACAATTTAATACGACAAAAACATTAGTAGTTCAATTAAAGTGAGATAAACCATATTAAATCGATATAACTTTAATAATAAATGCTTGAGTGCATTAAATGACTTTCCACATGCATTATGTAATTTAATAAGGTTCAGAGAACTAAATACAACCACCGTGACTTATTAAATCGTCATGCATGCATTTGTTCATCATTGTTTTCTTGTATTGTTTCACTGTTGTATGTTTGCAATGTTCCGAATGGTGTGTTTGTTGTGCCTTTGCTTTTGAACGATAGATTGCGAGGAGTGCAACTACTGTGATTGCGACTATATGATTGTAATTATTGTGTTTATGACGAGTGCAACCATTATATCTATGAGGATTGTGAGGATTATCTAATCAACTACATCTACATCAAAGGCAAGTGGTGCTATATTGGTCATAAATGTCTTACTATTTTCCTATGCATTGTAGATGTTTTGTAGAATTGCATCTGTAGGAATTGATATGTATATGCTATGTTATGTCCCATATTATTCCCTAGTATTCCTTGTTTATGAGCCATCGTATTGGTAGATTGCTTAGCTATGTTATTTAGACGAGGAAGGGAATCACACCATGAAAAGTTATATGTTTTGAAAGGCTTATGTTTTACTAAATGATAAGCCAATATGTTTTTAATGAACCACCTGGGAGGAATGGCATTGATTGGCTCATCGAGTGTGGATTTATGATGGGGAATGCCGCCTAGGACACTGAGAAAGGATTGGTTTCTTTGTTTGGTAGCTTTCGTGTGCAACCATGTGCCAGTAAGAGTGGGTGAGTGTGCAACCATGCAAATGAGCCTGAACTTCACTTAGCCAAATAAGCATGTAGTTGATAGATCTATTGTTAACCACTTTAGCCTATTTGCCATACATTCCATGTATTGACCCTTCGGTGCTGCTACGTTTCATATTTGAGGTTATATCGTATTTGAGTGATCGTTCATAGGTCGCGAGACTCCACTCAACAATTGTTCGTATGTGGCACATTTGAAGGATGGAGATCTACCTTGTAATTGCTTTCCGCTATAATATAATGTAAATTCTAGATCATACTCGTTGTATTTATGATGCACAGTTATATTTGGTATCATTTTGTATTGTGTGTGCCAGTGAACCGATCCAGGGATTGGCACTATACACATGAACTCAGCCTTATCAGGGAGGGTGTTACAAGATGGTATCAGAGCTATGTGTTGACTGTAGAATCGTGACCTTAGAAATAGATTAGCAATAGGAGACCTCTATTAGGAGAACTATCATACTTTCTACTTATAGAGTTCTTATATTCCTTGTCTATCTTTTCTATAATCTCTTCTTGTTCAAATTTGTAGTTGTCCATTATTTTTATACCTATATGAGAGTTAGATAAGTAAAAGAACAAATAATATGACATAAATAAATATCTCACCAAGTTTGGATAGGTCTAGACCACCATATTTTATCTATTTAGGAGATCATCACTATCGTGTAAGCATATTGATTTTACCAACTAATGAGGTATGACAATATAGGTTGCTTGATTGTTTTTATTGAACCATATTGTGTGATGTATTGTTTAGGATCTGTTATTTTGAAACTCTAAAGTTTCTAGAGTTTTCGTGTGGTTTTAAATAATTTTTAATGGTGTAATTTGATTGAAATTTGTGAGATTACTGCTGCAGTTTTCTGCCTGACCTGCTGTACCACGCGATTTTTCATATTTTATTGGTAACTCAGAAAAATCTGAAAATAGGACCTGGAGCGTAATTACCTATACTACATGCACAAAAATTGGCTAAAATTCCTGGCGAGTCTAAGTCGGTCAAAAAAAATCATGGAACCTGCTGTACTGTTTTGACAGATTTAGTTTAGTGCTTATATGTTGCTCTATTTTACTCTAGTATTGTTCCCAATGTTTTCAAACTATTTTGTGGTTATATACTGTTAAGTTTAGACCCATGTAATGTTATTATGCAAGTGTTTGCTTGTGTGTTGATTGCTTATGATTGTTTGCTTGTTTGTGACATTGATTGCTTCATATAGATATGGTAGGATTACTTCCTTGGTAGTTTCTTTTCCCTACAATCAATTCTTCCCTATCTCAAACCCATGGAGCTATAATGATGTGTTGAATACACGGAGAAGGATTAAGTGGAAAGTTTTACAACAGAATGGATCGACAAAGGAGAATAGTTCATCTAATGCAATAAAAGGATTGGAAGTATGAAGTGTTGCAATGGATATTATGTAGTAGATTACGCAACCTGAAAGTTGAAGTATCAATAGTTTAGATTTAGTAGTAGCTTTGTCAATTAAATACATGGGATTCTACATCGAGCATTGGTTCGTGCCCATGGAAACCTTCTTCAATGCAAGTGAGGATGCCCGAGTGATAAAAAAACGTGATTCACCTATCCTCATACAGGGTAATGATTTGGGTACAAGATGGATTGATCACCATTCCTACTACTCTTATTATTCGCTCTTGTACCATTGGCTTTGCGAATCTTGAGTGTCTTTTCATCCTTAGCGGAGAGCCGACGTTGAGCCTAAACCTTAGAATGGTAGTTTCACCTTTATAGAAGCATTCATTGCTAAGTGTAGGAATGTATGGTAAGGATGAATCCCAACCGTGTATAATGGGTATCGTGAAGCAAACGTTTCCTACTTGCCCACCATGAGAGTTTTGCTCGTTCAGGAAGTGCTTTATCATAATCTATCAATCATGAAGTCTAGAATGTGCAAGAGATATTGTGTCAATAAATGTCTAGAGGAGAATCAATATGAGCCAATCGAAAACTCGAGAAGCAAGCTAGTCAATTTTTCTTTTAAGGGTGTGATACGTCGGGAAACATATCTATAATTTTTGATGGTCCATGCTTGTTTAGTATCTACTTTGCTTTGCTTTGTCTTTCTTTGAGGTGTTTTTATATCTTTTTTGGAACTAACCTATTAACAAGTTGCCACAGTGCCAGTTGCCTGTTTTCTTGTGTTTTTGGTTCTAGAAAGGCAGAAAATCAATATTCTCGAAATTAGACGGGACAAAAGCCAAAGTCAATAACTTTCCGTGAGGGACACGAATCCAGAAGGAGGGACGGAGAGGCACCAGAGGGTGGACAAACCCCGCGCGGCCAAGCCTGGCCCGCGCCTGGGGAGGGTGTGGGCCCCCTGGCCGCCTCCTCGGCCTCCTCCTTTGCCTATAAGAAGCCTCCGACCCAAAAACCCCAGGGCATCCAGAAGAAATCCAAGAAAACCTCTGTAGCATCGCCGCCATCAAAGGGGAGATTCGGGGGACAGAAAGTCTCTATTCTGGCATCCTGCCGGGATGGGGAAGTGCCCCCGGAGCCATCTCCATCGACATCTTCATCACCATTACTGATTCCCATGATGAGGAGGGAGTAGTTCTTCTTCAGGGCTAAGGGATCTACCGGTAGCTATGTGTCCATCTCTCTTTCTCTCTATGCATGATCTTGTGGTCATGAGCTTTGTAATCAAGTAGATCTACCTTGCTACTCAAGTGCTTCATTAGATCTCTGCTCTCCCCATGTGTGTGAAAGTGACAGCATGCATGCCATGGTGGCACTTAGGCTTGAGTCTACATAAATACTCTTTGTGCTTTAATAGAGCTATGCTTTTCCCCACGTGTGTGAAATTGACAGCATGCATACCATGTGTGGCACTTTGGCTAGATTGAATATTTGTTATGAGTTATATTTGGAGTTGGACGTCTCTATGAAATTGTGGTGTTTGTTGGAACCATCTAGCGCTCAAGGTGACAGTGTGTGGTTATCTAGATTGGGGAAGGTGGACTTTGAGGTGTGCTGTTATAGCCCTACCATGGATTAGAGTGTCCAACCGGAGAGTAGTTAAGAGTAGTATCTTGAAGAGAGGATATTTATATGAGAGAGTGTTCACTAGTGAAAGTATGATCCCTAGGACTTGTCTCTAAGCATTGAAACACCATTTGCTACTAGATCTGTTGCATGTTTGCTTGCTTCCAGTCTTCTCCACACCATCAGCTATTTTCTGGCACAGTTACCACTTGTATTTTACTATCTCTTCGCCGAACTAGTGCACCTATATACCTAACAAGTGTATTGGGTGTGTTGGGGACACAAGAGACTTCTTGTATATTGATTGCAGGGTTGCTTGAGAGGGAGTACCTTTGACCACTTCCCCCTTGAGTTCGATAAACCTTGGGTAATCCACTTAAGGGAAACTTGCTGTTGTTCTACAAACCTCTGCACTTGGAGGCCCAACAACTGTCTATAAGAATATAAGTGCGTAGACATCAAGCTCTTTTCTGGCGCCGTTGCCAGGGAGGAAAGGTAAAAGGCACTCACACACCTTACCCCACGGCAACAGCAAGCCAAAAAGCTATTTTTGGCGTCGTTGCCGGGGAGGTAAGGTAAAAGGTACTCACATCCTCCAGTGTGAGTGCTCAAAGTTATTTCCTTTAGATTATGCAATTTTGTCTTTTTGTTTCTTGTTTTTACTAGTTAGATTTAATGGAAAACAACAACAAAATTAGAGAGCTCTATAGCATTTATCTATAGAACTTTATTTGTTGCTAATAGCATTGTTATTAGTATGAACTCTTTGGACACCATTGTTGCTAATGCTATGGAAACGTCTAAGCTTGGGGAAGCTAGTTTTTTATGAAAATGATCTTTTTAGTCCCCCGACTTTGGAAGATAGCTATTGTATTGCTTATGATGATACCAAACCTCCAATATATGATGATTACAATGATGAGTATGATATTTTCAGTCCACCTACTATTGAGGAGGAAATTTATTGTGATCACAATATGCCTCCTATATTTGATGATTATGGTGGTGAGAATAATAATGATAGCTATTTTTTTGAATTTTCTCCCACTACAATTAATAAGAGTGACTATGCTTATGTGGAGAGTAATAATGATTTTATGCATGTGGCTCATGATAATAATGTTTTATGTGATACTTATATTGTTAATTTTGTTCATGATGCTACTGAAAGTTATTATGAGAGAGGGAAACATGATTTTATGTATCTCAACAATATTAAGTTTCCCCTCTTTATGTTGAAAATCTTGAAGTTGCACTTGTTTTGCTTTCCTATGCTTGTTGCTTTGTGCTTTCATGACTTGTTTCTTTACAAGATTCCTATGCATAGGAAGTGGGTTACACTAAAATGTGTTTTGAATTTGCTTCTTGATGCTCTCTTTTATTTCAACTCATATTTCTTATGTGAGCATCTTCTCAAGCTATAAAGCCTAACTTAAAGGCATTAAAGAAAAGTACTTGTTGGGAGATAACCCAAGAGTTTTCTTGAGTCTTGGAAATTTTTACTTCAGTAATGACCTCTCCTTATCCTTTTCGTTTCCTTTTTGTGCCAAGAATAACCTCTAATAAGAGGGAAGTAAGATTTGGGGAGTTGCTGTCCCGAAACAGATTTCTGTCCTCCACCATAAAAATTCGTGAGGAGTCTCTGTAACTCGGATTGAGCTCAAAATTTACGAATAAATACCGCAGTATGTTATCTAACTTTCATTAGTTCAATAGTTTTTGATTTGAGAAACAGAAGGTGTTCGAAAAATTCGGTTTATACCTGCTGGTCTGTTTTGACAGATTTCTACCATTATTTGCATTTGCTTCTTATTGATTCCTTTTTGGGTTCTTTTTGGGAAATTGAGCTTTTTGAAGGAGTTACTATAGTAGCTTGTGTTTTTAGTGAAAAGCCTTGCTGTTCCAAAGCTTTTCCAGAGGTTTAATATCTTTTGAATAAACTAATGTTGCTAATGAAGATTGTGTGAAGTTTTGTATGAAGGAAAAAAATTCAGTTGTAGAGAGAGAATGATGTAATGAGATGAAGAATGGAAAAAATATCAAGCTTGGGGATGCCACCATGGTGTCACCCCAAGAAATATCCAAGAGGTACAAGCGTCAAAGCTTGGGGATGCCCAAGGCATCCCCTTCTTCATCAATAAAAATCTCAGGTCTTTCTAGACACTTCGTTTTTATACTTTCATGCATTGTTGTGTTGTTCTTGGAGCGTATTAGTTTTCGTTTTTGGTTTTCATTTGCTTAGTTTGCTTGAGTAAGTTGGTTGGTTACACCACACTTCTTTTGAAGAGAGACACACTCTGTTTGCATTGCTTAGAACACTCTAGTTTTCACTCATATTGTTTTGTGAGTGTTCTCTTTTGCTAGCATTGTGTTTAGCCTTAGTTTTCTTGTGCTTTCAGCTTAGAACTTTTTAGTTCTTCTTTGTGGATTTGTGAGACAAGCTCACTGGTCTTTATTGATTATTATCTATGAGTTGTTTCAAATAGGTTGATTGGTGTTGGAAAAGAGTAGTAAGTTCTTGCTTGTAAGTGCAAGAGGAGCTTGCATTGACTGTGAATTAGACTTTAGATGACATTCTAGGTGTTATTTTGACCTTATGCTTAGTGTTTATTGTTGTATCATGACTTGTTCCAAACAATTGGGATTTCTTAGTGTGCCTTGAAGAAATTATGCGTTGTTTTATCATGCAAAAAGCATAATATTGTGGTATTATCCTTTGATGCTTTGTTTGGGTTGACTTGGCACATGCTCACACCATGTTATGACTATGAAAATTCACCATTAGCCTCTTTGATCATTTAGTCCTTGACTTGTAGTACCACTCTATGCTTTAATTAGTAATATTTTGTTGCTCTGCATGATTATGGCCATTATTGCTCTCTTAGTTAGTTGCTCCCAGTCTTTTGCTAGCCTCCACTTGTATGAGTAAGCTATACTCATGATTCCAACTCCCAAGAAACCAAGTTATTCCAAAGTGTCCACTATAAATTCCTATGCATGGTGTGTTACACCATTCCAAGTACATTCTTGTTTTCAGCTACCTTCCAATTAAAAACTATTTTGCTATGTGAAAACTTAGTGATTAAATCCCTCACAAACTTGATGGCACACTTTATATTCTTTGCCCCTAATAAACTTGAACCATTGTGTCATCTATGTTGTATATGCTTGCACTTATAAGTTGGAATTAGCAGAACCGTGTTGTCATGGGGAACGTTTTCAACATTGCACTTGTACTTTGTACTTAGTTGATATCATGCTCTTTTGTCTATGGATGTAATCGGTGTGAAATAAAGAGGGAACTTGTAAGTCCATGGAGTATGTATTTTGTGTTAGAGAAACGCCTGGGCCGCTAGCCTAAGCCATGCCTAATCATGGTGGAAACTTGTAGCATCAGCATAGTGAGCTATCTATGAAGCATCCTCAATAAAAAGCTATGCATATAGTAAATAAAAAGATCGCTGAGATGCTCATTGTCTGCTTGCCTTGTCATTTTGGTTATGGGATAGCTCATGTACCATGTGCAAGGGGTACCTCATTGGCGGTTCTCTATGATATGCAAATACTTACAATGACAAGAACTTACAGGTGACTAAAGTTGAGTAGAATGAGGTGTGGCCCTCGTATTCAAGGGACTTGAGATTGCCAACTTATACTTCGTCAAGCATATACTCCATAGTTTGTTCACTTTAACCTTAATCACTTCAAGATGCTTATGATAGGGGCAATGAGGGCTGAAAGCTAACAAGTACCATAATTTTTGGAAGCTCTTTTTGAAACTTGAAATCCCTGCTTCCTTTATGAAAGGCCTTTCTTCCACTACTATTGAGTCTCCACCTTATACCTTTAGGCACCATTAAGAGAGCATAGTTGTTGATGGGGATGTGCCTACCGGGATATACCCGGCAGGACGTTTCCGACTGGCCCAGAAACCGGCAAGTGGGCCTGCAAGACGGCGACTGGATCAAGGCCCGGTGTGGATCCAAGCGACTGGAAGCTGAAGGCCCAGGCGACTAGATAGGCCCAGTCGGATTAGGTTAAACGAGTACCGAAGCCTTAACTGATTAGGTTGAGATATGTAAACCCTAGGGAAGGTGAGCCTATATAAACCTCCCTGCAGGGCGTGTAGAGATATGTTCCATCATACACCCAAGCGACTCGCCGCCTAGCCGCCAAGCTCGCCCATTGTACCACCTTCATAATACAATCTAGCAGGAGTAGGTCTTTACCCTCTGGGGGGCCGAACCTGGGTAAAACCCTGTGTCTCCGCCCTCATCTCGCACCGCAGATGGCTGGCCGCCCTTCCCCCTCGTTCTACTACTCGCTGCTGATTGCAGCATCTGCCGTGACCATCCCCACGACAGTGGCGCCCACCGTGGGGCCTGGCCGGTCTGGCCGGTGTTCTGCGGCGAGATCCAATCTGCCCATCAACGAGACGGTCGCCACCGGCCGCATGATAGCGATCGGCGAGATGCTCCAAATCTTGCCGAGCAGCTATGTCCCGGCGACGCGACCCGTCACGCACAGCGTGATCCTGCCGGTCGGCACGATCAGCCTCTTCATCGGCCTCACTGACGTCATCGACTCGGAGGACTCGGCTCGCATCCGCGAGTCGCCGCCACGCGATCGGCTCTCTGAGAGCCAGATCCGCACGATCCATCGCCTCGCCTCCGAGTACAACTCGGCCCACAGCAACGTGGCCGAAGACTCAGCGGCCGCAGAAGACGCGGCCCTCAATGATGACGCCGACTCGTCGACCCTGGCGTCACTCGCCGGATCCATCACCGCGGCTTCACCCGCGGGCTCCATCACCCAGGTCTCCGACATAGGAGACTTCGAGGACCCCTCCATCCTTGGGATCTTCGACTTCGACTCCGGGTCAGAAAATTCCGCGGACCTCCGCGACGGGACCGGTCGCCACGCCGCGACCTACATGGCGACCGACACCGATCCGCCAGAGGATCCTTTCTCCACCCCGATCCCTCCTAACGCCACGGCAACGGAGGTCGAGGAACTCCGCCTGAAACTAGCGGAGGCAGTGTGCAAGGAGCAAGCCGAGCGCGAAAAATTTCGCCTCGAGCAGGTGACGACGCAGGAGCTATCGCGCTATCACCAGCAGCGAATCAGGTCGCGCCTGAACCCCACAGTCTAGGGGCGCGCCCTGAACTTCGACGACGAAAACGACCCGGCCCGCGTGGCCGAGCGCGCGATCTGCGAGAACACGCCACCAGGAGGAAGCGCCCGGCCCCCGCCAGGGTCGACGGCGATGGGCGCCCCACCTCCACCTAACCGCACACCCCCCAGGTACCAGCCACGGATAGTAGTCTCCTCACGGGAGCAAGACGCAAACGGCCTCCCACTGTTCTCCACCCCGATGGACAACCTCGTGGCGGGCCGAGCAGCAGCCGACAACATCACGGACACCGGCGACGGCGCCCTACAGATCCAGTACGTCAGGGCCCTGCTCGCAAAGGCCGTCGAGCAGCAAAACGCAGGCGCCGACTCGCAGGGTCGAGTGTACTCGCGTTCTTCGGGAAGCAGAGTGGCCTCGAGCGGTTGCCCGATGGCGGCAAACACCCTCAACTGCCCGCCACCAGAGCCACTATAGCTCCAACACCGACCCTAATGACCCCAGGCCAGCGACCAACTTCATCGCCGCCAACGGTCAACCCATCGACGCCCGCACCCACATCATCAACAACCAAAGCTGGCGCGCACGCCAGCCCGACGACCTGCGACACACTCTAACCAATCGCCGCGATGGCGAGCCAATGGGGTCTCTAAGTCGACTCGGCCCCAAGTGCTTCGGACCGATGATCCGAGGCGAGAAGTACCCGCCGAACTTCAAGGCGCCCAAGGAGATAGAAAAGTACGACCCCTCGTATGACCCCGCTGTCTGGCTCGATACATACCTCATGGCGATGGGGATCGCGGGCCACACCGACCTGCTAGCCGCCCGTTACCTCCCCCTGATGATGGAGGGGACGTGCAGGCAGTGGATCAACACCCTCCCCAGTGATATCGACTCACAGGAGGAGATGCGACGCCGTCAGGCACTTCGAGTGCTCCTACACCCGCGCCACCACCATCGAGGACCTGGAGCGATGCGTCCAGGGACCCCGCGAGTCGACCCGCAACTGGGTCCAACGGTGGCAAGAACTCTGGTACAACACGGTCGGCATCCACCCGGACACCGCGATCCATTGCTTCAAGACCTCGTGCCGCTATGAGCCTCTGGTCGCCAAGCTCAAGCGACACTCTCGCACACTCGACAACATACCGGACCTCCTCGAGATCGCCAAACGGTACGCAGAGGAAGATCCAAACCAGGAAACCGACGACGAATCGGGAGGTCAACGCCGCACGAGCGGCAATGACAGCGGACGACGGTCCGACCTACGCTACAGCAACACTCGCCTCACCGGCAAGCGCCGCAGTGACGGGCGAGTCGACTTCGTCGCCAACGCCGGGCACGCACAACGCGAGCCCAAGAGCTTCCGCCGTGACGGAGGACAACGCCGTGATGGCGGCAACTACAAGGCCAAGCCAAGGTTCGACCCTGCGGCCCTCCTTAACCAACCTTGTGCGTTTCATAGCAGGGAAGGGAAGCCCGCAACGCACACAACCGTCGACTGCCACACCCTCAGGGAGATCGAGAAGGCACGGCGAGCACGGGAGGACCCCGACAACGACCCGTCAAATGGCGGAAAATTCGGCAAAGTGGCCGGCTCGCTCCATACCTTCACATGCTTCAACACGAAGCGCGAGAAGAAGGTCATCACCCGCGCCGTCGCCGTCAACGCGGTGGCTCAGGTGGACGTTCCCCAGTTCCTCAACTGGTCGGAGCAGCCCATCACCTGGAGCCGCCAGGACCACTCGCCACGCGCGCCAGTACCCAGGCCGAGTCGCCCGGTGGTCAAGCCTAAGGTCGGCGATCGCGGCTCCTAAGACATTGATGGATGGCGGCTCCATCAACATCCTGCACTGGACACCTTCAGCGGTTGAGGCTCCTTGATCGATGATCGAGACAACCCACACTACGTTCCATGGCATCGTCCCCGGTCAGAAGGCGTACCCGATCGGCAAGGTCACGCTGCCAATCACCTTCGGCACACCAGCAAACTTTCGCACCAAGCGGATCGTCTTCGAGCTGGTGCCCTTCGACAGCCCCTACCACTGCGTCCTGGGGCGCCAGGCATTCGCCAAATTCATGGCAGCGCCACACTACGCGTACAACGCGATGAAGCTCCCCGGGCCGTGCGGTGTCATCACCATCAACGGCGACCCTGACATGGCCGCCGAGTGCCAGGCCAAAGGAGCCGAACTTGCCGATGCCGTCATCGCGGCAGAAACCAACCACGCCGACGAGCTCGCCAAGTACGCGAGCGGGGTGAACAATGACGACCCCACCATACTCAAGAAGCCCAATTCGGAGGGTGCAAACACCTCGGCCTTCGAGGCAACGGCCTTTTCGCCTGCGTCGAGCTGGTCCCAGGCGACTCCAGCCAAACGGTGACGATCGGGACGGGCATGAGCCTAGCCTAGGAAGGCACGCTCATCGAGTTCCTCCACGAGAATAGGGACATCTTCGCATGGAAGCCCTCTGACATGCCTGGTGTCCCTAGGGAGCTCGCTGAGCACAAGCTAAACGCCGACCCCAAAGTGCGACCCGTCAAACAGTCGCTGCGGCCCTTCAATGAAGAGCGCCTCCGAGCCATCGCCGAGGAGGTGCAGCGTCTACTTGCTGCAGGCTTCATCCGGCCAATCAAGTACTCCAAGTGGCTGGCAAACCCAGTCCTGGTCGAGAAGAAGAACGGGACCTGGAGGATGTGTATCGACTACACAAACTTGAACAGCGCCTGCCCAAAGGAGCAGTTCGTCCTCCCGCGGATTGACCAAATAATCGACTCTACCGCGGGTTCGGAGTCGCTATGTTTCCTCGATGCCTACTCTGGGTACAACCAGATCAAAATGGCTATCGAGGACGAGGAGAAGACGGCGTTTATCACGCCATTCGGAGCCTTTTGCTACACCGCCATGACCTTCGGCCTCAAGAACGCCGGGGCGACCTACCAGCGGTGCATGCAAGAGTGCCTCGCAAGCCAAATTGGCCGCAACATCCACGTCTACATCGACGACATGGTCGTAAAGTCCGCCCGCCAGGGCGATCTACTCGCCGACCTGGCGGAAACGTTCGCCAACTTGCGAAAGTACAAGATAAAGCTTAACCCAGGCAAATGCACCTTCGGTGTACCAGCAGGACAATTGCTGGGGTACGTCGTCTCCAAGCGAGGGATCGGCGAACCCCACTAAGATCGACACGATCGCCCGACTCGCAAACCCGAGTGCTGCGGCGTCGAAGCTGGCGAGCGAGTAGCAGCTCTCGGTCGCTTCATCCCGCTGGCGAAAAGCGATGCCCTATACCGGCGATGCGCAAGAACCCCACCTTCTAGTGGGACAAGGAGGCGGACGACCTCAAGAAGGTGCTACTCGCCGCATCCGCTACTTTCGCCCGTCGACAAAGAACCCATGCTGGTTCACGTCGCGGCTTCCGGCGCGTCGTCGCCATGGTCGTCGAACGGCGGAGGAAGGAAAGGCGCCCGATGCTGACCGTGTACTACATCAGCGAGTCCTCACCGAAGTCGCGCCGATACCCGCGATACCGAACTGGTATACGCGGTGTTCAGAGCAATGGTGCTGCCGCATTACTTCCGAGCACCCGATCACGGTCGTCTCTTGACACCGTTGCGGACATCATCCGCCGCTGAGCAACCAGGCGGGTCGCCAAGTGGGCGTCGAGATCGGCGTCCACAACATCAAATACGACCCACGGAAGGCAATCAAGTCGCAGGCCCTAGCGGACTTCATCGCCGACTGGGAAGAGGCCCAGCAGCCAGAGAAGCTGCCATACCTCCATTACTGGAGCCTGCACTTCGATGGCTCCAAGAACGCGGACGGCACAGGAGCAGGGATCGTACTAACTTAATCGAAGGGCGACAAGCTCCGCTACGTCCTCTGCCTCGACTTCACTACCTGCACCAACAACATGGCCGAGTACGAGGCCTTACTCCACGGCATGCGAGATGCCAGGGAGATGAACGTCAACCACCTACGTTGCTACAGCGACTCCGACCTCGTTCTTTGGGCAAGTCTCGGCCGGCACCCCGCCTCCCCACCATGGCGGCGTATCGCCAAGCAGTGGACAAGCTGGGCGGACATTTCGCAGGTTACTCCGTCGAATGGATCGACAGGCGGAAGAACGAGGAGGCCGACGCACTCTCCCGCATCGGGTCAGCCCGACTCGCACCACCCGCCGGTGTCTTCCTCGACACGATCACCAAGCCATCAGTCTCTCCCCTGAGGGAGATCGACATCGGAGCCCCGTTACAACCGGAGGCAGCCCTGGTCGCACTCGTCAACGAGCCAGACGATTGGACCAAGCCCTACGTCACCTACCTGGAGGCTGGTACCTTGCCAGCAGACGAGACGGACGCTCGGATGATCGCACGCCGATGCAAGTCCTACACCATCATCGACGGCAAGCTCCACAAGCGCAGCGTCACCGGCGTATTCCAACGTTGCGTCCAACCCGCCGAAGGACGCAAGATCCTCCACGACATCCACTCCGGCGACTGCGGCCACCACGCCGGTGCCCGCTCTCTGGTCGCCAAGGCTATGCGGCATGGCTTCTACTGGCCCACCGCACACGCCGATGCCGTCGACATTGTCCAGCGATGCGCGGGTGCCGAAATCGCCAACTGGGCGCGTGCCGAGCTCAGCACTCAAAACAATCCCCATCACCTGGCCATTTGCCGTGTGGGGCATGGACATGGTAGGCCCCTTCAAAAAGGCTCCCTCCTGCTACACCCACCTCCTGGTCGCGGTCGACAAGTTCACAAAGTGGGTGGAGGCCAATCCAGTACGGAAATGCGACGGGAAGACCGCCACTAAATTCCTACGCGAGCTCATATATCGCTACGGGTTCCCAAACAGCATCATCACGGACAACGGCACCAACTTCGCCAAAGGAGCCATGGCCGAATTCTGCGAAGAGCACCACATCCGGCTCGACCTCGCGTCGGTCGCCCACCCGGAATCCAACGGCCAGGCGGAACGGGCCAATCAAAGCATCCTCCACGGCCTGAAACCGTGACTCCAAGTACCACTCGAGCGCACCGCCGGGTGTTGGGTCGAGGAGCTTCCCTCCGTCATCTGGGGGATCCGCACCGGTCGGCGTCGATTCAGTTCACCCCTTCTTCATGGTGTCTGCGGCGCCAGGCGATCATGCCCACCGACCTCGAGCACGACTCGCCGCGAGTCGTCCACTACACGGAGGCTGCAAACGAACTCGCCCGCCAGGATGGAGTCGATCAACTTGACGAGGCACGTGACCTTGCTCGGTCACTCACCGCCATCTACCAGCAGGGACTCCGCCGCTACCATAGCCGACGGGTGAAAACTCGCACCTTCCAAGAAGGCGACCTGGTGTTGCGCCTCATCCAGGACAAGAAGGGCATGCACAAGCTCTCCCCTCTGTGGGAGGGACCATTCGCCATCGTGAGTACACAACGACGCCTACTACCTCATCGGCGTCTGGGGGGCGGCGAACTCGACATCAGCGACCATGGAATGTAAACCTCCTATGGAAGTTCTACTCCTAGAACCCCACATATGTACTCTCCAGTCGCTATGAAATAAAAAGAATTGGTTACCGCAAATTGCGCCTACTCTCCGTGTCTTGTGCCACTCGCACTCGTAATAACAGCGTCAAGCTAACCGCAGAAGTCAACCTTTGGTACAGCGATCGACACGGCTAAGTAGTGCGGTGCAAGAGCACTGAGTCACCTCAGGTCTTGCATCGTCCACGAAAAATGCCTACCCGGAGCCCCATTGGAGTCGCCCAGCCCGACTGGCTCTACGAGCCAAGACAACTGCCTTCGCTTCTTACAGCGACCATGGTCCTCCGCATCCTCGATATAGCGACTCGAACGGCCAAGTACCACGCTCGGGGACTGACGACCAGTTCATCGCGAGCGGCTCGGGAAAACGCCAAGTATGAGAGCATGCCCAGGACTCGCCACGCGACTAACCCAACGGGCCAGGAAGGAGTGATGCGCCTAAACTAACGCGCCAAGTCCTCACCCACCCTCGAGCCGCACCTAGAACAACCAATTACCACGCTCGGGGACTCAACCACCTGACCTCGTTCGCGCAAGGTAAAACGGTGAAGTACATAGCGCTCAAGGGAGTCGCCTGGCGACTGGCTCTTTGAGTCCGGGCGAGTCGACCACAAAAACAAAACATTCAAAAACCACAAACACATAACACACGAGGTAAACCCCACAAAAGGGCGGACACGCTCGGGGACTCGTTCAAACCTCAATCGGAATTCACATGACAAGTCATAAAACAAACACGATATCACATTCATAGCATGTTGCAATCATCTCAGAATACAAAATATGCCCAAACGGCAGATCTGCTACTAACGCCCCAGGGCAAACTACCCTATTCCGTAGGCTTCGACGACGACTCGCCAAAGACGGCGATTGCGGATAATGAACGGCGTACGGGTTCGACGATGCGTCGTCACTCACCCGCCATCGCCACGGAAGGGCTGCTCGACCTTGAAATCCGGTGCTGCGGCTCGGGTCGTTAGGTCACGACCGTCTCTGACGGAATGCGGAGGTCGCCCATTGCCCAGACATGCTCGGAGAACATCGTGGCGCGGTCCGTCAACTTGAGCACCTCGGAGAGATCCACTGCGCCAGTCGACGACGGGTAGCCACTCGTCACATCGTCGAGGTCGAAGTCCTCTGGGAAATGAGCAAGCCCAAGGCTAAGCGCCGTCGCCGCTCCGCGCCGGAACGCTGATCGCGTCATGAACTCAACAACCGACGTCGCCTTCTCCAAGTACTTCCACACCTCGACGAGGTTGCTGGGAATTACTTCCATGGGCGATATCTCCTGGAGGTAGGCTCGGATGCACGTCGCCGAGTCGACGAGTGCGCACTCGGGGACTGGCAATCAAGAAATCCTAAGTGCCCACCCACTGAAATTCAGCGAGTGCGCACTCGGGGACTGGCAATCAACAAATCCTAAGTGCCCACCCGCTGAAATTCAGCGAAAAGCATCGGGACTGGACGCGAAAAATAACAACAAGACACTAGAAGAATCAGACCGGTGCAACTCACCGGCCTGATCCTCGGGGACTGGACATACCTGGATGGTTGCGCCAAGCATGCCGTGAAGTTGTATCGCATCCACGGACGCGAGGAGAGCCAGCGTGTGCCCACGACGCTGCTCGACCTCCGCGTCGGCGACCCAGTGTGCGGCTCGAGGCGAGGTCCCACTCGCCGTAGCCGATCTGGCCATGAAGCGGGAACGTGGCGATGGAAGCACCGGCGCCAAGGAGGCGGCTCGGTCACCCAGGCGAGGAGCACCCTCCGTGGTACGGCCGCCTCCACTGCGGGTTCATTCGGCGCAATCGCCGTGTCATCGGATATCGTGACGACATCTTCACCCTTGGCCTTCTTGGCGCTGTCCGCAGGGACGACGACTTCGTCCGCCTTCCTCTTCCGGGAGGGATCCTCTTCGCTGACGACGGGTGGCACCTTAGCCACGGTCGGGTGGCCTATCTTCTTCGCTCCGGTCCTGTAAATCGATCGTGTGATCAAGACAATTCAAGCCGCTATGAAAGACAAAGGTAGGTGAGCGAACTCACTTGGCGACTGGAATGAAGCGTTGCCCCGTGCGGATGCCGGCCGGCTTCTCCAGTTCGGGGCCTAGTCGGCGGCTGAGGCCCATCTCTAGGACGTCGTGTGCCCAAGACACGGATGGCTTCTTCGTCATCGAGGCTGCAACGGGAGCTTCTGGGACGTCTTCAGCAGGAGCTTCCTTGCGTGGTGAAGCCGTCGCGGCCGGAGCGGCCCCTAGCCCAGAGACTGGGACGAATGGCGGAGGCATCAAGGCCAGTGGCACCTCGATAGTGGCCGTGTCCAGCGCGGCTGCTGTTGGCAGCGCCTCGTCTTTGGCCAGGCTGGGGGCGTCGGAGCTGCTCGCCGAGTGCGGTGGTGAGGCCGGCCTCATCGGCTTCGTTTTCTTCTTCGGAGGAGCCTTTGCCTCCTTCTCCTTCTTCTTCTTCTTTGACGGAGTAGCCTGGCAGCGCGAGGTGGTCTCCGGAAGTTCGTCATCGTCATCATGACGCTCGAGGCTTTTACTCGCCTCAAGCTCGCGCTGACACTGCTCGCGGGTCTTGCGGACCAGCGGGGCGACCTCCTCCTCGGACTCGTCGTCGCCGTTGCTCTCGTCGCTCCCGGTGTCGCCCGTGGCGGGAGGCGATTCGCCCATGTCCTGGACGGACGAGCTCAAATTCTCGTCGTCTGAAGGCGGGAGCCATCCTTCCACCACTTGGAATAGCTACACTGAACACAAAATGAAATTAGACCGACCGCGACTGCAAAAACTGCGACTGCGAATGATGCGAGGTGACTTACCGTTGGGGTTGGATGCTTTGCGGTGTAGGGGGCGACCCCGGCCTTTGCGTCCAGGTACACCGCCTGGGTGATCTTCTTCAGTGCTGGGGTGTAGTCCTCGAGCTTCCACTCGGAGAGGCAGGACTTCGTCGAGTCTTCCCGGCCCGTGTATTGGTACATGTAGTGGTCGCGCCGAGCCAGAGGGACGAGCCGCCGCCCGAGCCAGCAGTTGTATAAGTTGATCGTCTGGAGGCCCTTCTTCTTCTAACCACGGATGGTTTGGAGCATTTCGTCCACGACCATCCGCTGGTCGCTGGGGAGCTTGCCGACTTGAAGACGGCGCGGTTCGTACCGGTTGGCGAAGTATCGTGGGATCGCCGTCTCGCCCTCCGGGGTCGCCTCGGCAACATAGAACCAAGACTTCTTCCAGTCGCTCGCCGCCTTGGCGGGCAGCATCAAGTCAAAGAACGAAGCCTTCGACTTCAGCTGGAATGTTAGGCCGCCCGCGGCAAGCATTGGGCCGCCCGCTTCCTCGCGGCCGATCCGTCCGTGGAACAGATCTTGCCATAGAGGGAAGTACGGCCGGCAGCCCAAGTAGCACTCGCAGAACGCCACGAAGATGGCGAGCTGCTCGATGCTGTGTGGACCCAGGTCCGACGGTTGGAACCCGTAGTAGGCGCAGAAGCGCCGGAAGAACAGGGACGTGGGGAATCCTAGCCCCCGTTCTAGGTGGCTGGTGAAGCAGATGAATTCCCCCTCGCGCGGGTTCGGGATCACCTCTCCGGCCACGGGGATGCGCCAGCAGCCGGCACGCAGGATCCCGGCCTCCTCAAAGGAAGCCAGCTGCGCCCTCGTACACTTAGATCTACCCCAAGGCTCGATGGAGAGGTCCATGACGGAAGGATTTGTGGGGGGTCAGAGGATTTTGGGTCGGCTGGATCGCGATGCGAAGGAAGGCGAGAGTGCGAGCAATTGGAGGAAATGGCGAGAAGATGGTTCTCTGATCGCCTGCCATTCCCCTTATATAGCGATTGTTACCCGCCAAATCAAGGAGCCGTTACTACGCGGTGATTACGCCAAAAGTTACCGTTGGATTACCCCAACGGCTAGTTTGACCACGTTTAACGGTCCAACTTCAGCCACTCGGCTCGCCGACCCGATCACTACGACGGTGTTTCGCCGACTCGACTCTCCAAAGCTGCGATCAGGATGACTAGTTTTCTCCTTTATACAGGAGCCCGCCGACGATTCGACTGGATGTCTACTTTGAAGCCGTATACTCCGACTGCCAGCAGCCACCTACGCCCAAATGTGTCTACCGGGGTATACCCGACAAGACGTTTCCGACTGGCCCAGAAACTGGCGAGTGGGCCTGCAAGACGGCGACTGGATCAAGGCCCGGTGTGGATCCAAGCGACTGGAAACTGAAGGCCCAGGCGACTAGATAGGCCCAGTCGGATTAGGTTAAGCAATCAAGCCTTAACTGATTCGGTTGAGATATGTAAACCCTAGGGAGGTGAGCCTATATAAACCTCCTGCAGCGTGTAGAATCGTTCCATCATACACCCAAGCGACTCGCCGCCTAGCCACCGAGCTCGCCCATTGTACCACCTTCATAATACAATCTAGCAGGAGTAGGTCTTTACCCTTCGGGGGGCCGAACCTGGGTAAAACCCTGTGTCTCCGCCCTCATCTCGCACCGCAGATGGCTGGCCGCCCTTGCCCCTTGTTCTACTACTCGCTGCCGATTGCAGCATCTGTCGTGACCATCCCCACGACAGTTGCCATTCTTAGTTCTATGTGCAGTGTCCCAAAACTTATTGATTGATGCATATTGTGATATTACTTGTTCTTGTGCTATTTGTGTCTAGTCACCCTTGTGAACTTTGAAGGTGTCCTATGCATCTACTTGCTACTCTATGAGGGACAAGCTGGTTGCCACTATGCTATGTTTTCTGTATGTGAAACAAGAGTATTTTAATGCATGTTATTCATGATCTTTGTTTGTAGCCTTTCATGTTGCATGCATAGTTACTATGTCCTATTGTTAGAACTCCATCTTTCATGCACATTTTTAGATTTCTTTGATCCCAACTTTCAATGCTTGCAAATGGTTTGATCTTGGTTTTGATGGTGCATGTCACCTCAAAAATTATTCTTTTTATCACTTACCTACTTGAGGATGAGCAGGAGTTAAGCTTGGGGATGCTTGATACGTCGGAAACGTATCTATAATTTTTGATTTTCCATGCTTGTTTAGTATCTACTTTGCTTTGCTTTGTCTTTCTTTGAGGTGTTTTTATATATTTTCTGGAACTAACCTATTAACAAGTTTCCACAGTGCCAATTGCCTGTTTTCTTGTTTTTTGGTTCCAAAAAGGCAGAAAATCAATATTCTCGGAATTGGATGGGACAAAAGCCAAAGTCAATAACTTTCCGTGAGGGACACGAATCCAGAAGGTGGGACAGAGAGGCACCAGAGGGTGGCCAGACCCCTCCTGGGCGCGACCAAGCCTAGCCCGCGCTTGGGGAGGGTGTGGGCCCTCTGGCCGCCTCCTCGGCCTCCCTCTTCGCCTATAATAAGCCTTCAACCCAAAAACCCTAGGGCATCCATAAGAAATCCAAGAAAACCTCTGTAGAGCCACACCGCTTGAAGGGAGATTCGGGGAGACAGAAGTCTGTTCGGCACCTGGGACGGGAAGTGCCCCCGGAGCCATATCCATCGATCTCCATCGCCATCTTCATCACCATTACTGATTCCCATGATGAGGAGGGAGTAGTTCTTCTTTAGGCTAAGGGCTCTACCAGTAGCTATGTGTTCATCTCTCTCTCTATGCATGATCTTGTGGTCATGAGCTTTGTAATCAAGTAGATCTACCTTGCTACTCAAGTGCTTCATTAGATCTCTGCTCTCCCCATGTGTGTGAAAGTGACAGCGTGCATGCCATGGTGGCACTTAGGCTTGAGTCTACATAAATACTCATTGTGCTTTAATAGATCTATGCTTTTCCCCACGTGACAGCATGCATACCATGTGTGGTACTTTGGCTAGATTGAATATTTGTTATGAGTTATATTTGGAGTTGGATGTCTCTATGAAATTGTGGTGTTTGTTGGAACCATCTAGTTCTCAAGGTGATTGTGTGGAGTTATCTAGATTGGGGAAGGCGGACTTTGAGGTGTGTTGTTATAGCCCTACTATGGATTAGAGTGTCCAACCAGAGAGTAGTTAAGAGTAGTATCTTGAAGAGAGGATATTTATATGAGAGAGTGTTCACTAGTGAAAGTATGATCCCTAGGCCTTGTTTATAAGCATTGAAACACCATTTGCTACTAGATCTGTTGCATGTTTGCTTGCTTCCAGTCTTCTCCACACCATCAGCTATTTTCTGGCACCATTGCCACTTGTATTTTACTATCTCTTCGCCGAACTAGTGCACCTATACACCTGACAAGTGTATTGGGTGTGTTGGGGTCACAAGAGACTTCTTGTATCTTGATTGTAGGGTTGCTTGAGAGGGAATACCTTTGACCACTTCCTCCCTGAGTTCGATAAACCTTGGGTAATCCACTTAAGGGAAACTTGTTGCTCTTCTACAAACCTCTACACTTGGAGGACCAACAACTGTCTACAAGAATAGAAGTGCGTAGACATCAAGCTCTTTTCTGGCGCCGTTGCCGGGGAGGAAAGGTAAAAGGCACTCACACACCTTACCCCACGGAAACAGCAAGCCAGAAAGCTCTTTTCTGGCGCCGTTGCCGGGGATGTAAGTTAAAAGTTACTCACATCCTCCAGTCTGAGTGCTCAAAGTTATTTCTTTTAGATTCTACAATTTTGTCTTTTTGTTTCTTGTTTTCACTAGTTAGGTTTAATTGAAAACAACAACAAAATTAGAGAGCTCTATAGCATTTATCTTGAGTTAGGACATGAAGTGTTTGAAGAGAAAATTAAAAAACCTATGGAACTTTATTTGCATGCTAATAGCATTGTTATTAGTATGAACTCTTTGGACACAATTGTTGCTAATGCTATGGAAACGTCTAAGCTTGGGGAAGCTAGTTTTTTTGAAAATGATCTTTTTAGTCCCCCTGCTTTGGAAGATAGCTATTGTATTACTTATAATAATACCAAACCTCCAATATATAATGATTACAATGATGAGTATGATATTTTCAGTCCACCTACTATTGAGGAGGAAATTTATTGTGATTACAATATGCCTCCTATATTTGATGATTATGGTGATGAGAATAATAATGATAGATATTTTGTTGAATTTTCTCCCACTACAATTAATAAGAGTAACTATGCTTATGTGGAGAGTAACAATGATTTTATGCATGTGGCTCATGATAATAATGTTTTATGTGATACTTATATTGTTAATTTTGTTCATGATGCTACCGAAAGTTATTATGGGAGAGGGAATGTAACACCCTTGCCTGATAAGGCTGAGTTCATGTGTATAGTGCCAATCTCTGGGTCGGTTCATTGGCACACACAGTACAAAATGATACCAAATATAACTGTGCATAATAAATACAACGAATATGATCCAAAATTTACATTATTTATTCAAGTATACAACGGAAAACGAATACAAGGTAGATCTCCATCCTTCAAATGTGCCATAGACGAACAATTGTTGAGTGAAGTCTCGCGACCTATGAACGGTCACTCAGATATGATATAACCTGCAACATGAAACATAGCAGCCCCGAAGGGTCAATACATGGAATGTATGGCAAGTAGCGCTAAATAGGGAGACAATAGACTTAGCAACTACATGCTTATTTGGCTGTGGAGCTGTGGCTAGCTTGCATTTTCCAAACACTTTGTCCTACTTTAATAAACCAATTTTGATTCACAACAACCCATTAAGTTCACCCATCAAGTTTTAGAAATCAGGAAATAAGGATGAGCGAGAATATGTCATAGTATCAATATCAAGCAACTCATTTGTCTGTAACCGGGGACACGGCTAAGCACTTAGTTTATACACCCTGCAGGGGTTTGTACACTTTACCCATGTGACTTGAACAGCCCAGCTCATACCACCACACGCATATTGTGTGACGATAGGGAGAAGTCCAAGAAGAGACCGTTCAGGAAGTAGATCCCCAAACCCCACTGCGCACCGGTCCCAACCTACCATTCACTACATCTCTGGCTACGCTGGGTTCGGGTCACCACGACCTACTGAGTCCAACCAGCCACCCATTCTCACTGGCACATGATTGCACATGTAAGCTACTAGAATAAAGACAACTAATCCTTCTTAGTACCCTAGGCGGCATTCCCACCATTATTCACACTCTGATGACCAATCCATCCACTCCGCCCAGGTAGTTCATTGACATTATATTGTTTTGGTAGAACAAAACCTTTACTTTACCAAAGTATGATCCCTTCCTTGCATCTATAGCAATGCTAAGCACATCTACCATACGATATCTCAACTACAAAGGATTTCCCTACCACAATACATAGGACATAGCATAGCATAGTAATACATACACATGTAGCTACGAAAACATCTATAATGCATAGGAAAACAGTAGGACATTTATGACCAAGATAGCACCACTTGCCTTTGAGGTAGATGTAGTCGTTTAGATAATCCTCACAATTATAATGGCCTTATTCACAATAACCACAATACTTGCAATCATAGTAGTTGCACTCTTCGCAATCTATCGTTCAAAAACAAAGGCACAACAAGCACACCGTTCAAAACATTGCAACAATGCAACAATACAATAAAACAATGATGAGAAAATGCATGCATGATGATTTAATAAGTCACAATGGTTGTATTTAGTTCTCTGAAATTTATTAGATCAAATGATGCATGTGGAAAGTCATTTAATGCACTAAAGCTTTTATTACTAAAGTTGTATCGATTTAATATGGTTTATCTCACTTTAATTCAACTACTGATGTTTCTATTGTATTAAATTGTGAATTAAATGCTAATGGATAGGTAATGTAATTTATAACCAGTAGCAATTTGAATCACCTAAAAAGGAGTTATAGATATTTTTTATGATTAAAACACTATTGCAATGAGTTTATAGTTTTCTAAATGCATTTATATTTTAATAGTACCAAATAATTTGGCACGCAATTTCTCTGGATAGATATTATCAATACAAAACAGTACCAATTAGTTTCACTAATTCTGGAGTTCTGGTTAATTTTCTGCGATTTAAATACTAGTTAGAAAGGTTTAAATCATTTAAAGTATTTCCTATGACAAAAATTATATCTAAGGCTAGATAAGTGTTCTACATAATACAAGGATTCCATAGACATATTGTTTGCAATTTTCTGAACAATGGTTATTTCCTTATGAATTTTATACCATTAAATAGATTTAAATATTCCAGAAAATATATATTGGTCCAAGTACGAATTTTATTACATGATAAAATTCTACACATTTTCCTGAATTCAGAGATATATAATTTGTATTTTTCTGATCAATATTAAATTTTCTGTGATTTTTACAATGTTGCAGTATTTTCTATCTATTTTTAGAAAAGAATTACACAGTCAGCTGACAGGGGCGACACGCGGCACACTTTTACTAGCTGGGGGCGCTGAGCTGGCTTGCTGACGAGGGCTACTGATCCGGATGCCACGCGGCCTGCCCTGGTTGGTCGATACCCCTTCGCGGGTATGATTTAATCCTGGGCGCTGGCTCAAGATCTGACGGTTGATGGCGACCGTGGCGAGACCTCACCGGCGGACGACGTGACGGTGGTGGCGGCGGCTCAGACGCTGGCCCTAGCAGCGCTTTGGTGGTCCTCGTCGACGGGGGAGTAGACGATGTGGTGTGGAAGGATGCGGTGGGAGGTCAGGTGGCCTTGGAGAGGAGCTTTGCTTCCTCGGGCGACGACTGTGTGCGACTGGAGCTTCTCGGCTCCGTACGAGCTTCGGCGGCTTCTCCAGGACACTCCAGTGGTCCTGCAGCGAGGTAAAAACATCAGGGGGAAGCAGTTCTTCATGGGGAGGCGGCTAGGGTGAAAAGGGGTGGCGCGGGAGGCTCAATACCTCGAGTGCAACATCGATCTGGGGTTCTGCGGTGGCGGTTCAGGAGCTTCAAGTTGGGTTGGATAGGGTTCAATATTTTTGCAAAAAAACTGGGCGATATGGAAGAGAAGGTTTATATGTGGGCGATGGGTAAAACAATGAACAAATCCAAGCGGATTTCGGGGGAAATCAGATCGGAAATCGGGATCCCGTGCTGGACTCTATCTCCATCGGGGGAGGAATACGATGGGAAGGGCCCCACACATTAGTGTCTCAGGGAGAGGGGAGCAGGTTGTGCGGCTTCTGTTGGGCCAAAAGTGGTTTCTTTGTCTTTGTCTTTTGCGGTAGTGACAATGAAGTAGTTGGGCGAGGTGGGCTGGGCCGGGTGGCTCGGCCGGGTAGGGTTTAGGCTTTTTTTCATTTTTATTTCTAGTTTTTGATTTAGGGCTCCAAATTGGACCATTTAAATTTCTAAAATTTTGTAAAATCATTCTGTTCATTTTAAAATATTAACTACATTATTTCTTGTCCATTTCAAATTTACCAACCCATAAATATTTAGTTTTGCCAAAAGGGCATTATATTTCTTATCATATGAAATTCATATCTTTTCCATTTTATATCCAAAATCCACCAAACCAAATTCTATGGTTTTATAAAATGGATATCTGTAAATATATATCATTTGTGAACTCTATTTCTTAATTGTTACTATGGACAAAGCCATAGATCAAGGGGTGTACTTAGAATGGGGAAATCCCATTTAAGGTTTTTAGGTATTCTTTTGGACAATGGAAATATTTCCTTGGGGTTTAATGCAATGACCTTATGCATGCAACATGATTTTGTATTTTTGCAAACTTGCACTCCAATTCTACAATCCATAATCAATCCATGCCATTTTGCCTATATGGCTACTTAGGTCATAACAAAATAATATAAGGTTTTGAAGTCAAGATTGAGAGGATTTTCTATTCAAAAGTTTCTTCTCTTTGGGAATTTTCAACAAAGTCAAAATCAAGCTTATTTTATTTATTTCACATTCCAAAATTAGAAGAATTTTGGGATGTGATAGACTACCACCCTTAAAAGGAATCTCGTCCCGAGATTCGAGAAGGCTAGAAAGAAAGATGGGCTAAGGATCCACTAGGACGCTATCACCCTTAAAAGAAAACTTACTAGGTCACTTATTGAGGGTTCACTTGGATCAGATTGGTTCTCCTTTAGAATTATTGTAGCACGGTGTCTCTAGCACATTCTAAACTTCATGATTGGTGGTTTCTAAGAAAGCACTTCTTGAACTAGCGAACACTCATGGTGGGCAAATAGAGAATATTTGCTTCATGATACCCATTAATCATGGTTGAGATTCATCCTTATCATACATTTCTATGCTTAGCAATGAATGCTTCTGTAAAGGTGGGACAACATACCATTCTGAGGTCTAGGCTCAACGTCGGCTCTCTGCTAGGGCTTAAAAGACACTCAAGATTCACCAAGCTAACAGTACAAGAGCGAATGATAAGAGTAGTAGAAATGGTGATCAATCCATCCTGCACCCAAATCATTACCCTGTATGAGGATAGGTGAATCATGTAACTTATCACTCGGGCTTACTCACTTGCTTTGAAGAAGGTTTCCACGGGCATGAACTAATGCTAGATGTAGACTCCCATGTATTCAATCAACAAAGCTACTACTAAAACTAAACTATCGATACTTCAACTTTCAGGTTGCGTAATCTACTTCATAACATCCTTTGTAACACTTCATACTTCCACTCCTTTTATTGCATTAGATGAACTATTCTCCTTCGTCGATGCATTATGTTGTAAAACTTTCCATTAATCCTTCTCCATCTCTTTAACACATAATTCTAACTACAAAAGTTTAAGATAGAGAAGAATAGATTCTAGAGAAAAGGAACTACTAAGAAAGTAATCCTATCCATAACTATATGAAGCAACCAATGTCACAAACAGGCAACAATCATAATCAATCAACACACAAGAAAACACTTGCATAATAACATTACAGGGGTCTAAATTTAGCAGTATGTAACCACAAAATAGTTTAAAAGCATTGGGAACAATACTAGAGTAAAACATAGCAACATATAAGCAATAAACAAAATCTGTCAAAACGGTACAACGGACTTCACGAATTTTTCTGACCAACTTAAACTCGTCAAGAATTTTAGCCAATTGTTTTGCATGTACTACAGGTAATTACTCTCCAGATCCTATTTTTTCAGAGTTTTTTGAGTTACCAAAGAAATATTAAAAATCGTGCGGTACAACAGGTCAGGCAGAAAACTACAACAATAATTCCACGAATTTCAATCAATTCACACCATTAAAATAATTTTAAAACCACACGAAAACTCCAGCAACTTTAGAGTTTTAAAACAACCGATCCTAAACAAGGCATCACATAATATGGTTAAGTACAAACAAGCAATCAACCTATATTGCCATACCACATAAGTTGGTAAGAACAATATAATAACACGATAGTGATGATCTCCTAAAGAGATAAAACATGGTGGTCTAGACCTAACCAAACTTGATGATATGTTTATTTATGTCATCTTATTTGTTCTATTACTTGTAGGCCAACTCTCGTATAGTGATTTGCTTTATAGAAAACTACTAATAACATTTTCCAATTCTTGTAGTTTTTATGGTAGATCACTTCTTCTACTAATCAAATGAATGGACATCTACAAGTTTGAACAAGGAGAGGTGTTGCAAAAAGATAGAAAAGGAATATAAGAACTCTAATAAGAATAAAATATGATAGTTCTCCTAATAGAGGTCTCCTATTGCTAATCCATTTCTAAGGTCACGATCCTACAGACAACACACAGCTCTGATACCATCTTGTAACACCCTCGTCTGATAAGGCTGAGTTTATGTGTATAGTGCCAATCCCTGGATCGGTTCATTGGCACACATAGTAAAAAAATGATATCAAATATAACTTTGCATCATAAATACAACGAATATGATCCAGAATTTATATTATTTATTCAAGTACACAACGGAAAACAAATATAAGGTAGATCTCCATCCTTCAAATGTGCCACAGGCGAACAATTGTTGAGTGGAGTCTCGCGACCTATGAACGATCACTCAGATACGATATAACCTACAACATGAAACGTAGCAGCCCCGAAGGATCAATACATGGAATGTATGGCAAGTAGCGCTAAATAGAGAGACAATAGACTTAGCAACTACATGCTTATTTGACTGGTGGAGCTGTGGCTAGCTTGCATTTTCCAAACACTTTGTCCTACTTTAATCAACCAATTTTGATTCACAACAATCCATTAAGTTCACCCATCAAGTTTTAGAAATCAGGAAATAAGGATGAGCGAGAATATGTCATAGTATCAATATCAAGCAACTCATTTGTCTGTAACCGGGGACACGGCTAAGCACTTAATTTATACACCCTGCAGGGATTTATACACTTTACCCATATGACTTGAACAACCCAGCTCGTACCACCAAACGCATATTATGTGACGATAGGGAGAAGTCCAATAAGAGACCATTTGGGAAGTAGATCCACAAACCCCACTGCGCACCGGTCCCAACCTACCATTCACTACATCTCTGGCTATGCTGGGTTCGGGTCACCACGACCTACTGAGTCCAACCAGCCACCCATTCTCACTAGCACATGGTTGCACACGTAGGCTACTAGAATAAAAACAACTAATCCTTCTCAGTACCCTGGGCGGCATTCCCCACCATTATTCACACTCCGATGACCAATCCAGCCACTCTGCCCAGGTAGTTCATTAATATTATGTTATTTTGGTAGAACAAAACCTTTACTTTACCAAAGTATGATCCCTTCCTCGCATCTACAAAAAATGCTAAGCACATCTACCATACAGGAGCTCAACTACAAAGGATTTCCCTACCACAATACATAGGACATAGCATAGCATAGTAATACCTACACATGTAGCTACGAAAACATCTATAATGCATAGGAAAACAGTAGGACATTTATGACCAAGATAGCACCACTTGCCTTTGATGTAGATATAGTCATTTAGATAACCCTCACAATTATAATGGTCTCATTCACAATAACCACAATACTTGCAAACATAGTAGTTTCACTCTTCGCAATCTATCGTTAAAAAATAAAGGCACAACGAGCAAACCATTCAAAACATTGCAACGATGCAACAATACAATAAAACAATGATGAGCAAATGCATGCATGATGATTTAATAAGTCACAATGGTTGTATTTAGTTCTCTGAACTTTATTAATTCACATGATGCATGTGGAAAGTCATTTAATGCACTAAAGCTTTTATTACTAAAGTTGTATCGATTTAATATGATTTATATCATTTTAATTCAACTACTGATGTTTCTATTGTATTAAATTGTGAATTAAATGCTAATGAATAGGTAATGTAATTTATAACCAGTAGCAATTTGAATCACCTAAAAAGGAGTTATAGATATATTTTTATGATTAAAACACTATTGCAATGAGTTTATAGTTTTCTGCATGCATTTCTATTATAATAGTACCAAATAATTTGGCACACAATTTCTCTGGATAGATATTATCAATACAAAATAGTAGCAATTAGTTTCACTAATTTTGGAGTTCTGGTTAATTTTCTGCGATTTAAATACTAGTTAGAAGGGTTTAAAACATTTAAATTATTTCTTTCGATAAAAATTATATCTAAGGCCATATAAGTGTTCTACATGATACAAGAATTCCATAGACATATTATTTGCAATATTCTGAATAATGGTTATTTCATAATGAATTTTATACCATTAAATAGATTTAAATATTGTAGAAAATATATATTGGTCCAAGTACGAATTTTATTACATGATAAAATTCTACACATTTTCCTGAATTTAGAGATATATAATTTGTATTTTTTGATCAATATTAAATTTTCTATGATTTTTACAATGTTGCAGTATTTTCTATCTATTTTTAGAAAAGCATTACACGGTACCGACGACACGCCGACGACATCTTCTTTGGGGGGCGAGCCGGCTTCTTTGGCGAGGGTCAGCCGATCCGAATGCCACGCGGCCTGCCCTGGTTGGTTGATACCCCTTCGCGGGTATGATCTAATCCTGGGCGTCGGCTCAAGATCTGACGGTTGATGGCGACCATGGCGAGACCTCACCGGCGGACGACGTGACGGTGGCGGCTCAGACGCTGGCCCTGGCAGCGTTGCCGTGGTCCTCGTCGACGGGGGAGTAGACGACGTGGTGTGGAAGGATGCGGTGGGAGGTCAGGTGGCCTTGGGGAGGAACTTTGCTTCCTCGGGCGATGGCTGTGTGCGACTGGAGCTTCTCGGCTCCGTCCGAGCTTCGACGGCTTCTCCAGGACACTCCGGTGGTCCTACGTCGAGGTAAAAACGTCAGGGTGAGCAGTGCTTCATGGGTAGGCGGCTAGGGTGAAAAGGGGTGGCGCGGGAGGCTCGGTACCTCCAGTGCGAGATAGATCTGGGGTTCTGCGGTGGCGGTTCAGGAGCTTCAAGTTGGGTTGGATAGGGTTCAATATTTTTGCAAAAAAAAACTAGGCGATATGGAAGAGAAGGTTTATATGTGGGCGATGGGTAAAACATTGAACAAATCCAAGCGGAATTCGGGGGAAATCAGATCAAAAATCGGGATCCCGTGCTGGACTCTATCTCCATCGGGGGAGGAATACGATGGGAAGGGCCCCACGCGTCAGTGTCTCAGGGAGAGGGGTAGTTGGGCGAGGTGGGCTGGGCCGGGTGGCTCGGCCGGGTAGGGTTTAGGATTTTTTTCATTTTCATTTTCTTTTTTATTTCTAGTTTTTGATTTAGGGCTCCAAATTGGACCATTTAAATTTCTAAAATTTTGTAAAATCATTATGTTCATTTTAAAATATTAACTACATTATTTCTTGTCCATTTCAAATTTACCAACCCATAAATATTTAGTTTTGCCAAAAGGGCATTATATTTCTTATCATATGAAATTCATATCTTTTCCATTTTATATCCAAAATCCACCAAACCAAATTCTATGGTTTTATAAAATGGATATCTGTAAATATATATCATTTGTGAATTCTATTTCTTAATTGTTACTATGGACAAAGCCATATATCAAGGGGTGTACTTAGAATGGGGAAATCCCATTTAAGGTTTTTAGGTATTCTTTTGGACAATGGAAATATTTCCTTGGGGTTTAATGCAATGACCTTATGCATGCAACATGATTTTGTATTTTTGCAAACTTGCACTCCAATTCTACAATCCATAATCAATCCATGCCATTTTGCCTATATGGCTACTTAGGTCATAACAAAATAATATAAGGTTTTGAAGTCAGGATTAAGAGGATTTTCTATTCAAAAGTTTCTTCTCTTTGGAAATTTTCGACAAAGTCAAACAATCAATCAAGCTTATTTTATTTATTTCACATTCCAAAATTAGAATAATTTTGCGATGTGATAGGAAAACATGGTTTTATGTATCTCAACAATATTAAGTTTCCCCTCTTTATGTTAAAAATCTAGAAGTTGCACTTGTTATTAAGGGTGGTAGTCTGTCACATCCCAAAATTCTCCTAATTTTGGAAGGTGAAATAAATAAAATAAGTTTGATTGATTGTTTGACTTGGTTGAAAATTCTCAAAGAACAAGAACTTTTTGAATTGAGAATCCTCTCAACCTCGAATTCAAAACCTTATATTCTTTTGTTAAGACCCAAGTAGCCATATAGGCAAAAGAGGGTGGATTGAGTTTCAGATTTAGTATTTGAGTGAATGTTTTCAAAAAATGAAAATCATGAAGCATTTCATTACATCCATGCAAAGTTCTCAAAAACTAAATCCAAATCCTAGTATCTAAATCCGATAGTTGATTTGCCCAAATGTCCCTATAGAGAATATAAAGAGATTTATGAAACCTCCGTCTTTAAACTAGTGAGAATATTACAAATATAATCCTATAATAATCTAATGAATATTAAAAAAATTAGAAACAAGAATCGTGTCATTTGGAGTTCGTATACAAAAGATATAAAGGAAATTCAAAAATAAAAAATAAAAAAAGAAAGAAAAAGAAAAAACACTAATGGGCCAGCCGGCATCCCAGGTAGCCGGCCGATCGAACGAGCCGCCAGGCGCACGAGAGGCATCGATGCCCAGCTTGCATCAAATCCAAATTCCTTTTGTGAAAAGGTAGGTCTGATGATTCTCTACAAATTTCATGTTTGAAGTTTTTCAATTTGATCTACAGATTTGTCTCTCTAACACAGATCTGTTTCTAATCTTTTCTGAACCAAAATTAAGCCTATTTGGAGCCAACTTCTCTCCTAGCCACCGGATCCTATCCCGACGGTCGAGATTCAATTGTTCCAGTTAGCTGCCTTGTCACTGCCACGTCATCGCCACGTCATTGCCAGGTCATCATCTAGGCCCGGTCAGCATGCACAGTCAGTTTAGTCCAGCCAGCAGAATATTCCTTGGAATATTCCGTTCGAATTTAAAATTACAGATTATAGATCTAACTTGTAAAATGCATAACAAATTCATACTATGTCCAAAAATTGCGTATAATATATCAAATTGAAGATAATTACATTTAGTTTATTAATATCATACTATATCCAAATTTCGTGCTACAGTGAACTAGTAATTAATTAAATAGTTGTAATAGTCTTGTGGAGTAATAAATTTATAGTAAATTATCCATAGATCCGAAAAATATAAATAATTTGTCCCTGGATTCAAAATTCATTGTAGATTCTAGATCTGGCGTTAGATTTATTTTTGGACATGTTAAACTGTTTAGATAATTTAAACTCTATTAAGTAGTAATTAAATCATAGAAAAAGATCTACAACTCCATTTAGGGTGAATCCAATTGCTACTATTTTGTATTGAAAATATATATCCAGAGAAATTGCTTCCAAAATTATTTGGTACAGTTAAAATAGAAATTCCTGTAGAAAGCTTTAAACTCATTGCAATAGTGTTTTAATCATAAGAAAATATCTATAATTCCTTTTTAGGTGATTCAAATTGCTACCGTCTCTAAATTGCATTACCTATCCAGTAGAATTTATTTAACAATTTAATATGACAGAAACATTAGTAGTACAATTAAAGTGGGATAAACCATATTAAATTGATATAACTTTAATAATAAATGCTTGAGTGCATTAAATGACTTTCCACATGCATCATGTGATTTAATAAGGTTCAGAGAACTAAATGCAACCATTGCGACTTATTAAATTATCATGCATGCATTTGTTCATCATTGTTTTCTTGTATTGTTGCACTGTTGTATGTCTGCAATGTTCTGAATGGTGTGTTTGTTGTGCCTTTGCTTTTGAACGATAGATTACGAGGAGTGAAACTACTATGATTGCGACTATATGTTTGCAATTATTGTGTTTATGACGAGTGCAACCATTATATCTATGAGGATTGTGAGGATTATCTAATCGACTACATCCACATCAAAGGCAAGTGGTGCTATCTTGGTCATACATGTCCTACTCTTTTCCTATGTATTGTAGATGTTTTATAGAACTGCATCTGTAGGAATGTGTATATGCTATGCTATGTCCCATATTATTCCCTAGTATTCCTTGTTTATGAGCCATCGTATTGGTAGATTGCTTAGCTATGCTATTTAGACGAGGAAGAGAATCACACCATGAAAAGTTATATGTTTTGAATGGCTTAAGTCTTGCTAAATTACAAACCAATATGTTTTTAATGAACCACCTGGGCGGAATGGCATTGATTGGGTCATCGAGTGTGAATTTATGGTGGGGAATGCTGCCCAGGGTACTGAGAAAGGATTGGTTTCTTTGTTTGGTAGCTTTCGTGTGCAACCATGTGCCAGTAAGAGTGGGTGGCTGACTGGACTTAGTAGGTTGTGGCGACCCAAACCCTACATAGCCAGAGATGTAGAATAGTGTAGGTTGGTACGGTGCGTGGATGGGTTTGGGAAGCTCTTCCCAAATGGTCTTGTCTTGGACTTCTCCCTATCATCACACAATATGAGTGTGGTGGTCCGAGCTGGTTTGGCCAGGTCACATGGGTAAACTGTACAAACCCCTGCAGGGTGTAAATCTAAGTGCTTAGCCATGTCTCCGGTTATGGACAATTTGAGTGACCTGATACTGATGTTATGACATATTTCTCACTCATCCCAATTTCTTAATTGCTTAAAACTTGTTGGGTAAACTTAATTGGGTAGGAGCACCTGAGAGTGAACCAGAGTGTCCTATTTATCGTATTGAAAAACTACTTTGTTATAAATGTTAGGATAAAACTATTGCTTTATGCAAATGAGCCTGAACTCCACTTAGCCAAATAAGCATGTAGTTGATAGATTTGTTGTTAACCACTTTAGCCTACTAGCCATATATTCCATGTATTGACCCGTCGGGGCTGCTACGTTTCATGTTGCAGGTTATATCGTATCTGAGTGATCATTCATAGGTCGCGAGACTCCACTCAACAATTGTTCGCCTGTGGAACATTTGAAGGATGGAGATCTACTTGTAATTGCTTTCCGCTGTAATATAATATAAATTCTGGATCATATTCGTTGTATTTATGATGCACGATTATATTTGGTATCATTTTGTACTGTGTGCCAGTGAACCGATTCAGGGATTGGCACTATACACATGAACTCAGCCTTATCAGACGAGGGTGTTACATGACTACTAGTCAATAAAGAATCATTATCATTATAAGAAGAGTTGTTCATGGGAATTTGTGTGTTACCCTTGTTGGGAGTAGGATATGGGTAGCTACTCCATTCTTCCTCCACTTGTTCTTCTTGCTCATTTGGAATGCATGGGCATCCCCAATCTTAGGATTTTTTAATATTCTTCCTTATTACTTTCAACATGATTTCTTCCATTCAAAACATCAGTCCCCAAGGGAATATTCAATCTTTTAACATATATGAGCAACATATCTTTCATATATTTGTGAGCCTTGCAATAAGGCTTCAAAGCATCTTCCATTATCTATTTTTTTGTGTTTAAGTTTTACATCCAAGGTACTAAAAATAAACTAGCAATGCAAACAGGAATAGAAGCCTAGCACTACGCTCCCCAGCAAAGGCACCAGAAAAGTGCTTGATAATCCCCAAGAACAGGGAGTCACTATAGTACAATTCGATAAGTATTTGAGTGTAGAACCCACAAGAAGCTAAAAGGTAAACTATCTATTCTCTAAACCCAATAAGCCACTTATATGGACTTATATGCAATGTTATAAACTAGAGTGTGTGTGGTTGTTTTTGCTACTAACTAGAAAAAGGGGTAAAGTGCTCAAAGTAAATATTACAAGTAAAATATTGCAAGTAAAGTGGAGTTAGTGAAGTAGGAGCAAGTTTCTCAAGGTAGCAAATGTTTAGGCAAATTATTATTTCATTTATTTGGTTGTCACAATTAGTGAAGCACATGGATATATTTTTATTGTTTCTTCTAGAGAGGAGCCATAGATAGGTGCAACCATATACATGAGAAAATACACCCCTAGTGATTGATCCCAAGGATAATTAAGAGAAAGCAAAGGAATTGTTAAGACATTATAATCCCCCATAGATAGGTCCAACCACTTATGTATGTTTTAAGGTCTCCACATTATAATCCCCCGATAGTTAACCATGAATTAACATAACATGCATATCTAAGACTTACGATTTAGTTTCTATCAAACTCCATCCATCCCTCAACCTATAATCATGCAACGGTGATGTTGAGAGCAAAATGTGAGCATTTTTACTTATTGTTTTTGCATAAGTAAAGTAGGGTTTTTAGTATTTTACCATACTTGCGTGCACCTTTTGTCTTTGTTCCAATAGGATCCCAATTTACTAAGTTTTTAATGAATATATCAATTGAGACTATCATATTACACAGTAATATGATTGTTTTAAGTGATAAAGGTCATTTTATAAATTTATCTTCACACCTAGAAGAATTGCCTGCATCCAGGAGGCTCCAGCCAGCGTAACGACTGGTGGTACCGGCGGAGCCTGCACGTATCACACCCTCGTATGACTCTGCGACGGGACCGCCTTGTCAAATACTTCCTCCCCGCAAAAATAGATCACAGATCCAACATTAACAGGAACGTCCAGCCACGAAAAACCACACCAAAAAGGGATTTGAAGGAGGAACTTGGAGAAGGGAAATCCTTGCTGCTGCACGGATCATCGGAGGACAACACATCATCCCCTACATCATCAACCACTTCATCTCCATAACCATATCTATCCCCATCTTTCATTCATTAGATCTTGTTGTAATTCCATATTCAATTGTGGTTTGCACTAGATCTATTCCATTACTTTTATCCATCCATTTGTTTATGATGATGTTGTTGATTTATTCCATGTGTGAGTAGTTCCCTTCGATCTTGGGGAGATGGAGAAACCCTAGCATTATTATGAAATAAAATAACGATGATCTATTACTTGTGTAGAGGATCTAACGATCTATGATGTGCGTTTTATCTCTCCCTTTAGATGGTATGTGTAGTCAGGCATATATCATTTGCCTTTGGGTATAAAGTAAGAGGGTGAAACCCTTTGGACATGCTTGGGTGTCTTGATCCGGTTGCTACTGTGACTATAAGCACCACTATCATCCAACGCTGTTGAAAGGATACAGATGCCGCCTAGAGGGGGGTGAATAGGCGGTTTAAAACTTTTCCGAGAGTGGCTCGACAAATGCGGAATTAAACTAGTGTTTACTTTGTCAAGCACAAAACCTAGGACAACTAGGGTTCACCTATGTTCACCAACAACTTATGCTAAGCATGACAAGTAACTATGTTATAGCAAGATATAAACTTCAAGCACGAAGGCTATCACAAAGTAAGATGCATAAGTAAGAGCTTGGGTATAGAGATAACCGAGGCACGCGGTGACGACGATGTTTTACCGAGTTCCTCCCAACATGGATTACGTCTCATTTGGAGAGGGGGTGGTATAAAACCACCAACGTCACAAAAGTCCTCCCTTGTTCTCCGGTGAATCTCACCCCAACGGGATCGATCCACACTTCCACTATCGGTGCACTTGTCGGTGGCAATCTAGAACCTCTCACAAGGTTGGGTCACTTCTCCACAACTCAATTGGAGGCTACCAACAAACAAGCTTGGGGAAAGCTCCACAACTTAATTGGAGGCCCCAAGTAATCCTCAAACCTACAAAACTACCAAACCGTCTAGGGTTTCAAGAACCCAAGAGAAAAAAGCTTCTCAGCTTTCACCCAATCGAATCCTCAACGAGAACTCAAACCGATGCACCAAATTAAATGGGAAGAACACAAGAAGTGCTCAAGTCCTTCTCTCTGAAATTCCACCAAAGCTACAAAAGCTTGTGGGGAAATAAGAGAGGAAGAATAATGGAGGAAATCCACACAAGACTCCAAGATCTAGATCCCAAGATGTCCCCCTCACTTAGAGGAGAGATTGATTGGTGGGGTTGTAGATCTAGATCTCCTCTTTCAAATCCCTAAAGTATATGCAAGAAACATAGGAGGGGTTGAAGGGAAGCAAGCTCAAGAAGGTCAAGGATGGAGGAGAAGGCTTGCAGAAAATCATGGTGACCAGCAGTAGCCAAAGGTAGAAGAAGGGGCCTTTATATAGGCCCCTTGTAAATATAGCCATTGGAAGTCACTTATCCCGGACAGTCCTGCAAAATACAACCGGACAGTCTGGCCTGGCCGGACACTCCGGCCCAACACAGATTCCAGCCAGAGTCCGGGTGGAGTCCGAACTGGGACACAGTATGTCTCAGGCGCCTCAAGCAATTCCAGGGCCAGACACTCTGGTCCGAATCAGCCAGACATTCAGGCCTAGCCGGACATTCCGGCTGAAAACGGCTGGACATTCTGCCCAAGGCAAACTGACAAAAATAGCAAAACTGAAACGACCATAACGTTTGCATCCGGACTCCGATTTTTATGATCTTGGGCTCGTTTTAAATAGGACAATAAGCTATACAATATCATACAGAAAAACATCATAGTACAGCAAGATAGGATAGAACCAAATGATGAAAGGTTTGACCTCTCTCAAAAAGACGAATCGGTAAAACCTCCAACATCGAAAACGCAATAGAGAATCCATATGAAATCCGTTTTCGATGAACTTGAACTATTCATGGAGATTAACACAAGCTCAAAATCCTCTCATGGATAAGAACCAAATAAGAACCAACAAAGATGATGCCAAGTATGCAAAGGTTTGAGCTCTCATCGAAGGATACGATCAAGTTACTCACTTGAGAGCCCCTCATGATAGAACGGTTACCTATCCTATAAACCGGTCTCCCCAACTAACACCACGAGACCGGTAAGAAAGAAACCCTATCAAGAACATACCTTTGCCTTGATCATATTCCACTTGAGCTTAACGATAACAATCTTGTCCACCTCAAGATGGAACACCCTTCTTGATTGCGCTAGCTTAGTGAAGTCTTACAAATTTCTCCCCCATACTCACTATGGGACATCCTCTCTTTTAGGCATATCTTCACATATCCATGATCACCATAATGATGGCAAGACCCAAGAATATGATCTCTTCAAGATGGCTCATCTTGAACTTGCACTGCATTTCTTCTTTTCTTCATTATGTTGGTGCCTTGAAGGTACACAAGAGATATCACTCCATCTTATTCTTCAAGACACACTTGCCATAGGCTGAACTCTCCGATGAACAATCTTTGGATCACTCCTTGAACATCTTGATCATCACTTGTTCTTCATCATTTTATTCTTGTTTCAACCTTGACACCACCACATGGTTCAAGCATTGCCAATGGACAATTCCTATAAGTGTAACTTGATACAAGCATTAGTCCATATAGATTATCATTAATTACCAAAACCACACATCACATGCTCTTTCAGTGGCTGAATGGAGAACAAAGGGAGATTCACTAAGCTAATTACGATATCCACAGGAAAACCCTTAATTGCGGTGGTCTGCATGGTGATTGCTTCCAGGAATCGCAGTGGTTATTTAGAGATGACCACATTCTTGGCTCAACAAAGTGACTGCCTATGAGCCTTGGTGAACATCTTATTATGGAATTCTCTCCATACATATCACGATACAAGAAATAGGTTATCTTAATTATGATTAATTGCAACATGCTAGTGGTGTATCCTACATCCCTGAGAACGTCTTAGCCCAATTAACTTCAACCACCATTCCAAAAACACTCTTTTTACTTGCTTTGTTTTCACTTGTTTATTTACTTTCTTGCACTTAAGCCAAAAACCTTTCAAACACCCGTTCACCTGAAATCAAAGGCAGCTTATAAGTATCCTTTGGTAAATAGTGATGAGGGGCATAAAGACCTCAACCAAATAGCTCTCTGTGGGTTCGATACTCTTATTTTGAAACTAGCTACTCCCTCTGATCCATATTACTTGTCATTGAAATGGATATATCTAGCATTAGAACATGTCTAGATACATCCATTTTAGTGAGAAGTAATATGGATCGGAGGGAGTATAATTTATCGGTGCACTTGCAGTCATCAGGTGACAACCTTATGCATCCCCCACTATATGCTTGCACTCATATATTAGTACATAATATCATCATAGAAGATACCGTATATTTCTATGCAACCCAGAATGAACTATTTCACAACTGCGATAGACAATTCACTACTCAAACAAAGACATATAGACACATTAGATCATGGGAAAACAATAGATTGTATCACACATCATGTTTGCCCAGAGATTACAGTAAGGGTAAGAAGAGGATATCGCCATAGATGGTGATGGAGACGTGCCTCCCCAAGGGGGAGAGGCGACCACGACATGGAGTATGAGTGGATGCCTCCTAGGGGCGGCTGATGCCCTTGGGGGCAGTGGACTCTTTGCCCTTCTTATTTCTTGGACATGGTACTGATGTTGAGGAGGAATTTCATGGCTATGAGTGGATGCCTCCAAAAATAGGGTTTCCCCTCAACATATAAAGGTAAAGATGCAATCTAGGCCATGGGATGGATGCCCCTTTGATACAAGGGCTCTTGGGCACCTGTAGAACCTTCCTAGGGCTTTCCCTCTGTCCTTTGGGAGATCATTGGGCCGTGACTTGGCCGAATCCATCGAGTATGGAAAGAGTTGGAGTTAATCACGTCACAAACTCTTAGAATCCTAAAACTATTTATGTACCCTTCAGTAATCCGGGGCTAAATGTCACGTCCAAACTCAGTTTGGTACAAATTTCATGTATAAAATCAGCAGCGTAAAATTCCCCACAACTTTCATGTTTTAAATTTTTTCATTTGATGCCATCTTTAGGGGTTGTCGTGGCAATGTTCGAAAATTGTTCTGCACGGACAGATTTTAGGAAATTATGAATTTCACCCTAATGACCGGTTGTTTCCATATTTGTGTATTTCCTACAAAACAAAGTACGAAGCAAGAACTTGTGCACTTTTTCAACCATTAGTAGGTTAGTCCCAATAAATATAATAAAGTTACAAGACAATGGGGATTTTGGCACAATAACATTTTACATGCATCAAGGTGCGCCAACAGCCGGTGTCATGGTGGTGTCACGGCAGATGCCATGGGTAGGCTTAAGTTGGGGGCCGAATGGACGCTTGTGGTAACCGGGGAGGAAGTGCACGGTCTAGCCGCGCACGAAGAACAAGATGAACTCTCCACACTTAGGATTTTTATTGATACTAGAAGTTTACAAGTTCTCCTTAAGTTGTTTGAGCAAAGCCTCAGGGCACTAGTTTCCTACTTGGTCCAACCTCCTCAAACCCTAGATATGCCCCTCCTTATATAGACGAAGGCCAACTAGGTTACACCCTTTGGGTCCTAGGGTTACTATTTGGATCTTGGTCCTTGCTATACGGCCGGGTCATGGGCTTGCCCTGATCCCCTTGACCTAGTCCACAAAGCTAGACAGCTAACGGTCTTCTCGTACGTAGCCTCCAGTTCTTTTAGCGTCATGCAGTGACTTTATACGTCATCCCTTTCTTTAGGCGTTACCCATCTCCTTTTGTGTCACCCGGCATCGCCCTTCTCTTTTGACCGTGCTTTACCATGGTCCCTCATGAACCTCACTCGGAAAGTTGCCACGCGTCCTCTCTGACTCGGCCTTCCCTCGTGAGACTCGTCTCGCTGCTTCCTGCAAGGTAAACAAACTTGTCTTATACGGGCCGACATAATTCTTATGTCGGACGTACATGACCTTCCTACCCGGCCAGATTTATTCTTCACTCGGCATAAGCCAAGCTGGGCAATGTTTTACCCCTTATGACCCTACCGGGGGATATTCCCCCGACATTAGTCCCCGAAGATGGTGAGGCCTAGCAGTTCTTGTTGTTAGGTGTATCCAGGTTCCTTTAATGCGTTTGGAACTTCTCTTTCTATCAGCATTTACTGCTTAGGGCGCACTGTTTGGCATAACCTCGATCTTTTCCAAGTCTATTTTGCCCTTTTTGAGTCTCATTTTTGACTTTCTGGCTCATCTTCGCCTCATGCCGAGTCATTTTGGACGCTACCGAGTCATTTTTGGTTTGCCTTAGTCACTGACAACTCGTAATCATGATGACTTGCCTCAAATTTTGTCCCAAATCCTGAACGCACTGTGACGGCGGCGCAGTAACTCCTAGTCATTGTGGTCGTCCCATCGCTTTGTGCCTCGTGTCTTGCGCAGCGTGACGTGGCTATGGATTTTCCGTGTATCGCCTACACGTGGCGTTCTCTAACACGCTCACTCGTTCGAATACACGGCCACACGCTGGCCGCACGGCGCAGGAGTATCCCACGTTTGGGTTTTTTACTCCCCTTAAGTAGGGGCGAGGGGAACTTAACTTCCCTCGCCCGTTCAGTTTCCCCTTGCCATCTTCTTCTTCCTTGCGCTCCCAAATCCTAACTGCCTCCTTGCGGTTCTTCTTCTCTGTTGCTTCTTCCCTACGATTCTTTTCTTCCCCTTCTAGTTCTACTATGGGTCCTCGCACCTCCAAGCCTCTTCCAACTGCGGAAGAGCGAGAAACCAATGACATCATGGACGCCCGCGACGTCGCCGAGGAGGCAGAGGAGCAGGAGGTAGCCACCGGCGAGCGCGGTGGCTGGGAGGGCTCAGAGGTTTCTGCGGAGGAACTCGAGTGGTTGCGCTCCACCAGGCACATCCCGCTCGAGGTTGATTGTCGTCTCCCTCTAGGTGAGATTGCTCCTAAGCCTGAGGCTAATGAGAGGGTAGTTTTCCTCTCACACTTCGAGCGCAATTTTGCTTTGCCTATTATCAACTTCTTCATTTCTTTCCTCTCCACCTTCCATCTTCAAACCCACCATTTGCCTGCCAACGCAATTGGCTCCCTATCTTGCTTCATTTTCGCCTACGAGGGCTATCTCGGTATTTGGCCCATCGTTCTTCTTTGGGACAAGTACTTTAACTTTAGGATCCAAGTCGTGCCCGATCCCGGCGTTCCCCGCGGCGAGAAAAGGCCCACTAGGTGCGGTGCTGCTAGTATCACGCCCAGGAAAGATTCGATCTTTCCTCGGGTCACCGGCATAGATTCTTGCAAGAAATGACATAGAACTTTCTTTTATGTCAAAAATAGCGGGTCCAACGACTACATCCGGCTTCCCCCTTTTAAGGACGAGGTTCCCAGCAAGGAGTTCTGGAAGCTAGACCCGTGCTACAATAATGCCGCGGTGAATGAGGCCCATGGGATCCTGGAGATGCTGCTCTCGCTGGATGAGAACTTCCACTTAACTGAGGAGGATCTCATGTGCGCTTTTATCGCACGCCGAGTCAGCCCCATCCAGGCCAGAAGCCAAAATATATGCTTCATGAGCGGCCCGTAGGATCCTACTCAGCACTCCATGTTGGATCTTACCAACGACTCTATGGCCCGCCGAGTCAGCTCGATCTTCAAGCTGACCTTGGCGGAAAACTGGGCCTGGAGCTGCCCACCTTTCAGCCGGGATAGGCCTGTCCCCTAGGTAAGTTTCCGAGTCATTGATTTTGTCGCCGACATAGATTTCCTTTTGTTCACTTGCTGCTTCATTTATTTATTGATTTTATTCTGTTTGTCTTTCGTAGAATCTCGTTCACCAGGTTGATGATAGTACTGTCCCTCCTAGGGGCTATTATGAGGATCGTTCTGACTCAGATGAAGTTGAGTTTGACCTGGAGTGCTTCATGCCAATCCCGCATGCTGCTGCTGCCTCCACTCCGGGTAAGACCTCTACTCAAAACCCCTTACGAGATTGGTCTGATGATGATGATGATTGTGAAGTTCTGGAGGTACTTGTCTTTTGACCTTAACTTTCTGACTTATCTGAATGAGCTTTTCATTTACTTATGCAGCTGGCCAGGTACATGAGGTTCCCCTCTCTCTATGGGCGGAGTCGGCAAGATCCCTGCCACCAAGTCGAGTAAGCGACACGGGGCCTCCTCCAGCACGCAACCTGCCAAGAAGCACCGAGTCGATCCTGCCGCTCCTCCTGCTGCTAGTTTGTCCCAGACTTGCAAAGTTGTTGGCCGTCGGGTCACTCATCGCATCCAGCGCGACCCGACCATCTCCGGTAAGTTTTTATGCTCGTTACCCTTCATTCTTCTTTCCTGTTCTGTGATTGTTTTCTTATAGGCCTCTGTTCTTATTTTCAGCGCGATGGCTTTGTCTGCTAGCCAAGCCACACCTAGCATGGCTTCTTCACCATTAAGGCCTGCCTCTCCTCCTCGTGCCGATACCGTAGTGTAGAGCCCTGTTCGGGTCACTGCCCCCACTACTGAGACTCATGCGTCTCAGAGTGAGGCCGACCCGGCGGCGCGCACGTCGGAGGAGACCCGGCCTAGCTCCCTAGTTGTTTTACCGGAACAAAATCTTGACCCTAGCGCCATTAACATCGGCGCCGAGAAAACCCCTATCGATAGCTCCCCAGTTTCTACCGTTCCTGTTGATCCAGTTGTTGCTGATGACCCACAAGTATAGGGGGTGTATCGTAGTACTTATGATAAATAGGAGTGTCGATCCCAACGAGGAGCAGAAGGTGTTGACTAGTGGTATGAAGCAGGAAATCTCTGTAAATACTTAGCAAATGGATTTTTAGGGGTTTTCTGATAAAGCAACAAAACAAAGTGCAAGCAGTAAAGAACAAACGTAGTAAGTGGCCCAATCCTTTCTTAGTAAAGAACAAACGTAGTAAAGCCGGTGGGAATACTTATAAAGACCAAACATTCTCGAGGACACATGGGAATTCTGTCAAGTGCTTTCGTTTCAAATAGTTGAGTACTTCTTTGGAGTTGTAAGTGTTGTGTGGGTGAACCTATGCTAATGTACCGACCTTACTTGGACTAGTACATACTTGTGATTAAATCCCCTGCAAACATCCGTAACTACAGGAAAGTAATTAAGATATAAACCTAACCACAATCTTAAACTCTGAGATCCTACACTCCCTTGTGCAAAGGTGTCCTAACGGGGGTTCAGGTTTCTGTCACTCCGGCAACCCTACAATTAGTAGCCAAATACACAATGCATTCCCCTAGGCCCATAAATGGTGAAGTATCATGTAGTCGACATTCACATGACACCACTAGAAGAATAGCACCACAACTTAAATACTAAACCATTGAATAATATCTCAACACAAATCCACTACTAACAACATGACTTCTCCCATGTCCTCAAGAACTAAACGAACTACTCACGAGACATCATATGGATCAAGATCAAAGATGATATGATAATCGATAACAATCTGAACATAAACAATAATCCAATGGTTCCACTCACAAGCATCAACTACAATAGTAATCAACACCGGGAAAGTTCCCCCTAAGAACTAAAGCAATATCCAACACAATTGTTACAGGGGGACAGAGTGGTGATTCAAGCTGAGAATGGTGCAGGTCGAAGTGGTTATTTTGGTGTGGGTTTGTTGTGGGATCAGTTGGGTTGGGATGAAATGGACGTTGCAACATAATGGACTGGAGTGGTGCAGGCTGACCAACAAAACAGACTGGAACGGGTTAGTCTGGAGTCAACACGAGATATCAGAAACGGCTTGAAACCCGTGGGTTCAACCCTCATCGATCGATGGGTCCGCACCGATATCCTCACCGCCCAGCGGCCGGCTCTCTGATCGTTGGATCGATGTGAAGTGGACGGGCAGGCAACGTTTAGGCTAGCTAGCGTACAAGTTCTCGTGATCGATCCGCTCGTGCACAAGTTCGCCTGGCAGGTAGCATTCAGGGTAGCTAGCTAGAATCCATGGATTGAATCCGCGGGTTCTGACCAAATTTGCATGTGGTGCGGTCTGGGTTTGGATGGAATAATGTTTGGTGCGGGGCGGTTTGGCTTCTCCGAAAGAAAAAATGGTCTGGTGTGGGCTGGGTGATTATGTTAATTCTACATGATGAGGGCTGGTTTAGGAGTGGATTTCTTCCCTATTCTCACCTTGAGTGGTGATGATGGTGCTGGTGGAGATGATGGTGTGGATGACGATGATGATGATCCCAATGAAGCCTAGCTTGATGAGAGTGTTGATAGTGATGATCTCCCCTCTCTGGGAATGAATTTCCCCGGCAGAAATCTGTCTGCCGGAGAGATCTTTCTCTCTCGGTGTTTTCCGCCCCGTAGAGGCGGTGGAAATCTATTTGTGGTCCCCCTTGTGTTAGGGTTCCGTAAGGAAGATATATGTGAGAGGGCGGAGTCGGGAGCCGAGCAGGTGGGCCACACCTGCCCTAGGCACGGCCCAGGGTGGGCCTGTGCCTAGGGGGTGTGGGCCCCCTGTGGCCCTTCTTCGCCTCCCCTTCTGGCTTCCTCTGTCTTATTTTCCCATATTTTTCTGGTATTTTTCTGATCTTCACGAAATTGCATCAAAACACCTCTTTTTCCATCAGAATCCTGACTCCAGCAGTCCATCCTCCAAGAATCATCCAACATGCAAAAACAGTGGAAAAGACATAAGTAATTACCTCATAATAAGACATATATCCATGAATGGAGGCAAATTATAATATAGAATGGTGATGCAAATTGGACGTATCAACTCTCCCCTAGCTTAGACCTTCGCTTGTCCCCAAGCGAAAACTGAGCTCAGTAAACATGTCCACAGGTTTATGGAGTGAAGTGTCAATAAAAGAATACGGACAAGAAGCATCACACTTACCATTACACAACTCATAGAAGAAAGTAACTCACCATTATATAATTTAGCTTGCAACAAGTACAGTAGTCACAATAAATATGCATAAAGATAAATCATAATTAGAATTGGCAAACTCTTGTTCATGGTCAGAGAACAGCTGGTAAACAGTTTCACAAAAAGCTTTTTGTAGAAGTTTTATAACAGGAGCACTCTTTGCTCAAAAAGGTTTTTCATTGAAGGCTTTCAAAGTAATACTCAATAGATAAGAGTTTTGTGCAAACAAGGAAGATAGATAACATGATTGAATAAATCACCATATGAATGCTTGAAACACAACAATTCAAATGCTTGCTGAAGATAGAGAGGAAGTAGGTTTACTGACTCCACTTGGTAAATAGGAGAAAGGTCCCTTCATAGAGGGAAGCAGAGATTATAAGTCATAAAGAGCTTCCAGAAGATTATGGTACTTACTATCTTTGAGCCCTCATTGCCCCTATCATAGGCATCTTGAGATGATTAAGGTTAAAGTGCACAAAGATGGAGTATATGCTTGACGAAATATAAGTTTGCAATCTCATGTCCCTTGAATATGTGGGCCACTCCTTATGCTACTCAACTTTGGTCACCGGTAAGTTCTTGTCATTGTAAGTACATGCGTATCATATAGAATCGCCAACGGGGTACCCCTTGCACATGGTACAGGAGATATCCCATAACCAAAATGACAAGGCAAGCAGACAATGAGCATCTCAGCGATATTTTTATTTACTATGTGCATAGCTTTTTATTGAGGATGCTTCATAGATAGCTCACTATGGTGATGCTGCAAGTTTCCACCATGATTAGGCATGGCTTAGGCTAGCGGCCCAGATGTTTCTCTAACACAAAATACAGACTCCATGGACTTACAAGTTCCCTCTTTATTTCACACTATTGACATCCATAGAAAAAAGAGCACGATATCAACTGAGTACAAAGTACAAGTGCAATGTTGAAAGTGTTCCCCGTGACAGCACGGTTCTGCTAATTCCAACGTATAGATGCAAGCGTATACAACTTCGATGACACAATGGTTCAAGTCTATTAGGGGCGAGAAAATAAGGTGTGCCATCAAGTTCGTGAGAGCTTTACTAACTAGTTTTCACATAACAAAATAATTTTTAATTCGAAAGGTAGATGAAGCTTTAGGATTTGCTTGGAATAGCAAAAGCTACTAGGTAGATATGGTGGACACAAATGGCAAAGGTTTTGGTTCAAAGGGATTGGAAACATGATAAGTATGCCTTATCAAAACAGGTTTTTGGCTAGCAAGGCTGGGTAGCAAGCAAGAGAGTTGAAAGAAACAAGCAAGCATACAAGTAATAAATCTAAACATGCAATCTTCCTTGAAGACACAAAAGACCTTAAATAGAGAATACTAAGCTTATGAGCCAAAAAGAAAGAAAAATAAATGATACAAAATACCTGTAAGCTTTTTTTCTCTTTTTTTCTTTCTTTCAAACATCAAAAAGTATTGCTAGTGACCAGAACTCGGTTTGCCAAAACCAATTTATATCCACTTGATGCTCCCAAAGTGATGCCAATACTGATCAACAAGATCCATCATATAATAGAGATTGCAAACTAAAAATAAGAAGTGCAAAAAGTAAAAGATGAAGCTTCTCATTAATATTCAATAAAGGCACTCACACCAAGGGATACATAGATAATCAACTAAAGGAGAGATACTTCCACATGCAAACCAACCTATAAGATAACTTCTCTACCAAAGATATGAATCCACTAAAAGGTAAAAGATAAAAGATAATGATTGTGATACCACGGCACTCCCCCAAGCTTGGAACAAGCCAAGGGGATGCCAAACCTGATGACGAATTACTCCTTCGGTGGTGGTGGTGTTCTCTTGTCATCATAGAACTTCCAAGGCAAAGGTTCGCCATCCAAAAAGGATGTCCTTGTCATTGCAATCATGAAACTAGCAGCAGAGCTTATGTGATCAAATCTAGCCTCATACTCACAGTTTTGATTTTGTATGTCGTAGAGTTGTGCTTGTAATTGGTTGGTGGTCTGATGGAGCGAGAATATTTCTTCTCGGAGCTCAGCCACCTCCTCCTCGTATTTGGCGATGAGTTCTGAACTTATCTTGTGAATAACATCCACTTCGCGTTCCGCCATCTTCGTGTACCTGAAAACCTCCTGCTCCAATGCTTCCATCCTGTCATCGAGATTCCTTCTACCTTGGGGCCTTGAACTTCTTTCATCTTTACCTTCCCATCTTTGAGAATTAGCTCCTTGGGATGGATCTTCAACTCATACATGTATGGGTTGAGGACATCCGCAGAGGAATCCTCCATGGGTGATCTAGAGGAATACATTGTGGCTCCAAAACTAAGAGTTTTCCTCACAGAAACAGATTGAAACAAAAACACGATGAGAACTCGATGCAAGAACCTCGGGGAATCCGGGGGGTTATATATTACGAAGTTTCATAACATAAGGAAGGTTTTGACATGGAAACGAGGCGGAGTTGGAGTTCGGGGGAGGCACACCCCCTCCAGGCGCGGGGCAAGGTGGGCCCGCGCCTGGGGTGGGTTTGGACACCCCAGCCTCTGGTTCCTCCTCTGTTCCATCTCGTAACTTCCCTTATGTATTAAAAACATCAAAAATATAAAAAGATTGGGGTTTCACGAACCTTCTGTTTTCACCACTTTTACCTATTCAAGGACGAACTCTGTAGTTTCTGGTGTTTGACTTGTGATAAATTCTTCTGGAGTCACCATTTGAATAACATCCACATCTTCAATATAAGAATATCCAGAAATATAATGTTTTAGTCTTTGACCATTAACCACCTTGTTGTGTCATCCTTTAGAGAAGAAATTTTGATGGCACCTGAACGGTACACTTCCTTGATAACATAAGGTCCTTCCCATTTTGAGAGTAGTTTCCCTGCAAAAAATCTGAGACGAGACCTATACAAAAGAACTTTCTCACCAACATGGAACTCCCTTTTGAGAATTCTCCTATCATGCAATATTTTTACTTTTTTCCTTAAAAAGCCTAGCATTTTCATAAGCTTCACCTCTCCACTCATCTAGATTACTTAAGTCGAGTAGTCTCTTCTCACCTGCAAGTCTAAAATCTCTATTCAACTCTTTCACTGCCCAATAAGCTTTGTGTTCTAATTCTAAAGGCAAGTGACAAGCTTTCCCATAGACCATTTTGTAAGGAGACATCCCCGTAGGATTTTTATAAGTAGTTCTATAAGCCCACAAAGCGTCATTCAAATTTTTAGCCCAATTTTTTCTTGATCTATTGACAGTCTTCTGCAAGATAGATTTAATTTCCCTATTGGAAAGTTCTACTTGCCCACTGGTTTGGGGTGATAAGCTAAAGCAATTCTATGGTTTACATCATACTTAGCGAGAGTTTTTCTAAAACCCCCATGAATAAAATGAGAGCCTCCATCGTCATGAGATATCTGGGCACCCCGAACCTAGGAAAAATAATGTCCTTAAGCATTTTCAAAGAGGTCTTATCATCAGCACTATTTGTAGGTATGGCTTCTACCCACTTTGTAACATAATCGACAGCAACAAGAATATGAGTGTACCCTTTTGAGGGGGGAAAGGGTCCCATAAAGTCAAATCCCCAACAATCAAAAGGTTCAATAACAAGAGAATAATTCATAGACATTTCATTGCATCTAGAAATGTTACCTACTCGTTGACATTCATCACATGATAAGACAAACTTTCTTGCATCTTTGAAAAGGGTAGGCCAATAAAATCCAGATTGTAAAACCTTTTGTGCAGTCTTATCCCCTACATGATGTCCTCCATAAGCACTGCCATGGCATTTTCTCAATATCTCTTGTTGTTCAAATTTTGGAACACATCTTCACATAATGCCATCTAATCCTTCTTTATATAAGTGTGGGTCATCCCAAAAGTAATGCCTTAGATCATAAAGAATTTTCTTCTTTGCTGAGCTGTAAAGGTTGGAGGCAAATACTTGGAAACAATAAAGTTAGCATAATCAGCATACCAAGGACTCTCATGCGGACTTACCCTTATCGCAGCCAACTGCTCAGTTGGAAAACTATCATTAACAGGCAATGGGTCAAAATAAATGTTTTCCAAACGAGATAAATTGTCAGCAACAGGATTTTCAGCACCTTTCCTATCTACAATATGCATATCAAACTCTTGTAAAAGCAAAACCCACCTAATAAGTCTAGGCTTAGCGTCCTTCTTTGTCATAAGGTACTTGATAGCAGCATGATCAGTATGACTATTAACCTTTGAACCAACAATATAAGGTCTAAACTTATCACATGCAAATATTACAGCTAAGAACTCTTTTTCAGTAGTAGCATGATTCTTTTGAGCAGCATCTAGAGTCTTGCTAGCATAATGAATAACATTCAACTTCTTATCAACACGTTCCCAAGGACATCACCCACAGCAAAATCACTAGCATCACACATAATTTCAAAAGGTAAACTCCAATCAGGTGGTTGAACAATAGGAGCAGTTATCAAAGCTTTCTTTAAAGTTTCAAAAGCTTCCTTACAATCATCATCAAAAACAAAAGGTACATCTTTTTGAAGAAGATTAGTAAGGGGCTTTGAAATTTTGGAGAAATCTTTAATAAACCTCCTATAGAAACCAGCATGACCGAGGATAGTACGAATACCTTTAATATCTCTAGGGCAAGGCATCTTCTCAATTGCTTCAATTTTGGCTCTATCCACTTTAATACCTCTTTCAGAGATCTTGTGTCCAAGAACAATCCCTTCATTAACCATGAAATGGCATTTCTCCCAATTAAGAACAAGGTTGGTTTCTTCACATCTCTACAAAACTTTATCAAGGTTGTGCAAACAGTTATCAAAAGAAGTTCCATAGACGGAAAAATTGTCCATGAAAAACTCCACAATTTCTTCACAAAAACCATGAAAGATAGCAGACATACATCTCTGAAAGGTAGCAGGAGCATTACATAAAACAAAATGCATACGCCTGTAAGCATAAGTACCATAAGGACAAGTGAAAGTAGTTTTCTCTTTGTCTTGTGATTTCACAACAATCTGAGAAAACCCAGAATAACCATCAAGAAAACAAAAGTGAGTCTTTTTTGACAACCTCTCAAGCATTTGATCGATAAAGGGCAAAGGATGATGATCTTTCTTAGTAACTTCATTAATCTTTCTAAAATCAATGCACATTCTATACCCAACCACTACTCTTTGGGGTATAAGCTCATTATCTTCATTAGGCTGTGATTATTCCCCTTTCTTGGGAACACAATGAACAGGGCTAACCCATTGACTGTTAGCAATAGGATAAATAATACCAGCATCAAGGAGTTTTAATACCTCATTTCTTACCACATCCTTCATCTTAGGATTCAAATGGCGTTGGTGCTCAACAACTGGTTTGGCATCAGGTTCTATATTAATAGCATGCTGACATATAGTAGGAGAAATTCCTTTTAAATCATCAAGAGTATAACCCGTAGCTCCTCGGTGTTTCTTCAGTATCTCCAATAACCTTTCTTCTTCCTTTCCTGAAAGTTTAGAACTAATAATAACAAGATATACTTTCTTATTATCAAGATAAGCATATTTAAGATCATTAGGTAAAGGTTTTAATTCGAAAACAGGGTCCTGTTTAGGTGGTAGTGTGGTTCCCAAGTCTTCCATAGGTAGATTATGCTTAATTGCTCCGGCCGACAAAGGAAAACCTCGTCAATCTCATTTATTTCCTTCATGAAGACATCACTTTCATGATCTTCCATAAAATGCTGCAAGGCATTGTTAGGAGCAAGAGAAATAGCAGAAAGTTGTTCAACCCTGAAATCGTCATTAGGCAGTTCATTTTCATAAGGAGTTTTAGAAAATTTGGAAAAATTAAACTCATAAAATTCTCCATCAAACTTAGTCAAAACTTTTTCCTTGCTACAATCTATGATAGTCCCACAAGTATTCAGGAAGGGTCTACCAAAGATAATAGGATAGGTTTTACTAGCTTCTTTACCAAGTACTAGAAAATCAGCAGGATATTTAATCTTACCACAAAGGACCTCCACATCTCTTACAATGCCAATGGGGCAAACTTGCTCTCTATTGGCAAGGTGAATAACCACATCAATGTCCTCAAGCTTACAAGGACCAATTTCATGCATAATTTCCCTGTAAATCTCATAAGGAATAGCACTAGAACTAGCACCAATATCACACAAACCATAATAGCTATGATTACCAATTCTAACAGAAAGCACAGGGACACTAGCTTTTTTAGCTCTTTTAGGACGAGAAACAATATTAGTAGCGTCTTCACAGAAGACAATATGCTCATCCTCTATGTTTCTAGTGACAAGATCTTTCACAATAGCTACCATTGGCTCAATATCAATGAGCTCATCGGGCTCCACAGTTTTGTTTGCACTTTTGCTAACCACATTAGCTATGATAGAGTGTTCCTTTACCTTAGTAGGAAAAGGGATTTTCTCAACATAAGGTTCAGGCAAAATAGGATCAACAGTACAAACCTTTATGCTAGCAGGAACATGAGTAACAATGTCTTTATAAGGAGTGTGGTACTTGTCCCACTCTTTCTTGGGAATCTCAATATAAGAAGCAAAAGCATTAAAACATTTTGCAAGAACTTGAGGATAAAGACCAAACTCATTGCTAATATCACGGAAGTCATCAGTTCCCATAAAAGATTTAATGCATTCATAATCATAGTTTATACCTGACTTTCTTCCTTTGCCATTCTACCAAGATTCCGTGTTCTCTTGAATACGGTCTAGTAGATCCCATTTAGCTTCTTCCTTCATATGTGTGAATGATCCAGCACAAGAAGCATCTAGTAAATCTTTATCATGAAGAGAAAGCCTAGCATAAAAGTTATTGATAATAATATTGTTAGGGAGTTCATGAATAGGACATTTAAGCATTAGTAACTTCAATCTCCCCCAAGCTTGAGCTGTACTCTCTCCATCATGAGGCCAAAATTTATATATCAGATTTCTATCCTTATGAATCTCACTGGTAGGATAGAATTTAGAATAAAAGAGAGATGCCATTTCCTCCCATTCCATGGATTGTCCATTCTTCAACAGCTTATACCATTCTTCAGCTCTCCCTTTCAAGGATATGGAGAGTAACTTCTTCTTCACCTGTTCAGTTGTGATACATGCACACTTATACAACCCGCATAATTCATGGATAAAAAGCAAGTGATCACCAGGATGGACAGTTCCATCCCCAAATTAATAATTATCCATAACACGATCAACAATACTTGTAGGTATCTTAAAAGGATCTATCTCAACAGGTGGTGGTTCATCTACTACCCTAGCAGTGGTAGTAGTTTTCCCAAACAGAAAACCAAGTGGGTTATCCATATTGGAAACAAAGTAACAAGCAGTAACAAAAAGCAATACTCATGGTAGAAGTTTCCTTTACCAGTTCCACTCTTCAATAGCGCTTCACTCCCTGGCAACGGTGCTAGAAAATAGTCTTGATGGCCCACAAGTATAGGGGTGTATCATAGTACTTTCGATAAATAGGAGTGTCGATCCCAACGAGGAGCAGAAGATGTTGACTAGTGGTATGGAGCAGGAAATCTTTATAAATACTTAGCAAACAAATTTTTAGGGGTTTTATGATAAAGCAACAAAACAAAGTGCAAGAAATAAAGAACAAACACAGCAAGTGGCCCAATCCTTTCTTAGCAAAGGACAAGCCAGTAGAAATACTTATAAAGACCAAAAATTCTCGAGGACACATGGGAATTCTGTCAAGTGCTTTCGTTTCAACTAGTTGAGTACTCTTCTTTGGTGTTGTAAGTGTTGTGTGGGTGAACCTGTGCTAATGTACCGACCTTACTTGGAGTAATACATACTTGTGATTAAACCCCCTGCAAACATCTGTAACTACAGGAAAGTAATTAAGATATAAACCTAACTACAGACTTAAACTCTGAGATCCTACACTCCCTTGTGCAAAGGTGTCCTAACGGGGGTTCAAGTTTCTGTCACTCCGGCAACCCCACTATTAGTAGCCAAATACACAATGCATTCCCCTAGGCCCATTAATGTTGAAGTATCATGTAGTCGACGTTCACATGACACCACTAGAAGAATAGCACCACAACTTAAATACTAAACCATTGAATAATATCTCAACACAAATCCACTACTAACAACATGACTTCTCCCATGTCCTCAAGAACTAAACGAACTACTCACGAGACATCATATGGATCAAGATCAAAGATGATATGATAATGGATAACAATCTGAACATAAACAATAATCCAATGGTTCCACTCACAAGCATCAACTACAATAGTAATCAACACCAGGAAAGTATCCCCTAAGAACTAAAGCAATATCCAACACAATTGTTACAGCAGGACAGAGTGGTGATTCAAGCTGAGAATGGTGCGGGTCGAAGTGGTTATTTTGGTGTGGGTTTGCTGTGGGATCAGTTGGGCTGGGCTGAAATGGACGTTGAAGCATAATGGACTAGAGTGGTGCGGGCTGACCAACAAAACGGACTGGAACGGGTCGGTCTGGAGTCAACACGAGATATCAGAAACGGCTTGAAACCCGTGGGTTCAACCCGCATCGATCGATGGGTCCGCACCGATCTCCTCGCCACCCAGCGGCTGGCTCTCTGATCGTTGGATCGATGTGAAGTGGACGGGCAGGCAGCGTTCAGGTTAGCTAGCGTATAAGTTCTCAGGATCGATCCGCTCGCATACACGTACGCCTGGTAGGTAGCGTTCAGGGTAGCTAGATAGAATCCATGGATTGAACCCACGGGTTCTGACCAAATTTGCATGTGGTGCGGTCTCGGTTTGGTTGGAACAATGTTCGGTGCGGGGCGGTTTGGCTTCTCCGAAAGAAAAATGGTCTGGTGTGGGCTCGGTGATTATGTTAATTCTACATGGTGCGGGCTGGTTTAGGAGTGGATTTGTCCCCATTCTCACCTTGAGTGGTGATGATGGTGCTGGTGGAGATGATGGTGTGGATGATTATGATGATCCCGATGAAGCCTTGCTTGATGACGGTGTTGATGGCGATATCTCCCCTCTTCGGGAAGGAATTTCCTCAGCAGAAATCTATATGCTAGAGAGATCTTTATCTCTCGGTGTTTTCCGCCCCGTAGAGGCGGCGTAAATCTATCTGTGGTTGCTCCCTTGTGTTAGGGTTCCGTAAGAAAGATATAGGCAAGAGGGTGGAGTCGGGAGCTGAGCAGGTGGGCCACACCTACCCTAGGCGCGACCCAGGGTGGTCCCGCGCCTAGGGGGTGTGGGCCCCCTGTGGCCCTTCTTCGCCTTCCCTTCTGGCTTCCTCTATCTTCTGGGAAAATATAATTTTCCCATATTTTTCTACTATTTTTCTGATCTTCGCAAAATTGCATCAAAACACCTCTTTTTCCATCAGAATCCTGACTCCGGCAGTCCATCCTCCAAGAATCATCCAACATGAAAAAATAGTGGAAAATACATAAGTAATACCTCATAATAAGACATATATCCATGAATAGAGTAAAATTATGATATAGAATGGTGATGCAAATTGGACGTATCAGTTGCCCCACCGAATGTTGTTGAACCTGCTCCTTCAGCTCCTACACCTTCTCTAACCAGTTCCAGACCTGCTCCTACTGCCTCTCAGACTTGGCCTGCTGCCCAAGGCCAGGCTCGTTCCACATCTACCAAGCCTTCATCAACCAAGCAGCTAACTTTGATCCACGCCCCAGGCACCGCCCCACAGATTCGGCCCACAACATCAACAACGACACCCGCTCCGGCGGGTAAGTTGGGCGAATCTGCAGCTGCCGGATCTGGCAGCGCTTCCAGAGCTAGCGGCTTGCACACCAGCGTTTCTGCTACTCGCGCCGGGGTAGGAACTACCCTGAAGAGAGAGCAAGTCCTGACCCGGATGCTTAGCAGGAACGGCCTTGGTTCTGCGGAGCGTTACGTCGTTGCCTAGAACGCTGCTGGCGAGCAAGAGGTGATCTCTGGTGATGGTAAGAAGATGAAGCTAGGCCCCAAGGCCGTCTCGGATATGACGCAGCATGCCATCGCCTTGATGGCTAAGGCGGATGAAGTGAACGAGGTACATAACTCTCTTACTCTTTTGCATACTGGGTATCTTTTTATTATACATGATCCCTAGTCCCCGAGGTTACTGCCGAGTAAGGAACTTAGTCGGCTGTAAGCTCTAAGTTAGAACCCAACTCTTATTCGGCTGTAAGCTTGATCGTATACCTTCTAACTATATCGTTTTGTATATATTACGCACAATGAGCAAACCATGGTGCATCAGGCTCTCCTCTTGGAGTATAGAAAGCTTGAGCTCGCTCACCAAGATCTAAAAGCTGAGGCTCAGGGCCAAGGTACTTTTCCTTACTCAACTTGCTTTTATGCTGCAGAGCCTTCTTGTTTCATCTCCTTGAATTTTTCGCGTTGTTCTTCCATAGCTTCTTCCCAATGTACCATCGATGCTTTGCACTTACAGATCAGCGATGATGACCCACAGGTATAGGGGATCGCAACAGTCTTCGCGGGTAGTATTACCCAATTTATTGATTCGACACAAGGGAAGCCAAAGAGTACTTGCAAGCCTTAACAACTGAGTTGTCAGTTCAGCTGCACCTGGAAATAGTTCTTGCTCACAAAAGTTTATCAGTAGCAACAGCAAAGCAATAGCAACAGTAACAGCAATAGTGAAACAAGAGCAATAGTAATAGTAATGGTAACAGTAGGATTCGAATGCGGTAGGCATAGGGATGGATGGATGGGCATTGCATGGACGAGTCTAAACATGTAACTTCAAGACCTAGGGCATTGCAAATAAATAATAACAAGCATCCAAGTACTAAACAATCCTAGGCATGTGCTCCAAATATAGTCATACGTGCTCGCAATGAGAACTTGCACAACATCTTCTGTCCAGCCAGCCCGTGGCAGCGGGGCCTCTAGGGAACTACTGGCAATTAAGGTGCTCCTTTTAATAGAGCACCGGAGCAAAGCATTAACACTCCGTGAACACATGTGATCCTCACACCACAGCCATCCCCTTCAGTTGTCCCAATTATTATCACTTTGGGGCCTTTGGATCGGGACAATGATATGTGTACACAACTTGCAGATAAGATCACAAACAATACTATCATAATGATTCAATAATAAGTACAGATCTAAGATCATGGCACTTGGGCCCTAGTGACAAGCATTAAGCACAGCAAGTTGCAACAAAGTCAAATAACACTAATAGAGATACTAGGCACTATGCCCTAACAGATCTTATTCGATTACATGATAGAACTCATCCAATCCCTACCATCCCCAAGCCTATAGCGAGGGATTACTCACTCATGGATGAGGGAAACATCGGTGGTTGATGGAGATGCGTTGGTGATGACGATGGCGATGATCCTCTCCAAATTCCCCGTCCGGCAGGGTGCCAGAACGGAGTTTCTGGATCCGAATCTTGGTTTCTGGTGGCGGCGGCGGAGTGGAACTTTTTCTGGAAAACTATCGAACCCCGTCGGTTTTTAGGTCGAAAGTCAACTTATAGGCACAGAGGGAGGCCGAGAGGGTGCCTGGGGTGGCTACACCCCCTCCAGGCGCGGCCAATGGTGGGCCCGCGCCTGGGGTGGGTGTGGGCCCCCTAGGCCTCCTCTTCGTCTCTTCTTCTGGCTCCGTGGATCTTCTAGTGAAATATAATTTTTGGCATTCCAGGATTTTTCCTGATAGTTCATTTTCTGCACAAAAACAAGACACCAAGATAATTCTACTGAAAATAGCGTCAGTCCGTGTTAGTTGTATCCAAATCACACAAGTTTAGAGAAGAAACAATAGCAAAGTGTTCGAGAAAGTAGATACATTTTGGACGTATTAACTCCCCCAAGCTTAGCTTATTGCTTGTCCTCAAGCAATTCGGTTGAAAACTAAGTGCGATAAAAGAACTTTCACGAACACTTTGCTTCATATGATGTATATATTCTCAGAACAGGAGTAGATGCTTAGACAATTCATAATAAAGATTATGCAACTAAGTCTACTCAATAGTCATTGCAAGCTATGAAGAGAAACCAGCTCAATAATAATAAGTAGCATGAAACATAAACATAAGCAACATTGCAATGCTCATAATAAGGTATGATAGAGTGGTATCTCACTTGCCTTTGTTTGAAGAGCACAATATAAATGCCAAGGCACCTCTGAAGTTCACATGAAGAGTAGAAGTAAAGATATCAGAGATACAAGCATCAAAGTCATGACATAATTAACCAAGTTTTGGAACAAACACAAGAATGACAACTATGCTCTCAAGAAGGTGCTCATAGAATAAGTGGTGACTCAACAAGGTTATGAAAATGGTTTTGTGAAGGTTTGAAAGGCTTCCCAATGCTAAAAGGAAGGTACTCATTAGCTTTGAGCTCTCATTGCCCCTAGCATAGGCATCTTCATGTGGTTAAGGTGAAAGTGAGGTCCACTCTGAATCATATGCTTGACAGACCATAGACTGTAAATCCCAAGTCCCTTGAGTACGAGGGTCGCTCTGCATGCTACTCAACTTTGGTCACCTGAAAGTTCTTGTCATTGTAAATACATGTATATCATCGAGAACCGCCCACGAGGTACACCTTGCACATGGTACAGGAGCTTTCCCATAACCAAAATGACAAGGCAAGCAGACAATGAGCATATCATCAATCTTTTTATTTACCATATGCATAGCTTTTTATTGAGGACGCTTCATAGATGCTCATTATGGTGATGCTGCAAGTTTCCACCATGATTAAGCATGGCTTAGGCTAGCGGCCCAGGCATTTCTCCAACACAATGTATAAACTCCATGAACTCACAACCTCCCCTTTTGTTTCACATCATCGACATCCGTAAACAAAAGAGCAAGGAATCAACTGGATGAGATATCCAAAAAGTGTTGAAAGTGTTCCCCGTGACAACACGGTTCTGCTGACTCCCAGTATATAACTAGCAAGCATATAACTTTCATGGACTAGTCACAATGGTTCAGAATTATCAAGCGCAAGGAATAAAGTGTGCCATCAAGTTCGTGAGAGCTTTACTAACTAACTTCCTCAAAACAGACAAACATTTTATTTTGGAAGGAAACACGACATATGGAATATGCATTAAAATAGCAAATGATGCTAATAGGTAAGTATGGTGGACACAACTGGCAATATTGGTTTTGGGGAGTTGGAAGCACAGGTAGAGCACGTACTCAATGCAAGTGATGGCTAGCAATAGAGAGGGAGCGACAAACGAGAGAGCAATAGCTGTGATAATCATGCTTGTAACAAAACAGGACTAACTATGGCATGAAAGTGATACAAGAACTCTGAGGCAAAATAAATCATCGAGGCTTACTGACTATTGATTAGTCATATGCATACGTGAGCATGTGCCAAGTCAATTCACATGAACAGTCGGAGGAGGATACCACAATATCATACCAAAGTATGAATAAAACAATGCAAGCAAACATTCATATGACATGCTACAAACTATTAGCAGGCTGGAGCTAATCATAGACAAGCAAGAACTACTAAGCATCCATAATGACATACACCTTACACAAACATGCTAGGCATGCTCACAATGATGAGTATATGTACAAAAATGAAACAAATAGAGTTCGTTACCAGCCTCTTACCACACCTCGAGTTGTCTTAATCTTCATTATTGCCCTTCACTTGTGTGACTTGAATAATTAACATGAAACCAAAATCCACTAAGGACGGCTGAACCCTGCAAAAAACTCACAAAACCAAAGAAGAAAAACAAATATTTTGGTGTTTTCGATTTTTTTAGAAACAAGCAAACAAAGAAAAACCAAATAAAAACAAAGCAAACCAAACAAAGCAAAATCTTTTTGGATTTTTCTTTTAAGGCAAACCAAAGCAAAGAAAAAAAAACCAAGAGAAACAACGAAAATATTTTTGATATTTTTTTGGGTTTTAGAAAGAAGCAACAAAAACCAAAAAGAAAGCGAAACAATGGATATACAAAGAACCAACCGAACATGATATATATGAGTGTGTGATGTCGGTATACCTCCCCCCAAGCTTAGGCTTTTGGCGTAAGTGGGGCTCAATCCCATGGTGTCCAAGAGGATGAACCTCCGTAGTATGTCGAGGAAGCTCCCTCGTCCTGGTACGAGCTCGAGGCCTCCCCTGTGTAATACGCAGGGAGGTCGTATGATGGTGCTTCCTCCTGATAGTGCCCATGGAAGTTAAGAGAGTGCATCTTGTCATCCATCTCCGTCTTTGAGCATGACTAAGGTCCTTGAGAAATACTGAGCAAAGTGGTTTGGGGTAGAGGGATCTCTCTCTCTTCCCCGTCAGTAAACAACATTCTACAAACCAAGTTCTCGAGAGTAGAGCTAGTGGTGACAAAGTGGTGCGCCTTCATGGCAGCAAGATCAAGCCTCGGAGGAGCCAAAACTATATCATGTGGATCAACAACAATGTTCAAGGCAGCAACACGAGTAGCAATAATTCCCCCATAAATGGGTCCCTTAGCAGCTAGACGACGAGCAATGAGAGAACCAAGATTATAATTATCCTCATTGTTGAGCGCAGCAGCTAAGAAGGCCAATTGATAGTTGGAAATATTACTAATGTTCTCCCTACCAAGAACACTAGTGGCAAGATAGTAGAAAAAATACATGATGGCTGGAAGTTGAATGTTCTTTATCTTCCCTCGCTGAGCTCTACGGTCATCGGCATTGGTTATTCCTCGGTAACGCTCTAACAAATCAGCGGGTAGAGCTTGAATCTTCTTTGATGACCCAGTTGTACCAAGTCCAAGGGCCTTGCAAAATTGCTTCAAAGTCATAGAATGAGCCCTGCCATAAATTTTGAAAGACACAGAAGGCTTGAACATACTATTAGTAAAGGAGAAACTCTCCACAAATGTTTTAGTAAGCAAAGCATACTCTGCACTCTCATCCTGCATGTAACTTTTTAGTCCAGCCCTCTACACCAAAGTCATAAAATCATTAAGAATCCCAGCAGCTCGCAAAAAAGTTTGGCAAGGAAAGGTGGAGGGGCGCGCATCCCCTTCATCTCCCTCGTCACCAAATCGCGGAGTGATGAGATCCTCATTGTATGAGGGTCTAGTACTGGTAGATGACCTTGGAAGCCTTGCCCTTCTAGGTGCATCACTCTCAAATAAATCACCGAATGTGTGCTGGTCCATGACTTCAATTTTCTGAAATTTTAAACAACCATCAAACCAAGTGATTTCTATGTTGATAAATGATGAGCAACTACTATAGGAACTTGCTAGAGGAGTACACATGCATCAAAACAAAGTTTCTAAGCAAAGAACAAGCATGCAAGATCAAACAACATGTCACCTATAGCAGCAAAATACTCAAGATATAATTTACCAATCACAAATCTAATTAGACAAGTGGAGGAGGCACATACCAAGGAATAATCCCTCCAAAAATCAGCACTTGAGATGGGCTGAACAAGGAGATCAAAAATCACGAGCAAGAACAGCAAGAACTCGAGCTTGAGCAAGTTTTCCGGTGTTTTTCGAGAGAAAGAAAGAAGGTGGCTTTGAGGAGGCAGCCTGGAGGGGCCCAGGTGGGCCAGACCCCCCCCCCCCCCAGGCGCCGCCACCTGGTAGGCCGTGCCTACCATAGGTGTGGTGGCCTGGGGTGGCCCCCTAGGTCACTTCAGGTGCCTCTCTGCCCCTTTTTTGAGGAAAAAATTATTTTGAATTTTCTGCTATTTTTCGGGAAACTTTATTTTTGGCCAATTTTCAAGGTATGAGAATTGATTTTCTCGCAGAAACAGTTTTTTCAGAAGAATCAAAAGCAAACCAAAAGCCAAACTACAGGAGCTCTAAGAAACTCAAACAAGCAAACAACTAGCAAAACTAAAGCTAAAGCCAAGACTAGGAAGGAGAAAGGAAAAAGAAAGCAAGTATAACCACAGTGGAAACATTATTTTGTTCATTAAAATCCTTTTGTTAACAAGGTTGATCAAGTCTTGTTACCAAAACAATCTTATATGAAACAAAACTTTGCATTCCATAAGGTGATTATGTTACCTCATACTTGACAGCAATGGTCCCAGTCATAATAGTTTACAAATTTTCTTGTCGAATGGGACAATATATTTCTCTAACCTTGATGCTCTCAATATTTTCAATGGAATTCAGGCAATAGCTCTTAACAACCTTCTTGGGGAAATAGACAGTGTTCTCTTTGTCATTAATATTGAATGTTACTTTTCCTTGATTGCAATTGATGACAGCACCTAAAGTATTAAGAAAAGGTCTCCCAAGAATAATAGACATATTATCATCTTCAGGCATTTCAAGCACAACAAAATCAGTTAAGACCATGCAATTATGAGCAACTTGAACAGGAACATCCTCACATATACCAACAGGAATAGTAGTTGACTTATCAGCCATTTGCAAAGAAATATCAGTTGGTATCAACTTTTCTAGCTGGAGTCTCTTATAGAGAGAAAAAGGCATAACACTAACTCCGGCTCCCAAATCACATAAAGCAGTTCTAACATAATTACTCTTAATGGAGCAAGGAATAGTTGGTATACCTGGATCACCAAGTTTCTTTGGAACCTTACCATTGAAGGAATAATTAGCAAGTAGAGTAGAAATATCCTCATTAGGAATCTTCCTTTTATTAGAGACAATATCCTTCATATACTTTGAATAAGGAGGCAACTTAATAGCATCAGTCAAAGGAATTTGCAAGAATAAAGGTTTCATCCACTCACAAAACTTCTTGTAGTGTTCTTCCTCCTTTGACTTGTGTTTCTTACCAGGAAAAGGCATAGGTTTCTGCACCCAAGGTTCTCTCTATTTACCATGTTTATTAGCAATAAAATCTTCCTTTGTGTACCTAGTGTTCTTAGTGTGCTTCTCAGGTTCTTCCTCACCTTCCTCCTTATCAGGAGACTCATTTTTATCATTACCACTCTTAGTTTCAGCATCAGAGATAGATATACTATTAGGATCTACAGCAGGTTCAAGTCGTTCCTCAACTATCTTATGTTTCTTTTTCTTCCTCTTCCGAGGACTACCACTATCCTCACCTTGTTGGGAATCCTGCTCTATTCTTTTAGGGTGTCCTTCAGGATATAAAGGATCTTGAGTAGCTATACCACTCCTAGTTCTAATTGCATAAGCATGTTTATCTCCTGAAGCATTAACTAGCATGTCCTTTTGCACCTTAGCAAGTTGATCAAGTTGGGTTTGAACCATTTGAAAGTGTTTACAAAGCATTTTAATATCATTAGAAGTTCTTTCCACAATATCTTTCAAATCATGTATAGCTCTAGAGTTTTCCAATAAATGATTCTGAACTTGTTTATTAAAATACCCTTGCTTAACAATAAAAGTGTCAAGTTCCTCTAAACATTGATCAGGAGGCTTACCATAAGGAATATCACCTTCATCAAAGTGTTGGAGAGAGTGTACCTCAATAGTAGATGAGTGGGGAATTAGCTTACATAATTCTTCTATAGGAGGTAGGTTCTTCACATCTTTAGCTCTAATAACTTTCTCCTTTAGACACTTCTTAGCTTCCTTCATCACTTCATCATTTAATGCAATAACTCCCCTCTTCTTTGTTGTTGGTTCTGGAATTGGTTCAGGGACAACTGGTTCAGGAGTAATAGGCTCAGGTGTATTCATCTCAGTTGAAGTCCAATCATCATAGTTCTTGCTTATCTTAGCCATTAATTCTTCAGCATCTGTAGGTGTCCTTTTCCTGAAAACACAATCAGCAAAGCTATATAGGTAGGTCCTACAATCATCAGTTAGTCCATTATAATAAATATCAAGAAGCTCATTCTTAGGCAATGGACATCCAGGATGTGCATGAATCAAGGCATGGAACCTTGTCCATGACTCGGGCAATTTCTCTTCTTCTCCCTGTTTAAAATCAAAAATTCTCTGCAAAGCAGCATGTCTAGCACTGGGAGGAAAATATATTTGTAAGAAAGAAGCAATCAAGCAATTAGGGCTATCAATGGAACCAGGAGGTAATCTATTAAACCAAGCCCTAGCTTCTCCTTTTAGTGAAAAAGGGAAGATCTTAGCAACAAATTACTTGCGCATCTTAAAATCATCAGAGAATAAAGCACTCATAGTAGAAATCTCATTCATATGAGCCACAACACTCTCATTTTCAGTCCCACAAAAAGGTTCTTTCTCAACAATATCTAAATAGGACAAATCAAGAGAGAAATCATAGTCTTCATCTTTAATATCTATGGGAGAGGTGGCAAACTTAGGATCAGAGGACAATTTAGGCATAATAGTACGTCTAGCAAGGAGGCTCTTAATAGCACTAGTACCATGTGTATTTCGGCACTCTTCAACAAAATCATCAGTGAACTCAATGTAACCATCATTAATATCATAACTCTCACTAGCCTCAGGTGAGCTAATAGGTGTAACAGTGTCTTCACTAGAAGTTTCAGTATTTCCTAGACCATCCATTATAGCATCTAGAAAAGGACCTAATGAACCACTCACATCAAGCACAGTAGAAGTAGCATCATGAGCATCAAAAGTAGTTTCAGACTCAGCAGTAGTAGCAGTGTGTGTAGCATGAGTATGTGGTGGTGGTGTGACAAGCTTACTTATAACAGACGGTGAATCAAGAGCAGCAGAGGTGTTTAGGACTATACCTCTTCTTGTAGTGGATGGTAAAATATGGAACTTTCCATCACGATACTTCCCCATGATGAAAGGAGTGGCAGTAAACAATAATAGATCAAAGTGAACATACAAATAAAGCTATGCACCCCGGCAATGGTGCAGAAAATAGTCTTGATGAGCCACAAGTATAGGGGATCGCAATAGTCTTCACGGGTAGTATTACCTAATTTATTGATTCGACACAAGGGGAGCCAAAGAATACTTGCAAGCCTTAACAACTGAGTTGTCAGTTCAGCTGCACCTAGAAATAGTTCTTGCTCACAGAAGTTTATCAGTAGCAATAGCAACAGCAACAACAACAACAATAGTGAAACATGAGCAAAAGTAATAGTAACAGTAATAGTAGGATTCAAGTGCGGTAGGCATAGGGATGGATGGATGGGCGTTGCATGGACGAGTCTAAACATGTAACTTCAAGACCTAGGGCATTGTAGATAAATAATAACAAGCATCCAAGTACTAAGCAATCCTAGGCATGTGCTCCAAATATAGTCATACGTGCTCGCAATGAGAACTTGCACAACATCTTCATCTGGCCAGCCGTATGGGCCTCTAGGGAACTACTGGCAATTAATATGCTCCTTTTAATAGAGCACCGGAGCAAAGCATTAACACTCTGTGAACACATGTGGTCCTCACACCACAGCCATCCCCTCCGGTTGTCCCAATTATTGTCACTTTGGGGCCTTTGGATCCGAACAATGATATGTGTACACAACTTGCAGATAAGATCATAAACAATATTATCATAATGATTCAATAATAAGTTCAGATCTGAGATCATGGAACTTGGGCCCTAGTGACAAGCATTAAGCACAACAAGTTGCAATAAAGTCAAATAGCACTAACAGAGATACTGGGCACTATGCCCTAACATATATTATTCAATTACATGATAGAACTCATCCAATCCGTACCATCCCCAAGCCTACAGCGGGGGATTACTCACTCATGGATGAGGGAAACATCGGTGGTTGATGGAGATGCGTTGGTGATGACGATGGCGATGATCCCCTCCAAATTCCCCGTCCAGCAGGGTGCCAGAACGGAGTTTCGGGATCCGAATCTTGGTATCTGGTGGCGGCGGCGGAGCGGTACTCTTTTTGGAAAACTATCGAACCCATCGGTTTTTAGGTCGAAAGGCAACTTATAAGCACAGAGGGAGGCCGAGGGGGTGCTTGGGGTGGCTGCACCCCCTCCAGGCGCGACCAGTGGTGGGCCCACGCCTGGGGTGGGTGTGGGACCCCTAGGCCTCCTCTCCGTCTCTTCTTCTGGCTCCGTGGATCTTCTGGTGAAATATAATTTTTGGCATATTTTCCAGGAATTTTCCTGATAGTTCATTTTCTACACAAAAACAAGACACCAAGGTAATTCTGCTGAAAACAGCGTCAGTCTGTGTTAGTTGTATCCAAATCACACAAGTTTAGAGAAGAAACAATAGCAAAGTGTTCGAGAAAGTAGATATGTTTTGGACGTATCAAGCGATGCTGAAATTAAGCTCTTAGGAATTTTGTCACCGCCCTGCTTTTATGTTTATTCCTTTTTCATTTTTATCTCGGCGGATCTGAGATATCTTGCAGTTACTGACGAATCGCATGCTCTGAATAAATAGAGAAGCATCGGATCGAGCTCCAAAAGGAGCAAGACGAGGTGACTCGGCTGAAGAAGTAGATGGCGGATATGGAGCAGAAGCACCAATCCGAGGTGAAGGGCCTGCAGGAGGAGCTTGCCGAGAAGGATGGCCAACACGTTGCCAGTGCCGAGAAGACCAACCAGCTGCTGAAAGAGGCCAAGTTGGTGATTCAGTCGACGCACCAGGATCTGGATGCTCTTCAGGCCAAGGCTAAGATTGGGCAAAGCAAACTTGGCGCCATCAACTCTTTCCTCGGTAGTGAGTTCTTACCCTTTTCACTGTACTCATATCCTTACTTTCTACCTCTTTTTCATTGTTTTGCTAATGTTCTTTCGCGTTCATAGAGATTTTCCCCGAGGCTGAGACGTTCACGATAAGGGCCATGAAGAAGGTTTTAGCCGAGTCTGGGGCTCGTGCTGATGGCGAGATCACCATTGATGAACACTTGGTGGTGCTGTCAGAGCGTGCAACCACCCTGAAATCATGTGGTGTTGACTTGCTTAAGTCAGCAATCCATGCGTTCAGGATGCTCTGGCCGGATGAGGACGTTCCCGCGCTTATCGAGCGCTTGGCCGCCAAGCTGCTCCTTACCGAGGACAGGCTGGATCAATGGTGTGAGTCAGCCGGTCGAGCTGCAGCGGACAAGGCCCTTGCCTTTGTGATTTCATGGTACGAGGACATCAACCTTGATGTTCTTGAGCGCATGAGGGATGAAGGTAAGTGGATCCACGATCCTGAGCTCATCAAGAAGCGTCAGGAGCGAGCTTATGCCATGGTCGAGTATGCTCGGGTGCATGCTTGGTGCGATGGGACTAGCTTCCTCGACCTTGGTGAGCCTCTTTTCGAGACTGTCGATGACGAAGGTGCTGACAACGAGGCCACCGAGTCAGATGGTCATGTAGACTCGGCCACCGATGCACCTGACTCGGTAGACGCTCTAGATGATGCTCCCAGCTCTAGCCCCAAGAACACTCCTCTGAGCCTAGCTGCTTCTTAAGCTGGTTATGAAAAACACTTAACTTTTATGAGATCCCCGGTATGCCGGGTGCAGATGTAACATACAGTGCACTTATCTTGGGTATGTGCCTTTTGATAAGGCTTAAACTTTTATTCTGCTTTGAATGTGAATCATCCAGGGGCAAGTCCCCGAGTTTCATTTTGTCGTTCCCCTTTTCCTTGAATTTGGCTCTTGTCTACCTTTTTTGGCGTTGGACATTAGAGTCTCAAAGTTCTAAGGATTGAGTTAGCGGATATGATACTATACCACTTGACCTAGGATCATTCGACATACAAACCAATATATCCTGCAGTGGGTTAGTTAAAAACATACATAGGGTCAACTTGCGTTTTCCCCTTTACTTATCCGGTGTTCATGTTCACTCGTCGTTCATCTTTTCATCTTGCTTGCCATGAAGTCGTTTTTTCGGACAACAGCATGGTCGAAGAGTTGATTCTATCCGAGTAAACATTACTTGTTCTGAGATAAGTCTTAAGTGTCAACGCCAGCCGACATATAATTCTCAAGGATGAACATAAGGGGCAATCCCCGACTCAGTTTTTCGAGTCATACCATTTTATTATCAGCACATAGCCTACATAAGTATCCGACATATGAGAGTTTGAGAGATAGATACACTGCTTATCCTAAGTGTAGAAAGGACGGAGCAATGCCACATTCCACGGCCTTTTGGTCTCATCACCTGACCTATCCGCCTTGTTCTTTTGTGCTTCACGGGCATCTATTAGATAATATGAATCATTGTGCAATGCTTTGCTCACAATGAATGGTCCTTCCCATGGGGGTGATAGTTTATGCATCCCAGTTGTGCGTTGCACCAGTCTGAGCACCATATCCCTTCTCGGAAAACACGAGGTTGAACTTTTCGTCTATGATAGCGTCGGAGACTTTGTTGGTATATGGCGGATCTGGACAATGCCAATTCTCTTGCTTCTTTGAGTAAGTCAACTCCATCTTCTCGGGCCTCTTTCACCTCGGCTTCCGAGTATTGCCTTACTCTTGGCGAGTCATACTCTATGTCGGCAGGCAAAACTACTTCTGCCCCATACACAAGGAAGAATGACGTATAGCCTGTTGATCGATTCAGAGTTGTTTTTAAACTCCATAGTACTGAGGGTAGTTCCTCGATCCAACAACCAGGTGATCTTTGGAGTGGTTCCATTAGGCGGGGTTTCATCCCGGATAGAACTAAGCTGTTAGCTCGTTCAACTTGTCCATTTGATTCTGGGTGAGCAACTGATGCTACGCTAAGTCTTATTCTATTTTTTCCACAGAAGCGAGCGAAAGCTCCTTCGTCAAAGTTTGTGCCATTATCCGTGATCACACTGTGCGGGTAACCGTATCTCAAGATTATATCTTTTAGGAATGTGACAGCTGTTTTTCCATCCAATCTTTTGATGGGCTTCACTTCTATCCATTTGGTGAACTTGTCAACCATTACGAGTATGTGAGTCATGACACCCCTCGCCGGTTTAAATGTTCCTACCATATCCAGGCACCATACTGCGAATGGCCAAGTGATTGGTATAGTCTTTAACTCGGATACTAGTAAGAGTGACTTTGACGGGTAACGCTGGCAACCGTTGCATTTTCTCACAAGTTCCTGTGCCTCTGCCAGTGCACTTGGCCAGTAGAATCCATGTCGGAATGCCTTGGATACCAATTCTCTTGTCGATGCATGGTGCCCACATTCTCCTTGGTGAATATCCAACAATATTTCTTGGCCTTTCTCTGGACTTATGCAACGCTGCAATACACTCGTCACACTCCTTTTGTACAACTCATTGTTGATTATTGTGTATGCTTTTGCTCTTCTCTCTGTTTGCCTTGCCAGTATCTCGTCATCTGACAAAGTTCCATCTTTCAAGTAGTTGAATATTGGCTGCGCCCAGGCTGGTATCAGTGGTGTCGGATCTGTTTCTTCATTAATTTCCATTGGCTCAGCTGACACATGCTCTGCCGACATAACCTGAGGAGTCCTTGAGTGTGATTCGGCAGCCCTTGAGGTGAGTGGAACAGTCCCCGAGTTACTCGAATCTGCCCTAGAGTCAATATCCATTGGCACAACGTGTGAGTCCTAGTTTGCCGGGATGAGCCTAATTGACTCGGACTCTGGTGACAGCTTGATCGATGGTTTTCTGAGATGTTCCAATGCTACTCCTGGTGGGATTGCTTGTCGATATGAGCCTAACTTGGATAGTACGTCCGCTGCCTCATTCTCTGCTCTAGGTATGTGATGAAATTCACACCCGTCAAAGTATCCCAAAATCGGTTGCACATGAAAACGATGTAGTGCCATGTTTGCATCCAATGCGTCCCAATGGCCAGATACTTGCTAGATAACCAAATCCGAGTCACCAAAACACATGATCCTTTTGATGTCAATTTCCTTGGCCACTTTTATGCCATGAACAAGTGCTTCATACTCGGCTACATTATTGGATGCAGCGAAGTGGATCTGCAACACGTACATGAACAAGTGAGCACAATCCTAGCACCCAGACCCATCTTTGTCTTGGATCCATCAAAGTGCATCTTCTAGTAATTCGGGTCTGGCATTGGTGGTTCGTATTGCATTTCCATCCAATCCACGAAGAAATTAGCTACCGCTTGAGATTTAACTGCATCTCGTCTATCATATTGTGGAGTATATGGTGCTAGCTCTATGGCCCATTTTGCCACTCGGCCACTGGCATGTTTGCTGCCCAATATATCCGAGATAGGTGCCTCGCATATTACCTAGATTGGGTGTTCTTGGAAATAATGCTTTAGCTTTTTTGCTGCCATATACACCCCATATGTCATTTTTTGGTAATGGAGGTAATTTTGCTTTGATATAGACAGCACTTTACTCAAGTAATAAACTGTACTTTGGACTGATTTGCCCTCTTCGTCGTGCTCTACCACTATCACTGCACTTACAACTTTGTTGGTTGCGGCGACATAGAGCAGCATTAGCTCTTTGGATAATGGTGACACTAATATTGGTGTTGTTGCCAACATCTTTTTGAGTTCATGGAAAGCGCTATCAGCTTGCTGTGTCCATGTGAATTTGTCTGAGTTTTTCATCAGTTGATATAATGGTAAGGCTTTTTTGCCTAGCCGACTGATAAATCTGCTCAACGAGTCCAGGCATCCTGTGAACTTCTGGACATCGTTGAGGATTTTTGGCAATTCCATTCTTTTGATGGCCCTGATATTTGTCGGGTTAGCCTCAATTCCTCGGCTGGATACGAGAAATCCGAGTAACTTTCCGGCCGTGACAGCAAATGTGCATTTTTCTGGGTTAAGTTTTGCGGTGACCCAGCATACCAATGCATGGTGTAGTACACTATAGTCGTTGATATAACACCAATGGAACACAGTTCCATCCGCATTATATCCCTTAGAGTGGTGCAACAGAAACATCGCGGGTCCAAGACAACACTTTATATTACATATAGCATATTACAAAAGATCCAGAGAGCTTCCTCGAACAATGAGGAATATTATACATAAAGAACCAAAAAGATCCATTCGGAGTTACTTTAGGAGTACTACTATTAATATATGTATAAGGCTTGAAAGTACTACTATAGTATTGTTCTACAGAAGTAGGTTCTAGATTCTGGGAGTTTTATTTATATTCTACGCTTCAGTTTGTCTTCAATAGCTTCCGGTAAGGTCTTCGACTCTGTTGATCTCCCTCAGATGTCTTCAACTCTTCAAGTAACTTATTTCCTGGGAAGGCCATTGGTTTCTCTGAGATCTAGCAAGGGTTAACAAGATACGTTGAGTACGAGCATAGTCAGCAAGTTCACTATAGAGAAGTGTTTGATGCACTATCTATAGCCACAGACCATAGGTCGTAGGCAATGCAAGTTTTCGAAAATATTTCTTCAAAGGTTGCTTTTATTCTGAAAAGCTATGTCCATCAGCCTTCATGGGTTGACCAGAACTTTCATGGAGTTCCTTTCCCGCAGCGTTCGCAGCTCCTTCCCGGAACAGGAGTAACAAGTTATAGTTCTTACACTTTGCAGAGGTGCGTCACTTTACCCATGAGAGATCTTAGCTTTGTTGCACATCCGAGTTATAGGCTCGTTCACACTTCCTTGGTGTGAGGCCCAGACTAAGATCCAAGCCAATCACTGTCCTTCTCTGCGACCCCGCACCTGACGGATTGCACATCAGACCTAGGATAAAACTTGTTTCCATTATCATCCTAAGGTCTACAACCCTCATAGATACCAGAAGCCGTGGGACGTTGAGGGATCCCACCCATAACCTGCTAACCCTCTACAAGAGGAGTTGTAACACCGGCCCGGTCATCCGTTGGCATGCGAGAGAGAGCCGATCCAGCTGACTTCTCCGTCCCATTCCAAATCTCATGGTTAACACGTAATATATGGCGCAAGAATCATTGGCGACATTGATTGTTAAGTCCTAGATAAAATGTTCCTTTACCACCGGAACTTCCATAGAAGGTTATTACCTCATGGACAATAACCTATAATCATATTATTATGAAAATAGTGTTTTCTGACCTTTTTGAAATGCAGGTGATGACAACAATGGATTTATAAAATACTTTACTGAAAATAATCAAAGGACATGACCAAGTGTGAACTTGCCTTTTGTGATTGCAAGATTGTGCACTCACGGTCTTCGAGATAATAGAAGATCCAATATCTGAAATCATCACCATTGGTCTGGTAAGGACTAATGTTTAAAGAAGCAAGATGCCATTATGCATAAATAATGTTATGCAATTTTATAATTCCCAAAGTGAAACCCTTAGTATTTTTAATAAGTTTATATTTAAGTTTAGTTCATAAGCAATGGCATTGATAAGGAACTTAAGTGTTAACAATCCAAGATATACAAGTACGGATATAGTAATGTGATTCTGATTAATTGTTATCTGATGACTAGGATAAAAAGTCCTTGGGTTGAGTTCTTAAGAGCTGAAGGAACTATTATAGACTTGTTTGTGTGAAGTGGCAAAAAGAATAACATTTGAAGAAACTAGTATTTAGTTAAGGTTAATTAGTCTTAAGGGTTATTAGGTTTTACATTAGGGTTTGTGATGGTTATGAATGATGTTAAGTTATCATCTTTTAGTTGATGGTACAAGTGACCAAAGTTAACTTAAAAAACATGAATAAACTTCAAATGAGATGTTTATGATTGTTTAGACCAAAGTTAACTATAAAAATAGAAGTGAATATTAAGATATAATGAGTTTTTAGAACATTATCTAGTTTTAGGGTTTTGACAAATATGATTATGAATGATCCTTTTTAATGTAAGTGAAAGATGGGTTTACTAACATGCAATTTATTAATGGCAGCATAATTAGATGATCTTATAAATTTATTAGAGTTTAGAGTTATTTTTAAGAGTGGTTAAGAGATGGAGATTATTCACCATCTTATACATGAGTGATATGTAATATTTATTTTAAAAAGAGTTTGAATTTAAGATTTAAAAACATTTAAAGGCTAATAGTTATATTTAAGTTTTATTTTGATTATGGATTTAGACTTAGTAATTAAACTATTAAAGGTTTTAGTGTTTTATAAGAAAATGTGATTATTTCTTACTTAAGAAATAATTTTAAGAATTAACTTAGTGGTTATTTCATTTGAGTAAAATAAGTAATGAATTTTATTTATCTTAAAATGTTTTTGAATAATATACATAGTATTTTTCTAGTGAAATATACTTATTAAAGATCTTAAAAATGAATTTTATTTATTTTTAAGTATTATTTTGATTTTTATAAAATTCTTTAAAGAATTAAGTGTCTTTAAATATTTGATTTATATTTTATTTCTAAATCTTTAAGTTAGTATTTTTATAAAATTGTAGAGTTATTTTTATACACAAAAATGATTTTTATTTATTTTTAGGGGTTTTTCTTATTTTATGAAATTTTACTCAGGATTTAATGATTTTAAAATTTACGTATTGTATATTTATTTTAAATAAATAAAGTTATATTTTTATTAGATAGATCTTATTTTTATGAACATTTTGATATATTATATGTATTTTTAGGATTTTTCTATAATTTTCTATAGCAAAAAAATGTTTAGCGGTTATTTTGATAATTCATTTATTCTATTTTCACTTTATTTCTTTATCTTAAACAACTTGGGCTGTTTGGTTGGGTAGATGGACTGGCCTAGCCCATCTAAGTTGGCCCAGTTTGGGATTTGGCCCAACCATCTCACCTCTAGCCCCTCTCTCTTCCTTGTTTCACACATAGACACACACACTCTACCCGCATAGGCACTAACCTCTCCCCTCATCCTCTGCTCGCTTGCGATGCCGACGCCACCAGCGTTGGTGCCGCTTCGGCCGGTCGCCGGCCAACTCCGACACTGCCACCAGCCGACGAGGACCCTTTTTGCTCTCCTCCTTTAATCTCTTCCCTGCTGTCAGCCGCTTTCCTCAGATAAGCGTCACAAACCCTAGTCAGGGTTCGGCTAGGTCACCGGCGCGACTTTGCTGGCCCTCGATGCCCCTGGCTGATTCTCGAGGGAGACCAGGACTTCCTCTTCCTCGACCTCGACACTGGCGGGAAGGTGCGCAGGTGCAACCCCGACGTTTTCCCCTCCTGATGCCCATGGGACGGCGCTGCCAGCGCAACCCTAGCCTCAGGTGTTTTCTCTGATTCGGTGATGGTGTTGAACAGGGGATATTCCATGGCTTCGTCAGGCCAACGCTCTAGGTGCTCGGCACCCTCGGTGAGCTCAAATTCTTTGTGACCAGCCTTCATGCTGATGGCTTTGATCCACAGTTGTGCTGTGATGATCTACTGCTAGTGGTGGCAATATCACTGATTGTTCTATGGTCCTCATGTGTTGTGACATTGGTTATGCTTGCTCTGTTTAGAGTTTTGAATCAATTTGTTAATAGAAGATTGCTATAAGACATTGGCTATTATGGAATAAATTCAGTATACTAAATTCTGTAACTGTCTATTTGGATAGTTCACTATTTTGTTGATTCAAAAGAATTGTCCTTGACTGAACCATTTGGTTCAGTATGGGTTGGTGGTTCTATACTGGCCATCTGATCCAATATATGCTGGAGTTGAACATGCTCTATCTTATATTGGCAGTTAGCATTTTCTAAATTGATTCCTGGGTATAATGCTTAAGAAAAGGATGTGGAATATATGATTAAGTTGATAATATTCTAGCTTCCAGTTATGTTGAGCAGTGAATACATATCTGCCTGATTCCTAAGGTTTATATTTAGGAAAATGATTTGAATGAGACCCTTAATCTAGAGATTGTTGGTGAATGCTAAACTATAGCTCAAGTTAGTAAACCCAGGCTCTAGTGGCACTTGTGGCTAGGTTGCTACTGAGGTGCTTCCCACATTTGGATTGTGCCCAGTATTAGCTAGCCAATAAGTGTGACAGCTCTGCTGCTTGGCTATACCTTCTCCTTGCTTTAGACTAGGTCAAGGATGCAAAGACTAAGACCTAGGCTTTGGATGACTAAGGATTAATGATATTTTCTTTGGTTGTCCAATACACAGTGGTAATTCTACACATCATTAGAGTGTAGCCCCGAGGATAATTTCAAATCCAGGTTGGAAAGATGAACTCAGTCAGAGATCCCTTGTGGCTTATCTGGTTGTGATCCTACTACTGTGGTGCCTCACCTTGGAGTGTGCACAGTGGTATGATCATAGTGTATATGACCTGATGCCCTTGCCCCTGCCAATGATGAAAAGGCTGAGGCCAAATTAATATAAGAACAGATACTATTGTTTTCTCTCAGCTCTATGATGTGTCTGGCATAGCTTCTATGCTAACTTGAGAGCATGACCCTACCAAAAGCCCCATTTTTACATGATCAGGACATATCTATAGTTTGATTCATTGATCTAGCCCAGGATGCATAGACCGAGGCTTTTACTAAATAGGAACAGAGATTATGATGTAGCTTTCTAATTCTCTATGAGGAATATACATAGCATCTCTATGTAGATCTGAGAGAACACCCTCCTCCAATCCTCCTAGATGATCATCTAGTTGAAGGGTAGAGGAAGGGATTTGATGTGTATTACTCCCTTTATTTTCCCAAGATGCTGATGCAAAAGAGAATACAGATGCTTAAAATATTGTAGAGTTCTACCTGCTACAAAGATATGATTGTTGACCTTGTTCTGCTACTAATGTAAGCTTATATGCATCCTGTCATGGAAATCCTTCTCCTCCTTATTCCTTGTTGGATCTACTTTTAATCATATCCTGATACTTGATATGTTGGCTGGTTCTTCTTTGGACTACTAGTGCTTCTTGCCTCCTCCCCCTTTGCAACCATGTTGCCTTTGCTGTGAATTCATCTCCTCCTAGCTCCTGGCTGGCTCCAAGGAACAACCAGAGTTGGTTGAGGGTGTGGTGCTATGAAACTATGAGAAAACAAGCAGTGCTTATGGTGTTGTATTGCTTGAGATAAGAACAGAGGTGTGAGACTTGGTCTGTTTGTGGGTGTGAAGAGAGAATATAGTAGTATCTCTACTACGGTTGGTGCTTTTCCTCTACTTGTTGCCTTGTGGGGTTGACAACACATATGCATGCATGCATGTGTGAGCTGCTTGTTTGTGTGCTGCTGGTCCAGATACCTTCCCCTGTCCAGGTTTCATCTGTGAGATCTTTGTGCTATGCTTGTGCTCGGTTGGTTTAGTATTATCTCAAGTTTGGCTTTATTTTTGGGTTGCCAAATGGAATGTGTTGGCACTCGTTTTAGGCTCGTAGCTAATCAAGGAAAATGGCGAGAGACACACACTCAGAAAAGTCCACTACAAGGAATATTAATCATCATTAAAGAGGTACCATATCAAGTCAAGCGATGATCAGGCTTAATAGCCGATTATGCTAGTGTCCAGAGAAGATTCAGAGACTGATATATGGAGGCTTCAACTATGGATTATTCAAGATGAATTCAAATGGAAAAGTTCAGAACATGAAAGTTGTGCGTCTCGTCGAAACAATCAACTTTGCTTTTTAAATCATCTCAATCCGAGTTAGTATCCGAAAGTTAGAGTAAAAATACCGCCGAAAGCCAAATTGGCATGGACAGAACCGAGTGGTCGCTGGACCACAGACCTTGTCTCACCTTTGGCGTGGATGGAAGTCCAAAATTCGTCTGAAAACCGCTAGACTAACGTATCTGCTTACAAACAATATTGAGCGGTCAAGATCAACTCGGATGAAAAATTCGTAAACATGAAAGTTGTTCAGTTTTTCGAGGCGAACAACTTTTCTTTTGGAACCATCTTCATCCAAGCAAGTATACAGCCTCTAGATTTAAAATACGGCCGAATTGAGTTAAATTCGTTCGGTCGTAATCCGAGTTTGATACGAAAACAAGAGGAAAAGGCAATGAAGATCAGGTCATATAAAAAAGTGCAAAACATGAAAGTTCTTCGTATTTTTGAGATGAACAACTTTAATTTTTATGACATTTTGATCTGAGCTTGTTTACTGTCTCAAAAGTGGTCCAGAAGTTACAGGCAAGTTTTTGACCGAACAGTTACGCAAATTTCGAGTTTGCTTGTTCGAGTTGGACCCCAACTAGGGTTTGGACGTGGATCCAGCCTTCTTTCTTGCACGGAAAGTCCAGCCGCTCCTTATATACACGAGGGGTGACGGCCGATTGAACCAACACCAATCGAACAAACAAATCTACTACTTTTCTGTGTTCATCTACTCTTTATCCCTCTCCCTTGTATCTTTCTTCTCGTTCTTCGTCGTTCTTCAAGATTGGAGGCTGCGAATCCACGAGGCTCTAGGGGCGGTCAGGCCTAGGCAGGGCAGCCAAGCCTGACGGGTCCCTCCCAGGCGAGCGGGTTTCGGTCTCAAAAGCGCTACCCGGATTGTCTTGGCGATCGCGCTCGGCGAGCCTCCTCGCTGTTGCCGCCAAGATCACGCCGCGCCGAGGGTACACGGTGACGTGTTCGTGTGCGAACACAATTTTTGGCGACTCCGCTGGGGACCGAAGCTTCGAACGGTCTCTAGCTCGTTCTTGCTACGAAGAGAGCGTCATCAATAGGCTGCAATCTATAACGGTATCATGAATCCTCAATCTTCCTACGTAGATGCAGATTACTCTTATGTTGATGTTGCTAGATCTTTTGATATGTGTACTGTATCGGCTAGCCCTAGTTTTTACTATGTGCAAAAGCCGATGCAAAATAACCTACATGCTTCAACTCATCTTAGTAACTTGCAACATGTAAATTCGAATTCTCATGCATCGGCAACCCCAAAAATTCATGTGCCGGTGAACAACATGACGAATTCTGTTAATCCGCATGAAACACGTGATTTTAGAAATTCCAATGGCATGCAACCAAGTATTTCATCTTTATATTCATCGGCAAGTAACTTGCAATCACTAGGTTTACCTTCAAACATGTTGATGGATAGGGAAATTGGACATGCTACAATTATTTATTTGTCCAATTACTCACAATCATCATATGCTACACCTTATGTTAGTAATGTTTCAGCACCATATGCAACTAGTGATATTCATAATTTGGCTCCACACCTTTACAATGATTATAGCCGAATAAGTGGAAAGTCAGTAGGAGCTAATGTGCCTTTATCTAGTACTGTAGCGTATGATACGTCCCTCACACAATTGCAAAGTTTTGGTGACACCTCATTGCCGAAAGATACAAAAAGTATTGGGGGGCATTATTATGTAGGAACAAATGACTGGAAGGAAAAACTTGCAGCTGAGTTCAAAAAGCTCAATTATCTTCACCAAGAACTAGAAGAGAGGCCCCATGATCTTGCTACAATACAAGCTTATGAGGCATACACCAAGAAGCGTGAAGAGGAGCGCAAGGCAAACAATATCAGGTTTTCCCCTTCTCAATTGCTATTTTTCGGCAACACTACATTGCCGAAAGAAACTAAAAGCATTGGGGGGCAATCATGTGTTACTGAGGTTAACACCGATAAGGTCATTACATTTAATGATTTATCGGAGGAACATCTCCAGTTATTTGAGATACTCAAGAGGAAGCGTGATGAGGAGTTTGAAGAACTTGAAAAGAAGCTGAAAGAGGATCATGAAGCATATAAGAAAAAACTTGAAGAGGAAGAACTGCAGCAGTTTCTTGCAAGTCTTGGAAAGGACCATCAAGAAAATAATACTCAAGTTGAAGGAATCAACTCATCTCATCCATGCAGCAATCAAGTTGAAACCTCTGCTACATTGAGACAAAAAGAAGAAGCTTTGCTCTCTAGTGAAATTCATGAAGAAAACATCAATGGTTCAACTAGGATGGTTAATTCGGTTATTGAAAAAGCCGAATCAGAAAATACATATGTTGAATCTATCGAATAAGAAGAAGCAAGCTTCATTGATCAAGAGCATGACAAGGTTAGCAAAACTGTTATGCCTGATTTTTCTAGATGTAAGGAAGCTTACGTGTTGCCCTATGAGTGTTGTGCCAAAGAAATTTGTGAACATCAACAACAACAAGATATAGCCGAACAATGTTCGGTTGATGAAGAGCATCAAATTGAAGAGGCACAAAATCCAAAAAACAAAGAGGACGAGGCGTTGGAGAATTATCTAGAGGCCGAGCAAGATATTGTTCAGGACATCCGGCCATCATACGCTTCCAACGTCTCCAAAGAGGTACATTTAGCAAATAATTTAATTATATTCCGATTTGGTCAAGACTTTAATATTGATACATCTCTTAGCAAAATTCTCATGAGCTATGAAAGATCAATCGAGAGAGGTAATTTATTTGTTAGAAATATAATTTTCACAGAACTTATCGGTCAACATGTTGTACCTTACAGAGACCGATAGTAATAAATTATCACATTATAAGTTATCCCTAGTGTTTTATATGCATTTTATATTTACATGGGTAGCTTTGTTTATTTCATACTTGGCTAACATTTGGTCTCAAGTGAGACATATGTGTTTCAACTATTTTGGTTTCAGAAATTTAAAGCCAAGGTTATTGTCTCTTGAAAAAGCCGATGCTAGTGTAACTTTGTATTCGAATACATCGGAAGATAAGCACAGAAAACAATGCATAACCGAATTAGATGATGTGAAATCTGAACAATGCGGTTGCTCAATTCCAAAGCCGTTCTCGCAACAAGATCGGTTAGAAGATAAAAGGTGTACCCACAGTTTGAGTATGTGTGATCATATCTTTGATATGGTATTGAAAATCGATTATGTTAGAATTCTTGATCACAATACTGAGCCATTATTACAAGGACGAATGTATTGCAACTTGCATGATTCGTTCGATCATAGTATAGAGAGTTGCACCACGTTTCATCAAATAGTACAATCGGCTGTTAATAAAGGACGATTGAAATTTGTTGAAACACAAATTGACGAGGAATCTATTTTGATTGGTCTTGATGGCCAAACGACATTGCATCGGCTTCCTATAGCTGATTCATACAATGAGGAGCAGGTACACACCAAGGATGATGGGATCAAGCTTCCAAGCAAAGAGATTATTGAAGAGCATATTGAAAATGTTCTTAAAGGCAAGAGTTCCATTGAAGCTACAATGAAGACATCAAGCACTGGGGGGCAACAACAAAATTCGAATATCGATGCGTACAAAGCTCAAAAAGACAAAGGCCGCAATAAGAACAATGGTAGCAAACCAAAAGTCACTTTCGCACAGCTACTGGAAAAATATAAAAAAGAGAGTAAAGCAAAAAGTTCTTATCGGCCAAGTAGTGCAAAAGAATCAAGATCACCCCAAGGCAAAGTTCTAAAGACAGGGATTAGCGAAATGAGAAATTCAATGCAACAAATTCGTCTCCTCCTTTTGGGCCACCAATGCCAATGTCATGGATACCTCCATATGCTAATTTTTATTCATATCCATCATGGGAAAGGTATGATTCATGGGCACGTTATCCATCTAATTATAGATCATCTCACCCAAATTATGCAGCTCCAAGAAGGTCAATTGATCACAATACATGTCAAAGACCGCTTTTAATAGAAAAGAATTAGTCCGGAGTTCATGGGTAAAGAAGGATGTGGGTCAAGGTATATCGAATCAAAAGATGGACGCAAGTGTGTTGTTTCAGACTGACTCCAAATAATGAAAAGCCAAATGAATTGACATTGGCTACTAAGGAAAGGAAGTGAAGCGAGTAACTTTCAATGTCCCAATCGTCGAGTCCAAACAATCCAAGTCAAAAGTGCCCAAGATTAATAAAGTCATGCCATTGTGTGAAAGAAAACCACAGCCGAGATGCCCACTCGGCTTATCACATTGGCAGGAGAGGAAGCTATATTGGCTTAGAGCCTGGGAGCTGAATAAAAGAAACATGGCATGGGTTCTCAAAGTAAACCCTCAAGGCAAGGAAGATGTGCGAAATCCTATCATAAGAAGGGCAGCAAAAGCAAAGAGCAAAAAGAATAAAGCCAACAAGCGATCGGGCCAAAGAATTCGGTATCACTATCAAAAACTTTGGCCAGCACATCATCCATATTATTCTACTTCTCCTTTAATTCCTATGCCATGGAATTCATCCCCAGGTATGATTGGTTACCCACCATGGTTTTATTTTGATCCTTGGTTGCATCATAATTTTATACATCATGAAAGGGTATTACCAAATCATTATTCATTTGATTAGTTGCAATTTTTTGCTAATCCAAGAGGCCGAACACTTGAAGTACATAATCAGATTTGTTCTTTTGTTTACTTCGGCTTTACATACTTTGGTGGATGGGTTATACATGTCCATTGGGGCAAAGATATATGGCCGATATTTATTATATCGCCCTTAGATCATTATCCAGTTATGGACGATGTGGTGTTCTAACATCGTCCTTAGTGTTACTGAGACTGAGACAGGGTATGCATTCATTAGCAACTGTGCTTATGATTATGTGATTCATAATTTGGCTTATAAACCTTTAAAATATATAAAAGGCCAAATTGTCTTTAATTTAATTATTGGCGTAGATGCTGAGCATGATATTGATCTTGTCTCTATAGTACCATGGGAATTACATTTTGACTCTTCAGTTTTAAAAGCAATAGTCAATGCATTGGTATTGTTTATTTATCTCCTTATGGTACTGTTCTATGAAGTCTCATCCTGCTTAGAATATCTTGCACAAAAAGTCATGCCGAATTTGCAGTTTTGATATTCGTGCTAGAACTTTTTATTGCTATAGGTGCTACCAATATTGAGGCTTATAGTGATTCGTTGTGAGTAGTGCAACAACGTCCATCGTTTACCAAGGTTTCGACGAATCACTTGCTATTTATCTTGATACATGTCTAGATGTGAATTTCATCTTGGATTGATTTATCATTGCTCATATATCTAGACATGAAAACTGGAGTACAAATGAGTTGGCTCAACTAAACATTCGGTTATCATATTATTCATAATATATTCCATATTCCACAAGAGCCGATGCTTTGTTTTGCCAACATAGATAAGGCCAGATTGGACCACAATTTTGGTCGCTAATGAAAAATCTAGTGCAGGTGAAGGAGAACAACAAAGGAAATCCAATGTCTATTACATGAAAATATGAACTAAAGGGTGAACATGACAGTTCATGTGTTCAAATACTCTTTAAGGTAATGACTTTTATTTCCTAACGGTTGGTGATATTCTTATTGAGCACTTGTATGAAGACCAGGCGAGGATCATTGTGGGAGTTGTTCAAAGACAATTGTGATATTCAAGATGAAGTGGTTGTTCTCAATGCAAATCATTTGAAGATATTATACCCAGGTGGCAACAAATCTAGTCAGAAAATGGCCGATATGGAGTTATCACCATAAGACAACCAGTGGCCGATGGAGTGTTGACATCGTCCTTAGACTAAAAGTGAAGCAAGTTATTTTCTGACACGCAAGCTCTGCCAAAAAACAGGGGGGCATGTGTTGGCACTCGTTTTAGGCTCGTAGCTAATCAAGGAAAATGGCGAGAGACACACACTCAGAAAAGTCCACTACAAGGAATATTAATCATCATTAAAGAGGTACCATATCAAGTCAAGCGATGATCAGGCTTAATAGCCGATTATGCTAGTGTCCAGAGAAGATTCAGAGACTGATATATGGAGGCTTCAACTATGGCTTATTCAATATGACTTCAAATGGAAAAGTTCAGAACACGAAAGTTGTGCGTCTCGTCGAAACAATCAACTTTGCTTTTTAAATCATCTCAATCTGAGTTAGTATCCGAAAGTTAGAGTCAAAATACCGCCGAAAGCCAAATTGGCACGGACAGAACCGAGTGGTCGCTGGACCACAGACCTTGTCTCACCTTTGACGCGGATGGAAGTCCAAAATTCGTCTGAAAACCGCTAGACTAACGTATCTGCTTACGAACAAGATTGAGAGGTCAAGATCAACTCGGATGAAAAAGTCTTTTGGAACCATCTTCATTCGAGCAAGTATACGACCTCTAGATTTAAAATACGGCCGAATTGAGTTAAATTCGTTCGGTCGTAATCCGAGTTTGATACAAAAACAAGAGGAAAAGTCAATGAAGATCAGATCATATGAAAAAGTGCAAAACATGAAAGTTCTTCGTATTTTTGAGACGAACAACTTTACTTTTTATGACATTTTGATCTGAGCTTGTTTACTATCTCAAAAGTGGTCCAGAAGTTACAGACAAGTTTTTGACCGAACAGTTACGCAAATTTCGAGTTTGCTTGTTCGAGTTGGACCCCAACTAGGGTTTGGACGTGGATCCAGCCTTCTTTCTTGCACGGAAAGTCTAGCCGCTCCTTATATACACGAGGGGTGATGGCCGATTGAACCAACACCAATCGAACAAACAAATCTACTACTTTTCTGTGTTCATCTACTCTTTATCCCTCTCCCTTGTATCTTTCTTCTCGTTCTTCGCCGTTCTTCAAGATTGGAGGCTGCGAATTCACGAGGCTCTAGGGGCGGTCAGGCCGACCTAGGGCAGCCCATAGCCGCCGCGCCGCCCTGACGAGGTCCCTCCCGGGCGAGCGGGGTTTCGGGTCTCAAAAGCGCTTGTCGGACTGTCTTGCGTATCGCGCTTCCGACGAGCCTCCCTCGGCGCGTGCTGCCGCGCATCACGCTCGGCGCCGAGGGTACACGGTGACGTGTTCGTGTGCGAACAGAATGGACTCTTTTACTATTTTACCAAGGTGAAACTTGCCCTTTTTAGACCCCATGTGTTGTGCTGAGGTCATTTGATATAACAAGAACAAATCCTACACTTGTTCCATTTCTAAACACTCAATGATGAGCTTAAGCATATCATCAGTATGCTAAATCTGAGAGTAATCTAATCCCAAAACTAACCCTCTATTATCTCCTCTGTTTGTCTATTATTTTTGTTTCCAGGGATCAGGAATATGAAGAAAAGATTTAGAAGATAAAGAAAGTGAATATGAATTTAGTTTAGGATTTTCTTCTCATTTATTAATTCTTTTGTAATTCATCTTTTGTTTAAAAATTGTATAGGCAATGTAATATTGTGTATTATTAATAGAGTTAAATTTTCTCTCTTTTGAAATTTGAGAATTGTAGTTTCTTGAATTCATATTTCTGTGTGATTCTTATTGATGTAATTCTTTCTTTTAAAGTTGGACTTTGTAAATTACCTTGTGATCTTGTACTATATTATTAAAAGTAGAACTTTCTCTTCTATTGGTCAATTGTAAAGACAATGTGATTTCTTGTATTGTTATAAAGTTAAATTTCTTTATATTAAATATGGTAGTCTATTTTTCTACTTATTCATTTCCTGATACTTTTCTTTTTATTTATCTACTGTAAAGTAATACTATAGGTATATATATTTTTATTAATAAAGAATCCTTTTTATATTATTTATTTAATCATTTTAATTTCAAGTTATTAAATATTTCCATTTCCTATTTGTGAATTTTATAAATTATTATGAATTTCATATTTGAAATTCAAATACATGTTTGAACAAATCTTCCCCCGAAACAAAGAATTCTACAAAGGTCATGTCGAAATTTGTCGCACTTGCTCTAAAGTTTCCTTCAGTACAAGAGAGATCCCGATTCCTTTATAGCTCTTTTAGTTTTGCGTAAAAATTCTCCGGATTTTCTTATGCATGAATGCAATGCACAAACCTGTGTCCTCTCTATTTCTAGGTGCTAATCCTGGGATGTTACAAGTTTCATCCGGAATCTTCTTAAGTTTGCGAATGTTTGACGCAAGTCCTCAATTAGAGTATGACTTTGTTTGGTTTTTATCACCACGTCATCAACGTATACTTGAACATTTTTGTCCAATTGATCTTGCAAGCATTTTTGCATGCACCTTTGGTATGTTGCACCTGCGTTTCTCAATCCAAACAATATAGTACGATAGCAATAATCCCCATACGAGGTGATAAAAGTTGTCTTTATTTGATCACTCGGATTCAGTGGTATCTGGTGGAAACCAGAATACCCATCCACAAATGACAACAATTCACACCCGGCAATAGAGTCAATGACTTGATCGATTCGTGGCAGGGGAAATGGATCTTTTGAACACGCCTTATTGAGGTTCGTGTAGTCAATACACATGCGCCACACCACTGCCACATTTGGGTCATCTTTTTTCTTCTCGACCAAGACTAGATTTGACAACCAATCTGGGTGCAGTACTTCCATGATAAACCCGGCAGCCAAGAGCCTGGCTATCTTGGTGGCTATCACTTTCCTCCTATCTTCGGCTAAGAGGCAGAGGAGTTGCTTCACCGGCTTGGCATCCGGCCTTACATGAAGAGAGTGCTCAGCTAGCTCTCTCGGAACTCCTTGCAAGTCCTGTGTGGACCATGCAAAGATATCTCGATTCTCACGGAGGAAGCTGGTGAGCTTGCTTTCCTATTTGTTAGTCAGCCCAACACCAATGGTAACTGTGCGCTTTGTGAAAGCCTCGTCCACCTGTATTTTCTTTGTTTCCTTGGTAGCTTGGAAACATACACTGCCATACGGGTTAGTAAGTGTCGGCATGACATTTGTGCTGCCTTGGACAATGCTGCCACTTCCATCATCTGATGCTTTTCTTATGCTATGACCAGTGACTCAGCCAGCAAAGATTCGGCTGAGGCGCAAGCAATTGATCTCTTGTAATCTCCTTCGACTATGATAACTCCGCATGGACCTGGCAGTTTCATCTTTAAGTAAGCAATGTGAGGAGTAGCCATAAACTATGCCATAGTCGGCCTACCGAGTAAAGCATGGTATGAGCTGACCAGGTCAACCACCTCAAACTCTATGGCTTCAGTGCGACAATTTTCTCTGTTGCCGAATAAGACGTCAACCCAGATCTTGCCAATTGGCTCACAGGACAATCCCGACACAATAACATGGAAAGTTGTCTTAGTCGGCTCCAGCATGTTCATAGTGATGCCTAACTTGAGCATGATATCCTTGCATGATGTTGATGCTACTGCCATCGTCAATCAGTACCTTGGAGAACTTCACATTGATATCAGGGCCCATGAAAGTTGGATCCAAGACAATAGCATAACCTCCTGGTGTTGGCATGATCTTGGGGTGATCCTTTATGCTCCAAGTTATCTCCTGTTCATACCAATGCATGTACTTTGGAATTGCCGGCATTGTGGCATTTACTTCCATCATCCGTCTCTGCTGACTCTTTTTGTCATTTGTCTCCGTGACAAATATGACATAGCTCTGATGATGCTCTCTGTACTCATTTCTGGTTCCATGGCCGATATGAGCGTCATCACCTCTTGGGTTATGCACCTGATGCACAGCCTCTCTTCTTTCTTGGTTATGATATCTCGGCTGACTGTTTTCATATCTATGCTCAGCTCCAACAACTTGAGCATTTCCTCCTGTGAGCGGTGGAGGGGGAGGTGGTGGTAACTGTTTAGTCAGAGAATCCCTCTATCTCCCTTCTGAAACCAAGTGCATTGTCTTGTTGTGTGATTTGCTGGCTTACTCGGACTTGGCGTATGGAACTTACATGATTGGTCCCACAGTGGGCGCCAACTGTCGTGGTGGTGTCATGGCAGATGCCATGGGTAGGCTTAAGTTGGGGGCCGAATGGACGCTTGTGGTAACCAGGGAGGGAGTGCACGATCTAGCCGCGCATGAAGAACAAGATGAACTCTCCACACTTAGGATTTTTATTGATACTAGAAGTTTACAAGTGCTCCTTGAGCTGTTTGAGCAAAGCCTCAGGGCACTAGTTTCCTACTTGGTCCAACCTCATTTCATAAGTATACTTTTGTCTGTCCTGATATGGCTTTCTTTGTTCATATGGCTTTTTGCCATCATTCTTTGGTGTCCACTGTTGTTGCCCATTTGTCCTTTGACGTTGGCTACTTCCAGCATCTGGATGATCCTGACTCACAGCTGCAACTTGAGTCGAACCATATCTGTAATCCGGTCTCTTATCCCTTCTCTTGCTTCTATATTTGGCCCTTTCTTGGCGCCTTTGCGATCCTCCAGTGTCATAAATCTGAGTTTCAGTCATCCCGTCCGCCGACATAAGCAGAGGCTGAGTCGGATCTCCTAACGCATATGAGTCGGCGATTCTTATCGTTTCTGCCAAGCTTGCCGGCATATATCTTTGTAACCTTTGCCACAATACACTTCCATGCCTGCATCCTTGTGCAAACCATGCAATGGCCTAAGATTCAATTACCCCTTCACAAGAGTTGTGCATTGTGCACCACCTTGTGAGGAATTCCCTGCCTGTTTCATTCGGCCTTTGCTTGCACATAGCTAGCTGTTGTGGGCGATTCGGCCTCTTGTAGGTTCTTGTGAAATTGCTCACAAAAGAATCCTGAAAATCAATCCAGCTGTTGATGCTTCCGGGTGGCAAATTATTCAGCCACACCCTTGCTGGTCCTTCTAGCATCTGCGGCACATATCGCACTGCCCATCTCAAATTTCCCTGCGTGATTTTTACTGCAGTTCCATAATTTATGAGCCAGTCTTCTGGCTTTGTGCTTCCATCGTAGGTCTTCGTCCCCCTGGCCAGCTGAAAGTTCGGCACTGGCGTCTCCTTCATGATCCTCGGGCCAAAACATGGTGGACCCTGTGGACCTTGTGATTCAATTAGTTCTGCCATCTTTATCCGATCGAGCTTTAGCCTTGCATCATCAGGCTGAAGATTTCTCCCTCCGGGTCTGGCTCCCATTGCTTGGTACACATGATCCGGCAATTCATACCCGTCATTTACCATCGTCGAGTAACCATCATTGTATCTGTTTGTGTTTGGGTCTACGAGTTGCTGCACTGCTTTTCCCGTGCACTTTGCTGTCTCTTTTCGGGCTGTGCTGGTGTAGGATTCGGAGCTAGGTTTCCTCCTCCTGCCGAGTGAGTTCCACGCCTAGGTTGAGGTGCAAAGTTTTGCCCCCCATTGTCATTTCTTTGTCCTGCTTGCCTTTCTCGGCCAACATTTTCCTGGTTCTCATTTCCCTGAACAATATTCCTTCTTGTTCCCTGTGCATGGATTGGGTTTCCTTGAGCTATTGTCGGGTCATAGGTAATCATCTGTTTGTTTCTTCCTGAATCCACACTCTTTTCTTTTCTCTGTCTCGGCACCACTCCTGGTGAGGAGGCTATATGACCTGCTGATCTTGTCGGGATTGGAGTTGCCAAGTGAACCAGCTGTGACCTCCCAGCTATACCCGGATTCACCCTGTAGTATGCTTCACTCAGCATCCCTGCTGCTCTTTCCAACTCATTGACTCGTTCCTATTGTTTCCTCTTTGCTTCACCCGTCAAATGGGGGAGCTCAGCCATTGCTGCCTCTGCAGCTCTCAGATTTGTTGCTGTAGTGTTGTATGTCGGCCGCATGGCTGTTTCGTTGTTGTTTTCTGGTGTTATCTTTGATGTTGCGTACTCTAATTATTCGTTGAGATTCCTTCCTCTCAACCTTGCTGCATCAAGTCGTCTCTTCACGCCCGTGACTCGATTTGCCGAGTTGAGCTCTCGAATTGTGATATCCACATCTTGCTGTAACTGCGCTAACTCCTTTGCCTTCTCCGAGACTTTTATCCTGGCCTCTCTAACTTTCAAGACGCTGCTGTCGGATCATACCGGGCGCCATCGGCTCGCTAACTTCTCTATTGCTTCTTGCAATTCTTTGGCTCTCTTACTCCTAGCTATGTTCTCTGGCTTTTCTAGCGGTGCATTTGCAGTTCTTGCCGCTCTTGGCGTTTCCTCTGGATTTCCTCCCTCAACTTCCTCATTCACCACAGGAACCACTGGAGGTGCTGGTGGATTAGGAGCTATCATCATTACCTCGACGGAGACGAGTTGGTGAAGTTTCCCTGCGTGTGGAACCACAGGTGGATCCGGCGCCAGGATGACGTTCTTCGGGTACGCGTGCTCCACGCGCACCGCGACGTAGACCTAGTGCTTGCCGAACTTGATGAAGCGACCGCCCCTAGGGAACGTCTTGGTCGCGAAGCAGCCTGCGTTGTCGCTGACGAAGTTGAGTGCCCCGAACCTCTGGATGAGGTCGGAATAGACGCGTTTGCCGGTCTTGGCGATGATGTTGCCTGCCCGATGAAAACTCCAAGAAGCCGCTATGCCCCACGGGGCGCCAATCGTGTTGTGGTGTCACGGTAGATGCCATGGGTAGGCTTAAGTTAAATGAATGGACGCTTGTGGTAACCAGGGAGGGAGTGCACGGTCTAGCCACGCACGAAGAACAAGATGAACTCTCCACACTTAGGATTTTTATTGATACTAGAAGTTTACAAGTGCTCCTTGAGCTGTTTGAGCAAAGCCTCAGGGCACTAGTTTCCTACTTGGTCCAACCTCCTCAAACCCTAGCTATGCCCCTCCTTATATAGACGAAGGCCAGCTAGGTTACACCCTTTTGGGTCCTAGGATTACTGTTTGGATCTTGGTCCTCACTGTACGAGCCGGGTCATGGGCTTGCCCTGAGCCCCTTGACCTAGTCCACAAAGCTAGACAGCTAACGGTCTTCTCGTACGTAGCCTCCAGTTCTTTTGGCGTCATGCAGTGACTTTGTACGTCAGCCCTTGCTTTAGGTGTCACCCGGCTCCTTTTGTGTCACCCGACGTCGTCCTTCTCTTTTGATCGTGCTTTACCATGGTCCCTCCTGAACCTCACTCGGAAAGCTGCCACGCGTCCTCTCTGACCCGGCCTTCCCTCGTGAGACTCGGCACGTTGCTTCCTACAAGGTAAACAAACTTGTCTTATACGGGTCAACATAATTCTTATATCGGCCGTATATGACCTTCCTACCTGGCCGTTGTTACCTGGCCAGATTTATTCTTTACTCGGCATAAGCCAAGCTGGGCAATGTTTTACCCCTTATGACCCTACCAGGGTTATTCCCCCGACAGCTAGCGCTGGTGGCGCTCGATCTCCTAGTCAGGCAGTGTGTTATCCGTCTGCACTGGTGTCACTGGGACACACACCCGGTTTAGGTACCACCCCGGTGGCAGGGACACGTCGTAGTTCTCGTAGGGGTGGCGCTCCTTTTAGCGGCACTAGAACTTGGTGCCAGGCTTGTACTGCTAGTTCCTCTCATTCTTGAGAAGACGATGGTTGTGGGCCATCGTAGAAGAAGCGTGTCCAGCATGGGCCGCTGCAGCCGAATCGGTGAAGTCTCGTGCACGTACACGGTGGCAAGGGAGTGTGAGGACCCCTAGTGATTGGTGGAGGCGGCAACACCGACAGATATTGTGGCACAACGCGGCTGAAAGAGCATGTGGCCCCATGTGTGGTTTTGGTAATTAATAACAATTTCTATGGTCTAATATTTGTATTAAGTTGCACTTGTAGGAATTTTCCATTGGCATCTCTTGGAGCATGTGTTGGCTTCAAGATAGAAAAAATGAAGAAGAAGAAGCAATGTTCAGGGGCTTTGGGCCTATTGGAATCATGTAAAAGAAGAAGAATAAAGAAAATAAGATTAAGTGTGTCTTGAAGAAGATGGAGTTTATCATGTGTATCTTCAAGACATCATCCAAGTGAAGTTAGAAGAAATGAAGTGTAAGCTCAAGATGTGCCATATTTAGAAGATCTCATGCTTAAAGTTTGTCATACTCAGTGATCATGAATCGATGAACACAAGTTCAAAGAAGAAGTTTTCTCATGGTGTATGGGGGAGCAAGCTACAAGTTTCATCAAGCGTGCACGAGAAAGAGAAATCAAGAAAGGTGTTCCATCTTGAGGAGGACAAGATCATCTACATCAAGCTCAAGTGGAATGCTCAAGGCAAAGGTATAATCTTGATAGGTTTTCCTTTTTACCGGTCTTATGTTGTTACTTACAAGACTGGGTTTAGGATAGATAGACATACTATCAAGATGAGCTCTCGAGTGAGTAACTCGATCATATATTTCGGAGAGAGCTCAAACCTTTGCATACTTAGCATCTTATTTGAATTTTATCCAAGTGAGGTTCCAGAGCTTGTGGTAATCCTCATAACAAGCTCTAGTTTATTAAAAACGGATTTACCTTGTATAACTTATTGTGTTTTGATCTTTAGAGGTTTTTCCGGCTCCACACCAAGGGAGGCATCACACATTATAATACTTGATATTTTATCCCTTGGTGATATCCAATATTTCCAATAAAATTGGTTTCATCCCATTCGAAGTCCGGTTGCTAAGTTATTTGTGTTTTGCTGCTGCTTCCTGCGTTGTCTGTACCAACCGGTTGTACCGGATATTCCATACGGTACAACCGCTTGGCACCGGATATGTCATAAATGTCATAGTACAATCCACGTAGACACCGACATGACAAAACTAAAAAAATAGTAGAACGCAAGTCTTTGCGCAAAGGACCGTCAGCCAAGAAAGAAAATTACAATCCAGGCCAAAAAATCCCCTGAGCTTGATGCCAACGCCCGTCACCTGTCTTTGGCACCACAACAACAGCCACCAAAGGAAAACATAACAGATCACCTCCTCACCCAAGCTCAATGCGGCTCCATCGCTAATATACAGCTTTACGGACCTCCAAGGTGTGTCACCCAAGGTGAAACCATTGTCGTTGAACGAATCACCAGGACAACACCCCAACACGCCATTGAACTCTAGATCTATCACCCCTGCATGATTAAGATGTCGGAGGAGGAAACCATACCTGCCATCGAAGAACCACAGATCCAGCACACGGTCCACCATCTTCCAGATGTCGTCGATGTAGACCAGAATCAACATCCGTTCCTTGACTATCTTCCAGGTTCCACGTTGGCGCTAGAGCAAACGCCGATGCAGCGGTGGATCATGAGGACACACATCCACCACAAGGATGCCTCCACCGTCGCACCATCCTTGCTTGAATAGACTGGTCTTCAAATCCATTGGAGAAGGATTCGAAGAAAAATTATTCAGCGCCGCCATCGCCGCCCCCAAACCAAGACGATGAACAGTCTAAAAACGAATCTACTTTGGCTAAAAACTGTCCACACGCGTGGATCCGGCGATCCCCCTCACCACCGATGACCTAGGTCGTCGACGGGGGAGCAGCCAGAGGCCGGAGTCGGAAGGCTTGTACCCTAGGCTAAGATCTCTTTTTTCCCTGGCGGTTGCACGTGGGAAAAAGTCACCTTGATAGAAGGACTTCGGGTTTGTGTGTACAATGCATGAGAGTAATAGAGAGCTACACGGTATTTCTAGCTTTAGACGTTATAAAAAAGGAAATACGTGGCTGTTATACATGAAATAATCTTAGCCATCCATTTTCGTACAAACGGGCAGGATGTCTCCTACTGCCAGCCGTACGATGCCATCACGGTCCGCCGGTCCACTTGGCTATCTCCCACCGTCCCGCGCATCGCACACTCTTCTGCCAGCCGTCGCATGCTCGCCGTCGCCGTGCTTCCTCCGCCGCCGACCACCGCGCTCGTGCGGCCACTTCCCCGCTCGTGCGCCTCGTGGGGGCGGTGGTCCTCACCCACCACCTCCTCTCACTCCTCCAGGTGCGTAAAGCTAATTTATTTTGATGACTGATTAATTAATAATGACATAAATAAAAGTAGTTAGCCCACGAGACCGGCAGTCCGTCTCCAAATCTAGGAAGACATCCATCCTGGTGCCGATTAGTCAATTTGGTTATAAACTTATGGAGTAGGATCCGTAGTGAAGAAAGCAATTTGGCCTCGCCTTCTCCTTCTCCTTCCTGTGTTCGACTTGCTCTCGTGTTGCTGCGATTTCGTAGGGAGCGGTCTGGGTGGCGGCGGGGGAGGAGTGGAGGGACGGTGCATCCGGCGATGGCGCGGCCACCGATACTCTCCGTCGCGCTTCCGTCCGACACGGGGCGCGTGCTCAGCATCCAGTCCCACACCGTCCAGGTCCAACCAAACCCCATCTCCTCTCCCCTATCTATATTATGCATAATAAGTACAAGCTTGTGGAACTAATGCAGTTTGGGTTTGGGAGCTAAGCAAGTCCTAAGATCTCAGAGCCAACCAAGGGTTCTGTACATGTTGTGGGTTTAACTAGTCCCTTACAAGGGTTCCGTGGCTGCGGTATTTATAATTTTGTACGATGCATACATGGATGATCTGCTGCTTGCACAACCATCAGCGTTATGGTCGCATGTTATATAGTCACACTGGAGTCCTGTGATTGATCATCGGTTAAGACGGTCGTTATATGACTCCCGTAGGATTGGGTTTGATTGGGGACTGTATGCTGTGCAGCAAGAAGCGTTGTTTTTAGGAATCAGGCATAGTAAATGAGTTATATTTTGATTTGATATCTGTCCTCTGCTCATGCTGTTTTTTCTTAATTCAGGGGTATGTTGGCAACAAATCGGCTGTCTTTCCCTTGCAACTCCTCGGTTTTGATGTGGACCCGATAAATTCTGTACAGTTCTCAAATCATACAGGTAGAATCAGCTGGTTTGTACAACATCTTATGTGTAATTTGTCTGGCACGCCTAAATAGTTCCTGCTATGTGTCATCTCAGGATACCCAAAATTTAGAGGACAGGTTCTCAATGGCGATCAGCTGTGGGATCTTATTGAAGGACTGGGGGAAAATGATTTGTTGCACTATACACATTTGTTAACAGGTAACCATTACAACTCCTTCAGTTTGGGACTTCCCATCCTTCACGCCAAAGGAAGAGCTAGCTGATTCTTCACTGATATTTCATCATGATGGCACACCATTACTTATCTTCTTTTGATTGACCAATAAGTAACATGCTATGAATTATGTAAAGTAAAATGCTCTTTGTGGTATTCAGGTTATATCGGATCTGTTTCCTTTTTAAATACTGTTCTACAAGTCGTCGAGAAATTACGATCAGTCAATCCTGATCTTATATATGGTAATCATTTCTCACCTTACACAGTTTGTATGGCTGTTTTTTCTGCATCAAAATTTTGTATACCTAACCGAATTGGCTAATACCTGTACACCCTGCAGTTTGTGACCCGGTTTTAGGTGATGAAGGCAAACTATATGTTCCTCAGGAGTTAATATCTGTTTATCAACAGAAGGTAACTGCCTGTTTTAAGTTGCTGCTAAGGTTATCTTGTGCAATATGAAATGCTGTTACATAAAAATACAAGATTTGACTATACCCCACCATGTATTACTCGGAACTTTTATACTCCCTCCGACCCAAATTAGTTGACTTAGACTTGTCTAGATTCGATTGTATCTAGACATGATTTAGTATTAGATACATCCATATCTTGACAAGTTTGAGTCAACTAATTCGGGTCAGAGGGAGTAAGATAAATCCTTCCCTGAAATTAAGTGTTACATTTAGCCTACATCTCCTTTTCCCTTCAGAAATGAGTAGAGGCAGAGTCAGGTACCTCGTTTCCAGAGGTTGGTCCCATTAAATTATATTCACCTCGGTGAAGAATATCCTCGACCTGGGCGACCCCATTGATGCTTTTCACCTTCCTTTTATATACACAAGCGTTTGAGGAGCTCCATGAGTTCAACCATGTCATCAACCAAACCAGATCAACTCGGAATGCTCATGATAATGATTTATGGTCATATAGTTGGGGCACACACTTCTCTGCAAACATGATATATAATCTGAACTTTGAACACATTCAAGCCCCCATCTTCTCCTCCTGGATATGGAAATCGAAGTGCACTCCCAAGATTAAATCTTTCTTCTGACTTCTTGCTAACGATCGCCTAAACACAAAGGATGTGCTTCTAAGGAAAAACTTCTCTCTTGACGACAACGGCCTCTGCAGCCTCTATGATGATGCTATATTAGAAACCAGGGACCATCTTTTTTGGAATTGCAATTTCAGTAGGCAATGCTGGCAATGTATCAACATCACAATTGATGACAACCTTGAACTCCCTCAGTTGATTGCCACTGCCAGATCCAATTTTAGAAGGCCGTTCTTCTTCAAAGTTTTTGCTACCACCGCCTGGAATATATGGAAGAAAAGGAATGCTATGATTTTTTATAATGCTACGCCTACTATTAGATCTTGGTCCTTTTCTTTTAGAAGGGGTCTCTTCCTTCTTTCTTACAGAATGAAGGACAATCTGAAATCTTATATCTTGTAGCCTGGCTAGACGTTTTGTAATTCTCTTTGGGCTAAGCCCTTTTGTACATCCCCCCTCTCTTGTACATATTTTTCTCTTTAATCAAATTTACTGTCGGGGCCTCCCTTACAGTTTTCAGCTCAAAAAAAATTGGGCTATGGCGTGAAATTATATGATCGGATTTTCATGCTCATACTGCTTTCCACAGACCTCATATGTTTACTCATCCTAATATATTCCTTTTCTGATCAAATGATCTTTAGGTAGTCCCAGTTGCTTCAATGCTTACACCAAACCAATTTGAAGTTGAACTACTCACGGGATTGAGGTATTCATGCTCTTTTTTTAAGAAGGAAAATGAGAGCTATTCTGTTTATGGTCATATGTTGCATCATACGTGTCCCAGTATCAGATTTCATCCAAATTCGATTGTTAGCACATATTGCTTCCAGATCAAACATAAAAGCACTCCACTGCTAATTTTAATCTGACAAGTCCAATTTTTACTCCAGTTACCATTTTGTGGGTTCTGCTATTGCCAATTGGTATTTAATGCAAATTGCTAATGTGTGGTTTAATGTGCAATAATAGTCAATCAAACTGCTAGACCTAAAAACTAGTGATACCTAAGAAGTAAAGGCTGCAGAAGAAATTGTGTCAATGGCATTCTGTAAGCTAACCACTGTTAACAGATGCATTCAATACTGGTAGTTACGAACTAGTACACTTTTGTGATGGCATATGGCTAGTATTTCCCAAATTCGTTTCCATCTTATTTACTAGCAATGGTAAATCACAGAAGCTTTGTTTGGTTAGTCTCGTACACGATGATAAGCTGCTTGTTTTCTTTCTTATTTGAATGTGTACTTGCAGAATTACCTGCGAACAAGATGGCTTGAAAGCTTGCAATATCCTCCACAGTGCTGGACCACGGAAGGTTTGTCCTTTATAAGATCAATAAATAAACCAGTAAAAGTATGAATGTGCTACATAGAATAACTATTGGATCCTATGGTCAACTATCTTTGTCCCATGTTTCTATGTTTGAAGGAAAGGATGCTAATACGGTTACTAATGTAAGAATGGACGTGTTTGATTGCTACCATTCTTCAGGTGATAATAACTAGTGCACTTATTCAAGACAAACTGCTCCTCATCGGAAGTTACAAAAAAACAGAGGTAACTTTTGACAAATTTATAATACGTTTGCACATTGAAAAATTATTGGTTTTACAAAATTATTACGGAGAAAGTCTAAAGACAAAGGACCATTTTATCTTACCTAGACATTCTCACGAGACTTACAAGAATATACAGTATTATGCAAGCAAATTATGGAGAAAATGGCACTTTCATGGCTATACGGGAAAAAAAACTTAGATACATATAGTCGAGCATAGTTTTGTACAGCTCTTATGCTACTTTGGTGCTCTATTGGCTGGCTATGAGCTATTGACCAATCGTAGTAAAATGTCTCGGATATAAATAATGTGCAGTAGTTTTATATAGGAGTGGCACACGTACCCATAATCACGTCTATTCTACATGTACTTCAGTGTTATATTATTGCCACATTAACATTGTACAAGTTAGATAGAAGTAACAGTTAGGATTTACAGGTGATATGTTGTGATTTTTTCCGGGTGCCAGTATAGGTAATCTGATCCATTTACCAAACGAAGCTAATACAGTTTTACATTCTTGAGTTAGCTTGAGTTTGAATGGATCTATACAATATTAAATAAATAAATGCTTTGGAAACTAACCACTGAAGTTAGAAATTGACCAAACTATTCTTGTCCCTTGCCAAATACAGCCGGCTTTTATCTTCTCCCTGATCCCTCAAAGGGATCTGCTCCACTGTTATTATCGTTTGGTGTCTTAACCATTAGAAGGCTGATCTCAAAGACTTTTATTGTGTCTTTATATTCAGGAACCGCCGGAACAATTTAAGATTGAGATACCCAAGATACCTGCATATTTCACGGTATGTGCCAATAATAATTGAGGAGCCCTTTTTTACACTGATATAATTCCAAATTTTCTTTTGTGAATTGGTCGTCACATATTGGTTATTGTATGGGAAACGTGTTGGCATAGCATATCTCTTGATTGTACTAAATCTGGTAGTAGTATGGAGTGGACTAATACATATTGTTGCTTAGGTTTGCTCATGTAGGATCTTCCTATGATAGTTTGTTTAAATCTATTGAATGGTGATCTACATCATATCTAACAAGTGTTGCACAGTCAAACAATATCAAATCATAGGAGAAACAAATGTTTATTTTTCAAGCAAGCGTTTACCTTGTTAAAATCCTTGTGGGGTAACATAAGAAACTTCATTTAGGGGCAGGCTGTATTTATACATGATACATCTGAAACTTAAATGGACTCAGCTGTAAAGTGAAAACGGTATTCAGACATTACTTGTTACTGAATTTAATAAATGGCTGATTTGAGAGTAGATCGTAGAACTAGAATCTCAGCGAGGTGTTTCTATGTGTGCTCGTGTAAGTGCATATCTGTTAATAGTGACAGGAGAAAATCGGATCAGCAGATTTTGTGTGAGGTGGTAGAGAGACAGAGTGAGAAAAACATCTTTGTTTTAAGAAACTCTACTCTAAAAAGCTGGGTGTTCATAGCATTGTTAGTGGTGAATATTCCATTCAAATATTTCAGTTACTGTATTACTGTATAATTATTCTGCTGCCCCCAAAATGTTTTGCAGGGCACAGGAGATCTAACAACTGCTCTTCTACTAGGATGGAGCAATGTATGTCCCAGAGAAAGTATATTAGTATTTTTCTTGTGCAATAGTCTTATTATGGTTACACCATTCCTAACACATGGTTGCTTTGCATGTGATGTTTACAGAAATACCCCGATAACCTTGAAAAGGCAGCAGAACTTGCAGTTTCCAGTTTACAGGTATCTCTGTCATGCACTCATGCCATCATGCTGATATTCAACATGGTTAACTCCTAGGTCTTAGGTGAACTAGCAGGAAAATTCTTTTAGCAATTCTGAGTTATGAATGTCATGAACTTTGGTAACATGTAATTAGAGCTAGGACATGAATTTATTGATAGGTCAGGCACAGTTCTCGCTATCTAGTAAACTGACTGTCTCTGCAACTATCAGACTGTCTCTGCAACTATCAGACATGACCTAATGGTAATCTTTTCTACACCTTGTTTCTAAAATCTCTGAAGCCACCAATATATTATTCTTGACCCCGCTTCAAGAATCAGCTATTGCCTCTGATGATAACTTGCTTGTTTTTAGCTCCTAGGCTCTCACTTTCAGGGCATTTCATGTTTCAGAGATAGTTCTTTTCTCTCCTTGAATTCTCTCCACTTGCTGGGGCTGCATTTCTCTGTGATGCTGTCAGTATAGCAGGAGTACATAGCTATTCGATGTGTATGTAGCAGCATACACTACTTCAAGATGTTTAACATGTCCGGAAACTTCTGCAGGCACTCCTAAGAAGAACCGTGGAGGACTATAAAAGGGCAGGCTTTGACCCATCAACTAGCAGCCTAGAGATTCGGCTGATCCAAAGCCAGGATGAGATCAAAAGCCCGCAGGTTACATGCAACGCCGTCAAGTATAGCTAATCCCAAAGTGATCGCGACAAGCACCACGACAAAGTCGAGACCGGCAAAACTGTTATAGTTCAAGGATCTTCAGCGGTGCCTGCCTGCCCCGTCCGTCAGAGGCAGAAGATTGACATGTTTCTGCATTCTGTTTTGGGAAAGCCATTTCTTAGCCCACCATAGCTCCGAACACATATAAAGGATCCAAATTAACACTCCCTCTCTCTCAAAGAAAAAAGGAACCAGATTAGGAAAAACAACAATACCCCGTGATGCTTATGTAGTTATGTTACAATTTATCATGGAATTATAATGTTTTATTTGCGCCTGTAAGACTGCATTGTTGTGTTAATGTTGCAGCAGTTCTGCTGACGTGTTCTCTGACATTCTTTTTTGAAAATTATGTACTAGAGTACTCTGTATGTGTTATGTAAAATGTTGATATAATATTGTTTGCATGATTGTTCATGTAGTTTGTGTTGGCTGAAAGACAGGTCTTTATTCACATTAACCAACGGGGCCAAGTGGAAGTACAGCCGAGGCATCATAACGAACAGAGTGATTTGTATCTTGTTCCTTCACAGCAGCATTTTTCACTCGTTTCTGCCATGCTGGGCCTCTGGACATTTCTTTCTAGTACTAGCATTTGTCGAGTCGTATTCATCAAAGACTAAAACTAAAGTTCTTCTGAAAATAGACAGTCAACCGGGTTTGTGGAGCACCTTTGGTGGACCTCCTCTTTTCCCTTACCCATACAACCGTTCAAAGCTCCTCTCAACCAAGCCTCTAAAACTAAAGTTCTTCTGAAAAGTACATAAAACATCACCATATCATAACTATTGGGCTCAGACTTTCATGAAACGCACAAAATCATAACAAAAGAAAATTTATCACAAAACCACAATTTTTGGGGGTTAAATGTTTTACAAAACCCAAATCCCATGACTTGGTAGGTTCCATACCGTTTAGGTCCACTAGTCAGGTGCTAGGTGGCAGAGGAGGCGGCCATTGCGGTGTTTTTCCTGCAAACCGTACAAGCCTTGAATCGAACCGTGTGAAACTTTCACTTTTTAAAAACTTTTGGCTGAAATTAGTTGGAAAAAAAATCAAAACTCCATGTAGTGAGTAATCGAGGATCTGACGCGGAATAGTTTCGAGCTCAAACCTGCAAGAGAAAGCATAATTTTACATGTATAGATAAACTTCGTAATACAAAATCATAATCATGAATATTAATTTAGGATGAAAACTTGTATATATCAAATCTATGAGAGGAGTTTTTTGGCTCACGATTTCCAGTGATCCGGTTGCTTTAAAAAAATCTGAAATCATAGTTAAAAGTGTCAAACGTATTTGAAAAGATATTTGGATATGGGCAATGATGTATCCACAAACGTGCAGAATATTAATTTTAAATACTTTGTCTCTTGAGCTACACAGAAATTGTGAAATCTCGCTGGGTTTAACGATGCCTTGGCCTCGGCTCGTTTTCGTGTTAAATAGTCTCGACAGATTACAACAGGAGAGGTTTAACCGGTGGAGAGATAAAAGGAGATTGATCTAATCTTTATATTGAAGATTAGATTCATATCTAAACTAACTCTAACTCTATCTCCCTCCACCGGTATAACACACGCACGCACACATTTACATTGACACGGCATGGCGTGATTACATGTATTTCTCTAACACCCCTCCTCAATCACAGCCTTCTTAAGGTTGAGATTGTATTTGAACTCTTCAAACTGCCGAGCTGGTAGAGCCTTTGTGAAGCCATCTGCAACCTGATCTTGGGATGGAATAAATCTGATCTCAAGCAGCTTGTTTGCAACTCTTTCTCTTACAAAATGAAAATCTATCTCAATATGCTTGGTTCTGGCATGAAAGACAGGATTGGCAGAAAGATAGGTGGCTCCCATATTGTCACACCAGAGACATGAAGTTTGTTTCCTTTCAACACCAAGTTCTCCTAGCAATGATTCTATCCATATGACCTCTGCTGTGGCATTTGCTAAGGACTTGTATTCAGCCTCTGTACTGGACCTAGAAATTGTTGCCTGTTTTCTAGCGCTCCAAGAAATTAAATTAGGTCCAAAATAAACCGCAAAACCTCCTGTAGATCTTCTATCATCTACACATCCTGCCCAATCAGCATCTGAAAATGCACTTACTAAGGTGGAAGAGGATTTCCTGAAGGTTAGACCTAGATTTGAAGTTCCTTTAAGATACCTTAGTATTCTTTTAACAGCTGTCCAATGAACTGTAGTTGGGGCATGGAGATATTGACAAACCTTGTTGACTGAAAAGGTAATATCTGGTCGTGTGAGTGTTAGGTACTGAAGTGCACCCACAATGCTTCTGTACCTTGTACCATCTTCTGGACCAAGTGCATCTCCTTCCATGGCTGACAGTTTCTCTGAGGCTGACAATGGTGTTGGAGACATCTTCGAGTCTTTCATGCCAACTCTGGTTAACAAATCCAAGGCATACTTTTCTTGGGTTAGAATAATACCATTATTATATTTTTTGACTTCAATTCCCAAGAAATAATGCAAGTCTCCTAGATCCTTTAATGCAAATGCTGCTCCTAAGTCTTGAAGAAGTGCAGTAATAGCTTGATTCGAGGAACTAGTGACTATGATGTCATCAACATATACAAGTACAAAAATAGTAATGCCTGACTTGTTATAAATAAACAATGATGTATCAGCCTTGGAGGGTAAGAAACCAAACTCTTGAAGTTTTGAACTTAGTTTGGCAAACCATGCTCTAGGTGCTTGCTTGAGACCATACAATGAGTTTGCACACATGATATGGTGCATTAGAATCTTCATAGCCAGGTGGTTGTTTCATGTAGACTTCTTCTTCCAGAACACCATGTAAAAACGCGTTCTTCACATCTAGCTGTCTTAGGCTCCATCCTCTGGACACAGAAACAGCTAACACAAGTCTGATTGTAGCAGCTTTAACAACAGGACTAAAAGTGTCATCATAATCTATACCGTACCTTTGTTTAAAACCCTTTGCTAATAATCTAGCCTTATATCTATCAATGGTTCCATCAGCTTTTCTTTTGATTCTATAAACCTATTTACAATCTATTAAATTTATGCCTTGCTTGTGTGGAACTAAATGCCAAGTTTTATTTGAGACTAATGCATTATACTCATCATCCATAGCATGTTTCCAGTTTTTGCTAGCCAATGCTTCTTGTAAACTATTAGGCTCATTAGATGTGACAGAGAGACCGTACCGAACTGTACCATTAGTAAAAATCTTGGGTTTACTTTTACCGGTTTTTGCACGAGTGCGATGAGGCATTTCTACAGGGGATGTTGCAGATGACGTCTCCACAGAAGATCCCGTCTGACCTCGGTCGGGGGGAGCAGAGGATCTGGGCTGCAATCCTCGCGTCTCGTCGTTGCGTGTGGCCGCACGCCCGCGAGCGGGAGCGACGTTGGTTGGCCCACTTGGCCTAGCAGCTGCTGTCCTCTGGAGCCCACGCGCGGAAGCCGTACGCGGTGCGACATGAGGCTGGAGTGTCTCTTCGCTTGACGAGGAGGTGGACACCGTGTCAGTCGGCCCATGATGGATGCCTGTCGGGATGTCCCCTGGACCAGCCGCACCTGATGATTGGCGACGTGACGACGATCCCGAGGTGGATTCTTCGCTGCCTAAATGTGCTCCGTGTCCCGCGCTTTCATCATTTTGTGCTGATTCTGTATCACCAGATTGCTCCGTTCCAGTGGCGTTGTGCACCGGATTTTCTTCCATCTGTTGTAATTCCTGCAGAGGTTGTACAGGGGTAAAGGTAGTAGGATCATTAGATGTTAAGTCAGTGCATGTTTCCTCCCCTTGATCCGATTGTGTATGAAGTTTTTCTGGCAGAAGTAGAATTTCTCTACGAAGGAGGGCACCGGCGTTTGGATGTAATTTGGCAAAAGGAAAAATGGACTCATCAAAGACAACGTCACGGGACACATACACGCGCCCAGTGGAAACCTCAAGACATTTAACCCCTTTGTGCATGTTGCTATAGCCAATGAAGACATATTGTGTGGAGCGGAAAGATAATTTGCGAGTGTTGTAGGGACGAAGATTTGGCCAGCAAGCACACCCAAAAACACGTAAGGATGAATAATCAGGTGTCTCTTTTAGAAGGCGTTCCACAGGGGTTTCATTGTTGATAACTTTAGAGGGGAGCATATTGATGAGATGTGTGGCAGTTAAGAATGCTTCATCCCAAAATTTTAGTGGCATAGACGCATTTGCAAGGAGAGCTAGCCCAACTTCAACTATATAGCGATGCTTGCGTTCGGCTGAGCCATTTTGTTGATGTGCGTGTGGACAAGACACATGATGGGAGATGCCCATTTTTTGAAAGAAGGGGTTGAGTTTTTCATATTCACCACCCCAATCAGTTTGCATAGCAAGGATTTTTCTATCAAATTGTCGTTCAACAAGATTTTGAAAGTTATGAAAAACTTGGAAAACTTCAGATTTCTTTTTGAGAAGATAGATCCATGAAAATTTGCTATAGTCATCAATGAAGCTTACATAGTATGAAAAACGACCAACAGAGGTAGGTGCCTTTCCCCACACATCGGAGAAGACAAGTTCTAGAGGGGCAGTAGACACACTAGTGGATCTAGTATAAGGGAGTTGATGACTTTTTGCTCGTTGACATGAATCACACACAGACTCAACTCTAGACTCATTGGAACAAGGAAGCTCAAATTTGCTAAGAACTCGTTGAACAACTTTAAAGGAGGGATGACCCAACCGATCGTGCCACCTTGTAGCTGAAGGCTTGGTGACGCTAAGGACCGTTTTATTTTGACTTGACGATGATGATGACACCAGGGGATAGAGGCCTTGGGAGCATCGCCCTTTAAGAAGGATTTTCTTCGTTTCCTGATCCTTCACATAAAAGTGCCATGGATGAAATTCAACAAAGACATTGTTATCTCGTGTGAGACGGTGAATAGAGACAAGATTTTTTGTAGCACTAAGCACATGAAGAACATTGCGAAGGTGTAGAGATTTAGATGGGGATTCAACAAATGCATGACCAACATGTTTAATGTCCATACCTGTCCCATTGGCCGCATGAATTTGCTCATGGCCATTGTACCTTTCCTTCAGGGCGAGCTTGTCCAGCTCGCCGGTGATGTGGGTGGTGGCACCGGAGTCACCATACCAGTTGGTGTCGACTCCGTACGCGGCACCATGTGCACCTCTCTCTTCTTCTTCTTCGTCATCGGAGTAGCGGTGCCAGCATTTCCAGGCAGGATGTCCTGGCTTGCCACAGATCTGGCATACGACACGGTCGTCCTTGCCCTTGGTGCCGTTGTTGCCGCCGTCGCGCCGTCCGTTGCCTCCTCCTGATCCTTGTTGTGGTCGTCCTTGGCCACGGCCGTAGCTGCGGCCACCGCCGCGTCCACGAGATGTTCCGCGACCGCCTCGACCGTAGCCGCGGCCGCCGCCGCCACGTCCTCTGGTAGCAGCATTAGCCGAGGAGTGGCCAACCTCTGTGCCGATGCCTAGCATTTCCATGTGATTGTCATAGGCAGTTACTTGTGCATACAGATCGCTCACCGTGAGTTTGTTGGTAGGGTTGGCGCCGATAGCAGCGAACAGAGGGTTGTACGGATCATCGAGCCCTGCAAGCAGATACTCGACAACCTCGTCTTCCTCAATCTTGCGACCCGCGGCTGCGAGTTCGTCGACGACCGCCTTTACCGCAGCAAAGTACTGCGGCGTTGTCTTCCCCTCCTTCTTCGTGTTCGCCAGCTTGACGCGGAGGGTGGCGACGCGGGTCCGGGACTGAGCGGCGAACATCGCTGTCACGGCCGCCCAGACTGTGGCCGAGGTCTTCATGCCGATGCAGGAGACCATGATCTCCTTGGACAGGGAGTTGAGCAGGTATGAGAGGACGCTCTGGTCCGTTTGCATCCACGCTTCATAGGCGGGGTTTGCCTGCTCGATGTCCTTGCCGCTGCTGTCCTTGGCGGCGATTGTTTTTGCCGGTGCAGCGGTGGTTCCGTCTAGGAACCCCATCAGGCCGCGTCCACGCACGGCCGGCAGCAGCTGCGTTTCCCACAAGAGGTAGTTTTCTCTTGTTAGCTTCTCCGCCGTTCCTTGGCTTGGAAGGGGATTGGCCATGGCGACAGAGGAAGATGAGGATGAGAGACTCATGATTTTCTTGGCTAGATGTATTTTTGGAAGGTTGGCTCTGATACCATGTGAAATCTCGCTGGATTTAACGATGCCTTGGCCTCGGCTCGTTTTCGTGTTAAATAGTCTCGACAGATTACAACAGGAGAGGTTTAACCGGTGGAGAGATAAAAGGAGATTGATCTAATCTTTATATTGAAGATTAGATTCATATCTAAACTAACTCTAACTCTATCTCCCTCCACCGGTATAACACACGCACGCACACATTTACATTGACACGGCACGGCGTGATTACATGTATTTCTCTAACAGAAATAACAAAAATAAGGAATCTGAGTATGCATATTTTCATTATTTCTAAATTTTATATTTTTTTTGCACAAGAGAGGGATCACGAAGGATCCCGGGCTGCAATCACATTAAAACGGTGGGTACATCTTACAAGAAGGGCGCTATAAAAAAATAAAAAATACAACACAACCCTAGCAAATTGCATAAAGGACCTTGGAAAAAAGAATAACAAGCAATCCAATCCAAGGTCCTCTCCGCCGACGGGGAGCACCCAACGCCGGCCGCCTGGACACTGCCGGGGACGAACCACTTGGCAACGAGAAGGTGGGAACTCCGGCAAGGCACTCCGAACTGGGCCTCCGAACTGGAGGTTGAGAAGGTCGTCGTCATGGCGCACCTAAAGGCCTCTCTGATGGCCAGAAATCGCGGCGGCTGATGGCGTCGCGTAGATAGCTCGACGATGCAGCAGATAGCACCACCTCAAAGCAAAAGGAAGGAGCTCGTCAGGTCGCATCCACCCCTCACCACCACGGCCGGCCGGGGGAGACAACGAAGACCAGCAGCTCCACCGCTCGAGACTGCCAGAAGCACAGGGGATAAGGGAGCCACCAGGTCGCCTCTGCCTCTCCTTCCCAATCCCCTTGTCACCACGGCCGGACGGATGAGGAAGAAAGAGGCATACCGATGAGCCCGACGACCACTTGGCGGCGCGCACACCCGCCAGAGTGGAATCACTCCCGCTGCCTCCAAGATCCCGCCTCCAAGCTTCCACCATCTCAATCCCCTCGCAACCACTGCCGGTCAAAGTGGGATGGGAAAACGAACAAGCAGCAAGGAGGAGGCAGAACACGACCACTTTATTGGAAGTGGTGGTCGTCGTCACCACACCAAACTCAAACCAGAGGAGCTTCAGCGCCGCGAGGACGAACCCTAAAGTGGGGATCCGGTCACCTAGATCCACCGCTCCACAACCAGACACAAGGCCCACTACCGGCAACAAGACAAACAAACCTATCCTAACTACTCCGACGCCATCTTCAGTCCTACTCCAGCCGGCTATTCCGGCGGAGAGGCACCGGGAGAGGCCCAGTCTCCGGCGAGCTTCTCTTAGAAACAGAAAAAACGAGGGAGAGGAAGGGAGACTGTTGTTGCTCTGGTTGGTATTTCTAAATTTTATCAGATTTATCATTTTCAACAATATAAAGAATCTCATGTCTGTAGGGTAAATCATTGAATACGTCTAGAATTATTTTTAGACTTTTTGAAACATGTAAATAAGATTTTTACCTTTAATTTTTTTGAAGAGATCGCTACAATTCAGGAGTCAAAGACAGTTTTTGCAAATAATATTATATAAAAATATATTGTTTTTTTTGCAGGGTATATAAAAATATATTCTAACAGAAGAATTGATGATCGATGGCCTGTCCTATAGAAATCTACGGAGTAACTGAAACGGAGGGAGCATACACCGATGGAACTTTGTATTGTCTCGTGTGAGTCTAGGTTGTGAAAACTAAGAAGGCGAACACCCGGTGCAGCACTATACCTGCAAAAAAAAAAAGGAATACTATAGGGCTCATGTGTAATTTCACCTACAGAAAGAGGTGAAGAAAATGGAATGAATAATAAATTGTGAATGCCTTTTGGCCTGGATAACTGCCGTCCAAACAAAGCTTTGTTTATCCTGCGCCCACGCACACAAAGCCTGGTAGCCGCACGCGATGAGGCGTGATCCAGTCACCCGCGGGTCCCACCTGTCACTGTCATCTTCGAGCTGTAGTGCTCGGTGCCCCTGCTACGTGTCAACCACCAAGTACTGTACCCATCACGCGACACTGTACGGTCAAACGAGAAACCCACATACAAAAAAAACGAAATAAAAAATATATATAGGGCCGATCTGAATATGTTTCAAATAAAAAATATTATATATTGTATAAATACACGATTGATTGTAATTTGTTTGGAATTAAGTGCTGACAAGGAGATGCAATACGAACACTGATTGATAGGCGAGTCCTACCACATGCGCTTAAATTATCTCTTGCTAGTATGATGATTGCGCTGCCGTGTCAGCTGAAACCGGCGACTGTGACGGTCTACTGACCAAAACCACTCGCAAAGTGCAGACCAGCCCGGCAGCTTAATGCACTGTTACGGGAGAGGAACTTGTCAATGGATATCAGACGTTAGCGATATAAATAATTGAGAAGTGTAGAAATTGAGTCTTCTTTTCTTGTGCTTTCAAGAGTATTGTCCACCTGAACCGATGGGTGGTGTGGTGTCAACCAACTTGATGAAATCCGCAAGCGATGCTTACGTGTCTAACGGAAAATCTATCAGCCGCACCCGGTACTCTAACCCCCCAAAATCACCATACTATAGTTGTCCCATTTTTCTTTAAAAAATCAGTGCACTTGTTATATGTATTTACCATGACACAAAATTTTAGATATTTTTGGTGGTTAATGCTGATATTTGTTGTAGCATCTCTCAAATAAACCTCGTGTTGCCATTTCAGCAGTTAATGACTCCACGTGTCCCGCCAGCGCTAGAATATGAAGATATGACCTTATTCTGACTTTAGAATGTTAGCTACCATCTCACTGTTTCGAAGAAGACGCCGATAAACAACTTAAACAATGAACGTGTACACTCCTGCCGGCGAAGGGCCGTCGTACCTCCAAAGCTTCAAGACCACCAGAGAAGGGTTGGGGAGGGGAAGAAAATCCTAGATGGATCTTAGGTGTGTCCCTCGCAATTGCCTCTGTTCTATCCTGCTTATCGGTTCGTTTATACTACTATAACCTAATTTGTTCATGATATCATCTTGACACAAAGGCCGGGTGCAATTGATATTTTCTTAATATTAATATGTTCTATTACAGAAGAGGAACCTCTCAATGGATATCATAGATTAGCAATATAATTGAGAAGTGTAAAATTTGAGTCTTCTTTTCTTCTGATTCAGAGTTTTGTTGACCTGAAACGATGCTGGTTTCAACCAACCGATGAAAACCGCAAGCGATTCTTATGAGTCAAACGAAAAATTATCAGCCGCACCTAGTACTCTAAACCCCAAAATCGCCATATTACAGTTGTCCGGTTTTTCTTTGAAGAACCAGTGCATGTATTATATATTTATTTACCGTGATACAAAAATTCAGATATTTTTCTATGGTTAACGTCCATATGTATTGGAGCATCTCCAATGTTTACCATGTGTTGCCATTCCGGTGGTTAATGCTGATATCTGTTGCAGATCACTCTTTTTTTAATCTTTCCATTTCATTAGACAATCTAGATGTGTGAATTCATAATATCATGATTTCCTTTTCATTAGACAATCTAGATGTGTGAATTCCTAATATCCTGAGTAGTTTTTGATATCGTGTTGACACGGAGGCTAGATATAATTAAAAATTGCAATGGGCAGGGTATGAGCAGACTAGAGCAATACCATACACATACGCATACAATGGGTATAAAAGCTTATCCATACCCATATTCGCGAGTATAAAACTTTACTCCATACTCATACCCGGTGGGTACCCGTACCCATTGGATACCCGGCGGGTAGATCCAATAGTACACAAATTATTTAAAATTTTATTTTCGTTAATAGCATTGAAAAAATACAATAATCTCTACTTACTAATAGTAGATAGGTGCATGCAAGTATCAAGTTTAGAAGTCGCAATCTCATACTCATCCCTAAGATTCTTGGTTGCATAGGTGGAAACTCTATAGATAAGTTTGACATATCAGCGTAAGTAGGCAGGGTATGGATACTGATACAAGTCTGTACTCATGCCCAAACTCATGACTTAACGGGTAGTGTATATGTATTATCCATGCTATAAACTCATACACTACCCATACAGGTATGGTACACACAAGTATCTGTACCGTTGGTGAAATTGCCATCCTTAGATGTAATTGATATTTATTTGGTGTTAATATGTTCTTTTTACAAAAAAATATTATGCGTGGAACAAATGTTTACTACCATCTCTATTCTAAAATATAAGACGTTTAAGTAGGCAAGTTGGTCCACAAAAATATCTTTATTTCGAATTGAGGTGATATTTTTTTTAGTTTTTTTCTCTCTAGCCGTGACATAAACAAACTTTGGCAACATAGTGCTGCAGCATCTTCTCCCATTTCCAAAAGGACACGGCCTAGCCTAAGATCCAAACAAAGGTTACTTTACTTCAACTGAAACCCAGCGTTTGAATCTGTCCTCAAGTGCATGTACTCAAGTTGGCACGCCATGCCATCACCATGCCGTTGCTTGCATCTTTCTTCCTGTCTCCTTTTTCCATCCCAGCTTCACTCCTTTTGAGGTGAGATCACTGCTGCAGCACAAGACGCCACAAAGCATGTGGATTTTGACCTGCACAGATGAAAACATGTACCGCCGCTTTTCTTTTACCAGTAATAACTGCAAATGGAGTACGTATAGCTTTTTCACCGTTGCTGTCTGCAGAGAGCATCTTATGTCACCAATTCGTTTGATCGGGTGACGCGGGAAATCCAGAGGTTAAAAACCGAAAGATTCGGTGGTGGTGGTAGTACTCCGTGTGTCAAAGAGAAGTACAGAAAAGAAAACATGGTAACTTGGCCCCTCAAATCTCCATGAGTCAGCTGCAGATCTATTATTATTAGCCACTCAATGCAGGCCCAGATTAGTACTAGTACAGCTCACCATCCTTATCATCTTGTGCAAGTTGCTTGGGCACATGTAAACCATGTGTTGTGTGAACTTGGAGTGATGTGGAACAATTCAACCACCAAAGATATTGAGAGGGGGAGAAAAATTCAAAGGATAAAACAAGATGGTAATAATCATGACAAGAGATATCATACATATGTTGCTTCATTGAGAATCGAACAATATATTACATTTACGAAGAGAAAGATATCACAAATACATCATTCATGCCTCTCTTTCTCTCACACATAACTCAACTCATTGACTCGAGACTTAAACCTAGCTGCTCTCTTCTTGTAGTTGTAGCCACTCTTTTGTACACATCTCTATGGCCTTGGCCTTGGGATTTCTTGGTTGCATGGACAAAAAACAATTCCATCGAAAACCAAAAATACTAAGCATCATGACGAACCAACTAGGACAGGTACCACCTAACTAATCCCCAACCCTCCCTCACCCAAACCTAATTGAATGGCTAATCCAAAAAGGAAGGCAAAGGGACAGCATGAAGAAATTGATTCATCAAAAAGGGCTAAACTTGTGTTTTTCTTTTGCCCTTGTCCCTGACCCCTCCCCTCTAGATTTCTACCCGATTCCCCCTGAACTAGAGCTCCCCAAATTTACATGACGGGCACCTGAACCTGAAATTTATTTACATACAAAAAGATTTGTGGTAAAATCACCTAAACTCATTATACTTGTGGTGGGATTGGATTGGATTGGATTTGGATGGATTTATATAGGTTTTAGGGGGTTAAATTTCCTCTCTCGACTCATCTCCTCACTCTCATCTCTCTCCCCTCAAAGCTTTTGCACTGTTGAGGGAGAAAGATTTCCTGGTTATTCGATGTTGTATGTGCATCTAGACCATGGCGGCGATGCCATGGCCACGGCCGCTACGGCCACCGTCGAGGCAGTCAAAACCCTCAACGCGGACGGCAGGCTGGAACACGCGAGCACACCCTGCCGCGGAGCGCGGGGATGCCATCGGGGTCGGCGCTGGGCGCGGCGTAGGGCGGACGGCCACCGGCGCCGGCGGCGCCGGCGACATCACAGGCCACCACGGCATGGGACTGCCCGGGCAGTCCATGCCGAACCGGCTGTCGTGGACCACCGGATTCGAGGCGCGCCGCGGCGGCGAGCCGCAGAACAGCGGTGGCTGCGGGGACGCTGCCGACAGACTGCTCTCCTCGCCCTGCCAAGAAAAGGAGCAGAAACATCAGCGACCCGATGTAAAATAGACAGGCGAGAAACCAGTAGATCTTGTGGCGAGGCGGCGGAGAGATCTCACCTTTGACAGGAGGAGGTCGAGCAGATCCATGCCGGCGTCGCTCTGGTGGCAACGGAGAGGCGCGACGGGGCGCCTCGGCTTGGGGCAGAACAGCGGGCTCTTCGCGTCGGTGGCGGCGGCGGCGACCGGGACAGGGCTCTTCATGGCGGCAAAGTGGCTCATGGCTTCTTTTTTGGGTTTTTTTGGTTAGTCGATTAGATCCGGAAAATTTACAGAACCTGCAAGAAGAAAAAATTGGTCAGATTCGCTTCGATAAATAATCAATCTTCATGCAGATTTGAACAAGAAAACATGGAACTTTTCAAGATATGTTTTTTACACACACACGCATGAACTGAAGCTTTGAGAAGATCGGTCCATGCGTGGATTTACAAAACAGAAGCAAAGTTGTTTTCTCTTTTTGCAAGAACAAGATGCAATTTCTCAAGATCTGAAAGATACATCATGTATTTCTACATGCAAGAACAAGCATCACCCACCTCTTCCCACACAAATCTTGAAAGACAAACATGAGAGGTTGAGGAAGAGAGGATGTTTACCTGAAGCTTTGCCTCTGGATTGATTTCTCTCCTTGGATAGAGGGAGAGACAAAGGAGGAGGACCGAAACTATTGTTACTCCTACCAAGAAAGAAAAAAGAAAACAAAGAAAATCTCAAAGATTATGAGAGGAGCCGGATGCGATATGCCACGGAGAGGAAGGAAATGAATGGAGGGGACGAGGGGCCTTAAATAGGCAGGAAACGGGGAACCACACGGGGACAGCTTACCCACAGGAGGTGGGAAATATTATTATTCTTTTCCAGAAGAAAATCTTTATAGTAGTACAAAATAATGTGGAAAAGCTGGTGGCGAACAGGAGGAAATAATTCCGGCCTCCACGGCAAATCTGCTGCCATTGTTGGAGCATTAAAGGTGACTGGACCTTTTTTTTTTCTTCTTGGTTTGGTTATGGAGGTAGCATTTTCTTTTCTGTTTTTATTTATTATTTATGCAGAGGTGCCGGTCATACTAGATTTTTTCCCCCTCTGGCTTGTTTGATTGATTGATTCGTGCTGTACTCCACTCCACCATCCTCTGTTTCCTTGTGTACCGGTTCTGGGATTCAGCTTGTCTGACAACTATTCCGAAATAGTTTGAACATGTAGAAACAGTGCATGCACAGTAATGTACTTGTAGCTAATTTTGATTGTTAGCTAATTACATGATGTTTCGGATCTGAACTGCACATCGACTGTTTTTACTTGCATCCAGCGAGAGAGATGAAGATAATCTTCCCTCCACATAGCCTTGAACTCAACCGGAACTCAACCAATTCCGCAAGAGTTCATCTCACATTGGCAAATGGGCGCTTAGGGCTAGGCAGTTGCCTTCTAAAATTGGTATCAAGCTGAAGTGTGGATTTGTGGTACCGTCTCCGATCCAAATTAATTGATAAAACTTTTTTAGATAGTTTACATACATAAGTATCTACACCAATATAGGAGTAGTCTAGATAGTCCAAATTAGTAGATTTTATCCATTGATGACTCAGATTTCCTTGTAGTCAGAAAAAAATAGAATAGAAGTTCCTCTACACCAATAAATAGAGAGATATTTCACACTGATGACTCCAAATATTTTGAGTAAACTAGAATGCATATGCAATTGTATATTATATGTTCTAAATCAACAAGTAACTTCATGTAACTCGTGCGAGTGCGATAAACATAACTATAAAATTGTAGTTACTAGCTATTCCCCTAGAACTGCACACTTAATGAAAGTTATGTACATTATGTTCCAACACTCGCCCTCGCGTCTATTCACCTTTGGAGTTATAAGGTGCCCAACGAAAGGCTGACATATCGAAATTACTATCATGGTAACTAGGTTTTGATCTCATAACCTCATAGTTGCAAGGAGTATGCACCCCCCCACCCTCCCACCCAGCTCAAACCGAGAGAGGGTATCGGACATTATAATCCAAAGTAATAAAGCCATTGATCAATTGATTAGGAGGATATTTGGTCTTATTTTCTAGTCTTGAGTAATAATATATACAATTAGCATAAAATCACATGCACACGTAGTTTTATGATCTTTTGCAAGAGTTTGTAGTAGGTAAAATAAAATATATCGCACGCGTTTAACCGGATGGCACGAGCGGTGTGTAGCAGGCATGTCCTCGCTCCAAGAATAACACACTCCATGTATATCTAATATGATTCTTATGAAATACTCGTGATTGCACAAGTTGCAGACACACCATTCCATGACATCGGACCACTGCCCCATCCACCATCCACCACGGATCATGGTTCCTACCTATGTTGACACCATGAACGTCGTTGAGATTCGTAGGCGCCAAGCCCTGACATATCATCATTTCGACTTCCAAAATGAATCACCTTGCCAGAATCATCACTACTACGCCTCCTACTAGGAAGATGCCACCAGCGGGAGCTACACGGATCAAGATAATCAACAATAACCAAAGTTGAAGGACCTATACCACAACATATAGGGTGATTTATCAAACACACTAACAAGTGTAGTCGATGCTACACCATTGACCACACTACTAAGAGTAGCGAGACGAGGTTCAAGGCCACATGATTGCACTGAAGAAGTTCCTACCACTACTAGAAAAACACCTATAGGTAGATTACATACCCGAAGTGCCCCACGGGTATATACTTGTGGCGCATGGACAATCGATGCGGCCACGGGTACGGAGATAGTCGTGACTCATATCCTATGTGGTGCGCCACCAATTTGTGTGGGCCATGCTATCAAGGGCCGCACCACATTTACCCATGGCGCACGATGTGTGCAATGCGCCACAGGTAAGTGGTGTGCAGCTGGCTACCCGTGGCGCTCCACCATGCCATGCACCACGAATAAGGGCCGTAGATTTTCAACTCCATTCCCTCCCCCGTTAATTGTCTTTTTAGTTTTGCAAAAAATAAAATAAAATAGAAACCACTTCAAATTTTAAATACTTTGATATATACGTAGGTAATGTGGTATAGTTTGTCGAAAAATTAATAAACATGAATTTCGAATTTTTGTGCAAAAAATGTTATAGCACGGTAAAACAACCATAACTTTTGCATACGATCTCGGAATAAAAAGGTTTTATATAAAAATTTATCTACGTGAAATTCTACATCCGCTCGCAATCACATAAAGTTGTTGACATTTTTTAAATCTCAAAATTGAAAAACAAAAAATATTATGGCAAAAATAAGATTTTTTCCAGCCAATTTATTTTTGGAACCCACGGGTAAGTGAGCAATGAGATTCAAATTTGGACACCTACCCCCATATCATCTACTTCTCCACTCCTCTCCTTCTCCTCCCCCTATCCTTCTCCTCTACTCTACTTCTCCTCCTCATCTTCTTCTCCTCTCTCCTTCTCCTCCACTTCTCCCTCTCCTCTCCTCTTTCCTTCTTCTCCCTTCTTCTCCCTTCTTCTCCTCTCTCTAGTCACGTCCACCTCCGACTGCGCCCTCCTTTGACTTATCCCTATGAAGAGCCCGAATAAGGAGTTGAAGCTCTGATACCAAATGAAATGGATCGTATGGGCACCTAGAGGGGGTGAATAGGTGTTACTCCAAATTTTAATTCCTTTTCAGATTTTAGGCTTGACACAAAGGTAAATTTTCGAGATATGCAACTACGAAGAATTTTCCTATATGCAAACCTATCTACTAAGCGAGTAAATGCAGTAAGAGAAACGAGGTAACTGTAGTGGTGCACGCGGAGACATTCAAATTTGTTTTGCCATAGTTTCTTGCTTGTTAAGAGAAATACGTCCGTGTTGAAGGGGTGAGCGGTACTAAGACCACCATGCCACAATAGTCCTCACCTTGTTCTCTGATGGATCTTGTTACCAAAGGCCTGATCCACCTTTCCACTATTTGGTACCCTTCAAGGCGGAAACCAGTACCTTCAAAACACTAGCGGGGCTCACATCCACAACTGAATTGGAGGATCCCGTGATGACAACAAGCTGCCACAAGAACAAGTTAATCAACAACCAAAATTAAGCTCTATATATTTGCAAGAAATACTAGATCAAGAATCCCCCAAGTAAATGCAGGGGGAATGAAGATCTTGATTGGTGCCGATATAGATCGAAGCCTCCTCATTTGATTCCCCAAAGGTTGGAGCCTTCGGGTGGTTGAACGTGGAGATATCGCGAGAATTAGGATAAACAACACTACACTTTTTGAATGAATCAAAAGTTCTGACAGAGGATGGATTGGGGTATTTATACCCCTTGCAAAAAGCCAGCCATTGGAAGAAACTAGATCCGGATAATCCGGCCTTAGTGGGGGCCGTATAATCTGGCCGGGACAAACATCCAGCCCGGAATCGAACAATCTGGGCCAAATGGCTGCCCCTCACTGCATGACATGCCTTGGCTGCCTTTGGGAACAATCCCGGAGGGGCGGATTATCCGGCCCGAGCACAAGCACCGGCCTTGGCCGGACAATCCGGGGTAAAACTCCACTCCCTCTCTGCGTGACGCGCCTTGGCCAAGTTTGAGAAAAATCCCTTGGGGAGAAATAACAGCCAGGGCAAAAGCTTTAGCCCTGGCCGAATAATCCGGGGAAAACTCCGCCCTCAACTCTAAGATACGCGCCTTGGCGCTGATGAGTGCATATTTTCTTCATGTTTTATATTATTAATATTGCATTGTAGTGGTAGGATCTTGATATTTTATGGGGTGTTCGCATGCACCTTTTATTTTTATTTTCACCAGGATCAGATCGAATGATGGATACGATAGACACAGTTCTTGGACCAGTTATATTGGAGAGAAAAGGAGCCAAAAAACAATGTAAATTGCTTATTTGGGAAATATTAATAATGCCAGAAGAAAACCCGAAGCAATTGGAGGATAGAGTGGGTTTAACGATCAACTATACGGCAGGAATAAATTTTCCGACCGTATAGTTGGCGCCAACACCGCCTCCTCATATAGTTTCACCCCGTGCAACTGGATTGGAGAGACGGCATTTAGAACACCTAGAAATCGCCGAAACCTCACTTCGAAAGGCATCTGGAGGGGGAACTCATCCGTCGGGGATCCATCTTCGCCCTACGCGGATCCAGGGGCTAAGAGATCGATCTTCATCATCAACCGCTGCGTCACCACCATCTCCATCCATCTCATCTATATCTTCTCTAGATATTGTTGTAATTTCCATACTCGTGGATTTATACAAGTACTATTCATCTATGATAAATTCCATTGTCTTTGCCATGATGTTGATTGCCTTCATGTCTGAGTAGATCTTTAGTTCTTGGGGAGATGGACAAACCCTAGCATGAAATTGAAATAAGATAAATTTTATTATGATATTTATTGATGTGACCATGTGTTAGATTGTCTTCATCTTGATGTTGGGAGAAGTTGACATCTCAATATTTGCCTCTTGTGGAGACTTGATGGAGGGAACTACTTGTTGGTAGACGAATGTGTGTTAGTACTTACAGTGACTATAAAGCCTTTGGCACTCCTTACGTATCAACTTGGGAATCGAAAAAACTCACAAAACAGTATCCATGCCATGGGATACTTCCTACGATATCAAGTCCCTTAATAGCGCGATAATTCAATTGATGTTGATTGTTGTCCGTTGTGGTTATAAGGATGATGTGAGCAGTTGTTGCTGCCTATTTATCAAAATACGGAGTTCCTCCCACACATATATAGTTGAGAATGTTCATGATAATAATCTTTACCTTACCTCTTCTATAAATGCTAGAGGTGTATCCGCTACTCCCTGTGAACGCTTTTTCCCACTGAAGTTTCAAATCTCTTTTACATACATGATACTTACTTTCTATATTCAATTTTGTATACTTTACTCGTTGTTCTCTTAATTAAAAACCCAAAACACCCTTTTTACACAACACTCGTATTTTATCTTGATACTTGGAACTTTATTTAGCATTTCTATTTTAGTATTTATTTCAGGAGTTATTACACTTCAGACTCCTGTTCCATGTGGGGTCGATATCTTTATTTCAAAATTAGCTACAAACGATCTGTGCACTTGCAGTCATCAGGCGCCTTTGTCAATGAGGCAGGGGCGGATAATCCACCCCAAAACTCTGGTTAAGTTGCATTTGTGTGGAAAATAATCTGCACCACTAAACACACAATTAAATAATCCTTGACATTGTTATCTAACACACAAAACACTAGATATCATAAATGTTCTTTAAGAACTGTAATAGAACTTTAGTAAGGTGAAATATTCTCAGGGATTTAGGATCCACCACTAGCATTGGTATTAATTACGAGCATGATAAATATATATCTTTTGTTATGACATGTGTGGAAAGAGCTCCATAATAAGATGTGCCCTGAAAACCATCGGTTATCACATCTCTAAATAACGACTGCAACAATCTTCGGTAACCACCCATGGATCCATTACAATTAGGAGTTACCCCGTGGATATCGATATGAACTTAGTGTATCTCTTCTTATCCCCCTTGTCCATTTGGTAGAGCGCCGAACACGGTTTGTCATTTCACGCAGTATGCAATTCCATACCTTCAAGGGTAGTTCTCTCTCTAGTTCTAAAGACAAATATTATGTAGTCAACTTCACATAATACCTAGTGAGAAAACTAACACACGGTCGTAGCACGAAGTTATAAATCATATTCATTTCATTTATAATGTGGCTACGGTTTCTCCATCTCCCCAAGAACAATGTAAACAACTCACACATAGAGTTAATCAACAATATCATCATAATCATATGGATGAAATAAAAGTATATGGAGGAATTCGAGTACACATCCACAATAGTAATTTGAATTATAACTAATGAAGATAATTGAGATGGAGATGCAGCGGTTGATGATTGATACGTCCAATTTGCATCACCATTCTATATCATAATTTGCCTCTATTCATTGATATATTTCATATTAAGAGGTATTACTTATGTCTTTTCATCTGTTTTTGCATGTTGGATGATTCTTGGAGGATGAACTGCCGGAGTCAGGATTCTGATGGAAAAGGCGGTGTTTTGATGCAATTTCGCGAAGATCTGAAAAATACTAGAAAAACTATAGAAAATTATTTTTTCCCAAAATACGAAGGAAGCCAGAAGAGAAGGCGGAGTTGGGACACATGGGGCCCACACACCCAGGCGCGGGCCACCCTAGGCCGCGCCTATAGGGGGTGTGGCCACCCTGGCACACCCCTGGCTCCGCCCTCTCGCCTATAACTTCTCCTCGAAACCCTAAAACGGGGAGAGTGACCACAGAAAGATTCCGCCGCCTATGTGGGGCGGAAAGCACCGAGAGAGAAAGAGCTCTCCGATAGACAGATTTCTACCAGGGAAATTCCTTCCTAGAGAGGGGAGATCGTCGCCATCAACACCATCATCAAACTAGACTTCATCGGGATCACCATCATCATCATCATCATACCATCTTATCCACCAGTACCATCATCTCTACTCCATCCCGCTGTAACAATTGTGTTGAATCTTGCATAGTTCTTAGGGGAAACTTTTCCCGTGTTGATTACTATTGTAGTTGATGCTTGTGAGTGGAACCATTGAATTATTGTTTATGTTTAGATTGTTATCCATCATTATATCATCTCTGATCTTGATCCCTATGATGTCGTGTGAGTAGTTCGTTTAGTTCTTGAGGACATGGGAGAAGTCATGTTGTTAGTAGTAGAATTGTGTTGAGGTATTATTCGATGGTTTAATATTTAAGTCGTGGTGCTATTCTTCTAGTGGTGTCATGTGAACGTCGAATACATGATACTTCACCATTTATGGGCCTAGGGGAATGCATTGTGTATTTGGCTACTAATTGTGGGGTTGTCGGAGTGACAGAAACCTGAACCCCCATTAGGAAACCTTTGCACAAGAGAGTGTAGGATCTCAGAGTTTAAGGCTGTGGTTAAGTTTTTATCTTAATTGCTTTCTTGTAGCTGCGGATGCTTGCAAGGAATTTAATCACAAGTATATATCAGTCCAAGTAAGGTCGGCACATTAGCATAGGTTCACCCACACAACACTTATAAAACCAAAGAAGATTAATCGGCTATCTGAACGAAAGCACTTCGCAGTATTCCTATGTGTCCTCGAGAACGTTTGGTCCTCATTAGTATTTCCACAGGCTTGCCCTTTGCTAAAAAAGGATTGGGCCACTTGCTGCAATTATTTGATGTCTTTATTTACTTGCACTTTATTTCCTTGCTTTATCAGAAAACCCCTAAAAATCTGTTTGCTAAGTATTTATAGAGATTTCCTGCTCCATACCACTAGTCAACACCTTCTGCTCCTCGTTGGGATCGACACTCCTATTTATTGAAAGTACTATGATACACCCCCTATACTTGTTGGTCATCAAGACTATTTTCTGGCACTGTTGCTGACATGGTTATACCCCGCAGGTACACAACATTGGTATACTTAGTCCAGCCTGATGACCCACAAGTGTAGAGGATCGCAACAGTCTTCGCAGGTAGTATTACCCAATTTATTGATTCGATACAAGGGGAGCCAAAGAATACTTGCAAGCCTTAACAACTGAGTTGTCAATTCAGCTGCACCTAGAAAAAGTTCTTGCTCATAGAAGTTTATCACTAGCAACAGTTTGGTAGTAGCAACAACAAAGCAATAGCATTAGTAACAGCAACAGCAACAGTGAAGCAGGAGCAACAGTAATAGTAATGGTAACAGTGGGATTCGAGTGTGGTAGGCATAGGGATGGATGGACGGGCGTTGCATGGACGAGTCTAAACATGTAACTTCAAGATCTAGGGCATTGCATATAAATAATAACAAGCATCCAAGTACTAAACAATCCTAGGCATATGCTCCAAATATAGTCATACGTGCTCCCAATGAGAACTTGCACAACATCTTCTGTCCAGCCAGCCCGTGGCAGCGGGGCCTCTAGGGAACTACTGGCAATTAAGGTGCTCCTTTTAATAGAGCATCGGAGCAAAGCATTAACACTCCGTGAACACATGTGATCCTCACACCACAGCCATCCCCTCCGGTTGTCCCAATTATCTGAGATCATGGCACTCAGGCCCTAGTGACAAGCATTAAGAACAACAAGTTGCAACAAAGTCAAATAGCACTAATAGGGATACTAGGCACTATGCCCTAACAATCTTATTCGATTACATGATAGAACTCATCCAATCCCTACCATCCCCAAGCCTACAACGGGGGATTACTCACTCATGGATGAGGGGAACATCGATGGTTGATGGAGAGGCGTTGGTGATGACGATGGCGATGATCCTCTCCAAATTCCCTGTCCCGGCAGGGTGCCAGAACGGAGTTTCTGGATCCGAATCTTGGTTTCTGGTGGTGGCGGCGTAGCGGAACTCTTTCTAGAAAACTATCGAACCCCCCTAGGTTTTTAGGTCGAGAGGCAACTTATAGGCGTAGAGGGAGGCCGAGAGGTGGGCCCGTGCCTGGCAGGGGTGTGGGCCCCCAGGGCCCTTCTTTGTCTTGTACTCTAGCTCCGTGGATCTTCTGTTGAAATAGGATTTTAGCATATTTCCCGGGATTTTTCCCGATAGTTGATTTTCTGCACAAAAACTAGACACCAAGGTAATTCTGCTGAAAACAGCGTCAGTCCGTGTTAGTTGTATCCAAATCGCACAAGTTTAGAGGAGAAACAATAACAAAAGTGTTCGGGAAAGTATTGACATTTTGGACATATCAACACCCCCCAAGCTTATATTATTGCTTGTTCTCAAGCAATTCAGTTGAAAACTGAGTGCGATAAAAGAACTTTCACGAACACAATTGCTTCATATGATTTATATATTCTTAGCACAGGAGTAGATACTTAAACCATTCATAATAAAGAGTATGCAACTAAGTCTACTCAATAGTTTTTGCAAGCTATGAAGAGAAACCAACTCAATAATAATAAGTAGCATGAAACATAAACATAAGCAACATTGCAATGCTCATAGTAAGGTATAATAGAGTAGTATCTCGCTTGCCTTTGTTTGTAGAGCATAATATAAATGCCAAGGCACCTCTGAAGTTCACATGAAGACTAGAAGTAAAGATATCAGAGATACAAGCATCAAAGTCATGACATAGTTAATCAAGTTTTGAGACAAACACAAGAATGACAACTATGCTCTTAATAAGGTGCTCATAGAATAGGTGGTGACTCAACAAGGAAGTGAAAACGGTTTTGAAAAGTTTGAAAGGCTTCCTAATGCTGAAAGGAATGTACTCATTAGCTTCGAGCTCTCATTGCCCCTATCATAGGCATCTTCATGTGGTTAAGGTGAAAGTGAGGTCCAATCTGAGTTATATGCTTGACAGACCATAAACTATAAATCCCAAGTCCCTTGAGTACGAGGGCCGCTCCGCATGCTACTCAACTTTGGTTACATGTAAGTTCTTGTCATTTTAAATACATGCATATCATAGAGAACCGCCAACGGGGTACCCCTTGCACATGATATAGGAGCTATCCCGTGATCAAAATGATAAGGCAGGCAGACAATGAGCATCTCAGGGATCTTTTTACTTACTATATGCATAGCTTTTTATTGAGGATGCTTCATATAATGCTCATTATGGTGATGCTGCAAGTTTCCACCATGATTAGGCATGGCTTAGGCTAGTGGCCCAGGCGTTTCTCTAACACAATGTATAGACTCCATGAACTCACAAGCTCCCCTTTTATTTCACGTCGTCGACATCCGTAAACAAAAGAGCAAAGTATCAACTGGATAGGATATCCAAAAAGTGTTGAAAGCATTCCCCGTGACAGCACGGTTCTTCTGACTCCCAGCATATAATTTGCAAGCATATAACTTTCATGGACAAGTCATAATGGTTCAGGATTATTAAGTGCAAGGAATAAAGTGTGCCATCAAGTTCGTGAGAGCTTTACTAACCAACTTTCTCAAAACTAACAAACATTTTATTTGGAAGAAAACAAGGCATATAGAATATGCACTGAAATAGCAAACGATGCTAATAGGTAGGTATGGTGGACACAGTTGGCAATATTGGTTTTGGGGAGTTGGAAGCACAGGTAGAGCTCATACTCAGTGTAAGTGAAGGCTAGCAATAGAGAGGGAGCGACAAACGAGAGAGGAGTAACTGTCATAATCATGCTTGCAACAAAACAGAACTAATTATGGCATGAAAGTGATACAAGAACTCTGACATAAAATAAATCATCGAGGCTTACTGACTATTGATTAGTCATATGCATGCGTGAGCATGTGCCAAGTCGATTCACATGAAACTTTCAGAGGAGGATACCACAATATTATACGAAAATATGAATAAAACAATGCAAGCAAACATTCATATGACATGCTACAAACTATTAGCAAGCTGGAGCTAATCATAAACAAGCAAGAACTACTAAGCATCCATTAGTAACATACGCCTTACAATGAACAGACTAAGCATGCTCACAATAATGAGTATATGTACAAAAATGAAACAAATACAGTTCGTTACCAGCCTCTTACCACACCTCGAGTTGTCTTAATCTTCATTATTATCCTTCACTTGTGTGACTTGAATAATAACATGAAACCAAATCCACTAAGGACGGCTGAACCCGGCAAAGAACTCACAAAACTAAAGAAGAACAACAAGCATTTTTTGGTGTTTTTGATTTTTCAAACAAACCAACAAAGCAAAAACAAACAAAACAAAGCAAAATATTTTAGGATTTTTCTTTTAAGTCAAACCAAAGCAAAGAAACAAAGAAACAAACCAAGAAAAACAACGAAAATATTTTTGGTATTTTTGTGTTTTAAGAAAGCAGCAACAAAAACCAAAAAGAAAGCGAAACAATGGATATACAAAGAACCGACCGAATATGATATATAGATGAGTGTGATGTCGGTATACCTCCCCCAAAGCTTAGGCTTTTGTCCTAAGTGAGGCTCAATCCCATGGTGTCCATGTAGGTGCACCTCCGTAGTATGATGAGGAGGCTCCCTCGTCCTGGTACGAGCTCGAGGACTCCCATGTGTAGTGTATAACGGGGTCATATGAGTGCGCTTCCTCCTGATAGTGCCCATGGAAGGTAAGGGAGCAGGCTTGTCATCCATCTCCTCCTTGGATCATGACAAAGGTCTCTGCAAAATACTGAACAAAGTGGTTTGGGGTAGAGGGATCTCTCTCTCGTCCCCGTCAATAAACAACATTTTATAGACCAAGTTATCAATGGTAGAGCCATTAGTGACAAAGTGGTGCGCCTTCATGGAAGCAAGATCAAGCCTCTGAGGAGCCAAAACTATATCATTTGGATCAACAATAATGTCCAAAGCAGTAGCAACACGCGTAGCAATAATTCCCCCATAAATGGGTCCCTTAGCAGTTAAACGACGAGCAATGAGAGAACCAAGATTGTACTTGGTATCATTGTTGAGCGTAGCAGCTAAGAAAGCCAAATGATAGCTGGAAATATTACTAGTGTTCTCCCTACCAAGAACACTAGTGGCAAGATAGTAAGTGAAGTACCTGATGGCTTGAAGTTGAATGTTTCTTATCTTTCCCCGTTGAGCTCTACGGTTATCATCATTGGTTATTCCGTGGTAGAGCTCCAACAAATCAGCAGATGAGCTGGAATCTTCTTTGCTGACCCAGCTGTACCAAGTCCCAGAGACTCACAATATTTCTTCACAGTCATATGGTAAGATCTGCCATAAATCTTGAAAGAAACATCGAGATTGAACATGCTGTTAGTAAAGGAGAAGCTCTCCACAAATGTTTTAGTGAGCGTAGCATATTGCACGCTCTCATCCTGCATAAGACTTGTTAGACCAGCCCTCCAAACCAAGGTCATAAAATCATCAAAAATCCCAGCAGCCCGCAAGAAGGTTTGGCAAGGAAAAGAGGAGGGGTGCGCATCCCCCTCATCTCCCTCGTCGCCGAATCGCAGAGTGATGAGATCCTCATTATATGAGGGCCTAACACGGGAGGATGATCTTGAAGGCCTTGCCCTTCTAGGTGCATCACTCTCAAATAACTCTCCAAATGTGTGGTTGTCCATGACTACTCTTTTCTGAAATTTTTAGACAAACATCAAACCAAGTGATTTCCGAGTTGATAAATGATGAGCAACTACTATAGGAACTTACTAGAGGGCTACACATGCATCAAAATGAAAACTCTAAGCATATAACAAGCATGCAAGCTCACACAGCCTGTCACCTATAACAGCAAAATACTCAAGATACAATCTACCAATAACAAATCTAATTGGACAAGTGGAGGAGGCACATACCAAGGAGCAATCCCTCCAAAAATCAGAAGCAAAGATGGGCTGAGCAAGGAGATTGAAAATCACAAGTAAGAACAGCAAGAACTCGAGCTTGAGCAATTTTTTTAGTGTTTTTTGGGAGAGAGAAAGAAGATGACTGTGAGGGGGCACCATGAAGGGGCCTAGGTGGGCTAGACCCTCCTAGGCACCACCCACAGGTAGGTCGCGCCTACCATGGGTGTGGTGGCCTGGGGTGGCCCCCTGGGTCACTCCAGGTGTCCCTCTGCCCCTTTTTTCGAGGAAAAATTTATTTTAAATTTTCTGGGATTTTTCGGGAAACTTTATTTTTGGCCAATTTTCAGGGTATGAAAATTATTTTCTCGCAGAAATAGTTTTTTCAGAAGAAGCAAAAGCAAACAAAAAACCAAACTACAGAAGCTCTAAGACACTCTAACAAGCAAACAACTAGCAAAACCAAATCTAGCAAAAGAAAGGCAAAGACTAGGAAGGAGAAAAGTAAAAGAAAGCGAGTATAACCACAGTGAAAGCATTATTTTGTTCATTAAAATCCTTTTGTTAACAAGGTTGATCAAGTCTTGTTACCAAAAAAATCGTATATGAAACAAAACTTTGCAATCCACAAGGTGATTATGTTACCTCATACTTGATAGCAATGGTCCCATCATAATAGTTTCAAAATTTTCTTGTGGAATGGGACAATATATTTCTCCAACCTTTATGTTCTCAACATTTTCAATGGAATTCAGGCAATAGCTTCTAGCAACCTTCTTGGGGAAATAAACAATATGCTTTTTGTCATCAATATTGAATGTTACTTTTCATTGATTGCAATTGATGATAGCACCTGCGGTATTAAGAAAAGGTCTCCCAAGAATAATAGACATATTATCATCTTCGGGCATTTCAAGCACAACAAAATCAGTTAAAACCAAGCAATTATGAGCCATTTGAACAGGAACATCTTCGTATATACCAACATGAATAGTAGTTGATTTATCAGCCATTTGCAAAGATATATCAGTTGGTAGGGGTGGGCATTCGGTTTTTCGGGTTTTTCTATAATTCGGTTTCTATAAAATAGGCACCAAAATTATTTCGGTTTTTTAATTAATCGATAGTTCGGTTAGTGGACAATTCGGTTTGGTGTTCGGTTTTTAACAACACTGCGTCATAATTTATGTCAGATCCATACGAGCTAAACCATTCATCAGCGCACCGGAAGCAACCTTCAGGTCGCCCGAGTACCTGAAGCAATACATGGCTAGCTGATGTCTTGAACGCATGTGTAGAAAAAGAATATAATAAGCATGATGTCTATCTTGCTCGTTCAAAAAAATGATGTCTATCTTCCAAGCCGTATACATTCAACAAATTGTATGTGTTGAGAGTTCAGCTAAAATACATGATAATATCCGAAAATAGGAAAACAATTAAAAGGCTTCCAACAAAATTTATAGACACAATTGACAGTTAAACCACGAACATGTACGTGCATGTGGCTGGAGACATACGTACATGCATGGGTTGCCTGGAAGCTTTTGTATCCATGTCTTTTTTCGCATGAGCTAGTATCTATGTACAGTAATGGACGCCTGAGACAGAATCACAAATATATTTAGCTCTGTAACGTATATTTTTCGGTTTGTACGGTTAGTTCGGTTAACAAAGAGTTAGAACCGAATTACTATTTATAAATTCGGTTAATCATATTTACTAACCGAAATTAGTTTTGGCTAATTCGGTTTCGGTGTATTCGGTTTCGGTGTTCGGTTTCGGGTTTTTATGCCCACCCCTATCAGTTGGTATCAACTTTTCTAGCTGGAGTCTCTTATAGAGAGAAAAAGGCATAACACTAACTCCAGCTCCCAAATCACATAAAGCAGTTCTAACATAATTATTTTTAATAGAGCAAGGAATAGTTGGTATACCTGGATCACCGAGTTTTTTTGGAACCTTACCATTGAAGGAATAATTGGCAAGCAAAGTAGAAGTCTCCTCATTAGGAATCTTTCTTTTATTAGAGACAATATCCTTCATATACTTTGAATAAGGAGGCAACCTAATAGCATCAGTCAAAGGAATTTCCAAAAATAAAGGTTTCATCCACTCACAAAACTTGTTGTAGTGTTCTTCCTCCTTTGACTTGTGTTTCTTACCTGGAAAAGGCATAGGTTTCTGCACCCAAGGTTCTCTCTCTTTACCATGTTTATTAGCAATAAAATCTTCCTTAGTGTACCTAGTGTTCTTAGTGTGCTTCTCAGGTTCTTCCTCAACTTCCTCCTTATCAGGAGCATCATTATTATTACCAATCTCATTTTCAGCATGAGAGACAGATATACTATTAGGATCTACAGCAGGTTCAAGTGGTTCCTCAACTATCTTATGTTTCTTTTTCTTTCTCTTACGAGGACTACCACTACTTTCACCTTGTTGAGAATCCTGCTCAATTCTTCTAGGGTGTCCTTCAGGATATAAAGGATCTTGGGTAGCTATACCACTCCTAGTTCTAATTCCATAAGCATGTTTATCTCCTGAGGCATTAACTAGCATATCCTTTTGTACCTTAGCAAGTTGATCAAGTTAGGTTTGAACCATTTGAAAGTGTTTACAAAGCATTTTAATATCATTAGAATTTCTTTCCACGATATCTTTCAACTCATTGATAGCTTTAGAGTTTTCCAATAAATGATTCTGAACTTGTTTATTAAAATTACCTTGTTTAACAATAAAATGTCAATTTCTCTAAACATTGATCAGGAGGCTTACCATAGGGAATATCACCTTCATCAAAGTGTTGGAGAGAGTGTACCTCAATAGTGGATGAGTGGAGAATTGTCTTACATAATTCTTCTATAGGAGGTAGATTCTTCACATCTTCAGCTCTAATACATTTCTCCTTTAGACATTTCTTAGCTTCCTTCATCACTTCATCATTTAATGCAATAACTCCCCTCTTCTTTGGTGTTGATATTGGAACTGGTTCAGGCACAACTAGTTCAGGAGTAATAGGCTCAGGTGTATTTAGCTCAGTTGAAGTCCAATCATCATAATTCTTGCTTATTTTAGACATCAATTCTTCAGCATCTGTAGGAGTTATTTTCCTAAAAACACAATCAGCAAAGCTATCTAGGTAGGTCCTAGAATCATCAATTAGTCCATTATAATAAACATCAAGAAGCTCATTTTTAGGTTATGGACATCCAGGATGTGCATGAATCAAGGCACAGAACCTTGTCCATGACTCAGGAAATTTCTCTTCTTCTCCCTGTTTAAAATAAAAAAAGTTTATGCAAAGCAGCATGTCTAGCACTAGGAGGAAAATATTTTTGGAAGAAATAATCAATCAAGAAATCAGGGCTATCAATGGAACTAGGATGTAATCTATTAAACCAAGCCCTAGCTTCTCCTTTTAGTGAAAAAGGGAATATCTTAGTAACAAAGTACTTACGCATCTTAAAATCATCAGAGAACAAAGCACTCATAGTAGAAAGCTCATTCATATGAGCCACATCACTCTCATTTTCAGTCCCACAAAAAGGTTCTTTCTCAACAATGTCCAAGTAGGATAAATCAAGAGAGAAATCATAATCTTCATCTTTAATATCTATGGGAGAGGTGGCAAACTTAGGATCAGAGGACAGTTTAGGCATAATGGTGCGCCTAGCAAGGAGATTCTTAATAGCACTAGTACCATGTGTGTTTCGACACTCTTCAACAAATCCATCAGTGAACTCAATGTAACCATCATTAATATCATAACTCTCACTAGACTCAGATGAGCTAACAGGTGTAACAGTGTCTGCACTAGGAGTTTCGGTATTTCCTAGACTAGCCATAGTAGCATCTAGGAAAGGACCTAATGAACCACTCGCATCAAGCACAGTAGAAGTAGCATCATGAGCATCAAAATCAGTTTCAAATTCAGCAGTAGTAGCAGTGTGTGTAGCATGAGTATGTGGTGGTGGTGTGACAAGCTTACTTATAAAAGACGGTGAATCAAGAGCCACAGAGGTGTTTAGGACTGTACCTCTTCTTGTAGTGATTGGTAAAATAGGGAACTTTCCATCACGAGACTTACCCATGATGAACGGAGTAGCAGTGAACAATAGTAGATCCAAGTGAACTTACAAATAAAGTTATTGCAACGGCGCCAGAAAATAGTCTTGATGACCCACAAGTGTAGGGGATCGCAACAGTCTTCGCGGGTAGTATTACCCAATTTATTGATTCGACACAAGGGGAGCCAAAGAATACTTGCAAGCCTTAACAACTAAGTTGTCAATTCAGCTGTACCTAGAAATAGTTCTTGCTCATAGAAGTTTATTAGTAGCAACGGCAAAGCAACAGCAATAGTGAAACATGAGCAATAGTAACAGTAACAGTAAACAGTGGGATTCGAGTGCGGTAGGCATAGGGATGAATGGACCGGCGTTGCATGGACGAGTCTAAACATGTAACTTCAAGATCTAGGGCATTGCAGATAAATAATAACAAGCATCCAAGTACTAAACAATCCTATGCATGTGCTCCAAATATAGTCATACGTGCTCGCAATGAGAACTTGCACAACATCTTCTGTCCAGCCAACCCGTGGCAGCGGGGCCTCTAGGGAACTACTGAAAATTAAGATGCTCCTTTTAATAGAGCACCGGAGCAAAGCATTAACACTCTATGAACACATGTGATCCTCACACCACAGCCATCCCCTCCGGTTGTCCCAATTATTGTCACTTTGGGGCCTTTGGATCCGGACAATGATATGTGTACACAACTTGTAGATAAGATTGATACGCTGGAAACGTATCTATATTTTTTGATGCTCCATGCGTGTTTAGTATCTACTTTGCTTTACTTGTCTACACTTTGAGGTGCTTTTTACATGTTTTCTGGTACTAACCTATTAACAAGTTGCAACAGTGCCAAATGCCTATTTTCTGCTGTTTTTGGTTTCAGAAAAGTTAGTAAAGAAATATTCTCGGAATTGGATGGGATGAAGGAAAAAGTCAATAACTTTCCATGGGGAACAAGAAGTCTAGAGGAGGGACGACGAGGCCGGCTAGGGGGGCCAGACCCACCCTAGGCGCGGGTGGGCCCTACCCCGTGCCTAGGTAGGATTTGCCTGCCCTCGCGGCCGCCTCGGTCTCCCCCTTGCCTATAGAAGCCCTCGATGCAGAAACTCTCAGTACCCGATCAGAAATCCATGAAACCGTTTGTAGCCGCCGCCACCATTGTTCCTAGATCGGGGGGATCTGAAGCTCTTCTCGGCACCCTGCCGGAGGGGAGATCATCCCGGAGGCCTTCTCTCTGGTATGATTTGTGAGTAGTTCCACCTTGGACTATGGGTCCATGTAGTAGCTAGATGGTTGTATCTCCTCCTTTGTGCTTTCATATATAGATCTTGTGAGCTCCGTTCATGATTAAGATCTAATCTATTTGTAATCATGCATGTTGTGTTTTGCGGGGATCCGATGGATATTGAGATTATTATGTTAGTTTGATTAATGGTTCTATCTTTATGATTCTATCATGTCTATGTTGTTTGTGATCTTGCATGCTCTCCGTTGCTAGTGGTTATCTTGGCCAAGTATTTGCTAGTGACTCCAAGAGGGAGTATTTATGCTCGATAGTGGGTTCATGCCTCTAGTTTCCAAGGGAAGTGACAATAATCTCTTCGGTTGTAGATGTGTTGTTGCTACTAGGTAGAAAACAACGGTCTCTTGTTCATGGAACATGTGGACTGTTTACCTTACACACTTTGCTTAAAGCAGTTGTCTGTTGCTTGCAACTTAATACTGGAGGGGGTTCGGATGATAACCTGAATGTGGACTTCTAGTCATAGATGCAGTTGGATTATGGTATATGTATATTGTTGTATTTCCCAATCAACCTCACAGGATCTTTCTGGCTAGTAATTGCATTGTTATGCCTTGCTCAGTTCCTGTCAATTGCCTTGCTGTAATTTGTTTACCCTTCATGCCATGTTGTTTATCTAAGGAGAGAACCTCTAGTGAACTATGGACCCCGGTCCAATCTTTACCATTGATACATCTTCCACTGTTACTTGTGTACTTGCTGCAAACCATTACCTTCCACACCATACGTTTAATCCTTTGTTACAGCAAACCGGTGAGCTTGACAACCTCACTGATTCATTGGGACAGAGTCTTGAGTTTGTGTTGTGTAGGTCTCCACGTTGCTTCAAACACCTATGTGATGTTTCCTTCCTCCTTCTGGTTCGATAACCTTGGTTTCTACTAAGGGAAATGTTGTTGATGTACTCTTCATACCTTGCTCTTGGGGTTTCCAACGAAGCACTCTTCCTCCCTGTTGATTGTAGCATCAAGTAATTTCTGGCGCCATTGCCGGGGAGGCTAAGGACATTTTCACTAGGGGAGTCCTTCACTTCCTTTCTCTTTACTTTGTTTTTAGCTTGATTTGTTTCTTTTGCTTGGTTTTGTTTGCCTCTTTCCAAAAAACCCAAAAAAATTAGTCTAGTTTGGTTTGCTTTCCTTATTCAAAAACACAAAAAATAGTTCCTGCTCTAGCTGCTGCTACTGTTTTTGGCCTGCGCACCTTTGCCAAAATGAACTCTGCTGAGAACACTAAGTTGTGTGACTTCACTAGCACCAACAACAATGATTTCCTAAGCACACCTATTGCTCCACCTGCTCCTGATGCTATCTTTTATGAAATTAAGCCTGCTTTGTTGAATCTTGTGATGAGAGAGCAATTTTCTGGTGCTGGTTCTGATGATCTTGCTGCCCATCTTAATAGCTTTGTTGAACTTTGTGAGATGCAAAAGTATAAGGATGTAGATGGAGATATTATTAAGCTCTGGCTTTTTCCTTTCTCCTTGAGGGAAAAAGCTAAATAATGGTTGCTATCTTTGCCTAAAACAATATTGATTCTTGGACTAAGTGCAAAGAAACTTTTATTGGAAAATACTACCCTCCTGCTAAGATTATTGCTATGAGAAGTGATATTATGAAATTTAAACAGCTTGATAGTGAACATGTTGCTCCTGCTTGGGAAAGAATGAAATCTGGTTAAAAATTGCCCTACTCATGGACTCACTGCTTGGATGATTATCCAAACTTTTTATGCAAGTTTGAACTTCTCCTCAAGAAACCTGTTGGATTCTGCTACTGAAGGTACTTTTATGGGACTCACCTTGGGTGCTGCAACAAGGCCCCTTGATAATATGATGGTTAACTACTCTGATGGCATGTTGAGAGAGCTCCACATGGTAAGAAGGTAAATTCTGTTGAGGAAACTTCCTCTTTGAGTGAAAAATTGATGTTATTATGGCTATGCTTGTTAATGGGAAAGCTCCTCTAGATCCTAATAGTGTTCCCTTATCCTCTTTGGTTGCTCAAGAAGAACAAGTTGATGTGAACTTCATTAGAAATAAAAATTTCAACAACAATGCCTATAGGAATAATTTTGGCAGCAACAACAATTATAGGCCTTATCCTCCTAATAATGGCAATTCCTATGGAAGTTCTTACAATAATGCTAGAAGTGCCCCCTCTGAACTTGAAGTAATGCTCAAGGACTTTATTAGTAAACAAACCACCTTCAATAAGACTATAGAGGAAAAGCTTTTAACTGCTGAGAAAAATATATCCTCTTTGTCTGAAGCTCAAACTTCCTTGGTTAATCAAATGGCTACTAAACCAGAAACTATGGAAAATACCTTTGCTACTGCTCATTCCATACAAGTTACTATTGATGAAAATGTTAGGCTATTAGCTCAACTTCATGCTAGGTGGTAAAGGGAAGCTGAAATTGATAGAAACAATAGTGTGTGCACTATCACCAATAAACCACAAGTATCCCCTATTCCTCCTCCTACTATGCCTACCACTAGTGATGCTAAGTTTGACTTTGATATTGATGGTTGCAATATTTCTGAAGTGATTATGTTCCTGCAAAAGCTTTCTAGAAGTCCTGATGCTAGTGGTATGCATGTTGCCTTTACCAAACACATTACAGATGCACTTGTTAAGATTAAGGAAGAGAAGTTAAAACACAAAGCTTCTATTCCTAGGAAAGTAGAAGATAGTTGGGAACCCATTATTAATATGCAAGTGAATGACTTTGATCTCAAAGCTTCATGTGATCTTGGTTCTAGTGTCTCTATTATGCCTAGGAAGATTTATGAAATGCTTGATTTACCAACATTAGAAGATTGTTATTTGAATGTCCCACTCAATGATAATGCTAAGAAGAAACTCATGGGGAGTATTAATGATGTTCTCGTTATGGTTAACAATGCTTATGTCCCTGTGGATTTCTATGTTTTGGATGTTGAATACAATGCTTCTTGTCCTATTACTTTGGGAAGATATTTTCTTAGAACAGTTGGTGCCATCATTGATATGAAAGAAGGCACCATCAAATATCAATTTCCATTGAAGAAAGGTATTGAACACTTCCCTATGAGGAGAGATAAGTTGATTTTTGCTCCTCCATTGAAAGCAAGATTCGATGTTAATGCTTCTTCAATTGAAAATACTTGATTCTTCTTGCTTCTTGTGCCTAACTTAAAGGCGTTAAAGAAAAGTACTTGTTGGGACATAATACAAGAGTTTCCTTGAGTCTTGGAAGTTATTACTACTGTAATGACCTCTCCTCATCCTTTTTGTTTGCTTTTTGTGCCAAAAATGACCTCTAATGAGAGGGAAGTAAGATTTGGGGAGTTGCTGTCCCGAAACAGATTTCCGTCCTCCCCCCCCAAAAAAATTTCAGGAGGCTCTGTAACTCGGATTGAGCTAAAAGTTTACTAATAAATCCTCCAGTATGTTGGCTAACTTTCGTTAGTTCAACACTTTTTTATTTGAGCAACAGAAGATGTTCGAAAAAATTCATTTCTACCTGTTGCTCTGTTTTGACAGATTTCTGCCATTATTTGCATTTGCTTCTTATTGATTCCTTTTTGAGCTCTCTTCAGGTAAATTGAGTTTCTTTGAAGGATTTACTTCAGTAGCTTGTGTTTTTAGTGAAAAGCCTTATTGTTCCAAAGCTTTGCCAGTGGTCTAATATCTTTTGAATAAGCTAATGTTGCTAATGAAGATTGTGTGAAGTTTTGTATGAAGGAAAAATTTCAGGTGTAGAGAGAGAATGATGCAATGAGATGAAGGATGGACAAAAGCTCAAGCTTGGGGATTCCACCATGGTGTCACCCCAAGAAATATCCAAGAGGTACAAGCGTCAATGCTTGGGGATGCCCAAGGCATCCCCTTCTTCATCAATAAAAAGCTTAGGTCTGTCTAGACACTTCACTTTTATTGTTTCATGCACAGTTGTGTTGTTCTTGGAGTGTCTTAGTTTTCGTTTGCTTTGCTTAGTTTGTTTACTTTGTTTTAGTAGTTTGGACCCCCGTTCTCGCTATGTTGTTTTGCAAATAAGTTTGCTTGGTGTTTGGAAAGGAGTAGTAAGTTCTTGCTTGAAGTGCAAGAGGAGCTTGCATTGACCGTGACTTAGACTATAGCATGACATGCTAGGTGTTGTTTTAGCATTATGCTTAGTGATTATTGATGTAGCATGTCTTTTTCCAAACAATTGGGATTGCTTGGTGTGCCTTGAAGAAATTATGCGTTGTTTTAGCATGCAAAAGCATAGTATTGTGGTATTCTCCTTTGATGTTTTTCTTGGGTTGACTTGGCACATGCTTACACCATGTTATGACTATTACAAGTCACCATTAGCCTCTATGATCATTTAGTCCTTGACTTGTAGTACCACTCTTTGCTTCGATTAGTTTGGTTTGTTGCATTGCATAATTATGGCCATTATTGCTCTCTTAGTTGGTTGCTCCCAGTCTTTTGCTAGCCTCCACTTGTATGAGTAAGTTATACTCATGCTTCCAACTCCCAAGAAACCAAGTTATTCCAAAGTGTCCACTATAAACTCCTATGCATGGTGTGTTACACCATTCCAAGTATATTCTTGTTTTCAACTATCCCCAATTAAAAACTATTTTGTTATGTGAAAACTTAGTGATTAAAGCCCTCACGAACTTGATGGAACATTTTATTCTTTGCCCCTAATAAACTTGAACCATTGAAGCAACTTTTTTGTATATGCTTGCACTTATAAGTTGGGATTAGCAGAACCGTGCTATCACGGGGAACATTTTCAACATTGCACTTGTACTTTTTGTACTCCGTTGATATCATGCTCTTTTGTCTATGGATGTTACCGGTGTGAAATGAAGTGGGAACTTGTAAGTCCATGGAGTTTGTATTCTGTGTTAGAGAAATGCCTGGGCCGCTAGCTTAGTCCATGCCTAATCATGGTGGAAACTTGCAGCATCACCATAGTGACATCTATGAAGCATTCTTCTTATAAAAAAAGGAGAGACACATTGAGAAAAGAGGAAAGAGAGAAAAAGCACCATATTCCCATGGTACATAAGAAGAATTGCTGAGATGCTCATTGTCTGCTTGCCTTGTCATTTGGTTATGGGAAAGCTCCTGTACCATGTGCAAGGGGTACCCCGTTGGCGGTTCTTAATGATATGCAAATACTTACAGTGACAATAACTTGCCTGGGCCCTAAGTTGAGTATCCATGAGGTGTAGCCCTCATAGTAAAGGGACTTGATATTGCCAACTTATACTTTGTCAAGCATATACTCCAGCTTTGCCACTTTAACCTTAACCACTTCAAGATGCTTATGATAGGGGAAATGAGGGCTGAAAGCTAATAAGTACCATAATTTTTGGAAGCTCTTTTTGAAAGTTGTAATCCCTGCTTCCTTTACAAAAAGGCCTTTCTTCCACCATTATTTGAGTCTCCACCTTCTATCTTTAGGCACCATTAAGATAGCATAATTGTCATTTTGTGTGCAATGTTCCAAAGCTTATTAATTGATGCATATTGTATTATTACTTGCTCTTGTGCTATTTGTTTCTAGTCACCCTTGTGAACAAACAAACATTTTTCAATACATATTATTCATGATCTTTGTTTGTAGCTTGCCATGTTGCATGCATAATTACTATGTCCTATGTTAGAACTCCATCTTTCATGCACATGTTTAGAGTTCTTTGATCCCAGCTTTCAAGGTTTGCAAATGGTTGGATCTTTATTGTGAGGGTGCATGTCACCTCAAAAATTATTCTTTTATCACTTACCTACTCGAGGACGAGCAGGAGTTAAGCTTGGGGATGCTGATACATTGGAAATGTATTTATAATTTTTGATGCTCCATGCTCCTTTAACATCTACTTTGCTTTACTTGTCTACACTTTGAGGTGCTTTTTACATGTTTTCTGGTACTTACCTATTAACAAGTTGCAACAGTGTCAGATGCCTTTTTTCTGCTGTTTTTGGTTTTAGAAAAGTTAGTAAAGAAATATTCTCGGAATTCGACGGGACGAAGGACAAAGTCAATAACTTTTCGTGGGGAACAAGAAATCTAGAGGAGAGACGAGGAGGCTGGCCAGGGGGCTAGACCCACCCTAGGCGCGGGTGGGACCTACCCCGTGCCTGGGTAGGGTTTGCCTGTCCTGGCGGCCTCCTCAGTCTCCCCCTTCGCCTATAAGAAGCCCCCGATGCATAAACTCTCAGTACCCAATCAGAAATCCAGGAAACCGTCTGTAGTCGCCGCCACCATTGTCCCTAGATCGGGGGGATCTGAAGCTCTTCCCGGCGCCCTGTCGGAGGGGAGATCATCCCGGGGGCCTTCTCTCCGGTATGATTTGTGAGTAGTTCCACCTTGGACTATGGGTCCATGTAGTAGCTAGATGGTTGTATCTCCTCCTTTGTGCTTTCATGTATAGATCTTGTGAGCTCCGTTCATGATCAAGATCTAATCTATTTGTAATCATGTATGTTGTGTTTGCGGGATTCCGATGGATATTGAGATTATTATGTTAGTTTGATTAATGGTTCTATCTTTATGATACTATCATGTCTGTGTTGTTTGTGATCTTGCATGCTCTCCATTGCTAGTGGTTATCTTGGCCAAGTAATTGCTAGTGACTCCAAGAGGGAGTATTTATGCTCGATAGTGGGTTCATGCCTCTAGTTTCCAAGGGAAGTGACAATAATCTCTTCGGTTGTAGATGTGTTGGTGCTACTGGGGAGAAAATAACGGTCTCTTGTTCATGGAACATGTGGACTGTTTACCTTACACACTTTGCTTAAAGCAGTTGTCTGTTGCTTGCAACTTAATACTGGAGGGGTTCAGATGATAACCTGAAGGTGGACTTATAGTCATAGATGTAGTTGGATTACGGTCTATGTATATTGTTGTATTGCCCAATCAACCTCATAGGATCTTTCTGGCTAGTAATTGCATTGTTATGCCTTGCTCAGTTCCTGTCAATTGCCTCGTTGTAATTTGTTTACCCTTCATGCCATGTTGTTTATCTAAGGAGAGCACCTCTAGTGAACTATGGACCCCGGTCCAATCTTTACCATTGATACATCTTCCACTGTTACTTGTTTACTTGCTACAAACCATCATAACCTTACACACCATACGTTTAATCCTTTGTTACAACAAACCGGTGAGCTTGACAACCTCACTGATTCGTTGGGACAGAGTCTTGAGTTTGTGTTGTGCAGGTCTCCACGTTGCTTCCAACACCCGTGTGACATTTCCTTCCTCCTTCTGGTTCGATAACCTTGGTTTCTACTGAGGGAAATCTTGCTGTTGTACTCTTCATACCTTGCTCTTGGGGTTTCCAACGAAGCACTCTTCCTCCATGTTGAGTGTAGCATCAAAGATCACAAAAAATACTATCATAATGATTCAATAATAAGTTCAGATCTGAGATCATGGCACTTGGGCCCTAGTGACAAGCATTAAGCACAACAAGTTGCAACAAGTCAAATAGCACTAATAGGGATACTAGGCACTATGCCCTAACAATCTTATTCGAATACATGATAGAACTCATCCAATCCCTACCATCCCCAAGCCTATAGCGGGGGATTACTTACTCATGGATGAGGGAAACATCGATGGTTGATGGAGAGGCGTTGGTGATGACGATGGTGATGATCCTCTCCAAATTCCCTGTCCCGGCACGGTGCCAGAACGGAGTTTCTGGATTTGAATCTTGCTTTCTGGTGGCGGTGGCATAGCAGAACTCTTTCTGGAAAACTATCGACCCCCCTCGGTTTTTAGGTCGAGAGGCAACTTATAGGCGCAGAGGGAGGCCGAGGGGGTGCCTGGGGTGCCTGCACCCCTAGGCGCGACCAAAGGTGGGCCCGCGACTGGCAAGGGTGTGGCCCCCTGGCCCTTCTCCGTCTCGTACTCTGGCTCCGTGGATCTTCTGGTGAAATAGGATTTTTGGCATATTTTCCGAGATTTTTCCTGATAGTTGATTTTCTGCACAAAAACTAGACACCAAGGTAATTCTGCTGAAAACAACGTCAGTTTGTGTTAGTTGTATCCAAATCACACAAGTTTAGAGGAGAAACAATAGCAAAAGTGTTCGGGAAAGTAGATACGTTTTGGACGTATCACGGCCCAAGGAAGTCCCATGACAAGATACGCGGCCTGTGGAGATTTTGGGTGGCCCAAGCCCATGACGCCTTCGGATCCTTGGAGAACAAGACTAGAGTAGATAGATTTTCAAAGGGCACAAACCCTAATCTGTAACCGACTCGACCTTCGCCAAGGACCTGCCTATCTATATAAAGGCTAGTAGGGCACGACGAGGAGGACCTTCAACTCACCTCATACGCACCTCATGCAGTTACTGCACACCCACAACAACCTTGGTTCCACCGTAATCAAGAGCAGACAAGCAGGAGTAGGGGTTTCCCTCCGGGGGCCTGAACCTGGGTAAACCTCGTGTCCCCGTGTTGCTTGTGTATTAACCGTTCCGGGATCTCCAGCATCCCCATCTTCTCCAAAACCCAAGTCCATAGCAATGGGCATTGACGAGATCGAACCTCGTCAATTGGTGCCGTCTGTGGGAACTGGGGACGCTGATTGTGTGATCGTGACGGTCCCATCTGGAGCGATATACAACTCATCGGCGACGGAGAATCACCTCCTCTTTGACACCTTCGACTTCACCGCCCACTTGCCGGCCATCCTGTGGGATTTCGAGTCCGTCAGCGACGGGCTCGAGATGCTGTTCGGGAGCTTCTACTTCCAGGTGGGGCAGATCGGCACCCTCCGCCTCCCAAAGCGGGTGCCACCACCGTACATCAGGCCCACTTCGTGGGTCCCACCCATCGGTGTGCTACACGCATCAACGCTGACAGACGAGTTAGATGACAGCAGCAGATGCAACTTAGATCTGTGCGGCCCTCCCTCGGATGAAGGAACCTACGGTTCCGGATCCGAAAGCTGTGGCAGCAGCGATCCAGTCTGCAGGCATTACCTATGCACCGTGGTCATCCAGAACGAATTAGAACTGCCACTAAGTTTGAATGCACCCAATCCACCTCTCAACCCGCAAGCTGAGAACGGAGGAAACGGGAGAGCTCCGCCGCTCATGCCTAGCGAAGGCGACGCCAGCGCCTACCAGAAGATCAACCCCAGCGAGGAAGGATGGAGCCAAGCACGCGAAGCCGTGGCAGTCACGGGATCTGCTGATGGCCTACCACCTCCTTCTCATCAATGAACATAACCAACAAGTAAAGCTGCAAGAAGAGCTCGACAAACATAAGCAGGCAGCTTCAGAGTCTAGCGCGCGGCGAGTTACGCTCTCCGCCGCTGGTGGCTCTAGCTCGCACGGCAACAACGCCAACAAACATCGCTCCCGCACGGAGCACATGGACCCCGCCGCGCGCAGCGAAGTCACCATGGCCCTCAACACGTCCTTCATGACGATGGACGTGAACGACAACGTCATGCCGAAGACACAACAGGCTGCGATCATGGCGGCCACTACATACATCGCATCCCATCCACCTCCGGTGGGTGACCCGAAGAGCGCCATGCATAAGTCCGTGCTAGCTGGTCTCGGACTCGTTGGAGCTGCGCTCCACGACAAGGCTCCTGCGGAGCCAAAGAAAAAAGCTGCAGTCAAGTTCACCCACAACCCTACACCCTCATTCGACGAGGTCGAGCATGATCTGCCTCGACGTTGCAAGAGCCCATGACGCTGCAGCAACGACTACGACGCTCGAAATGATCTCACCCAGTGCAAGATCGACAAGGCACGCGCTAAACGCGCGTGTTCAACCGAATCCGACGAAGAAGACGACGGGGAGCTGTGTGGAGCCAGATGCTTCAGCAGATCTGTTTGGAAAACGTGGATGACAAAAAAATTCAAGCTCCCTTTTGATACTCCGAAGGTCGACGGCACGCCGGACCCAAAGGCCTGGCTCAACGATCACCTCACATCTGTCAAGCTCCACGACGAAAACAGGAACACTGCCCTACAGTGCCTTCAGCTACAGCTCACAGGCGCAACTCGGATCTGGCTTAGCAGCCTGTCCTCTGGCTCCATCCGAAGCTGGGAGGAGCTGGCATACAACTTCATCCGCAACTTCAAGGGCACCAGCAAGAGGCCAGCCTCGATCGAGGAACTGCGAGCCTGCACCCAACGTACTGGCGAGTCCATTCGCTCATACATCCTATGCTGGTCCCACATCAAGAACTCCGCCACACACATATCCGAGGAAGGGACAATCGACGCCTTCAAAGATGGTGTCAAGCGCCCGGATTTCAAGGAAAAACTTTGGCGCGTCAAGCCCAAGACGCTCGACCACCTCATGGACATCGCCAAACGATGGACAGATGGCGAGGACTCCCTCCACCGAATGCATTCAGATGACGAGGACAACTATGGCCGTAGGCGAGAACACCGCCTCAAGCAAAGATCACGTGTCTACGACGACTGCGACGGAGTCGACATGGTCATGGCTAGATACGCCGACCTACGAAACGATGGCAACCGCAGAAGCGGATACCGTGGAGGCAACTTCCGCGCCGGAGGGGACCCACACAAACATGGCAACGTTGCAGCCGTGACGACGAGCCCTCGGCATACGACAAATTGTCTGGTCCTTGCACCATCCACTTTTATATTGACAAGCAGGATGGCAAGAAGAAGGCCAGCCACATGCTAAAAGAATGCCGCGAATTCCAGAAGCTCGGCGAGGGTCTCACACAAAATATGATGCCAGATCGTGAACCTTGATTTGGGCCCAAACCTACACCAGGTGACATCGCCCACAGAGCTCCTCCACCACCACCCGTTGGACCGTCGAATCCAACGATCGCACCCGTGCCAAACAATGGCACAGGAGGATATCCGTCGCCAAAAGGGTCCCTGATGATCCAGGAGAGGTGCCCAACCAACAGAGTGCAAAAGAAGATCACCCGCCAAGTGAGCCTGGCGGTAGCCTCCCCACCGGCCATACCTGAGTACCTCAGTGGCTCGGAGTCCTGCATCACATTCGACCATTCGGATCACCCACGCCAGATCCCTCGCATAGGTCATGCTGCCCTGGTACTCGAGGCGCAGATCGGAGGATTCGAGATGAGCCGCGTCTTCATGGACAGCGGCAACAAGATCAATCTAATTTTCGCAAGCACACTAGCAGCAATGCGGATCCCGCTGTGCAGCCTGGAGCAATCAGATACAACGTTCCACGACATAGTCCCAGGGAAAGGCATATATCCCCTTGGGAAGATATGGCTCGACGTCATCTTCGGCCAGCCCGAAAACTTCAGACGTGAGCGGCTAGAGTTCGAAGTGGTGGACTGGCCATCACAGTACCACGCTATCCTCAGGCATGTGGCATTTGCATGATTCCTGGCAATACCACACTACGCGTACCTGCTACTGAAGATGCCAGGACCCAGAGGCGTCATCACCATCCAAGGAAGCTTCAGCCGATCCGACCACTGTGACAGAGACTTCAACAGAATCTCCCAGTCATTCGGCATGCAGGAGGAGCTCACAAGGCTCAGAGAGGTGACACACAACAGGGCACCCCCAGTCGCCAAACAAAACGCACCCGATATGTCGTTCCACTCCACGGTCAACACAAAAAAGGTGCAGGTCCACCCCGACGGACGCCTCCAAGACGGAGCTGATCGCCAACGACCTCATCCCCGCATAGGAAAGCGTGCTCGTCGAATTCCTCCGTGAGCGCTGGGAAATATTAGCCTGGTGTCCTACGGACATGCCAGGAGTTCCCAGGGAATTCTCCGAGCATGCACTCAATGTGTTCCCTGATGCAAAGTCAGTCAAGGAGTCGATCCGACGACTGTCCGAACCAAGAGCTGAAGCTGTTGGAATCGAAGTCAATAGACTGCTCGATGCTAACTTCATCTGAGAAATTAAAGAGAGCGAGTGGGTGGCCAATACTGTGCTGGTCCCCAAGAAGGACACGAACATCTTGCCTATGTGCGTGGACTTTACATCGCTCAACAAATACTGTCCCAAGGACCACTTCCCTCTACCGCGGGTTGATAAGATCATCGATTCAACTGCAAGATGCGAGAAACTCTACTTCCTCGACGCCTACTCAGGCTACAACCAGATTCGGCTGAAGGTCAAAGACCAGGAGAAAACGGCGCTCATCACGCCGTTTGGAGTGGTCTGCTATAACACCATGCCCTTTGGCCTGAAGAACACAGGTGCCACGTACCAGAGGTGCATGCAGGCGTGCCTGGAAAACCAGATCGGTCGCAACATTCAAGTCTATGTTGACGACATAGTAATCAAGACAAAGGAGGCCAAGATGCTGATTGACGATCTCCACGAGACGTTTGATAACCTTGATCGCTATAAGATCAAGCTGAACCCAGAAAAGAGCGCCTTCGGTGTCCCATCTGGCCAACTACTCGGCTACTTCATCTCCTAGCGAGGGATCGAGGCGAATCCGAAGAAAATCAGGGCCATACTGTCCATGGAGAAGCCGAAGAATCTCAAAGGTGTCCAGCAGCTAGCTAGGCGGATCGCAGCACTGAGAAGATTCATCAGCCGCATGGGCGAGAAGGCCATGCCTTGTTACCATCTGCTGCACAAGGCAGACAAGTTCGAGTGGACACCTAAAGCAGACGACGCATTCGAAGACCTCAAGTGGATGCTCTCCACCTCGCCTGTCCTGGTCACACCAAAGGAGCAAGAGCCTCTGCTGCTATACATCGCAACCACGCACCAGGTGGTAAGCACCGTACTCGTGGTCGAACGACCCAAATATGGCAAGCTCACAGGGTCCAACGCCTAATCTACTACCTCAGCGAGGTACTGACTCCAACAAAGCAGAGGTACCCCCACTACCAGAACCTCGCCTATGGTGTATTCATGACGGCTCGTCGGCTGAGCCACTACTTCCAGGAGCACCAGATCATGGTCGTCAACAAGGCCCCACTGTCCAACATCCTAAACAACCCTAAAGCGGCGAGACGTGTAGCCCTGTGCCGCATCGAACTGTCTCCTCTGGACATAGTGCGGTGACCCAGCATACCACTGCATGTGTAGTACACTATAGTCGTTGACATGACATCCATAGAACACCTTTCCATAAATATCACATCCCTCAGAGTGGTACAACATAAACATTGCGGGTCCATATTACAAAAGTACACACATTATTATTATTACAATACCGGAAGTTCAAGACTTCCAAAAGATTCAACTTACAAACCAAAATATAAAGTGTTTCAGCGGAATTTAAAAAGTAGCAACTCCGACTAGGAGTTGAGCTCAGCAGCTTATTCTATAGAGTTCATGCTGCTCAGCTCCGTTAGTTACTACTAACTAGGTACTTAGTTGGACTCGTTCTCATTGACACCGTAGAGGATCTCGTAATCCACTCCTTCAACTCCTCCGGACAGATCAGGTTCCTCGTAGAACACATCTTCTTGACATTTGGCTGCATACATTGGAAGGTCTTCGGGATCCTCAGAGCCTAAGCAAGGGATCAAAGGAAAGAATGAGTAACAACGTTACCCAACAAGTTCATTATATGCAAGGTGGGAAGTTTGATGCTTTAACTACCACCTCGGATTATAAATCCTTGGCACTATGCAGTTTTTGTAAATCTTTCTTCAAAGATTGATTTTTCTAAAAAAACTATGACAATCAGCCTTCACAGGTTGACCAGAACTTTCATGGAGTTCCTTTCCTGCCGCGTTCGTAGCTCCTTCCCGGAACAGGGAGTAACAAGTTACAGTTCTTACACTCTGCAGATGTGCGTTACTTTACCCATGAGAGATCAACTCCTTGTTGCACAAGCGGACGTACTTTCCCGTCCACAATTCCATGATGTGGGGCCCAGTAGTTGGTCCAAGCCAATCACTGCACCCATCGCGACCCCGATGCCTCCTTGGTGTACACCATGCCCACATAATGAATTACGGCAATGGTTTGTACAAACCGTTAGATGCCAGAACTATCGTGGGACGATGAGGGTTCCCACCCATATGCTGCATATCCTCTATGAATTACCAATTAATATGCACGCTACGAGGATAACAGCCAGGACCTGCACATCCGGCTTCATGCGAGAGGAAGAAGATACAGCTGACTTCTCTGTCCCATTCCAAATCTCATGGCTAACGCATAATATACGGCGCTAGAATCAAGGATGTCAGGGGTTATTAAGTCTCTACTTGATCATCATTGTTGCAAATAGAATCCTAAGTTCTATTGCTCCATTATATCACCACTTAGGATGATATCTATGATTTCTTTATTTATGAAAATGATATTTTCTTTCTTTTATAGCGTATCTGATAACACATAATTTGCAAATACTTTGATAAAGACTCTTCAAAGGACATGAGCAAGTGATGAACTTGCCTTGTGATGGCAAGGTAGTGAAGTCTGATGCTTGCACTGGACCTTGAGCTTCTAGTTCTACAAAAACATCATTATTGCCCGGTAAGGACAATATTTAAAGAAGCAAAGATGATTATGTAAGTAATGTAATGCATTTACCCCAAAAAGTTTCTTTTTAGTAATAAAGGATTTATAAATATTATTTTTAATATTTATAACATATATTGAGTTATATTATTTTATTTCCCTTTTATTTGACTTTTATTGATTTAACAATTCTTTCAGGAATTATTAATTATACATTAAAAATGGTGATTAAATATTTATTTAGTATTTTTATAAAATACTATAATGAAAGTGAATTTTAATTAATTTTATCACCCTTCAATAATTTTGTAAAATTCAATAAAGAATATATAATTTACAAAATTCCTAATAAAATTTAAATGTCTAAAATTTTATATTTTAATTTATTTGAGTAGTTTGGATTTTTGTGAATCCAAAAATATTTTATTTATATTTTTTGGACTTTTATTTTATTTTCTAGAATTTTATTAAGTCCAAGGGTATTTTGGTCTTTTATTTTATTGGAACAGGCCTGGAATTGTTTCTGGGCTGATTATTCTTATTGGGCCCTAGTGGCCCATTTAGTTTTAGACAAAAGAGCCACCCCGAAGGGTCTGGCCCAGCTCGGCCCACTCCTCATTGCCTCTCTCTCAACCTCGATCGTATCCTCTCCTCCTCTGACCCCGACCTCGTGGCGTGATACGATGCCGCCATTCAATGTTTATTGCCGGCTGGCAGAGTCAAAAAAGGGGTTGTCGACGATGCTCGTTCGTTCTATCCAATTGGATTCGAGCCTAGTGCTCCCCTACGATGGATCGATGCCGTCCCGAACCCTAGGGTTTGGGGGTTGGCATCGATTCAAGTGCTGCTATGGTCGTCGTGCGTCGAGGTGATGCTCTGCACCTCCAGGTGTGATCAGGGTCACTTCCCTGGCGCCGTCGCCATTCTGGCCCCTCTTCTATTCTTCAGCGAGGACCTATGGTGAGTTTGATTTCTCTCCCTGGTGCTCTCTGTGCTTGCTGATTTGGTGCTAGATGTTGGAAGTGTCCTTTCTGGCTACTGTCTGATTCAGATTGGAATGATTATCCAGTTAGGGTTCCTGTTATGTGCTTGATCGTGTACTGGACGAATTGATTCATGTCTAGATGGTCTGTACACATGCTAAATGATTATTGGCCTGAAGCTTATTGCTTAAGATGATATATTCTGTTTCTGGTGGCTTCTTAGATGGTTTGATGCTTGGATTGCATCTGATTCAGTTGATGTAGTTGTTTGGGAAACATGCTTGGTTAAGCTAATGATCTGATAGCTTTCCACTGTTTATTTGATTCATGGTCATGATTATGATGAGATACAGCTTCTGTCTTAGTGCTATTAGCTTGGGAATTAACAAGTGGTTTGAGATCATGATGATCTCAAACAGTAAAGTGTATCATAGTAATATCCTAGTTATGATTCCTGTTTTACAGGAAAATGATTAGTTAGTTGATTGTCTGAATATATGATGATTTACTGTCTTTCCTGATTCGTATTGGATTGTTCTTGTGACACCATCATGTATGGCACACAAGTTTGATTCTAAACCATGGATTTGGTTAGTTTATGCTTAAGACAATCTTGGCTTTGAAAGATAAATATAGATGCTCTTTTTGAATTCCCTAAGACCAATGATGTTGGTCTGAGGCTTAGGGATTCAAATTTTATCTAATTGGTTCATCTGGATAGTCCTGGTAGTGGTACCAGCTATTCTTTATTGAATCAAAGCTTGGAAAAATGATAGTGAGCTTGATCATGTTATGGATCATATGGATTTGTTCCTAAGGTGCTACCCTTCCTTTAGGGATGTGCCTAGAAATAGATCATATGTATATGCATGATTGAATGGTAAAATATAGTTTGACAACCAGAGCAAGGATGTTGCCCCGAGCTCTGGTTGGATCTTGATACTTTGTTGTTTGCCTTTAGAATTTAAAAGAAACCCCTATGATGGATTCACCCCACTATCATTTTTGCCTTTAGAATTTAAAAGAGCAAGGATGTTGTTTGCCTTTAGAATTTAAAAGAGCAAGGATGTTGCCCCGAGCTCTGGTGGGTGCTTTCTGAGGGTTTGTTTTATAAAACAACACATGATTTCTCTGAATAAGATGATTAGATTATGTGAAGGTTTTATAAAACTCACCACAGAATCTTGCTGTGTGTGGAATAAGTTGGTGATGATCTTGATCTTGATCTGTTGGATTCCTGTGCTTGCTCTTGAGCTAGACTGTTCCTCCTAGTTCCTGGGCTTGCCCTTGCTGTCCACCTGATTCTGCCCCCTCCTTATGTCACCATCCTGGTGATGTTTGGTTGATCTGGGTGGTTTGGTGTGGCTGCTGTTCTTGGTTTAGCTGCTATCTACACTGGTTGTTCTTGTGTGCTGTGTAGTGGAGTGATAAACTAGTGCCCCCCCAAGATTGTGCTGTGGTTTTGTGAGATTGGGTTGTGCTTCTGAGGTCGACAACACACCATATGCATGCCGGTGTGTGTCCAGCTTGTGTGCCTGCTATGCACTTGTGGATATGTTTAGAATCCGGATATTTACTTTTACCTGATTACTTTCATCTGGCTGGTGAATTTGTCCCTCTTGGCTATCATCTAACTTCTGGCTTTGAATTTAAGAAAGATGGAATCTTTCCCATTGGTGAAACTTGCCCCTTTTATAACATTTCTCAAAGATGAATTTGTCAAGTGCTTTTCACTAACATGTCTAAGAGAAATAATACTAACACTAATCTTCTTTTTTTTTATTTAGTCTTTGTTTTGCAGGTACAAAGATAAAGATGAAGATTTAGTTTAGATTTATATATAGGGTAGTTAGTAAATATTCCATTGTAATTTCCTTATTCTTTTGTAATTTTCTTTTATTATTCATGTAATCTTTATTTTATTCAATTGTAATAAAGATTATATTATTAATAATAAAGAATATTCCTATTCTTTATTCTTTTTTAAATTGTGAAGTTTGAAAATAGTTTCAGTAAGTTACATTCTTTGTAACTTGTTTAGATATTGATAATATGAAATAAGTTTCATATTCATTATTATTTTTCTTTGGATAGAATTTAAGTGGTAATATTTATATCTTAATTAAACTAAGATTCAACTTATATCTAATTTATTTGAATTATAATTCAAACACTTAAGTTTTAAAATTCAAACTCATTTCAAAACACACATAATTCCTTAAAGATCATATCAAAGTTTATAGCAATCCTCCTAAGACTAAACCTAATCTCAAAGTAAGAAAGAAACATTGATCACTCAAGGTTTTATTTGGCAAAAAATTTACCCACATTTTCACAAATGAATGCATGCAACAATTCATATTCCTAAATCTACCCTTCGTTAGGTCCTAAATGCTGGGATGTTACAGACTTCCCCCCTTAAATTAAACTTCGTCGCGAAGTTTGTGGAGATGTACCTGAATAGTTCTGGATAAGATTTTCTTAAATCCTCTTCTTTCTCCCACGTGGCTTCCCTTTCAGGGTGATGTTCCCACTGTACCTTGCAATATTTGATTGCTATATTCCTTAATCTTTTCTAGTTTTCTTTCAGAATCTTACAGGGCTTTTCAATAAAAGTCAGGCCTACTTGTAGTTCTATCTCTTGATGTGTGATTGCATCATCTGGAACTTTCAAAAATTTGCGAAGTTGTGACACATGGAAAACATGATGCACTTGAGCCAATCTTGATGGTAACTCTAAAGCATAAGCTATAGTTCTGTTTTGACTCAGTACCCTGAATTGTCCAATATATCTTGGACTCAATTTCCCTTTAACTCTAAATCTTTTTACTCCTTTCATTGGACTTACTTTCAAATAGACCATGTCCCCCACTTCTGGATGCCATGATCTTCGACTTTGATCCGCATAAATTTTCTGCCTGCTCTAGGCTATTTTCAGTCTATCCCTGATCTTATCAATGATGTCTTGTCTCTCCTTGATATAATCTAGCGCAAATTCTTTGCTGCTTCCAAGTTCATAGCAACATATTGGTGATCTACACTTCCTTCCATACAGAACCTCATATGGAGCTGCCTTCAGACTACTCTAATAGCTATTATTATAAGAAAATTCTACCAATGGTAGGTGATCTTCCCATGTTCCTCCAAAATCTAGTGCACAAGCTCTCAACATGTCTTCTAGTGTTTGATTTGTTCTTTCAGTTTGACCTTCTGTCTCCGGATGATATGCCGTGCTGAAATCTAATTTTGAACCAAGTGCTTCATGCAATTGCTTCCAAAATGCTGAAGTAAACACTGATCCCCTATCAGTTACGATATTTTTGGGTACTCCATGCTTACTTACTATCTCTCTGACATATACTTCAACTAACTTCTTAGCATTATCCTTTTGGTTCACCGAAATGAAATGTGCACTCTTTGTAAGTCTGTCCACAATTACCCATATCATATCCTTCCTTTTTGGTGTCATAGGCAATCCTATAATGAAGTCCATACCTAGTTCCTCCCATTTCCATTCAGGAATTTCTAAAGGTTGTAATGGTCCTGCTGGAGTTTGATGTTCAGCCTTCACCCTTTGACAAGTATGGAATTCCGATACATATTTAGCAATATCTCTTTTCATGTTATTCCACCAGAATAGTTCCTTTAAATCCATATACATCTTAGTACTCCCCGGATGTATAAAATATGGTGTATCATGTGCTTCTTTGAGTATGATATTTCTGATCTTAGTCACATCTAGAACACACAGACGATCTTGGAACCACAAAGACCCATAATCCCCAAGGCGAAAAACTGATTTTTGCCCTTGAGATATCCTCCGAATTTCCTCAGCAATGAAAGGACCTTCTTCTTGATGTCTAAAAATTTCTTGCTTAAGATCACTGTCATGCTCTGCAACTACCTGCATAGTAGCTAGTCCTCCAAGAACCTCTATTCTGATGAATTGAAGTTCTAACCTTTCCAAGTCCATTTGTAATTCTTTTGGTAGCTCCCGATTATTAGGCTGAATATCAGCACTCTTTCTGCTTAAAGCATCTGCCACAACATTTGCTTTCCCTGGAGTGTAGTTGATTGTTAAATCATAATCCTTGATTAGTTCCAACCAACGCTTCTGTCTCATATTCAATTCCTTTTGAGTGAAGAAATATTTGAGACTTTTATGGTCAGTGTATAACTCACATATGGCTCCATAAAGAAAATGTCTCCATCCTTTCAGTGCAAAAACTACTGCTGCTAACTCTAAATCATGAGTTGGATAATTGACTTCATGTGGTTTCAATTGTCTTGAACCATAAGCAATCACTTTCCGATCCTGCATTGATACACAACCCAAACCTTCTTTAGATGCATCACAGTATACGGTGAAGTCCTTCCCTGTTTCAGCAACTGCTAAGATTGGAGCTGTGGTTAATCTAGTCTTAAACTCTTGGAAACTTGCTTCACATTTCTCATCCCACTTGAATGGTGTATTTTTTCCTTAATAATTTGGTCATTGGTCTGGCTATTTTGGAGAAACCTTCAATGAATCTCCGATAATAACCAGCCATTCCTAAGAAACCTCGAATTTGCTTCACATTGGTCGGTGCAGTCCACTCTAGTACCGACTGGACTTTAGATGGATTCACAACAATCCCATCCTTACTGGTCACATGACCGAGGAATTCTACCTCATCTAGCCAGAAATCACACTTACTGAACTTAGCATAAAGCTTATGTTCTCTTAAAGTCTGCAATGCTATTCTCAAATGGTCAGCATGCTCTTCCTTATCCTTGGAATATATCAGAATATCATCAATAAAGACGATGACAAACTTGTCCAAATATGGCATGAAGATCTTGTTCATCAGATTCATGAATATTGTCGGTGCATTGGTCAAACCAGATGGTACTACCAGATACTCATGGTGTCCATATCTTGAGACAAATGCTGTTTTGGAACATCTTCTGGCTTGATTTTTATTTGATGGTATCCAGATCATAAATCGATCTTTGAAAATACTCCAGCTCCTTTCACTTGATCAAACAAATCTTGAATTCTTGGTAAAGGATACTTATTTTTGATAGTCACATTGTTCAGATTTCTATAATCACCACACATCCGTCTTCCACCATCTGTCTTATCCACAAAGATTACTGGCGTTCCCCATGGGGATACACTTTCCTGTATAAATCCTTTTCTTGCTAACTCAGCAATTTTCTCTTTGAGTTCTTTCAACTCTTTGGGTCCCATTTTATATGGTGCTTGTGATATTGGTGTTGTACCAGGTATTAGGTCAATGGTGAACTCTATCTCCCGGTCTGGAGGCATTTCCGGTAACTCTGTTGGAAAACATCTTGGAATTCATTAATTATAGGAATCTCTTCTAATTTAACTTCTTTCATTGAATTCAACTGCAGATCCACCATGATATGACTGTGTTTATCTGCTTGGTAAACTATCCTTGCTCCACTTGGAGTTTTGATTGAGACAATTTTCTCCTCACAATTTATCTGAGCTCCGTGTTCCATCATCCAATCCATCCCCAGCACTACTGCAATTCACTTCAAAGGAATCACATAAAGGTCTGCAAAATATGTACAACCATAGATCGAGATAACCTGATCTTGTTTTATGTGGCGTACAATCACATTCCCTCCTGCCGTAACTATGGTCATAGGACTTTCTAACGTTGCCCTTCTAATCCCGAACTTATCACAAAATTCTTCAAAAATGAATGAAGTAGTTGCACTAGTATCAAATAGAACTTTGCCGAGATTGGTAAGGATGTTGAGCGTACCTATCACTGCATGCTCTGAATTATCCACCTCCTCGAGGGTTGCACGGTTCAGTTTTCCGGTAGGTCGGTTTCTCTTACCATTGTTGTTCTTGCCATTATTTCCTCCTTTATTGGGCTGTCCATTACCTCCACTGGCTTGCCCTCCTCCCTTGGTAGGCCATCCTCCTGGTGGTTTGCTCGGACAATCTGGATTGATATGCCCCTTCTGACCACAACCATAACATATCACTAGAGGCTTTTTGCATTCCCTCTGGAAATGCCCTGGAATTCCACAATTGTTACAGATAACATTCCTTCTCGGATTGGATTGATTTCCACCACTGCCCTTGTTATTGTTATTGTTATTGTTATTGCTGTTGTTGCCATAATTCCTATTCCGAGGTTTGAACTCCAGGTTTGATTTAGGTTTACTTGCCTGAATTCTCTTAGTTTCCTTCTTGGCTCTCTTCCTCCGATCCTCTTGGACATTCTTGTAGTCATCTTCAAAAGTAAAGGCTGCATCCAACAACTGCTAATAAGTTTGCTTATTGGCTAACCATAGCTGCATCTTCACAAACGGATTTAATCCACGCAAGAAACGCTTCTTCCTCTTCTCTTCAGTGTTAACATCCTCCTCAGCATAACAAGACAGTTGGCTAAACTCCGGGATGTACTTCATGAAACTAGTATATCCTTGCTGAAGCTCCTCAAATTCTCTCCGCTTCAACTCCATGACACTTTCCGGAACATGATATTCACAGAATCTCTGCTTGAACTTCTCCCAGGTAAACTCCCTTCCTGGTTGTTGCATGGCTAACTGATTTTCCCACCATGATGCTGCAGGTCCAGTCACCAGATGAGTTGCATACCTCAATTTTTCCTCATCATTGCAACCCAGCTTCCTTCTTCAGATGTCGCTAGCCGCCTTCTTCTGCATCCATTGGTTCAGGAGATGATGCAAAAGGTAACGGTCTTGCATTCTGGAAATCAGATAGACTCACTCCTCCACCTTCAGGTGCCCTCTGATTTTCTCGCCCCAGCAACTCTTCCATGAACTTGTTCTGGGTCTCTTGCATCATTTGCATGCATTGCATAAAGTTTTGCTCCATTAACGGCCTCATTGGTGGTGGTAATGCTTCTTGGTTTGCTGCATCTGCATCGGCCTTTTCCTTGGCCTCTCTCTCCATCTGCTGCTGCTCAGTTTCCATTTCTACTCCCATATCCATGACCGTCTAGTCCTGCAACATAAAGCAAATACTCATATTTACATCATGCACATGTGTTCTGAGCTCAAATTTACGCACAGAACTAGTCACACAATGAAGATCCAAAGAAAATCCAAATATGCATTTCACGTATTTTACATAATGATACAAAGTCATTACAACATATACCATATAGGTATCATTACAAAACTACCTTATTACTTGGGTACAATACACGGTACTTGATACTATTGACCACGTTCATCGTACATGCCTGATGTCCAACCATGATGATGTCTTGTTCATCGCACAGTTTGTGGAACATATGGCCTTCCAGAAGGAACATACTCTGTATCTGAAATGTCAGGACTTGAGTCATTACTCAACCTGAGCGCAATGACTCCCTCCAACTCAGCTGAAAAGTCTTCAGAAACATATTCAACATTATCTCCAGCCTGCATCTCCGGAGCTTCATTTCTGGAGTTGTCAACAGAATACACAGATCCTGCTGCTCCCCAGGTGCTCTCGCAGGCAAGATAGTTAAACATTGGATAATGTATATTCCCTGGGTTTTGAGAAGATGTTGATGATTCAAACACTCTCTCCTTAGGATCTTCTTCTTCATCCCGGTTATCTATTGACATGGTATTTCTACTACTATGATTAGGGTTCATCCTTGCACCCATCCAACTAGATTGTCCAACATTCCTGTCGGAACCATCTGTGGACATCTGGTGTTCATGAGATCTATTATATGATCCCATTCTCCAACCATCTGAATTATCAATAGGAAGTTCCGAGTCAGAACCATCATCTGAGCCCTGTGGTACTACATACTGCATATCCATAGTAGGATCATGTGTAGGTTCAAGTCTTGGTGAATAAGGATATGGTATAAAAGATTCCAGATCTATAGGTATATCCTTAAAGATAGGTGTTGCACTACTACTTGCTTCTTTTTCTAACTGGAATGATAACTTCTTCCTTCTTTCCGGATCAGTTAGATCCTCTAACATGTCATTTTTATCTTCAACAATCACTTGATGAGTCTTATAAAAAGACGCAACAAGTGTCCGGTATCTATCCATAAACTTGGAAGCTAACTTAGGATGCTTCTTAACCAAATTAAGATGATCCGGTATAGGCTCTGAGTCTATAGAATCATGAGGTATCACAGAGAATGTGCTACCTTCAAGCTCCTTGGTTTTCTGCTCCTGGATATTAGCTATCACCTCCACAACAGCAACATGATAGTCTGCTAGATGACTCCTACCTTCTCCTATAGGTAGATCGTGATATAATCCAAGCTTCTCTAGAAGTTGGATACTCACACGATACTTGGATAACATTCGACCATCGAGGTAAGTGATAGTGTTTACTGGAATTCTAGTGGGCCAACTAAAGAGCTTTAAAAGTTGACGAAGTTGGTCTGTGAATGATCCTTGATAATCATCAAGAGTCTCCTCTTTCCTTACCAAAGTCTGTTTTGGAAACTTTGGTGCCATATCTCTGTATATCAGAAAAATAATTTTTGATTAGTATCCAATGATATATAACAAATAATTATCGCACTAAAATATATAATGGAATATTCTCATTTGAATACCATTATATTACTTTTAGAGAATTATTTATCGTTGCTAAATTTTTCCTACAGGTAATACCCTTTACTAGGTTTCCAACCTAAGGTCAAAGCAATTTGCTCTGATACCAACTGCGGTGACCCAACATACCACTACATGTGTAGTACACTATATCCCCTTTGGAAGATATGGCTCGACGTCATCTTCGGCCAGCCCAAAAACTTCAGACGTGAGTGGCTGGAGTTCGAAGTGGTGGACTGGCCATCACAGTACCATGTTATCCTCAGGCGTGTGGCATTTGCATGATTCCTGGCAATACCGCACTACGCGTACCTGCTACTGAAGATGCCATGACCTAGAGGCGTCATCACCATCGAAGGAAGCTTCACCCGATCCGACCACTATGACAGAGACTTCAACAGAATCTCCCAGTCATTCGGCATGCAGGAGGAGCTCACAAGGCTCAGAGAGGTGACACAAAACAGGGCACCCCCAGTCGCCAGACAAAATGCACCCGATATGTCGTTCGACTCCACGGTCAACACGAAAAAGGTGCAGGTCCACCCTGACGGACGCCTCCAAGACGGCGCTGACCGCCAACGACCTCATCCCCGCATAGGAAAGCGCGCTCAAAGAATTCCTCCGTGAGCGTTGGGAAATATTCGCCCGGTGTCCTGCGGACATGCCAGGAGTTCCCAGGGAATTCTCTGAGCATGCACTCAATGTGTTCCCCGATGCAAAGCCAGTTAAGCAGTCGATCCAACGACTGTCCGAACCAAGAGCTGAAGCCGTTGGAATCGAAGTCAACAGACTGCTCGATGCCAACTTCATCTGAGAAATTAAAGAGAGCGAGTGGCTGGCCAATACTGTGCTGGTCCCCAAGAAGGACACGAACATCTTGCCGATGTGCGTGGACTTTACATCGCTCAACAAATACTGTCCCAAGGACCACTTCCCTCTACCGCGAATTGATCAGATCATCGATTCAACTGCAGGATGCGAGAAATTCTACTTCCTCGACGCCTACTCAGGCTACAACCAGATTCGGATGAAGGTCGAAGACCAGGAGAAAACGACGCTCATCACGCCATTTGGAGTGGTCTGCTATAACACCATGCCCTTCGGGCTGAAGAACGCAGGTGCCACGTACCAGAGGTGCATGCAGGCGTGCCTGGAAAACCAGATCGGTCGCAACATTCAAGTCTATGTTGACGACATAGTAATCAAGACCAAGGAGGCCAAGATGCTGATCGACGATCTCCACGAGACGTTTGATAACCTTGATCGCTATAAGATCAAGCTGAACCCAGAAAAGTGCGCCTTCGGCTTCCCATATGGCCAACTAGTCGGCTACTTCATCTCCTAGTGAGGGATCGAGGCGAATCCGAAGAAAATCAGGGCCATACTATCCATGGAGAAGCCGAAGAATTTCAAAGGTGTCCAGCAGCTAGCTAGGCGGATCGCAGCGCTGAGAAGATTCATCAGCCGCATGGGCGAGAAGGCCATGCCTTGTTACCATCTGCTGCACAAGGCAGACAAGTTCGAGTGGACACCTAAAGCAGACGACGCATTCGAATACCTCAAGTGGATGCTCTCCACCTCGCCTGTCCTGGTCACACCAAAGGAGCGAGAGCCTCTGCTGCTATACATCGCAACCACGCACCAGGTGGTAAGCACCGTACTCGTGGTCGAACAACCCAAAGATGGCAAGCTCACAGGGTCCAACGCCCAATCTACTACCTCAGCGAGGTACTGACTCCAACAAAGCAGAGGTACTCCCACTACCAGAAGCTCGCCTATGGTGTATTCATGACGGCTCGTCGGCTGAGCCACTACTTCCAGGAGCACCAGATCATGGTCGTCAACGAGGCCCCACTGTCGAACATCCTAAACAACCTTGAAGCTGCGAGACGTGTAGCCCTGTGGGGCATCGAGCTGTCTCCTCTGGACATAGTGCGGTGACCCAGCATAACACTGCATGTGTAGTACACTATAGTCGTTGACATGACATCCACAGAACATAGTTCCGTAAATATCACATCCCTCAGAGTGGTACAACATAAACATTGCGGGTCCATATTACAAAAGTACACACATTATTATTATTACAATACCGGAAGTTCAAGACTTCCAAAAGATTCAACTTACAAACCAAAATATAAAGTGTTTCAGCGGAATTTAAAAAGTAGCAACTCCGACTAGGAGTTGAGCTCAGCAGCTTATTCTATAGAGTTCATGCTGCTCGGCTCCATTAGTTACTACTAACTAGGTACTTAGTTGGACTCGTTCTCATTGACACCATAGCGGATCTCGTAATCCACTCCTTCAACTCCTCGGGACAGATCAAGTTCCTCGTAGAACACATCTTCTTGACATTCGGCTGCATACATTGGAACGTCTTCGGGATCCTCACAGTCTAAGCAAGGGATCAAAGGAAAGAATAAGTAACATCGTTACCCAACAAGTTCATTATATGCAAGGTGGGAAGTTTGATGCTTTAACTACCACCTCGGATTATAAATCCTTGGCACTATGCAGTTTTTGTAAATCTTTCTTCAAAGATTGATTTTATTATAAAAAACTATGACAATCAGCAATCACAGGTTAACCAGAACTTTCATGGAGTTCCTTTCCTACCGCGTTCGTAGCTCCTTCCCGGAACAGGGAGTAACAAGTTATAGTTCTTACACTCTACAGAGGTGCGTTACTTGGTGTACACCATGCCCACATAATGAATTACGGCAATGGTTTGTACAAACCGTTAGATGCCAGAACTATCATGGGACGATGAGGGTTCCCACCCATATGCTGCATATCCTCTACGAATTACCAATTAATATGCACGCTACAAGGATAATAGCCACGACCTGCACATCCAGCTTCATGCGAGAGGAAGAAGATACAGCTGACTTCTCTGTCCCATTCCAAATCTCATGGCTAACGCGTAATATACGGCGCTAGAATCACTGATGTTAGGGGTTATTAAGTCCCTACTTGATCATCATTGTTGCAAATAGAATCCTAAGTTCTATTTCTCCATTATATCACCACTTAGGATGATATCTATGATTTCTTTATTTATGAAAATAATATTTTCTTTCTTTTATAGCGTATATGATAACACACAATTTGCAAATACTTTGATAAAGACTCTTCAAAGGACATGAGCAAGTGATGAACTTGCCTTGTGATGGCAAGGTAGTGAAGTCTGATGCTTGCACTGGACCTTGAGCTTCTAGTTCTACAAAAACATCATTATTGCCTAGTAAGGACAATATTTAAAGAAGCAAAGATGATTATGCAAGTAATGTAATGCATTTACCCCCAAAAGTTCCTTTTTAGTAATAAAGGATTTATAAATATTATTTTTAATATTTATAACATATAATGAGTTATTTTATTTTATTTCCCTTTTATTTGACTTTTATTGATTTAATAATTCTTTTAGGAATTATTAATTATACATTAAAAATGGTGATTAAATATTTATTTAGTATTTTTATAAAATACTACAATATTAATACATAATGAAAGTGAATTTTAATTAATTTTATCACCCTTCAATAATTTTGTAAAATTCAATAAATAATATATAATTTACAAAATTCCTAATAAAATTTGAATGTCTAAAATTTTATATTTTAATTTATTTGAGTAGTTTGGATTTTTGTGAATCCAAAAATATTTTATTTATAATTTTTGGACTTTTATTTTATTTTCTAGAATTTTATTAAATCCAAGGGTATTTTGGTCTTTTCTTTTATTGGAACATGCCTGGAATTGTTTCTGGGCTGATTATTCTTATTAGGCCCTAGTGGCCCATTTAGTTTTATACAAAAGAGCCACCCTGAAGGGTCTGGCCTAGCTCGGAGCACTCCTCACTGCCTCTCTCTCCCCCTCGATCTTATCCTCTCCTCCTCTGACCCCGACCTCGTGTGGCCGATTCCATTGTGTCGATGTCGTTACAGCCGCTGCCGTGGTGCAAAAGGGGGTTGTCGACGATGCTCGTTCATTCTATCCAATTGGATTCGAGCCTAGTGCTCCCCTACGATGGATCGATGCCGTCCCGAACCCTAGGGTTTGGGGGTTGGCATGGATTCAAGTGCTGCTATGGTCGTCGTGCGTCGAGGTGATGCTCTGCACCTCTAGGTGTGATCAGGGTCGCTGCCCTAGCGCCGTGCAGGTTGCAGCGCCCCCTCTAGGGTGCTCCCCGTGCCGCCATGGTCGTCGGCCCCTCTGCTTCCTCTTCTATTCTTCAGCGAGGACCTACGGTGAGTTTGATTTCTCTCCCTGGTGCTCTCTGTGCTTGATGATTTGGTGCTAGATGTTGGCAGTGTCCTTTCTAGCTACTGTCCGATTCAGATTGGAATGATTATCCAGTTAGGGTTCCTGTTATATGCTTGATCGTGTACTGGACGAATTGATTCATGTCTAGATGGTCTGTACACATGCTAAATGATTATTGGCCTGAAGCTTGTTGCTTAAGATGATATATTCTGTTTCTGGTGGCTTCTTAGATGGTTTGATGCTTGGATTGCATCTGATTCAATTGATGTAGTTGTTTGGGAAACATGCTTGGTTAAGCTAATGATCTGATAGCTTTCCACTGTTTATTTGATTCATGGTCATGATTATGATGAGATACAGCTTCTGTCTTAGTGCTATTAGCTTGGGAATTAACAAGTGGTTTGAGATCATTATGATCTCAAACAGTAAAGTGTATCATAGTAATATCCTAGTTATGATTCCTGTTTTACAGGAAAATGATTAGTTAGTTGATTGTCTGAATATATGATGATTTACTGTCTTTCCTGATTCATATTGGATTGTTCTTGTGACACCATCATGTATGGCACACAAGTTTGATTATAAACCATAGATTTGGTTAGTTTATGCTTAAGACAATCTTGGCTTTGAAAGATAAATATAGATGCTCTTATTTGAATTCCCTAAGACCAATGATGTTGGTCTGAGGCTTAGGGATTCAAATCTTATCTAATTGGTTCATCTGGATAGTACTGGTAGTGGTACCAGCTATTCTTTATTGAATCAAAGCTTGGAAATATGATAGTGAGCTTGATCATGTTATGGATCCTATGGATTTGTTCCTAAGGTGCTACCCTTCCTTTAGGGATGTGCCTAGAAATAGATCATATGTATATGCATGATTGAATGGTAAAATATAGTTTGACAACCAGAGCAAGGATGTTGCCCTGAGCTCTGGTTGGATCTTGATACTTTGTTGTTTGCCTTTAGAATTTAAAAGAAACCCCTATGATGGATTCACCCCACTTGGGTGCTTTCTGAGGGTTTGTTTTATAAAACAACACATGATTTCTCTGAATAAGATGATTAGATTATGTGAAGGTTTTATAGAACTCACCACAGAATCTTGCTCTGTGTGGAATAAGTTGGTGATGATCTTGATCTTGATCTGCTGGATTCCTGTGCTTGCTCTTGAGCTAGACTGCTCCTCCTAGCTAGACTGCTCCTCCTAGGCTGGTGAATTTGTCCCTCTTGGCTGTCATCTGACTTCTGGGTTTGAATTTAAGAAAGATGGAATCTTTCCCATTGGTGAAACTTGCCCCTTTTATAACATTTCTCAATGATGAATTTGTCAAGTGCATTTCACTGACATGTCTGAGAGAAATAATACTAACACTAATCTTCTTTTATTTTTTATTTAATCTTTGTTTTGCAGGTACAAAGATAAAGATGAAGATTTAGTTTAGATTTAGATATAGGGTAGTTAGTAAATATTCCATTGTAATTTCCTTATTCTTTTGTAATTTTCTTTTATTATTCATGTAATCTTTATTTTATTCAATTGTAATAAAGATTATATAATAATAAAGAATATTCCTATTATTTATTCTTTTGTAAATTGTGAAGTTTGAAAATAGTTTCAGTAAGTTACATTCTTTGTAACTTGTTTATATATTGATACTATGAAATAAGTTTCATATTCATTATTATTTTTCTTTGGATAGAATTTAAGTGGTAATATTTATCTCTTAATTAAACTAAGATTCAACTTATATCTAATTCATTTGAATTATAATTCAAACACTTAAGTTTTAAAATTCAAACTCATTTAAAAACACACATAATTCCTTAAAGATCATATCAAAGTTTATAGCAATCCTCCTTTAAGACTAAACCTAATCTCAAAGTAAGAAAGAAACATTGATCACTCAAGGTTTTATTTGGCGAAAATTTTACCCACATTTTCACAAATGAATGCATGCAACAATTCATGTTCCTAAATCTACCATTTGTTAGGTCATAAATGCTGGGATGTTACACATAGTCTACGAGCGGTGCAAGGCCATCAAATCTCAGGTCCTCCCTGACTTCCTCGTCCACTGGATGGAACTCTAGCTGCCGGACAATCCGGACATGATGCAATCATGGTGATGCACTTCGACGGTTCCAAGCGTGAGGCTAGAGCAGGAGCTGGCATCATACTGACGTCCCCTCAGGGCGACAAGATGAAATACGTCCTTTGGATAAATTTCGCGCCTCAAACAACGAGGCCGAATACGATGACCTCATCCATGGCATGCCGATGGCCAAGATCTGTGGCGTAACACGCCTAGTCATCTACGGTGACTCGAACATTGTCGTCCAGCAGACGATGAACAAGTGTGACGCCCACAACGCCAACATGATCGCGTACCGTGCGCTCTACAACTCACTCGAAGGGGACTTCGACGGCTGTGAGCTTCGGCACGTCGGAAGGGAAAGCAATGAAGAATCCAACAGGCTCACCAACATCGACTCTACTTGCGCACGGGTGCCACCAAGTGTGTTCCTCGAACAAATCTGTGTACCCTCTATCAAAAGAAAATTTCTAAAGGGCTCAACCGAAGAAGCAGAGCACTCGGGGGCTGCGCCACCCGATGGGCATAAAGACCTGAAAAGCTCGACACTAAGGCCGAGCTTGTCAGCCTAATACAGGTCATGGCAGTCGAAGAAACCTGGACACAGCCGTACCTTCGGTACCTAATAAACAACGAACTGCCCGACGACCCGATAGAGGCCCGACGCATATCTCGCCGGTCTAAAGCTTTCACCATCCACAATGGAGCGCAATATTTAGGCTGTGCTCCAAAGGTGCGTCACCATCGGTGACGGCAAAACCATCCTCCAAGACATCTACGAGGGTATCTGCGGCCATCATGCAGGCAGTCGCGCCCTAGTCGCCAAAGCTCTACGAGCTGGATTCTACTAGCCAACAGCTATGAACGACGCTAAGGACATCGTCCGAAGGTGCAACGCCTGTCAGAGATACGTGAACAAGCCGCACACACCAGGATCGGAGCTAAGGCCCATACCACTGGCCTGGCCCTTCGCCCAATGGGTCCTCGACATGATCGGCAAACTATCCAAATCCTCGAAAGGAGGCCATGTCTACCTCCTGGCCGCATTCGACAAGTTCACCCAGTGGATCGAGGCCATGCTCGTCACCAACCAAAGCGGCAAAACTGCTGTCAAGTTCTTCGAGTCCATAGTCTACAGGTTCGGTGTGCCACACAGCATCATCACGGACAACAGCTCAAACTTCATCTCAAAGGAATTCCAATACTTCAGCGAGGGCCTTGGTATCAACATATCATACGCCTCTGTGGCACACCTGTAGACCAATGGACAAGTCGAAAAGGCCAACGGACTCATAGGCAACAGCATCAAGAAATGCCTGCTATGCCCACTCGAAAGGCTTACGGGAGCCTGGGCAGAGGAGATATCCTTCGTCCTCTGGAGCCTACGTACAACGCCGAACTTCTCAACTGGCTTCACGCCCTTCTTCATGGTACATGGAGCCTAAGCCGTGCTACCTGCCGAGGTACGCCACAAGGCCCCACGGGTCGTCGCCTACAGTGAAGCCGAATCATCGGCTGCACTCGAAGACGCTGTCGACACACTCGACGAGGCATGCGACATTGCCACGGCTCGCTCAGCTGTCTACCAGCAGAGCCTCCGCAATTACCACAGCCATCGGCTACGCCCAAGGTCCTTCGTCGAAGGAGACCTCGTCCTACAACTCAAACAAGAGCGGTCAAAGAAGGTCGAGTCACCCTGGGAAGGACCCTACATCGTCAAAGAAGTCATCCCAGGTGGCGCCTACCGCCTCATGGACATCGCATCAGGAGTCGAATACTCCAACCCCTGGAACGTTGCTCGCTTGCGTCGCTTCTACCCCTAGCTACCTCTTTACTTTCAATAAGGCTACTCAGCCGAAAAATGTACCTCCTCGTTACACTATGAATAAAATCTAATTCCCTTGGCCGAAATTTCTTCTCTTTACATTACTTTTCGCTATAACACGCTCGGGGGCTACGCCTCACCTCACGACCTCGTCGACTGAGAACAACGCATATAACCTAAGTAGCTGACCTCGTCAGGCTAACGAAAAGGACATGCACATAACAAATCACCGCGTACTACTATATACAAACTTTATAAAGGGCCCTACGAGCCCACTTAAAAAATACAAATTTTACATCAAGTTTTTCTTTACAGGACCTACCTATTCTGGAGAATCACATTCGCCCTCTGCTCGAACAGAGCTACTATCTCCTCAGCATGTTGCGCCACAGCTGCATAATGCAGGTGCATGTCCCAAAGTGTGCCATCAGGCCAAAGGAGTGGCCTAGTCGCCACCTCCTCAAGGTTGACATCATGACGATGCAGCCGAACAAGCGACAATGCAGCTTTCACCCCAGCGATCAGCTGACGCTGCACCAACTCTTTGACGTGGCCCATGTTCTGAAATTTCGCCAAAAGGACCCAAAGGGTGGAAGGTGCCTCATACAAGGGGAACATGACGACCCAAATGGACGCCAGAGAAATCCTCGCCTGCTTCAGCACCCGAGAAACCTGGTGCATGCGATCTTGCACGATCGCAACGACGATGGCCCGGTCGCGGTCCATCCAGAAGAAGCCACTAGCCTCCAGGTCCTGTTGCATCAGGCAGTTCATCTAAACATCGGCGTGCTCTTTACCTTCCCTCGAAATGAGATTCGCACCTGCAGAACACACACAATGAGCAAACATGCAGAGCTTCACCTGAAAGAACAGTTGTTTGCAAAGACTCACATTGCAGTTGCTCGCTCATTTGCCGCAACCCCCCCGTCAAGAACTCCTCCCTAGCAGTGGCTCGCTCAGCCTTCGACTTCCACACATCTGTGTGGCCTCGAATGCCAAGGACATCCTTCTCCAAGATGCAGACACGATCGCGAAGAAAAGTCAGCTGCGACGCATCATCCAAGGATGGTCTCGGGTCAGGAGCATTTGGAGTGACAATAGGAACCTCACCCGAAGGACCCTAGAGGCAAACAAATCAAGACATGAACATCACAAATATCTCTGGCAATAGCTCGAAACATAAATTTATATACATCAAGGCCACCTCATGGAATAAGTTGGGTCTGTTCATTAGCAAAAGGTTACATTAGGAAAGCAAAATGATAAACTATCCTAACTACAACACATGGGCCTAAGAACCCGCATCCGGAGAGGCCTCGAAGCTAGACTGCCTGCTCTTGGCCTCCTCCTGCTGCTTCGCCGCGTACTCGGCCAGGAGGTCAATAAGCTTAGGCCCACAGCGCTTACAGCGAGAGGCAAAGAGGGTGAACGCTACCTCTGAGCCATCTGCAGCCGTTGGAATCGGGGACGTTATGTACGGTAGATCCAGATCGGCTTTAGACGCCATCACCATTGCCAACCCCATGGAGGCGTTGATGCCCTTTTGCTTGCGCTTATACGCTACCGGAGCATCCGCAAGGGCGTCGACATCCTAAAGGACAGCGCCCTTGGGGACGACCTCCTTGTACAAGCGCCTGCGCACTTCCTTGGCCTTCTCCAAGGAGCCAGAAGCAGTGCTGCAGTGATCTTCGACCGCTGCGGTGCCATCGGCCAGAGTATCTCCATGCTCCAACACACTGTTGGTGCTGGTTATGTTGGAGATATGCCCTAGAGGAAATAATAAATGAAGTTATTATTATATCTTTGTGTTTATGATAAATGTTTACATTCATGTTATAATAGTATTAACAAGGAAACATTAATACTTGTGTGATTTGTAAACTTATTTGAAGTCCCTAGTAAAGCCTCTATATAATACTAGCTTGTTGGTTAATAGATGATTGTGGTTTCCCTATCATGAACATTGAGATGTTATTAACAACAAGATCATATTGTTAGGAGAATGATATGATGGACATACTCCTATAGATAAGCGTAGCATAAAGATCAAGTCATTTTAATAGTTCAATTGCTATATGCTTTCTGATACATAGTAATCTAATTCCTTTGAAAATGAGATCATGCATATCACTTTTACCGGATGGATGCTTTGATGACATCAAACACCACACCGTAACTGGGTGGCTATAAAGGTGGCATTGAGTGTTCGGAAAGTATTGGTTGAAACACATGGATCAAGAGTGGGATTTGTCCATCCATATGACGGATATATATACTCTGGGCCCTCTCGGTGAAATGTCATCCAATTAGCTTGCAAGCATGTGACTGGCTCACAAGGGATCACATATCACGGGAACGAGAAAAGAGTACTTATCGGTAACGAGGTTGAACTAGGTATGCAGAGATACCGACGATCATAACCTCGGATAAGTAAACTATCCTGAGACAAAGGGAAATTGATATCGTATGTAAGTGGTTCATTCGATCGCAAAGTAATCGTAGAAATATGTGGGAGCCATATGAATTTCCAGATTCCTCTATTGGTTATTGTTCGGAGAAGTGTCTCGATCATGTCCGCATAATTCACGAACCGTAGGGAGACACACTTAAGGATTCGACGTTGTTTGAGTAGTTATGGAATGATGAGAAAGAGACCGAATGTTGTTCGGAGTCTCGAATGGGATTCAGGATATCACGAGGAGATCCGGAATGGTCCGGAGAATAAGATTCATATAAGGAAAGTCCCGTTTCGGAGTTGGGGAATGGTTCCGGTGTTTTCATCAGGAATGTTCTAGAATGTTAGGAATGTCCGCACTCGGAGGAAAGGTACATGAATGTGTTGTATCAAGTTGGTATGATTGCATCATGTACTAAGTGTCATCGCTGAACCAAATAAAGGATTAATTCAAATCCTAGTTTGAAAAGTCAAATAGCTAGTTTGAAAAGTCAAACGGCTAAATTTGGAAAGAGGAAAAGAGGAGGAGGGGGAAATCGAGTTGGGGACGAGTCCCTCCTCCCCACCGCCGGCGCCACCCAAGCCGAGTTGGGGAGGGACTCCTCTCCCTCCCCTTGGTCGGCCGGCCCCTCCACCTATAAAAGGAGGGGCAGGGCTCCCTCCTAGAGACACACAAGATCCTTTCCTCCAAACCCTAGCACCAAGCCGCCGCCGCCTCCAAAGCCGCCACCGGCCCTAGGGCAAACCGCCGCCGCCGCCTAGCTAAACCCTAGCCGCCGGCTTGCCCCCTCCTTGGTGTGTCTAAACCCTAGAACACCGAGGGACTCTCTCATACTCCACCATACTCGCTCCGGCTTAAGCCTGCGATATCTCCCTCTACTCCTGGTACCACGCCAGGATGCTTTGGAATCATGAGGAGAGTGCTACAACCTCCATTGCCTGCTGGAACAAGGGAGAGGAAGGTCTTCGAGCACCGAACGTGTGACTTGACGATCAAGGAGCGCTGCGGAACGCCTTGGGGAAGGATCGTCTCACGCGATCTTGAGATCGGGAAGAGTATGACTACATCACCCACGAGAATCCGCTCGTTAAACACTTTGGAATCTTCGAGGGTGAGTTATTCCATCGACTCGCTACAATCTAGTAGATAGATCTTGGCTTGTTTGTTTGTATGCGATAGAAAATTTTGTTTTCCATGCTACGAAACCCTACATGGTAAGGTATCGAGGTGTCTATATGTAGATCTGTTGCACGAGTAGAACACAATGGTCATTGTGGGCGTTGATGCTTTTATTGTCGATTGCTTCTTGTGTAATTTGCATCTTGTGGGATGTTGGGATGAAGCGGCCCGAGCTAACCTTACATGGCATCGTTCATGAGACTTGCTCCACGCTTGACATGTAACTTGTATTGCATAAGTGGCTTTGCGGGTGCCTGTTTCTCCCAGCATAGTTAAGATTCAATTTACAACAGGTGATTGACAATACTAGTATCAATGTTGTGGTTCTTGTTCGTAAGTTAGAATGACACTTATTGAAAGCCCCAAACCACGTAAAATATGCAAAGAAAGTAGAGGCGTCTAACTTTGTTTTGCGAGGATGTCTTGATGATGTGATATGGCCATGATTGTGATTATATTTGATGTATGCAATGTTCCTTATTGTAAGTTGGCAACTGGCAGGAGCCATATGGTTGTCTTTAATTTATGTTAAGACCCGCGTGTCTATTAAAAGTAGTTGTAATAGTTGAAGCCGGTGGACGACAACCATGGAGAAGCGTCATTGACCTTGATGCAATGCCGGTGATGATGGAGATCATGTTCGTGCTTGAAGATGGAGATCGGAAGCACAAAGAAGAAAGGCCATATCATATCACATATTATGAATTGCATGTGATGTTAGTCCTTTATGCATCTTGTATTGCTTAGTAGACAACGGTAGCATTATAAGATGATCCCTCATGCACATGAATTTCAAGTCATAAAGTGTTCACCCTTAGTTAGCACCGTGCTAAAAGCTTGTTGTTTGAAGCACCACGTGATGATCGGGTGTGTTAGATTCGCAAGTGTATACAACGTGAGCAAGCCAGATTTGCTCATGCGAAACTAAGGTTTGATCTTGACGAGCCTAGCATGTACAGACATGGTCTCGGAACACGGATCACCGAAAGGTAAAGCATGAATCATATAGTAGATATGATGAACATGTCGATTGTTCGCCATTGGAACTATATCAACTCTCGTGATGATCGGTGTTGATGTGGTGGATTTGGTTCGTGTGATCACTAAAACAATGTGAGGGATATTGTTTTGAGTGGGAGTTCACCTAGATTAATTTTATTATTAATTTGAACTCAATTTGTCATAAAAATAGTCTAAACTATTGCAAATATGTTGTAGATCAATGGCAGCCCTACCATCAATTTTAATGCGTTCCTAGAGAAAGAAAAGTTGAAAAACAATGGAAGCAACTTGGATTGGTTCCGCAATTTGAGGATTGTCCTTACATTTGGTAATTTGACCTATGTCTGGATGCACCATTGGGTGACCCACCTGCGGTGATGTCACCGATGAAGTAAGTAAAGAATGTTTACCTCACTCGGAAGACTCAAGTACTCCACTCAGTGTGCTATCTTGTATGGTTTAGAATCGGAGCTTGTAAAAGGTTTGAGAATTCAGACCCATATGATATTGTCGAGGATCTCAAATTGATCTTTGAGACTCATGCGCAATTGAAAGCTATGAGGTTTCGAAAAGTTCTTTAAGCGCAAGATGGAAGAGGGCAAATTCCGTGAGCATGTGCTTAAGATGTCTGGGCACGCAAACAAACTTCAAAGCTTGGGTATTGTGATTCCTAATGCTTTGGGGATTTACCGTGTCCTCCAATCACTACCACCAAGTTACAAGAACTTTGTGATGAACTACAACATGCAAAACATGAACAAGACGTTGCCAGAACTCTTTGCCATGTTGAAGTCTGCAGAAGTGGAGATCAAGAAAGAGCACCAAGTGTTGTTGGTCAATAAGACCACCAAATTCAAGAAAGGCAAGTCTAAGCAGAAGGGACACTTCAAGAAGGGTGGTAAGAAAGTTACCACGCCGACGAAGAAGACCAAGGCTGGACCTAAGCCCGACATCGAGTGCTTTACCGCAAGGAGAAGGTCCGAAGCGGAATTGCCCAAAGTACTTGGCGGATTTGAAGAACGGCAACATCAAGAAGAAAGGTATATCTGATATACATGTTATTGATGTGTATCTCACTAGTACTCGTAGTAGTGCCTGGGTATTTGATACTGGTTCGGTTCCTCATATTTGTAACTCGAAACAGGTGCTGTAGAATAAACGGAAACTAGCGAAGAACGAGGTGACGATGCGCGTTGGAAACGGATCAAAGGTTGATGTGATCGCGGTCGGCACGCTACCCCTTCATCTACCATCGGGATTAGTTTTATACTTAAATAATTGTTATTTGGTGCCTGCGTTAAGCATGAACATTATATCGGGATCTTGTTTATTGCGAGACGGTTACTTGTTTAAATCCGAGAATAATGGTTGTTCGATTTATACGAGTAATATGTTTTATGCACATGCACCTTTGATAGATGGTCTATTCTTATTGAATCTCGATAGTGGAAATACACATATTAATAACATTGAAGCTAAACGTTTGAAATCGAGCGATAACTCGACCTATATGTGGCACTGTCGTCTTGGTCACATTGGAGTGAAGCGTATGAAGAAACTCCATTCCGATGGACTTCTTGAATCACTTGATTTCGAATCAATTGATAGATGCGAAGCATGTCTGATGGGTAAAATGACTAAGACTCCATTTTCTGGTATGATGGAGTGAGCTACGGACTTATTGGAAATCATACATACCGATGTGTGTGGTCCAATGAGTGTAGCATCGCTATGGTTATCGTTATGTTCTTACCTTCACGGATGACTTGAGTAGATATGGGTATATCTATTTCATGAAACATAAGTCCGAAACTTTCGAGAAGTTTAAGGAATTTCAAAGTGAGGTAGAGAATCAACGTAACAAGAAGATTAAATTTCTACGTTCTGATCGTGGAGGTGAATATCTAAGTTACGAGTTTGGCGAGCATTTGAAGAAATGCGGAATACTTTCGCAGTTGACACCGCCGGGAACACCACAGTGTAATGGTGTGTCCGAACGTCGTAATCGAACTCTCTTAGATATGGTTCGTTCTATGATGTCACTTACAGATTTACCGCTATCATTTTGGGTTTATGCACTAGAAACAGCCGCATTCACTTTAAATAGGGCACCATCTAAATCCGTTGAAACGACACCGTATGAATTATGGTTTGGGAAGAAACCTAGATTGTCGTTCCTTAAAGTTTGGGGGTGCGAAGCCTATGTAAAGAAGTTACAGGACAAGCTTGAACCCAAAGCGAAAAATGCGTCTTCATAGGATACCAAGGAAACTATTGGGTATACCTTCTATCATAGATCCAAGGCAAAATCTTCGTTGTTAAGAATGGATCCTTTCTAGAGAAGGAATTTCTCTCGAAAGAAGTGACTGGAAGGAAAGTAGAACTCGACGAGGTCGAACCTTCTCTCGAAAGTAGCGCAGCCACGGAAGAAGTTCCTGTGGTGCATGCACCAATAAGAGAGGAAGCTAATGATGATGATCATGAAACTTGGTTGAAGTTGCTACTGAGCCTCGCAGTCAGCGAGAACTCGTACCACTCCATTGGTATGATCCGTTATGAGTGTCATGTTGGTGGGCAACACCGATGACCCCGAGACATATGAGGAAGCGATGATGAGCCCAGATTCCAATAAATGGCAAGAAGCCATGAAATCCGAGATTGGATCCATGTAAAACCAAGTATGGACTTTGGTGGACTTAGGATGGCCGGAAGGTCATCGAGAACAAATGGATCTTCAAGAAGAAACAGATGTCGATGGTAATGTTATCGTCTATAAAGCTCGACTTGTCGCAAAAGGGTTTCGACAAATTCAAGGAGTTGACTACGATGAGACTTTCTCACCAGTAGCGAAGCTAAAGTCTGTGAGGATTATGTTAGCAATAGCTGCATATTACGATTATGAGATATGGCAGATGGATGTCAAAACAGCATTCCTCAATGGAGACATTGATGAAGAGTTGTATATGATGCAACCCAAAGGTTTTGTTGATCCTAAAGATCGACAAGGTATGCAAACTTCAACGGTCCATCTATGGATTGAAGCAAGCATCCGAAGTTGGAATCAACGTTTTGATAAGGTGATCAAAAGTTTTGGTTTTATACAAACTTATGGAGAAGCTTGTATTTACAAGAAAGTGAGTGGGAGCTCTATAGCATTCTTAATACTATATGTAGATGACATATTGTTGATTGGGAATGATGTAGACCTTCTTAATAGTGTCAAAGAATATTTGAATAATAGTTTTTCAATGAAGGATCTTGGCGAAGCAACTTACATATTAGGCATAAAGATTTATAGAGATAGATCGAAACGCCAAATATCATTGTCACAAAGTACATATTTGGACAAAGTTCTAAAGAGGTTTGGAATGGAAGATAGCAAGAAAGGGTTCTTGCCCATGTTGCCCAATACGACCTTGAGTAAAACTCAAAGTCCGACATCGGCAGAAGATAGAGAAAGGATGAGTAAGACTCCCTATGCCTCAGCCATAGGATCTCTAATGTATGCCATGCTATGTACTAGACCCGACATTGCATATGCTGTTAGTTTAACTAGCAGATATCAAAGTGATCCAGGAGTGGATCATTGGACAGCGGTCAAAAACATCCTTAAGTACTTGAGAAGAACTAAGGATATGGTTCTTTCTTATGGAGGTGATGAACAACTCGTTGTTAATGGTTACACCGATGCTAGTTGGAACACCGATCCGGATGATTCTAAATCACAATATGGATAATGATTTATTTTGAATGGTGCAGCGATTAATGGAGGAGTGCAAAGCAAAGCGTTGTGGCGAGATCTTCAACTGAATCGGAATACATGGCTGCTTCAGAGGCTTCACAAGAAGCGATATGGATGAAAGAGTTCATTACAGAGCTAGGTGTGGTTCCTAGTGTGCTGGACCCAATGTCTATCTACTGTGATAACATGGGCGCCATAGCCAATGCGCAAGAACCAAGGTCACACAAGAAGCTGAAGCATATCAAGCTACGTTTTCACGCTATTCGAGAACATATCCAAGATGGGGATATAAAGATTTGCAAAGTACACACAGATCTGAATGTGGCGGATCCGTTGACTAAACCTCTCCCGAGGGCAAAACATGACCAGCACCAAACTGCCATGGGTGTTCGGTATATTACCATGTAATCTAGATTAGATGACTCTAGTGCAAGTGGGAGACTATTGGAGATATGCCCTAGAGGAAATAATAAATGAAGTTATTATTATATCTTTGTGTTTATTATAAATGTTTACATTCATGCTATAATAGTATTAACAAGGAAACATTAATACTTGTGTGATTTGTAAACTTAATTTGAAGTCCCTAGTAAAGCCTCTATATAATACTAGCTTGTTGGTTAATAGATGATTGTGGTTTCCCTATCATGAACATTGAGATGTTATTAACAACAATATCATATTGTTAGGAGAATGATATGATGGACATACTCCTATAGATAAGCGTAGCATAAAGATCAAGTCATTTTAATAGTTCAATTGCTATATGCTTTCTGATACATAGTAATCTAATTCCTTCGACCATGAGATCATGCATATCACTTTTACCAGATGGATGCTTTGATGACTCAAACACCACACCGTAACTGGGTGGCTATAAAGGTGGCATTGAGTGTTCGGAAAGTATTGGTTGAAACACATGGATCAAGAGTGGGATTTGTCCATCCATATGACGGATAGATATACTCTGGGCCCTCTCGGTGAAATGTCATCCAATTAGCTTGCAAGCATGTGACTGGCTCACAAGGGATCACATATCACGGGAACGAGAAAAGAGTACTTATCGGTAACGAGGTTGAACTAGGTATGCAGAGATACCGACGATCATAACCTCGGATAAGTAAACTATCCTGAGACAAAGGGAAATTGATATCGTATGTAAGTGGTTCATTCGATCGCAAAGTAATCGTAGAAATATGTGGGAGCCATATGAATTTCCAGATTCCTCTATTGGTTATTGTTCGGAGAAGTGTCTCGATCATGTCCGCATAATTCACGAACCGTAGGGAGACACACTTAAGGATTCGACGTTGTTTGAGTAGTTATGGAATGATGAGAAAGAGACCGAATGTTGTTCGGAGTCTCGAATGGGATTCGGGATATCATGAGGAGATCCGGAATGGTCCGGAGAATAAGATTCATATAAGGAAAGTCCCGTTTCGGAGTTGGGGAATGGTTCCGGTGTTTTCACCGGGAATGTTCTAGAATGTTCCGGAATGTCCCAAGACCGAGGGGAAGGGTACATGAATGTGTTGTATCAAGTTGGTATGATTGCATCATGTACTAAGTGTCATCACTGAACCAAATAAAGGATTAATTCAAATCCTAGTTTGAAAAGTCAAATAGCTAGTTTGAAAAGTCAAACGGCTAAATTTGGAAAGAGGAAAAGAGGAGGAGGGGAAACCGAGTTGGGGAGGAGTCCCTCCTCCCCACCGTCGGTGCCACCCAAGCCGAGTTGGGAAGGGACTCCTCTCCCTCCCCTTGGCCGGCCGGCCCCTCCACCTATAAAAGGAGGGGCAGGGCTCCCTCCTAGAGACACACAAGATCCTCTCCTCCAAACCCTAGCACCAAGCCGCCCATAGCCTCCAGCCACGCCCTAGGGCAAACCGCCGCCGCCGCCTAGCTAAACCCTAGCCGCCGGCTTGCCCCCTCCTTGGTGTGTCTAAACCCTAGAACACCGAGGGACTCTCTCATACTCCACCATACTCGCTCCGGCTTAAGGCGAAGCCCTGCGAGATCTCCCCTCTACTTCCGGTACCACGTCACAGGAATCGCGAGGAGAGTGCTACAACCTCCCGCTGGAACAAGGAGAGAAAGGTCTTCATCGAGTACCGAGCGATGTGACCGATCATGGAGCGCTGCCGAACCTAGCCGGAAGGATCGTCTACGCGATCTTGAGATCGGGAAGAGTACGACTACATCACCCACGAGAATCCGCTCTCGTTTAACACTTTGGAATCTTCGAGGGTGAGTTATTCCATCGACTCGTTGCTACAATCTAGTAGATAGATCTTGGCTTGTTTGTTTGTATGCGGTAGAAATTTTTTGTTTTCCATGCTACGAAACCCTACAGGTTAGCACTTTGTTGGAAACCCCAAGAGCAAGGTGTGATGAGCACAGCAACAAGTCTTCCCTCAGTAGAGACCGAGGTTATCGAACCAGAAGGAGGAATGAAACGTCACACAGGTGTTGCAAGCAATGCGGAGACCTGCACAACACAAACTCAAGACTTCGTCCCAATGAATCAGTGAGGTTGTCAAGCTCACCGGTTTGCTGTAACAAAGTATTAAACGTACCATGTGGAAGGTAATGGTTTGTAGCAAGTAAACAAGTAACAGTGGAAGATGTATCAATGGTAAAGATTGGACCGGGGTCCATAGTTCACTAGAGTTGATCTCCTTACATAAACAACATGACATGAAGGGTAAACAAATTACAGCAGGGCAATTGACAGGAACTGAGCAAGGCATAACAATGCAAATACTAGTCAGAAAGATCCTATGAGATTCGATTGGGCAATACAACAAGATAAATAGACCGCCATCCAACTTGACTATGACTAGAAGTCCACCTTCAGGTTATCATTCGAACCCCCTCCAGTATTAAGTTGCAAGCATCAGACAACTGCTTTAAGCAAAGTGTGTAAGGTAAACAGTCCACATGTTCCTTGAACAAGAGACCGTTGTTTTCTCCCTAGTGGCAACATCACATCTACAACCGAAGAGATTTCTGTCACTTCCCTTGGAAACTAGTGGCATGAACCCACTATCGATCATAAATACCCCCTCTTGGAGTCACTAGCAACTACTTGGCCAAGATAGCTACTAACAACGGAGAGCATTTAAGATCACAAACAACACAAACATGATAGAATCATAAAGACAAAACCATTAATCAAACCAACATAATAATCTCAATATCCATCGGATCCCCGCAAACACAACATGCATGATTACAAATAGATTAGATCTTGATCATGAACGGAGCTCACAAGATCTATACATGAAAGCACAAAGGAGGAGATACAACCATCTAGCTACTACATGGACCCATAGTCCAAGGTGGAACTACTCACGCGTCACACCGGAGAGAAGGCCTCCGGGATGATCTCCCCTCTAGAAGGGTGCCGGGAAGAACTTCAGATCCCCCGATCTAGGGATGATGGCGGTGGCTACAGACGGTTTCGTGGAGATTTGATCGGGTGCTTATGGTTTCTGCATCAGGGGCTTCTTATAGGCGAAGGGGGAGGCCGAGGAGGCGAACAGGGGGGACAAACCCTAGCCAGGCGCGGGCCCACCCCTCGCCGTGCCTGGGGGGGCTGGCTTCCCTGGCCCGCTTCCTCGTTTCCCCTCTGGACTTCTTGTTTCCCATGGAAAGTAATTGACTTTGGCGTTTGTCCCGTCCAATTCCAAGAATATTTCTTTACTAACTTTTCTGAAACCAAAAACAACAGAAAACAGGAATCTTGCACTATTGCAACTTGTTAGTAGGTTAGTACCAGAAAACATGTAAAAAGCACCTCAAAGTGTAGACAAGCAAAGCAAAGTAGATACTAAAAAATCATGGAGCATCAAAAATTATAGATACGTTTCTGACGTATCAACACCCCCAAGCTTAACTCTTGCTTGTCCTCCAGTGGGTAAGTGATAAAAGAATAATTTTTGAGGTGACATGCACCCTCACAATAAATATCTAACCATTTGCAAGCATTGAAAGCTGGGATCAAAGAACTCTAAACCTGTGCATGAAAGATGGAGTTATATCAATAGGACATAGTAACAATGCATGCAACATGACAAGCTACAAACAAAGATCATGAATAGTATGCATTGAAAAACGTTTGTTTGTTTCACATGCAGAAAACATAGCATAGTGGCAATCAGCTTGTCCCTCATAGAGTAGCAAATAGATGCATAGGACAACTTCAAAGGTCACAAGGGTGAGTAGAAATAAATAGCACAAGAACAAGTAATATCACAATATGCATCAATCAATAAGCTTTGGAACACTGCACACAGAATGACAACTATGCTTTCTTAATGGTGCCTAAAGGTAGAAGGTGGAGACTCAATAGTGGTGGAATAAAGGCCTTTTTGTAAAGGAAGCATGGATTACAAGTTTCAAAAAGAGCTTCCAAAAATTATGGTACTTGTTAGCTTTCAGACCTCATTGCCCCTATCATAAGCATCTTGAAGTGGTTAAGGTTAAAGTGGCAAAGATGCAGCATATGCTTGACAAAGTATAAGTTGGCAATCTCAAGTCCCTTGAATACGCGGGCCACACCTCATGCATACTAAACTTTGGGTCCAGGTAAGTTCTTGTCATTGTAAGTATTTGCATATCAGTGAGAACCGCCAACGGGATACCCTTTGCACATGGTACAGGAGCTTTCCCATAACCAAAATGACAAGGTAAGAAGACAACGAGTATCTGCAATATTTTTATTTACCATATGCATAGCTTTTTATTGAGGATGCTTCCTAAATAGCTCACTATGGTGATGCTGCAATTTTCCACCATGATTAGGCATGGCTTAGGCTAGCGGCCTAGGCGTTTCTCTAACACACGATACAAAACTCCATGGACTTACAAGTTCCCTATTTATTTCACACCGGTGACATCCATAGGCAAAAGAGCATGATATCAAATGAGTACAAAGTATAAGTGCAATGTTGAAAACGTTCCCCGTGACAGCACGGTTCTGCTAATTCCAACTTATAAGTGCAAGCATATACAACAAAGTTGTCACAATGGTTCAAGTTTATTAGGGCAAAGAATATAAAGTGTGCCATCAAGTTCGTGAGGGCTTTAATCACTAAGTTTTCACATAACAAAATAGTTTTTAATTGGAAGATAGCTGAAAACAAGAATATACTTAGAATGGTGTAACACACCATGCATAGGAGTTTATAGTGGACACTTTGTAATAACTTAATTTCTTGGGAGTTGGAGGCATGAGTAGAACTTACTCATACAAGTGGAGGCTAGCAAAAGACTGGGCGCAACCAACTAAGAGAGCATAATGGCCATAATCATGCAGAGCAACAAAGCATACTAATCAAAGCAAAGAGTGGTACTACAAGTCAAGTACTAAATGATCATAGAGGCTAATGGTGACTTGTCATAGTCATAACATTGTGTGAGAATGTGCCAAGTCAACCCAAGCAAAGCATCAAGGAGAATACCACAATACTATGCTTTTGCATGCTAAAACAACGCATAATTTCTTCAAGGCACACTAAGCAATCCCAATTGTTTGGAACAAGACATGCTACAACAATAATCACTAAGCATAATGCCAAAACAACACCTAGCATGTCATGCTAAAGTCTAGGTCACAGTCAATGCAAGCTCCTCCTTCACTTCAAGCAAGAACTTACTACTCCTTTCCAAACACCAAACAACTTATTTGTAAAACAACACAGCGAGAACGGGGGGTCCAAACTACTTTATTCAAGCAAACTAAACAACCTAAGCAAAGCAAACGAAAACTAAGATGCTCCAAGAACAACACAACAGTGCATGAAACAATAAAAACGAAGTGTCTAGACAAACCTGAGCTTTTTATTGATGAAGAAGGGGATGCCTTGGGCATCCCCAAGCTTTGACGCTTGTACCTCTTGGATATTTCTTGGGGTGACACCATGGTGGCATCCCCAAGCTTGAGCTTTTGTCCATTTTTCATCTCATTGCATCATTCTCTCTTTACACGTGAAATTTTTCTTTCATACAAAACTTCACACAATCTTCATTAGCAACATTAGTGGATTCAAAAGATATTAGACCCCTGGCAAAGCTTTGTAACATCAAGGATTTTCACTAAAAACAAAATATACTATAGTAACTCCTTCAAAAATCTCAATTCACCTAAAGAGAACTTAAAAAGGAATCAATAAGAAGCAAATCCAAATAATGGCAGAAATCTGTCAAAACAGACCAGCAGGTAGAAACCGATTTTTTCAAACATCTTCTATTGCTCAAATAAAAAAGTGTTGAACTAACATAAGTTATCTAACATACTGGGGGATTTATTCGTAAATTTTGAGATCAATCCAAGTTACAGAGACTCCTCACGAACTTTTTTTTGGTGGAGGACAGATATCGTTTCGGGACAACAACTCCCCAAATCTTACTTCCCTCTCATTAGAGATCATTCTTGGCACAAAAAGCAAACAAAAAGGATAATGAGAGGTCATTACTGAAGTAATAACTTTCAAGACTCAAGGAAACTCTTGGGTTATCTCCCAACAAGTACTTTTCTTTAACGCCTTTAAGTTAGGCACAAGAAGCAAGAAGAATCAAGTATTTTCAAATAAAGAAGCATTAACATCCATACTTGCAAAGTCTTCAACTATGAAAGCTATCTCATCCAAATGGGTTTTGGAGGATCCCTTCTCATCTCTCTTTGGTCTACTACTTTCATCAAAAAGATTTTTAGGAGCAATCCAATCAAAATTCTTTTCAAAGGCTTCATGCATTCCAACAAGCTTAAAGGATATGGGTATCATAAATTCTTCTCTAGGCTTAGTTTTATCAGAAATACCCACAACATCTACACTTGAGCCTAGCATATTGAAACGCTCAAAGACCTTTTTGGCTTCCCTAGCAACATCATGAAATTCTTTTGATAAAATTTCAAGGATGAATTCTCTCTTTTTAGCATTATTTTATTCTTTTAGTTTTAGGAACAAGAATTGTATGAAGGGGTTAAGGCTAAAAAACCTAGCCTCCAACATATGAACTAAAGAAGCTGCATCAATCTCATAATTAGGAGCAAGCTCTGCTATAGATTTATCCTTAATATCCTCATGCTTGCTAACATAATTAAAGAATTCTTCAATATTATCTTTCCCAATTATGGATCCACTACCTATCGCAAGATCTTTCAATGCGAACTTGGGGAGCAAAATGGTGAGCTAGAGCAAGGTGGCAACTAGAGCAGGAACTAATTTTTGTGTGTTTTTGAATAAAGAAAGCAAACCAAACTAGACTAATTTTTTGGGTTTTTTTTGAAAATAGGCAAACAAAACCAAGCAAACTAAAAACAAAGTAAAGAGAAATGAAGTGAAGGACTCCCCTAGTGAAGACGTCCTTAGCCTCCCCGGCAACAGCGCCAGAAAACTTGTTGATGGTGCTGGTTAGCACTTAGTTGGAAACCCCAAGAGCAAGGTGTGATGAGCACAGCAACAAGTCTTACCTCAGTAGAGACCGAGGTTATCGAACCAGAAGGAGGAAGGAAACATCACACAGGTTTTTCAAGCAACGCGGAGACCTGTACAACACAAACTCAAGACTTTGTCCCAATGAATCAGTGAGGTTATCAAGCTCACCGGTTTGCTGTAACAAAGGATTAAACGTACCGTGTGGAAGGTAATGGTTTGCAGCAAGTAAACAAGTAACAGTGGAAGATGTATCAATGGTAAAGATTGGACCGGGGTCCATAGTTCACTAGAGGTGCTCTCCTTAGAAAAACAACATGGCATGAAGGGTAAACAAATTACAGCAGGGCAATTGACAGGAACTGAGCAAGGCATAGCAATGCAATTACTAGTCATAAAGATCCTATGAGATTCGATTGGGCAATACAACAAGATACATAGACCGCCATCCAACTGCATCTATGACTAGAAGTCCACCTTCAAGTTATCATCCGAACCCCCTCCGGTATTAAGTTGCAAGCAATGCATAACCGCTAAGCAAAGTGTGTAAGGTAAACAGTCCACATGTTCCATGAACAAGAGACCGTTGTTTTCTCCCTAGTGGCAACATCACATCTACAACCGAAGAGATTTCTGTCACTTCCCTTGGAAACTAGAGGCATGAACCCACTATCGAGCATAAATACCCCCTCTTGGAGTCACTAGCAACTACTTGGCCAAGATAGCTACTAACAACGGAGAGCATTTAAGATCACAAACAACACAAACATTATAGAATCATAAAGACAAAACCATTAATCAAACCAACATAATAATCTCAATATCCATCGGATCCTCGCAAACACAACATGCATGATTACAAATAGATTAGATCTTGATCATGAACGGAGCTCACAAGATCTATACATGAAAGCATAGAGGAGGAGATACAACCATCTAACTACTACATGGACCCATAGTCCAAGGTGGAACTACTCACGCATCATACCGGAGAGAAGGCCTCCGGGATGATTTCCCCTTCGGCAGGGTGCCGGGAAGAACTTCAGATCCCCCTATCTAGGGACGATGGTGGTGGCGGATACAGACGGTTTCATGGAGATTTGATTGGGTGCTTAGGGTTTCTGCATCCCGGGCTTCTTATAGGCGAAGGGGGAGGCCGAGGAGGCGACCAGGGGGGCCAAACCCTAGCCAGGTGCAGGCCCACCCCTGGCCACGCCTGGGGGGGGGTCTGGCTGCCCTGGCCCGCTTCCTCGTCTCCCCTATGGACTTCTTGTTCCCCACAGAAAGTAATTGACTTTGACGTTTGTCCCGTCCAATTCCGAGAATATTTCTTTACTAACTTTTCTGAAACCAAAAACAGCAGAAAATAGGCATCTGACACTGTTGCAACTTGTTAGTAGGTTAGTACCAGAAAACATGTAAAAAGCACCTCAAAGCATAGACAAGCAAAGCAAAGTAGATACTAAACAAGCATGGAGCATCAAAAAAATTAGATACGTTTCCGACGTATCATGCACCAGATCAAACGTGATGCCCGAAGCATCTGAACCAAAGAAGAAAAGTACCCGAATAAGAGCAAGACAAGGCGTAGTCGAAAAAACACGAGACCCAAAACCAGTGAAAGGAAACTCACCAGAGAAGACTTTGGCTGCAGCCATAAGCCTATCCGCCATCTCCTTCTCGCGAGCAACCGCTACAGCAGCGAGTTGCTCCTCGCGATCGGCAGCCTATTTGTGCACGTGCTCCTTGGCCTCCGCAGCATCTGCGGCCTTCTTCTCCGCTCGATCAAGGCTCTTCTTGAGAGCGTCCAGCCGTCGGAGGGCCGCATTGTTTTCATCTGCAACATCAAGAACCACCTGATCAATACAAGCAAAATCCATGGGACGGATGAACTACAAAAGGGTGAGGACAAAATCCATGGGAGGGACGCCCCGCAAGAGCAAAAATGACCAACAAGTCACCCGAAAGGGCTCAGGGGCTCCCCCAAGGGATAAAGAAAACACTTACGTGTTCAGGCGGGGACTCCGAAGTTCCGTGTGCAGTGTTCTGAGCTATGACTGCCCGAGCTTCTCACTTGGAGAGGTTCGGGCCATCATCCCCAAAGTCGGCCACCACCTGAGGGGGAGGAGCTGTCGGCTTTGACTCCCCTACAGCCTCCCGAGTGCCCTCGCTAAGAGGCTCCTCCGAAGAATGGCTGCAAGAAAAAAGTTTGATCAAACAACAACCTACATTACCCAGATAGGTGATAGTAAACAATTCAAGTGACGTCACTTATGAATCAATGTCCGATAAGTTGAAGACGGGCGCCGCCTTCTGCTTCTTCTTCTTGGCCGGCGACTTCGGAGCTACCGCCCGAAGAGGCACGGCAGGAGAAGGTGTGGAAGAAGCACCATCATCCTCGCCATGGCGCTCGAGGAAGGATGAACCCTTTGGAGTTGGCGGGGTAGACGCATCCGAAGACTCGCTCCGCGAGCACTTTCGGGTCTGCCCTCCACTCGCCTCGGGAGCATCCGCAGTAGGTGACTGAGCTGGAGGAAGCTCGAACTCGGAGTCCACCTCCTCATTTTCTAGTGCTTCCCTAAACTTCTCAGGCAAAGGAGGCATAGAGCCTGTTACCTTGAGGCGCTGCAAGCAAAAAGTAAAGAGACATAATATAAATAACAACAACAAATAACAAACACTTGGAAAAAGCGCTACGCGCATGAACGAATATCACCTGGGAAACCCCTTTGTTAGTGCTAAGAGGAGGAGTCAAATATTTCCCCGGGAGGTCCTCATCGACCTTGGCCTTCAGAAGGGGACGAAGGGCCCTATCCAGGTCACCTGAAGACAACTCTTCGGATGAAACCCTCGTTGGATCGCTAGAGTCGGCGTAGAGGAACATTGGGTGCGCCCTAGCCAAGAGGGGTTGCACCCGACACTTGAGGAAGGTGCAGATGATGTCGACACCATTGACCTCTTTGCCTGGCACCAGCTGAAGGGCCTCCACCCGCTGGTAGAGTCTCTCCACCTCTACAGCTTCACCCTCTAAGATGTGGTTCTTACACGATCTCTTTGGGACGATCTTCTGCTCGGAGTCGAAGGGGGCAAGCCCATATTGCTGACCGTCCAGCTTAGCATCACGGATGTAGAACCACTTCCAGCGCCATTGCTGGACGGACTCGCAGATAGAAAAGGACAAGAATTGGACAAAAGGGCGGACATAAATGATGCAGCCGTCAAGCGGATAGACTCCGCTGGTGCCGGACTGCCTCTTCACAGAATAGAGCTTCCGAAAGAGGCCAAAGTGTGGCTCGATACCGAGCCAACACTCGCAAAGAGTTATGAAGCAGGCGACATGGAGAAGAGAATTGGGAGACGGATGATGTATCTGAATCCCATAGAAGAAAAGGAGTCCACGAAGTAAATCGTGGACAGGAAGCAAAATACCGCAAAGGATAAAGCCAACAAACATCACCGGAAACCCTACGGGTGGGCTGGGGATTACCTCATCACCGGGAAGGATGATGTCCTCCTTGTTCTGGGGGATCAACCCAGAATTGTGCAGCTTGCGCAGATCCCTGTCGCGCACCTCTGTGCGCCTCCACATGCCGTCCATGATGCGGGTGGTCGTGGCGGTCTTCTTGTCGCCGCCGCCAGCGCTTGACCCAGCTCCGGCAGGAACTTTCTTGGTCTTCCCCATCACTCTGCGACGAGTGCGGCTGTGTGCACGGAGAAAACCAGAGGGAAAGGTACGAAGAACTTCCAGTGCACACTGAAGGAAAGCAAAGCTCGCGAAAATGGAGGCAATGGCGATAAGCAAATGACAAAGGGTAAAATAAAACTACTGTTTACTTACAATATAAAAGGAGAAAGACGACGCACACGAGCCGTTGATCTAGAATCCCTAGCGCGCACCCAAGATCCAACCCTACACGTGTCAGCACAGCAACGAACCATCGCCAGCATGTCGTCCACTACGCAAGGAAACCGAGGAGACGCCGCAATTTTCGCCATGTCTACGCGTGACTAGTCAACTTCAAGTCAGACGGTGGGACCCAGAGTCATTCTGTCGCATCATCTTTGCCGCCGTAGATGGTTGAGATCACCAATCATCAGCACCGACATCATAAAGGCTAAAGCTAGCAACGGCTGGAAATTTTTGGCTGATCAATCAAGTAGTTACTCGAATCTACGACTCGAGAAACTACTCGGGGGCTACTCCTATCAGGAGCGCTGGCCACGGACCTAAGAAATGACTAAGGTACTACACCTTGCAACTATCTTCGAGTCCTATGTCGAGTCTGCGACTCCACTACGGACTCGAGGGCTTCTCCCATAGTGAGGATCAGTTGAGCATCCGAAAAAATTGTGTCCTTCGGACCTAAGCTAAAAACAATTGAACTAAAGTCTCTGCTCGAATCTACGACTCGAACAGACACTCGGGAGCTACTCCCATAGGGAGCGCTGGCCGCGAACCCTATGAATTCTTCGACTACGATCCTTCAGATCAAATACGACAAAATCTTTTTGGCAACTTTGCCCAAACCAACGCTAAGTGAGAAGCAATCTCCTTGGTCACCCGAAACACCTCCGCGGTGATAAAATTTCGGATGTTGTGTCCACAACACAAAGTTAAGTCCTACAGATATCATCTGATGGCCTGGTAACGCGCATGACTGCGTTCTGCCAGTAAACTTCCGTGTCAACAGGCATGACGAAAAATCCTGACGGACGCGTTGGGACATCACTTGAAAACCAGTGGGATTCAACTCCTATAAGACCTCAATGAAATGAGTCGAATTACGCCAGCATTCATTCCGGATTCGAGTCTAGGGACTCGAGTATGAATAAGATTGTGTTGTTTTGTCCCATGACAGTTAACTGGCCATGATCCGTCAGGAGAGTCGGGCACACGCATCAACAATCCCTATGAACTAAACATTTTTCCTTGTAAAATAGGTTCGACTACATAGCACCCGAAAGATTGAAGAGTCCTCGGTCGAATCTACGATTCGACTGAGCACTCGGGGGCTACTGACATGGTTATACCCCGCGGGTACACAACATTAGTATACCTAGTCCAGCCCAAGGAAGTCCCACAACAAGATACGCAGTCTGTGGAGATTTCGGGTGGCCCAAGCCCATGACGCCTTCGGATCCTTGGAGAACAAGACTAGAGTAGATAGATTTTCAAAGGGTACAAACCTAATCTATTACCGACTCGACCTTCGCTCGGGACCTGCCTATTTATATAAAGGTTAGGAGGGAACGACAAGGAGGACCTTCAACTCACCTCATACGCACCTCACGCCAGATTGCATCTGCGCACCCCTGTAACCTTCGGTTCCGCCGTAATCAAGAGCATACAAGCAGGAGTAGGGTTTTCCCTCCGGGGGCCTGAACCTGGGTAAACCTCGTGTCCCCGTGTTGCTTGTCTGTTAACCGTTCCGCGATCTCCAGCATCCCCATATTCTCCAAAACCCAAGTCCATAACAATGGGCATTGACGAGATCGAACCTCGTTAGTTGCCGGGGAGTGAAGCGCTATTGAAGAGTGGAACTGGTAAAGGAAACTTCTACTATGAGTATTATTTTTTATTTCTGTTTGTTACTTTGTTTCCAATATGGATAACCCACTTGGTTTCTTGTTTGGAAAAACTACTACCACTGTTAGGGCAGTAGATGAATCACCACCTGTTGAGATAGATCCTTTTAAGATACCTACAAGTATTGTTGATCGTGTTATGAATAATTATTATTTTGGGGATGGAACTGTCCATCATGGTGATCATTTGCTTTTTATCCATGAATTATGTGGGTTGTTTAAGTGTGCAGGTATCACAACTGAACATGTGAAGAAGAAGTTACTCCCTATATCATTGAAAGGAAGAGCTGAAGAATGGTATAAGCTGCTAAAGAATGGACAATCCATGGAATGGGAGGCAATAGTATCTCTCTTTTATTCTAAATTATATCCTCACAATGAGAGACATAAGGATAGGAATCAAATATATAACTTTTGGCCTCGTGATGGAGAAAGTACAACCCAAGCTTGGGGGAGATTGAAGTTAGTAATGCTTAAATGTCCTATTCATGAACTCTGTAATAATAATATTATTAATAACTTTTATGCAAGATTTTCTCTTCATGATAAAGATTTACTAGATGCTTCTTGTGATGGATCATTCACACGTATGAAGGAAGAAGCTAAATGGGATTTCCTAGACCATATTCAAGAGAACACTGAAGCATGGGAGAATGACAAAGGAAGAAAGTTAGGTATAAATTATGATTATGAATGCATTAAATCCTTTATGTGAACTAATGACTTTCGTGATATTAATACTAAGTATGGTCTTGATTCTAAAGTTCTTGCAAATTGTTTTAAGGCCTTTGCCTCTTATATTAAAATTCCCAAAAAGGAGTGGGACAAGTACCATGCACCTTATAAAGATATTGTTACCTATGTTCCTGCTAGCATTGAAGTTTGTACCGTTGATCCTATTTTGCATGAACCTTATGTTGAGAAAATCCCTTTTCCTGCTAAGGTAAAGGAGAATTCCATGATAATTAGTGCGGTTAGCAAAAGTACAAAGAAAAATGTGGAACCTGATGAGCAAATAAACGTTGAAGTTGTAGTAGCTATTGTGAAAGATCTTGTCACTAAAAATATAGAGGATGAGTACATTGTCTTTTGTGAAGACGCTTCTAATATTGTCTCTCATCCTAGAAAAGCTAGAAAACTAGTGTCCCTGTGCTTTCTGTGAGAATTGGTGATCATTGCTATTATGGTTTATGGGATATTGGTGCTAGTTCTAGTGTTATTCCTTATGAGCTTTACAGAGAAATTATGCATGAAATTGGTCCTTGTGAACTTGAGGACATTGATGTGGTTATTCACCTTGCTAATAGAGAGACCGTCTGTCCAATTGGCATTGTAAGAGATGTGGAGGTTCTTCGTGGTAAGATTAAATATCCTGCTGATTTTCTAGTGCTTGGTTCAGAAGCTAGTAAAACATGTCCTATTATCCTTGGTAGACCTTTCTTGAATACTTGTGGGGATACTATAGATTGTAAGAAGGAGAAAGTTTTAACTAAGTTTGATGGAGAATCTCATGAGTTTAATTTTTCCAAATTTGCTAAAACTCCTTATGAAAATGAATTGCCTAATGAAGATTTTAGGATGGAACAACTTGCTTTTATTGATCTATTTATGACCTTAGACCTCTTTTTGATGATTGTAAGTATGCTCATTCTGATGATAAAGTTGTTTCTTATGATAGTTATATTATCATCTTTATTCATAGTGTTACTGAAAGTTATTATGAGAGAGGGAAACATGATTTTATGCATCTCAATAATATTAAGTTTCCCTGCTTTATGATGAAAGCTTTGAAGCTGCACTTGTTTTGTCTTCCTATCCTAGCAGCCTTTTGTTTCAATAATTTGTTTTCTCATGAAACTCCCTTGCATAGGAAGTGGGTTAGACTCAAATGTTTTGTATATTTGCTTCTTGATGATCTTTTTCACTTCAAGTCTATATCTCCTATGTGAGCATCTATGAAATTATCAAGCCTAACTTAAAGGCATAAAAGAAAAGTACTTCTTGGGAGATAAACCAATAGTTTTATTGAGTCTTAGAAGTTATTACCTCAGTAATAACCGCTCCTTATCCTTTTTGTTTGGTTTTGTATCAATATCAACCTCTTTTAAGAAGTAGAGGAGTTGTGAAAAGTGGCTGTCCTGGGACATATTTTTGTGCTGCATTGTAAAAATTCGTGAAGGATCTTAGTACATCGGATGGAGCTGTAATTTTCTATGCTTGTTCTCCAAGTTGTTATCCAACTTTCATTAGTTTTGTACTTTTTGATTCGAGCAACATAAGTTTTTCAAAAAAATTAATCTTTACCTGTTGGTATATTTTGACAGATTTCTGTCATCATTTGCATTTGCCTCTTATATTGATTCCCTTTCAGTTTCTTTTTGGGCTTTTGAAAAATGAGTTGCTACAGTAGCTTTTGTTTTGATGGGTTTCAGTTGAAATTTGAACCTAAAGGTTTATTGTTTTTGCATACACTAATGTTGCCAATGAAGTTTGTGTGAGGCTTTGCATGGAAGGAATTTTCAGGTGTTGGAGAGAAAGAATTTGCAGTGTCCGTCTTTGAATAGGTAAAGAGTGTTGCAAACAGAAGGTTCGTGAAAACCTTATCTTTTTATATTTTTGATGTTTTTATTACATATGGAAGGTTACGAGACAAAATAGAGGAGGAAACGGAGCCCAGGTGGGCCACACCTACCAGTGGCGTGGTCCCCAGCTGGCCGCGCCACCAGGGGGTGTGATCCCCCTGGAGTCTGTATTTGCCTCGTTTCGCACAGTACCTTCCTTATGTCATAAAACTTCGTAATATATAACCCCACGGATCCCCCGAGGTTCGTATATCGTGTTCTCGTCGTGTTTTTGTTTCGATTTGTTTTTGTCAAGAAATCTTCTCAAGTTTAGAGGCACCATGGTCTCCGCCAATGATAAGGGCGAGAAGCCCATGGAAGATGATCCTCAACACCCCAAGGAGGAGGAGATCTTGGTTGGGGATGAAGAGGACGTGAAGGAGGACGAGCACCCGGACACCCACGCTACCGTTGCAAGCATTGGAGTGTTGGCAAACCCTACCAAGCTTAGGAGGACAATACGAATGTCTACAGGAGGGTAAACTCTGCGTCATTTCCTCGCTCCACAGTCACTTCCTCCACGCACCAAGAACCCCTTCCATACTCTTATAGATGAGCAAAATTTCCAAAGGGTGCCCAAAGGGAAGTATTCCTTCTAGTTGGGATATGCCTCGTTCTAACCATACAGGGAAGGAACACTCTAAGAAGGAAGAGTGGGGAAAGGATAACAAGGACTGGGATTCTCGGTCCAATATTATCATGAACCGCATTGAGCATAATTTGGAGTTAATTCGTACTCTAACCTTCGATATTGAGGATTTGAGGAAGCTGATTGAAAATCTCATCAAGGGAACACCACCACCACCGAAGGAGTAATTTGTCATCAGGTTTTGGCACCCCCTTGGCTTGTTCCAAGATTGGGGGAGTGCCGCAGTATCACATCATTATATTTTATCTTTTTACCTTTTTAGTAGAGTCATATCTTGGATAGAGAAGTTATCTTATAGGTTGGTTTGCATTGTAGTAGTATCTGTCCTTTAGTTGGTTATCTATGTATCCCTTGGTGTGAGTGCCTTTATGGAATATTAATGAGAAGTTTCATCTTTTACTTTTTGCACTTCTTATTTTAGTTTGCAATCTCTATTATATGATTGATCTTGTTGATTAGTATTGGTATCACTTTGGGAGCATCAAGTAGATCTAAATTGGTTTTGGCAAACCAAGCTCTGGTCAGTAGCAACACTTTTTGAGGTTTGAAAGGAAAATAAAAAAGCACTTATAGGTATTTTGTATCATTTATTTTCTTTCTTGATTGGATCATAAGCTTAGTATTATTTATTTAAGATCTTTTGTGTCTTCAAGGAAGATTGCATGTTTGACTTTATTACTTGTATGTTTGCTTGTTTCCTTCAACTCTTTTGCTTGCTACCCAGCCTTGCTAGCCAAAAACCTGTGCCGAGAGGGAGCACTTCTCATGCATCCAATCCTTTAAACCCAAACCCATGCCATTTGTGTCCACCATATCTACCTATTAGCATTATTGCTATTTCAAGTAAATTCTCAAGCTTCATCTATCTTTCAAATTAAAAATTATTTTTTTATGTGAAAACTAGTTAGTAAAGCTCTCACGAACTCGATGGCACACCTTATTTTCTTGCCCCAAATAAACTTGAACCATTATGTCATCGAAGTTGTATATGCTTGCACTTATACGTTGAAATTAGCAGAACCGTGTTGTCACGGGAAACGCTTTCAACATTGCACCTGTACGTTGTACACAGTTGATATCATGCTCTTTTGTTTGCGGATATCGTCGATGAGAAATAAAAGGGGATCTTGTAAGTCCATGGAGTTATGTATGTGTGTTAGAGAAACGCCTGGGCCGCTAGCCTAAGCCATGCCTAATCATGGTGGAAACTTACAGTATCACCATAATGAGCAATCTATGAAGCTTTCTTCTTATATATAAAAAAAGAGACATATTGAAAAGAGGAAATAGAGAAAAAAAAGCACCATTTTCCCATGGTAAATAAGAGATTGCTTAGATGCTCATTGTCTACTTGCCTTGTCATTTTGATTATGGGATAGCTCTTGTATCATGCGCAAGGGGTACCCTGTTGGCAGTTCTCTATGATACATATGTACTTACAATGACAAGAACTTACCGGTAACTAAAGTTGAGTAGCATGAGGAGTGGCCCTCGTACTCAAGGGACATGAGATTGCCAACTTATATTTCGTCAAGCATATACTCCATCCTTGTTCACTTTAACCTTAATCACCTCAAAATGCTTATGATAGGGCAATGAAAGCTCAAAGCTAGTAAGTACCATAATCTTTTGAAAGCTCTTTATGAACTTGAAATCCCTGCTTCCCTCTATGAAGGGCCTTTCTTCTACTTCTAAGTTGAGTCAGTAAACCTATTCCTCTCTTTCTCTAGCAAGCATTTGAGTTGTTATGTTTCAAGCATTCATATGATGATTTATTCAATCATGTCCTTTATTTGACTTGTTTGCACAAGACTCTTATATAAGTGAGTATTACTTTGAAAGCCATCATTGTGAAAAGCCTTTTATGTTTGAGCAAAAAGAGTACTCCTGTTATAAAATTCTTTACAAAAGCTTTGCTTGAAAAGTTTACCAACTGTTCTCTGACCAAGAACAAATTTTGCCAATCCCAATTATTTTATCTTTATTGTGACTCCCATACTTGTTGCAAGCTAAGTTGTATAATGATGAGTTGCTTTCTTCTATGAGTTGTGTATTGGTAAGTATGATGCTTCTTGTCCATATTTTTTTTATCGACACTTCACTCCATAAACCTATGGACATGTTTACTGAGCTCGGTTTTCGCTTGGGGACAAGCGAGGTCTAAGCTTGGGGTAGTTGATACGTCCAATTTGCATCACCATTCTACATCATAATTTGCCTCTATTCATTGATATATTTCATATTAAGAGGTGTTACTTATGTCTTTTAATCTGTTTTTGCATGTTGGATGATTCTTGGAGGATGAACACGAGTCGGATTACGATGGAAAAAGCGGTGTTTTGATGCAATTTCACGAAGATCAGAAAAATACCAGAAAAACTGCAGAAAATTATTTTTTCCCAGAAGACGAAGGAAGCCAGAAGGAGAGCGGAGTTGGGCCATAGGGGGCCCACACCCCCAGGCGCGGGCCACCCTGGGCTGTGCCTACAGGGGGGTGTGGCCACCCTGGCCCACCTATGGCTCCGCCCTCTTGCCTATATCTTCTACTCTAAACCCTAAAACAGGGAGAGCGACCACAGAAAGATTCCGCCGCCTCTATGGGGCAGAAAACACTGAGAGAGAAAGAGCTCTCCGGCAGACATATTTCTGGGAAATTCCTTCCAGGAGAGGGGAGATCGTCGCCATCAACACCATCATCAAGCTAGACTTCATCGGGATCATCATCATCATCATCCATACCATCATCTCCACTCAATCCCTCTATAACAATTGTGTTGAATCTTGCATAGTTCTTAGGGGAAACTTTCCCGGTGTTGATTACTATTGTAGTTGATGATTGTGAGTGGAACCATTGAATTATTGTTTATGTTCAGATTATTACCCATCATTATATCATCTCTAATCTTAATCCATATGATGTCATGTGAGTAATTCGTTTAGTTCTTGAGGAAATGGAAGAAGTCATGTTGTTAGTAGTAGAATTGTGTTGAGGTATTATTCGATGGTTTAATATTTAAGTTGTGGTGCTATTCTTCTAGTGGTGTCATGTGAATGCCGACTACATGATACTTCACCATTTATGGGCCTAGGGGAATGCATTGTGTATTTGGCTACTAATTGTGGGGTTGCCGGAGTGACAGAAACCTGAACCCCCGTTAGGAAACCTTTGCACAAAGGAGTGTAGGATCTCAGAGTTTAAGGCTGTGGTTAGGTTTTTATCTTAATTGCTTTCTTGTAGTTGCAAATGCTTGCAAGGGGTTTAATCACACATGTATTAGTCCAAGTAAGGTCGATACATTAGCATAGGTTCACCCACACAACACTTATAAAACCAAAAAATATTAATCAGCTATATGAAACGAAAGCACTTGACAGTATTTCCATGTGTCCTCGAGAACGTTTGGTCCTCATTAGTATTTCCACCGGCTTGTCCTTTGCTAAGAAAGGATTGGGCCACTTGCTGCAATTGTTTGTTGTCTTTATTTACTTGCACTTTATTTTCTTGCTTTATCAAAAAACTCCTAAAAATCCGTTTGCTAAGTATATTTACAGAGATTTCCTGCTCCATGCCACTACTCAACACCTTCTGCTCCTCGTTGGGATTGACACTCCTATTTATCGAAAATACTACGATACACCCCCTATACTTGTGGGTCGTAAATGATGAAGGGGATGATGCCTTGTCCTCCAATGATCCACGTGGTAGCGGGGGTGATGCCTTTATGCAAGTTTCTCCTCCATATACCTCCCAGAGGTTTAGTTTTGGTGTTTTTGGTGTCAATGAATGTCGGATCTTAGATCCATCTGTGCGAGGTGGAAGTGTTTTACGAGGCGAAGCCACTGGAGGTATGTTCGGGCGCATGGTACGGGCGGGCTTCCCCCGTACTGAGTCTCTTCTTGCGTCCTCCTTTCGCCAAGTTGTCTGGAAAATCATTTAGATGACTTTTATCACATCAACATATCATATTAACACATAATATGATAGTCCTTATTGATATGTTCATCATTGGCTTAGTATTTTAGGATCTTGCTGAGAAAGCATAAAAGGTGCGCGCGGGCATGATAAAATACCACAATCCTACTGCTACAAATACAAAAACATTAAGTAAAAATGCTTCAAATATGCACTCATCACCCTCCTTCCAGGAATGAGCGATAACCATTCATGCCTCTGAACCGAAGGGGTATTGGCTAATTTTGGAGAACTAGAAACCCTATATAAATTTTCAAGCAGGTTGTTCATTTGCAGGACAGAATCTCATGTGGATTTTTCTAAGAAATCATATGCACTATACTTGAAAGGAAAAACATACATCCCCTCAAATGTGTTTGAAAGATTCTTCTTATGGTGTAATCGAACAATATTTTTTGCACACTCACCCATGTAAGGTTTGAGTGGGCATAACACCCGAATCATATGTGTCATGTGGTGTAATCAAACAAATTTTAGCATGGCAATGAATAATGTATAATTGGAGTGAGGTGACATTATATACTTCTTCTTTTATGTCATGTTTCTACAGTCCCACGGGTTGGAATAAAGACAAAAATGTATCTTCTCAATTAGATACAAAAAATATTGGAATTTAGTTGTGCGACACGACGCGTGAGGGCAGGAGAGAGGCACCAGCAATCTAAACCCCATATAGGGTTTCGTGACTCTCTCCGGTAACACAACTAGACCCCTCCACCTCCGGTGGCCTTGGAGGTGTGGCTGGCCAAGGTCTATCACCCACGGGAAGGTTCATATTTTTTATTTAAATTGTTTTCATTGTCTTCTTCGGGATCTTGAGACGACCACTATGTTCGGAAGTGAGAATAAGGTTCTCTATGTACTATCCTCACTCCGGTGGTATGCCCAGCCTTCGGCGTGATCCGTCATAAACGTAACTAATTTTTTATGTTCCATGCTTGTTTAGTATCAACTTTGCTATGTTGTATACACTTTGAGGTATTTTTATACATTTTCTGGGACTAACCTATTAACAAGATGCCGCAGTGTCAGTTGCCTGTTTTCTGCTGTTTTTTGTTTCAGAAAAGATAGTAAGGAAATATTATCGGAATTGTACGGAACAAAAGCCAAAGTCAATATTTTACCGAAGAGAACACAAAGACCGAAGGGCAGCCAAAGTGGGCCACGAGGTGACCACACCCTAGGTCCGCGCGGCCCATGGGGGCGCCGCCACCTGGTGTGGGCCCCTCGAGCGCCCTCCTGCCTTGCCCCTTCGCCTATAAAGTCCCCCCGATGCAGAAACCTAAGAACCCGATCAGATCTCCACGGAACAGTCCGTAGCCGGCGCCACCATTGTCTCTAGATTGGGGGAGATCTAAAACTCTTCCCGACACCCTGCCGGAGGGGAGAGATCATCCTGGAGGCCTTCTTCATCACCATGCTAGCCTCCGGTATGATGCGTGAGTAGTTCACCCTTGGACTATGGGTCCATACAGTAGCTAGATGGTTGTTTCTCCTCCTTTGTGCTATCATGTTTAGATCTTGTGAGCTCTTTTCATGATCAAGATCATCTATTTGTAATCAACATGCTGTGTTTGCGGAGATCCGATGGATATTGAAATACTATGTCAGATTGATTATTGATTTTATCATGTGTGTGTTATTTGTGATCTTGCATGCTCTCCGTTGCTAGTAGCTATCTTGGCCAAGTAGATGCTTGTGACTTTAAGTTGGAGTATTTATGCTCGATAGTAGGTTCATGCCTCTAGTAATCTGGGGAAGTGACAGAAATCTATAAGGTTATAGATGTGTTGTTGCTATTAGAGAGAAAACAACAATCTTTTGTTCATGGATCAATTGTATTGTTTACTTTACACACATTGCTTAATACGGTTATCTGTTGCTTGCAACTTAATACTGGAAAGGGTCCGGATGATAACCTGAAGGTGGATTATTAGTCATAGATGCAGTTGAATTACTGTCTATGTATATTGTTGTAATGCTCAATTAAATGTCATAAGATTCATGATGTCTAGTATATGCATTGTTATGCTTTCTCAATCTGTCAATTGCCTCACTGTAATTTGTTCACCCAGCATGTTATCTATCTTAAGGAGAACATCTCTAGTGAACAGTGGACCCCGGTCCAACCTTCATCATTGATACATCATCTACTATTACCGTTTACTTTCTATAAGCAACTATTATCTTGCACACTGTACGTTTAATCCTTTGTGTTTCAGCAAACCGGTGAGATTGACAACCTCACTATACGTTAGGGCAAAGTCTTGAGTTTATGTTGTGCAGGTTCTAAGTTGTTAGCAACACCTTAGAGTTGTTTCCTTTCTCCTACTGGTTCGATAACTTTTGTTTCATAACTGAGAGAAAACTTACTGTTGTGCTCTTCACACCTTCCCAACGGAGCTCTACAGTGATCTAAGCCGTATCACGACAGAGGGTGCTTGGAGTTGTGTCTTGGGATCTAATCATTTTTCGTATTTATTAGTGTGATTAAAGATTAATCTCTTTTGATCTACGGTTATATGTTCGGTCATAGTTGCTGCTTTAGTGCGCTAGTACTTTGGAGCTTAGCACAATAAATTGGCATCCGTCTATTGCAACAAGCTGTAGTACAACAAATTTTATAAGCCTACGGTTATTGAGAGACGAGGACGGCGAGATGCCTTTCAGCTCGTGCTAGTGTATGCAGTCATTTTGTGGTTCATTGTATTATTTATAATCCTTATTAATTTTATACACATTTATACTGTTGTTGATTAAATAGATCGGTGGATTTATTTTTGAAAAAAATACAGTACAAAATATCTGAAAGCCTTGTAGTGATGCAAGTGACCCGTAGAGGCGCCCCACGGCCAGGTAGCACTGACGAAAGCCAAACCTACTGCATATAAAACAGTAACCTACTAGCGAGCATTTTTTATGCTGGGTTTGACCATCCGTGGCGCAAACCCCGACGCTCGACAACGAGTGAAGAGAGCGTGATAATAATAATACTCCATCATGCCATCACGATCTCCGCTGTCCCCGCTCGTTAAAAAATGCCCCGAAAAAACAAAAGATAGCATCGGCATCTTGCTGCCAGCCTCGGCCCCACCGCGCACTATACGGCGGCAGTGGCCATGTGCTGCCATCAAGACGGCCAGCAGGTCTCTCCGTCTCAGAGATCATGACCGATCGAGCTAGCAATCAACACGAAATAAAAAGAGAGGGAAGGAATACTCTGCTGCTAACCAACGTGCAGCATAAAGTAAACCAGCCACGTGATGTGCCGGCCTCTCTCTCTGCTGCTAACCAACGTGCTCCTGCTTGACAGCTGCAAGAATTTATTACTCGCTCCGACCCATTAGTTTATTTAAATTTGTGTAGACCTAGCATTAGAATTTAACTACTCCCTCCGTTTCGGTTTACAAGTCCTGCACGTAGTTCTATGTCACCAAATTAAGCAACTTAGTATGATGTATATATTACAAAAAATATATCACCGGAAACTTTAGACTTTGTATTTTCCAATGATATAATTTTTATATTATATAATTCAAATTATATAGATCAAATTGATAACCTAGATATACGCGTAGGCCTTGTAAACTGAAACGGAGGGAGTAGTACTTTTTCCCATCCAAATTAATTGACTATGATACATCTTAGTCTAGACAAACATGAGGGAGTAAATATATTTGGATCTACATAAATCTAAGTCAATTAAAAACAAGTATAATACTCCCTCCGTTTAAGAATAGATGTTTTAGATTTTTCAAATTTTGAAAGAAACTATATAATAATAGTGTCTAGATTCATTCAAATTTTGATAAATTTGCATCTATTTTGGGACGGAGGGAGTAGTGGGCTATAAGCCTGCTGACTAGATATTTTTGTCGATGTGGAGGAGAGAGATACACTTGCTTCTAGAAAAAAAATTAAATGAGATGAAAGAGAAAGAGCGAAGATAGCAACTAGTACTTTCCCCGATCCATATTAGTTGACATGGATTTGTCTAAATTTGGATGTATCAAACAGTAAAACATATCTGGATACATCCGAATCTAGACAAAATTTACGTCAACTAATATGGATCGGAAGAAGTAATAGCCAACTTCTAGCCGTTGGGACCGGGGCATTAGTCTCGGTTTGTACCAAAATCAGAACTAATGCTCTGGACGAAAGGTCCGTTTTCTATGGCAGCCTCATGTAGCCAACTTGTTAGCTATACTTTGTCATCTGATATGGGTTCATAGGAAGTAGTAGTAGTTCGGGCTCGCATTTTTTTTTTTGAACTGGAGGCTCTGCCTGTTGGTTTGGTACTTCTCTGTATGGTTAGCAGATGCAGTGCACGGTTTGGCCTGCCTGTCCACCATGCTATCGGCTTCAGGTTAGGTTAAAAGAGAGAAGATATCTCTCTCGCTCTCTCCCCCAAAAAAGTGTGTTAGCTAGCGGGAGTGGGGCCGTGGGGGTCCAAGCTCTTCGTCTTCATGGTCATGGCCGCGGGGCATGCATGCATCTGCAATCTGAATGGTCCATGGGGGGATGGGGGATGGCCGGCCGTCTGCGGTGTCGTTGTCACCTCCGATCCAACGGCCTCGTCTCTTCTCTTGCACACACACGCTTCACACACCGGCCAGCTCTCCGCTTTAGCGTTATGCGTGCGTGATGGCCGCCCTTCCCTCGCTACGCTAGCAATCATTTGCCCGTGTCGTATGCCCCGCAAATATACGCGATATCTCTTTTTTCTTGCATATATGTGACAAAATGCTCGATTGGAGCTTGGTTAGACGAGGACGGGCCTCGTATTTCGGATGGGACGGTTTGTCAACCTACGTGCTCCTCTCAGAATTGCAAAGGTGAAATGAATGTACGTGCAGTCATTTGAATTTGGAGCGGTTTGCACTTGCAAGTTGCAGTGCGGAAAAGCTGCTGGTCCTAGCCCGCAATCCAAGGACGGACTATGCTGCTTCACGTGATGGAGAATGCTCCTACTAGTACTAGCCTGACTTTTATTTTTTGAGGTGAGAGTATTAGATTGGGCACTAATACGAATACTAGTACTATCAAGCTTGCTATTTAAACACCTAGCCTGCACAGTACAACAATGCAAACAACCAGTCAAAACATCGAGCACACACAATTCGTGATTTTCTAAGAAAAATAGAAAAGAAAATAAAAAATGGAAATAACGACATACAACATAACAAGTCAAAAACAACCAAAAATGAAAAGAAAAAAGGAAATCAGAAGACCTGTCGTGACCAAGGGACCAACGACATATTGCCATACCAATCATACTTTGATAACACATATCCAACAAGAATGTTCTCCACAAACATCACAAGTTCAAAGGAAATGAAATATAAGCGACACCATTGCCTCACTCGGCCACCGAAGGCCGTATCAAGGGTTTTCACCCTCAAGATGAAGTTTGAACAATTCCAAGTAATGCGTTCCACAGATGAACAATGCAACAACAACAAAAAACATCATCGCCAGGTGCAACCAACCAAAGTTGGAGCTTGAGAGTTCTCACCGCGGAGCTTGAGACCGTGTACTCTAATAGCACCACCAAACGAGTGCATTATGTGTTGCTAACATAGAAAGACAATACCTCCTAGCCTTGAAAAGCCGAAAATTTTGGCCATCCCATCAAGATATTGGGACGACATGTCCAGTGTGGCCAATCAAATAAGATGTTGGATACACGTCAAGTCCTGATGTGAGCATTGCCACACAGTTGGTAACTGAGCCTTCTTAAACATGATCCCATGACCATAGTCGCCTGCGAAGTCACGAGCATCCAGGCTTTGCCCCACAACATTGTCCAACATCTACAAAGAGAGATGAATCCAAGGTGAGAGCACAAAGGAAGAGAGGATTCAAATGCGACCATGTCGCTAGGGGAGGCGACCTCGGATGTCTTTATATCGCCGCTAAAGAAGAAGACAAAATCCATGATTAAGATAAAAGCGATACCGTAAAATACCTGAGTCAATATGCATACTCCTAATGTGTAGTTGTATTATTTTAGGTTTGACTCATGTATAATTTACAACAACACAAAATATACGGGCAATGATGAAAATTTGAAACAATAAATATCTATAGATTGAAAAACTATTATCCCAATAAAGTGCTAATAAGTAGAGAGCGACATTTCTTGGTCTGACCTCACTTACAAAGGACTATTTCTTATAAGCGTCGAATAAATCCTCTCGCACCTCTATACCTGCACGATCTTTATGCTTAAAATAGGATATGGTTTTGTTCGTCTCTCTCTCTCGTCTCTCTCTTTCACGTCTAAGAAATACTAGTATCAAACATATTGCCTAGACGACTTACAGTACATACAGCTCAAATTAGAGTTGTATGTATGACCTTGCCAGCTGGTTTGCACGGTCCACACGTACGATGGATCTTATTTTACAGGTCGGTGATCGTGCAACGGTACTAACTACTGTACTAATTAAGTAAATCACCCTTGATGAATATACATACTCATTCGTCGCTTCAACTCAGATCTCAACCCTCGGGAGTCTGGAGTCACACTCACACACACGCACGTATGGGGACGGGCTGAGAGATCGACCCTAGCTCCTGCAAGGATTGCATTATATTAGATAGTGTACTAATATACTCCCTTCGTTTAGAAATATGGCTAGATTCTTTGAACCTATACACTAAAACGTGTCTAGATACATCTCCTTTACAAACCTAAAATAACTTATATTTCTAAACGGATGAAGTACTTATATAAATAACAATGTTGTCGCCGACATCGGCATCTTGTATGTATGTATGTATGTATTATGTATGTATGTATGTATGTATGTATGTATGTATGTATGTATGTATGTATGTATGTATGTATGTATGTATGTATGTATGTATGTACTCAGTTAGGGATTATAAGACCCAAGAGCCTTTTAAAAATGTTAGGAATTATAAGTCCTCTCCTCCAATGCATGTTCTTCTTTTTCTCTATCTTCTCTTATGCATGTGTAACTATTGGTGCATGTAGTAATCAAGAGGATGATTTATTGATTTTCTTAATCCTATCAAAATGGTCTATAAGCCTTTTAATTTCTAACAGAGAGAGTAAGTATGTATATGTATATGTATATATGCACAGAAGTGTAGACGAACATGCCATGTTACAGTCGTACGTGCAGCTAGCTAGCAAGATCCCGCTCACTTATGGCTCCTAATTGATAATAAGATATCAGAGGAAAATAATAATAATTCATCCTAGCTAGCAGGAAGGTTCGCACGGTACCATGCGGTGGATGCAGTCACATGGACAGATCAGATGAGCTCCTTTGACATCATTGAACGGTCCCGATGGGTCAATAATCGCCCAACAATCGATCAGTCTGTTGCGCTCTCTCTCTCTCTCTCCAGTTCTCTGATTGCTTCCGAGGGGGGCGACACGCGATCTTGCTTATATCAAGCGAATTGATGATTAGTACGTACACAGTTCAGTAGTACCAAAGGCTTTGGGATTCAAATTTCAAAGTAGTACTGTAACTCGCGGACAGAAAACCATGGCAACTCTGAATAGCGATCTGGTACACACAGTTGCTGCCTGCCTGTCCGAGTTCGTCGATCCCAGTGATTGTTTCTTACCGACCCCGTGCTCCACACGCGCGCACGCGTTGGGTGACACGGAGCTCGTCAGCATTTGTCGAGGTGATCTCCTGTATCGACTTAAACTTTCGTCAGTTGTGTAAAAACAAGCCTGTAAAACCATAACCGGATCATCTTCTTCCTCGCCGACAAGCGTCCCTTCCCATCAATTAAGGTTTAAGCCTTACCTTCGTCGACGACACCGCTGCCAGCCGCGTCGTCCTGTTTCCGCTGAGGTCCAGGCCTCGTCTTGGCGGCGCGCTGCCAGCCAGCCACTCCCATCTCCGTGAGGTCCTTGCCGGCCGTACCATCCTCTACCCCCGACTATACCCCCATCCCTAAGTTTGGTCGCCGCACGATACCCCCAACTCTAACCCTAAGTCTGGCGAGTACCTACCCACCCCAACCCTAAGGTCTTCTCCTTGCCTCACCTCCGTCAGGCCGCGATCGCGTCGTCCCCGACATCGGCGAGGATTGCCGTCTCTCTTCGTCTTCCTCTCCTCTCCGTTGCTGGTGGGCCGGCCCACGAGCTGACGCGACAGGCACGGGGGGTGCACGATGCCAGGGACGGGTGCCGCCAACATGCGGCAGATAGCCTTTCCGGTGTATGAGCGTCCGATGCGGCGAATCCTAACATCCCTCGCTACGAGAGCTATTTGGGGCATCGCATACCTCTTGGTCGTAACCGGTTTAACCGGGCCGGCCCACATAGGTCTCCTCATATGCCAGTTTTAAAAAGCTTCTAGAGGTTTCCTGTGCGGTTTTGTTTTGATTTTCCCTGGTTTTCTATCGTGTTTTTTTGTTCCTTTTTATGTTTTTTTGCCGTTTTATTTTTTGTGTTCTAAAAATTGTTCAGATTAAAAAAAATGTTTAGGTTTTTGAAAATCTTGAGATTTGAAAATCTTGAGATTTGAAAATATTCAGATTTTAAAAATATTCGTATTTTTAATAAATAGCACACTCAATTTCCCAGAGAACTCGCATCCGAACTGTTGATCACCTCGAGACAATCTGAGGTGATATGTCCGGTTTGGCCCGATGATACTGAACGGAAGCCACTGAGCCCACAAAGATATACTAATCATCATGCCATGATAACCATGGGCCGTAGGACGACGTAAGGGACAATTTTGTGTTCGATGCCCACATTGTTTGGACGAGAATGGTGCCATAAAAAAAAATACTCGTCTTGAATTTTCTCTATGAAAATAAAAGGAAAAAATGGTGGATCCAGATCCGGATGCAATAGAGACCCACGCATGTCATGTGGAGGCTAGCACAACGCGCGAGCAGATGAAGAATTTCCATTTTTAAGGATTTCTGCCATTCATTCACTCAACAGTACAGGCCTTCTCTTCTCTATTCCGAGTTGTGTGGTTCGTGCAAGGCCCATTGCCTTGCTTTTTTTCTTTCCTTTTGCACTCACTCAACATGATATGCCCACCGCATACGTACACGTATATACTGTATGTTCCAAAAAGAGAACGACGTACAGACGAGCAAGTCTCGACAAGCCGCTGTATCTCACCGGCCGAGGCCGCCGTCCGTTTCTCTTCCTGTTTCCACACTCTGCGGTCATCGCCGCGCTTGATGCAGTTGTGTGCCTCCTCGAGCTTCTCTTCAGGACTCCCTCCGTTTCAAAATATAAGATGTTTTAGATTTGTAAAAAAAATAAATTTATATTTGTTTTAGTATCTAGCTTCACTCAACTTTGAAATGAATCTACATACTAAAAGAAGTCAAATTCATCCTTTTCACAAATCTAAAACATCTTATATTTTAAAACTGAGGGAGTATTTTTGGAAAATAAAAAACTTCTCTTCGGTAGGTGGAAATCTACCGCCAGGTCTCCAACGACCTTGCCAACAAAAAGGGTCTCCCAACGTGACCACGTGAGCTACCCGGAAAATAAAGCGTGATCACGTGAGCATGTTTGATGTCATGCTATTGGGAATGTTCAGCACCTTGTCGTAGCGAAGCTATTTTTCGTGACAATGTTACCAGGATGGCTTAGCACCTCCGCTAGCGTTTCCACGAGGGTTTTTCTAGCTCGTTTTTTTTATCCGCATGGTAAAATTTCATCCACTAGTGTTTTTAGAACACGTTTTTTGTCAAATTTAGCACAGCATTCATCCTACGTTTCCAAACCGAACCGACGCGCTGAGTGTCGTATGAGAACGCCGGATGGAAGGAAAAAACAGGCAAGCCAGCCCTGTCGGCGAGACATTTCACTTTCCCACCGAGATTTAGCTCTCCCGTAACACATAGTTTGTTGTAATTTGTTTCTCAAAGTTTGTTAAATTTATGTCGAAATATGTCAGACTATGTTGTGTTTCATTTTATGTGAAACTATGCTAGACAATGCTTTGTATTTATTTTTATACCGAACTATGTGATTAAAATTATGTTTGTGTGAATTTGAGCCGAATTTTGGTGAAATGTTACCAAATTTGCCAAAAATCGCCGGCCGGGAACGCCACCTGGGTGCACGAGTGGAAATTCGGTCATTCCTAGACTGAATGTTTTCCATCCGACGCTATTTGACGTCGGATTTGGGTCTAGGAACGTCCAACAAGTGGAGGTGTTCTTAGAACCGATGCAATGGACATTCCTCCAAGAGTACGAACAACTCCTCCACCTGCATTTCATTTAACAATATATTATGCATTACTAGTTTGTAGGAGTGAACAAACCTAAGAGAATATACTCTCTCCGTTGCAAAATAAGTGATTTGAGTTTGTCTAGATTCACATGTATCTATTTACTAAGACACGTTTATATACATGCGAACCTAGACAAACCTAAGTCACGCTTATTTTTGGGATATTATTTTTAGTGAGGCAATATATTAATATGAAGGAGGTACCAATTGCATGAACGTTAGAAACTCGTGGAGACATCAAGCATGAGCACAAACAAAAAGACAAAAAGAAACCCCTTGCCACAGTGATTAACCATTCGCAATAGCTAGACCTAAACCACCAACAATGACAATACCCGGACTTTAAAATAGTTCTCTAATAGCAAAGACTCTAGGAAATGAATAGTGAACACGTGTCCAATATGAATCGGATCACGAGTTTTCACCTGGGAGAAAGTTAGAGGTCTCTAGACAATGACATTAACAAGAAAACGACAAGAAGTCCGCCATTGCTAGATACAACAAATGAATGTTTGATCATTATCTAAAAAAAAAACAAATGAATGTTTGATCTAGAATTTTCACCCTAAAGGTGTTCATGAAAAAGGGCCTTTGGGATGCGCCTCCTTGGAGCCACACGGGCTGAGGTTTGTGGACATGAATGACCATATCCCATTTGATCGAGAGGTCCAGGTTGTCCTTGAAGACCACCGATGGAGAAGTCCAAAACTGGGCGGCGGCCAGGTCGAGAATGGCCCACGGCAGGTAGATCGGCGAGTTGGACGTGAAGAGACCACAAGGACCGTCGTCGTGTCTTCCACTTCCTAGTGGCGATGCCAAACACGGGGCGACCTCCACCTTCTAAATTGAGCAGGTGAAGCTCCACCATCTTCAGAGATGAGGCCACTTGGCCATGATGAGGGCGGCGGTAGCAGCAAGGAAGGTGTGTGCAAGGCGTGCCAGCAGGTCGGCGGTGCTAGGGTTAGCTCCTAGTGTCGGCTAGGGAGTGAAACATTTTCTCTTATGAGTTATGAAGAAGAAATGTTAGATATTATAAACTGAAGTCTTTAACTTACCATGGCTTTTAGTTTTGGAACAGAAAGAACCTATAAAATTTGGCTATGTCTTTCTCTTCAAAGCCAATTCCATGTTGTTTAGGTTGTCCAGCACTACTCGAATATGCAAGCTGAAGCATAATTAACCATGAGCAATCCTTGCTCACGACAAATCAGCAAGATTCAACGTGTCTACAACATTTGTAGTTCATCAGTGACACAAACAAAATTGCATCTTCCGAGTTGCAGTTCATCCCGTGTCACCGTGTGTCTATGTCCGCGTTTTTGCTACGCTGACCTGACAGTGACAGCGTGCGCGTGCTTTCGACGCGGAGTGACAGTGTCCGCCGACCACCGAGCGCCGCCTCGCCCAACTTGTTTCCGATCCGGTTTCGGTTCGACCACCCCCGACGAGACGACCCAGCAATTACTAAATCCCCCTGCCCCGTCCAGTCCCCCCGTCGCCGGAGATTCACCACCGCCGCTCCGGTTGCCCGCTCGCCGTCCCGCGACGGCCCTCTCGCGGTCCCGCGATTCTTCAGTTCTCCGTGCCCCTAAGCTAGGGGATAGCAGGGAGGCGCAGGCGTCCCGTCGCCGGCGGCGTGCAGCAGCAGGGGAACCAGTAGGCGCTCCAAGCCTCCAATGGCAGTCAGGGCGTTCGCGCACATGGAGCTGCGGTGCCCCTGGGCGTTCGACCCCCGCCTGAGCCGGACCCTCGGCACCGAGCTCGACACTCTCCAAGGCGAAGCCACCTGCCGGGCCGCATCGCCCACACCCCTCAAGCAGCCGCCGGAGTGGGGTAGCAGCGCGAGGGGGGAGAAGGCCTTTGTGATGCGGGTTGAGGACGAAGACGATAGCAGTGATGAGGATGCGCAGGCTCTTGGAGCGAGGTTCTCGTGTAATGATCTCGAATTGAGCCTTGAAGAATCAGGATCAGGGGTTGAAGTTGATTCTAGCGGTACACTGTACCACGTGATGGGGAAAATGAGCCCAGAGAAGAGCATTCTGCTTGAGCTGGACCGCGAGCATCGTCTCAAGATTCAGGAGGAAATCAGAAGCAAGCTATCTTCATTGGACGTCCAAAATGAAATCCAGAGAACAACTTCTGCATTTGCTGGACTTCAGAAGTATGCAGAATCACGGAAGGAGTTAGACAGAGGGCTAGATGTCCAGTTCCAGAGGAAAATTGCACAGGTACTCGATAGACACCTGTCTATCGTCCAAACGGATCATCAACAGAAATCCCAGATTGTGGAGCGTGGATTAAGAGATGATGCAGCAGTTGAAGAAGCTACAAGGAGGGAGCAATCTGTGAAGGAAGAGAAAATAAAGCAGCAAAGGACCAGACAAGAAGCAGAGGCCAGGCAGAGGGCAGCTGAAGCACAGGAAGCAGCATATGAGGCTGCTAAAAAGGAAGCTGTAGAAAAAGAAGCTGCTAAATCGAGGGTAGAAGCAGTTTCCACATCTAGCAAAATTCCTGAGAACAGGGCTGCACATGCAACAATGGCAAACAGTGTCGAAATCAGATCAGAATTACCAGGGATCAAAGTTTATGCTGATAGTTCTGCACTAAAAGAGGAGTCACGGAGGTATGCATTACATGACCAAGTGCCATCAAACATTTACCGCAGCAAGGAGTATAGCAGATATGACCGACAAATCGGAAAATCTATTAGTAAACTTATGCCAACTACTGACATTGTCGAAGCCAGGGCCAGTGAGCTAATTAAAGCCTTAGATGGACAAGATTGTCCTCGTCCAATTGCTTGTCGTTTATTTGCAGACAAGATGATTTCAATAGTCAAGAGTCGAAATCCAAAGGACTCAACCTTTGGAAAGTTGGCCTTTGCATGTGGATATGTCATGCTGCTAGTTACCAATGAGGTACCAGATGCAATGGATTATCTTCTTGCCGAGTTCCACAAAGTTTGCATGTACACCGTTCCAAAGCATTTGCATGCTTTAAATGCACAAGCACGGAACATGGATTACTTGAGGCTTATTGGCTACCTGGAGGAAGATGGAAAACTTCAGAGCACTGAGGCGTATCTAGTAAATGTTGTTGCATACATCAAGCTGTATGCTGCCATGATTCAGACAGAAATCAACGGTGTGCGGCATCCACATGGCTTAGCTGAGGGGTGGAAATGGCTTGCAATGTTCCTCAATACTCTCCCAGCCATCACAGCCACTGCTTTTACCCTCCATGCTTTCCTCAAGATGGCCGGGTTTGCACTTCACAAGAAATATGGATCACAGTTCATGAAAATTTTAGATGTAATATCACAGCAGTTCATACCAGCTTTGAAAGAACAAGGCTCGAAAGTTCAGCCAGAGGCTATCAGTAATCTACAAAATTATCTGAATGACAAAAATCATTTGGAGGAGCCAGAAGGACATTATCTAGCCCAGCAGCCGTTGTCTAAAGTTTTCCTGTGAAGATCAACACCGGATCGGCATGGAGCTATCACGTATGCTGTATGGATGCCAGCCAGTTCGTTATCCATGATTGGCAGCAGCAGTTGCCAGCTTGTGTTCTATGCGTTCGGAAAGGCATCAACATCAAGCTGCACAGTTATGACAATGGAGAAGCCCAGAATCGAGTCTTGAATCTGATGAAGACTGTTTTAGATAGACTTCATGTATTGTCTTGAAGATAATTTTAGACGTACTTCATGTCGTCCCTCTATTCGCTTACGGGTTTCTTATATTTTTGCGCGGCAAACTGGCACTCTGTGTTCTTGAACACAAACAAGGATAAGTGGAGGTCATGTTGTACTCTGTACCGTGAGGTGCAATTCTTGTATCAGTTTTGATGAAATCAAGGTTATTCTAAATGTAAATTAAGAATCGCATATTTCCAGTCTTACCATATATCTAGAACTTGTAGTTAGGTGTTTTTTATTAGTGGCACCAATGGTGGTCTTGGAAGTGGTTGCAGAAGTTGTGCTAGATTCCTCAGTTTCACCTAGTGAAGAAGCAAGGCATTTGATTTCCTCAGTCCAGTTATGCCCTTCAACTCCAGGCGTCATCAACATCCTCAGATGAGGGAGCAGTGCACCATTCTTACAACATAATATCCATTTTATGCCTCTAAATTAAATGCGCGCAACATTCTTTGACAAAGAATTTTGCTGCCTCCTGCATAATTAGGCGAGCTGTGCAATTGTGCTTATGATACCAATCTAGACATATATTGATTCTTTCAATTACTTCAGATATTTTTAAATGGTTATATTCTATCTGTGTGACATTATGCAAATTGCAAGGCACAATAATGATAACTTTCCACTTCTTAGAAGTAAATTCCTCAACTAAACCATTTGTTTGAATTTTGCCCTCTTTGTAAGAATTGATATCACTCTAACTAGGTGTTTCAAGTATTGCATCCATCTTTTGTCTTTGGACCATAATATTTTCCGTCAGCATTGTTGGAAGTTTATTCTTACTACATCATTGTTGCTAATTATCATTGCCTGTAATATTTTTCTGAATCCACATTATAGTTAGTGGGTGCCCGGCGAAGCTCCCATTTGGGTTGTAATTTAGTTCTGCCCAACTCTGTCGCATTAGCTATCCAACAGAAAAGCTCTAAATTTGGTGCATGTTTCCATACTGATAATTTTTGTTAGGCTGCAGATAATTCTACTCATATGCTTGATGAGGAATTCATGCAGAAGCGGATGTTGCTTGCTATCTAGATAGTGTCTTATATTTTCATATAAATTAGTGATTAGTGATGTCATGACGTGATCATTTAGGTTCTTACTGGATTTTTTTACATGGAAACTATCCTGGCATTCTTCTTACCAAATCTGAATGTAGGCACAACATTTGGGGATACTACAGTCATACTCCAATGGCAGAAAAAAAAGGAAGCTCAAACAGGCTAATGCTATGAGCATTAGATATTTTAGCTACGATGTACCAGAGGAAAAAATATAGAATGGGCCTTTTCATTGATGAGAGGTGTGTCAAGAAAAGAAAGAGAAATTGTATCTATTTCTTATCTGTGATAAACTGAAAGTTCTTGCTTACCATTTCTTAGGGTGAAAGTTGTCTTGGAATAATAGTCACATTTGATTTCGAGCTCCCCTTTTTTCGTATAGGATGACAGTGAAAAGAATGTAATACCGAGTAGAAGGGTTGCATTGTCTTTCTGTGCCGCACATGGTACTGGTGGTTTGTCGCTCATGTGGTCATATCCTTAATTTGGGAGATATTTTCATGTTTGCCTCCTGCTTTCATCTTGATTCTTCCTAACATCTACCTACTGTTCTAGATCATGCAGACCTACAGGAATTTAGACAGGACAGTACCAACGGTGTCTGTTGCAAACCAGATCTCAGGCACACATTTTTCTCATCAAGAAGTGTCCACCCTGGGTCTGGCCAGGTAATTGCTTGCCTAAACCCACATTTCTTCATAGTGTTTTTTTGCCCAGTCTTCATTCTTGATGGTGTGTTTACTCTCACATCAGGCCATTACATTTATCACTGACGATCCGAAGGAACCACCGACACCGTCTCACATGTTTTCATCATCGGATAAGAGGTGAACTCTCTTCTTCTTTGGAAAACCAGTTTTTGTACAAGCCTGTAGAGTATACCTACACAAACACTATCTTTAACCAAGTTCTGTTTAAAATACCTCCATAGAGCAGGTGGCTTTGATAAAACTGATATAGTCTTCTTCAGACATAAGCCTTGATCAAAATCAACTGCCATCAGAACATAGCGACCATCAGTTGACATTGCTATAACACGCAATAGACCACAAACTGAAAGATTGCAATTCTTACATATATTACCAAGTCTTTCATTCCAGTATGCAATATCCCAGTCAAAAGCAGTTCTGAATGCATAAGGCAGATCTATCATTGTCTGGATGATCCACTTATCTTGACCATTGTTGTAGTCAAGGAGCCAAGTTGTCAATATACCATCACTAGAAAAGGCAGCTAATAAAATACTTCCTGATCTATCCTCTGAAATACAATAATTCCTCTGATCCTTGGTTGTGTGCCTGACTCATTCAGGGAGTTGTATCACAGAAGTTAAATGTGTGGATATGTTGTAACACAGAACAAGCCTACAACATACGCCATAAACAAGTCTTTGTCTATCAGGATTCCTTTAGGCTCACTAAGGTACGTGGTTGGTGTTGGGATAGTAATTGTATCAGAAATATGCATCTCCCATTGACGATTTTGCTGAATACAGACATGCAGAAATATGCCAGATATTGTATTAGCAGTAACACCATGATATGAAACCTTGCAAACATTAAATATATTTCTATGAAAGAATGTCATTCCTAAACTAGCAGCACTTGGAATCAAACAGAATTGCCCATATGAATGATATGTATCCCTCTTCGACATTGGTGGCATTCGTGTAACAGGTGAGGCAAGGAAAGTGAACAAATTTGGTGACCTAGAAGGATAATTAATATAGTACCCAGGATCTCTAGAACCATGTGGAAAGACCTGGATGAGGAATGCTCCATTTCGACAACAGATGACTAATTCCCTTAAAAGATGTGTTGAATCTAAATTCGAAGAAATAGCTAGAGATGTTTCATCTTTAGATGAATATTCAAGCTCATATAGCCTATTACCAACCTCAGACATCCAATGATAGTAAACAAGAAATTCTAGACATGATGGCGAATTTTTCTTCATATATCGCGAAAGAAATTTAGGCTCTTTGAGTGCGGCATATCAAGCTTTGTAGATGATACTGCAACAGATCAAAGATTTTATAGACGCTAACCTTAGAACAATCTCATGCACCAAATCTAGGTCCTCTCCCACGCGACTGAGCGAGGAACGAGATCTAGTAAAATTCATCGCTACTCGCTAGATTGTTTTCTTTTGCTGTAGACAAAAGAAGAAGGTTTGTTTCTCTTCGTGGAAGAAGGAATATACTAAATAAGGATGTAGCGTCGTATGCTAGCTGAATCCATCGGTTAACATTCAAGCTAATATATATGTAGACAATGTAGAATGCACTGCTTTGTATGAACGTGTGTACTGCTCTATAGTAAAATAATGTACTATATGTGAATTGTAGATGGGATAGCCGGTAAACTGCTCTGTTAATCTTCATGCACTGCCCTACAAATAAATTATTTCTTCGAAGCCCATAACACATTCTCCGAAATAAACGGCGCTCCAAAATACAAGACGCTCCGAAATACACGGCGTTTCAAGATCTATATAAATGCTTGATGTGCCGAAGGCGCCATGCTACGGGCGGAGCCCGCTACACATCCTACAAAATACAAGGCGCTATAAAATAAAAGGCGCTCCGAAATACATGGCACTCCAAAATACATGGCGCTTCAAGATCTATATGAATGCTTGATGCGCCGAAGGGGCCGTGCCACGGGCGGAGCCCGCAACACACCGTACAAAATAATAGCCGCTCCGAAATACAAGGCGCTTCAAGATCTACATGAATGCTTGATGCGCCGAAGGCGCCGTGCCACGGGCGAAGCCCGCAACATACCGTACGAAATACAAGACGCTCTGAAATACACGGCGCTTAAAGATCTATATGAATGCTTGATACGCCGAAGACGTCGTGCCCCGCAACACACCGTGTGAAATAATAGCCGCTCTGAAATACAAGTCGCTTCAAAATACAAGGCACTCTAAAATACACGGCGCTTCAAGATCTATATGAATGCTTGATGCGCCGAAGGCGCCGTGCTACGGGCGGAGCACACAACACACCATACAAAATAATTGCCGCTCCTAAAATACATGGCGCTTCGAAATAAACGGCGCTCCGAAATTCAAGGTGCTTCAAGATCTATATGAATGCTTGATGCGCCGAATTGCCGTGCCACGGGCGGAGCCTGCAACATACTGTACGAAATACAAGGCGCTCTGAAATACAAGGTGCTCTGAAATACACGGAGCTCCAATATCTATATGAATGCTTGATGCGCCGAAGGCGACGTGCCACGGGCGGAGGCCGCAACACATGGTATGAAATAATAGCCGCTCCGAAATACAAGACGCTTTGAAATACAAGGCACTCTAAAATACACTACGCTTCAATATCTATATGAATGCTTGATGCACCGAAGGCGTCGTGCCATGGACGGAGCCTGCAATACACCCTACGAAATATAAGGTGCTTTGAAATACAAGGCATTTCGAGATACAAGGCGCTCCAAAATACATTCCACTGCGCTCAATTATCTGTGTACTGCGCTGAATAAACAAATGCACTGTTTTAGTACAATCTGTTCAAAGTCAATACATTGTACTGCGCTCAATCATCTGTGTACTGCACTGAATAAACAAATGCACTGCTTTAATATATTCCGTCAAAGTCAATATATTGTGTTGTACAAACCAGACCCCTCACATTATACCCCATAAAATCTCCATTGTCCGTAAAGAAAAAAAAAAGATAAGAATAATAAACGAAAATGACCAATAGAAAAATAAAAATAATCGGAATAAAAAAGAGAGATACTAACAATTACCGAAAAAGAGAAAAAACATGAAAAAAAGAAAAACTACCACACGAAAGTGAGAGAAAGTGTATACGTAACTTGCATAGCGGCAAACTAGAGAAGAGCAAGAAAAAACCGGAAAGAGAAAAAACTGGCGACATCTTCGCGTTCACTTTTTCGGGATGTCTCGGCATCGACACAAGTCGGATACGTACGGTATGTCGCTCGCGCATTCGCACGGCGCGCACGCGGTAGTCGCTTCCAGCCTACACTATTCTACATCTCTGGCTACATAGGGTTCGGGTCGTCACAACCTACTAAGTCCAGCGAGTCACCCATTTTTTACTGGCACATGGTTGCACACGTAAGCTACCAAATAAATAAACCAATTATTTCTCAGTATCTTGGGCGATATTCCCCACCATAAATCCACACTCGATGACCCAATCAATGCCATTACGTCCAGGTGGTTCATTAAAATCATGTTGGTTTAACATTTAGCTAAATATAAGCCTTTCAAAAGATATAACTTTTCATGGTGTGATTTCCTTCCTCGTCTAAATAGCATAGCTAAGCAATCTACCAATGCGACGACTCAGAATACTAGGAAATAATATGGTACATATCATAGCATATACACATCAATTCCTGCACATGCAATTTTACAAAAACATCTACAATGCATAGGAAAACAGTAGGACATTTATGACCAAGATAGCACCACTTGCCTTTAATTGTAGCCGTTCAGATAATTTTCATAGATATAATGGTTGCACTCGTCATAACCACAATACTTGCAATCATAATAGTTGCAATCACAGTAGTTGCACTCGCAATCTAACATTTAAATGAAGCACAATAACACACTATTCAAAACATTACAGACATGCAATAGTATAATAATACAAGAAAACAATGATGAACAAAATGCATGCATGAAGATTTAATAAGTCACAATGGTTATATTTAGTTCTCTGAACATTATTAGATCACATGATGCATGTGGAAAGTCATTTAATGCACTAAAGCTTTTATTACTAAAATTATGTCGATTTAATATGGTTTATCTTACTTTAATTGAACTACTGATGTTTCTGTCATATTAAATTGTGAACTAAAGGCTACTGGATAGGTAATTCAATTTAGAGACGGTAGCAATTTGAATCACCTAAAAGGAGTTATAAATCTTTTCTTATGATTAAAATACTATTGCAATTGGTTTAAAGATTTCGGCAAGAATTTCTGTTTTTAACAATACCAAATAATTATGCATGTAATTTCTTTGGATAGATATTATGAATACAAAGCATTACCATTTGGTTTCACAAATTTTCGAGTTCTGGTTAATTTTCTGTCATTTAAATACTAGTTATAAGTGTTTAAATCATCTAAATTATTTCCTTTGACACAAATTATATCCAAAGCTAGATTAATGTTCACATGAAACAAGGATTCCATAGACATATTATTTGCATTTTATGATCTATAAATAATTTACTATGATTTATTTACTCCAAATAGGCCATTAAATCATTCAAATTACTGTAGAAAATATATACTATAAAAGTCTAATCTAAAAGAATATTAATATTCTTCACATTTTTATGAATCCATATATATATTTTTTACAATTTTTGGACATGTATTAGAATTTATATGAAATTTACAAGATTTGTCTATTTTCTGCAATTTTAAATTAAAAGAATCAATATGCTGACTCGACAGGCTGACTGGGCCACGTTCGCTGACCTGGTGCTGACTGAGCTGCTGATGTGTGCGCTAATGTGGCGCTAACCAGTCAGCGGTCTTCACACTGGTGAAAGGGAGATCTTGACAACAGAAACGTGATCGAACAGCTGGGAATTGTCTCTTCCAGATGCCCGCCGTCGATGACGTCGACGATGGCGGCTGCGGCTTCGGATGGTTGAAGACATCGTTCTCCGGCGGTCTTCGAGCACAACGGGGTGGTGGACGGGAAGCAGGGTACTACGGCGGTCAAGATTGTGTCCTTTGCGGTGGCTTCTTCCTCCTCTGTCGATGACGCTTTGCCGCTGGGTGCGTGCGGCAACGATGAAGGTCCGACAGCGTTGGGTGGCATTCTGGCGCGCTGCAGGATGGGAAAACAGGGCGAGGAGGTGAGGCAGAAATAGGAGCACATCATGGATAGGAAGATAGGGGATTAGGAGTCCCTAATCGGTGAAAGCAGCAAGCTTCCGAAGCTCCAATGGCGGTGACCTTCGGCCAGATCAAAACCGTCACAAAATTTAGCAGCTTAGGGGCACTCCGCGACAATTGTTGAGGGGAAATGTAGAGGAGGTCGAGAGGTATTTATTTTCAAAGAAATCCTGCAAAGGGGGCAACGAGGTTCGGCCGAAACAGGAGAGATTTACGGGCAGTTCGTTCGGATCATGGCGGGCTCGATCTCCTGCGGGAGGAAGGATAAGTCCGGGTGGGCCTAGGCTATCAGCGGGACGAGGAGAGAAAAAAAGGGAGGGAAGGGATACTCCGGTTGGAGTAGTGTGGTGGCTCCCCTTGGGACGCTGCTAGGCCGCTACGGCTGCTCTGCTGCCACGCGTGCGGGCATGGAAGGGGAGAGGAGGGATGGCTCGGGCTGGGCCTGGCCGATAGATTAGGTTTAGTTTTTGTTTTCTTTTTCTTTTCCCCCCTTTTCTTTTTCTGTTTTTAATATTTCTTTCATAACTTTTGCATAGTGACTCCAAATGAGTTCATTGTTATTTATATTTTTTTCTAAAAATGTGGAGATCAATATAGAATGATAGTTTGGCATTAGTTTGCCTTTTCAAAATATTGGATTTATATCATCCTATTTAATCCTTTAAGGTTTAGTGCAATGAAGGTTATGCATGCTTCATGATTTTGAATTATAAAAATATTCCACACCAATTTTACAATCTATAATCAATCCATGCCCTTTTGCCTATATGGCTACTTAGGTCATAACAAAAGAATATAAGGTTTCGAATTCAAGGTTGAGAGAATTTTCAATTTAAAAAGTTTCTTTTCTTTAAGAATTTTCAACCAAGTCAAACAATCAATCAAACTTATTTTATTTATTTTACATTTCAGAATTAGGAGAATTTTTAGATGTGACATTACTAGTATTAAATCCATCAGATTTTAGCATTTCTGAATCAAATTCATTTGAATTCACCCAAGATATCTTTTAGCGAATCGCGCTTTGTCTTTTAAGAGTCCCACTTATTTCTTGCGACCTTGCCGTCCTTCGGAAATATCAAGTAACTTGTTTACTCAATGAGATTCCATAACGATTTTACTTTCTAATCTCAAGTGAAGTTTAGTTTCAGGATTTTATTTCTTGTAACTTTAGTCTACCATCAATTACCTTATAGTTTGTAGGTATGTCTTGTTCTAGTAACGTGACAAGTAATTCACACTTATCTCCACACCAGGTGTAGGGTATATTTATAAATCCTACTACTTTATGTAAAAGCATAACTAAAAGATACAGTGATCACAATCATTGATCACCTTTTCTTTTAACATGAAGAGTCACGTTCTAGAATATATTCTGTTGCGCTTCTCAATATTCTAGTGTATGGTCGCAGACCTTTATCATGCTCTTACTTTATTCCATTAACACCATTGTCGAGAAACACACTTTCTCGAGAACGCACCAAACTTTTAGCAATACAAGCTTTACCTTTCTTTGGTTCTAGTCATGGAATTTGTCTTACAAATTTCCAAAGACTTGTTGGTTATTTCTTTGGTTTTATCAAATAACCCCAGAAGCTTTCACGCATTCTAGATGGTTTTACTTTATTCTAGATGAGATTTTTCCATTTCCATTTGATGGTATTTTACTAACGCTACATAGTTCTATTTGGTTTATTGCCATATGTTTTCCCACTTTATGCCAATAAGGCATTTTTACAAATGTTCATGTATTATCAATTAGTTTCGTAATTCGAATAATTCACACATTATCGAAAACAACATATGAACACGAATAGAAAACATTTATAAAAGCAAAACAACTGATTTGTTACAAACTTTTATGAATAACCGTATCACAAAATGTAAGACACACTAAAGAAGTTCATATTTCACCTATTACGGTAATTATCCAAAATTTACAAACTAAATGATAAATGTTGAGGGAGAGTGTCGCCGGCCATCATCTTCATGCTCGCCATCAACATGCAACGTCACCTCCTCTCTCGCAAACAGCTCTCGTGCAGAAGGACCTGTTTTGATAAAATAGAATAAGTATTAGATAGTTCAATGCTGCAACAAGTGTTTGCTAGATTATAACATTTATAAACTTTGCATATCATATGTACCTTTGTCATTGACGACTTCTCCAGCAACGGGTTCAACCTTCACGTTTCTGAAACGATCCATGAACTCATAGAACTCCATCCATTCTGCATTATCACCTCTCATGATGCAGGTCCGGATGTGTCCTCTGAAGTTGGGAGGTAGTGACTTAAGAAATACGTCTATTGCAAAGGACTCGGTCATACAGTGGTCCACCAAATGAACCAGTCTCATGTGCGCATCAAGTATGCGATCCAACTAACTCTCCAGACAAGTGTGTTCTTCCTTCTTTATGGAAAGAAAGTCTTCAAAAAGATCGTACTTCCACATACGAACATGGGTTATGAACTCTGCTCTTAGTTGACCTACCATGTCATGTGGTTCAAGGTCATATACGAGCGGATGTAGTGCATTCACCATGTCAATGCGCATCAACACTCGTATGAAGGCGGACCTTTCTTGACGAAAGAGACGGTCTTCCCGCACACATGGGGACTCATATTCATCTGGCTCATCCAAATCCATTGTGTAGCGAATGTAACCGGCCACTTTGTTCTTGGTGAGGAGGTATTAAGACGCACTAGCTAGTCAGGGAAGTTGGATACATCTAATTTGAGTTTCTCGATAGCTAACCAATCGGTAATGTCAAAAGCATCCTTGCGGCGAACCATGTTCTACATTTAAAATTACAAAGGTTTTAGACTAAGTTTATGAAAATATAAGTTCAAACAACTCCACTAGAAAACATTGTCCCCTAATTCACTACATCACCCTCGATCGTCACGACCGGCGATATAGTTGCAAAGGTGGACGTCAACACGTCGATCACATCATTCATGTGACTCGTGCTTGATCTTTCGATCATCCCGTGTTCCGGGGTCATGTCTGTACATGCTAGGCTCACCAACTCTAACTCATGTGTATTGCAGTACAACATGGCTTACACCCACCGTATGCGGACGCAGTTATGTATGACACCCGATCGTCATGGCCTGCCTCATAATGGAGAACCTTCTTGGTGGTGCACATACGAGGGGAACGCTATCATTAGAATTAAGTTGTTTAGGGATCATCTTATTAATGCTATCGTCGAGTATCTAATACTTTGCACATAACAAGATACACACAAAAATACATCAAATGTAAATGTGATGCAATATGGTCCTTCGTGCTGTGATCTCCATCCGGCGCCTTCGGGTTCAGCACCATGGTGTCGGCGCCAGGGTACCAGCGTGCGGTGACCCAACATACCACTAGATGATGTAGTACACTATAATCGTTGGCATAACACCATGAAACACCGTTCCACTAGTATTACATCCCTCGTAGTGATACAACACAAAACATAGAAGGTCCAAGACATAACTATAGGTTACAACTCGACTCTTGACAAAAGATCCAATGAACACTCTAGGTTATATAGAGAGATAAAGCAACCCGTGATTTCTCCCCCAATTACTTGGTCGTGTGGACTTCCTCAAATTCCTTCATTATGACTCCTGATTTTGCATTAAAACCCGTGATTTCCTAATTCAAAGCAAGGTTTTGCATATCTTTCCAATCATTAGTCATTAGTGGCAAGGATTAAGAGTTTCTTGTCAATTGCTGATACCTTCGATCCGGATTATGGATGTAGTATATCTCTTTTTCCTAGTAGACCTAGGTTATCAAATCCTCGGGAAGCAGAAAGTGTGGTGAAGTTACTTTAACGGAACTTCGGGAGTTTTAGAATTCTTTTAGTGTTTTACCGGACCAAGAGTTTGCGATCTTTTGTTGTTGTCGATGATGGAGAGAGAGGGCCTGGCGCGTTCGGTTTCACATATAGTTGTGCAAATCATCTGATGGGAATAAAACATAATAATAAAGTACGCATGTAATTGTTAGAGCAAGATAATTATATGTGTGCAATGCATCCATAACTGCTATTAGGGGTGGGCAGAAAAACCGATAACCGAAAACCGAACCTGAAAATACCGAGACCGAAACCGAATTGACCGAAAACGAAAGGACCGATCAAAAGATTGGGTAGCAAATTTTGTAGACCGAATTTTCCAAACAAAATTCGGTCATTAGTTCTTGTTAACCGAATGGACCGAACTGACCGAACTTTAGGTGAGAATGGCCTAGTTCCAAAGCGCTAGTTGCCCATAACTGTAGATTTATCTTCCTCGTCTAAGCAAAAATTAGAATTATTGAATGTTAGTTTCCGCCAATTAATATGACTATATGAAGTGTAGTTTATATTCAAATTACAACTAAAATGGTACCGGATGGTTTACCAAATATTATCTAACTTTTGTATTTGATAATATCTACTACAAAATTCGGTCATGACCGAAATCGAACTCGAATTATCGGATAACCGAATTTGTCAATTAGTAAAAATAACAAGTAAATTTCGGTCTTTATTTTTTGAAGACCGATTTTAAAATAGACCGATATGCAAAGACCGAATTTTCGGTCAGGATCGAACGCCCACCCTTAACTGCTATTGCCTCCGAAAACACTTATAGCAATAACCTATTAGTGTCATCCATAGAAAAAAAGAGAACTAATGATATGCACAGTGAAGTCACCGTTAAACCCAAGTAAATCTCTCACATACAGCCATACTATCCTTTCTGTCACTAGGGTTCCCATCCCGCAGATTAGTCATTACTCATACTCCCTATACCTGGATCAATCCTCGGGGTCTTGGGTACCTGACAAGTCCTTAGATTCAGGAAAGAGAGGATACAATAATCATCATATCATACAAACTAATACACGATCCCATCTATGATAAATAACATGCACAAACTACATGGCTAGGCCGAAGCCCTTAACCCAAGGAGAATTATTCACACATAAAGATGAGATCAACAATCATAAACATTGTATTGGAAATCATGAGATCGATAGAAATAGTCTTACAATGTCGCCAATTGGAGATGAGATGTACTATTACAAGTGGTGGACTATGGCTATGGTTATGGAGAAGGGTTATGAGATTGGATCTAGATCTATTCCTCTGGCGGTTCTTCTTCGTCTGGATTCTCTTCTTTGTGGCTCGCTCTTTTCTCTTTGCGAGAGGTCTCTTTATATAGGGGTCCCTTCACGAAAGTTGTTCTGTTTGACCTAGCGGTGTCGGTGTAAACTATATGGCCGGAATTTTATTCCCGTCGTATAGTTGGTTGTTAAACCTTCTATTCCCTCTTCATGACCCCTGGTTTCTTTGGGTTTTTGGAAATCTCGTATCTTTGACTTTAATGTTGTGATTCCCACCATCAAACGTCATTTCCTGTGCTGGGAAAAATAGAAAGACAGGATTGCATACCCCTTTGATCATTAGGCATTAGTGGCATGATTTAGAGAGATATTTCATCAAATTTTTTAATACTATCTAGTTTAAATGTGGATGTCGATGGCTATATTTCACAGCCATCAACCTCCCAAGGCTTAAATTTGATCGTCCTCGAGCAAGAAAACCAAAATCAAAAAGGAACTCAACATTTAAACCAAAATAAAGAGATGATGATCTTACTCATGATAGGTAGTCTCATGTTTCATCCACTTTATTAATCTGAAAAACTCAGCATACATAGAGTAATGGCAAGCATATCATACGGGTTTTAATGAATTCTTATAGCGCAGCAAGATTATTGTTAGCATGGATGATTCAAATGAGTAAACTCTATTCCATGTCATGTAATCAACTCATAAGCTTGCCTTTGAACAATAAAGTATAATCATGTAATATTGAGAGTGTGAGAGTTTGTCATGAAAAGCATATACACTAAAGTATCTCAATTCTCCCACATCAATAAGTCGAGACTTTTCAAGCACTAATTTTCTATTCATTGTCCTTCAAGAATTTCAGTTCTTAAGTAATTGAGAGCATGTCAAAATTTTAATTAGTTTATCAGACTGTGATGGACACTCGTGGCATTACCAGGGTTTTTGTTCCCTTTGCATAATGATTACCCATATCAGCCAGAGGAGTGGTTCCATCATAAACACAGCTACACGAGGATGCCAAGAATCTTACCCATTATAGCATTGCTGCTACAAATTTTTAATCAACTCATAGACGAAATCTAGGAGTTTCCCCCATGAAGATCGTTCGTAGGCTAGCGGAGTTGTTGGCATCCCATGAAGTTTGACACGCATAAAGCTATATCATTCTTATGATTCACAAGTCAAACTTTGGCATGCTCACAAAAATTGCTAAACATTAATTCTACTGAACAAATCCTTTCAAAGAGAGCTATCAAATCAATCATTATTTTCTATGATGTTGAGTGTCTCTAGGAATAAGATTTCATGACTAAACACTACAACACCCAAGCATTCAATTGTGAGACTTTTTCTTATTACAATTGTTTAGCAAATTTTTAGCCAAGACTTGGTTAACTACAGGAGCTGGAACAAAACATACTCAACTAAATACCCATGCAAATAAAATTCTACTCCAATATAAAGACTCACTCCACCAATATAATATCTTAACATTTACTACTAACTCGCATGGGTTTTTCAAACTTCAAAAGTGAGGAGTCATAAGGCATACCTCTCATGACTGGTTCCACTTCTGTCTTCCCCTTTTATTCGTTTCTTGGAAACTCGAAGTCAATCACTCTCCTGCAAATCTGCGAGAACCACAAGGAGAATAGAAAAAAGGAAGAAGGAAAACTAAAGATAAATGGAAAAATCTTTTGTTGTTTTTTGAGAGAGGGGTTAAAGAATAGAACATTGGCGACAAAGCTCGGCTAGAAAATCTCGAAAACAAATAAAAATGACTAAAGATAAAGTGTTGAGGAAACCAACACGAGTGCTTATAAACTCAAACTAAAAGCACAACCTCAAAATATTAAAAACAAACGCCAAATAAAGATAACGAGGAGACTTCCCCAAGCTTAGGCTTTTGCAAACCCTTCAAATCATTGTGGTGGCTGGAAAAAGTGTTGGCTCCAGTTTGCAAATTGATTTGATAAATTACTAGTGGTTTCTCAGAGGTTCAGGGCGAGATTATGCATCCCCTCCACAGTACCTCCAAGTTCTTGGAAATCTTGATATGTAGCGAACTGGTTGAGTGGCTACTCCTATTGACCAGGAACTTCTTGCTCCTCTTCTTGCTCCTCTTCTTGGTCTTCATCCTCATCCGGAATCTCCTCTTTGAGTTGGTGTTGTTCAAACTGCAAATCATATAGCAAACATCCTTCCTCGATAGAGAAAATAACATTAGGCAAAGGAGCGGGGTAGAGACGCCCAGCTCCAGCAATATGCAAGTAATAAATACCACCTCTCCTAGTGAGCATTCCACAAGATTTTAAAGTAGATAAAGCAACACGTCGCTCACCTAGCAATGGTTGCAACTCACTTAGGTCGACGCCCAAGGCAATGGAAAGCACGGTGATGATGCCTGCACATGTGATTGACCCTTGGCTTTGGGAGGATTGGTGCTTCAAGTAGCACACAAGAATTGCGCCCAAGTTGAGTGACAAGTTGTTGTTGCTAAAAGAAACTTTTGCGAGGATCAGGATGTCCTCCTCATTGAGTCTTGTAAACTAATTTCATGTATGCAAGGTGTTAGCAATAACATAGAACAAATAGCGAATGGTAGGATGCCGAATATTCTTCCCCTTGTTGACTCTAGAAGAGAAACTCATTCTATTATAATAATAATCCGGGGAAGGGTGCATGTCAGCAAAAGATGCGGGTAAAGCATTAACATCATGTTTGGTAAATTAAAATAATTGCACCATTCACCAAGTAATAATATATAATTGTTGTTCATAAGTCGGAAAGAAACCATGTCCTCTCCTTGCCATGTTTTAACGATGCTTTTCAAAGAACTTAAAAATCATCATGGATACAAAGTTTTGTAGGCCAACTCTATTGCAAAGTAAACTGAAGTCATTAGAAATACCGAGTTGATTCAATATAATGTGACAAGCCCACTTGGTTGTCTTCACTTCTCGGTTCTTAATCTTATTGAAGCGGTGGAGCTCATCCCTAAATTGTATCCCCATGCGGTCCTAAGCTACAGCGGTGGCACGATAAGAACTCGCGGAGGCACGAGCACGCGTTTGGATCGTTGTGTTCATCATCTAAAATAATAAGAAAAGACAAAAATAAAACTTCTTTGATCCAATAGTAATAAGCATAACATATTCCTCATCATAGCTCACTAAAGAATCTCCTCAAAATAATAATCTAGACAGGAGAAACATGGCAATTAGTTCATAGTGATCTCACCCTAGATTGATAATGACAAAAGATTGGAGATGAATTTGCAATAATTAATTGAAGGATCGGAGGAGAAACATACCATAGATCAATTATGTGCGAGGAAATTTAACGAAATTGAGTAGAGATAAAGATATCTTGAGGTTTTTAGAGAGTTTGGAGGTAGAAGAGAGGTAAAGGATTGAAATTTTGGTGTTATGGGTACCTTCCCGTGGAGTTTTTGTGGTCGCATGAACTATACGGCCAAAACTATATGGACGGAATGTGTATTCTCACTGTATAGTTGGTCTGACGATAATACTTTAGGGTTTCTTACTGGCGGCGCAAACTATATGGCCGGAATTTTTATTCCTGTCGTATAGTTGGTCGTTAGGTTTGCAGTACCCTGGAAAAGAAATTTGAAGAAAGCATCAATATCTATATGAACACAACTATACGGTCGGAATTTTTATTCCCACCGTATAGTTGGTCGTAAAACTTTCGGTGTCCTTTGAAAACTGAAGGGGTGACGTCGAAACAACTATACGTCCGGAACTATATAGCCAAGATTTTTATTCCCGTTGTATAGTTGGTCGTTAAACCTTCCGGAGTTGCCAAAATTTACCTATTTCTTCGAAAATTCTTTCTTAACCTGAAACTTAGCAAAACACCATGTTTTGACAGAAAAATAACAGATTAAATTTTCGACCAACGACAGCATGTATAAGATAGGATTTCAGTGCCACTAAACTTATCCTCCTCAACTGGAGTTTTCTAGCACTCTTTATTCAACATGAAACTTAAACGAAAACTTAAAAACTTTACCCAAACCTTTATTTCACATGGTTTGCCTTCCATGAAGCGCTCTTTTATGGTCAATAGCTTGACCATGATGTTGCTCACTTAGGCCAAATGAGTGGAACACCCATTCCAAAATAGTTGGCCTTCAAAGTGATGGCCTCCTCATCATTTTGGGCTTTCTTCTTCCCGGGGAAATGAACAACAAAAGGATCTCGCAAAGGCAATTGAAGATTCACGTTCCCTTCATGTAGATTAATAAAATCCTTAATAGTTCTTAAGAATGGACACCCTAATATGATAATATGAGTAGCATCTTCAAGCATGTCAACAATAACAAAATCAATAAGAGCAGGACACCCTTTAATGTATACTAAAGTATTATCCTTAATTCCTACAGCTTGTTTGTAGGTAGAATCTGCTAAATGTAATTTTAATTTAGTAATTTCAAAAGAGACAAGATTTAACTTATCAAAAAGACTTTTTGGAATTGTTGAAACATTTGCACCTAGATCACAAAGTGCAGCTATCTTATTAGTCCCAATTTTAATTTTAATAGTAGGCTCAAATATATCATCAATCATAACAGGTAGTTTTTCAGCAATTTTCTTTTATTCATCCTGAAGCTCACGTACCTTTATTGCTACCTGGTTAACAAAATGTAGATACATAGCTTCATCATTTCCTTCACTTACTGGAATCTTGATATTGATCCTTTTCACAAGATCTTCAACCGTGCTATTTGGTGAAGGGGCATTGCTATAGTCAAGTTCTTCAGGCTCCTCCCTTTGGATTCTTATCATCTTGAGGTCTTAAATTGGATTAGTCTCAGCTTTATCTACAAATTTAGCTAGAATGAGAGTTTGACTCTTAGTTATCTTACCTACTTGTGCCTCAACAATCCTCGTTCTCTCTTGGAGGGCCTACGAATCATTCCTCAAACTCACAGATTGGTTAGACGATTTTCCAAGCATATTATCATGGTTCTTTGTTATCTTAACAATGATATTGTTTTGCGCAGTTTGCGAGTCCATAAAGGACTTAAGTGATTCTTGGAGACTACCATTACTTGATCCAATATTATTATTAGATTTACTTGCAGGGCTAGAATAATGTTTTTGGAAATTTGGATTATAGTTCTTCTTCCAAGCAGGGTTATAATCATTACGAGCTATGGAGTCTATTTCTTCAATATTTGATTCTGGGATAGCTCTTATCTGGGTTTCCTTGCCCTTGACGGCTAATATAAGCTCATCCAGCTTAGTAGTGAGTTCTTCATCTTCCTCCGGTGTGACCGAGTTCACCTTCTTTGTGTTTGATCTTTCCAAATGCCATTGGGCATGGTTGTCTTGCATATTGTCTAGCAGCTGCTTTGCTTCGGCATTTTGTTTGCCCATAAATGTTCCTCCAGCTGCAGTATCAATGTAAGATCCCTCCTTTATAAAGGAAAAATGATCCCTGTGATTGCAATGCTAGTCCCTGGATCACTGCTAGCATCCACAGTTTAAGATGAAGTACACAGATACAAAGGTCATTATTACAGCCATTCCAGAGATAAACATAGTCTTTACAACTCCAAGGCCACAGGCCTAGTACAAGAGTTTGAATAAGTAAATAAATAAAAGTCTTCATCTTCATGTGCCACAGGCAAACATGTTGAGTGTAGACTCATGACTCCTAATCCTCATCGGAGTAACCTGCAACATCACAAGTTACAGCCACAGTGGGTCAATACATTGGAATAGTATTGGCAAGTGATACCTTAGTATAATTTTAGGTGGACTATATTACTATATGCAATTTGGCTAAGTGTAGCTTGGCTTGCTTTGCTCAAATTAGGTTTTGCCTATTATTTGAAATCACTAAGTTTTTCTTTGTCAAAACTTTTCCCAAGGAACCACCAATAGACATTGAGGCCCTTCACCCTTGTTCACCCACAAAGTTTTACTTAGAAATTGGGATGAGGATATTCTTGATAGCTTCCATGTCTTGATGCTGAAGTTGTCCATTACCATGGACTTGGCTAAGTACTTAGATTCTTCCATCTGCAGAGGTTGTGCACTTTCCCCACCAGACTTGGTTTCACCAAGACAGGACCTTTCAGAAGCCTTTCCTTAGACCAAATGGACGCGCTCCAACCTATCATTCCCACTACCACCAACTGTCCAAATGGCCAAGTTCTAGCAACCTATGTGGTCCAGGCAGAGCCCATATTGCCAAGCGGCTGCACTAGAAGCTTCTTAACACTTGGCCTATAAAATCTCTTTGTTCCTGGGTGGCTTACCACAAGTGAGATACACAAGGTAACCATAGAAATGGGCCTTGTGTAACCACTCAACATAAACCATTCCTTCCATTCCACCCAGGTGTTTCATTAACTTAGTTGTTTTATTAGGCAAAACACAAGTCCAAAGACTTAGAAATATTTTCATCATAGCATGTATATTTCACCAACCCTTGGTTGCTACTAGCTAGGCTAAGCATGGCATAGATAGTAACTTAACTTAGTAATTTCCTAGCAATTCTACAACTACTAGGATTTCCCAACATGGCATATAAGCAAAATATAACATGCAAGTCTTAACAAAATATTTCTAATGCTAGTAGAAAACATAGGAATAATAATATTCATGAAGTACCACTTGCCTTGGTAGTTTGGAGAGTAGCTACACTCCTCACAATCACAATCACTAGCACCAAAATCTACACAAAGAATTATAGCCACAATCACATACAAAACATATACAATCAAAAATATATGCATGCATGCAAAATGATATGTGATGATTTTTTTAAAACTCAACAAAGCAAGTGTACAGTACTGGTTCATAAACAAGTTAAAAACTTTCTAAACAACATTTATTTAAACCCTAAATCACTTCCTAAACATTTCATATACTCAAATTAGCCCTACACAAGTTTCTGCAAATAAAACCTTTTTAACAGAAGCAAAACATTAAACACATTGCATATTTAGAAATATCTTGCTCTCTTGATTCCAACGGTATAAAATTTGTCAAATTCTAACATGGGGATCAAAAGTTATAGCCAAAACAAATGTGAACATCAATCAGATTCAAATCCTGTTTTAAATCTAAACTCCAGCCACGCGGCAGCGTCTGATTGGACGATACCGCTTCGCACCGGATCACGCTCGGCTACCGTTGGATCTAACTAAACACGCACGGCTCAGATCTAAACTTACCTCTTCGTCACAGATCTAATCTCACACGTTAGATCTAAATCCTACGGCCCTAATCTAACTGACCACAGACGGACGGCGCTAGCGGCGGCGACTGGCGGCGGCACGCTCTGACAGTGGCAGTGCCAGCGAACTAGGGCGCCCGAAGAGGTGGGAAGATGCTCACCATAACCGCAGCGACGAGGAGAAGCTCGACGTGTCCTTAGTTGGCGAAGGGGCGCTCGGAGCCGTCGCGGATTGCTCGTCGGAGTAGTCCCTGGCGGCTGTTGCTTCGGCTCGTCGATGTTGGCGATGTTCTGAGCCACGCTAAGACAAGGCGAGGGTACCGTTAGATGCGCAGGACGCTGGGGATCTTACGTGTATCAAACAGAAGGCAAGGGGAGGCTGGAACTTACGGGGAAAGGTCGCCGGAGTTCGAGCAGAGAGCGGCGACGCTCAGTTGTTGACGTTGCCGAGGCTACAGGCCATGCGCGAGCAAATGGGAAGTGTCAGTAGATGCGCACAGAGATGCAGAGCAAGCCAGCGTGAATCACAGGCAAAGGGGAGTGCGGTGCTCACCGGAATTCGTCGGCGAGGTCGTAGAGCAGCGGGGTTGCGGCGTGGAATTCTCGCAACCTGGGGGCGTTCTGTGCTCGGGGTCTGGGGGGAATTGGAGAGGGGGCAGAGGGGGTTTAAGTAGCATGGTCGCGAGCGAGATTTACTCCAGCATTCAACATGAATTGATGCCGCGAATCAATACAGGGAACGCCCGCGTGATTTGGGGATGAACCAGTCGCTGGGTGGAGATGACGATGGTCGTGTGGGCCGTGGCTGTCAGCGAGAGGGAAGGAGAGGGAGTGGGTCCTGCCTGTCAGCGAGCTAGTGGGTGCGGGGGTGAGTGAAAGAAAACGGTTCGCGGGGTGGGGTGTTGGGCTTAGCTGGGCTAGTTGGGCCAGATTCGGCTGAGTGATATTTTTTTTCTCTTTAAGCTTTTTCTTTTTCTGTTTGTTTTTCTGAAATGGTTTTCAAACCTCAATTCAAATCTGTTTGAATCCAAAGCTTTTCAGGACTTTTGTACAATAAATCTTATACTTAAATAAGTGTCAAACACATCTGTTCACTCAAACACACTTGGGTCTTTTTAAAATAAAATAAAACCATGCCTTTATGAGGTGATAATAGGCATAGAATTAGTTTTATTTCATATTTTGCTTTGAGACTTTGCTCAAGTTTTTGAAATAACTTGAGTTTGGATTCTAAACAATACTGAATGGTTAACAGTACTTTTCTCAAAACAAGTGGCACAAGGCTTGAGTAAACTTACATAAAATATTGAGCAATAATGCTCCTGTTTTAAAAGGATTTATTTGAAATGAAAATTCACATGATCATGGATGCATGGATGATATGCATAAGTTTAAAACATGATTTTAGGGATGTTACAATCAATCATAGACTTAGACACAGGGTTAAGAGCATTATAAAATAAATGGAGAATTAACCAATCTTCCATCCCATGGCTGGGACAGTTTCTCATGCATTCTTTCATTATCTCCCATGCAAGCGCTAGTGGCTCACGCTCTTCCTATCTAAACGCAGTAATATTAGATCTTAGTTGCATAGTCTTTGTAGGTGTGAAAATTTTAGTCATAAATAAAGAAGTACATTCCACCCATGATGCAATAGTATTTCTGGGCCAAGACAGCAACCATTATTTTGCTCTCCCTCTAAGAGAGAAAGGAAATAAGCGCAGCTTGACCGCATCGGGGTCAACATCATTAATGAGCATCATATCACATCTTTTAGTGAAAGCGTTTAAGTGCATACATGCGTCCTCAGCAATAGAGCCTCTAAATTGATTCTATTGAACCAAACTTAAATAGTGGGGCTTAATTTCATAGTCCTCAACAATAATTGTTAGCTGGGTAATAGGAGTATGCAAATAATCATTGTTGGTAGTTGCAAACTCCCCAAGTTTATTTTCAGCCATAGAACCTATATATGTTTTTGAGTTTTCTACACAAAAACTTATGATAGTAAAAACAAGAATTTAAAGGCTAACTATTTTTTGGTTTTTTCAAATAAAGATTGAAAGCAAACTAACAAAATTAAAAACAAGAATTAAAACTAGCAAGGTTCCTAATAACCTTACTAGGGTAGCTATTGCTTCCTGGCAACGGCGCCATAAAAAGGGTTGATACCTTCGATCCGTATTACGGATGTAGCATAGCTCTATTTCCCTAGTATACCTAGGTTATCGAATCCTCGGGAAGCAGAAAGCATGGTGAAGTTACTTTAATGAACCTTTGGGAGTTTTAGAATTCTTTTAGTGTTTTACCGGACCAAGAGTTTGCGATCTTTTATTATTGTCGATGATGGATAGAGAGGGCCAGGGGCGTTCGGTTTCACCTATAGCTATGCAAAACATGTGATGGGAATAAAATATAATAATAAAGTATGCATGTAATTGTTAGACCAAGATAATTATATGTGGGCAGTGCATCCATAACTGCTATTGCCTACGCAAACCCTTATAGAAATAACCTATTAGTCTCATCGATAGAATAAAGAGAACTAATGATATGCACAATGACGTCACTGTTAATCCCAAGTAAATCCCTCACATACAGTCGTACTACCCTTTCTGTCAGTGGGGTTCCCATCCTGCAGATTAGTTATTACCCATACTCCCTATACCTATCTAAATCCTTGGGGTATTGGGTACCTACCAAGTCCTTAGATTGAGGCAAGAGAGGATACAATAATAATCATGTCATATAAACTAATACATGATCCCATCTATGATAAATAACATGCACAAACTACATGGCTAGGCCAAAGTCCTTAGCCCAAGGATAATTGCTCACACATAGAGACGAGATCAATAATCATAAACATTATATTGTAAACCATGAGATCGATAGAAATAGTCTTACAATGTTGCCAATTGGAGATGATATATACTATTATAAGTGGTCGACTATGGCTATGGTGGTGGAGAAGGGTTATGAGATTGGATCTAGATCTATTCCTCCGACGGCTCTTCGTGGTCTGGATTCTCTTCTTTGTCGCTCGCTCTTTTCTCGTCATGAGAGGTCTCTTTATATAGGGGTCCCTTCATGAAAGCTCTTCTGTTTGACCTTGCGGTGTCGGTGGAAACTATACGGCCGAAACTATATGTTAGAAATTTTATTCCCTCCGTATAGTTGGTCATTAAACCTTTTGTTCCCTCTTCACGACCCCTGGTTTCTTTGGGTTGTTGGAAATCTCGTATCTTTGACTTTAATGTTGTGATTCCCATCATCAAACATTATTTCTTGCGTAGGGAAAAATAGAATTGCATACCCCTTTGATCATTTGGCATTAGTGGCAGGATTTAGAGAGATATTTCATCAAAAGTATGAATAATATCTAGTTTAAATGTGGATGTGGATGGCTATAATTCACAACCATCAATTGCTTTAATAAAAACAATGTTTTGTAGAGGGAGTGTCCCAACCTTTAAACAACATAAGGTGGTGTCCCCTGTGTTTACAATGCTAGTCCCTGGATCAATAGCTAGCATCCATAGTTTAGATGTAATATCAAGAAACAAAGGTCATAATATAACTTTATAACTAGGAATAACATAGTTTTATTACATCTTTACATAGCTCATTTGGATATTACATTACATTGCAGCGGAATAACTATAAGCATGGGGTCCTTCATCTTCAAAGTGCCACAGGCAAATGTTGGTTGTAGACTTTGTAATCCTAATCAATCAATCTTCACTAAAATCAATCAAAACCTGCAACATTACAAGTTACAGCCACAAGGGTCAATACTTTGGAATAGTATTGGCAAGTTTCACTACTTTGCAGAAAATAAGTGGATCCTATCATTACATGCACATTTGGCTAAGTAGGGTTTAAGGCTCACTTGCATAAAGCAATAATTTATCCTATCTTTCAAAATGGTTTTCATCTTTGGTCAAATCTTTGAAAATCCTTTGGCAAAGCCCAAGTGTTTAAGTTGTTAACAAAATCTCCTTGCACACCTTGGTAACCCCAAGTGTTCAAGTTTTCAACAAAATCTCTTGAGCTCCTTGGTAACCCCAAGTGCATCAAGTTTTATCAAATCTCTTGAGCTCCTTGGTAACCCCAAGTGCATCAAGTTTTATCAAATCTCTTGAGCTCCTTGGTACCCCCAAGTGCATCAAGTTTTTGTTTTAGAAATTGGAATGTCGAGATTTCCCATAGCTTCAAACTTTAGTTGCTCAGTATTGTCCATAACCGGGGACACGGCTAAGTACTTAGATTTTATTATCTTCTGCAGAAGTTGCACACTTTACCCACATGTCACAATCCCATCTTGTTGCCACCAGTGGCCACTGGATTAGTGCTCACCAAGATGGAGTACTGGCAGATTGAGAATGTGACGAAGTCTTTCCAAAGGGTCCTCCCATACACCATTGCTAGCTTGTCTTCAGCACCCATGTAGGATTCCAGGTCCCCATGTCCAGTAAACTGAAGACAATGCATGGGTCTTCCCAAAGTAGTTGACTAAGCCAGAGCTATAATAGCATGTGGTTGCACACGAAAGCCACAATTGGAGAAACATGTTCAATCTCTAAGTTTCCTGGGTGGTTTCCTTTGGAGCACAACACAAAGAGATTGCCATAGACATGGTTCCTTTTGTTGCCACCTTCTCCAAAACTCAAAGTATCCTTGGCCACCCAGGTGGTTCATTGAGTCCTTGTTTTATTATATAAAAATCACAAGTCTTTTTTTCAACTCCATAAAATCTCAACATGTAACTCTTTTTCAAAATATAGTATGGCTAAGCATGTAACAACTACATTTTTTTCACTAAGGAATGTTTAGGGTATCCTATTAGGATTTAGCATAGCATAAGTATAAAATTATTTTCATGCATGTTTCAAAATCCACTAAGTATAATGAAAATAGTAGGACTTTTTGATGATAGTGTAACTTGCCTTTTGGTAGGGAATGTTGGTTCACTCCTTGATCTTGCTAGTCTCACACTTTTCTAACTTCACTACAAGTCAATCAAGCAGACACAAAATCAACTAGCATTCCAAACCAATAATCAATCAAACAACTTCACACACATAAAACAATGGGATCTAAGTCATGCATGTAGGCATGCAAGGAATGGTTCTATTTCCAAAGATGGTCTCCACTAGGCTTCTAAACTTTGTATGGTCCAAAGTGGTCATTTACCAAAATGGCAAAGTCATTTGCAAAAGGGTTTTATCCATAAACCATTTTCAAATCCATTCAACATTTTATGTGGTGGAAAAATATTTTTATCAAGCAACAACTTTAAGTGGTTCACAAAATAAGTTGTTGTTTCTCAAAACTTGGTGTTTAGGGTTAGTAGATTTGGTCCAAAACATTTTCCCAAAGTTTTTACTCCAAAATCATTTTCATAACAAAACCATTATTTTTATTTGGCTAGAAATGGGCTAAATCAAGTTTTCCATTCTAAACTTCACCAAATCCATTTTCAAAACCATGGGTTGGTTCCTAGGGTCAGTAAGTTCACAACAAACCATTTTGCCAAGGTTTCAAACTCAAAAACATTTTTGAACCATTTTTCTAATCTAATTAAGCATACAAATGTTTATGCAAAAACAAACAATCTAACAGTTACTATTTACTAAACCAATGGCATGGTTGGCTAGGGCTTGTTCCACTGATTCCAATGATATCAAATTTGTAATTTTTGGACGTGTGGATCAAAAGTTATAGTATTTTAAAAATCACATTCCAATCAGATTCAAACTTCTGTTTTAAATAAGAACTGGCCACACGTCGCAACGCTACTGGCTGGTACCGTTTCGATCGGATCGGGCCCTGCGGTGCGTTGGATCTAATCAGATCGTGCGGCACAGGACGCGTACCTTTTCGGCGTTTAAGTGATCTATCTAGTTCGTTCGATCCAGATCTTACGGTCCGCAGCACTTCAACCAAGAATTGGCGGCGCAAGGTCAACGGCGAGCGGCGGAGCAGCCAGATGGTGGTGGCGCCGGCGATACAGGAAGCAAGGGAGGAGGGGAAGATGCTCACCAAGATCGCAGAAGGCTGGGGAAGCTCGACGTGGTCCTCTTGGGTCAAGGGGCGCTCTGTCGTGGCGGTAATCGCTCGCCGGAGTTGCTCCTGGCGTCAGACGGCTCTGGTTGTGGTCGGAGACGGTGCTATGGTTCACCCCGAGACAAAACGAAGACGCGGTTAGATGCGCAGGATCAAGGCAAAGCTGTGTGCATGAACGAGAGGTGAAGGAGCGGTCTGGACTTACTAGGGGACTTCGCCGGAGAAGAAAACAGGCGCGGCGCTGCTCAGAGCTTGTCGAAGACGATGTTCTGGGGCGCCCGCGGTTGTATGGGTGGTACGGGGAGAAGCGTCTGGGAGTGGGGAGTCTGCTAGTGTGCTCAGGGAGGCAAGGGGTGATGAAGCTCGGCCGGAATCGACAAGGAATGTCGTCGGAGATAGAGGTGCTCGGGGAAGAATTGGGGCGGCCTGGGGGCGTGTTGAGATGGGGCAACAGAGGGGAAATGGAGAGGAGGGACAGGCGTTTTAACGTGCATGGTCAAGGGGCCGTTTAATGGCATGGTTAACGCGTATTACGCCGGACTTAATTTGCCTGCAACGGCTGGCGAGGGGGAAGGCGCTGTCACCGCGGGTGAGAACGATGAATAGGAGGAGTGGGGTCGGCTGGTCAGCGAGAGAGGAAGTGAGGGGGAGGGTCCACCAGTCAGTCACTCTGCGGGTCAGGAAATGAGTGCGAAGCGTTTTTCTTCGGGGGAGGGGGAGCTGGCTGTTTGCTGGGCTTGTGGGCTCGGCCGGCTGGGCTAGGTCCAAATCCATTTTTCTTCCTTCCTGAAACCTTTTCTTTTTCTAAAACCAATTTCTGTTTTGAAATTTCAAACAACCAAACAACATTCAAATCCATTCAAACTTTCACCACACTTTGTGACATTGAACTTGGTTCTGTTCACTAACATAAACCAAAATTCCAAACTAAAAATAATAATTTTAATTTAGGGTCCATTATTAATTAAATAAATAGACCATTGTTATTAAATCAAATAGGATTTGTTTTATTTAAATACTCCTTTTTGAATTCTAAAATAATTTCAAAACCAAATAAGTAGGTTTTGTTTGAGAATAAAGAATACTTGGAAAACTTATTTTAAATAAATAAGTTTTGATGTTTTGGAATAGTAAAAACCTTTATTAATAAAAACTTGGATATTAAATCCTTTGTATTTGTTTAAACAAATTTTTATTTATTTTCCCAAATAGAAATATTTTGTTTTTAAAGACTTGGCCAAGTTTTAATTTGGCTTTGTAAAATAATTTCTTATTTAAAATCCTTCCTTTTCTTTTGGAACTAAAACCTTTTATTAGAAGATCCAAAATAGTAATTTTAAATATTTTTATTTTCCTTTAATAAATGTTTTATCTTTTTAAATCCCTTTAGGATTTTATTTGATCCAACTTGGTTTGAAGTTCCAATTGGATTCAAAAAGTTTCTTCTGGCCCTGAAAATCAACAAAGTTTTATTTTTATTCATTTATTTTTCACATTACAAGATTTGGAAAATCTTGGGATGTGACAGGTTTAAACACAGAAAAAGATGGCAAATTTTAGATCCATCATGTGACTACTATGAAAGTGTAGGTGTTGGGTTGTTAAGAGTTGAAGAAACTATTATAGAGTTGTTGTCTGAAGTGGCAAAAATAATAACCTTCGAAGAAAAGATTTCTTTGATAAGGTTTAAACAATCTTTATGGTTAATATAATGTGATTGATGTCTTTTGCATTTGCTTGATTAGTTTGGACTTGAGATGATTTATGGTTTAATTGAAACAAACCAAAGTTAACTATAAAGTTCATACAAATAGTCTTTAGACACGATGTTTATAAGCTTTGTGACTAAAGTTAACTTAAAAAACATAAATAAACTTAAAGTGTAATATGTTTTAATTATTACCAAGTTTTTAGGTTGATGATAGGTATGAGTAAGGTGTGAGATCATTTACTTTATATTTAAGTGAAAGATTTGTTTGAATTGGTGTTGTTATTATAAAGATAATATGCAACTTATTAATGGAAGCATAATTAGATTATATTATTAATTTGTTAAGGTTTAATGTCATTTTAAGTATGGTTAAGAAATAAATATCATTCACTGTTGGGCCACGCGGAGATAAAACAAAAATTTCCCCTCTAACGTGGTGATCCCAAGATCTAGCTGAGGTAGAAGGCCACGAGGTTTACCACTAGACGCGCAGTTGCGGATTACTGATGAAGCGCGTCAGTTGATGCAATGCAGTCCTCACGATCCGATCGCCCTGCTGCTGATCGCACAACACCTCTGCTGGTATCCACACGTACAAGGAGGAGCACCGGCGGCGAACTGCTAGGTTCGGAACGGCGGCAGGACTGCTGTGGAGCTAGGGTTTCCAACACATGGAATTACCTAACCGAACAACGATTAACCTTTCTGGGTTACGGTGCTCCACTATATATAGGGAGTGAACGTGGGCTCGCTTTCATGACCCATTCACTAAAGCCCATATAACACTAGTCACCATGAGTCCAACTCACTAACTCAGTCCTAATCCGGTTCAGGTCCAACCCAACCAGATTACAGGTTCAGATCCAATCCGAACTTGCTCCCGCTCTTAAGTGTTTGACCCCGCAGGCTCATGGCTACTTGGACACGATTGGAGTCCGACTCTCAATCGATCAGTCGGTAGCGGCTCCTAGCAGAACGTGCCGACTCCCAAGTACCAAAGAGTCATGACAACTTGCCTTTCCAATGCGACTTGCGTCCGAGTCCCTTTTGCCTCACGATATACCTTGTCAGACTATAGGCGAATATTTGTCATCCCTTAAATAGTCCGACTCTCTTCTCGATCCGAGATAAGTGATTCACCCGACTAACTCTTAGTCGATCGCCTCGGTTAACACTTAACCGAGTCGTGCATGGCCATGCTTTCCGAATCATATCTCACGAGAGGGCCCAGCGAATATCTCTCCAAGTGGAGGGGCAAAATCCCATCTTGGTTATTCACATCACGCAGCTTGATTCTCAGTTGACCCGAACTCTGCCTTTATAACTGCCTAGTTACGGATCAGCGTTTGACAGAACCTAAGTCGGTGATCCTCAACTTGGACTATGCAATAACCTCAGGTCAAAGGATTACATTGATTGAGATATAAAAATGACAACTTGTTCGTTGTACCTCAATATGGGTCAATCCGACTCGCTAAACTTTTTAGCCGAATCTGTGTAAGTTGTAATAGCCCATGACAAGTGGAACCGAGTCATCAAGCCAACTTTCACATTGGTCTAAGTTGTGTGTCCAGCACAACCTCAATGACCAAGGATATTTAGTACAAACAACATGAATGCATAGTTCCACAACCGAATCACATATTCAATGATACACATCAGATGTTTATACAAGGACTACTTAATATCTTTATGAATACAATGGGAAATCTCATCATACATGATTGCCTCTAGGGCATATTCCCAACATTCACCCCCAATATTAGTGAATGATGCAGAAGATTAGCTTCAAAGTTGTGATGATGGGCTGTTGTTAACGCCTTGTTGGGAGACCCCAAGAGCAAGGTGTGATGAGCACAACAACATGTTTTACCTCAGTAAGAAACCGAGATTATCAAACCAGTAGGAGGAAGGAAACAACTCAAAGGTGTTGCTAGAAACTTGGAGACCTGCACAACACAAACTCAAGACTTTGCCCCAAAGAACAGTGAGGTTGTCGATCTCACTGGTTTGCTGTAACAAAGGATTAACTGTATGGTGTGGAAGGTAATAGTTGTTTGCAACAAGTAAATAGTAACAGTGGAAGATGTATCAATGGTAAAGATTGGACCAGGGTCCATAGTTCACTAGAGGTGTTCTCCTTAGATAAACAAACATGGCATGATGGGTAAACAAATTACAGCATGGAATTGACAGAAGTGAGCAAGGCATAATAATGCAATACTAGACATTCATGATTCTATGAGATTCAATTGAGCAATACAACAAGATACATAGACCGCCATCCAACTGCATCTATGACTAGAAATCCACCTTCGGGTTATCATCCGAACCCCCTCCAGTATTAAGTTGCAAGCAACAGACAACTGCTTTAAGCAAAGAGTGTAAGGTAAACAATCCACTTGTTCCATGAGCAAGAGACCGTTGTTTTCTCCCTAGTGGCAACATCACATCTACAACCTTAGAGATTTTTGTCACTTCCCTTAGATTAAATAGAGGCATGAACCCACTATCGAGCATAAATACTCCCTCTTGGAGGCACTAGCAACTACTTGGCCAAGATCGCTACTAACAACGGAGAGCATGCAAGATCACAAACAACACGGACATGATAGAATCAATAAGACAAAACCATTAATCAATATGATATAGTAATCTCAATATCCATCGGATCCCTGCAAACACAACATGCATGATTACAAATAGATGAGATCTTGATCATGAACGGAGCTCACAAGATCTAAACATTATAGCACAAAGGAGGAGATACAACCATCTAGGTACTACATGGACCCGTAGTCCAAGGTGGAACTACTCACACTTCATACCAGAGGCTATCATGATGAAGAAGAAGGCCTCAGAGATGATCTCCCCTCCGGCAGGGTGCCGGGAAGAGCTTCAGACACCCTCGATCTAGGGACGATGGTGGTGGCGTCTACAAACGGTTTCGTGGAATATTGATCGGGTACTTATGGTTTTGGCATCAGGGGGTCTTTATAGGCGAAGAGGCGAGGCAGGGGCGCCCAGGGTGGTCACACACACACCCAGGCGCGGCTAACCCTAGCCCACGCTGCCAGGGTGTGTGGCCCCCTGGTGCCTCCCCTCCGTATCATACTCTGGCTCCGTGTTCCCCATGGTAAAATATTGACTTTGGATTTTGTCCCATACAATTCCAAGAATATTGATTTTCTGCCTTTCTAGAACCAAAAACAGAAGAAAACAAGCAACTGGCACTGTGGCATCTTGTTAATAGGTTAGTACCAGAAATATATAAAAACACCTCAAAGTGTAGACAAAGCAAAGCAAAGTAGATACTAAACAATCATGGAACATAAAAAATTATAGATACGTTTCTGACGTATCAAGCATCCCCAAGCTTAACTCCTGATCGTCCTCGAGTAGGTAAGTGATAAAAAGAATAATTTTTGAGGTGACATGCACCAGCAAAATCAAGATCAAACCATTTGCAAGCATTGAAAGCTGGGATCAAAGAACTCTAAACATCAGCATGAAAGATGGAGTTCTAACAGTAAGACAAAGTAACTATGCATGCAACATGAAAGGATACAAACAAATATCATGAATAACATGCATTGAAAAATGTTTGTTTGTTTCACATACAAAAAACATGACATAGTGGCATTCAGCTTGTCCCTCGTGGAGTAGCAAATAGATGCATAGGACACCTTCAAAGTTCATAAGAGTGACTAGATACAAATAGCACAAGAACAAGTAATACCAACAATATGCATCAATCAATAAGTTTTGGGACAATGCACATAGAACTAAGAACGGCAACTATCCTCTCTTAACTAGTGCCTAAAGGTAGAAGGTGGAGACTCAATATAATAGTGGAAGAAAGGCCCTTCATAAGAGAAGCAGGGGTTTCAAGTTTCAAAAAGATCTTCCAAAAATTATGGTACTTGTTAGCTTTGAACTCTCATTGCCCCTATCATAAGCATCTTGAAGTGATTAAGGTTAAAGTGAACAAACTATGGAGTATATGCTTGACAAAGTATAAGTTGGCAATATCATGTCCCTTGAATACAAGGGCCGCTCCTCATGCTACTCAAGTTTAGTTACTTGCAAGTTCTTGTCATAGTAAGTACATGTGTATCATAGAGAACCGCCAACGGGGTACCCCTTGCACATGGTACACGAGCTATCCCATAACCAAAATGACAAGGCAAGCAGACAATGAGCATCTTGGCATTCTTCTTATTTACCATGGGAATATGGTGTTTTTTCTCTCTTTCCTCTTTTCTCATATTTTTTTCTTTTTCTCAATCTCTTTTTTTCATAAGAAGAATGCTTCATAGATGTCACTATGGTGATGCTGCAAGTTTCCACCATGATTAGGCATGGCTTAGGCTAGCGGCCCAGGCGTTTCTCTAACACATATACATAACTCCATGGACTTACAAGCTCACCTTTCATTTCACTCCGACGACATCCATAGACCAAAGAGCATGATATCAACTGTGTACAAAGTACAAGTGCAATGTTGAAAGCGTTCCCCATGATAGCATGGTTCTGCTATTTCCAATGTATAAGTGCAAGCATATACAACATAGATGACACAATGGTTCAAGTTTATTAGGGGCAAGAAAAATAAAGTGTGCCATCAAGTTCGTGAGAACTTTAATCACTAAGTTTTCACATAACAAAATACTTTTTAATTGGAAGATAGATGAAAACAAGAATATACTTGGAATGGTGTAACACACCATGCATAGGAATTATAGTGGACACTTTGAAATAACTTAGTTTCTTGGGAGTTGATGCATGAGTATAACTTACTCATACAAGTGGAGGCTAGCAAAAGACTGGGAGCGACCAACTAAGAGAGCAATAATGGACATAATCATGCAGAGCGATAAAACATTACTAATCAAAGCATAAAGTGGTACTACAAGTCAAGTACTAAATGATCATAGAGGCTATGATGACTTGTTCACAATCATAACATGGTGTGATCATGTGCGAAGTCAGCCCAAACAAATCATCAAAGGAGAATACCACAATTCTATGCTTTTGTATGCTAAAACAACGCATGATTCTTTCAAGGCACACTATGACGAGGTTTGATCTCGTCAATGCCCATTGTTATGAGCTTGGGTTTTGGAGAAGATGGGGTTGCTAGAGATCGCGAAACGGTTAACAGACAAGCAACCAGGGGACACGAGATTTACCTAGGTTCAGGCCCGAGGAAAAACCCCTACTCACGCTTGTGCTCTTGATTACGGCGGAATCGAGATTACTGTGGCCAGATGAAATCTGGCGTGGAGGTGTGTATGTGGTGGTATGAGAGGTGCCCTCCTCGTCGTGCCCTTCTAGCCTTTATATAGAGGTAGGCAGGTCCCGGGCACAGATCGAGTCGGTTACAGGTTTATGGTTTGCCCCTTTGAATATTCTATATATTCTAGTCTTGCTCTCCAAGGATCCGAAGACGTCATGGGCTTGGGCCACCCAAAAATCTTCATGGGCTGTGTATATTCTCGTGGGGATTCCTTGGGATGGACCAGGTATGCTGATGTCGTGTACCGGTAGGGTATAACCATGTGAAAGAACATTTCTTATCCCTAGATATTTTGGTATTTATTACAACACACATAACGGACTAATTATCTGCCAAGTATTCTACAGGTTGCATACATAGAATTCCCTGTCCAATTGCACACATAAAGAACTGGCCTGCTGATCGATTTTCTGCCTTAGTGATGTCTGGTAGTACCGGATATTTCATCCGGAACTACCGCTCGGGCCTGGCAGTGTGATGAGTACACTGGCCAATGGCCTCAGTACTGAGCGGTATCAAAAAGCGGTAGTACCGCATTTTGGTACCGCTCATGACAAGCGCTATAAGCTTCAAACTCCTCAGAACTGAGCGGTATCAAAAAGTGGTAGTACCGCATTTTGATACCGGTCAAGTCTGAAGCGATTGGCAAGCTTGCCAATCTTCTTAGAGCTGACCGGTACCAAAATGCGGTAGTACCACATTTTAGTACCGTTCACTTCTGAGGAGATTGGTCTCCTGACTCACACTGTGTGTTCCCCCTGTATAAAAATGAGGCACTACCGCATGTGTCCGGTAGTACCGCTTTGTAGGGGCGATACTACCGCCATGCGGTAGCCCCACACATTGATACCGTTGGAAACCGTGGGCTAGACAACCTAGCATTGCATCTCCGGTACCGGTCCGGTAGTACCGGTTGTTTCCGGTACTACCGCTTGGAAGTCCGGTACTACCGCATCATTAAATGCAGCAACGGCCACATTGGAGCTGGGACTATAAATATCCTGTCACCTACCTTGGGACAAGGTGCTCATTCACATTAAAGTCAAGACCACCATTGGAGCCACCAAATCCGCAAGATCTCTTCAATACACCACCCAAAGTCCTTGATCTTTAGGGAATAGAAGTTGGAGGCCTTGATCTACTACTTCACCAAAAGAGATCTTCATTTACCCCTCATTCAATTGAGGGCCCCTTTGCTCTAGTGTTTTCTTGGAAACTCTAGTTCTAGTTTTGGTTCTTACAAGCTTGTCTTTGATTGTTTTGATAGCTTGCTTGTATTTTGGAGTCTCCGATTAAGTTGTGGATGTGTGCCCCAAACTTGTAAAGGTGCCGGCTTCCACCTTGAAGGTTGCTGATATAGTGGAAGGTGAATCGATCCCGTTGGGGTGAGATTCATCAGAGAACAAGGGAGGCCTCTCGTGGCGTTGGTGGTTTGAAACCATCCCCTCTCCAAACATAGATGTACTTCCCCTCAAAAGGAAGGAACTACGGGAAACAAATCCTTGTGTCTCCGTGTCCACCACTTTGGTTACTTCTATCCTTTAATGCACTTTACTTACTTGTTCTTACTTAGTGTTGTGGTAGCTTGTGCATAATTGTCATATAGGTAAATTAATCTTAGTTGCACTATCTAGAAAATTTACCTTATTGTCAAACCTTAATTTGAAAAAGAAGAAAATTTGAAGTAGCACCTATTCACCCCCCCCCCCCTCTAGGTGCCCATACGATCCTTTCAATTGGTATCAGAGCCTCGGCTCTTTATTTGGGCTTTACCGCCTAAGATAATATGGGTAGCCAATATGAGGAAGGTGATGATGAGCCTACTACGGTGACCATGGAAGATCTCAAAAACTTGGAAACAAGATTGAGCTCTTCCTTGGTCAACGAAGTCAAGAAGATGCTTGAGCAACTTCTTAAAGACAAAGATGGCTCATCATCCCCTTCTCCTCAAGAGGATCCTCCATCCGTTTTACCTAAAGGGGATACTCCCGTATCCCCCGAGGATAGAATGGTTAGGGGTAAACAAGATAAAACTAATTCCTCCACACAAAATGATGGTGGGAAGGGTGAGCACCGTGATTCATGGTACTCTCCCGACCCTCCAATTCCTCACCCTCATGTATACAATAGAGGTGACCCACCTAAGCTTGAAGAATCTGCTACTTTTGCTCAATGGCAATCACTAATGAGAACTCATGTGCGCAGCTCTTGCATTGAACTATGGAACATCATCGAGCATGGACTCTTTATTGGGGATCCAAACAACTTGACAAGAAGAGAGGTTGTTAATAGTCAACTCAATGCCACTGCTTTGCATATGATTCAACAAGGATTGGGTACAAAGGATTATCCACACATTGAGCACTTTAGCATTGCCAAGGAAGCTTGGGATGCCCTCACTGTATTGTTTGTTGGAAATGAGAGTATGAGGAGGAACCGGTATGATGCTCTAAGCAATGAAGCCGAAGGCTTGTACATGAAGGAAGGTGAAGATCACGAAGACATGTACCGAAGGCTCAAGACCACCGCCACCGCTTTTAGAAATGTGGGTGCCTCACATGTGGATGATGCGTGGATAAAAAGGAAATATGTGAGTGTACTCATGCCCTTTGAGCCCACCGACTTGAAGAGCCTACAAGGAAGACACAAATACCATCTCATGACCTCAAATGAAGTTATGCAAGAGATGGCTGCCTTCAAAGTTGCCGCCAAGAATGCCAAAGATGCCCGTGCTCGTGCCCTTGGTATGGGCAACGTTGTCAATGTTGCTTTGAAGGCCAAAGTTATGGACCATGGAGATGAAGACGATAGTGATGAAGGCCTCTCCATGGACCACCCCGATGAAGTCAAGATTGCTCATGGTCAATATATGACATTCTATGCAAAGAACTTTTGGAAGAACCCCGCCAAGGCCAATATGGAAATGCAACGAAGAAGCAACCCAAATGGGAAAAGAGAAAATACTACTAGATTGAGAACTTGCTTCAATTGTGGTGACCGCTATCACTTTGTGGCAAGTTGTCCCTATGAGAAGAGAGAATATCATGGGGGTAAGCTTATGTTGAAGAAGACTCTCAAAGCACCTTACAAGAAACCCTTCATCAAGAAGAATCCCATCAACAAGAAGTCGGGAGAAATTGTCTTATCACTCGTGAAGAATACTCCTCCGACAATGAAGATGATGAAGATGAGGAAGAGGAAACTTCTAATGGTGTGGCGGCTCTAGCCACCACCTCTACTCCGACATTCTCTCTCTTCGATTCTCCAAATGAGAATTCTCCCATCAAGAACGTCACTTGCCTTATGGCAAGAGGAACGGAGGTATCATCATTATCTCACTCCACTCCCCTAGCTAATGATGAAACTGATGATGAGATGTCTCTTGATGTTAAAAAGGAATTAATTGCTTTTGATGAGTTTATGACTAAACTACAAGGGGATGCTAAGATACATTTTGGTAACATCCTAGATCAACTTTCCCACACACAAGAACTCCTAGATGTAAGATGTAAACTTGGGCATGAACACATGATTGAGCTAGAGGCTTTAAACAATGCTCTAGAAGAATAACAAGAGACTAGGTTGTCTCTTGAATTAAAACTTGAAGGGCTTGATGAGGCAAACGGCATTATTGTTAACAAACTCATCAAAGAGCGCGATCATGCTATTGCTAAATACAAAAGGGCTAAAAAGGACAAGATTGAGTTTGGTGTGGTTCATGAAAAACTTGCCGAGGACTTTACTTTGCTTAACAAGGATCACAAGGCTTTGAAAAGTGAACTCTTGTCACTCACAAAGTCCCATGAAACGCTTCAAACTCAATTAGCCAATATTCCTTCACTTAGTAACTTCATTCCATATAGTAGTACAACTATTCTTGAAGAGAATGCTAGGTTGAAGGGGGAGCTTGCTAAGGCTACATTTCCACAAGGCAACAAGTCCATTGATGATCTTTTGAGTAAGCAAAGGCCTAGTGGCGATAAAGGGGGCATCAGTTTTATCTCCAAAACTAACAAGAAGAAGAACAACAAGAATAAGAAGGCCGAGCCGACACGAGAGACTAACAAGGCCATTGTGGATAGTAAGACCACAAGTGGTAAAACTATGTCTCATGATGACTTTGCGGGAAGTGCTAACCCTCACTATGTTCTAATGCGTGATTATTATGGTGATGTGTATGCACAATATGTTGGCCCATATGATGGTTATATTGCTTGGTCTATTTGGGTTCCCAATACCCTTGTTGCTAACAAAAGAGGACCCATTGAAAAATGGGTACCTAAAAATTAGCTTGATCTTTTGTAGACTTATGCTTCCGGAGGGTCAAAGTGGGTGCTTGATAGTGGTTGTACAAGTCATATGACCGGAAGCTCGTCTATTGTCAGGGACTTAAATCCAAATGATGATAAAATCACCGTGACATATGCCAACAAGTCAAAGTCTAAGGTAATGGGTTTCGACAAGGTTGTGGTTGCTCACGACATTACACTCGTGAACGTCATGCTTGTTGAGACCCTTGGATACAATTTACTTTCAGTCCGTGCTCTTGGAAAGATGGGTTTTGCCATCTTTGTTGATGATGATATTGTGGTCCTCATGTGGAGCAAGTCTCTCAAGGTCGCTTTCGTTGGGTATGTCGAACATGACTTGTATGTGGTGGACTTTTCGGGGCAATCCACTACAAGTGCGATGTGCTTATTCGGAAAGGCCGATGTGGGTTGGTTATGGCATCGCCGACTAGCCCATGTCAATATGAGAACTTTGCAAAGTCTCCACAAGGAGGGCCATATTGTTGGACTAAAAGAAAATGTTTCCTTTGCCAAAGATCGTGTTTGCAGGGCATGTGTTCTTGGGAAGATGCATGATGCTCCTCACAAGCCTAAGAACCGCATCAAGTCCACCAAGATCTTGGAGATCCTCCATGTGGACCTCTTTGGTCCTCCATCTCATGCAAGTCTTGGTGGGAAGAAATATTGCTTGGTGATTGTTGATGACTTTTCAAGATACTCTTGGGTTTGTTTCTTCAAGTTGAAGAGTGAGACTCAAAAGACCTTCATCGACTTCATCAACTTGGTTCAACGGCAATACAATGTTCCTGTGTTGATTATAAGAAGCGACAATGGCACCGAGTTCAAGAACTACACCTTGAATGATTTCCTTAGTGATGAGGGGATTAAACATCAATATTCCGCTGCATACACCCCTCAACAAAACGGTGTGGCCGAAAGGAAGAACCGGGCGCTTATTGAGATGGCTAGGACCATGTTGGCGGAGTTTAAATCTCCATACAACTTTTGGGCCGAAGCCATCTCCACCGCTTGCCATGCTTCAAACCGGCTCTACCTCCGCAAAGAAATCAACAAGACTCCATATGAAATACTTACCGGTAACAAGCCCAACATATCTTACTTCCGGGTGTTCAGTTGTAAGTGTTTCTATCTCATAAAAGGTGTTCGTTTGTCCAAATTCGAGTCTAAATCATTAGAGGGTATTTTTGTTGGCTATGGTCTCGAATCTCACACTTATAGAATCTATGATAAGCTCTCCGGAGCCGTCATAGAATCTTGTAGTGTGACCTTCGAAGAATATGATGGTCCCCAAGGGGGGCATGTTGATGCTTGTGATGCAGATGATGAAATTCCTCAGGAAGCCATAGGAAGAATGTGTGTGGGATATATCCGCCCCGTTGAGGAACCCCTTATGGCGGATCGAGAAAAACTATGCTCCACTCAAGTGGAGCCCTCATCTTTACAACATCAACAAGCTCCATCCACCGAGGAGGACAATGACTCAAGCCAAAGACAAGATGTGGACCCTCAACATGTTGATCATAGTGACAACTCTAGTCAAGGGGAGCTTGATTCATTCGCTAGAGTGTCAAGTGGTGCCAAGGCAATTTCTCAAGGAAGATCCGAACAAACTGCTTTGAGACAAGCTCAAATTGATGCTAGAAGGGCACTTGATCAAGAACAAGGTCAATCTTTGCCTCTAAATGAAGAGAATGATTCCGAGGATGATCAAGGTCAAGTTGGTGATCAATACGAGGATCGAAATGATGAAGAGGGTCACCCAAGAAACAACACGGAGATCCACGCTCGTCGCGAAGCTAGAAAGGAAATAATGTTGGAATTGAGAGACCACACCTTACAAAATGTGGTTGGTAACCTAAGGAAAGGCATTTCCACAAGAGCATAATTGAAGAGGTTCAGTGAACACCAAGCACACATCTCCATGATTGAACAGAAGAAAGTGTGGGAAGCCCTTGAAGATTCGGATTGGTTAGAAGCTATGCACAAAGAGCTCAACAACTTTGAGAGAAACAAAGTATGTAAATTAGTTGAGAAGCCAAAGGATTGCTGCAATGTTATTGGAACAAAGTGGATATTCAAGAACAAGCAAGATGAACATGGAATTATAGTAAGGAACAAGGCTAGATTGGTTGCACAAGGGTATTCTCAAATTGAAGGCATCGACTATGGAGAAACTTATGCACCTGTGGCTCGCCTTGAGTCCATACGTATCCTCCTTGCTTATGCGGCACATCATAATTTCAAGTTACAACAAATGGATGTAGAAAGTGCATTTATTTATGGTCCATTAAATGAGTTGGTATATGTTAAGCAACCCCCGGGATTTGAGGACCCCAACTTCCCAAATCACGTCTACAAACTTGATAAGGCGCTCTATGGGCTCAAGCAAGCCCCACACACGTGGTATGAGCACCTTAGAGAGTTATTGTTTGACCGTGGATTTGAGGTTCGGAAAATAGATCCCACTCTTTTTACTAAGAGAGTCAATGGGGAGCTTTTTGTATGCCAAATATATGTTGATGATATTATATTTGGCTCATCTAACTAAGCTTTTAATGATGAATTCTCAAAGCTTATGACTAGTAGGTTCTGGATGTCTTTGATGGGGGAGTTGAGAGTATTTCTTGGCTTTGAGATCAAGCAAGTTAGAGGAGGGACATTCTTCAATCAAGCCAAGTATACTCAAGATATACTCAAGATATACTCAAGAGATTCAAAATGCAAGATTTAAATGGAGCTCCTACTCCCATGGCTACAAATACTCATCTAGAACAGAATCCAAATGGTAAAGATGTGGATCAAAAGGTATACCGGTCCATGATTGGTTCTTTGCTTTACCTTTGTGCATCTAGACCCGATATTGTGTTGAGTGTAGGTGTGTGTTCAAGATATCAAGAGGCTCCTAAAGAAAGCCATTTGATAGAGGTCAAGAGAATCTTTCGATATTTAGCTCATACCCCATTTTATGGTCTTTGGTATCCTCGAGGCTCAACATTTGCTCTTTGTGGATACATGGATTCGGATTGGGCGGGTGATAAGGATGATAGAAAATCAACATCCGGGGCTTGCCAATTCCTTGGTAGGTCCTTGGTATGTTGGTCTTCCAAGAAGCAAAATTGTATATCTCTCTCCACCGCCGAAGCCAAGTATGTGGCAACCGCTAGTGCTTGCACTCAATTGCTATGTATGAGGCAAACTTTAAAGGAATACGGTGTCCATTGTGACAAAGTGCCTCTTCTATGTGACAATGGAAGTGCCATCAAGATTGCCTACAAACCGGTGGATCACACAAGGACAAAGCATATTGAGATTCGCCATCACTTCATTAGAGATCATGTTGCTCGAGGTGATATTGATCTATCCTATGTGTCAACCAAAGATCAACTTGCCGATATCTTCACGAAGCCACTTGATGAAGCAAGGTTTTACTACTTGAGGAATGAACTAAATATCGTGGATTCAAGGAGCTTGACTTGATTATCTTACATTCTCACCTAATATTTGAACCATATTTGGTTTAGGTGTAGGCATGGACATAGGGGGAGTGCGGTTCTAATTGATTGGATCATCCCTCCCCCATTATGCGCAAAGTAAACAAAATCATTCCTCTTAATACCATTTTGTGATATGTGAGCTTAATGATGAGTTTCGGTAATGGACCCAAGATATATCTTCGTGGTGCCAAGCCGAGTATACTCAAACATGGTGGCCTAGGCCACCGCCCCTCTCAATCGAGAGGTTGATGTGCTTACTCGTGTTTGTCACTTTTGAGTTGGTTTTCCTTCCTCGGTCAATGCACTCTTATTTGGTTCTCCATATTTGCGGTTGATGTTTTATTTTTTAGAGTGCATAGGTCCAGATCAGTATAACTCCCTTAACCCAAGACTTCCTTATCCTATGAAAAAACTCATCTACTCCGCACAAGAACCCTCCTGTTTTCAAACTTGGCTGTCTGTTCTGGTGGTTACGGTACTACCGGTTCAAAAACCGGTACTACCGTAAGATGGTACTACCGCAAGAAACGAGCGGTGATATCGCACAGGGACCCGTTTCCAGGCTGCTTTTCTGGAAACTTCCCAGGTGCGGTACTACCGGTCGTTCTCTGTTTCTACCGTATACGGTACTACCGCTTTCGTCATTACTCTGCTGCGTCTCGGTTAAGGGTGGAGACGCTAGGAGAGGCACCCCTTAGTGCCTCATTTTCTCCCCATATCCACTCCTAACCACCGCCACCGTCGGAGCCTAGATCACCGCCGGAGCTTCGCCCCTCCCTCCTTTCCACGGATCCTCACCGGATCCGGCTTCCTCGCGGGCTCCTCCTCGTTTTCCACCGCCATGGACACCGGTACTACCGTCCTTCCTTTCTCCTCACTTGTTTTCCCCATTGAATCTAGGGACACTTTTATTCTTGGTAAAACTTGTGATTTTGAGGATGTATCGTGTGCACTTACATATCTCCGATGGATTCCCGTTTTAGAATAAGTTTTACTGCCAGTCCTAGATCGATATCACCAGATCTGTGTTGTAATCGCACGATCGGTAGTACCGTATGATTTTCCGGTACTACCGCCGTGCGGTACTACCGTAAATGGACTCGGTACTACCGCTCAGTACTGATAGCAATTTTTTTCTAAAACTTGAAATTCGTCTTCTACTTGTTTCGGGTTCTTGTTCCCTTATCCCTCTGCTACCTCCGTTATTCTTTCACAAGTGCAGGGGCTCCTAGGGATCACGCAAAAGGTCCAAAGCTCGTCATGAGATAGAGGACTTTGAGTCAGAGTCGGAGACACAATCAGAAGAAGAGGTCATGCCGCAACATAGCAGCCGTCTGAAGCTAAAATCCACTCGGGGCCGACGTGGAGGGGGAGTTAAGATAAGTGATGGTCGAGGTAGTGCTCCTCCTTCTCCTCCTCGCACGGGTCGCCACAAGAGTCACAGTTCAGGTCCATCTGGGTCAAAAAAGTTGTCTGACATTCCCGAGGCTGAGTTTCTTGCCCTCCGATCTGACAATCCCTATGTTACTGCTCGCCATGAGTCTAGGGACAAGAGTCTATTCTACACCGACTTCCAGGAGCGGGTCTACTTTGAGGTTCTCATGACGGGTGAGAATATTGTGGTTCCTCAGAAGTGGATAGAGATGAACCATGTGCACAAGAACTTGGACTACTTTGGTGAAGCACTTGAGATTTGCACAAACATTGGCTTGCTTCCCATTATGTAGTTCAAGTGCGACTATGACCCCTTGCTCATTGCACAGTTCTATGCCACCGCTCACTTTGCCAAGAACCAGACTCGGACTATCACCTGGATGACAGAGGGAGTTGTCAAGACCGCAACATTGGCTGAGTTTGGGGCTATCCTTGGCTATGAGGACCGTGGGAGAGATACTCCGGTTGGCTTCCATTGTCACAACAAAGAGCGTCCCATGAAGAAGGATGTCCTTCTTCCACTCTACATCCGTGGGCGTGGTATTGCTGGAAAGATCAAGGGGCTTCTCCCAACATATGATATCTTGCATCGCATTTTTCGTGAGACCATCGCTCCCTGTTCTGGCAATGTTGATGAGTTGCATGGTTTCATGGTGGACATAATGATCACAACTCACCGCCAACGTGAGTCAGGACAACCAATTGATGTGATGGACGTGATTTGGAACGAGATGGTTCATGCTAATCACACTCGGCGGGTTCCTCCTTTTTGCCCCATACATCATGGCACTTATTCTTCACAAGTGCCCATCACTTGCTCGGAACATTTCCTCCCAATGTCTTACTACTCACCGGCACGTGAATCTATTGATCAAGACCCATCTTAAACCATGCAAAGCGGATGGTCAACTTGTTGATGAGGATGGGAACCCGCTTGAGGATGGCTCCGGTGATGATGATGATGCCCATGATGCTGATTTTGTGGCCTCACGCCGCAAGACTGCTCAACCATCATGGGCCAAGAGGATTGAGGCTAAGCTTAAGAAGGTTTTATGCTTCCAGGTTGACAATTAGAAGCGTATGTATGAGGCCCATGTCTATGCCAAGAAAGCCAGCGCACGTCAAAAAGAAGTAATGCAAGCTCAAGGGTTGATCACCTCCGAGGGATCTAAGGACAACATCACTCTGCAAGAGCAATGGATCTCCAAGCACAGCCACTGGGACGATGATGCCTCTTCCACTTTTCATGCTCTGCCTCCGTATGGGGATGACTCAGATGATGACTACCAGTTTTCTCTTGTCCCTTTTTGGTGTCTTGATGCCAAAGGTAGAGAAGAGTCACATTAGGCATCCGGGATTTGCATGGGAAAGTCACAAGCTCGCTCTTGCCTTTGATTTTTAGTCGCTTGTGAACTTTATTTGCTACTTGCCTCTTATTATGTGTGAAACTTATGAACTAACTATTTGTGCTATGTATGCGAAGACTATGTGGTTATCGTATGGATCCATCATTTGTATGGTTTGGTTATTATCATTTTGGATCCATCTTATGTGGTGTGTGATGACATTATCTATTCCTCGTCATTATGGTTCTCATCACACACTTATGTGCGAAGGTATGTGCACTATGTGTGACTATGCACTCTCATGTACCTTGTAAAATAGTATGGGGCTTGTCTCTACTTATCTAGGGGGAGCCCCATCTCTGTTTTACAAAATCTTACTTGTGATCTATTCTATCATGCAAAATGTGTGTTGTCATCTAACACCAAAAAGGGGGAGATTGAAAGAACATTTATTATCCCTAGAGATTTTGGTGTTTATTACAACACACATAACGGACTAATTATCTGCCAAGTATTCTACAGGTTGCATACATAGAATTCCCTGTCCAATTGCACACATAAAGAACTGGCCTGCTGATCGATTTTCTGCCTCAGTGATGTCCGGTAGTACCGGATATTTCATCCGGTACTACCGCTCGGGCCTAGCAGTGTGATGAGTACACTGGCCAATGGCCTCAATACTGAGCGGTATCAAAAAGCGGTAGTACCGCATTTTGGTACCGCTCATGACTGAAGCGCTTGGCAAGCTCGCCAAACTCCTCAGAACTGAGCGGTATTAAAAAGTGGTAGTACCGCATTTTGATATTGGTCAAGTCTAAAGCGATTGGCAAGCTTGACAATCTTCTCAGAGCTGACCGGTACCAAAATGCGGTAGTACCGCATTTTAGTACCGTTCACTTCTGAGGAGATTGGTCTCGTGACTCACACTGTGTGTTTCCCCCTGTATCAAAATGCGGCACTACCGCATGTGTCCGGTAGTACCGGTTTGTAGGGGCGGTACTACCGCCATGCGGTAGCCCCACACATTGATACCGTTGGAAACCGTGGGCTAGACAACCTAGCATTGCATCTTCGGTACCGGTCCGGTAGTACCGGTTGTTTTCGGTACTACTGCTTGGAAGTCCGGTACTACCGCATCATTAAATGCAGCAACGGCCACATTGGAGCTGGGACTATAAATATTTTCCCACGTACCTTGGGACAAGGTGCTCATTCACATTAAAGTCAATACCACCATTGGAGCCACCAAATCCGCAAGATCTCTTCAATCCACCACCCAAAGTCCTTGATCTTTGGGGAATCGAAGGAGGAGGCCTTGATCTACTACTTCACCAAAAGAGATCTTCATTTCCCCCTCATTCAATTGAGGGCCCCTTTGCTCTAGTGTTTTCTTGGAAACTCTAGTTCTAGTTTTGGTTCTTACAAGCTTGTCTTTGATTGTTTTGACAGCTTGCTTGTATTTGGGAGCCTCTGATTAAGTTTTGGATGTGTGCCCCAAACTTGTAAAGGTGTCGGCTTCCACCTTGAAGGTTGCCGATATAGTGGAAGGTGAATCGATCCCGTTGGGGTGAGATTCATGGGAGAACAAGAGAGGCATCTCGTGGCGTTGGTGGTTTGAAACCACCCCCTCTCCAAACATAGACGTACTTACCCTCAAAAGGAAGGAACTACGGGAAACAAATCCTTGTGTCTCCACGTCCACCACTTTGGTTACTTCTATCCTTTACCGCACTTTACTTACTTGTTCTTACTTAGTTTTGTGGTAGCTTGTGCATAATTGTCATATAGGTAAATTCATATTAGTTGCACTATCTAGAGAATTTACCTTATTGTCAAACCTTAATTTGAAAAAGAAGAAAATTTGAAGTAGCACCTATTTACCCCCCCCCCTCTAGGTGCCCATACGATACTTTCACCATGTCACACTAAGCAATCCCAATTGTTTGGAACAAGTCATGCTACAACAATAATCACTAAGCATAAGGTCAAAACAACACCTAGCATGACATGATAAAGTCTAAGTCACAGTCAAAGCAAGCTCCACTTGTACTATTCAAGCAAGAACTTTCTACTCCTCTCCAACACCAATCAACTTATTTGAAACAACACAGCGAGAAATGGGGTCCAAATTACTTTATTCAAGCAAACTAAGAAAACTAAGAAAAGCAAACAAAAACTAAGACGCTCCAAGAACAACACAACAGTGCATGAAACAATAAAAACGAAGTGTCTAGAAAGACCTGAGCTTACCTCTTGAATATTTCTTGGGATGACACGGGGTGGCATCCCCAAGCTTGAGCTTTTGTTCATTCTTCATCTCATTATATCACTCTCTCTCTACACCTAAATTTTTTCCTTCATACAAAACTTCACACAATCTTCATTAGCAACATTAGTGTATTCAAAAGATAATAGACCCTTGGGTTTAGCTTTATAACAGCAAAACTTTCACTAAAAACACAAGATACTGTATCATTTACCTCAAAAATCTCAATTTCCCAAAAGGAACCCAAAAGGCAATCAATAAGAAGCAAATGCAGATAATGGTAGAAATCTGACAAAACAGACCAGAAGGTAGAAACCGATTTTTTCGAAGACCTTATGTTACTCAAATCACAAAGTGTTTAACTAAATAAAGTTAGCTAACATACTGGGGGATTTATTCGAAAAATATCAGCTCAATCCGACTTACAGAGATTCGTCACGAATTTTTACGAGTGGAGAACAAAAATCTATTTTGGGACAGCAACTCCCCAAATCTTACTTCCCTCTCATTAGAGGTCATTCTTGGCACAAAAAGCAAACAAAAAGGAAAAGGAGAGGTTATTACTGAAGTAATAACTTCCAAGACTCAATAAAACTCTTGGTTTATCTCCCAACAAGTACTTTTCTTTAACGCCTTTAAGTTAGGCACAAGAAGCAAGAATCAAGTATTTTCAAATGAAGAATTAAGATCAATACTTGCAATCTCTTCAACTAGGAAAGGTATCTCATCCAATTGAGTTTTGGAGGATCCCTTCTCATCTCTCCTTGGTTCACTACTTTCATCAAAAGGATTTTCAAGAACAATCCAATCAAAATTCTTTTTTAAGGCTTCATGCATTCCTACAAGTTTAAAGGGTATGGGTATCTCAATTTCCTCTCTAGGTTTGCTTTTATCTAAAGTACCCATAACATCTACACATGAGCCTAGCATATTAAAACATTCAAAGACCTTTTTGGCTTCCTTAGCCACATCATTGAACTCTTTTAGTAAAGTTTCCAGGATAAATTCTCTCTTTTCATGATCCTCTTCTTCTTTTAGTTTGAGAAACAAAATTTGCATCATGGGGTTAAGGTTAACAAACCTAGCCTCCAACATATGAACTAAAGAAGTTGCAGCAATTTCATAATTAGGAGCAAGTTCTGATATAGATCTATCCTCAATATCCTCATATTTGCTAACATGATTAAAGAATTCTTCAATATTTTCTTTCCCAATTATGGAGGCACTACCTAATGAAAAGTCTTTCAGGGTGAACTTGGGGATCAACTTGGTGATCTAGAGCAAGGTGACCACTAGAGTACGAACTATTTTTTTGTGTTTTTGATAAGAGAAAGCAAACCTGTAACATCCCAGCATTAGAGCTTAGAAATAAGCTGAACCCAGATGTGTGCATTGCATTCATGCATAGAAAATCCGAATAGTTTTCGCGCTTTTAAACAAAACTTGTCAAAGTGATTGAAGCTTCTCTCAACTTGATGGAATTGAAGTAGATCATCAAATTGACTATGATAAGTTTCAATATGACCTTTGCTAAAAACTTATTGGGTAAACATGATTTGATCTAAGTGTAGATCAGATATAATAAAATGTTACTCATAATACATTGTTTAAATGATTAATATTTGATCCTTAATGGATCCTATCATAATATTCAGCACAACAACTCATAAATGCCAAGTTAAGATTACAATTAAAGTAATATAAATGTAATTACTAATCCTGACCTATCTTATTCTTATCTATTCTTACTATGAGTATCATAGTAATACCTAAGTTTAACTCTTTAATGAGTTTGAGTTGGAAAGAAACTAAGTCAAGATCATTCACCATATATCTTTATTTACATTTCAATCTTTATGGAACCTATCTTAATATCTATTGTTCATCAATGATTGAGTAATCAACCATTGATTCACAAATTATTTAACTATCAATACTTGATCTACTACTTCTTGATCTTATCATAGCATCTACTTAAATCTTTTAAAGAGGGAGGTAAGGGAAGGTAAATGGTAATGCTAGATTCAAATATCATCTATAGTATGGGAGTGTTGGAAGTAAAGTAGATCAAAAGGATTATTGGTGGAGTTAAATCACTCCTGAATGAATAAAAGAGTAATTTATAACATATAATTATATAGTAGTAAAAAGGATTACAAGGATGAAACCTGAAGATAGTTACCAGTGGTAATTCTATTGGATCAAGAGGGCATAGTCCATGAATAACCCTTAATCCAATATGAGATACTAAGAAGATAATTCCAATACAATTGAAAAGTGGTATTGATGAAACCTTGATTAGCCAATTGGAAACCTAAGCTATAAATGATTAAAGGATTATAATGATCATGCCTTACTCACCAGGATTGTCCACCTATATCTAGTATAAATGATATTGGTGGGTAGAACATGATTGAAACCCTAGTAGAGATAACTAATCCTAGAGTAGTCAGTATAAGCCACATTAATATAATGTGAGGTTGGAGTGTGAGTTATTAGAGTAAAGTAAATGTAAGATAGTATGATTCAATTAAAGCTAGTATAGCATAGAGTTATGGAAGTAGTGTTATTCATCTTAAAGGATAGTAAGCTTTAGAGAAAGGTAGTTTGATACATACAGCTGATGGAGAAATATTAGTGATGGATGATTAAGGAAGATTATGAGTGGATTTTGAAGGAACTACTTGTTGGATGGAAGGTTATCAACAGTAGAATAGTGAATATAACCAAGTATGGATATGAGAAAGCTATAAAAGCTTCAGTGTCAAGCTCATTGGATTTATCAATAGGTTTAGAAGAATAATAGGTGAATAATAATATTTTTGTGAAGTAAAGCTCATCATGTTAATCATGATGATAGATAGGAAGAAATAGTATATCTAGGAAAGGAATTCCTTAACTAGAAGTCTAGAATTATGAATCATGGAAAATAGTAATTCTTGGTAAACAATCAACTTTAAATCTTAAACCAAGTATAATATCCATTCCATGTTATGAATTCCTCATCTTATATCTCTATCACTTAATAGGAATATTTTCCTATAGCAAATTACATAAGCACATCTCTGACAATTCCAATTATCATAATTATATGTGCTTAGGAGTATCTTTATCAATTCTTTTCTATAAAACATTTTAGATATAACTTTCTATTTTAAAAGGTGATGTCATCAAATATCACAAACAGAAGACAATATGCTTAGCTATTAAATATTTACCCACATTCACAAAAGAATATAAGTACATTAAGAACCCTAAATTTCTATGTTTATCATAATAGAATATATACAATACCATTTTCTAAAATTAATGAAAATGGTATTCACCATATTAATTTATTTTGCATTTCATGCATCAGTTAATGATATAGGATCATTATGTATAAAAGTTCTATTTAAACTATGAGCTAATTAGAGTTAAGTTTTATAAACAAATAAGAAAATATCAAATAATAAAGCCATGGTTTAGTATAGAAAGAAAATTAATAATAAAGACTTCTACAAAATATTAAAGGGGAATTATATAAAGAAAATAAAGAAATATATAAAGAAAATATTTATCATTAAGGTTTACAAAATAAATCTCAATCAATACTAATTGTTGTTGTAAGTATTCCGCGAATAAACTTTGTTAGAAAAGTTCAAATTAAAGATTAAATACAAATCTGAAAGGTAAAACAGAAAATAGAAAAAAGTAAAGCAAATAAAAAACATTTCCTGGCTGTGGCCCATTTCTTTCTCCTCTTACATGTCGCCCATGTTGAAAGAACATGTGGGCCCCCATGTGTGGTTTTGGTAATTAATGACAATCTTTATGGACTAATGTGTGTATTAAGTTGTACTTGTAGGAATTTTCCATTGGCATTGCTTGGAGCATGTGTTGACTTCAAGATAGATGAAATGAGAAGAAGATGTGTTGTGCAAGCTCAAAATGCGCCATCTATAGAAGATCTCATGTTTGATGCTTGCCATCCTCGGTGATCATGGATCGATGATGAGGAATCAATAAAGGTGTCCATCTTGAGAAGGACAAGATCGTCTACATCGAGCTCCAGTGGATTGCTCAAGGCAAAGGTATAATATTGATAGGTTTTCCCTTTTGCCGGTCTCATGTTTGTTGGGAGACCGGGTTTAGGATAGATAACCGTACTATCAAGAGGGGCTCTCGAATGAGTAACTCTGTCACATCGTTCAGAGAGAGATCAAACCTTTGCATACTTGCATCATAATATTTGGTTGTTATTTGGTCTTATCCATGTGAGTATATAGAGCTTGTGGTAATCTCCATAACAAGCTCTAGTTCATCAAAAACGGATTTCCCTTTTATATCTTATTGCGTTTTGATCTTGGAGGTTTTACCGGTTTGTATTTTAGAGATAGGTAAAACCTTACATTATTTGTTTCTTACTCATATGAGGATTTAGATCTTGTGTTAATCTCCATGACAAGCTCTAGTTCATCGAAAACGGATTTCATATGCATTTTCTATTACGTTTTTGATGTTGGAGGTTTTATCAGTTCGTCTTTTTGATAGAGGTTAAACCGTTTGTCATTTGGATCTATCCTCACTTTCTGTACTATAATGTTTCTTTGCATGATCTTTTAGATCTTGTTGTCCTCTTCGAAACGAGCCCAAGTTCATCAAAATCGGAGTCTGGATACAAAAGTTATGGCCGTTTTCGTTCAGGGATGACCGATAATACCGGACCAGGGTCCGGTAGTACCGGAGGTCCGGTAGTACCGCCCCTTAGTACCGGTCGGTACTGAATAAGGTGCGTTTGGCAACCTGGGATCCCCAGGGAATGTCCGGTAGTACCGGGAAAAAGTCCGGTAGTACCGGGATTCGCGTTTTTTGGCTTCAACGGTTGGATTTTGGGGGGGACCTATTTAAGAGGCCTTCTTCCCCAATAGTTCCCTAACCATTCTTGCAAGTTTTTCCCTCCATTGTTGACCTTCTTGAGCTTGCTTTCTCTCAATCCCTCCAATGATTCTTGCAGATTCTTGAGGGATTTGAAAGAGGAGATCTAGATCTACAATCCCACCAATCAATCTCTCCTCTAAGTGAGGGGAACATATTGGGATCTAGATCTTGGAGTCTTTTGTGGATTTCCTCCATTGTTCTTCCCATCTTATTCCCCCATAAGCTTTTGTAGCTTTGGTGGAATTTGGTAGAGAAGGATTTGACCATCTTTGTGGTGTTCTTGCCATTTGCATTCGGTGCATCGGTTTTTGTTCTCCTCGGAGGATTTGGTTTGAGTTACTCATTGGAGCTTGTCTCTCTTGGGTTCTTGGAACCCTAGAAGGTTTTGTGGCCTTGGTGGCATTGTGGCCTTTTGTGACATTTGTTGGGAGCCTCCAATTAAGTTGTGGAGAAGTGCCCCAACCTTGTGAGAGTTTCCGGTTGCCACCGACAAGTGCACCGATAGTGGAAGCGTGGATCGATCCCATTAGGGTGAGATTCACCAGAGAATAAGGGAGGCCTTTTGTGGCGTTGGTGGTTTGATACCACCCCCTCTCCAAACGAGACGTACTCCATGTTGGGAGGAACTCGGTAAAATATCGGTGTCCCCGCGTGCCTCGGTTATCTCTATACCCGAGCTCTTTACTTATGCACTTTACATTGTGATAGCCTTCGTGCTTGAAGTAATATATATCTTGCTATCACTTTGTTGCTTGTATTGCTTAGCATAAATTGTTGGTGCACATAGGTGAACCTTAGTTGTTCTAGGTTGTGCTTAACAAAGTAAACACTAGTTTTATTCCGCCTTTGTTGAGCCACTCTAGGAAAAGTTTTCATCGCCTATTCACCCCCCCTCTAGGCGACATCCGTATCCTTTCACATGTGCAACCCACAAAAGCCCAGCAGCCAGCCCAACTCGTTCTCTTCTGTGACTGACAAGTGGGACCAAAGGAGGATTGCGGGTTTAGAGAAAAGAAGTGCCAGGGGGTTTTCTACAAAACCAACTTCATCGTCTACCTCGCCTACTAGAAGCAGCTCGCTGGCCAGGAGCTCCGCCGTCGATGAACCGCCGCGCTGTGATACGTGCTACCGCTCCTGGATGGAAGGGATAAGAATGCCACGATGCCGTCTGCTCGTCCTCATCCCCATTTCCCCCTCTGCAGCTCTCTCTCTCTCTCAATTTCTTCTTCTGAACCGAGAACCCTAGCTCGAAGGTGAGCCAGTGCCGGCGATTCCGTGCTCACCTCGGTCAAACAAGACCACGATGGAGACCGCCGTGCTCCTCTCGTTCGTTTGCCCCGACTCGCACTAGCGGAGGAGGCGTGAATCAACCCAATCGCACCCTCGGTTCCCGGCGCTATTCGTCGACCTCACCATTGTCTCCGGCCTCACCTCACCCTATCGACCACACCATCGTGTTCCTGGTGAGTCACTGAATCTCCTCGCATGCGTAGATGCTTTGTTTGCTTCCTAAATCCACGCCACCATGATTACCCGCAAGCACCGCCGCATGAGCTCGTTGTCGGTTGTCCTCCGGTGACCAAAATAGGGCGGCGCCACCACCAATAGGTTCCTCGGGATACCCTCTTTCCAACGACCCTAGCCACAGCCCCGCGCACGCACCAAATCATCTGATCCATCATCGATCTGAGAGGATCAAGTTCATATGACGTCATGCCCGCGTCACCCTCAGCCTAGTCAGCCAGTTTGACCCAGTCTTTGTCTGGCGTGGCAGATGACATGGCCTTGGGCCCATATGTCATTGTCTGGGAGTAGAAATAGGGTCAGTAACAAAGACAATTAATAACCTGAAAGCTAAGGTGGCCTCTGACCCACTAGTCAGTGACTAGGGCTAGGTGTGGGTGCGGTGTAAAAAAGTGATTTCCTGTTTAAGAAAGAATAAAAGATATAAATCCAAATATACATATTCCATAAATTAAATAAAATGATTAAAACTTGTTAAATCTATAACTTTTGTTTTATAGTTTAGAAAATTATGTATAATATATGAAAATGTTTAGAAAAATAAAATCTATAACTTAAAACTATTATTAAACATTATTATGTTAACAATTTAAATAATTATTATTTAATAAAAATTTAAAGGTAATAAAACTTTGATAATTCCTATTTTAATAATGGTAAATGTTAAGAATATAGTCCAGGATGGCCCTGATGGCGCGCAACTCCTCACTGGTAGGATTGACTAAGATACTAGCAGCGTCGGCGTATAGGGAAATTCTGCATTTGTTTGCACGTGAGCGGATGGGGCTCAGAATTCCACTAAGGGTCGCCCTAGACAGAATGCGCTGCAGGGGGTCAATTGCCAGGATGAAGAGCATCGGAGATAGAGGATCTCCTTGTCTGAGCCCCTTAGCGTGCCAAAAAGCCTTTCCAGGGTCGCCGTTAAGAAGGACGCGTGTCGACGAAGAAGCAAAGGAGAGGCAGATCAGTCACGCCATATCGGCCCGAAACCGATGGCCATGAGAACCTCCAGAAGATACGCCCATCCGATGGAGTCGAAAGCTTTGGAAATGTCCAATTTGAGGAAGAGACTAGGGGTCTTTGTCGAGTGAAGCTCTCTGATAAGGTTCTGCACGTGCATAGAGTTGTCGTGGATGCACCTTTTTTTGACAAACGCACTTTGGCAATTGGAGACAATGTCCGGCAAGATGGGCGTGAGCCAGTTAGCGAGAAGCTTGGAGAAATTTTTTGACAGGCTATAGATGAGGCTGATGGGCCGATAGTCTCCGACAGCCGAGGCATCCGGCTTCTTAGGGATGAGGACAATATTATCCGAGTTTATGAGATGGGCGCAATTGCCCCGGAGTTTGGACATGTGAGTGATAGCATTGATGACGTCGACCTTAATAATTTCCTAGCACGATTTGAAGAAGGCTCCAATAAATCCATCAGGGCTAGGTGCTTTGACCGAAGGTAGAGAAAAAAATGCCTCTTTTATCTCCTCTTCGACGAAGGGGTTATCTAGGTCAGAAAGATCGTGAGGAGTGTAGCCCAATCTGTCCCAGTCCAAGCTGTTCGCCGTAGGCTACTGCAAGCTGCCCCTTGAAGTGTTGAAGAAGTTCCTCTTCTTTGTCCTTAGCCGTGATAGCCATCCCAGAGGGCGTGGTAAGGGACTGGATGTAGACCCTCCTCCTGTGGCCATTAGCCCTAGCATGGAAGAGATTAGTTTTGGCATCTCCCAATCGAATCCAAGTTAGTCTTGATCTCTGGCGTAACTTGATTTTCTGAATATGCCTCATCACTAACATGACCAAGACCGAGGTCTTCCCGGTGCAATGTAAACAAATAAACCTCGACGAAGTCATGACTACCTTCCCGGCCAAGGTTGTTTCCTTCCCTGGAAGATACATGGGTCTCCCGCTTCACATCCGTCGTCTTCGCAAAGTGGACTTCCAGCCTCTCTTCGAAAAAATTGCTGGGAAGCTCCCGGGATGGTACGGCAAGAACATTGTGCGCCCGGGAAGAATTACCCTAGCCAAGTCGGTTCTCATGGCCACAGCAATATACCACTCGACCGCCATTCCGCTTTCCAGCTGGGCACAAAAGAAGATTACAAAGATTGTCAAAAACTTTGTTTCGGCTCGAGACGAAGGCGAGCATGCTGCGAATGGAAAGGCGCTAGTCAACTGGAAGACCGTTTGCAGACCTAGGGCTTTGGGTGGCCTTGGGATGCCTAACATCAAGCGCACTGGGCAGGCACTGAGACTCTGACCGCACCTGGGCGGGGTCTAAGCTTCCCTGCAGTTCGGCGGACATGGCCCTCTTTAGGGCTTCCACGATAATAAATATCGGGAATGGAGAATCAGCGTCATTCTGGCACGACAACTGGTGCGGACACGGGCCTCTTCGATTTCGGGCCCCTCATCTTTACAAGGTGGCAAAAAGAAAACGAAGGATTGTCGCCAAGGAGTTATTTCAGGAAAATTGGATCCGCTCTATTGCAAGACTGAACACCCCTGCACAGCTCTCCCAATACCTCGACGTTTGGGACGTAATCCAGGATACTCACCTAAACCCTTTGGAAAAGGACTGCATAAGATGGAACTGCACGAACGACGGCGTGTATTCTGCTAGCTCGGCCTACCATGCACAATTCAATGGCTCCTTCCCTAGGTTTAAGTCAGGAAAAATCTGGATTGCCGATGCGGAGCCGAAGTGTAAGCTCTTCTCTTGGCTGGCCCTCCATGGAAAACTCCTCACCGCTAACATGTTAGCCATCAGAGGCTGGCCCCATGACCCTTCTTGCAGTTTGTGTGGATCTGCCCCTGAAACTACCGCTCACCTCTGCAAGGATTGCCCCTTCACGACGGTGGTCTGGAACACAATTCAAGCATGGGACAACGAGACGATGGGGAACCACGGCACTTCCTTTCCTTCCATCTCCGAATGGTGGGACGATTTGATCGTTGGAAGATCTAAGCTCGAGCAATCTCGCCAAGCGCTACCGCTTACACACCACTGGGAATGCATGGAAAGAAAGAAACCGCAGAATCTTCACCTAGGCGCCTCACCTATATCGAGGTGGCTTCCATCACTGTGACATCTCTATGCGGGTATCAGCTTGTTAGCTATTCCAAATGACGAGCAGACTAGTTATTTTGGTGTTTTTGTTTTTTCAGTGGTTTTGGCATGTTTTCACTTTAATCCAAAAATGCCTTTCTGTACTAAGACCGTTTAATTCCCTCTTCTAATAGAAAAGGCAGCGCTCCTGTCGGTTGCTCTAAAAAAATGTTAAAAATATAAATAAATACCAAAAATCTTGGAAAAATAAAAAACTATATTTTAAAAAACTATAATCATGTATTACTATTTCACTTAATTAAATATTTATTATTTATTAAGTAATTATAAAGTAATAAGAATTTTCAAAATCGTATCTTATTATTTATAAATCACAAAAATAAATGAAAGATACCAAAATGATCACAAAAATAATATCTACATGTTAAAAATATAATATTCCACTTTTGAGTTAAATAAAAATTCAAATAATTTAATAACTCAAATTTAAACTTATTTACTTAATGGATAATTTATATAAGGGTAAATAAAAATTGCTAATATGTCTAACATTAACCAATTGAGTCTAATAAATAGTATTAGTCTTGAACATTAATAATATGAAGTCAAAATAGTTTAACACATTTTAATTACAATTTTATTGAATTGTCCTCAACCATAGGTGTGTAATATTTTCTAAAAAGAATCCTTATCAAATATAAAATCTTCAAGAATAATTTGTAGTTAAATAAAAACTTATTTCCTTTACTTTAACCACAAGTTTATCAACATACTGAAACACTATAGTGAACTCATGAGCAATTAAGTAATATTACTCCATGGTTTACAAACTATAACCACTCATCCATAAAAGGGTAAGTAATACTATTCCATCATAAAATCAAGAAAACCACTACATCAAATAAAAATATAACCATTCTTAAGTAACCTTAAGGCAACATTACCAAGTACACAAAGTACAAATGTTATAAGCATTATACTTTCAAACTATCTATGTTTTAAAGTTAACTTTAGTCTACAAGACTCTAAATATAATACCAAAGACATTGTTATATGTTTTATAGTTAACTTTGGTTTGTTATAGTTAAGTCATAAAGCATCTCAAGTCCAAACTATTCAAGCAAGCACAAATAATATCGACCAGACTCAACTCATGAGAAAGATTGTTTAGACCTTAGAAAAGAAACCTTTTCTTCAAATGTTATTCTTTTTGCCACTTCAAACAAGAACTCTTATATAAGCAATCTTGAATAACATTTTACAATTGTGTGTGTCCTATTGTTTTATGATATTGTAAATTATATGATTCTTTCACACACACTCACAAGCCTTAATAAGAAGCATAGATATAAAAATCATCTAAAAGTACAACACATTTCAAAGACATCATTTCTAGTCTCCAAACCCTATAACAACGTTATCCCCGGGATTCGCGTTTATAAAAGTGCATCACATTACTTATGCATAAGAGCATATTGCTTCCTTAAACATTAGTCCTTACCGGACCAATGATGTTGATTTCAGATATTGGATCTTATATTATCTTGAAGACCGTGAGTGCATAATCTTGCAATGACAAAAGGCAAGTTCACGCTTGCTCATGTCCTTTGGTTATTTTCTGTAAAGTATTTTAAAAATACAATGTGGACATCACCTGTATTTGAAAAAGGTCCGAAAACACTATTTTCATAATAATGTGATTATAGGTTATTACCATGAGGTAATAACTTGCTATAGAAGTTCCGGTGGTAAAGGAACATATTATATAGGACTAAACAACCAATGTCCCCAGTGATTCTAGCGTCATATATTACGCGTTAACCATGAGATTTGGAATGGGACGGAGAAGTCAGCTCTATCCTTTTCCTCTTGTATGGAGGCAAGACGACCTTAACGTGGCGTTGTGATTCCTTGTGCGGATCCAACATATGGGTGGGCACCCTTACGCCCCACACTTTTGGTGTCTAGATTATCTATGGATGGTGTTTAGTGGATGGACCATTTAATATGGCACTTGCCAGGGCAACACCAGGTCATAGAGTCTTCGGGAACTCATCAGGGTTTTAGCCTGCCCGAAAGGGGGCTTAACGAAGGTGAGCCAGCCTGAAGGATCGTGCAGACATATGAGGTCGCGGAGAGGGCATTGATTGGCTTGGACCAACTACTAGGCCCCACAACATGGAACTGTGGGCGGGTAAGCTGCCCGATTGTGCAACAAGGAGTTGATCTCTCATGGGAAAAGTAACGCACCTCTGCAAAGTGTAAGAACTGTAACTTGTTACTCACTGTTCCAGGAAGGAGCTGTGAACGCGGCAGGAAAGGAACGCCATGAAAGTTCTGGTAAACCTGTGAAGGCTAACGGACATAGTATTTTAGAATAAAAGCAACCTTTGAAGAAATGTTTTATGAAAACTTGTATTGCCTACGACCTACGGTCTGTGGTTGTAGTTATAGTGCATCAATCACTCCTTTTCTAGTGAAACTTGCTGAGTACGCTCGTACTCAACGTATCTTCTTAACCCTTGCTAGATTCTAAAGCCGGTACAGACAACATCTACATCAAGTTATGCTCTAGGACTCATCATCCAAAGCTAAAGATCTTCAATGCAGACAAGAAAGTCAACATATACATCAACTCAAGTGAAGACAGAGTTAGGGGTTAGGTAGGAATATACCCTCTAGCCAAGAACCTAATTATGTAGTGTATTGTAATAACAGCAATGCCAACCCCTTAGTTAAAATACTAGTCTTAATAGTATAATAATTCTTGCGTTGTTTATCTTTAATTCTTCTTTGTAAGAAGTTCTTTCTCTCTCTTTAACCTAGAGTATTCTCTGGATCTTGTGTAAAGAGTGAGTTGTAACATCTAGCCATGTATTGGACCCTCTATGTCTCTGTTGTGTCATTCTGAGAGATGTAATACTAGTGAACGGTGTTTCATTGGTGTTATGTCAACGACTATAGTATACTACATCATGGAGTGGTATGCTGGGTCACCGCGAAACCAAACTAAACTATTTTTTTGAGTTTTTAATAACAAGAGGCAAACAAAACCAAGCAAAATAAACTAAGCAAAACAAAAACAAAGTAAAGAGAAAGGTTGTGAAGGACTCCCTTTGTGAAGACATCCTTAGCCTCCCCGGCAACGGCGCCAGAAAATCTTGATGATGGACGTGTTGTCAACGCCTCGTTGGGAGACCCAAAGAGCAAGGTGTGATAAGCACAGCAGCAAGTTTTCCCTCAGTAAGAAACCGAGGTTATCGAACCAGTCAGAGGAAGGAAATGACTCAAAGGTGTTGCTAGCAACTTGGAGACATGCACGACACAAACTCAAGACTTTGCCCCAACGAACAGTGAGGTTGTCAATATCACCGGTTTGCTGTAACAAAGGATTAACTGTATGGTGTGGAAGATAATAGTGGTTTGCAACAAGTAAACAGTAACAATGGAAGATGTATCAATGGTAAAGATTGGACCGGGGTCCATAGTTCACTAGAGGTGTTCTCCTTAGATAAACAAACATGGCATGTTGGGTAAACAAATTACAGCAGGGCAATTGATAGGACTGAGCAAGGCATAATATAGCAATACTAGACATTCATGATCCTATGAGATTCGATTGGGCAATACAATAAGATACATAGACCGCCATCCAACTGCATCTATGACTAGAAATCCACCTTCGGGTTATCATCCGAACCCCCTCCAGTATTAAGTTGCAAGCAACAAACAACTACTTTAAGCAAAGTGTGTAAGGTAAACAATCCACTTGTTCCATGAACAAGAGACCGTTGTTTTCTCCCTAGTGGCAACAACACATCTACAACCTTAGAGATTTATGTCACTTCCCTTAGATTAAATAGAGGCATGAACCCACTATCGAGCATAAATCCCCCTCTTGGAGTCACTAGCAACTACTTGGACAAGATAGCTACTAACAACAGAGAGCATGCAAGATCACAAACAACACAAACATGATCGAATCAATAAGACAAAACCATTAATCAATTTGACATAGTAATCTCAATATCCATCGGATCCCTGCAAACACAACATGTATGATTACAAATAAATGAGATATTGATCATGAACGGATCTCACAAGATCTAAACATGATAGCACAAAGGAGGAGATACAACCATCTAGCTACTACATGGACCCGTAGTCCAAGGTGGAACTACTCATGCTTCATACCGGAGGCTGGCATGATGAAGAAGAAGGCCTCTAGGATGATCTCCCCTCTAGCAGGGTGCCGGGAAGAGCTTCAGATCCCCTCGATCTAGGGACGATGGTGGCAGTGGCTACAGACGGTTTCGTGGAATATTGATCGGGTACTTAGGGTTTTGGCATCGGGGGGTCTTTATAGGCGAAGAGGCGAGGCTGGGGGCGTCTAGGGTGGTCACACCCCCAGGCGCGGCTAACCCTAGCCCGTGCCGCCAGGGGGGTGGCCCCTGGTGCCTCCCCTCCATCTCGTACTCTGGCTCCGTGTTCCCCAACGGTAAAATATTGACTTTGTCTTTTGTCCCGTCCAATTCCGAGAATATTGATTTTCTGTCTTTCTGGAACCAAAAACAGAAAAAAAAGGCAACTGGCACTATGGCATCTTGTTAATAGGTTAGTACCAGAAAACATATAAAAACACCTCAAAGTGTAGACAAAGCAAAGCAAAGTAGATACTAAACATGAATGAAACATTCAAAATTATAGATACGTTTTTGACGTATCAAGTTGCTGGTTCAAATTAGATTTAAGGTTTCATATGAGTATTATAAAGTTAGTGGTTTATACTTAAGCTTTAATATGAGTCATAATTATGGATTTAGACTTAGTAATTAAACTTAAAGGATCTAGTGCTTTATAAAGAAATGTGATTATTTCTTAGTTAGGAATTAATTTTAAATAATTAAAAAATCACTTATTTCATTTTAATAAAGTAGGTAAATGAAATTTCATTACCTAAGAACCTTAAAATCTTTTGGAATAATATATTTAGTATTTTTTAGTAAAATATACTTACTTAAGATCTTAAAATGAATTTTATTTATTTTTAAGTATTATCTTTATTTTTTATAAAATTCATCAAAGGATTTATGTTCTTAGATATTTGTTTCAAGTATAATTTTTAAGATAGTATTTTTATAAAATAGTAGATTTATTTTTCTATACAAAATGATTTTTATTCATTTTAGGATTTTTCCTTATTTTATTAAATTTCATTTAGGATTTTAATAGTTTTAATATTTAGTTTTATTTTATTTAGCTTAAATAGGTAAAGTTATATTATTATTAAGTAGAGATTATTTTTGTGAACATTTTAATGTATCATATGTATTTTTATGATTTTTCTGCATTTTTTAGAGCTTAAAGTATTCAAAGGGTGTTTTTGTAATTTCTTGTTTTGTCTTATAATATTTTATTATATTCACATTTTCTTTACTTGATTGGACTTGGCCCATAGCCAAACTGCCTCACAGGCCGAATCGGCCCATCCAGTCCCAACTGGTTGGCTATCCTAGCCCAACCCCCCCCCCCCCCACACACACACACACGCCACCCCTAATCTCTTCTCTCTCGATTCCCTTCTCTAGTACGCGACCGAGGCGCCGTCGCTTGCCCCTCCGGCCCCCACCGCTTGCCCGTCTGGCTGCCACCATCGATGCATGTTGCTGATTAAATCGCCACCGGCTGCCAGATTCTCCTTTCGCCTGCGTCAACCGTCGCGCCTGCTCGCATGAGCTCTACCCCGGATAACCCTAGCCATGTGGGTCAGGTGCGCCAACACGGCAGTACCCCTAGCCACGACTGCTTCTCTCTAGCTCACGCGCCTCCTATGCCCCAACTCTAATACCTCGGCTTCTTTATCTACCCCACCATGCTCTAATCGAGTTGGCATCAATGGAATGGCATGGTGCATGTGATCTCTATCTCACGATCTGCTGCCCCGGGGACCTGCTATCATGGTGGTGGCCAGTGGTGATTTTGTTGGGATTATTGGATGCGGTCACCTATAATTTCCCCTTTCCTGGATTCCTCCTACTGTTCTTCTTTGACTCTGACTCTGGTGGGAAGGCGTATAAGGCGCAGCCCCAAGGTCACATGTATGGTTCTTTCTGCGACCAGCCTTCGTGTTGATGATGGTGACTCATGGTTGTACTGCAATCGATTGCTGTTGATTTATACTAAGTATGGATTTTTATTCATGATTGTGTTTGTTGATCTTCTGCATTACTTGTGATGTCATTCTAACTTGGATGATTATTTACCCCTAGCAGATATGGCTTGAGCTGGATTATGGTAGTACTGATTTGTTAGGTATAGGAACTCTTAGTGTTGTTTGACTACATTGTGTGAGCAATATTCTGCCTACTGATTGGTTCAACTTTGAACCATAGCATGAATATGTATAATATATACACTCAATTTATTTGTGAAATTAGATACTACTTGTGTGGATTAGTGAGTTCTTGATGTATAGAAAGAGATTTTCTTGTGTTATATGTAGTACTAATTAGTTATTAACCTATGAGCTTGCTAATATATATGTATACCCCTTATGAGTGATGACTTGTGTGTAACTAATAGTAGCACGAATGTGTTATGATCAAGTTCAGAAAGTGATAGTGTGTAAATGTTATATACTTTTTGCTTATTAGATAGGTTCTGGTTATTCTTTCTAGAGTAAATGATTTTGCCACTATAATTTTCAGATGTATATCTGGCTTTGCTTGATGCTCACCTGAAAGTTGTGATGTGAATCATTTATGTGCAGTTAAAATGACAGAGAGTAAATTTGAGTTGATTCCTAGTGTATTCTAGGAAGATGGTTTAAATAATTCTCATTTGAGTTGCTATGATTTATTGCGGTTAACTAGCTTGACCTAGTTAACAAGATGGATTCATTTTTATTTGGTACATGCTCCAATCCAAGGGAATTATAACCTAACCATGTGTTCAGTTCACTACACTTGTGAAGTTGGCTTAGTTGAATTGTTTTTAGAGGAATTCGATTAAAATTTCTTGTCAGCTTTTCTTTACTTGTGGCAAGTGATTTGAACAATCTGGTTAACCATATGGAACATATGTTGATGATTTAATGTTGTGGTACCTCATAAGAGTGTGCACAATGGATAATTCCTAGGTCACAATAGTTGTTCTGTTTTGGTTGGGTGGATATGGATCATCGCCTGGATGGGTTGGTGCTATGGTTGTGTTATAGGGTGCCCCTGCCAATGATGCACAAGCTGAGGACCATTTTTTTATGAGAACAGATACTACTGGTGGCTCTCAAACTCTATGAAGAATTTGCATAGATTCTCTATGCCAAGTGAGAGTCTTCCTATTTATTTTTCTTATTTGGGGCTGCTACTATGCATGATTATGCTAAAACTGATAAGAATAGATATTGTGGTGTGCTCAACCTGAGATGGTGATGTGGTTTGTTTTCCTGTGGGTGATCTTAATCCATGATTACTTGCTCTGCTGGTTCTGTTTGCTTTTCCTCCTTGATAAACTTGACTTGCTCCTGCCCCTTTCTTGTGTTTCTGGCATGCTCCTCCTGGTGATGTTGCCACTCCTTCTGGTCCAGCTCCAGCTACTCCTCCTATCTTCTAAATCACCTCCTTCTCCTTGATGATTACCTTAGATATTTCTCTAGGTGATCTCAGTGATGATCTGCAAGAACAAATGTGTTCTTGGTGGTGTTTTGTGTGGATAACCCGGGAAGAAGGTCGTGGTGTGATGAAATAGTAAGATCTAGACGCCTAGTGAGGAGAATGAAATGATATGTGTGTGTGGCTTCTTGCTATCTATGGTTGATTTCTTCCTTCTCTATACCTGGTACTCTCCCTGTTGTGTTGACACCACATCAGTTGCATGTATGACAGTGTTGCTTACAGTTGGGCTCCATAGGGTTCAAGTTTCTATATTGTATATCTTTCTCTTGTGGACGAGATCAAAGTAGAATGTAATCTTCCTGATTTGACTGTCCCCTTTTACTTGCCAACGGTGAAACTTGCCCCTAGGCCAGTGATGCTAAGTCTGAGGCAAAATTTCCTGATAAGAACATATTCTAAACATGGCCCCTTGATTAATACTCTGATGAATTAGGCAATAGCATCACAAGGCCAAATATGAGAGTAAAACTCTAACCAACTAACATTATTTTATTTTTTTGTTCTGTTTTTTTTGTTGTGTTTGCACAAAATGAGAAGAACCAGAATCAGAAGAAAAGAAGATTGAAGAGTATAGATAGGGAATAAGTTAGGGTTTACTTTTATTATTTTGTAACTTTATTTCATTATTAAACATTGTAAATATTATTGTACTCTTATATTAATGTAATAAAGTTCTTTTTTTCCATTTATCTTTTTCTTTAGTAGAAACTTGTAAAGATTCATACCTTATTTAATAAAGCTATACGCTCTCTTTCTTTTTGTAGTTTAAAGTTTGTAAATATTATATCTCAAAAACAAAGGAGTATTCCATTCTTTATTTAAAATACAATGTAATATTATATTAAGTAGTGAAGTTTAATATTTCTTTTATTTGTATATTGTAACCACCATGTATTATTCTTATTATAATAAAGTATAGGTATTTCTATTTTCATGCCCTTGGTTCGTTAGTTGTACTTATTTTTCCTCAGCCGCTTAACTTTTCCTCACTTTTCCCCTCGCCATGCTATGAAACCCTCGCAGGCGCTGAGACAGAGGGATGCCATCAGGTCAAAGGCTTGACCGTTACATGCTGATTGGTGGGGCCGCGTTGGGGAGGGTCGGGCGTTGAGCGTTACGTTACGAGGCCTCGACCGTTACATGCCTGACCGGTGGAGCCGTGTTCGTACGGGTCCTGCATACGTGGTGAAGGGTGGGGCCACGTTGGGATGGGTCTTCCATACGTGGTGAAGAGTGGGTCCGCATGGAGACACATCGGACCGGCCATTCTCGCTCACCCAAAGAATCCGCTTCCCCTCGAGCCTAGAACAGCTCCCACACCGCCCCTCCGCTGCCCCGCTGTTGTGTCCTCAGACCTTATGTCATCCTCGACCCTAGAGCCTCCCCCTCCCCCTAGTCATGGAGCCCATTCCACCTTCGGCTCTGCTCCTGCCCCTACTAGATCTACCCCTTTCGCGGAACGGTATGCAATGCCGGCTGGTGCACCGTCCATCCCCATCGAGCACGGAGAAGATTGGGTGGAATCACAGGGATCTAACGCATGGATTCCATCTAGATAAGCATCGTTTCCCTTTTGTGGGTTGATTATTGGTAGTATTTGAACGCGAATCGCTGGTGCTCAACTAACTGCCTTGCTTTTTGAATAGGATTGATCCAGTGCTGGCGTAATTCGTGGTTATCTCTCTGGATTTTACTTACCAGCGGTGGTTGCAACCTCCATAACTCTCAGAGATAGATAAAATCTATTGTAAATTCCCCTGGAGCAATGGATATTCAGTTGGTTTGCAAGAGTGTTTATAATTATGAAACTCTCGCACGGTCTGAAATTATAATTAACACAACTCTCGCACGGCTAGCGATTCACTTTCAAATTAAAAAATTTATAAAACTCATAATGTACAAGAGTGTTTATAATTGACACAACTCTTGAACACTTCCAAATTTACAAAAAAATTACAACTCTTGATGTAAAAGAGTGTTTATAATTGACACAACTCTTGAACACTTTCAAAATTTAAAAAATTATAAAACTCTTAATGTAAAAGAGTGTTTATAATTGACACAACTCTTGAACACTCTCAAATTTAAAAAAAAATCATACGACTCTTAATGTAAAAGAGTGTTTCTAATTGACACAACTCTTGAACACTTCCCAATTTTAAAAAAATCACACGCTCTTAATGTAAAAGAGTGTTTATAATTGACACAACTCTTGAACAATTTCAAATTGAAAAAATCATACAACTCTGAATATAAAAGAGTGTTTATAATTGACACTACTCTTGAACACTTTGAAATTGAAAAAATTATACAACTCTTAATGGAAAAGAGTGCTTCTAATTGATACTACTCTTGAACACTTTCAAATTAAAAATATATACAACTCTTAACGTAAAAGAGTGTTTATAATTGACACTACTCTTGAACACTTTCAAATTGAAAAATTATACAACTCTTAATGTAAAAGAGTGTTTATAATTGACACTACTCTTGAACACTTTCAAATTAAAAAATTATGCAACTCTTAATGTAAAGGAAAAGGGTGTTTACCATTTTTATAGTGTGAAAAATGATCCCTAAACTTGCGTATACGAAAATTATAAATCTTTGAACACTGTGAAAGCACACTTAATACGTGATAACGATGTGCTAAGAAAATCTTCAGAGATTATCATTTTCATAAAATGTAATGCATAAACTTGCATATGGCAAAAATTATACACCTTTGAACTCTTTGAAATCGCACTTAGGACATGGAGTGAAATAGAATGCAAAAATTATACACCTTTGAACACTTTCCCTTCAAATTATATTCAAAATCATTTGTTTATGGAGTTAAAGCATCAGTGGCAAACTCGTTATTTTGCATGGATAGAGGGTGCCCCTGACAAATACAGGGGTTATCCTATCCGCTAGATCATAGAGGACCAATCAAAGGATCAACAGTTGGTGAGTACGATCCACGTGACAACTATCTCGACCAATCAGAGCGTAGCAGCCAAGATGAGCACGAGTGTGAGAGTTTGTCACTAAGAGGGAGGGGGAAACTGAGTAGAACTTAAAAACCAAGGGAAAAAGTGAGTAGAACTTTAAAACCAAGGGCAAAACCGACAAGGGGGTTCAAATATAAAACAAAAAGAGATATAAAAAATGGAAAATGCTTATTTTATACAATAAAATACATATTGGCATACATCAAACTATTTGCAATTCAAATATATATCAGTTTGACAAATATTGCCTTATTCAGACAAATTATGTTTTAGGGAGGGATGTTTTAGGGAGAGGCTTGAGTAGAAAACCATGAACCTTCATAGATAGTAGGTGATTTGATAAGTGGTGATTTAGGTTAAAACTTGATTTATATGCATTTCTTATGGTGGCGGGTCACACAATAAGACTCCCTGGGTAGATGCCACTATGTTTTGATCTTTTTGAATTTGTTGTGCATAAAATGACTCAGTTAGCAAGCTAAAACCCATTCGTTGACTCTCTGTTAACCAGCCACCGGAGGGTAAAAGTGAGTATATTGCACACGACAGTGTTAGTACTGGAGGGCAAAACTGAGTACAACCAAACTACCAGTGCTACACTCGAGGGTATAACTGAGCACAAATAAGTGGCCAAGGTTAGACACAAGGGGGAAAACGTGACGCACGGTACGCGTGTCATGGTGCACGGGGCAGTAGCGGACGCGTGTGGCCGTGCACGGTGCATTAGCGCACGCGGTTACACGGTGCATGGTGGTGCAACAAAATGTCTCCTCCCTTCACCTTTATAGAGGCCTCCTCACTCTCACTCATCACTCACTCGCTCACTCACTCACGCAACCATCTCCACTGTCCCATCACCTTCTACAAACCCCCCAAGAAAATCCCAACCACGCCGGTGATGGAGAATAACGGTGCAGTGGCCATCGTCGCCTCCAAGGCGGCCGACGAGGAGGCCCTCGTCCCCGTCGAGGCCCCCATCGAGGCCCCCATCGAGGCATTGAAGGCAGCCGCCATACCCATCTAGACCCCCGTCCCCGCTTCCACCGTAGCCACCGGCGAGGAGGCCCCCGTCCCCGTATAGGCCCCCGCCGTTCTCCTCCAGATCCCGCACGACTGGGACCCCTACGGGGACAATGATTACATCAGACCAGAGAACCCCTTCGACACCAGCTTAGCCGACCCATGGTCGGAGGTAACTAGGGTTTTCTCCCCTTCCTTTCTTCTTCCCCCATTTCCATTGTTGGATGCTAGTTCGTGTGTTATTAGGGCTCGGTTGTTTATATTTTCAATCGGCGGATGCTAGGTATTATTACAGTAGCTAATCCTCTTGTGTTAGATCTCGTATTTTGATGAATTCCCCTAGTTGGGATCAGTACTAGCACCGATCTGTAGTTGGGATCAGTATTCGATTTGGTTTGAGATTTGGGGATTGGGGAATAATCAGGGGATCTCAATCGGTTAATTTATGCAAGTAATCAATCCTGATAATCACATTATCTCAATCATGTCCTTATTGCATGCTACTATTTTTGTAATAGGTGGATAGCAGCGACATCTGCAGTGACGATGAGTCCATGGAAACCAAGACTCGTCAGGTGCTGAGGAAGCTCAAGTCTGGCCAGTTCAACGGCTTCTTCGTCGGCAACGTCTACAGGTGCCCCTTCTGAACCAGGAGTCTCGCCACCGACTTCAACTCCCTCGTGATGCATGCCGAGGACATGAAGACCAGCGGCCCGTCAAAGAACGCCAACGCCTTCAAAGCCCAGCACAAGGCGCTCGGTTTTCACCTCCGCAACCTCCAAAAGGTGGCCATCGAGGAGGGTCGCATGCCCAAGGCGCCCAAGGTCAAGGGACTGGGCAGCAGGAAGTGGAGGAAGCGCCACAGGGAGGAGGCAGTGGCCCTCCTAGCAGATTCCATGAGGGGACATTGATCTTGTACTGCTGCTGTTGTAAAGCAGCTTCTTTTGATTTGTTGTCTGTATTGAACTTGTAAGCTGCTGCTGAGCAGCCTAATTGTCGAACCTGGTTTAAGTATCGTACTATATAATCCTTTATTAGCTTCTTTATCTACATCTATTCTGTTCATCTACATATTTATGGTGCTGGTTAGATTTGTTGTCAGATTGGGAAAATAGGAGGGCCAAAAGGAACCATGAATGAAGAGAGAAGATGCTCGAGATTCGTTGCCTTTTTGGGAAAAAATAATAACTGTTAGCGACATAAAGGGGAAAAGGCGCTCTTAAAAAGGCCACTCATAAAAATAACAAAAAACTAAATCTTCCAATTTAGGCGACAAGGCACATGTAACTACCATACACGCCCCACATGGTCCCACACCAAATCCCCTAAAATGCGTTCCCAACGAGCCGGCCCCACACCATGGGGGGTCCTACTACGGGACCCGACTAAACGTGGCCCCACCTGTTATCACGTAACGGGTGGGTCCTACTTGTCAGCACGTAACGGCGAGGATCCACTAACGGGACCCGACGGAGAATGAGTTTCAGACCGATGTGAGAGTTCCATAATAGGAGCTGGACAAAAGTGAGTAAAAACTAAGTGCTAGGGAAAAATGAGTATAGTTAACGAACCAGGGGCACGAAAATAGAAATCTCTAAAGTATATATTATTTATTCATAATTGTATTTCAATTATGATATGCTTTAACTATCCATAAAACAAATTCATTTTGTCTTGAATTCAATATGATATTCAAATATTCAAATTGAATTTTTTTCTCCAAGTCAAACAAATCAACAAAGGTCATGTCAAAATCCATCACACTTTCCCTAATGTTTCCATTATCATAAGAGATATCTCCACCCCCTATAGGACTTTTAGTTTTGCGCGAAAATTCTCCGGATTTTCTTATGCAGGAATGCAATGCATATACATGTGGCCTCACTATTTCTAGGTGATAATCCTGAGATGTTACACGGCACCTCCGGGTCCTAAGCCAGGGTATCTGCTGATCCAGTGTACAATACACCATAATGATGATCGTTACTATGACTTAGCAACAGAAAGTAAACTACTTTACCTTGACTATGACCATATCACGTCACAACGCCCCTGAATAACAAAGTTAGACGCCTCTACTTTATCTTTGCATATTTTACGTGGCTATTAGGGCTTTCGTGTAAGAACCGGTCTTACCAATGAACTTCAACCACAACGTTGATTAGATAATTATTTATAATACACCCCTTTCAGGTCCCTCCTTTGTAAATGTTATATCAACTATTGAGAGAGAGAGACATACAAAACATGCAGTATGTCGAGTGTGGAATCGGTCTCACATAGGAGTACGTGTAAGTTCGGTCCGGGTCGCTTCATCAATCAATACCGCGATATAAATAAGTATACGTAGGGGGTAACAATTAAAGAATTAACGTCCACATGTTACAACTCGTGTGTTCTACCCATACTAGCAGTACTACGCATAGACCGGCTTTGATACCAATATTGGGGTTCGAGGGCAGAAAACAATTTTTTCCTACGATCGAAACCCTAATTTCAAAATCTATCTATTAGTAATGCAGTAAGGGAGGAGATACAGTATTCATAACTTTAAAGACTGAGTGCGATTAATGTACCACAAGGAACGCAATTGATAAAGTCGTTCCGGTGCTAACCTCGATGTCACGAAGTCCAACGGCCCCTAACAACTCCTAGCGCCGAAAGCACGGCGCCGCCCGATGGAGTCACACACATGTATGGTACTTTATGACGACTCCCTCTACTCCCCGATCTAGCCGAGATTGCGGAAGTAGAACTCCCGACTCTGAATCCCGCAGCATGGCGGCGCTGCGCGGTGAAAAATTCCTCGCTCACACAGCCCTAATAAGGGGGCTCGATCGCAAGAGAGAGAAGAGATAGGCTACACATGCCTTTTCTGTATTTTATTGTGTCTTTTTAATCCTCCTATAGGCACCTATATATAGGCGGAGGGAGGGACTCCCTCCACCTTAGGTGCCCCGCGTGGGACTAAAAATAAAAGGAAAAAGGGGCAAAATAGCTCCTAGCCGGCTGGACCCTTTGGGGCAACCCGAGTGGGCCACCCCGGCATCGACCCAGCTCGGCGGGAGGTGATACCTAGCAGCAGCAGTGGCCATGTGGGCGGTCGGGGCAGCCTTGGCCGACTGGGCCAACCATGCTGTCCACGCGGGCGCACGCGAGTGTGGCGCGCAGCGGCGCGGCACAGCAGTAGGCAAGCCTCGGGTGGGCCGACCTCCATGGCCCAATGTGACGATTAACTTGCCACCCGGGCCCCGTGGACTCACGCAGTCACCACATGGGCTGGTCAAAAACCAACCCATTCTCGCCATTTCTTTTTAGGTAAAATCCCTCCAGGGTTTTTTCCTAATAAGAAAAGTGCCATTATAAATCTTTATCTAAATATTCATTTAGAATATATTAATTCATAATTAACATATAACAAATGTATATTTAAATCACCATTTATCCAAAACTCCTTTCAGTCACTTTTTCTTTATTGTTTCTCCGAACACCTTCGGATCTCCCCAGAACATTTCCGGTTTCTCTCTTCTTTTTTCTTCAGTGATTCCGAATATGCCCATAATAATATGTAAGCTTTGTCAAGCCCTTAAGCATGCTACTCAACGGTTCAGGGACACTCTAGACATGGTCAAGACTTTTATCTGACCAATAGTCAACAGCGGAACATGGATGCCCATGATGACCACATGTGCATTCCATGAAACATGTTGTTGAACCATAAATGCCTTGTATTATTCCTTTTGTATTTGTGATACTTGTATTTTATGAGGATTGATCAATGACATCACCATGTCTAGTTCAACCTTGTTACCGACAATAGCTACTTGACTCGGTCCGATAAGTGATATTCATTGTGATCTAGCCACCCGCCGCGCAGCTTATGGATATAATTTTTCCGAGTAGGCCCAGAGTACCTTTTGTCACGCGGATGGACAAATCCCGCCCTTGACGCATACACCGCTACTTGTTCCTCCAAATACCCAATGTCACCCTTATGATCACTATTTCACCGAGTAACGTTACGTGCAATTAAAGTATCCTCAATAGAAAGTTATCAGATATGGTCTCATGGTCTAAGGAACGAGTCACTATGTTTCCTAATCATCGCAACTTGAACTCTATGACATAATCGTGTCATGATGATTTAGATAGGGTATGTTCACTATCTCATTCTCCAATGATATGACTCCATTATCAATTGATGCTGAGGCACCAACATGATCAGGAAACCTTGATCATTCGTTGACCAATGAACCGGTGACTAGAGTTTCACCGAAAACTCCTGGTTGTTTGTATATCACACGTGCATTTACGTTTCTAATCAATACAATTATAGAATGATATAAAAATTAATCATAAACTTTATTAAATATGCTAATAATCAATATTACTATTTGTCTTTAGGGCATATTTCCTTCAAAAACAATTTTGAACATTTCCTCTTATATTTAAAACTTGAGACCTAATTTTCAAAGTTAGCCCTATTTTGCTTTTAGTGCAAATGGACTTTTTGATTATTATTTTTAGTAAAAATTAGTTTTTACAAAATTTACAGTGTAGGTTTTTTTACAAAAAATTAGAAACTAGTTTCATTCAATTTGGATTTATAAAACTAAAACTATAAAAGAAAAGATAAAACTAAAAAAGAAAAAACTAACTAGGTCATTTGAACTGACCCAACTGGCCGACACATTGCTTCCCACACCCTACCTACCGCACGCACACCCACACGAGTGGCACGCTACAACGGCCCAGCTGATGTCCACCCGGATATCCCTCGCTCCTCTCCTTCTCCTTGCCAGCCCAACCCCACCACTCCACCCCAACCTCTCGCGCACGACCTCACCCCCCACCTATACGATCACGTCGACCACGATGTCCCTCCCCTCCCCACCCTCTCCCACTCGTCTCTCTGGCCTCACCTGACCCCCTCCTTTTAAATCCCCTCGCTGCTCTCTCAATTTCCCCTCCCCTCTCTCACTGCCTCGCCGCCCAGGCTGCACGAATTGCTCACCGAAGCGCGCATCCCGCCGCTGCTCCAGCCACTCTCCCACGCATCTACAGGAATAGGGGAACGCCCCGTCACCACCCGCGTCCTCCCCTCCTCCCCGGCGTTTTATTTTTCCCTATGGCACCACCGCCATCGCCAGCGGCGAGACCCAAGGAGAGCATGTACCAGGAGGGCCTCAATGCCTGGGCGGAGGTGCTGGCAGCCGCCAACACCAACGAGGAGGTGAATGAGGACAGTGTGCCCCTCATGCCGCTAGGCCTCGCGGAGGAGGAGGCGTTCGAGCTTGCCACACATGACTCGGAGGCACACTAGGCGCTAGAGTAGGAGTTGTGCTAGGCCGGCACCTTCTATGCACTGCAAGCTTTCCGGCTGCGACCATGCCTCCACAGTCGCAGGTGGCGCCGCCTCCACCATTGACACCGCCTCCACCACTAACATCGCCTACCCAGCAGCACCAACAATGGTGGTGGTGGGTGGGGGCTTTCCACTAGCAAGCGTTGAACTGGGTTAACCTCGCCTCCGATGACGAGTAGTAGGACAAGGCTCTATGTTTTTGTTTGTATTTAGGTATATTTTTTGCCTAAATGTTATTTTTTGATAATCAATACCACAATATATTTAGAGTAGTGAATAGTACATGGTAGAGATACATGAACTCTCTCTAATGATTACAAAATATAGTATAAAAGAAAAACAAAACTTGAAGGTCTTTAAAATATTCTTTCATGATACAATCCTGCACTTGTCTGAAGGCAGCCCAATTAACATGACATCGATATTAAACTAGATACCTACAAATACCAATGAGGATTCTCCCATAATTTTTTGAGCCGCAATGCCAAGGATACATGCACGCGTGCAACCATTAGAGTAATCAATCAACATCGGCAAGAGTACCACCATCGGTATTCTACAGAAAAAACTGAAAAACCTAGTCGACATCATAAAAGAGTCGAGACTATGAATATCCATGTCAAGGATATAACAATCGTAACAAATATTGCGAGAATAATCCTTCTCATGGCAGCAATGAGAAAAAAAATCCAAGATCCATCTAGCCAAGCGAGATCTAAAATATCGAACCTATAGAATTTTAATCTCACAAAACCACGATTGACATTGGGAAGATCTTGCCGTCGAACAAAGGGCCAAAGATCGCTTATTGCGAACGATGCCATCTCAATTGGCGTAGACGCCAGAAGAAGATGTCTACTAAAACTCTAACCTAATCTTTTGGAAACACTTTTACTGAAAACTTCACCCATAGATCAGGTTCCCCACCACTCCTGACGCTGGCAAAGCTGGCCGGAGGAGGGGGACTGATCTATGCTAAAGGCCGAGGTGTTGGCGGTGGTTGCGGGCGGAGGCGATGGTGGCGGATGGGAGAGAAAACCCTCACATACAAGAACTCGCGTGCGCAAGATATTTTCTTGCCTAAATGTTATTTAAATCTTGTAAATCCCTAGATTTGAATGAAATATGTTTGTGTCTCGAGCCGTGATCGTTGGGGCTCCGGTGTGAAGCAGCATCTCCAAATCGCTCTTATAACCCAATAAATCCCTCCTATTTCTTTTAGGGAAATCATAGGATACCCGGGGGACCCTACCAACTAATCCCCCGAATCGACCGCTTTGCGCGCCTGCCCCACCTAACCTTATCTCTTCCATGATACGTACGGAAACTTGCATCTTTGGCCGCAGCGCTGTAGCTCACGTGCCGCTGATCGTGAGCCACCTGCTATTGGAGATATGCCCAAGAGGCAATAATAAAGTGGTTATTATCATATCTTTATGTTTATGATAAATGTTTACATCTCATGCTATAATTGAATTAACTGGAAACATTAATACTTGTGTGATTTGTAACATGTAAGAGTCCCTAGTAAAGCCTCTTATTAGATTAACTTGTTGATTGATTGATGGCCGTGGTTTCCTGATCATGAACATTGGATGTTATTGATAACAAGGTCATATAATTAGGAGAATGATGTGATGGACACACTCCTATAGTTAAGTGTAGCATAAGATCAAGTCATTTAAATAGTTCACTTGCTATAAGCTTTCAAATACATAGTAACCTAAATCCTTCGACCATGATATCATGTTAATCACCATCACCGGATGGATGCTTTGATGACATCAAACACCACTTCGTAACTGGGTGGTTATAAAGGTGGCATTGAGTATTCTAAAAGTATGTGTTGAGGCACATGGATCAAGAGTGGGATTTGTCCATCCATATGACGAATAGATAAACTCCGGGCCCTCTCAATGGAATGTAATCCAATTGACTTGCAAGCATGTTACTAGCTCATAAGGGATCACATATCACGGAGCGAGTAAATAGTACTTATCGGTAATAAGTTTTAACTAGGTATGCAGAGATACCAACGATCAAACCTTGGATAAGTAAAGTATCACGAGACAAAGGGAAATTGGTATCATATGTAAATGGTTCATTCGATCATGAAGTCAATGTAGAAATATGTGGGAGCCATATTAATTTCTAGATTCCTCTATTGGTTATTGATCAAACAAGAGTCTCGATCATATCTGCATAATTCACGAACCATAGGGAGACACACTTAAGGATTTGATGTTGTTTAGTAGATATGGAATGTGAGTAAGAGACCGAATGTTGTTCGGAGTCTTAGATAGGATCCGGGACATGACGAGGAGTTCTGAAATTGTCCAGAGAAAAAGATTCATATAAGGAAAGTCCAATTCCGGGGTTTGGAAATGTTTTCGGTGTTTTCACCGGAAGCTTCTAGAAGGTTCTGGAAGGTCCACCACCCCGGGGGGAATGGGTACTTGGAATGTTCCATGGCATTGTATAATGGTTGCATCATACCCTAGGTCACCTAGCTGGGCAATGGGAAGAGAGAAATCAAACTCTAGTTTGAATAGTCAAACGCCAGTTTGAAAAAGTCAAATACCAACATGATTGCCTAGTGGAGGAAGGAGAGGAAACCTAGTCTGGGAGGTTTCCCTCCCTTGCCGCCGTCCACCAAGGGGAGTTGGGGCAGGACTCCCCTCCCCTAGCTGCCCCTTCCACCTATAAAAGGAGGGGTAGGGCGCCCCCTTGGATCACCACCCAAAACCATAGGCCGCAGCTGCACCCAAGCTGCTGGCGCCCTAGCCTCCTCTAAACCGTTATCGCCATCTAGTCTAAACCCTACCCACTGGCTGCCCTCCTTCCTTGGCGTCTAAACTCTATCCCCAAGGCTCTTGATACGTCGGAAACATATATATAATTTTTGATGTTCCATGCTTGTTTAGTATCTACTTTGCTTTGCTTGTCTACACTTTGAGGTGTTTTTATATCTTTTCTGGAACTAACCTATTAACAAGTTGCCACAGTGCCAGTTGTCTCTTTTCTTCTGTTTTTGGTTCTAGAAAGGCAGAAAATCAATATTCTTAGAATTGGAGGGGACAAAAGCCAAAGACAATATTTTACCGTGGGCGACACGAAGTCCAAAGGAGAGACGGAGAGGCAAGCCAGGGCCACCGCACCCCCCAGGGGCGACCAGGGTGGGCCCGCGCCTAGGCAGGGTGTGGGCCCCCTGGTCCCCTCCCAGCCTTGCCTCTTCGCCTATAAGAAGCCCCTGATAAAGAAACCCTAGGCACCCGATCAAAACTCCATGAAACCGTTTGTAGCCGCCGCCACCAACGTCCCTAGATCGGGGGGATCTGAAGTTCTTTCCAACACCCTACCAGAGGGGAGATCATCCCGGAGGCCTTCTTCTCTGGTATGATGCGTGAGTAGTTCCACCTTGGACTATGGGTCCATGTAGTAGCTAGATGGTTGTATCTCCTCCTTGTGCTTTCATGTATATATCTTGTGAGCTCCATTCGTGATCAAGATCTAATCTATTTGTACATGCATGTTGTGTTTGCAGGGATCAAATGGATATTGAGATTACTATTTCAGATTGATTAATGGTTTTGTCTTTATGATTCTATCATGTCTGTGTTGTTTGTGATCTTGCATGCTCTCCGTTGTTAGTAGCTATCTTGGCCAAGTAGTTGCTAGTGACTCCAAGAGAGGGTATTTATGCTCGATAGCGGGTTCATGCCTCTAGTTTCCAAGGGAAGTGACAGAAATCTCTTTGGTTTTAGATGTGTTGTTGCTACTAGGGAGAAAACAACGGTCTCTTGTTCATGGGACAAGTGGATTGTTTACCTTACACACTTTGCTTAAAGCAGTTGTCTGTTGCTTGCAACTTAATACTGGAGGGGGTTCGGATGATAACCTGAAGGTGGACTACTAGTCATAGATGCAATTGGATAGCGGTCTACGTATATTGTTGTATTTCCCAATCGAATCTCATAGGATCTTTTTGTCTAGTATTGCATTGTTATGCCTTGCTCAGTTCCTATCAATTGCCCTGTTGTAATTTGTTTACCCTTCATGCCATGTTGTTTATCTAAGGAGAACACCTCTAGTGAACTATGGACCCCGGTCCAATCTTTACCATTTACACATCTTCCATTGTTTACTTGCTGCAAACCATCATTACCTTCCACACCATATAGTTAATCCTTTGTTACAGCAAACCGGTGAGCTTGACAACCTCACTGTTTGTTGGGACAAAGTCTTGAGTTTGTGTTGTGCAGGTTTACATGTTGCTTGCAACACCTTTGAGACATTTCCTTCCTCCTTATGGTTCGATAACCTCGGTCTCTACTGAGGGAAAACTTGCTGTTGTGCTCATCACACCTTGCTCTTGGGGTTTCCAACGAAGTGCACCACGCACAACCATCAAGCTTTCTGGCGCCATTGCCGGGGAGGCTAAGGACGTCTTTACAAGGGGAGTCCTCCTCAACCTTTCTCTTTACTTTGTTTTTAGTTTGCTTGGTTTCTTTTGCTTGGTTTTGTTTGCCTATTTTCAAAAACTCAAAAAAAATAGTTTAGTTTGGTTTGATTTATCTATTAAAAACACACGAAAAATGTGTTCCTACTCTAGTTGCCACCTTGCTCTAGCCCACCATGTTGTTCCCCAAGTTCGCTCTAAAAGATCTCGCAATAGGTAGTGGCTCTATAATTGGGAAAGATAATATTGAAGAATTCTTTAATCGTGTTAGCAAACATGAGGATATTAAGGATAGATCTATAGCAGAACTTGCTCCTAATTATGAAATTGCTGCACCTTCTTTAGTCCATATGTTGGAGGCTAGGTTTGTTAGCCTTAACCCCATGATACAATTCTTGTTCCTAAAACTAAAAGAAGAAAAGAATGCTGAAAAGGGAGAATTCATTCTTGAAACTTTACTAAAAGAGTTCAATGATGTTGCTAGGGAAGCCAAAAAAGTCTTTGAGAGTTTCAATATGCTAGGCTCAAGTGTATATGTTGTGGGTACTTCTGATAAAACTAAGCCTAGAGATGAATTTAAGATACACATACCCTTTAAGCTTGTTGGAATGCATGAAGCCTTTGAAAAGAATTTCGATTGGATTGCTCCTAAAAATCTTTTTGATGAAAGTAGTAAACCAAAGAGATATGATAAGGGATCCTCCAAAACCCATTTGTATGAGATACCTTTCATAGTTGAAGACTTTGCAAGTATTGATAGTAATGCCTCATTTGAAAATACAAGATTCTTCATGCTTCTTCTACCTAACTTAAAGGCGTTAAAGAAAAGTACTTGTTGGGAGATAACCCAAGAGTTTCCTTGAGTCTTGGAAGTTATTACTTCAGTAATGACCTCTCCTTATCCTTTTTGTTTGCTTCTTGTGCCAAGAATAACCTCTAATGAGAGGGAAGTAAGATTTGGGGAGTTGTTGTCGCGAAACAGATTTCTGTCCTCCACCATAAAAATTCGTGAGGAGTCTCTGTAAATTGGATTGAGCTGAAACTTTACGAATAAATCCCCCAGTATGTTATCTAACTTTAGTTAGTTCAGCCCCTTTTTATTTGAGCAATGGAAGATTTTTGAAAAAATCGTTTTCTACCTGCTGGTCTGTTTTGACACATTTCTGCCATTATTTGCATTTGCTTCCTATTGATTCCTTTTTGAGTTCTCTTTTGGGAATTGAGATTTTTTAAGGAGTTATTACAGTAGCTTGTGTTTTTAGTGAAAAGTCTTGCTGTTCCAAAGCTTTGTCTAAAGGTCTATTGTCTTTTGAATACACTAATGTTGCTAATGAAGATTGTGTGAAGGAAAAAAATTTAGGTGTAGAGAGAGAATGATATAATGAGATGAAGAATGGACAAAAGCTAAAGCTTGACGATGCCACCTCGGTGTCACCCCAAGAAGTATCCACGAGGTACAAGCAGCAAAGCTTGAGGATGCCCAAGGCATCCCCTTCTTCATCAATAAAAAGCTCAGGTCTGTCTAGACACTTCATTTTTATTGTTTCATGCACAGTTGTGTTGTTCTTGGAGCGTCTTAGTTTTTGTTTGCTTTGCTTAGTTTGTTTAGTTTGCTTGAATAAATTAGTTGGACCCCCGTTCTCGCTTTGTTGTTTCAAATAAGTCAATTGGTGTTGGAAAGGAGTAGAAAGTTCTTGCTTGGAAGTGCAAGAGGAGCTTGCATTGACTGTGACTTAGACTTTAGCATGACATGCTAGGTGTTGTTTTGACCTTATGCTTAGTGATTATTGTTGTAGAATGTCTTGTTACAAACAATTGGGATTGCTTAGTGTTCCTTGAAGAAATTATGCGTTGTTTTAGCATGAAAAAGCATAGTATTATGGTTTTCTCCTTTGATGTTTTGTTTGGGTTGACTTGGCACATGCTCAGACCATGTTATGACTATGAATAAGTCACCATAGACTCTTTGATCATTTAGTACCACTTTATGCTTTGATTAGTAATGTTTTATCGCTCTGCATGATTATGGCCATTATATCTCTCTTAGTTGGTTGCTCTCAGTCTTTTGCTAGCCTCCACTTGTATGAGTAAGCTCTACTCATGCTTCCAACTCCCAAGAAACCCAGTTATTCCCAAGTGTCCACTATAAATCTGCATGCATGGTGTGTTACACCATTCCAAGTATATTCTTGTTTTCGGCTATCTTCCAATTAAAAACTATTTTGTTATGTGAAAACTTAGTGATTAAATCCCTCACAAACTTGATGGCACACTTTATATTCTTTTCCGCTAATAAACTTGAACCATTGTGTCGTCTATGTTGTATATGCTTGCACTTATACGTTGGAATTAGCAGAACCATGTTGTCATGGGGAACGTTTTCAACATTGCACTTGTACTTTGTACTCAATTGATATCATGCTCTTTTTTCTATGGATGTCACCAGTGTGAAATAAAGAGGGAACTTGTAAGTCCATAGAGTATGTATTTTGTGTTAGAGAAACGCCTGTGCCGCTAGCCTAAGCCATGTCTAATCATGGTGGAAAATTGCAGCATCACCATAGTGAGATATCTATGAAGCATCCTCAATAAAAAGCTATGCACATAGTAAATAAAAAGATCGCTTAGATGCTCATTGTCTGCTTGCCTTGTCATTTTTGTTATGGGATAGCTCCTGTACGATGTGCAAGGGGTACCCCGTTGGCGGTTCTCTATGGTACGCATGTACTTACAATGACAAGACCTTACAGGTGACTGAAGTTGAGTTGCATGAGAGGTGTCCCTCGTATTCAAGGGACTTGAGATTGCAAACTTATACTTTGTCAAGCATATACTCCATAGTTTGTTCACTTTAACCTTAATCAGTTCAAGATGCTTATGATAGGGGCAATGAGGGTTGAAAGCTAACAAGTACCATAATTTTTGGAAGCTCTTTTTGAAACTTGAAATCCCTGCTTCCCTTATGAAGGGCCTTTCTTCCACTATTATTGAGTCTCCACCTTCTACCTTTAGGCACCATTAAGAGAGCATAGTTGTCTTTCTTAGTTTTATGTGCAGTGTCCCGAAACTTATTGATTGATGCATATTGTGATATTACTTGTTCTTGTGCTATTTGTTTCTAGTCACCCTTGTGAACTTTGAAGGTGTCCTATGCATCTATTTGCTACTCTATGAGGGACAAGCCGATTACCACTATGCCATGTTTTCTGTATGTGATAAGGTAATCAAAAGTTTTGGTTTTATACAAACTTATGGAGAAGCTTGTATTTACAAGAAAGTGAGTGGGAGCTCTGTAGCATTCTTAATACTATATGTATATGACATATTGTTGATTGGGAATGATGTAGACCTTCTTAATAGTGTCAAGGAATATTTGAATAATAGTTTTCAATGAAAGATCTTGGCGAAGCAGCTTACATATTAGGCATAAAGATTTATAGAGATAGATCGAGACGCCTAATATCATTGTCACAAAGTACATATTTGGACAAAGTTCTAAAGAGGTTTGGAATGGAAGATAGCAAGAAAGGGTTCTTGCCCATGTTGCCCAATTCGACGTTGAGTAAAACTCAAAGTCCAACAACGGCAGAAGATAGAGAAAGGATGAGTAAAACTCCCTATGCCTCAGCCATAGGATCTCTAATGTATGCCATGCTATGTACTAGACCCGACATTCCATATGTTGTTAGTTTGACTAGCAGATATCAAAGTGATCCAGGAGTGGATCATTGGACAGCAGTCAAAAACATCCTTAAGTACTTGAGAAGAACTAAGGATATGGTTCTTTCTTATGGAGGTGATGAACAACTCGTTGTTAATGGTTACACCGATGCTAGTTGGAACACCGATCCGGATGATTCTAAATCACAATCTCGATACATATTTACTTTCAATGGTGCAGCAGTTAGCTGGAGGAGTGCAAAGCAAAGCGTTGTGGCGAGATCTTCAACTGAATCGGAATACATGGCTGCTTCGGAGGCTTCACAAGAAGCGATATGGATGAAAGAGTTCATTACAGAGCTCGGTGTGGTTCCTAGTGCGCTGGACCTAATGTCTATCTACTGTGATAACATGGGCGCCATAGCCAATGTGCAAGAACCAAGGTCACACAAGAAGCTGAAGCACATCAAGCTACGTTTTCACGCTATTCGAGAACATGTCCAAGATGGTGACATAAAGATTTGCAAAGTACACACAGATTTGAATGTGGCGGATCCGTTGACTAAACCTCTCCCGAGGGAAAAACATGACCAGCAACAAACTGCCATGGGTGTTCGGTATATTACCATGTAATCTAGATTAGTTGACTCTAGTGCAAGTGGGAGTCTGTTGGAGATATGCCCTAGAGGCAATAATAAATATAGTTATTATTATATCTTTGTGTTTATGATAAATGTTTACATTCATGCTATAATAGTATTAACAAGGAAACATTAATACTTGTGTGATTTGTAAACTAAAATAGAGTCCCTAGTAAAGCCTCTTTATAATACTAGCTTGTTGGTTAATAAATGATTGTGGTTTCCCTATCATGAACATTGAGATGTTATTAACAACAAGATCATATCGTTAGGAGAATGATATGATGGACATACTCCTATAGATAAGCGTAGCATAAATATCAAGTCATTTTAATAGTTCAATTGTTATATGCTTTCTGATACATAGTAACCTAATTCCTTCGACCATGAGATCATGCATATCACCATCACCAGAAGGATGCTTTGATGACATCAAACACCACACCGTAACTGGGTGGCTATAAAGGTGGCATTGAGTGTTAAGAAAGTATTGGTTGAGACACATGGATCAAGAGTGGGATTTGTCCATCCATATGATGGATAGATATACTCTGGGCCCTCTCGGTGGAATGTCATCCAAATGGCTTGCAAGCATGTGACTGGCTCACAAGGGATCACATATCACGGGAACGAGAAAAGAGTACTTATCAGTAACGAGGTTGAACTAGGTATGCAGAGATACCGACGATCATAACCTCAGATAAGTAAACTATCATGAGACAAAGGGAAATTGGTATCGTATGTAAGTGGTTCATTCGATTGCAAAGTAATCATAGAAATATGTGGGAGCCATATGAATTTCCAGATTCCTCTATTGTTTATTGTTCAGAGAAGTGTCTCGATCATGTCCGCATAATTCACGAACCGTAGGGAGACACACTTAAGGATTCGACGTTGTTGAGTAGTTATGGAATGATGAGTAAGAGACTGAATGTTGTTCGGAGTCTCGTATGGGATCCGGGATATCACGAGGAGATCCGGAATGGTCCGGAGAATAATATTCATATAAGGAAAGTCCCGTTTCGGGGTTGGAGAATGGTTCCGGTGTTTTCATCGAGAATGTTCTAGAAGGTTCCGGAATGTCCGGCACTCCGTAGGGGAAGGGTACATGAATGTGTCATAACAAGTTGGAATGGTTGCATCATGTACTAGGTGTCATCGCTGAACAAAATAAAGGGATAAATCAAATCCTAGTTTGAAAAGTCAAACGCCAATTTGAAAAGTCAAACGGCTATTTTGTTTGGTGGAGAGAGAGTAGGAAACCTACTTCGGGAGGAAGTCCCTCTCCCTCCACCGCTGGCCAAGGAGGCCGAGTTGGGGAGGGACTCCCCTCCCCTTGGCCGCGCCCTCCCACCTATATAAGGATGGGCAGGGCTGCCCCTCCTAAACCTACACCTTGCCCCTCTAAGCCCTAACCCTAGCCGCCGCCCACCATAGCCGCCGCCCTAGGGTTTCTCCCAAGCCGCCGAGTTGGGGCTTCTAGTTACCCTAGCCGCCGGCCTAGCTCCCACTACTTGGTGTGTCTAAACCCTAGATCACCGAGGCTCTCTCATAGTCCACCATACTCGCTCCGGCTTAAGGCGAAGCCCTGCGAGATCTCCCCTCTACTTCCGGTACCACGCCGCCGTGCTGCCGGAATCGCGAGGAGAGTGCTACAACCTCCACTGCCTGCTGGAACAAGGGACAGGAAGGTCTTCGTCGAGTACCAAACGTGTGATCGACTGCGGAAGCGCTGCCGGAACGCAGCGCCGGAAGGATCGTCTACGCGATCTTGAGATCGAGAAGAGTACGACTACATCACCCACGAGAATCCGCTCTGGTTAAACACTTTGGAATCTTCGAGGGTGAGTTATTCTATCGACTCGTTGCTACAATCTAGTACATAGATCTTGGCTTGTTTGTTTGTATGCGGTAGAAATTTTTTGTTTTCCATGCTACGAACCCCTACACTTAATACTAGAGGGGGTTCGGATGATAACCTCAAGGTGGACTACTAGTCATAGATGCAGTTGGATGGCGGTCTATGTATATTGTTGTATTTCCCAATCGAATCTCATAGGATCTTTTTGACTGGTATTGCATTGTTATGCCTTGCTCAGTTCCTGTCAATTGCCCTGCTATAATTTGTCTACCCTTCATGCCATGTTGTTTATCTAAGGAGAGCACCTCTAGTGAACTATGGACCCCGGTCCAATCTTTACAATTGATACATCTTCCATTGTTTACTTGTTGCAAACCATCATTACCTTCCACACCATATAGTTAATCCTTTGTTACAGCAAACCGGTGAGCTTGACAACCTCATTGTTCGTTGGGACAAAGTGTTGAGTTTGTGTTGTGTAGGTTTCCACGTTGCTTGCAACACCTTTGAGATGTTTCCTTCCTCCTTCTGGTTCGATAACCTCGGTCTCTACTGAGGGAAAACTTGTTGTTGTGCTCATCACACCTTGCTCTTGGGGTTTTCAACGAAGCGCACCACGCACAGCCATCAACTCTCTCTACTCCACCATACCCGCTCCGGCTTAGACTAAGCCCTACGAGATTTCTCCTCTACTTCCACCACCACACCGTCGTGCTGTTGGAATCGCGAGGAGGATCTACAACCTCCGCTGCCTACTATAACAAGGGAGAGAAAGGTCTTCATCGAGTATCGTACGTGTGACCGAATACGGGTGCGCTGCCAGAACGCGGCGTCGGAAGGATCGTCTACACGATATTGAGATCATCAAGTGATCGACTACATCAACCATGAGAATCTGATCTCGTTAAGCGCTTTGGATCTACGAGGGTTAGTACTCTACAAACTCGTTGCACCGATCTCGTAGATTAGATCTTGGCTTGTGTGTGTTCATGCGATAGATTTTTTTTCCATGCTACGAACCCCTACAGTGGTATCAGAGCCGTGTCTACGCGTAGATTTGTTGCACGAGGAGAACACAATGGTTGTTGTGGGCATTGATGCTTTTGTTGACGATTGCTTTTTGTGTACTTTGCATCTTGCGGGATTGTAACATCCCAACATTTAGGAACCAGCGAAGGGTATAATTAGGAATTTGTCCATATGCATGCATTCATCTGTAAAATGCGGGTAAAACTTTGCCAAACTAAAAACCTAAAGTGATCAGAGTTTCTTTCACTCTTTGTGTTTAGGAATAGATATTGAGAGAGAGAGAGATTGTTATAAATTCGGACATGATCTTTTTGAATAAATGTGTGTTCAGTGAGAGACTTTGAACACAAATTTGGAATTTGAACTTATATCTAAAAGTTAAGGTTTGTTATTTTAAAATGATTTTTAAATGATTTAGTAATATCATTTGTTATAATAATGAGATAATATAAATAATAGAATTCAAAATAATGTAATTCAAATAAGAAATGACTCTTTATTTCTTATCTTTATTCCATACACATTTCTGTTACAATCATGAACCCATCCAAACTAATGAGAGGTCCAGTACAGAAAAAGGAATTACAACAATTGGAATTTAAATAATAAACTATTATAAAATATTTCAAAATTCTGACAAATGAATCAAATAAAGATTACAATGAAAATCTACTTATCTATCTAAACCTATACTAAATCTTGAACACCAGATCTTGTAAATGCAACAAAATTCAAAACAAACAAAAAGGAAAATAAAAGATTAGTTATTAGAATACTCTCACTGGTGAGCAGTGAGGTGCACTACTCATGTTACATCATTGAGTATTATAAAGGGGCAAGTTTCACCAATATGAAAGAAATTGTTCTTTCATAAAAAATAAGCCACAAGTCAGATTTTAATAGCAAGTAAGAGGGGCAAGTTTCACCAGGTAAGTGAAATGTAAAAGGTCAAAAGGTAAAACACCTCATCAATATGATCCAAACCATGCATCAAGTAGACAGGCAGCACACGCACCTGAATGCATGGTGAGAGCTGTCAACACAGCAGCAGCAGCTACACAAGCAAAAGGGAAGAGCTCAGCCGTAGCAAGGCTCACTAAAGCTCACTTTTAGTTTTCAACACCAAACCAGGAACACACTAAGCTTAGCAAGAGCCAAGCAAACCATCAGCCCAACCACACACAAGATCATTCCAGTACTCACTAGATGGTGACATAAGAAGGGGTGGATCAGGTGGACAGCAAGGGCAAGATCAAGGCCAAGTTTACAGGAACCAGAAGGTGAAAGACAAGCTCAAGCCAGTAGCACATCAGCAAGATCTAGCCATCCAAATCAACCAGCCAGAACACCAGCAAAAATAATACTTGTGGTGAGTAAAATAAAACCATCACATGATCTTATTATCTTCTCTAGACTAAGATTCATGTGTTGTTTTATATCTAGATCTCTCAGAAATCACCCAAGTGGGGTGAATCCATCATAGAGGATTTTTGGAAGACATAAGTAAACTAAATAGATCAAACCAGGATCTCAGACCAACCTCATTGATCCTGGCTATAAAGATATATTCCATACTCTAAGAATAAACATACCCAAGATCTAGAATTCTCGGCACATCTCTTAAAAGGAGTAGCACCTCGGAATTCCTAGACCTTATGAATCCATATAACTTAAGAAGCACACCAATCATTTCACCAACTAGGATTCAAGATCCAGTAACCAATAATAATACCAGAACATTTCTATTAGGGACAACAAGATAGGAAACTAGTTCCTATGCCTCAGACCAACATCATAGGCAGTTATGATTCAACTTATCTCTGGCATTTACCCAATTTCAAGCACTGTCAGATTAAGCCCAGTAGTAGAACCCAACAACTTGTGTGCCATACTAAGATGGTGTCACAGGAACAATTTCTAAAAGCCAAGCAAAACCATTACTTAAATTTCACAAATAAAATGGCAAGCCATTGGATATCATTTTCCTGGGATCAAACCCCAGAAATCATCATCAAGCTTATCTATACATCTTCAGAGCATCACTAGAAGAAAATGATTAATCTCAGTCTATATATAACCATACAAGCCAACATTTATAGATACAGTAAACAATCACTGACAGAACTATTGTCGGTACTACAATCTTGACAGTAGCAAATTTCCAAATCAACAGAATCCACAAGTAATAGTTCCACAGGAGCACTATCATCTAAAGCATATCCAATTACCAATTGTAAATCAATACCATAAGGCCACTAGTATCATATAATCAAATGAGAGCAGTGAGCAATCTAGTGGAATAGACCACAATCCTCATCAGTCATCACCACCAGTTTCAGTTCATCTTATACAACTAAAACAGAGGGAGGAACCCTAGAACAGGATATGAACCTTAATTAGGGATGCACAACAGAGACACAAACCATAGCTCAGGAGGGGCAGAGGACAGAAATCAGAAAGGGGAGATCAAAATCAAACTCACCGTAGAAGAGGAAGCAGAGGGGTCGACGAGCACACAGCGGCACGGGGAGCACCCAAGGGGCGCTGCAACCCGCATCGAGCCGAGGCGACAGCCACAACAGCACTTGAGGTCGAGCAATACCACCACAACACCACTGGGATAGCGGCGGTGGCATCACCAGCACCACCCAAAACCCTAGGGTTCGGGATGGAGCCAGCCTGCCGCAGGAGAGCCCCAAATCCTAATCGAATTGGACTAGATGAAGGAGCGAGGTCGACAACTACACCATATACCATGACAGCAGCCAGAGAGGATCACGGCGGTGGGAATCGCACGGCGGTGGTGTCAGTGACCACGGGGTCGAGGGAGGAGAAGAAGTGAGAACAAGAGAGAGAGGAGGAAGTGTACTGGGCCGATGGGGTCAGTACCACTTTGGGTAGATGTTTTTGACCAGGCCAATTGGGGCAAGATTGGCCCAAATAGCCCAATGGGTTGGCCCAAACCCTGAAAAGATTTTTATAATTTAAGTAAAAGACCAAAGTACCCCTATAATTCAATAAATCTTAAAAATACAATAAAAACCTTAAAAAGTATAAACAATGTATTTTTTAAATACATAATAAAAGAACCTATTAAATTGAATTAAAAAACCTATTTTTTATAAATAAATTTTAGGTTAAAGATTTATAATATATATATTCCTTATGGAATTTTATAAAAATCAAGAAATACATAAAAATAAATAAAAATAACTTTTATTATACTTGATTATTATAGTATTTTATAAAAATACTAAATAAATATTTGAAGTTACCAAAATAACATCTCCTTAATTTAAATGCTAATTCTTAAAAAGAATTATTAAGTAAATAAATGTAAGAGTTAAAATAAAATAAAACTTAGTTTTTAACTCTACCAATAATATATTTCATTATAAAAATAGTGAAAATAATATTTATAAAATATTAAGGTTATTCTTTAAAATGAATTTCTTAAGTTTCTAAAGATATTCTAGAAAACTACAATATGGGTAAAACACATAAAGAAAATAAATAACAAATAATGCATTACATTACTATGCATGTTCATTTTTGCTTCTTTAAATATTGTCCTTACCAGGCAATAATGATGTTTTGTAGACATAGAAGCTCAAGGTCCGGTGCAAGCATCAAACTTCACTACCTTGCAATCATAAGGAAAGTTCATCGCTTGCTCATGTCCTTTGAAGAGTCTTTATCAAAGTATTTATAAATTGTGTGTTATCATCTACGTTTTGGAGAAGGAAAATATTATTTTCACAAAAAATATTGATATCATCCTAAGTAATGATATGGATAAGGTGAGCAATGGAACCTAGGTTTCCATTTGCAATAAGATTAATCACCTAGGACTTAACAACCCATGTCATCAGTGATTCTAGCGCCGTATATTACGCGTTAACCGTGAGATTTGGAATGGGATGGAGAAGTCAGCTATATCTTCTTCCTCTTATATGTAGCCGAATGTGCAGGTCATGGCTGTTATCCTTGTAGCGTGCATTCATTGGTAATTCGTAGAGGATATGCAGCATATGGGTGGGAACCCTCAACGTCCCACGATAGTTCTGGCATCTAACGGTCTATACTAACCATTATCGTAATTCAATGGGTGGGCATGGTGTACACCACGGGGACATGAGGGGTCGCGAAGGGTGCGGTGATTGGCTTGGATCACCTACTGGGCCCCACATCATGGAATTGTGGACGAGAAAGTACTCCCGGTTGTGCAACAAGGAGTTGATCTCTCATGGGTAAAGTAATGCACCTCTGCAGAGTGTAAGAATTGTAACTTCTTACTCCCTATTCCGGGAAGGAGCTACGAACGCGGTAGGAAAGGAACTCCATGAAAGTTCTGGTCAACCTGTGAAGGCTGATGGGCATAGTTTTTAATAATAAAATCAATCTTTGAAGAAAGATTTACGAACATTGCATAGTGCCAAGGACTAATAATCCAAGGTGGTAGATAGAGCATCAAACTTCTCACCTTGCATATAATAAACTTGAAGGGTAACGCTGTTACTCACCCTTTCCTTTGATCTCCTGCTTAGACTCTAAGGGTCCAGAAGAAACTCCTCTGTATGCAGCACAATGTCAAGAAGAAACGAGGAGCCTGGCCTGTCGGGCGGTGTGGAAGGGGTGGACTACGAGATCAGATATGGAGTGGACGGCAACGAGTCAGATTAGTTGCCTTAGTTATTAGTAACCAATTGAGCTGGGAGTCATGAACCTTGTATAATAAGTTGTTGAGCTCAATTTGGAGTTGCAGTTGTCACTTTAAAACTTTTGATAAAACAGTTTATATTTGGTTTGTAAGTTGAATATTTTGATGTCTTGTACTTCTGGTATTGTAATAATAATGATGTGTGTATGTTTATAATATGGACCCGCAATGTTTCTGTTGTACCACTCCGAGGGATGTGATATTTACGAAACGGTGTTCTATGGATGTCATGTCAACGACTATAGTGTACTACACATGTAGTGGTATGCTGGGTCACCACAAGGATGGTGGAATGAAGCGGTCCGGGCTAACCTTACATGACATCATTCATGAGACTTGCTCCACGCTCAATGTGCAACTTGCATTGCACGACTGGCTTTGCAGGTGTCTGTCTCTCCCACCATAGCGAAGATTTAATTTAAAATGGACGATTGACAATACTAGTATCAACGCTATGATTCATGTTCGTAAGTTAGAACGGTTCTTATGCAAAAGCCCCAGCCACGTAAAACATGCAAAGAAAGATTAGAGGCGTCTAAATTGTTTTTGCATGGCTTGTGTTGTGATGTGATATGTGCATGATTGTGATTATATATGATGTATGCAATGATCCTTATTGTAAGTTGGCATCCGGTAGGAGCATTATGGTTGTCTTTAAATTTCGTTTAAGACATGCGTGTCTATTATTCAAAGTAGTTGTAATAGTTGATGCTGGTGGACAACAACCATGGAGAGGCGCCATTGACCTTGACGCTTGATGATGGAGATCATGTTTGTTCTTGGAGATGGAGATCGAAGGCACGTGAAGAAAGGCCATATAATATCACATATTATGAATTACACGTGATGTTAATACTTTTTATTCATCTTGTATTGCTTAGATCGCGACAGTAGCATTATAAGATGATCCCTCTCACTAAATATCAAGTAACAAAGTGTTCGTCCTTAGTAGGCACCGTTGCTAAGACTAGTTGTTTCGAAGCACCACGTGATGATCGGGTGTGATAGATTTACGTGTGCATAAAATGGGTGCAAGCCAAATTTGCACATGCGTATACTAAGGTTAACCTTGACGAGCCTAGCATGTACAGACATGGTCTCAGAACACAGAATACCGAAAGGTAAAGCATGAGTCATATAGATGATATGATGAACATGTTGATTGTTCGCCTTTAAAGCTACATCATCTCTCGTGATGATCGGACTTGGTGTAGTGGATTTGGTTCATGTGATCACTAAAACAATGTGATGGATGTTGTTTTGAGTGGGAGTTCAATAGTAATATGATTAAAAGTTGAACACTATTTATCATAAATTAAATCAAAGTAAATTTGCATAGTTGTTATAGTCATTGGCATCCGTTTACCACCTTACGCTTAGTTATAATTGAGATAATATAACTATAGAATTTTGGATAGTTATTTTACGAACTGGTATCGTATTGTTTTGAAGTGTTAATCTAAAGTTTAAAATTCCTATTGCAAACTTTTAGCAAACTCCATATTACCCCATGAAGTTTAATAATTGGTATTAAATCAAGAGTGACAACTCCAGTGTTAGTATCTAAGCATCATGTTTATCTCCATGATTCTTGATATTCAAAAGATTGTTTTAATATCAAGGTTATCTAGGAGCTGAAAGAATTTTTCAGAAACCATCATGTGTGGAAGATATTGCGATATATGAAACGAAGTTTTGGTTGCAACATGATAGAGTATAATATGGCAAAATTTATGTTCTCATATTTGATGATAATTTGCAAAAGGTTGGAGACACTAGTCGTCCTAATCCTCCAAAAAGTTTTGGAGAGCAACATTATACTCACATTTTACCTTTATAAGCTAAAGTAGCTTGATCATGAAAATTATCATGATAAGGATGAATATAAGATGTAGGTAAAATGTTTACTACACTAAAAATTACTAAATAATGAAATTTGAAAGAACACCAAACATCTGATGATGGTGATCTACTTCAAAGTGCAAGCCCAAAGACATTGGTATTTAACTATACACACTTTGGACTATGTGTCATGTGTATGGCTCCACTATTGATGTTGATAGATTCTTTTAAAAAAGGAAAAGGAAGTGTTGAAAGAGAAATCTAAGAAATATTTGGCATAAAATAAAAGACTAGAATTGTTCAGCTTAGATATATAGATGATATACATGTTATGGTTGTATTCCTTGCTTATTAAACAATGTGGTTCTTAAGTATTGGATAATGAATTTATTGGTGTGAATTATCATACGAAACAACACAATTCATGAACTACAATGGCCTAAGTAATTATCAAGAAAATATGTGATGATGTTCATTTAGAACAAATAAATATGTGTTTTTTGTTGACATCAAAGCTTGCCTTCAAGATTTGTTTTAATCAGGTATTATGAGAACAAAAGTTTGTTCAAATAATTTCCGTAATCCATAATAAATGGATGATATACAAGTCTAGTTGGATAAATCACATCCATAAAACTAATGCTAAAAAAAGTTGAAAGACAAATGATTGAAAGATCACTTAGGAAGTGACATCGTTGTTTAAATTATATTGGAAAGAAAACATAAACAAACTCCATGCTTGATGGAATTTGGGAGTCTTTTGAATTCGATCAAATGACACTCGTGGAACTTTCCTAGAGATAATTAAAACTCCGTTCATAGGGCAAAAGGGAACGAATGACTAGCTTATTGGAATTTATACATATAGATGTATGAAGTCCATTATGTGTAGTCGAGAGCGATGGATTTTAACTTCATATGCTTTCTCCAAAAATTTAAGTGAATATATGTATATTTACTTAATAAGGATGAAGGTGAAACATTTGAAAATGTTCGAAGACTTTCAAGATGAAGTGGAAAATCATTGTAACAATAAAATAAATAATTTATGATAGGATCATAAAGGAAGATATTTGAGTTACAAGTTCAGCAAAACACCTAAGATTTGAGAAATCGTTCCATATATTTATGTTTCCCGAAAACACCATATGTTGGGAATATGCCCTAGAGGCAATCAAGTATGATGATATTTCCCATTGTATTCATAAAGTTATTAAGTTGTCCTTGTATAAACATCTGATGTGTATCATTGAATATGTGATTCGATTGTGGAACTATACATTCATGTTGTTTGTACTAAATATCCCTGGTCATTGAGGTTGTGTTGGACACACAACTTAGATCAATGTGAAAGTCGGCTTGATGACTCGGTTCCACTTGTCATGGGCATGGTGATGCTATTCCGACTTATATAAATTTGGCTAAAGAGTTTAGCAATTCGGATTGACTCATATTGAGGTACAACGAACAAGTTGTCATTTGTATATCTCAATCAATGTAATCCTTAGACCTGAGGTTGTTGCATAGTCCGAGTTGAGGATCACCGACTTAGCTTCTGTCAAACGTTGATTTGTAACTGGGCAGTCATAAAGGCAAAGTTTGGGTCGACTGAGAATCAAGCTGCATGATGTGAATAACCAAGACGGGATTTTGCCCCTCCACTTGGAGAGATATTATCTGGGCCCTCTCGGATGATATGATTCGGAAATCATGGCCATGCACGACTCAGTTAAGTGTTAACCAAGACAATCGACTAAGAGTTAGTCGGATGAATCACTTATCTCGGATCGAGAAGAGAGTCATACTATTTAAGGGATGACAAATATTCGCCTATAGTATGACAAGGTATATCATGAGGCAAAACGGACTCGGACGTAAGTCACACTGGAAAGGCAAGTCATCATGACTCTTTGGTACTTGGGAGTCGGCGTGTTCTGCTAGGAGCCGCTACCGACTGATCGATTGAGAGTCGGACTACAATCGTGTCCAAGTAGCCATGAGCCTGCGGGGTCACACACTTAAGAGCGGGAGCAAGTTCGGATTGGATCTAAACCGGAAATCTAGTTGGGTTGGACCCAATCCGGATTAGGACTAAGTCAGTGAGTCGGACTCACGGTGACTAGTGTTATATGGGCTTTAGTGAATGGGCCACGAGAGTGGAGCCCACGTTCACTTCCTATATACTGGAGCATAGTAATCTAGAAGGCTTAATGGTTGATCGGTTAGGTCATTCCATGTGTTGGAAACCCTAGCTCCACAACAGTCATGCCGACGTACCGAACCTAGAAGTTCGCCACCGGTGCTCCTCCTTGTACGTGTGGATACCAGCAGAGGTGTTGTACGATCAGCAGCAGGACGATCGGATCGCAAAGGACTGCACTGCATCAACTGACGCGCTTCATCAGTAATCAGCAACTGCACGTCTAGTGGTAAACCTCGTGGAATTTTTCCTTAGCTAGATCTTGGGATCACCATGTTAGAGGGAAAAAGTTTTGTTTTATCTCTACGTGGCCCAATAGTGGTATCAGAGCGATAGCTTCTGGTTTTAGGCTCGAGATCTCGCATATGTGATATGCGGTTGGCTGTAGATGAGATCTATGTGCTGTTTTGGTGGTCGATCTATGAGATAGATCGGTTTTGTACGAGGTTGATTGGATCAACTGTACTCGGGGAATGGTAGATCTGATTTCCGTGATCATACTGCTAAGGTCGTGGAACGACATACCCCTACCGGTCGGCTTCTGCCATCGGGGTAGACCGTGACACGTAAATCCAGAGGCGGTGATCGAAGATCAAAAAGTTTGATCGAATTGGAACAATGGTCGGAATCCATGTCCGGATCGTAGATGAGATCTATGTTTTCGGAAAAATCGTCGGGCATTGTCGGCACATGGCGCTGCCCGCCGATCCCCGCTATCGGCTAAGCGGGACCATGCTTTGCCCTGTCATAGCGCCTTAGATGTTGTTGCGAGTTTCACAATGCCGATAGATATCGTATCTATGCATAACTTGTTTTTGCAGGAAGTTGTGAATGGCATGGCTCATGTGCATGTGATGTATGGGTGTAATCCATACGTGATCTGCGAATCACGGTTTTGTCAGCCGGCTGGAGCCTAGGTGCTCTCATATTATTGTATAACGACTTGTGTGTCGGATTCTCCTTGTAATTTACTTTACTAAGATAGTGTAGCTGTTTGGAGAACCCGGAAGGCATGCAAGGTGTTGTACATGTCGGCGACATGGAGTAAGACGGCAAGTGACAAGAGTTGGCACAAGTCGGATTACAGGCTTTGTGGAGATGGAGATCGCCATGAAGGGAGCCATACCATTTCACATTATAATTGCTTTATTTTGTGGTATGTCTCTGTTTTACCTCTATTAGATAGTCGGTAAAATTTAATCCCTCAAAGAAGGTATAGTCGGTTTTCCCGCCAGTGTTTGCACCATCACAAGTCGGACATTTTTGGTAGTGGGCTCATAAAATTGAGGTGCTGCCAATTCTTTCCGACTAGGTGGGTTCGAGTCGGACTCTTACTGCGGAAACACTCGGTAAGCTAGACGGGTCTATCACAACGGTTGTGGGGCTCGGGGAAAAGTCGGAGGGAGCCAGGGCATGTGATGCCACCTGTCCAATAAGAGTCGTATGAGATACGATTGACAAGGAGTTGTCTACCTAGATCACTTGGCGGCTAGCGGTGATGCTAAAGCTCACTAGCCGACTTGCTTATTTAGGATCCTGAATCACTAAGTAACCATCAGAGGGGTGTTGGTTCTAGTGGGAGCATAAAATATTAAAGTGTTTAATATGCTTGCTCTTTTGTGAATACATGTCTTAAGTGTTTTGTATTTTTCTGTTGTAGATCATGGCACCAAGTAGCAGTCACTCTCAGATATCCGGTTGTGCGTTGAGAACTATCCTTGAGAAAGATAAACTAAACGACACTAATTTTACCAACTGGTATCGAAATCTGAGAATTTTTCTCAATCAAGAAAAGAAGGACCATGTCCTAGACAACCCACTTCCAGATGAGCTGAATGAGAATGCGACTATTGCTGCCACCAATGCCTACCATCGGGCTAAGGATGAGTCCACGGATATTAGCTGTCTTATGCTTGCTCACATGGAACCAGACTTGCAAAAGCAGTTCGAGAATGTTGAGGCCTACGATATGATCGAAAGCCTCAAAAGTATGTTCCAGGCTCAGGCGAAGACTAAGAGGTATCAAGTCTCTCAGGCTTTGCTGAGTTGCAAGCTTAAGGATGGTGATCCACTGAGTCCGCATGTGATCTGAGTGGTTGGTTATGTGCAGTCTCTAGAGAGGCTTGGCTACCCCATTAGCGAAGAATTCGCTATGGATATAATCCTGAACTCTCTTCCTAGTGCATACGAGCAGTTCATTTCGAACTACCACATGCATGGTATGGATAATAAGCTCATTGAATTACATGGGATGCTCAAGCAGGCAGAGGCGGATCTCAAGAAGGGCGTCAATCAAGTGTTGATGGTGCAGAATAAGACTAAGTTCAAGAAGAGTTCTTGGACTAAGAAGAAGGCTAAGTCGGGAGGAAAGCAGGCTCAGAACTCGGTCCCAAGCGCTTCCTCAGGGACTAAGCCATCTCCTTCAGCCGGATCGACTTGCTTCTACTTCAAGGCGGATGGCCACTAGAAGAGGAACTACAACAAGTACTTGGCCGACAAAGCCAAGAGTGGAGGTATGACTTCCGACTCAGGAACACTTGTTTGCAATGTCATAGACATATATCTTGCTGATGCACCTAATAGTTCTTGGGTATATGATACCAGATCAGTTATTCACATCTGCAACTCGTTGCAGGGACTGGTAAGAACTAGGAGCGTAGCAAGAGGCGAGGTTGATATTCGAGTCGGCAACAAAGCAAGAGTTGCTGCGTTGGAAGTCGGCACGATGCAACTTATTTTACCTTCCAGATTCATTATAGAACTGAATAATTGTTATTATGTTCCAGTGCTCAGTCGAAACATTATTTCTGCTTCATGTTTGATGAGGCAAGGATATGAGTCGAATATCAAGAATAATGGTTGTTCTTTGTATTTGAATGATATGTTTCACGGCTTTGCACCCGTCCAGGATGGGTTGTTTATTTTGAATATTGACGGTGAGTCGGTTTATAACATATATATTAAAAGGTTGAAACCAAATGATCTGAATATGACTTACTTTTGGCATTGTCGGCTTGGTCATATAAGTTGGAAACGCATGAAGAAGCTCCATGATGATGGACTCCTAACTTCGTTCGACTTGGAGTCGTTCGAGACATGTGAATCTTGCCTACTCGGCAAAATGACCAAGACACCTTTTGCAAAGAGTTGCGAAAGGGCATCCGACTTGTTGGGACTAGTACATAGTGATGTATGTGGACCAATGAGCACGACAGCCAGAGGTGGTTACAAGTACTTCATTACCTTCACTGATGATTTGAGTAGGTATGGATATATCTACTTGATGAAACATAAGTCGGAAGCCTTTGAAAAGTTCAAAGAATTCCAGAATGAAGCACAGAATCAACTCGGCAAGAAAATACAGTTTCTTCGGTCGGACCAAGGATACGAGTACATGAGACATGAGTTTGATGACCATCTAAAAAGATGTGGAATAGTTCCTCAACTTACTCCGCCAGGAACGCCGCAAAGGAACGGTGTTTCGGAAAGGCGGAATCGGACCTTGTTGGACATGGTACGATCAATGATGAGTCGGACAGATCTGCCTTTATCATTTTTGGGGTTATTTTCTAGAAACAGCGGCGTTCACACTAAACAAAGTACCATCAAAATCGGTAGAGAAGACACCGCATGAGATGTGGACAGGCAAAAAGCCGAGTTTGTCTTTTATTAAGATTTGGGGTTGTGAACCATTTGTCAAGCGACTTCAGCCGGACAAGCTTACGGCTAAGTCGGATAAGTGTATTTTCGGAGGGTATCCGAGGGAAACCTTGGGTTACTACTTCTACAACCGAGAAGAGGGAAAGTGTTTATCTCTCGGAACGGTGTCTTCCTTGAGAAAGAGTTTCTCAATCGGCGAGTCAGTGGGAGCACGGTGCAGCTCAAAGAAATTCGAGAGCAACCAGCTAGTAGCGAGTCGGCAAAAACCTTGGAGGTTGAGCCGGTCATGGTGGTTGAGCTGGCAACAGCACCTGTACTACGAAGATCGGTGAGATTACGAAGTGTTCGTGATGTGTTACTGTTAGACAGTGATGAGCCGACAAATTATTCGGAAGCGATGGTGGGATGTAAGGTTCCCAACCTTTAATAAGGTAGAGATCCCTGTGTTTACAATGCTAGTCCCTGGATCAATAGCTACAATCCACAATTGAGATGTAATATCAAGAAACAAAGGTCATAATACAACTTTATAACCAGGAATAAAATAATTTATTACATCTTACATAGCTCATTTGGCTATCTCATTACAATGCAGCAGAATATAACAATAGCATGGGGTCCTTCATCTTCAAAGTGCCACAGGCAGACATGTTGGTTGTAGACTTGTAATCCTAATCAACAAACTTTACTAACATCAAACAAACCTGCAACATAACAAGTTACAGCCACAAGGGTTAATACATTTGAATTGTATTGGCAAGTGATACTATGGTAGTATAGTGGAGTCTATCATCTATATGCATTTGGCTAAGTGGAGCTTAGGCTTGCTTTGCTAAAAATAGATTTTCCTTATCATTGGAAAACACTAAGTTTTTGCTTGACAAAATCTTTCCTAAGGCATCTCCCAATAGAAATTGGTGATCCTTCAACCCTTGTTCAACCACAAGTTTTTAACTTAGAAATTGGGATGATGAGATTCTTGATAGCTTCCATGTCTTGATGCTCAAATTGTCCTTTACCATGGACATGGCTAAGTACTTAGATTTTTCACTCTGCAGAGGTGATGCATTTTCCCCACAAGACTTGGTTTCACCAAGACAAGATCTTTCAGAAGCCTTCCCTACTAGAATGGACGCGTTCCAACCTATCATACCCCTACCACCAACTGTCCATTTGGCTAAGTTCTTGCAACCTATGTGATCCAGGCAGAGCCCATAATGCCAAGTTGCTGCACTTAAAGCTTCTCAACATTTGACATCTCAAATCTCTTTGTTCCTGGGTGGCCATCCACAAGTGAGATACACAAGGTAAACCATAGAAATGGGCCTTGTGAACCACTCAACACAAACCATTCCTTCCATTCCACCCAGGTGATTCTTTCACTTAGTTGTTTTATTAAACAAAACACAAGTCCTCAGACTTAGAAATTTCTCCATAGCATGAATATATATTCCACCCTTGTTTTCTACTAGCTAAGCTAAGCATGATAGTAGTAGGTATCTTAGCTTAGGAAATTCTACTAAGGTTTCATCTACTAGGATTTCCCATAGCATAGTTTATACTTAGCAAAAATTCCATGCAAGTCCTACTTAGAAATATCACTAATGCATAGTGAAAATAATGGGACAAAAGTATGAAGCATCACTTGCCTTTTTGGTAGAGAGTATAAGTTCACTCCTTGATCTTTGCAATGTTCACACACTTCAAGTCACTACAATTCAATCAAGCAAACAATATTTCAATCTACCATTCAAGTAATTCATCACGTAAAATAATAATAACAAAACAATGTATGCAAGCATGCAAGAGATTGTTTTATTTGTTAAAGTGGTTTCTAATGGTTCATAAACATTTGAAAACACTTTAATGGTCATTTTATAAAGTGGCAAAATCATTTGCTAAAGTTTTCACTTCATAAACCATTTTTTAAATCAAGTCATTATTTTATGTGGTTGAAAATGCCTTTAGCAAAGCAATAATTTTATAGGGTTCACCAAATACATTTTCAAATCATAAAACTTGGTGTTTGGGTCAGAGAGTTTATTCCAAAACATTTCCCAAAGATTTCCTACTAAAGCATTTTTAAATAAATAAACATTACTTTTGTTTGACTAGAAATGGTTTAAATCCAAAGTTTATTCTTTTGTTTCACCAAATACATTTTTGAAACCACAATTTGTTTCCTATGGTTAGCAGGTTCAAAACACACCATTTGCCAAATATTTTATCCTCAAAATCATTTTGGAACAAATTTTATATCCTAAACATGCATACACAAGTTTCTGTAAAAACAAACAATTTAACAGAAGCTTTTTACTAAAAAAAAGTGCATGGTTGGCTAGGGCTTGTCTTGCTGAATCCATTGATATAAAATTTGCAAAATTTGGACGTGTGGTTTGAAAGTTATGAATTTTGCAAGTTTACTAATTCAATAGATCAAATTCTGTTTTTAAATCAACACACTGGCCACGCATCGCGCTGTGATTGGTCGATACCGCTTCGGCTGGATCACGCTCTCTGGTGCGTTGGATCTAACTTAAATCGCGTGGCTCAGATTCATCCTTACCCTTTCAGTTAAGTTCTATCGTGACGCTACGATCTGGATTGGACGGTGCTTAGCTCGCTTGCGAGGGATGGGCGGCGCTGGCGGGGGCTGGTGGTGGCGCTGGTTCTGGATATAGCGGGGCTGGTGATAGAGGAAGCGAGGGAGGAAAGGGAGGGCTCACCAGGTTCACCGAAGTGTGGGGATGCTCGAGGTGGTACTGGCTGGCAAGGGGGCGCACGGGGTCGATGAGAATCGCTCGCTGGAGTTCGTGGGGTCGTCGGTTGCGCTCAGACGTCGATGGGGACGGGGCTTCGGTGCATGCCAGAGGGAGAGGAGTGTATGATTAGATGCGCAAGGGCGAGGCAAATATGCGTGCGTGAAATAGAAAGAGAGGGGCGGTCGGATTCTTACCAGAGGAGTCGCCGGAGAAGAGGCGGGCCAAGCTTGGTGTCTGTCTTGTATTGTGGTGCTCGCGCGGATGAACGGGAGGTACAGTGAGGTGCGCCAGAGGCTGGGGAAGATGCTCGTGTGCTCGAGGAGACGAGGGGCGGAGGAGGCTGGCCGGAATTGGAGCAGAGGCTCGTTGGAGACGGTGTGGTTCACGCGAGGAATCAAAGCAACCTGGTGGCTCCGGGGAAACGAGGAATGAGGGGAAACAGAGAGGAGACCAGGGCGGTTAATAGGGCACGGTCGTGGCGAGTAATGGTCGCGGCATCAACGCGTATTGAAGCAAATTAAAACCTGCAGAAACGGCCGGCGAGAGGGGGCGTGGTCAGCGGGGGTGGGTGAAGATGATGACTGGGAAGGATGGGGTCGCTTGGCAGTGAGAGAGGGGAGGAGGAGGTGGGGTCCTATCGTCAATGTCTCTGCGGGTTCGTTTGGGAGTGAATAACGGTTCGCTCGGTGAGAGGGAGAGGTGGGCTGTTGGGCCTGGACTGGGCTGCCGAGCTGGGTTGCTTCCTTTTCATTTTTTTGTTCAGTTTGTTTTTCCTTTTTCAGTTCTGTTTTGATTTTGATTAAACAATTCAAACATCAATTTGAATTCAAACCTCAACCAAGATTTGTGTAGGTTTAAATACTGATTAGTAGTATAATCTGAAGTATATTTTGGAATAAAAATTTATTCATTTTGGGGTCTTTTTAATTATTTAAATTAGGCCTTTTCATTACTTCATATAAGGTTTAAAAATATTTTAATCCTTATTTAAATTTCATTCTTCCTCAAAACCTTTTCAGTAAGTTTTTATTTACTTAAGGGGTGTCAAATAATTCATCTTGAATTATTTGGAAAGTATTTAATATGATTTATAAATCATTTGAATTTTGGTATTTGTTTTATTTCCAATGAAATTAAATATACTTTTAAACCCCTAAAAGTTTATTTGGAAGATTTCTTTAATCTTATTTAAGTTGAATTAACCCACTTTTATTTCATTTGGGGAAATTCCAAAATACTGTTTTCCTCATTAATTATATAATTATTCTTATTAGAGATTTGTCTTTATTTAAATGGAATTTGGTTTAAGCCATTTTATTTTATTTTGGAAATTCTTTATCCTTTTATTTTACTTGGATTTGGATTATAATTCATTCCATTTGTTTAATAGATTAGGCCAAGATTTAATTTGGTCTTTAAATATTCTTTATTTAATATTTCTTTCTTCATCTTATAATATCCATATATTTTTATTTAGAGATCCAAACTTGGTGATTTCAATTTGTAAAATCTTGTTTAATATTCATTTATCTTTTTAAATATCTTTAGGATTATTTGCTCACCATTTGGTTTGGATTTTAGATAAGTGCTTTATTAGCTTTTGTAAATTCAATTTCCTTATCTTATTAGATTCATAAGATTTTATCCATGGCTCCAAATTAAGTGAAACCAATTTCCATGGTCTTATAATATTTCTATTTGTCTTTCTTGATCTTTTGTAAATGTTTGTTGACCAATTTTTATATGGATCAAATCCATGGATTTGGAGATAACTTGGAAATGATTTTTGTTCCATTAGGGTTTATGGTTTTGGATTTATTTTCCAAGTGTTCAAATTTCCAGATACATTCATTGAGGAATGCATTTCTCTTGATTTGGATTTTTGTTGGATTCAAACTTTAATTAAAGTTTGTTCAAGATGGGATTTTTAAGTTTCCATTTAGAAACAAAAGTTTCTTTTCACCCTAAAATTCAACAATAATTTATTTTGTTTATTTATTTTTGACATTACAAGATTTGGAAAATCTTGGGATGTGACATGGGATCTAATCCCGAGTCATGGCTTGCCATGAGATCCGAGTTAAAGTCCATGGATGAAAATCAAGTCTGGAACTTGGTTGATCTACCAGATGGTGCAAGACCCGTCGAGTACAAATGGGTCTTTAAGAAGAAAACTGATATGGACGGAAATGTTTCCATCTATAAAGCACGCCTTGTCGCGAAAGGGTTCCGACAAGTTCAAGGAGTTGATTACGACGAGACTTTCTCGCCCGTAGCGATGCTTAAATCAGTTTGGATCATGTTAGCTATAACAACCTATTTCGACTATGAGATATGGCAGATGGATGTCAAAATGGCTTTCCTTAATAGAAATTTAACCGAGGACATGTATATGATACAACCCGAGGTTTTTGTCGATCCGGCTAATGCTGACAAAGTGTGCAAACTTCAGAAATCCATTTATGGGTTGAAGCAAGCATCTCGGAGTTGGAATATTCGCTTTGATGAGGAAGTCAAATTGTTTGGCTTCATCAAGAGTGATCATGATTCTTGTTTATACAAGAAGTTTAGTGGGAGCAAAGTAAACTTTCTAATATTATATGTGGATGACATATTACTGATTGGAAATGATGTCCAGATGTTGCAAAAAACCAAGGAATCATTGGAAAGGAGTTTCTCAATGAAAGACTTGGGTGAGGCAACATACATCCTCGGAATCCGGATCTATAGAGATAGATCAAGGAGGCTCACTGGATTGGGTCAGAGTACTTATTTGGACAAAGTGTTGAAGAAGTTCAACATGGAATCGTCTAAGAAGGGGGTTCTTACCGATGTCCCATGGTGTAAAACTTAGCAAGACTCGGTGTCCTTCGACAACTGATGAGCGGAGTTGGATGAGTGCGATTCGGTATGCTTCTGCAGTCGAATCCATCATGTATGCCATGATTTGTACTAGGCCAGATGTTTAATATGCTCTAAGTGTTGTGAGCAGATACCAGGCCGATCCTGGAGAAATCCACTGGACAGCGGCTAAAAATATCCTAAAGTACTTGAGAAGGACTAAGGATATGTTTTTGGTTTATGGTGGTGAAGATAAACTCAGTGTAAAGGGTTACACGGATGCGAGTTATCTTACCGACTCTGATGATTCTCATTCGCAATCCGGATACGTGTTTATTATAAACGGAGGTGCTGTGAGCTGGAAGAGTTCCAAGCAAGAGTTTATGTCTCCATCTACAAAAAAGGCTGAGTATATTGCCGCCTCAGAGGCAGCAAATGAAGTTGTTTGGATGAGGAATTTCCTCATGGATCTTGGTGTGGTTCAGGGCTCGTCCAATCCGTTAGACATGTATTGTGACAACAGTGGTGCTATCACACAAGCCAAGGAACCTAGACAACACCAGAAGAACAAGCACATACTCATGCGGTACCACCTGATTAACCAGTTCGTGGATCAGGGTGATATCAAGTTATGCAAGGTACACACAGATGCAAATATTGCGGATCCGTTGACAAAGCCGTTACCACAGCCAAATCATGAGGCACACCTGAGAGCCATGGGCATTAGATGCTTAGACATGTGATGTCGGAAGATTGACTCTAGTGCAAGTGGGAGACTGTTGGGAATATGCCCTAGAGGCAATCATGTATGATGATATTTCCCATTGTATTCATAAAGTTATTAAGTTGTCCTTGTATAAACATCTGATGTGTATCATTGAATATGTGATTCGGATGTGTAACTATACATTCATGTTGTTTGTACTAAATATCCTTGGTCATTAGGTTGTGCTGGACACACAACTTAGACCAATGTGAAAGTCGGCTTGATGACTCGGTTCCACTTGTCATGGGCATGGTGATGCTATTCCAACTTACACAGATTCGGCTAAAGAGTTTAGCGAGTCGGATTGACCCATATTGAGGTACAACAAACAAGTTGTCATTTGTATATCTCAATCAATGTAATCCTTAGACCTGAGGTTGTTGCATAGTCCGAGTTAAGGATCACCGACTTAGGTTCTGTCAAACGCTGATCCGTAACTGGGCAGTCATAAAGGCAGAGTTCGAGTCGACTGAGAATCAAGCTGCGTGATGTGAATAACCAAGACGGGATTTTGCCCCTCCACTTGGAGAGATATTCTCTGGGCCCTCTTGGATGATATGATTCGTAAAGCATGGACATGCATGACTCGATTAAGTGTTAAACGAGGCAATCGACTAAGAGTTAGTCGGATGAATAACTTATCTCGGATCGAGAAGAGAGTCAGACTATTTAAGGGATGACAAATATTCGCCTATAGTCTGACAAGGTATATCGTGAGGCAAAAGGGACTCGGACGTAAGTCACATTAGAAAGGCAAGTCGTCATGACTCTTTGGTACTTGGGAGTCCGCACGCTCTGCTAGGATTCGCTACCGACTAATCGATTGAGAGTCGGACTACAATCATGTCCAAGTAGCCATGAGCATGCGGGGTCACACACTTAAGAGCGAGGCAAGTTCGGATTGGATCTGAATCAGAAATCTGGTTGGGTTGGACCCAAGCCGGATTAGGACTGAGTCAGTGAGTCGGACTCACGGTGACTAGTGTTATATGGGCTTTAGTGAATGGGCCACGAGAGTGGAACCCATGTTCACTCCCTATATATAGTGGAGCATAGTAACCTAGAAGGGTTAATGGTTGATCGGTTAGGTCATTCCATGTGTTGGAAACCCTAGCTCCACAACAGTCCTGCCGACGTACCGAACCTAGCAGTTCGCCGCCGGTGCTCCTTCTTGTGCGTGTGGATACCAACAGAGGTGTTGTACGATCAGCACCAGGACGATCGGATCTCAAAGGACTGCATTGCATCAACTGTCGCGCTTCATCAGTAATCCGCAACTGCGTGTCTAGTGGTAAACCTCGTGGCCTTCTTCCTCCGCTAGATCTTGGGATCACCACATTAGAGGGAAAAAGTTTTGTTTTATCTCTACGTGGCCCAACACCATAGTAGTATGGAGTGTTCGAGATATGTAATGAAACCTTGTTTAAACATGGTAAGATCAAAGGTGTCATTTATAAAACTGCCATTATATTTTAAAGATTAAAGTTTAGAGACTACCCGCTTTTACACTGAAAAGAGCTCCATCGTGATCCATTGAAATGACACCATATAAGTTGTGGTTTGGGTTAAACCCAAGTTGTCTTTTCTTAAACATTGGTATGCGATGAATAGGTAAATGTTTGCAACCAAATTCAGATGAGCATGTCTTTGTAGGTTATATCATATAACCGTTGAGTATTCCTCCATAACACCGAAGACAAAACTGTTTGTCGCTTAGAACGGCAAGTTTCTTAAGAAGGATTTTTTCGTGAAAAGTTAAGTGGGAGGAAAATAGAACTTTGATAAGGTTAAAAGAACCTTAGCTATATGTGCCAAGTTGCATAGCACTGGAAAGTGTCCCGGAGGCAGCAAAAATGCTCATGGCTCACGTGCCTCAGAGGTTGTGGTCACGGAGGTCTAAGTTCCTATTGAACCAAGTAGGTTGGGTAAACAATCAAATACCAAGATTTGAGAGTTAAATCATTATTTACAATGATGAACCGACTACATGCAAAGAAGCAATGATGGGCCCTGACTCTGTCAAAATGGCTTGAAGCCATAAAATCCATGATAGTTCCATACACAAGAAATCAAGCTTTGAACTTGGAAGACCCTCCGGAAAGGTGTAAAACCTATCGGTCATATATGGATCTATAAATAGATATGTATGTTTCACATCTATCAAATACTCGACATGTCGGGAAAAGAGTTGATGACAATGTTCAATGAGTTGAATATGACAATATTTAATCTTTCATAGCGATATTTAGTCTGGACGGATTAATGTAGCAACCACTATATATATATTGGTATATGATAGTTGAACAAACAAAACAAGTTCTTCTAATAAAATGGTTACCTAGGACGTGTACATGACACAACCCAAAGGGTTTTGTTAATTCAAAGGATGCTAAAAGAGCATGCAAACTTCAACGGTTGAAGTAAGCATTGCGGAGTTGGAATCTTTATTGTGATGAAACTATTAAAAGGTTTAATTTCATCGGAGACAATGAAGATGCTTGCATTTGCAAGAAATTAAGTAGGAGCGCTAAGACATATTGCTAATACATTAAGTGAAAGACATATTGTTGATTGGAGATGATGTATCTTTTATTGACACAAGTTAATAATTTCATTTCGATGAAAGACTTAGGCAAAACCCGAATATTTGGCATCAATGTATATATGGATAGATTGAGGCGCTAATATGGTTGTGCGAAATGTACATAGATAAGATATTGAATGAGTTCAATATGCAAATGACAAGAAAGGTTATTGCCACACAAAAAGGATTAAATCGAAATTCAAGTGTATTGACACTTAGTAATTGAAACAAAGATTCAAGAATTTTGATACTTAGTGAATAAAATTACAAAGAGTATTTTTGACCAGTCATACTTAGATATGTACACATATAGATATGTCCTATGCTCTAAATGTTATGAGCATATACCAGAATAATTCATAAGATGATCATTGGATGATAGTAAAGATATTCTTATGATCTTTTAAAAGAACTAAGAATATGTTATTTTTGTAGAGGTGACAAATCGATGGATAGTGCATTGTAAAGTATTACATTGATACTAGTTTTGTCACAAAGTACAAATTAAGTTTATCTCAATTTAAACTATGAGTGGCACAATGTAATGGAAAGGAGATTCTATAATGGTTTTGGATGAGTTCCAAAGTTAAAACATTGTGACCGATACTACAACAAAAGGCTAAAGTATATGATTGTTATTGTAGCAGCAAAAGAGGGCATTTGTGTCAAATAGTTTGTTATCAAACTAGGTGTAGTTCACAGCGGGCTAGTACTATGAAAATATATTGTACAACAACCGTATCAACATGGTTTGACCCTAAGGAACTAAAGGTCTCACCAGAGGACTAAATTTATACAATGTCATCTCGTTAGAGAATGAGTTATATGAGACGCACTGAAATACACATATTACTACATACACGAACGGAAAATGACGGATCAAGCATTAACCACTAGCTATCGTCGTGTATATAACACATTGAAGCCATAAAGCCATAAAAATAGGTGTGAAAGGTGTGAAACTACGATTATCTAGTGCAAGAGAGAGGATTTGAGATATGCCCAAGAGACAAATAATAAAGTATATTATTATATTTTTATATATTTTATGATAACATATCCCCCATGCTATATTGTATTAACCGTAAACACATTAATGTGTGTGTGATGTAAACAATGTAAGAGTAGTAAAGTCTCTCTTGTTAGAGAGCTTGTTGATTGATCGATGATCATCATGTTTCTGATCATGAACATTGGATGTTACTGATAACAAGGTCATATCATTAGAAGAATGATGTGTGGGTTGCTAGTTATAAGTTTAGTATAAGTAGATGGTTTAGGATTGCTGCTACTGCCTTCTTTATAATACAGTACCATTTCCGACTTCAATCAATCATTAGATGGTTAATCATCACCCATGGATGCTTTTGAAACATCAAAACACTTATCGTAATTGGGTGGTTATAAAGGTGGCAATAGTATATTCTGAGCGGTATTGAGGCACATGGAGATTGAGTGTCCATTGTCCATATATATATAAGATGCCTTGGCTCTCTCTCTGGGGAATCATCTCACTTGGTTGCAAGCATGTGACTACTAGCTCAGGATCATATATCACAAAACGTGAACATAAGAAAAGATTTAATAGTTAGCTGTTTATATGCTACATACATTATTACCAGCCTCATACACTATCCACCATGATTGTAACCATCACATCAGATGGATGCTTTGATGACATCAAACACCACTCTTCGTGAATTGGGTTGGTTATAAAGGTGGCATTATATTCGAATCTGTTATGTGTGAGGCAGCACATCAAGATGAGAGGATATTTGTCCATCCATATGATGATAGATAGATATACTCTGCTCTCTCTTGCCGCCGCCATCCAATTGGCTTGCAAGCATGTGACTAGCTCACAAGGGATCATATATCACAAAATGAGTAAAGAGTACTTATCAGTGACGAGTTTGAACTGTTGGAGATATGCCCAAGAGGCAATAATAAAGTGGTTATTATCATATCTTCATGCTTATGATAAATATTTACATACCATGTATAATTGTATTAATCGGAAACATTAATACTTGTGTGATTTGTAAACATAAAAGAGTCCCTAGTAAATCCTCTTGTTAAACTAGCTCGTTGGTTAATATATGATCATGGTTTCCTGATCATGAACATAGAAGATGTTATTAACAATAGGGTCATATCATTAGGAGAATGATGTGATGGACATACTCCTATAGTTAAGTGTAGCATAAAGATCAAGTCATAGTTCATTTGCTATATGCTTTCTAATACATAGTAACCTAATTCCTTCGACCATGAGATCATGCTAATCACCATCACCGGAAGGATGCTTTGATGACATAAAAAACCACACCGTAACTGGGTATCTATAAAGGTGGCATTGAGTGTTCGGAAAGTATGTGTTGAGGCACATGGATCAAGAGTGGGATTTGTCCATCCATATGACGGATAGATATACTCTGGGCCCTCTCGGTGGAATGTCATCCAATTATCTTGCAAGCCTGTGACTGGTTCACAAGGGATCACATATCACGGGAACGAGAAAAGAGTACTTATCGGTAACGAGGTTGAACTAGGTATGAAGATATACCGACGATCAAAACCTCGGATAAGTAAACTACCGTGAGAAAAAGGGAAATTGGTATCGTATATAAGTGGTTCATTCGATCACAAAGTAATCGTAGAAATATGTGGCAGCCATATGAATTTCCAGATTCCTCTATTGGTTATTGATCGGAGAAGTGTCTCGGTCATGTCCGCATAATTCACGAACCGTAGGGAGACACACTTAAGGATTCGATGTTGTTGAGTAGTTATGGAATGATGAGTAAGAGACCGAATGTTGTTCGGAGTCTCAGATGGGATCCAGGATATCACGAGGAGATCCGTAATGGTCCGGAGAATAAGATTCATATAAGGAAAGTCATGTTTCGGAGTTCGGAAATGATTCTGGTGTTTTCACCGGGAATGTTCTAGAAGGGTCTGGAAGGTCCGGCACTACGGAGGGGAAGGGTACATGGATGTGTCATGACAATGTGGAATGGTTGCATCATGTACTAGTTCACTTGGCTGGGCAATATGGAGAGAGAAATCAAATCCAAGTTTGAAAGTCAAACGCCAATTTGAAAAAGTCAAATCCGAAGTTTGCTTGGTGGAGGGAGAGCAGGAAACCTACTTGGGGAGGAAGTCCCACTACCTCCACCCGCCGGCCATGAGCAGGAGTTGGAGGAGGACTCCCTCCTCCCAAACCGCCCCCTCCCACCTATATAAGGAGGGGTAGGGCGCCCCCTACCCCTCACACCTAAACCCTAGCCCTTGGCGCCACCACCTGCAAGTGTTGCCACCGCCTAGGTCTCCTCTTCTAGCTGACTTGGGGACCCTAGATTTCCCTAGCCGCCGGCCAAGCCCACCCCTTGGTGCCTCTAAACCCTAGTCTCCAAGGCCCTCTCTCATACTCCACCATACTCGCTCCGGATTAATACGAAGCCCTGCGAGATCTCCCCTCTACTTCCGACACCACGCCGTCGTGCTGCCGGATTCATGAGGAGAGTGCTACAACCTCCCCTGTCTGCTTGAACAAGGGAGAGGAAGGTCTTCATCGAGTACCTTACGTGTGATCGACCGCGGAAGCACTGCCGGAGCGCAGCGCCAGAAGGATCGTCTACGCGATCTTGAGATCGGCAAGTGTACGACTACATCACCCACGAGAATCTGCTCTCGTTAACCGCTTTGGAATCTTCGAGGGTGAGTTCCTCTATCGACTCGTTGCTACAATCTAGTAGATAGATCTTGGCTTGTTTGTGTGCATGCGGTAGAATTTTTTGTTTTCCATGCTACGAACCCCTATAGTGGTATTAGAGTCGTGTCTATATGTAGATCTGTTGCACGAGTAGAACACAATGGTCATTGTAGGCGTTGATGCTTTTGTTGTCGATTGCTTCTTGTGTACTTTGCATCTTGCGGGGTGGTGGGATGAAGCGGCCCGGGCTAACCTTACATGACATCGTTCATGAGACTTGCTCCACGCTAGACATGCAACTTGTATTGCATAAGTGGCTTTGCGGGTGCCTGTTTCTCCGAACATAGTTAAGATTCAATTTACAACGGGTGATTGACAATACTAGTATAAAGGTTGTGGTTCATGTTCGTAAGTTAGAACGACACTTATTGAAAGTCCCAAACCACGTAAGACATGCAAAGAAAATTAGAGGCGTCTAACTTTGTTTTGCACGGGTGTGCTGTGATGTGATATGGCCATGATTGTGATTATATATGATGTATGCAATGTTCCTTATTGTAAGTTGGCAACCGGCAGGAGCCATATGGTTGTCTTTTAATTTCGTTAAGACCCGCGTGTCTATTCAAAGTAGTTGTAATAGTTGATGCTGGTGGATGACAACCATGAAACGGCGCCATTGATCTTGACGCCACACCGGTGATGATGGAGATCATGTTCGTGCTTGAAGGTGGAGATCGGAAGCACAAGAAGAAAGGCCATGTCATATCACATATTATGAATTGCATGTGATGTTAATCCTTTTATGCATCTTGTATTGCTTAGTTCACGATGGTAGCATTATAAGATGATCCCTCAAGCACACAATTTCAAGATTTAAAGTGTTCATCCTTAGTAAACACCGTTGCTAAAGCTCGTTGTTTTGAAGCATCGCGTGATGATCGGGTGTGTTAGAATCTGCGAGTGTATACAACGTGAGCAAGCCAGATTTGCTCATGCGGAATCTAAGGTTTGATCTTGACGAGCCTAGCATGTACAGACATGGTCACGGAACACGGATCACCGAAAGGTAAAGCATGAGTCATATAGTAGATATGATGAACATGTTGATTGTTCGCCATTGAAGCTACATCAACTCTCGTGATGATCGGTTTTGATGTGGTGGATTTGGTTTGTGTGAATGCGAGGGATATGTTTTGAGTGGGAGTTCAACAACAGTATGATTAAAAGTTGAACACTAGTTATCATAACTTAAATCAAAGTGAATTTGCATAGTTTTTGTAGTCATTGGCATCCGTTTACCACCTTGCGCTTAGTTATAATTGAGATGATAGAACTATAGAATTCTGGTTAGTTACTTTACAAACTGGTATCGTATTGTTTTGAAGTGTTGATCTAAAGTTTAAAAGTCCCATTGCAAACTTTCAGTAAGTTTCGATTACTCCGTGAAGTTTAATAGTTGGTATTAAATCAAGAGTAACAATTCCAGTGTTAGTATATAAGTATCATGTTTATCTCCATGATTCTAGATATTCGAAAGGTAGTTTTAATATCAAGGTAATCTAGGAATTGAAAGAGTTATTTCAGAAACCATCATGTATGGAAGATATTGTGATATCTGAAATGATGTTTTGGTTACAACATGATAGAGTATAATATGGCAAAGTTTATGCTCTCATATTTGATGAGAATTTACAAAAGGTTGGAGACACTAGTTGTCCTAATCCTCCAAAAGGTTTTGGAGAGCAACATTATACTCGCTATTCACCGTTATAAGTTAAAGTAGCTTGATCATGAATAATTCCATGATAAGGGTGAATATTTGATCACTAAAGAATGGAATATGAAAGAACACCAAACACTTAATGATGGTGATCTACTTCAAAGTGCAAGTCCAAAGACATTGGTATTTAACTATACATGCTTTGGACTATGTGTCATGTATATGGCTCCACTATTGATGTTGATAGATTCTTTCAAACAGAAAAAGAAATACTGAAAGAGAATCTCATAAATATATGGCAGAAAAGAAAAGACTAGAATTGTTCAACTTAGGTATATGGAGGATATACGCGTTATGGCTGTATTCTTTGCTTATTAAATAATGTGGTTCTTAAGTATTGGATACTGAATTTGTTGGTATGAATCATCATACGAAACAACAGAATTCATGAACTACAATGGCCTAAGTAACTAGCAAAATAATATGTGAAGATGTTCATCGAGAACAAATAAAGGGTTATTGTGTTGCTCGTTAAACATCAAAGCTTGCCTTCAAGATTTGTTTTATCAGGTATTATGAGAACAAAAGGGTTGTTCAAATAATTGCCGTAATCCATAAAAGATGGATGATTTACAAATCTCGTTGGATAAATCACATCCATAAAACTAGTGCTAAAAATGTCGAAAGACAAATTGATTGAAAGATCACTTAGGAAGTGACATCGCCGTTTAAATTATATTGGAAAGAAAACATGAAGAAACTCCATGTGGATGGAATTTTGGAGTCTTTTGATTTTTGATCAAATGATGCTTGTGAAACTTTCCTAGAGATAATTAAAACTTCGTTCATAGGCCAAAAGGGAACGAATAACTAGCTTATTGGAACTTGTACATATTGTTGTATGAAGTCCATTATATGTAGTCAAGAGCGATGGATTTCAACTTCACATGTTTCTCCAAAAATTTGAGTGAATATATGAATATTTACTTAATAAGGATAAAGTATGAAACATTTGAAAAGTTCAAAGACTTTCAAGATGAAGTGCAAAATCATTGTAACAAGAATATAAATAGTTTATGATAAGATCATAAAGGAAGATATTTGAGTTACAAGTTTAGCATAATACCTAAGATTTAAGGAATCGTTCCGTGGATTAGCATTTCCCGAAACACCATAAGAGTATGGAGCGTTCGAGATATGTAATTAAACCTTGGTTGACATGGTAAGATCAAAGGTGTAATTCATAAAACTGACATTATATTTTAAAGACTAAAAGCTTTAGAGACTACCGTTTTTCCACTGAAAAGAGCTCCATCATAATCCGTTGAAATGACACCATATAAAGTTATGGTTTGGGATAAAACCCAAGTTGTCCTTTCTTAAACATTGGTATGCTATGCATAAGAAAGGTGTTTGCAACCAAGGTCGGATGAACCTGTCTTTGTATGTTATTTCGAATAACTGTTAAGTATTCCTCCATAACATCGGAGACAAAAGTGTTTGTCACTTAGAACGTCAAGTTTCTTTGAGAAGGATTTTTTCCTGAAAAGATAAGTGAGAGGACAATAGAACTTTGATAAGGTTGAAAGAACCTTAGCTATGTGTGCAAAGTTGCGCAGCGCCGAAAAGTGTTCCGGAGGCAGCAACAATGCTCATGGCTCACGTGCCTCAAAGGTTGTGGTTACGGAGGTCAAAGTTTCTATTGAACCAAGTAGGTCGAGTAAACAATCAAATACCAAGATTTGAGGGTTGAATCATTATTTGAGAATAATGAACGGACTACATGCAAAGAAGCGATGATGGGCCCTGACTCCATAAAATGGCTTGAAGCCATAAAATCCATGATAGTTCCATACACGAGAAATCAAGCTTCGAACTTGAAAGACCCTTTAGAAAGGTGTGCGACCTTACAGTCATTTTTGGATCTATAAAGAAATAGACATGGATGTTTTCACATCTATGAAATAGTCGACATGTTGGGAAAGAGTTCACAACAATGTTCAAAGGTTGATTATGACAAGATTTGATCTTTCATAGCGATATTTAGTCTAGACGGATTAATGTAGCAACCACTACATATAATTTTGTTATGTGGTAGTTGAATAAACAAAACAAGTTCTTCTAATAGAATTGTTACCTAGGACGTGTGCATAACACGGTCCAAAGGGTTTTGTTATTTCAAAGGATGCTAAAAGCATATGCAAACTTTAATGGTTGAAGTGAGCATCGCGGAGTTGGAATCTTCACTATGATGAAACTGTTAAAAGAGTTTAAATTCATCAGAGACAATGAAGATGCTTGCATTTGCAAGAAATTAAGTGGGAGCGCTAAGACATGTTTCTAATACATTATGTGGAAGACATATTGTTGATTGGAAATGATGTATCTTTTATTAACACATATTAAGAATTTCATCCCGATGAAAGACTTAGGCAGAACCCAAATATTTGGCATCAATAGACGCTAATATGGTTATGCCGAAAGTACATAGATGATGTATTGAATGAGTTCAATATAGAAACTACAAGAAAGGTTCTTGTTGCACAGAAAGGATTAAATGAGTTCAATAATGATGATATATTCAAGTGTATTGACACTTGGTAAGTGAAACAAAGATTCAAGTATAGATTGATACTTGATGTATGAAATCACAAAGAGTATTTATATCAATCATACTGTGATATGTACAAATCCAGATATGTCCTATGCTCTAAATGTTATGAGCATATACCAGAATGATTTATAAGATAATCATTGGACGATAGTAAGGATATTCTTATGATCTTTTGGAAGAACTAAGAGTATATTATTTTGTAGAAGTGGCAAATAGATGGTTAGTTCATTGTAAAAGTACTACATTGATACTAGTTTTGTCACAAAGTACAAATTAAGTTTATCTCAATCTAAACTAAGTGTGGCACAATACAATGGAAAGTAAGTTCCATAATGGATTTGGATGAGTTCCAAAGTTAAGACATTATGACAGATACTACAACAAAAGGCTAAGTATATGACTGATATTATAGCAGCTAAAGAGGGCATTTGTGTCAAGTAGTTTGTTATCAAACTAGGTGTAGTTCACAGCGGGATAATACTATGAAGATATATTGTACGGTAATATTATCAACATGTTTTAACCCCAAAGGACTAAAGGTCTCACTAAAGGACCAAATTTATACAAAGCCATCTCATTAGAGAATGAGTGATGCCTAGAGACGCAAAGACATGGAATTACAGACGGACCTGGAAGTGTCAAATCCGGAGATCAGTTGACCACTAGCAATCATGTACATACAACACCAGAAAGCCATAGGTGTTGAATACACAAAGGCTTGAAACTAGATTATTGACTCTAGTGCAAATGGGAGACTGTTGGAGATATGCCCAAGAGGCAATAATAAAGTGGTTATTATCATATCTTCATGCTTATGATAAATGTTTACATACCATGCTATAATTGTATTAACCGGAAATATTAATACTTGTGTGATTTGTAAACATAAAAGAGTCCCTAGTAAAGCCTCTTGTTAAACTAGCTTGTTGGTTAATATATGATCATGGTTTCCTGATCATGAACATAGAAGATGTTATTAACAACAGGGTCATATCATTAGGAGAATGATGTGATGGACATACTCCTATAGTTAAGCGTAGCATAAAGATCAAGTCATAGTTCATTTGCTATATGATTTCTAATACATAGTAACCTAATTCCTTCGACCATGAGATCATGCTAATCACCATCACCGGAAGGATGCTTTGATGACATCAAACACCACACCGTAACCGGGTGGCTATAAAGGTGGCATTGAGTGTTCGGAAAGTATGTGTTGAGGCACATGGATCAAAGAGTGGGATTTGTCCATCCATATGACAGATAGATATACTCTGGGCCCTCTCGGTGGAATGTCATCCAATTAGCTTGCAAGCATGTGACAGGTTCACAAGGGATCACATATCACGGGAACGAGAAAAGAGTACTTATCGGTAACGAGGTTGAACTAGGTATGAAGAGATACCGACGATCAAAACCTCGGATAAGTAAACTATTATGAGACAAAGGGAAATTGGTATCGTATATAAGTGGTTCATTTGATCGCAAAGTAATCGTAGAAATATGTGGGAGCCATATGAATTTCCAGATTCCTCTATTGGTTATCGATCGGAGAAGTGTCTCGATCATGTCCGCATAATTCACGAACCGTAGGGAGACACACTTAAGGATTCGATGTTGTTGAGTAGTTATGGAATGATGAGTAAGAGACCGAATGTTGTTCGGAGTCTTGGATGGGATCCAGGATATCACGAGGAGATCCGGAATGGTCCGGAGAATAAGATTCATATAAGGAAAGTCATGTTTCGGAGTTCGGAAATGATTCCGGCGTTTTCACCGGGAATGTTCTAGAAGGGTCTAGAAGGTCCGGCACTCCGGAGGGGAAGGGTACATGGATGTGTCATGGCAATGTGGAATGGTTGCATCATGTACTAGGTCACTTGGCTGGGCAATATGGAGAGAGAAATCAAATCCAAGTTTGAAAGTCAAACGCCAATTTGAAGAAGTCAAATCCGAAGTTTGCTTGGTGGAGGGAGAGTAGCAAACCTACTTGGGGAGGAAGTCCCACTCCCTCCACCCGCCGGCCATGAGGATGAGTTGGAGGAGGACTCCCTCCTCCCAAACCGCCCCTCCTACCTATATAAGGAGGGGTAGGGTGCCCCTACCCCTCACACCTAAACCCTAGCCCTTGGCGCCACCACCTCCAAGTGTTGCCGCCGCCTAGGTCTCCTCTTCTAGCCGACTTGGGGACCATAGCTTTCCCTAGCTGCCGGCCAAGCCCACCCCTTGGTGCCTCTAAACCCTAGATCGCCAAGGCCCTCTCTCATACTCCACCATACTCGCTCCGGCTTAAGACGAAGCCCTGCGAGATCTCCCCTCTACTTCCGACACCACGCCGTCGTGCTGCCGGATTCACGAGGAGAGTGCTACAACCTCCGCTGCCTGCTGGAACAAGGGAGAGAAAGGTCTTCATCGAGTACCGTACGTGTGACCGCTGAAGCGCTTAGGAGCACGCCGGAAGGATCGTCTACGCGATCTTGAGATCGACAAGTGTACGACTACATCACCCACGAGAATCTGCTCTCGTTATCCGCTTTGGAATCTTCGAGGGTGAGTTCCTCTATTGACTCGTTGCTACGATCTAGTATATAGATCTTGGCTTGTTTGTGTGCATGCGGTAGAATTTTTTTGTTTTCCATGCTACGAACCCTACATGAACTAGGTATGCAGAGATACCAACGATCAAACCTCGGATAAGTAAAGTATCACGAGACAAAGGGAAATTGGTATCGTATGTAAATGATTCATTCGATCACAAATTCATCATAGAAATATGTGAGATCCATATGAATTTCCAAATTCCTCTATTGGTTATTGATCATAGAAGAGTCCCGATCATGTCTGCAGATTCACAAACTGTAGGGAGACACAGTTAAGGATTCGATGTTGTTTAGTAAATATGGAATATGATTAAGAGACCGAATGTTGTTCAGAGTCTCGGATAGGATCCGGGACATCACGAGGAGATCTGGAATGGTCCGGAGAATAAGATTCATATAAGGAAAGTCCAATTCTAGGGTTCGGAAGTGTTTTTGGTGTTTTCACCGGAAGCTTCTAGAAGGTTCTAGAAGGCCCACCACCCCGGGGGGAATGGGTAATTGGAATGTTCCATGACATTGTATAATGGTTGCATCATACCCTAGGTCACTTGGCTGGGCAATTGGAAGAGAGAAATCAAACTATAGTTTGAATAGTTAAACGCTAGTTTGAAAAAATCAAATCCCAACATGATTGCCTAGTGGAGGGAGGAGAGAAAACCTAGTTTAGGAAGGTTTCCCTCCCTCCCTTGCCGCTGGCCACCAAGGGGAATTGGGGAGGACTCCCCTACCCTAGCCGCCCCTCCCACCTATAAAGGGAGGGGTAGGGAGCCCCCTTGGAGCACCACCCAAACCCTAGGCCGCATCTGCCCCAAGTTGTTGGTGCTAGCCTCCTCTAAAGCCCCGCCGTCGTCTAGACTAAACCCTAGCCGCTGGCTACCCTCCTTTCTCGGCGTCTAAACTCTAGCCCCGAGGCTCTCTCTACTCCACCATACCGCCGGCTTAGGCGGCCTCATGGATTCTCCTCTACTTTCACCACTTCTTGCCAGATCTTGCTTCCCAGCGCTGCCCTTCTTGCCGCTGCGTCATGCGTTACAGATCATGAGCCGCCTGCCTTCCCGTGCCCTGTCGCGCGCCGCCACCACCCTTGCCGCGAGACGCTGCGCCGCCGTAGGCCTCTGCCATGGCCTTTTGTTGTGCTACCGCCGTGGAGCCGCAACCGTGGCCGGTCCGGGCCGCCGGAGCCTGGCCTCTATCGCCATGCGCCCTGGAACGTGTCGCCGCACCCAGCTAGATCCCGTCGGAGGCGCCCGACGACAGGAAGACCACCACGGTGGTGCCCCTCGTTGTCGCCGGAGATGGACTTCACCGTGGAGGTGCTCCTGTGGTGGAACGACCATGGCTGCTGCGACCACGACGCGATAACACGCAACCATGGCCCCGGTGACGACAATGCTTCATACGGCCTCAGGTGTTGCTACCACAATTTAAAACGCTTGCTACTCCAGTTCGCCGTTGTCGCTATGTTTGTGTTTGTGTTTGTCTTTTGCTACGAGCGTTACTATTTTAGCATAAAGTATATTATTTTTGCTATGTATTCATATATTTTTTCTACTTCCACATATTTTTTTGCTACAACTAATCTCTATGATTTTGCTACGAGGTCTCCGATGAGAGTCTCCGGCGATGTTCCAACCATGTCCCCTTTGCTATATTAGAAAAATATTTTGCTACATCTGCTTTGTGGTTTTGCTACAATAGCATAAAGTTTTTGCTACACGGTCTCCGACGAGATCGGATCTGCTACAGTAGCATAATTTTTTGCTACAAAGTCGTCGGCGAACTCTTCTGCAAGGTCTAGTTGGTCTATTCTTTTTTCTAGACCAAACAGTTTTCTGCTACGCGTAGAAAAAACGAGATGAAAGTACGGAAACGAAATCTGAGCGTCCTTGATGGCTGGGACCCGGATGGAAAGTTTTATCCCAGGGACGCGTAGCACTTTTTTTACTAAAAAAAAGAAGGAAAATAGCTTGCGTGGAGCATGACGGAGAGGACAGGTCCATCACCCACACCAGCTGGAACGCCTCGTCCGCACCGCACGCAACACGGAGACCGAGCCCACCGGTGTCCGATCCCATCTCAGCCGCCCGTCCGCCCGTGTCTGACTCGTTCCGAACGTCACACGCAGCAGCCACACAAACCAAAAAAACCAAACCCCCGCCTCCCTCCCCCTCCCCTCCCCTCCCCTCCGTGCGCGGCGGCAACCCGAAAAACCAAACCAAAAATGGCAAAAGAAAAAGAAAAGAGCTCGCGCGCCCGAGAAATGGCGCCAACCGCGCGCCCCGCTCCCGCCCTGTCTGCCTCTATTTCCTCACCTCTCCACACTCCCCCTCACAAACCCTACCCTAGCTACCCGATCCAGTCCCGAGCCTCACACCCAGATCTCCGCCGCGCCCGCCCATGGCCAGCTCCGACGCCTCCTGCGCTGCCGTGCCCCATCCCGTCACGGCCGCCGCTGCCGGGAATGCTTCCCAGCCTCCCCTCGCCAAGAGACGGGGCAGCTACAACTGCGGCCGGTGCGGGCAGCCCAAGAAGGGCCACGTCTGCTCCATCCCCGGGCCCCCGCCGTCCGCCGCGGCCGCGGGGGAGTCCAAGCCGAGGCGCGCGCTCTACTTCGACGAGGCGGCGGTGCTGACGGTCGCTCCGTTGGCGGTGGCGGGGCCGTCCCCGACGCCGCCGCGGCCGCCGGAGAAGAAGGCGAGGGTGGAGGTGGTGGACGTGGAGGAGTCGGACCCCGAAGAGGCCGCTCGGAGGCATAGGTGGGTCGCGGTCGGGCCGGGCAAGCGGGTGCCCGGGGAGGTGGTCATGGAGGTGCTCCGGCGGCTGGCCCCGAGGGGCGTGGCGGCGGCTGCGGCGGTCAGCCGTGGGTGGCGCGACTGCGCGCGGCGGGTCTGGCGCGGGGCCGAGGAGATCCGCCTCCGAGCCGCCAGCGTCACCACCGTCGGAGCGCTGCTCCCGCGGTGCCCCGCGCTGTCCAGGCTCGTGCTCCGAATGGAAAGGTGAGGAACAAAACATTAACAACAAACGAACCCCGATCCGATCGACACCCGATCGACTAGCTGATATCCATAAACAGCACGTAGCAGGACCGTAAATCAACCAACCTCGATCGAAATGGGATGGCTAACTGAAGGACGCGTACGATGTCCGGTCGCTGATTTCCAATTGCCGATGTGTTATCCGATCACGTGCCGTGAGATCTCGCCCCGTGTGGATCCTTGACCGGTGCTCGATTAGATCCCCAATACACAAGCAATTCCCCAGGACAAAAGATATCCCGAATGGTTCATGTTAGAAATGGACTGTTGCAGCGATCTGATCTGCTTGTCTGAACTTAGGTTCTGGTTGGATATGATCTTCTTGGGGGTAGATCTAGTCATGGTGCCGTGAGATCGTTATATGGATCCCTGACCGGTGCCCGACTTGATTTGCCATTAGGAAACGCAGATCTGATAGTGACAATGAGATCGGGGATGGTCTGAAAAATCCATCGTGATGGCAGCCGGTACACAACTCTTCTCTCTATATAAGTACCTGTCTATCTTAGTTATTGTGCTGCAATTTGTGCAATCAAATACATAATTCTGGTCAGCTTGGTCACAGCTTTAGTTTAGGAGAAGATATTTCCGGTTTTGGTAGGTGATTTTGCAGGTCCTTTATTATGCAATAATATGTGAATCAATAGGTAGATCTGTTTTTCTTCTGTCAATACTCTGTTTGAAACATTTGGATCATTTGAATGAAATGAGTAAAATGCATTGTTTTTCTCCTGATTTAGTTTGAGATAGTGTTAGAAAAGCAAGGATCTGATTGCTTGCAATGATCTGGTTCTATGGGTGCTTAAGTCATATGATTAGATCACACATATTCTATTCAGTTACATTTTTTATGTTCTAATTATCATGTTCCTTTTGACATTTGATACAGTGATGTCGATGCCACGATGCTTGCATGCCTTGCATTTTCCTGCCCAAACCTGCAATCTCTGGAGATAAGCATGGCTGGTAGTGCAGTCAACCGGATGACTGGGTACGCTGAACACTCCTAAACCAACAATAATTTTTGGGCTTTTCCGCCCTTTTGCAATAAACCAACAATAATGCTATCTTTCTGTGCATTTTGTCCTCTGAAATCAAACTACATAGTATGATTCTATCGGTGTATGTTGAACTGAAATGCCTTGGTTTATGGCTAATATTTGGTACACATTCTTTCACAATTCAGTACTACCAAACTGTAGTGTTAGCTCATGAAGATGCATACTACTCAGTTGTTGTTTCATGCTGCAATGTGATGTCAACTGTGCTTATAAACATTAAGTGATCATAAAATATTTTACAGATGTCAGTTTATGGATAGAATAGATGTTAATTTATAATTTTAAGTATAGTGATCCTTTAAACCAACACTTGTTCTTCTAAACAGGGATGAGCTAACTAGGTTTGTTTCGGAGAAGAGGTCTCTCACAGTTCTCAAAGTCGATCGATGCAGTAGTCTTGGTTTTCTTAATATAAGCTCTCCAAGCATTACAACCCTATGGCTGTCAGATCTTTCTCCCCTCACAAAGTCGGTAAGTCAGCATGGTTTTACAATTGATTCCAGTTATATTTTGATTTGCTGCACTATAAATTGATTAAGTGTTCATTTCATACAGGTCATTAACTGTCCTCATTTGAGTGAACTCTCACTGATGTTTTTGCAACAAGATAATGATTCTACTGATCTGATTAGTCTGATGGATACTCTGGGCCGAACCTGCTCAAATTTAAGAAACTTGCACATTTCCTCAATTCACTTATGCAATGAGGCTGTGTTTGCTCTTGGGAGTGCTAATCTCAGGTAAATCCATATCTTTATTGTTCCTATGGATTGCTGCTCAAACTTCAGGAATTAGGCTAGACAGTCTTGCTAAGATTCATGTTTATTTGATTTTAACAACCTTATTAATTTTTTCTTGTCCATCAGGGACTTGTGCATGCTGTCATTGCTTCTAGGTAAAAAATTGACAGATGCAGCTGTTGCATCTATCGTTCGTTCTTATACGAGCTTGGAGTTGCTTGATTTAAGCGGGTATGTGCTGTTTTTATATAATCTAATGGTTTGAATATGATCAAATTCCTTTTATTTCCTACATTGTTATGCAAAATTAATCCTAAATAAATGTCACATGCTTAAACTCCAGATCTAGTATTACTGATAATGGGATTGGGATGGTCAGCAAGGCATTCCCTGATACTTTAACCCGGCTGCTCCTTGCTATGTGCCCAAATATCACCTCATGTAAGTCTCAACCTTTACATAGCTTGTGTTCCTTTGCTCCAATAATTTCAGAAATACAAAGTTGCTGATGCCTGTAAATATCTAAAATTTATCTTGTTCATGTGATATGTAGATGGGGTCCAGGTTGCTGCAGTACAGTTGCCACTTCTTCAGCTCATGGACTGTGGCAAGAGCTTATGTGCTAAAACGCCTGAAATAGGGAAATCATACTTTGGTGATCTCAATGGAGGGGTTAGGTTTTGCTCAAAGCTACAGACCGCGCGGAAGCAACAACCTACTTACCAAAAGTTGATTATAAAGCATGCTAATCTGAAAAAGCTAAGCCTTTGGGGTTGCTCAGCGATAGATGTAAGCACTCAGAATTCTTGATTGCTTATTTATTTGTTTCTGGTTCATGTACATGGTGAAGCTGTGTTCTTAAACTTTTTTGTTTTCACGTATGGCAGGCCCTGTATGTAAGTTGTCCAGAGCTGAATGATCTGAACCTCAACTCTTGCACGAATCTTAATCCAGGTGTGACATCATATTCTTGTTTGGTATCGAAGTGGATGCTTCTTCATAGTCCAAACTTGAATTATTAGTACCCAAGTATTTACAGCCTAAGAAATTTTCTCCAGAGCGGTTGCTTCTCCAGTGTCCAAACCTGAAAGATGTTCATGTTTCTGGATGCCGTGATATGTTGATTGGAGCAATCAGAAACCAGGTACTGCCAAATCCCAAAAACTTCTGTATGATAAGCCCCTTGGCTGTTTCAATCTCACCGCCATAAGTTGCATCCTGAGGACCTGGACATTGCTAGTGCAGCATTGCAACAATCTCTTGTTTCTGTTTCTTACGAGTTGCTGCTCTGAATTCTGCCAGGTTCTGAATGAGTTTGCTGGGGCAGAGCCTCGCATGCCTTGCAAGCGCCTAGCGGATGGCTCGAAGCGGGTGCAAGTCCCACACTTCATGGTAGAGCAGGTATGAACCTTCACAACACCCTCATCCTTAAACTCAGCAGCTCATCTTTCTCTATGGACCACTGATCATTAACATTTAAGAATGCTGACACCTTTTCAGCTGTTTGACGATGAGAAGGCCGGAGGATCTCCACGGAGCCAGTGCACCGTTCATCTCAAGTGAAGCAAGGCAGCCATTTTCATAGGCGTGTCTAATACTAGCTAGCAGTCCAATTTCGTCGACAAGAAAGGAAGATTAGTGAGGCTGTAATGTAGTAAAGGCTGGTTGGAGATGTCACATAATTTGGTTGGTAGCCTGAATGTATTGTTGTAAACTGTACCAGATCCTTGTTCTTGTTTCTATGTAATCTTTTTCTTTCTTTCCTAGTAATTCTGTAGGACAACCATGTCAAAAAAAAAAGTAATTCTGTAGGACAATAAGGTCCTGTTTGTAATGTAAACAAGCTTGTGCTATGAATCCTTGATTCGTTCAAGAAAATAATGATTACATAATTGATTATTTATTGCTGTATTCATGTATAGTCTTCTGTCACGATCCTGCTGATTCTGTTCTTCTGTTTTGCATGGCTGATGCTGCTGCAAGCCTGAACCTACTGTCTAGTGTAGAGCTAGTCTGAGCTGGAAACTATTTATGGTCTGGTCCTCTGGATGCATGTGCAATGGATATTAGTAGTGAAAGGGGCCAGATGGAAAGTTTAACATGGACTTTTGGTAAATTCGGTTCCGATTTATTTTTTATTCTCAAAGATATTCGGTGTCTAAAGTGGAACCGAGTCTACTTCTAATCTGATATGGATTACGAAATCGATATTTACTTAATCCTCTCTCCAGGCTAACAACCATAGCGTTTTTTTGTGGGTTAATCTCACTCTAGAAGAACAGCACGGGGCACACGCACGCACCTCGATTCAGTTCAGAGTCATGGAGTTCCTGGGTTCTATCGCCCACCCCACGACGGCGGCGGCGGCGCAGTCGCGGCTGCTTCGGCCGACGGCCGATCGTCGCCGGCTCGGCTCGTCCGGTAAGTAACCGACCCGCTTCTCCCTCTCGATTTCCCCAACTAGTACTAGCAAGTAGGGCGGCGGCTAATTCGTAGACGGATTATAAACGCAGCAAGTCGGCACGACCCGAGTCTGACTGACTCTGGCTGGAGGCGCACAGAGCAGCTAGCAATCAGGCTGCCGCTTGCGAGAGAGCATCTGTCCGTCTCGATCAGTTGCTGATGCCTGTGGCGCTGTCAGGCTCTCCCCCTAGCTCGCCACATCCGCTTTGATGATGTCAGGGTGTTTGCCCTGTCGGCAGAGAATTCAACAGTGCAAATTACTCCCTCCGCCTCAAAATACCTCAGGGATTTAGAATCTGTGACTGCGTTGGTCAAACCTTTTCATGTTTGAAAAATCGGAAAGTTACCAACATTGACAGCATTAAATCGATACTGATAAATCAATCGTGAAATGCACTTTTTTTCTTTCGAAAAGGGGGCAAAAGCTTTGCCCCAATCGATTAATTAAGGAGTTTTACAGGAAAAAGTTCCGAGGTTACAAAACAATTACTCTCGCGGCAAGAATTCACCCAACCGCTTTGCGCCCGCGCACACCCACAAGCGGGCTTTGCGCTTAATCCTATCTAGAACTATAAACGGTGGCGCAAGCTTTTTGTGGAAGACCCTGTCATTCCGCTCATTCCAAATCTCCCAAGTGACGAGTAGGGTGAGGGACGCCATAGCTTTGTGGTTCGGGATCGGACCCTCCGTCATCATCTCCCACCAATTCTTTGTGGAGAGGCCCATCCATTGCGTTTGGTCTAATTCAGGAATACCAATCCAATCTTTGATGGATGCCCAAACTCGTTTAGTGAACCGGCATTCCACGAAAAGATGGGCAATCGTCTCCATTGTTTGCTTACAAAGCGGACAAGCACCGCAGTTTTGCCATCCCCTCTAGGCCAAACGATCTGCGGTCCAAATCCTATTTTGGGTAAGAAGCCAAGCAAAGAACTTCACCTTCGGTGGTGCCCAAGCCACTTTCATGATGTATATTACCTCCGGTTCATATTAGTGTTCTCAACTTTGTCTAGATACGAATAAATATAGACTAAATGTTTAACTAGATCCATACGAATCTAGACAAAGTTGAGAACATTAATATGGATCGGAGGGAGTACTTTTTTCTGTTTGAAGCAATATGTTTTCAAAGAAATTGATGGCCAGAGTACCAGATCGGAGGCCGTGTCAATGTCCTGAAGGACAAGTAGTTAGAAACAGATGGAGTATCAATTAACAGTCAGGTACTGTGAATCTGTGATGAGCAGCTTGTGTTGAGTGATCTTCTAGCAGTCAGCCGGTGTGTTGAGTGAATCTGTGAAGTTACCTGTTGGCTTGAACAGATACACAGAATTTATCACACTTGCTGTAGACCGTAACTTCTGGCATCTGTTTGATACTTGCTTTTCATTCTTATCTACTTTTCAGTCTCGCATACAATTCCTCGTTGCTCTAAGCCTGCAAACATACTTTTCCCCTGCCTAAGAGCGGATGCGCTCTATTTTCATTCACCAACTTGGATGTACTTGTTATTTTTCCTTCCTTTGTCGTATAGCTCTGAAGTACAATTTCTCTACCTCTTCAGGATATATATCTTGTAGGAGTTTTTCTTTGCGAAGCAAAGTGACGAAGGCACCACCTTCAATTAGCGCGAGCTTTCAACTCGCATTTCTTCAACCAGTTATTTGGGCTTCACAGAAGAACAAACACAATGTGAGCGGCCTTCTCTTATGCAGTCTTGTTCCGTGTATTTTTGCGATATTTGATTTCATATGATTTTCCAGGTTACTTGCTACCAGAGCCATGGAGCTCCACAGATAGAAGCCCAGTAAGTTACTGTTATCACTAAGAACCAATCACCGCCTCTTCATAATGGGCCTATTTGATTTACTAAGTAAAAAAGTCACTGTTCATAGTGGTCTCTTTTGTGGAGGCGGCTCAATAAGCAAAAAATAAGTACAATAACTGTTGCTTTTTTAGACAACTCCTGTAAATGATTTTTCATTTTATCCTTCGTCTGGCAATGCAGTATATTCTTAGCTAAAAATAGTATTTCATGTCCCATTATTTTTATGTACTAACCAGTGAATTATTGTAGTTCTAGCTCCCAAACTAGCAGCAGAAATCCTGATTCAGAGGGGAAAATATTTTCTAAAACATAAAAGTTAGCTGATGCCACCAGTGAAGTAAAACAAAATTCCTGTTTTGCTATTTTTGCATCAATCAGCGCATTTCTGCCTGTGTTTAACTAGAAAACTTCCATGACATGTTAATATGCTGTAAATGGCTGTAACCTTTTTGCTGCCTTCATTTACAATGGATTATATCTAGAGTATCTGGATGTGGTACATCCTTTTCATATCTTATCCACAACAGTCCAGTTACATAAGTTAGCATGCTAAGAAAAGTTGTCTCTGAATTTAAATGTGAAGGTCAATGGAGGAAGTTTATGATGCTTTGGCTGAGCGCCTTCTTTCTGTCTTGAAGAATGTTGATCATCTTGATTCAAAGTAAGCTGCATCTAGCAATGCTGTTAGAGATACAGTGAATATTTTCTTTTGCAATAATCAGTCAGTACTGGTATTAATTTTGTATGTTTGTTCTGTACTAGAACTTCGCTTCTTGAACATTCCCGACCAAGTATGCTCTGTTATCTATTTGCTATTCACATCCCGACGTTTGTTTCGGTAAATACTCCCTCTTGCTAATTATAAGACGTTTTGACAGTCCAATTTGAACTCCCAAAATGCCCTATATTTAGAAACAGAGGTAGTAATAAGCAAGTAGAAACATAGATCTGTTTGTGTCATGATTTCCATCCTTGTTTAAAGTCAAACAGGAACGCAATAATTTTTTTGTCCAATGATATATGAGAAGAGCATGCATTTTCTTCCTGTTAAATACCTTGCAATCTCCTAGACAGACAAACATGTCAAGTCTAAAACTATTGTGTTTGTTGAGGTGTGAATGTCATAAAAAATAACGCGTTCTATGTTTAATTTTTATTGAAGGCAGAAACATGAAACCTATCATTCTAGAACGCTCCCCCCTACCTTCTTTGTCTCCTTTTTGTTTCCCTATTTGGTGGACTGCTACATTTGACAGTTGATATGCAATGAAGTCAATCTGATGAAATTACTGGAACAGTGGTTTATGCTAGCTCTTCTACTGACAGCATTTATTGAATTACTTTCCTGCTGACACACTTAATAATACTGCTCTTAAGTCTGAACAGATACATTGTTGGTTTAGCTGGTCCACCTGGTGCAGGCAAGTCAACTGTTGCCTCTGAAGTTGTTCGACGCGTCAATACATGGTGGTCTCAGAAGCGTGCAAAAGACAGTTCAGTAAATTCAAATGAAGACATTGCAACAATGCTTCCCATGGACGGTTTCCACCTTTACCGTTCTCAGCTTGATGCAATGGAGGTTTGTTCTCTGTAGTGAAATCCACTCCATGATCTTTTTCTTCTTCTGAGTTATTGACATGGTGGTGATTCTAGGATCCAAAAGAAGCACATGCTAGAAGAGGAGGTTAGAAGAGTGTTCTACTTCATATGTTTTAATTGAATATTATTTTCACAACTACTAACATTTCATTCGATAAATTAGCACCATGGACATTCAATCCATCACTTTTTCTGAAATGCCTTCAGGCCCTGAAAAAAGAGGTATCATCAATTTCATTGTCAAATAGTGTGAGTTCTCTAGCAGTAAATGTGTTTGGACTTACGCTCGAAGCATCTTGTTTTACAGGGGTCAGTTTATGCTCCATCATTTGACCATGGTGTTGGTGACCCAGTTGAAAATGACATATTTCTAAAGCCAGAGTAAGTTATTTTTCAGAATAACTGGACATTATTTTCTTATATTTCACTCAGTTCAGGCGTGAAACCTGCCCAAGTTTATCGAATTGTGGTAAATTAACAGTGATGTGGATAGTACATTTTGGGGTAACTCAATTTTAGCATATCCTATCTGCTCAAAGCACAGTTACAATGTCCTGATCCTAATAACTTTATGTGACTGCTATGCTGTTAATCTTCATCAGAAGCTAACCTTGTGGTTTCTACTTTGTACTTTAGATGAGAATGTATACCATATAACTGTCATAACTTCTACAACATTGCACCATTTTACCCTGAGTACAGATGGTTATTGACCCATGCTGTTTGGTACTTACTATGATTTTGGCAGGCACAAAATAGTGATAGTCGAGGGAAATTATTTATTACTGGAAGAAAATATTTGGAGGGAGATTAGAGACTTGTTTGATGAGAAATGGTGAGTATGCAGGCTTTGCTACTTTTTTTGGTCGAACATGCACCGAAATGCACATCACGGGTATTAGAAGAAAACACCGAGAAGACGCAAAGTACAAACCACCAACTGTGGGGACGACCAGACCTAAACAAAGAAGACCCATGAAAAACTAAAAAAGCAAACAACAAAAGCCACAGCTATTCTAGCCCATTCTAATCTTTACAGTGGAGAGAGATGGCAATCCCTATCAAGAACTCCTCACATCAGGAGGCCTGGCATGTGGAGAGAGCCTGGGAATGGCTTTGGTTAAGCTTTGCAACCATATTTCATGGCGATATAATTTCATCAACCACGAGTATACCATAACTAACGCAATACACCCTTGTCTATGACCTGTATATTGAGTCATAAGCAGTACTCCCTCCGTTCAAAAATATAAGACATTTTAGCTTTGTGAAATAAATATTTCTAGACAACTTTTAGTGTATAGGTTCACTCTGAACCTCTACGAACCTATACACTAAAAGACGTCTAAATACATTCGATTCACAAACCTAAAATGTCTTATATTTCTAAACGGAGGGAGTACATATTAATCTCTTATTCATCTCAAAAGGTACAAATTTGTGTTTCTAACGGCCGAACCTTTACTCTCAGGTTCATTGACATCGACATTGATGTATCCATGCAAAGAGTGCTCCAGAGACATATTGGCACAGGTTAGCCTACACTATTCACCATTGTTTTGCTCCTTTTCAGATGTATTTTAGTTATATATCTCTGTTTGGTTTCATTTTTGCCAGGAAAAGAGCCAGATGTAGCAGCATGGCGGGTAAGTAACCATTTACAGAAAAAACCACACACATATATGCTGCTTACGTACAGCCTGATAAAACTGCACTTTTGTTCATGTTGAAAACTGTGTTATGTTGACCTATCAATAGGGGATAGGTTCATTTGCTTTAGTATAGACTTCCATATTTCATCTAATAGTAAACATTCAGGTCAGAAATGGTTTGTCCCTGCTGCCTATTTAGTAGGATTATTTGATTATATTGTTCTGCCATAAGACAACCTACATAAGTAGCTATGTCCTAGGGAGATTTTCAATTAAGCATGCCATCCCTGTTCAATTAAGACATTAAATTATTTCATGTTCTTAATCACTGAGTTTCTTCTGACCACTGCAAGTCTGCAACTCCTTACTGTCTCATAATTTGCCTTGTGAATCAGATTTCATACAATGACCGGCCGAATGCTGAGCTTATCATGGAGTCAAGAAAGGCTGCAGATCTTGTAATTAGATCGGTGGACTTCTCATCCTAGACTCCATGTTTCTGATTAGATTTTCTGTAATAATAGTTGTCCTATGGTGATCTTTGTACATATAATAAGTTAATCGCCTGTTTCTCAAGATGGCGATTCTGTTCATGTAATAAACTGTTCCTTCATAAAAGAATAGCTCAATAAATGATACCCTTCAAGTATTTATCCAATAAATCAATTTTGTTATTCTGATATTCCTGTTTTCCAGATCCACAAAATTTTGGTTTATAAATGGTTGTAGTTTACAAACCTGGAACAGTGGAACTTCAGTCCATGCTTTGATGGTAAGGGCATCTTTTTGGTTACAAGATTTTAGGAACACAGGAATAAGAAAAACTGGAGGAACGGATGCCATGGCAGTGTTGAATTCTACAAGAATTGAAAACATTTTATTGATTCAGAATGATCGGTTTTCTCTGTCTTCCGCTTCCTCTCTCAAAACCTAGCTGCTGCCTCCACCCGAGCCTCGCCGATGTCGGTTCCCCCTCCTCTGATCGTCCTCGCTGTCGTCTGAAGGGTGGGGACCTGATTTTTTTACAGAAGTAGTCTTCATTAGATTAAGAACCTCGCTGACGGCAGTAATAAGTGATCTCCGGCCCAATTTTACCCATGAGTACGGTACCGGCGGATACATACCCGCATGGGTAGGGTATGAGTAGACTTTTATATCTATGGGTAATACCCATACCCTATCTATTAAGTCATTGATACGGGCATGCGTATATACTTGTATCTATGGGTATACCCATATCTTGCCCATTTAAACTGACATGTCAAACTTATCTATAGAGTTTCAACCTATGCGGCCGAGAAGCCTAGGAATGAGTATGAGATTGCGACTTCTAAACTTCAATTTGATACTTTCATGTACGCTTCTACTATTAATAATTAGAGATTATTGTATTTTTTTTAAATATGCTATTGTTGAAAGTAAAATTTTGAATAACTTGTGTACTATTGGATATACCCGCCGGGTACCCAATGTGTACGGTACCCACCGGGTATGGGTAAGGGTGAAGTTTTATACCCGCGGATACGGGTATGGGTAAGCTTTTGTATCCATTGACTATACAAGTATGAGTATGGTATTGCTCTATCCTGCCCATGCCCTGCCTATTGCCATCCTTATTCCCGACATCAATGATGGTGTTAGAAGATTAAAATTCTCTAGGTAAGGTCCTTCACATCTTGCTTCGCTGGATTAATTTTGGATTTTTTTCTCATGGTTGCTGCCAAGGAAAATTTTTCTCGCAATATTTGTCTCGGCTGCTACGTCCTCAACAATGGTGATTCGTAGCCTCGGCTCCCTAGCAATGTCAATTAGGCTATTCAGTTGATTTTCCCTATAATACTAGTGTTGGTTGATTATTTTAATAGCTGTGCGCCTGTATGTAGCCTTGGCATTGCGGCTCAAATTAAAATTTGGAAAAACACTTATTGGTATTTACATGTCTTTGGTTTGCTATGGATATCAGTTTCATTGCCTTTGAAAAATACAAAATTATGTGATAGAGGAAGAAAGAGTTTGAAAATCTTGGAAACCTACTCGTTTATTTTAGACTTTATTTTTATATAATCGCTACAGTTTATATCTTTATTGTAAAAAAAATACACAAGAATGTTTAATCTGTCTCACAATACAAGATGATTACAAGCAATATGCGTATGAGTAAATTGGTTGTAATAACATCTTATATTGTAGGATGAATGATTAGATGTTTGGTTGCAGCATACGAAGAATCAAACGCATACCATAGTTGCTAGTGAAACAAAGTGTTTTTTTTTTGTTTTTTTTTTGAGAAAACGCAAAAGCTTTTCATTTCTTTATATTGCAAAGATAGAGTTTGTTACAACACTCCGATGGGGTTTACAATCCAGGTACAAATGGAACAGTTTAATGTACATCCCAAGTCTTTGGAAGAAGGACACCGAGCCCCTTGGCTCCTGCTAGCACCCAAGCTGAGGCCTCGCCTTTGATCTTGACAATCAGGGGCAGGGGAAGCGGCTGGGCACGCTCAAAGACGCAGTCGTTGCAGAGCTTCCAAAGCATCCAGGGCACCAGAAGTGAGATCTGAGGCCAGGCCTTTGTGCATTGGCTTGGGGGTTTGTCGCGTCACCACCGTCCACCAGTCGAAGAGGGAGGATTCGTCGTGGGGTGGGGTGCATGGCAAGCGCAGCCAAGCAAGGATCTCTTGCCAGATCTGTTTGGAGAAGGGGAAGGAGATCATGAGGTGGTGCATTGTCTCCATGGCCTGGTCGCAGAGCATGCACCTAGGGTGGTGCTGTAGTTGTCGCCTAGAGAGCCGCTCTTTCGTCCAGCAACGATCCAGATTTGCCAACCAGTGAAAGAACTTGACGCGGTTAGGCGTCATGTCTTCTAGATTAGCCTCCAAGCAGCACATCTAGTGGATCCTTGGAAAGCTGCAAGGTAAGCCGAATTAGCAGTGTATTCGCCGCCAGCTGTCCATCGCTAGACCCATTTGTCCTCGTCGGCGGTGAGCACCGTGGGCAGAATACGTTGCCAGAGTTGCAAGTATTCTCCCACCTCCTGGTACCCCAGAACTCCCTGTATGTCTCGGGCCCAGCCGTTTCCAGCGAGGCCGTTAGCGACCGTCCTCCTACTGCGCATGCCCTTCGGGATGCAGGTGTAGAGGGACGGTGCGATCTCATAGACAGGAGTATCCGTTGATCCAGCGGTCCTCCCAAAAGTGCTAGGTTAGGCCATTCCCAAGCTCGATGTAGGTAGAGGCGAAAAACAGGTCTCGCTCAGGGCTGGTTGACGAGGTTCGATCTTGTCAATGCCCATTGTTATGAGCTTGGGTTTTGGAGAAGATGGGGATGCTGGAGATCGTGGAACGGTTAACAGACAAGCAACACGGGGACACGAGGTTTACCTAGGTTCAGACCCCCGGAGGGAAAATCCTACTCCTGCTTGTCTGTTCTTGATTACGGCGGAACCGAAAAGTACAAGGGTGTGCAGATGCAATCTGGCGTGGAGGTGTGTATGCAGTGAGAGGTGCCCTCCTCGCCGTGCCCTCCTAGACTTTATATAGAGATAGGCAGGTCTCGGGCATCAAGTCGAGTCGATTACAAATTAGGGTTTGCTCCTTTGAATATTCTATCTACTTTAGTCTTGGTCTCCAAGGATCCGAAGGCGTCATGGGCTTGGGCCACCCAAAAATCTCCACAGGCCGCATATGTTCTTGTGGGCCTTCCTTGGACTGGACCAGGTATACTAATATCGTTTACCCATAGGGTATAACCATGTCACTGGTGAACTGCATGTCGAGGCCGCTCCAGGCTTGAGAGTTGTCAGTTTTGCTGAGCCAGAGCCAGCGAAGACACAGTGCGATGCAGGATAGCTGAATGTCTTGAATCTCGAGGCTGCCCAGATTGGTAGGTCTACTGACAAGGCGCCAGTTGATGTGGCAATTGCCGCCTTTGGCCTCCCTCTTCCCTTCCCAGAGGAAGCCATGCTCGATCCTCTCCATCGCCCTAATGGTCTTGGAGGAGGGCGACAGCACAAGCAGCTGGTGAATGGGAATAGCGCTGAGGACAGACTTGATCAAGGCCAGCCTGCTCGGCTTCTGCATTAGGCGCGCTTTCCAGGTCGGTAATCTGGCGGCCATCTTCTCCACTAGGGGATCCATCTGCGCGGACGTGGGCTTGCGGATCATGAGTGGAATTCCTAGGTAGGTGATGGGGAACTTGACGATGGGGCACTGATACGTCGAAAACGTATCTATAATTTTTGATGTTCCATGCTTGTTTAGTATCTACTTTGCTTTGCTTTGTCTACACTTTGAGGTGTTTTTATATGCTTTATGGTACTAACCTATTAACAAGATGCCACAGTGCCAGTTGCCTGTTTTCTTCTGTTTTTGGTTCCAGAAAAGGCAGAAAATCAATACTCTCGGAATTGGACGGGACAAAAGCCAAAGTCAATATTTTACCGTGGGGAACACGGAGCCAGAATACGAGACAGAGGGGAGCCACCAGGGGGCCACATCCCCTGGCACCGGCTAACCCTAGCCCGCGCCTGGGGGGAGGGGGTGCGGCCGCCCTGGCTGCCCCTGCCTCGCCTCTTCGCCTATAAGAAGCCCCCGATACCAAAACCCTAAGTACCCAATCAATATTCCATGAAACAGTCTGTAGCCGCCGCCACCGTCGTCCCTAGATCGAGGGGGGGGGGGGTCTGAAGCTCTTCCCAGCACCCTGCCGGAGGGGAGATCATCCCGGAGGCCTTCTTCATCACCATGCCGGCCTCCGGTATGTGATACGTCAGAAACGTATCTATAATTTTTGATGCTCCATGCTTGTTTTGTATCTACTTTGCTTTGCTTTGTCTACACTTTGAGGTGTTTTTATATATTTTCTGGAACTAACCTATTAATAAGTTGGGGACAGAAAGTCTCTGTTCCGGCACCCTGCTGGGACAGGGAAGTGCCCCCGGAGCCATCTCCATCTATCTCCACCACCATCTCCATCACCGTTGTTGATTCCCATGATGAGGAGGGAGTAGTTCTTCCTCAGGGATAAGGGCTCTACCGGTAGCTATGTGTTCATCTCTCTCTATGCATGATCTTGTTGTGGTCATGAGCTTTGTAATCAAGTAGATCTACCTTGCTACTCAAGTGCTTCAATAGATCTCTGCTCTCCCCATGTGTGTGAAAGTGACAGTGTGCACGCCATGGTGGCACTTAGGCTTGAGTCTACATAAATACTCTTTATGCTTTAATAGATATATGCTTTTCCCCACGTGTGTGAAAGTGACAGCGTGCACGCCGTGTGTGGCACTTAAGCTAGATTATATATATATTTGTTATGAGTTATATTTGGAGTTGGATGTCTCTATGAAATTGTGGTGTTTGTTGGAACCATCTAGAGCTCAAGGTGACAGTGTGGGGGTTATTTAGATTGGGGAAGGCGGACTTTGAGGTGTGCTGTTATAGACCTACCAATGATTAGAGTGTTCAACCGGAGAGTAGTTAAGAGTAGTATCATGAAGAGAGGATATTTATATGAGAGAGTGTTCACTAGTGAAAGTATGATCCCTAGGCCTTGTTTCTAAGCATTGAAACACTGTTTGCTTCTAGATCTGTTGCATGTTTGCTTGCTTTAGTCTTTATCTCCATGTCAAGATCCATCAAAGTCTTTTCTTGCACCGTTACCACTTGTATTTCACTATCTCTTCGCCGAACTAGTGCACCTATACACCTGACAAGTGTATTGGGTGTGTTGGGAACACAAGAGACTTCTTGTATCTTGATTGCATGGTTGCTTGAGAGGGGATACCTTTGACCACTTCCTCCCTGAGTTCGATAAACCTTGGGTGATCCACTTAAGGGAAACTTGCTGCTATTCTACAAACCTCTGCACTTGAAGGCCCAACAACTATCTACAAGAATAGAAGTGCGTAGACATCAAGCTCTTTTCTAGCGCCGTTGCCGGGGAGGAAAGGTAAAAGGTACTCACATCCTTCGGTGTGAGTGCTCGAAGTTATTTCCTTTAGATTCTGCAATTTTTTATTTTTGTTTCTTGTTTTCACTAGTTAGGCTTAATGGAAAACAACAAAAAAATTATACTCTATAGCATTTATCTTGAGTTAGGACATGAAGTGTTTGAAGAGAAAATTAAAAAACCTATGAAACTTTATTTGCATGCTAATAGCAATGTTATTAGTATGAATTCTTTGGACACCATTATTGCTAATGATATGGAAAATTCTAAGCTCGGGGAAGCTGGTTTTGATGAGCATGATATTTTTAGTCCCCCAAGCATAGATGAGAAAATTTTCTTTGATGATAGTTTACCTCCAATATATGATGATTACAATGATGAATATGATATTTTCAGTCCACCTACTATTGAGGAGAAACTTAATTGTGATTACAATATGCCTCCTATATTTGATGATTATGGTGATGAGAATAATAATGATAACTATTTTGTTGAATTTGCTCCCAGTACAATTAATAAGAATGATTATGCTTATGTGGAGAGTAATAATTATTTTATGCATGTGGCTCATGATAAGAATGTTTTATGTGATATATATATATATTGTTAATTTTATGCATGATGCTACTGAAAGTTATTATGAGAGAGGGAAACATGGTTTTATGCATCTCAAAAATATTAAGTTTCCCCTCTTTATGTTGAAATTTTTGAAGTTGCACTTGTTTTACTTTCCTATGCTTGTTGCTTTGTGCTTTCATGACTTGTTTATTTACAAGATTCCTATGCATAGGAAGTGGGTTAGACTTAATTTTTTTTTAATTTGCTTTTTGATGCTCTCTTTTACTTCAATTCATATTTCTTATGTGAGCATCTTTTCAAATTATTATGCCTAACTTAAAGGCGTTAAAGAGAAGTACTTGTTGGGAGATAACCTAAGAGTTTTCTTGAGTATTGGAAGTTATTACTTCAGTAATGACCTCTCCTTATCCTTTTTGTTTGCTTTTTTGTGCCAAGAATGACCTCTAATGAGAGGGAAGTAAGATTTGGGGAGTTGCTGTCCTGAAACAGATTTCTGTCCTCCACCATAAAAATTCCTGAGGAGTCTATATAACTCGGACTGATCTGAAAATTTACGAATAAATCCCCTAGTATGTTAGATAACTTTTGTTAGTTCAACACTTTTTGATTGGAGTAACATAATATTTTCGAAAAATTCGGTTTCTACCTGCTAGTATGTTTTGACAGATTTCTGCCATTATTTGCATTTGCTTCTTATTGATTCCTTTTTGAGTTCTTTTTAGGAAATTGAGCTTTTTTAAGGAGTTACTACAATATCTTGTGTTTTCAGTGAAAAGTCTTGATGTTCCAAAGCTTTGCCAGAGGTCTAATATCTTTTGAATAAACTAATGTTGCTAATGAAGATTGTGTGGAGTTTTGTATGAAGAAAAATTTTCAGGTGTAGAGAAAGAATGATGTAATGAGATGAAGAATGGACAAAAGCTCAAGCTTGGGGATGCCACCCCGTGTCACCCCAAGAAATATTCAAGAGGTACAAGCGTCAAAGCTTGGGATGCCCAAGGCATCCCCTTCTTCATCAATAAAAATCTCAGGTCTTTCTAGACACTTCATTTTTATTGTTTCATGCATTGTTGTGTTGTTATTGGAGCGTCTTAGTTTTCATTTTTGGTTTTAGTTTGCTTACTTTGCTTGATTAAGTTGGTTGATCACAGCACACTTCTTTTGGAGAGAGACACACTCTGTTTTCACTGCCTAGAACACTCTAGTTTTCATTCTTATTGTTCTGTGAGTGTTCCCTTTTGCTAGCACTGTGTTTAACCTTAGTTTTCTTGTGCTTTCAGCTTAGAACTTTTTAGTTCTTCTTTGTGGATTTGTTAGACAATCTCACTAATCTTTATTGATTATTATCTTTGTGAGTTGTTTCAAATAAGTTGTTTGGTGTTGGAAAAGAGTAGAAAGTTTCATGCTTAAGTGGTACAAAAGGGAGCTTGTTCTGACTGTGGCTTAGACTTTATCATGACATGCTAGGTGTTGTTTTGACCTTATGCTTAGTGATTATTGATGTAGCATGTCTTGTTCCAAACATTTGGGATTGCTTAGTGTGCCTTGAATAAATTATGCGTTGTTTTAGCATGCAAAAGCATAGTATTGTGGTATTCTCCTTTGATGCTTTGTTTGGGTTGACTTGGAACATGATCACACCATGTTATGACTATGAAAAAGTCACCATAGCCTCTATGATCATTTAGTCCTTGACTTGTGGTACCACTTTATGCTTTGATTAGTAATGTTTTCTCGCTCTGCATGATTATGGCCATTATTGCTCTCTTAGTTGGTTGCTCCCAGTCTTTTGCTAGCCTCCACTTGTATGAGTAAGCTATACTCATGCTTACAACTCCGAAGAAACCAAGTTATTCCAAAGTTTCCACTATAAACTCCTATGCATGGTGTGTTACACCATTCCAAGTATATTCTTGTTTTCAACTATCTTCCAATTAAAAGCTATTTTGTTATGTGAAAACTTTGTGATTAAAGCCCTCACAAACTTGATGGCACACTTTATATTCTTTGCCCCTAATAAACTTGAACCATTGTGTCGTCTATGTTGTATATGCTTGCACTTATACGTTGGAATTAGCAGAACCATGCTGTCATGGGGAACGTTTTCAACATTGCACTTGTATTTTGTACTCAGTTGATATCATGCTCTTTTGTATATGGATGTCACCGGTGTGAAATAAAGAGGGAACTTGCAAGTCCATGGAGTTTGTATTATGTGTTAGAGAAATGCCTGGGCCGCTAGCCTAAGCCATGCCTAATCATGGTGGAAACTTGCAGCATCACCATAATGAGCTATCTATGAAGCATCCTCAACAAAAAGCTATGCATATAGTAAATAAAAAGATCGATGAGATGCTCATTGTCTGCTTGCCTTGTCATTTTGGTTATGGGATAGCTCCTGTACCATGTGTAAGGTGTACCTCGTTGGCGGTTCTCTATGATATGCAAATACTTACAATGACAAGAACTTACAGGTGACTGAAGTTGAGTAGCATGAGGTATGACCCTCATATTAAAGGGACTTGAGATTGCCAACTTATACTTCGTCAAACATATACTCCCTAGTTTGTTCACTTTAACCTTAATCACTTCAAGATGCTTATGGTAGGGGCAATGAGGGATGAAAGCTAACAAGTACCATAATTTTTGGAAGCTCTTTTTGAAACTTGTAATCCCTGCTTCCTTTACAAAAAGGTATTTCTTCCACTATTATTGAGTCTCCACCTTCTACCTTTAGGCACCTTTAAGAGAGCATAGTTGTCATTCTTAGTTCTATGTGCATTGTCCCAAAACTTATTGATTGATGCATATTGTGATATTATTTGTTCTTGTGCTATTTGTATCTAGTCACTCTTATGAACTTTGAAGGTGTCCTATGCATCTATTTGCTACTCTATGAGGGACAAGCTGATTGCCACTATGCCATGTTTTCGGTATGTGAAACAAACAAATGTTTTTCAATGCATGTTATTCATGATCTTTGTTTGTAGCCTTTCATGTTGCATGCATACTTGCTATGTCCTATTGTTAGAACTCCATCTTTCATGCACATGTTTAGAGTTCTTTGATACCAGCTTTCAATGCTTGCAAATGGTTGGATCTTTATTGTGAGGGTGCATGTTCACCTCAAAAATTATTCTGTTTATCACTTACCTACTCAAGGACGAGCATGATTTAAGCTTGGGGATGCTTGATACGTCAGAAACGAATCTATAATTTTTGATGCTCCATGCTTGTTTTGTATCTACTTTGCTTTGCTTTGTCTACACTTTGAGGTGTTTTTATATCTTTTCTGGAACTAACCTATTAACAAGTTGCCACAGTCCCAGTTGCCTGTTTTCTTCTGTTTTTGGTTCCAGAAAGGCAGAAAATCAATATTCTCGAAATTGGACGGGACAAAAGCCAAAGTCATTATTCCCCCCGGAGCAACACAGAACCACAAAGCACATTCGGAAGGGGGCCACAGGGTGGCCGCACCCCCTAGGCACGGGCAAGCCCCGGGGGCGCCCACAGGGGTTGTGGGCCCCATGGACCCCCACTTACCTTGATTCCTGCGCCTATAAGAAGCCTCCGACCCAAAAACCCTAGGGCATCCAGAAGAAATCCACGAAAACCTCTGGTGCGCTGCCGCCACCGAACGGGAGATTCGGGGGACAGAAAGTCTCTGTTCCGGCACCCTGCCGGGACAGGGAAGTGCCCCCGGAGCCATCTCCATCGATCTCCACCACCATCTCCATCACCGTTGCTGATTCCCATGATGAGGAGGGAGTAGTTCTTCCTTAGGGCTAAGGGCTCTACCGGTAGCTATGTGTTCATCTCTCTCTCTATGCATGATCTTGTTGTGGTCATGAGCTTTGGAATCAAGTAGATCTACCTTGCTACTCAAGTGCTTCAATAGATCTCTGCTCTCCCCATGTGTGTGAAAGTGATAGCGTGCACGCCATGGTGTCACTTAGGCTTGAGTCTACATAAATACTCTTTCTATGCTTTTCCCCATGTGTGTGAAAGTGACAGCGTGCACGCCGTGTGTGGCACTTAATCTAGATTATATATATATTTGTTATGAGTTATATTTGGAGTTGGATGTCTCTATGAAATTGTGGTGTTTGTTGGAACCATCTAGCGCTCAAGGTGACAGTGTGGGGTTATCTAGATTGGGGAAGGCGGACTTTGAGGTGTGCTGTTATAGCCCTACCAATGATTACAGTGTTCAACCGGAGAGTAGTTAAGAGTAGCATCATGAAGAGAGGATATTTATATGAGAGAGTGTTCACTAGTGAAAGTATGATCCCTAGGCCTTGTTTCTAAGCATTGAAACACAGTTTGCTTCTAGATCTGTTGCATGTTTGCTTACTTTAGTCTTTACCTCCACGTCAAGCTCCTTCAAAATATTTTCTGGCACCGTTACCACTTGTATTTCACTATCTCTTTGCCGAACTAGTGCACCTATACACCTGACAAGTGTATTGGGTGTGTTGGGGACACAAGAGACTTCTTGTATCTTGATTGCAGGGTTGCTTGAGAGGGGATACCTTTGACCACTTTCTCCCTGAGTTCGATAAACCTTGGGTGATCCACTTAAGGTAAACTTGCTGCTGTTCTACAAACCTCTGCACTTGGAGGCCCAACAACTGTCTACAAGAATAGAAGTGCATAGACATCAGTATGAAGCATGAGTAGTTCCACCTTGGACTATGGGTCCATGTCGTAGCTAGATGGTTGTATCTCGTCCTTCGTGCTGCCATGTTTAGATTTTGTGAGCTCCGTTCATGATCAAGATCACTATTTGTAATCATGCATGTTGTGTTTGCGGGGATTCGATGGATATTGAGATTACTATGTCAGATTGATTAATGGTTTTGTCTTATTGATTCTATCATGTATATGTTGTTTGTGATCTTGCATGCTCTTTGTTTCTAGTAGCTATCTTGGCCAAGTAGATGCTAGTGACTCCAAGAGGGAGTATTTATGCTCGATAGTGGGTTCATGCCTCTATTTAATCTAAGGGAAGTGACAGAAATCTCTAAGTTTGTAGACATGCTGTTGCTACTAGGGAGAAAACAACAGTCTCTTGTTCATGGAACAAGTGGATTGTTTACCTTACACACTTTGCTTAAAGCAGTTATATGTTGCTTGCAACTTAATACTGGAGGGGGTTCAGATGATAACTTGAAGGTGGATTACTAGTCATAGATGCAGTTGGATGGCAGTCTATGTATCTTGTTGTATTGCCCAATCAAATCTCAGAGGATCATAAATGTCTAGTATTGCATTGTTATGCCTTGCTTTGTCCTGTCAATTGCCCCGCTGTAATTTGTTTACCCAGCATGACATGTTTGTTTATCTTAAGGAGAGCACCTCTAGTGAACTATGGACCCCGATCCAATCTTTACCATTGGTACATCTTCCACTGTTACTGTTTACTTTCTGCAAACCACTATTACCTTCCACACCATACATTTAACCCTTTGTTTTCAGCAAATCGATGAGATTGACAACCTCACTGTTCGTTGGGGAAAAGTCTTGAGTTTGTGTTGTGCAGGTTTCCAAGTTGCTAGCAACACCTTTGGGTCGTTTCCTTCCTCCTACTAGTTCGATAACCTTGGTTTCTTACTGAGGAAAAAATTGCTGCTGTGCTCATCACACCTTCCTCTTGGGGACTCCCAACGAAGCTCAACAATCAGCTGAGCCACCATCAAAGATTTTCCGACGCCGTTGCCGGGGAGGCTAAGGACGTCTTCACAAGGGGAGTCCTTCACAACCTTTCTCTTTACTTTGTTTTTGTTTTGCTTAGTTTCTTTTGTTTGGTTTTGTTGCCTCTTTTTATCAAAAACTCCAAAAATTTAGTTTCGTTTGGTTAGCTTTCTATTATCAAAAAGACAAAAAATTAGTTCCTACCCTAGTTGTCAACTTGCTTTAGCTCACCATGTTGATTCCCAAGTTCACCCTGAAAGACCTTTCAATAGGTAGTGGCTCTATGTCAACACCCAGATTTTTCAATCCTAGATGCCTGTTATGCCATACATCGCAATCCCAGGATTACCATTTTTGCGAGACATAACAGAATTGGATACCATAGTACATCATCCATTACAACGATACATAAGTTCTTACACAAATAGGGATCTCATGATCCAGTTCTTAACAACGCCAAGCGGAATACGTAATAATGACGGTGGCGTGGCGAAGCTCCATCTTCAGGTCACAGCAATGTTGACGATGGGAGATGATCCTAGTTGTCGTAACCTTCACGGGTCCATCTTCCGGTACTCCTCCTCATAGTCCGCCATGGGAATAGCTGTGACAAAGCCATGAGTACTCTTTAAGTACTCGCAAACTAATACTAACAGGTAAGGGTTTTTTGGATAATAGGACACTAGGCTCTAAGGTTGTTTTGCAAAAAGCCAGGTTTATCTCTACTAAGTTCCAAAGCTAGTCACAATTTTATAACTCCTAAATGGGATCTTGTAATTCAGGTCACAACTCTGTTGTGGTCAAGTCAAAGTCTCAATTCGTTTCACAAGTCATTTTGAAAAGTCTGACGGGGAACAAGATGGCCTCAATCTGTCCATAATCATGACGCGGCTATTCGAATAGTTTGACACTCTGCAGAGATTATACACTTTCACCACAACATTCGATACATCCGTCAGGAACAAATCCTGAATTCACCATACTCAGTATGTGGATAATCAATCCTAACCTTTCGATTACACGCCCTAGTATAAGCACCTCTCCTGTGAGTTTGGCCTCCCAACCATGACCAACTGTCATCTTGGGTACTACACAGGTGGACAATCTTCACAAGGTAGCCTCAGCTCAGACCTTGGCCGTGAGGGAACTAATACTAAGGAATATAAGTTTCCAGTCAAGCCCTACCCAATCTTCGGGTATTGTGTTTGTACGATAAAATTGGAATGGTATCGCATCCAGACAACCATCAGTTTTATAAAGGGCTAAGGCTCATGCCTCAACATTTTCATCACCAAAATCATCAAGTGTTTGGAAACACATGTCCAAAACATTTCAATAGAATGATCCATCATTCCAAGGTTTTCATAACCATTTTTCCACCAAGTATTCCCATCTAAAGTTGATCAAGTTTTAAGCTTAGCACTAGCATCTACAGGTGGGGTAGTACTAAGGAGGGGGTGGTAACTAGTGGAGTTTTGACTAAGTTCAATCTCATGCCTTAGGATGAGATCAAGGTTTCTAGCTTAGGCCAAATTTTATGCTCTTTATGCAACCTTCAGCACAACTGTCTAGTATCTACCAAACTCTTAGGTAGACTCTAAGTAAGCTTTGATAAAGAAATAAAGTAAGAAGCTTGCACATAAAACTAGGATTGGGTTTATCAAGTGGGTATGATCACATATGCTTAAGGCATATAGTAGTCATATCACAAGTATGGGTTTGTGGCATCAGTAGGGCAGTATAAGCTTGCATAGTTACTAGCTTGCTAAAGTGCAAGTGTTAGCTTGCATAGGTCAACTTGTTTAGTAAGGCTTGCCTTGTGCAGAGCAGTGGTTGAAGTTCTCCTCGGCTTCCTCTTCGTAGTATCCTCCTTCCTCCTCGTATCCTTGGTCGGTACTAGCGTCGGGGTACTGGCGAGGGTCGGCGAGGCGGGCGAACGACGAAGTCGACGACGGCGAACTCAGGGGTGGTCGCGGTAGCTCCTGGGGCGGCTCCAATCGCTGGCTCCTTTCTTCTCCAGCAGCGGCAGGCTCAAGTGAAATTCCGGCGAGGTGGTGCTCGCCTTGTTCTGAGAATGGTGTGGCATGATCAGTGAGGAGAGGGGAGTGAGATGGTGTGAAGAAATCGAGCGGGGGTGGCCTCTATTTATAGTCGAGCAAGGGGACCGTCGGGGCACACGGTGAGCTCGTCGGGGGCGACGTTACAGGCGGCTAATGGCATGGGCGAGGGTAGGGGACGATGCTGTGTCTCCTGGCGATGCTCAACGACATGGTCGCGAGGCATGGGGCGGTGTGGTTTGGTCTGGAACGGGCGGTGCTCTGTGCGGCAGAGGCGGCGTCTTCGACGGCGGGCGGTGGCTGTGCGGCAGCGGTGCAAACGGGATGTCTGGCGGTCTCTGGGTTGATGGCGATCGTGTATGCACGCGCAGGGCGGCGATCTGTGGGTGCTGGTCGAGATGGCGCTCGCGACGCCGCATGGTCTGGGCGCGGCTTGTGCGCATGGTCCAGGGCTTGGCAACGCTTGCGGTTGGGACAGTGAGTGGCGGTGGACGGTGGGCTGCCTCCTAGACAAGGTTGGCATGGCTAGTTCTTCCTCTAGTTCGCTGTCCACAATGGGGTGACATGGGTGTGCTCGGCTGTTCACCATTAATGGCAATGGCAAGCTCACAGGGGTGCTAGTGTTGGTCTAATCTTTCTAGATGGTCTACTGAGCTGTGTGTGAGCTAACTAGGGAACAAGTTAGGCAAGAATCACTGCACACTATAGTGTTTGATGTTTTGTTTGATTTGTGTCTGCAACCTGTTTGATGAAATGGCCGCATGAAATCAAGTTTTGAATTTTGAAATGATATTTGGTGGGTTTGCTAGATTGGTGCTGGTGAGTCTGCAGATGCTTGGGTTTTGAAAGTTGAGCTTGTTTGAGTGGGTTTTGAAAAAGTGGGATCTTCACATATGAAGAAGATTCAATTTTGAATTGTCATTTAAACTATGCATTTGAAAGTTTCTGGATGATCACAAAGTGGGCCTTGATACTCTGTTATGAGTACATTCAAGGTGTGCAAAGATCTAGAAAAGTTTCTGTTAGGTTCTGAAAGTTTGAGACAGCCAAAGTAGGCATGGGAGTTAAATTGGTCAAAATAACCATTCACTTAATATATTTGTTTTGATTTACTTGTCTTTAAGAAAAGTGTGGGAAATATTTTAGATGATGTTCATTTCACCTAAGGAACATTTTACAAGCAATGGATCACACAAACAAGGTGTTTTTTTAAAGAAATTCAAAATCCATGCATACACATATACATGCATTCATGAGTTTATTTAGAAAAGTTTTTGTTAACCCTAATCTTGATGATTAGTGTTTGATGTTCTAAGTTTAGTATTTTTGGGGTGTTACACTCTATATTGGGAAAGAAAATATTGATGAATTCTTTAATCATGTTAGCAAACATGAGGATAGATCCTTAGCAGAACTTGATCCTAATTATGAAATTGTTGCATCTTCTTTAGTTCACATGTTGGAGGCTAGTTTTATTAACCTTAACCCCATGATGCAAATTTTGTTTCTTAAACTAAAAGAAGAAGAGGATGCTGAAAAGAGAGATTTTATCCTAGAAACTTTACTAAAAGAGTTCAATGATGTTGCTAAGGAAGCCAAAAAGGTGTTCAAATGTTTTAATATGCTAGGCTCATGTGTAGATGTTATGTGTACTTTAGATAAATCCAAATTCAGAGAGGAAATTAAGATACCCATACCCTTTAAACTTGTAGGAATGCATGAAGCCTTAGAAAAGAATTTTGATTGGATTGTTCCTGAAAACCCATTTGATGAAAATAGTGAACCTAAGAGAGATGAGAAATAATCCTCTAAAACTCATTTGGATGAGATACCTTTCCTATTTGAAGAGATTTCGAGTATTGATGTTAATGCTTCTTCATTTGAAAATACTTGATTCTTGCTTCTTGTGCCTAACTTAAAGGCGTTAAACAAAAGTACTTATTGGGAGATAACCCAAAAGTTTTCTTAAGTATTGGAAGTTATTATCTCTGTAATAACCGCTCTTTATCCTTTTTATTTACTTTTTTGTGCCAAGAATAACCTCTAATGAGAGGGAAATAAGATTTGGGGAGTTGCTGTCCCGAAATAGATTTTTGTGCTCCACCGTAAAAATTCTTGTAAACTCTATGTAAGTCTGATTGATCTGTAATTTTCTGAATAAATCCCCCAGGTTGTAAGCTAACTTTCTTTAGTTCAACACTTTTTGATTTGAGCAACAGAAGGGCTTCGAAAAAATCGGTTTCTACCTGCTGGTCTGTTTTGACAGATTTCTGTCATTATTTGCATTTGCTTTTTATTGATTCCTTTTTGGGTTCTTTTTGGGAAATTGAGATTTTTGAGGGAATTGATACAATAGCTTGTGTTTTTAGTGAAAGTTTTGCTGTTTTAAAACTAAGCCCCAAAGGTCTATTATATTTTGAATGCACTAATGTTGCTAATGAAGATTGTGTGAAGTTTTGTATGAAGGAAAATTTTCAGGTGTAGAGTAAGAATGATGTAATGAGATGAAGAATGGACAAAAGCCCAAGCTTGGGTATGCCACCCCGTGTCACCCCAAGAAATATTCAAGAGGTACAAGCGTCAAATCTTGGGGATGCCCAAGGCATCTCCTTCTTCATCAATAAAATCTCAGGTCTTTCTAGACACTTCGTTTTTATTGTTTCATGCACTGTTGTGTTGTTCTTGGAGCGTCTTAGTTTTCGTTTTTAGTTTTTTGTTTGCTTAGTTTGCTTGTATAAAGTAGTTTGTACCCCCATTCTCGCTGTGTTGTTTCAAATAAGTTGATTGGTGTTGGAGAGGAGTAGAAAGTTCTTGCTTGAATAGTACAAGAGGAGCTTGCTTTGACTATGTCTTAGACTTTATCATGTCATGCTAGATGTTATTTTGAACTTATGCTTAGTGATTATTGCTGTAGCATGACTTGTTCCAAACAATTAGAATTGCTTAATGTGCCTTGAAAGAATCATGTGTTGTTTTAGCATACAAAAGCATAGTATTGTGGTATTCTCCTTTGATGCTTTGTTTGGGTTGACTTGGCACATTCTCACACCATGTTATGACTATGAACCAGTCACCATAGCCTCTATGATCATTTATTTCTTGACTTGTATTACCATTTTATGCTTTGATTAGTAATGTTTTGTTGCTCTGCATGATTATGACCATTACTGCTCTCTTAGTTGGTTGCTCCCAGTCTTTTGATAGCCTCCACTTGTTGTAGGGGTTCGTAGCATGGAAAACAAAAATTTTCTACCGCATGAACACACAATCAAGATCTAATCTATGATCTGTAGGGGTTCGTAGCATGGAAAACAAAAATTTTCTATCGCATACAAACAAACAAGCCAAGATCTATCTACTAGATTGCAGCAACGAGTCGATAGAGGAACTCACCCTCGAAGATTCCAAAGCGGTTAACGAGAGCAGATTCTCGTGGGTGATGTAGTCGTACTCTTTCCGATCTCAAGATCGCGTAGACGATCCTTCCAGCGCCACGTTCCGGCAGCGCTCATGATCGGTCACACGTTGATCACGAAGACCTTCCTCTCCTTGTTCCAAAGAAAATGCGGAGGTTGTAGCACTCTCCTCGCGATTCCGGCAAAGACTGGCGTGGTACCGAAGTAGAGGGAAATCCCGAGGCTTCGCCTTAAGCCGGTGCGAGTATGGTGGAGCTTATGAGAGAGGCTATTAGTGGTCTAGTAATTAGACACACCAATTAGAAGGCTCTAAACCAATTAGAAGGCTCTAAACCGAAATAGCTCTAAACCGGGGTTTAGGTCTAGGGTTTAGTTTAGAGGATAGGAACTAGTGTGTGTTAGGAGGGGAGCCCTGCCCCTCCTTATATAGGTGGGAGGGCCGGCGGCCAAGGGGAGGGAGTGGAGTCCCTCCCCAACTCGGCCTTGAGGTGGGGCGCCGGCTTGGGGAGGAGGGAATCCCTCCCCAACTCGGTTTCCACTTCTCCTCCTCTTTCCACTTTCCAAAACTTGCCGTTTGACTTTCAAACTAGCCGTTTGACTTTTCAATTTAGGATTTAAATAAACCCTTTATTTTGGACAGCGAGAACACTTAGTACATGATGCAATCATTCCAATATGTAATGACACATTCATGTACCCTTCCTCCGAGTCGGGACATTCAGGACCTTCTAGAATGTTCCCGATGAAAACACCGGAACCATTCCCCAACTCCGAAACGGGACTTTCCTTATATGAATCTTATTCTCCGGACCATTCCGGATTTCCTCGTGATATCTCGGATCCCATCCGAGACTCCGAACAACATTCGGTCTCTTTCTCATAATACCATAACTACTCAAACAACGTCGAATCCTTAAGTGTGTCTCCCTACGGTTCGTGAATTATGCGGACATGATCGAGACACTTCTCCGAACAATAACCAATAGAGGAATCTGGAAATTCATATGGCTCCCACATATTTCTACGATTACATTGCGATCGAATGAACCACTTACATACGATACCAATTTCCCTTTGTCTCACGATATGTTACTTATCCGAGGTTATGATCGTCGGTATCTCTGCATACCTAGTTCAACCTCACATCGATAAGTACTCTTTTCTCGTTCCCGTGATATGTGATCCCTTGTGACCCAGTCACATGCTTGCAAGCTAATTGGATGACATTTCACCGAGAGGGCCCAGAGAATATCTATCCGTCATATGGATGGACAAATCCCACTCTTGATCCATGTGTTTCAACCAATACTTTCCGAACACTCAATACCACCTTTATAGCCACCCTGTTACGGTGTGGTGTTTGATGACATCAAAGCATCCATCCAGTAAAGGTGATATGCATGATCTCATGGTCGAAGGAATTAGGTTACTATGTATCAGAAAGCATATAGCAATTGAACTATTGAAATGACTTGATCTTTATGCTACGCTTATCTATAGGAGTATGTCCACCATATCATTCTCCTAACGATATGATCTTGTTGTTGATAACATCTCAATGTTCATGATAGGGAAACCACAATCATCAATCAACCAACAAGCCAGTGAAGTATAGAGGCTATACTAGGGACTTCAAATTAAGTTTACAAATCACACAAGTATTAATGTTTCCTTGTTAATACTATTATAGCATGAATGTAAACATTTATCATAAACACAAAGATATATAATAATAACTACATTTATTATTGCCTCTAGGGCATATCTCCAACATGATCAAGCCAAGATCTATCTACTAGATTGTAGCAACGAGTCGATAGAGGAACTCACCCTCGAAGATTCCAAAGCGGTTAACGAGAGCAGATTCTCGTGGCTGATGTAGTCGTACACTTGCCGATCTCAAGATCGCGTAGACGATCCTTCCGGCGCTGCGTTCCGGCAGCGCTTCCGCAGTCGGTCACACGTTCGGTACTCGATGAAGACCTTCCTCTCCCTTGTTTCAAAGAAAATGGAGGTTGTAGCACTCTCCTCGCGATTCCGGCAGCACAACGGCGTGGTATCGGAAGTAGAGGGGAAATCCCGCAGGGCTTCGCCTTAAGCCGGAGCGAGTATGGTGGACTATGAGAGATCCTTGGTGATCTAGGGTTTAGACACACCAATTAGAAGGGGCTAAACCAGCGGCTAGGGCAATTAGAAGCTCTAACTCGGCGGCTTGGGAGAAATCCCTAGGCTGTGGCTAGGGTTTAGGTTTAGAGGGAGGCAACTTGTGTCTAGGAGGGGAGCCCTGCCCCTCCTCTTATAGGTGGAGGGAGGCGCGCCTGGGGAGGGGAGTCCCTCCCCAACTCGGACCCAAGGTGGGCCGGCGGTGGGAGGAGGAACTCCTCCCCCAAGTCGGTTTCAAACCTCCTTCTCCTCTTTCCCAAAACTAGCCGTTTGACTTTTCAAACTAGCCGTTTGACTTTTCAAACCAGGATTTGAATAAACCCTCTATTTGGTACAGCGATGACACCAAGTACATAATGCAATCATACCAACTTGATATAACACATTCATGTACCCTTCCCCTCCGGAGTAACGGACATTCAGGAACATTCTAGAACATTCCCGATGAAAACACCTAATCATTCCCCAACTCAAAACAGGACTTTCCTTATATGAATCTTATTCTCCGGACCATTCCAGATCTCCTCGTGATATCCCGGATCCCATCCGAGACTCCGAACAACATTCGGTCTCTTACTCATCATTCCATAACTACTCAACAATATCGAATCCTTAAGTGTGTCTCCCTACGGTTCGTGAATTATGCGGACATGATCAAGACACTCGATCAATAACCAATAGAGGAATCGGAAATTCATATGGCTCTACATATTTCTACGATTACTTACGATCGAATGAACCACTTACATACGATACCAATTTCCCTTTGTCTCACGATATTTTACTTATCCGAGGTTATGATCGCTTGGTATCTCCGCATACCTAGTTCAACCTCGCATCGATAAGTACTCTTTTCTCGTTCTGTGGTATGTGATCCCTTGTGAGCCAGTCACATGCCTGCAAGCTAATTGGATGACATTCCACCGAGAGGGCCTAGAGTATATCTATCCGTCATATGGATGGACAAATCCCACTCTTGATCCATGTGTCTCAACCAATACTTTCCGAACACTCAATGCCACCTTTATAGCCACCTACTTACGGTTGTGGTGTTTGATGTCATCAAAGCATCCTTCCTAAAGGTGATATGCATGATCTCATGGTCGAAGGAATTAGGTTACTATGTATCAAAAAGCTTATAGCAAATGAACTATATTAAATGACTTGATCTTTATGCTACGCTTAACTATAGGAGTATGTCCATCACATCATTCTCCTAATGATATGACCCTGTTGTTAATAACATCTCTATGTTCATGATCAGAAACCATGATCATATATTAACCAACAAGCTAGTTTAACAAGAGGCTTTACTAGGGACTCTTTTATGTTTACAAATCACACAAGTATTAATGTTTCGGGTTAATACAATTATAGCATGGTATGTAAACATTTATCATAAGTATGAAGATATGATAATAACCACTTTATTATTGCCTCTTGGGCATATCTCCAACAGTCTCCCACTTGCACTAGAGTCAATAATCTAGTTTCAAACCTTTGTGTATTCAACACCTATGGCTTTCTGGTGTTGTATGTACACGATTGCTAGTGGTCAACTGATCTCGGATCGACACTTCAGTGTCCGTGTGTAATTGCATGTCTTTGCGTCTCTACGCATCACTCATTCTCTAATGAGATGGCTTTGTATAATTTTGGTCCTTCGGTGAGACCTTTAGTTCTTTGGGGTTAAAACATGTTGATAATATTGTCGTACAATATATCTTCATAGTATTATCCCGTGAACTACACCTAGTTTGACAACAAACTACTTGACACAAATGCCCTCTTTAGCTGCTATTATAGCAGTCATATACTTAGCCTTTTGTTGTAGTATCTGTCACAATGTCTTAACTTTGGAACTCATCCAAATCCATTATGGAACTTACTTTCCATTATATCGTGCCACCCTTAGTTTAGATTGAGATAAACTTAATTTGTACTCTGTGACAAAACCTAGTATCAATGTAGTACTTTTACAATGAACTAACCATCTATTTGTCACTTTTACAAATAATATACTCTTAGTTCTTCCAAAAGATCATAAGAATATCCTTACTATCGTCCAATGATCATCTTATGAATCATTCTGGTATATGCTCATAACATTTAGAGCATAGGACATATCTGGATTTGTACATATCACAGTATGATTGATATAAATACTCTTTGTGATTTCATACATCAAGTATCAATCTATACTTGAATCTTTGTTTCACTTACCAAGTGTCAATACACTTGAATATATCATCAATATTGAACTCATTCAATCCTTTCTGTGTGACAAGAACCTTTCTTGTAGTTTCTATATTGAACTCATTCAATTCATCATCTATGTACTTTCGGCACAACCATATTAGCGTCTATTGATGCCAAATATTTGGGTTTTGCCTAAGTCTTTCATCAGGATGAAATTCTTAATATGTGTTAATAAAAGATACATCATTTCTAATCAACAATATGTCCTCCACATAATGTATTAGAAATATGTCTTAGCGCTCCCACTTAATTTCTTGCAAATGCAAGCATCTTCATTGTATGAATCTTATATGAATCTTATTCTCCGGACCATTCCGGATTTCCTCGTGATATCTCGGATCCCATCCGAGACTCCGAACAACATTCGGTCTCTTTCTCATAATACCATAACTACTCAAACAACGTCGAATCCTTAAGTGTGTCTCCCTACGGTTCGTGAATTATGCGGACATGATCGAGACACTTCTCCGAACAATAACCAATAGAGGAATCTGGAAATTCATATGGCTCCCACATATTTCTACGATTACATTGCGATCGAATGAACCACTTACATACGATACCAATTTCCCTTTGTCTCACGATATGTTACTTATCCGAGGTTATGATCGCTTGTATCTCGCATACCTAGTTCAACCTCACATCGATAAGTACTCTTTTCTCGTTCCCGTGATATGTGATCCCTTGTGACCCAGTCACATGCTTGCAAGCTAATTGGATGACATTTCACCGAGAGGGCCCAGAGAATATCTATCCGTCATATGGATGGACAAATCCCACTCTTGATCCATGTGTTTCAACCAATACTTTCCGAACACTCAATACCACCTTTATAGCCAACCTGTTAAGGTGTGGTGTTTGATTACATCAAAGCATCCATCCAAGAAAGGTGATATGCATGATCTCATGGTCGAAGGAATTAGGTTACTATGTATCAGAAAGCATATAGCAATTGAACTATTGAAATGACTTGATCTTTATGCTACGCTTATCTATAGGAGTATGTCCACCATATCATTCTCCTAACGATATGATCTTGTTGTTGATAACATCTCAATGTTCATGATAGGGAAACCACAATCATCAATCAACCAACAAGCCAGTGAAGTATAGAGGCTATACTAGGGACTTCAAATTAAGTTTACAAATCACACAAGTATTAATGTTTCCTTGTTAATACTATTATAGCATGAATGTAAACATTTATCATAAACACAAAGATATATAATAATAACTACATTTATTATTGCCTCTAGGGCATATCTCCAACAGTCTCCCACTTGCACTAGAGTCATCTAATCTAGATTACATGGTAATATACCGAACACCCATGGCAGTTTGGTGTTGGTCATGTTTTGCCCTCGGGAGAGGTTTAGTCAACGGATCCGCCACATTCAGATCTGTGTGTACTTTTCAAATCTTTATATCCCCATCCTGGATATGTTCTCGAATAGCGTGGAAACGCAGCTTGATATGCTTGACTTCTTGTGTGACCTTGGTTCTTGCAAGATTGGCTATGGCGCCCATGTTATCACAAGAGATAGACATTGGGTCCAGCGCACTTGGAACCACACCCAGCTCTGTAATGAACTCTTTCATCCATATCGCTTCTTGTGAAGCCTCCGGCAGCCATGTATTCCGATTCGGTTGAAGATCTCGCCACAACGCTTTGCTTTGCACTCCTCCAGCTAATCGCTGCACCATTCAAAATAAATACGATCCAGATTGTGATTTAGAATCATCCGGATCGGTGTTCCAACTAGCATCGGTGTAACAATTAACAACGAGCTGTTCATCACCTCCATAAGAAAGAACCATATCCTTATTTCTACTCAAGAACTTAAGGATGTTTTTGATCATGTCAATGATCCACTCGGATCACTTTGATATCTGCTAGTTAGACTAACAAAGATATGCGATGTCGGGTCTAGTACATAGCATGGCATACATTAGAGATCCTATGGCTGAGGCATAGGAGTCTTACTCATCCTTTCTCTATCTTACGCCGATGTCGGACTTTGAGTTTTACTCAAGGTCGATAAGCAACATGGGCAAGAACCCTTTCTTGCTATCTTCCATTCCAAACCTCTTTAGAACTTTGTCCAAATATGTACTGTGACAATGATATTTGGCGTTTCGATCTATCTCTATAAATATTTATGCCTAATATGTAAGCTGCTTCGCCAAGATCCTTCATTGAAAAACTATTATTCAAATACTCTTTGACACTATTAAGAAGGTCTACATCATTCCCAATCAACAATATGTCACCCACATATAGTATTAAGAATGCTCTGAGCTCCCACTCACTTTCTTGTAAATACAAGCTTCTCCATAAGTTTGTATAAAACCAAAACTTTTGATTACCTTATCAAAACGTTGATTCCAACTTCGGATGCTTGCTTCAATCCATAGATGGACCGTTGAAGCTTGCATACCTTGTTAGCATCTTTAGGATCGACAAAACCTTTGGGTTGCATCATATACAACTCTTCATCAATGTCTCCATTGAGGAATGCTGTTTTGACATCCATCTGCCATATCTCATAATCATAATATGCAGATTGCTAACATAATCCTCACAGACTTTAGCTTCGCTACGGTGAGAAAGTCTCATCGTAGTCAACTCCTTGAATTTGTCGAAACCCTTTGCGACAAGTCGAGCTTTATAGACGATAACATTACCATCAGCATCTGCTTTCTTCTTGAAAATCCATTTGTTCTCGACAGCCTTCCGCCATCGGTAAGTCCACCAAAGTCCATACTTGGTTTTCGTACATGGATCCAATCTCGGATTTCATGGCTTCTTGCCATTTATTGGAATCTGGGCTCATCATCGCTTCCTCATATGTCTCGGGTCATCGGTGTTGTCCACCAATATGACATTCATAACGGAATCATACCAACTGGAGTGGTACGATTTCGTTGACCTGCGAGGCTCTGTAGAAACTACAACCGAAGTTTCATGATCATTATCATTAGCTTCCTCTCTTATTGGTGCAGGCACCACAGGAACTTCTTCTGGTGCCGCGCTACTCGCAAGTTCGAGAGAAGGTTGGACAACCTCGTCGAGTTCTACTTTCCTTCCAGTCACTTCTTTCGAGAGAAATTCCTTCTCTAGAAAGGATCCATTCTTGGCAACGAAGATTTTGCCTTCTGATCTATGATAGAAGGTATACCCAATAGTTTCCTTCGTATCCTATGAAGACGCATTTTTCCGCTTTGGGTTCAAGCTTGTCCGGCTGTAACTTTTTTACATAGGCTTCGCATCCCCAAACTTTAAGGAACGACAATTTAGGTTTCTTCCCAAACCATAATCCATACGGTGTCGTTTCCACGGATTTAGATGGTGCCCTATTTAAAGTGAATGTGGCTGTCTCTAATGCATAACCCCAAAATGATAGCGGTAAATCTGTAAGTGACATCATAGAACGAACCATATCTAAGAGAGTTCGATTCTGACGTTCGACACACCATTATTACCGTGGTGTTCCCGGCGGTGTCAATCGAAAAGTATTCCACATTTCTTCAAATGCTCGCCAAACTCGTAACTTAGATATTCACCTCCACGATCAGAACGTAGAAATTTAATCTTCTTGTTACGTTGATTCTCTACCTCACTTTGAAACTCCTTAAACTTCTCGAAAGTTTCGGACTTATGTTTCATGAAATAGATATACCCATATCTACTCAAATCATCTGTGAAGGTAAGAACATAACGATAACCACCGCGCGATGCTACACTCATTGGACCACACACATCGGTATGTATGATTTCCAATAAGTCTGTAGCTCGCTCCATCATACCAGAAAATGGAGTCTTAGTCATTTTACCCATCGACATGCTTCAGATCTTTCAAGTGATTCAAAATCAAGTGATTCAAGAAGTCCATCGAATGGAGTTTCTTCATACGCTTCACTCCAATGTGACCAAGACGCATTGCCACATATAGGTCGAATTATCGTTTGATTTCAAACGTTTAGCCTCAATGTTGTTGATATGTGTATTTCCACTATCGAGATTCAATATGAATAGACCATCTATCAAAGGTGCATGTGCATAAAACATATTACTCATATAAATCGAACAACCATTATTCTCGGATTTAAACAAGTAACCGTCTCGCAATAAACAAGATCCTGATATAATGTTCATGCTTAACGCAGGCACCAAATAACAATTATTTAAGTATAAAACTAATCCCGATGGTAGATGAAGAGGTAGCGTGCCGACTGCGATCACATCAACCTTTGATCCGTTTCCTACGCGCATCGTCACCTCGTTCTTCACTAGCTTCCGTTTATTCTGCAGCTCCTGTTTCGAGTTACAAATATGAGCAACCGAACCAGTATCAAATACCCAGTCACTACTACGAATACTAGTGAGATACACATCAATAACATGTATATCAGATATACCTTTCTTCTTGATCTTGCCGTTCTTCAAATCCGCCAAGTACCTTGGGCAATTCCGCTTCCAGTGACCTTCTCCCTTGCAATAAAAGCACTCAGTATCAGGCTTGGGTCCAGCCTTGGTCTTCTTCGTCGGCGTGGTAACTTTCTTACCACCCTTCTTGAAGTGTCCCTTCTGCTTAGACTTGCCTTTCTTGAATTTGGTGGTCTTATTGACCATCAACACTTGGTGCTCTTTCTTGATCTCCACTTCTGCAGATTTTAACATAGCAAATAGTTCTGGCAACTCTTTGTTCATGTTCTGCATGTTGTAGTTCATCACAAAGTTCTTTTAACTTGGTGGTAGTGATTGGAGGATGCGGTAAACCCCCAAAGTATTAGGAATCACTATACCCAAACTTTGAAGTTTATTTGCGTGCCCAGACATCTTAAGCACATGCTCACTGACGGAGCTACCCTCTTCCATCTTGCGCTTAAAGAACTTTTCGAAGCTTCATAACTTTCAATTGCCGCATGAGTCTCAAAAATTAATTTGAGATCCTCGACAATATCATATGGGTCCGACTCTTCAAACCTTTTAAAGCTCCGATTCTAAACCATACAAGATAGCACCTTTGAACTATGGAGTACTGATTCTTCCGAGCGAGGTAAACATTCTTTACTTCATCGGTAGCATCAGCTGCAGTGGGTCACCTAGCGTGCATCCAAAGACATAGGTCAAATTACCATTGTGAGGACAATCCTCAAATTGCGGAACCAATCCGAAGTTGCTTCCATTGTTTTTTCAACTTTTCTTTCTCTAGGAACGCATTAAAATTGATGGTAGGGGCTGCCATTGATCTACAACATATTTGCAATAGTTTAGACTAAGTTTATGACAAATTGAGTTCAAATTAATTAATGAAATTAAACTAGGTGAACTCCCACTCAAAACAACATCCCTCACATTGTTTTAGTGATCACGAACCAAATCCACTACATCAACACCGATCATCACGAGAGTTGATATAGTTTCAATGAACAATCATCATGTTCATCATATCTACTATATGATTCATGCTTTACCTTTCGGCGATCCGTGTTCCTGAGGCCATGTCTGTACATGCTAGGCTCGTCAAGATCAAACCTTAGCTACCGCATAAGCAAATCTGGCTTGCTTACGTTGTATTCACCCGCGGAATCAAAGACACCCGATCATCACGTGGTGCTTCGAAGCAGCAAGCTTTGGCAACGGTGCATACTAAGGGTGAACACTTTAGAACTTGAAATTTATGTGCATGAGGGATCATCTTATAATGCTACCGTCTACTAAGCAATACAAGATGCATAAAGGATTAACATCACATGCAATTCATAATATGTGATATGATATGGCCTTTCTTCTTTGTGCTTCCGATCTCCATCTTCAAGCACGAACATGATCTCCATCATCACCGGCATAGCATCAAGGTCAATGACGCTTCTTCATGGTTGTCGTCCACCAGCTTCAACTATTACAACTATTTTGAATAGACACGCAGGTCTTTAACAGAAATTAAAGACAACCATATGGCTCCTGCCGGTTGCCAACTTACAATAAGGAACATTGCATACATCAAATATAATCACAATCATGGCCATATCACATCACTGCACACCCCTGCAAAACAAAGTTAGACGCCTCTACTTTCTTTGCATATTTTACGTGGTTTGGGGCTTTTCAATAAGTGTCGTTCTAACTTACGAACAAGAACCACAACATTGATACTAGCATTGTTGATCACCCGTTGTAAATTGGATCTTTACTATGCTAGGAGAAACAGCACCCAAAGCCACTTATGCAATACAAGTTGCATGTCAAGCGTGGAGCAAGTCTCATGAACGATGTCATGTAAGGTTAGCCCGGGCCGCTTCATCCCAACATACCGCAAGATGCAAAGTACACAAAAAGCAATCTACAATAAAAGCATCAATGCCCACAATGACCATTGTGTTCTACTCGTGCAACAGATCTACATATAGACACGGCTCTGATACCACCGTAGGGGTTCGTAGCATGGAAAACAAAAATTTTCTATCGCATACAAACAAACAAGCCAAGATCTATCTACTAGATTGCAGCAACGAGTCGATAGAGGAACTCACCCTCGAAGATTCCAAAGCGGTTAACGAGAGCAGATTCTCGTGGGTGATGTAGTCGCATTCTTCCGATCTCAAGATCGCGTGAGAGATCCTTCCGTACGTTCGGCAGCGCTCCCTTGATCGGTCACACGTTCGGTTTTCGAAGACCTTCCTCTCCCTTGTTCCAGCAGCGGAGGTTGTAGCACTCTCCTCGCGATTCCGCAAAGACTGTGGCGTGGTACCTGGAAGTAGAGGGAAATCCCAGAGGCTTCGCCTTAAGCCATGCGTAGTATGGTGGAGCTTATGAGAGAGGCTATTAGTGGTCTAGTAATTAGACACACCAATTAGAAGGCTCTAAACCAATTAGAAGGCTCTAAACC